>OY856410.1:42938973-44213348 GCA_963693085.1 Alisma plantago-aquatica | reverse complement strand
GAAAAGGACATTTTTCTTGAATACACCTGCAATTCCTTTGGCAAGCAACCAATAGTCATTGAGTATTGTAATTTCCTCGATGCTATATGGAAATACTTTGTATACACACTATCTAATCAAACCAAAATATTATACCTTTTTATCGGGACCTATAAAACCCAATAATTGTGCGCAAAAAAGTGCAGTAAAATTAATAAATGAGCATTGCTTTCTAAAAATGTGATTTTTTTGTATGTTAAAGCCAAGTATTACATTGGTTGTCTGTGATCAATATGTACATTTATTTTTTTATAAAAAATGAGTATCGCAGTTGAAAAGTGCATCCATGCAAAAAAATGAGTATCATTATCCTTTTTTACAAATTTTATGAATAAAATTATCTACATCGAGATAAAAAGAAGACGGATTACAAGTCGTGTCACCAACCAAATAGTATTGTAATATAATTAACAAATGGTACAAGTATACATAAAAAGAGTATTGTATTATAAGTAACTAGTGAATGCACACGTGCACATGCACGTGACATATAAAATTTGTTAGAAATGTGCGGGTAGAGGACTCGTCCGTGAAAGGGTCTCTACAGTAAAAGATATTTGTGTTGGTTGTTTAAAATGAGAGAATCAAGGAACCGTTTTCGTGGGATGGAGAGAGAAATATATAATTAAAGATAATAAAAGTTAATAGGAGAGTGTGAAAATAAATATTTGTAGGAGCAAAATTTCTTGAATAAAGGAGAGAAGAGAGTGAATCAAGGAAAGCGCACTATCAAACTTGCTCTTTTTATAGTAGTATAGATTTTCTGCAACGATATATATTTTAATGTGAAAATAAGTATCGTGTTTTTAAAAATGATACCATGCAAAAAGTACATATTTTCTCTCTCGTCCATTAATTCTCACTTCGAACCGTGGCCAGTAACTCCATTCTCGCATTTATCTCTTCTTAGTTAATTTTTTCCCTAATTTTCTATATTGCACTCAATAACTTTCCCCATTTATTTTCCACTTTCGTATAGATTTTGTTTAACCTTACTGATGATGTGAATAGATCATTTAAAGAGTAGCCTACTCTGAAACAGGGAACCGCAAATCCTTTTAATAGGGTGCACCTCCTAGTCTTAGTCTCTCTATCAGTGTTTCATCGCCCAAATCCAATATAAACATACGAACCCTGTGTCATTATACCTACGCCGTCAAGTCTTCAACCCTTCTTCTTCTTCTTTGAATATCTCGGTTTCCTCGTTAATCAACAGTCATGTCCCGCAAGAACGCTAAGCACACGGCACCTGCAGTGGGTATCGACCTGGGGACGACGTACTCCTGCGTGGCCGTGTGGCAGCGTGGGCGAGCCGAGATCATCGTCAACGACCAAGGAAACCGCGTCACGCCGTCCGTCGTCGCCTTCACGGACAAGCAGCGACTGCTCGGCGATGCGGCGATCAACCAGGCGGCGTTGAACCCGGCGAACACCATCTTCGGTAAAATCCAGTTACGCTTAATTGTCTTGGTGATCGGTTTCGTTCATATATGCTTAGCACTACCAACTGCAAATCTAATACGGTACTTGTTACCTTCTAGATGCCAAGCGCCTTATCGGGAGGCGGTACAGTGACCCGACGGTTCAGTCCGATGCCCGCAACTGGCCCTTCAAGGTGGTCTCCGGCCAGGACGACAAGCCCATGGTGGCCGTCAAGTACAAGGGCGAGCAGAAGCTCTTTGCTGCCGAGGTGATCTCGTCGATGATCCTTTCCAAGATGAAGGACATCGCCGAGGCGTATCTGGGTCAGCCTGTCAAGGAGGCCGTCGTCACCGTCCCCGCCTACTTCAACGACTCCCAACGCCAGGCAACTAGGGACGCAGGTCAGATCGCGGGTCTCAACATCTTGCGCATCATCAACGAACCAACGGCGGCGGCGCTCGCGTACGGGCTCGACAAGAAGAAAGAAGCAGCGAGCACCAGGTCGACGACAATCAAACGCGAATGTATCATGGTCGGCGATGATGATGAGAAAGCAACGTCGATCTCCGGGTCGAGGATAATCAAACGCGAATATATCCAGGTGGGCAATGATAAAAAAGCAAAGTCAAGTTCCGGGTCGATGACAATCAAGAGGGAACAGGTTTCTTATAAGAAAGGCAACAACGTGCTGATCTTTGACCTCGGTGGGGGAACCTTTGACGTCTCGCTCCTGTACATCGAGGACGGGATACTGGAGGTTAGATCCACCAACGGCGACACGCATCTGGGTGGTGAGGACTTCGACGTCCGCATGGTCGACCACTTCGCCGCAGAGTTCAGTAGGACGAATCCCGGGAGCGACCTCACGGGAAACCCGAGAGCGTTGCGCCGGCTCCGCTGCGAGTGTGAGAAGGCCAAGCGCATGCTATCCGTCGTCAAGGCCACGGCCATCGAATTAGAGTCTCTCCACGACGGCATCGACTTTCAGGACAAGATCACCAGGGCCAAGTTCGAGCAGCTCAACATTGACCTGTTCCTCAAATGTCTGGCACCCGTAAAGCAGTGCCTGGAGGACGCGAAGATGAACAAGAAGGAGGTCGACGACATCGTGCTCGTCGGAGGGTCCACGCGGATTCCCAAGGTACAGGAACTCCTCAAGGAGTTCTTCGACGGCAGGCTGGAACCCAGCAAGTGCATCAACCCAGACGAGGCCGTGGCGTACGGTGCCGCAATCCAGGCAGCTATGCTCACCAGCACCACCAAACTTACAGATGCAGATGAAAAGGTGGTCGACATGGTGCTCCGCGACGTCACGCCTCTGTCCCTCGGAGTGCGCTGCCATGGTGGGGTTATGAACGTCGTAATCCCACGCAACACCCCGGTCCCGACCAAGATGGAGAAAGGGTTCACCACCGTCTTCGACGACCAGGCGTCCGTAAAGTTCAAGGTATTCGAGGGCGAGCGCGGTATGACCAAGGACAACAACCTGCTGGGCAACTTCATGCTCTATGGCGTCCTCCCAGCCCCGGCGGGTGTCCCCAAAATCGCCGTCACCTTCGAGCTCGACGCCGATGGGATCCTCCACGCTGTCGCGATGGACAGGGGAACGAGAAAGACGGGGGAAGTCACCATCAGCAATGATAGGGGTAGACTTGGGGCGGAGGAGGTGGAGAGGCTGGTTAAGGAGGCGGAGAGGTACAGGACTGAGGATGAGGAGATGAGGAAGAAGGTGGACGCCAGGAATGCGCTCGAGAGGTACGCATATATGGTTAAGGGCGCGCTGCGGGGTGAGGATGTGGCGAACAGGGTGTCGAAGGAGGAGAGGACTGCCGTCCTGGCCGCGGTAGGAAGAGTACTTAGGTGGCTGGAGAAGACGCCGAATTTGGAGGTGGAGGCATGTGACAGGAAGAAGAGCAACTTAGAGAAAGTGTGGAACCAGATCATCAAGAGGGTCTACGACCGATAAGATGAATTTTGGGAAGAAAGTGCACGCTTGACGACCGGTTTTGTCTGCGTAGCACTTATTTGCATGTAATCATTCAACCTTAATCAAGAACAGGATACCAAATTTCTACGAATTTTCTAAAGATGGATTTTGGAAAGAAATTGCACACTTAACAAAAAGATGATGTCAATGATGATGTCAGTGTACGTTGCACTTGCCTTATGTCATGATTCTTAAAATCTCATAATATATGTTTGACTTCTCAACCTAACCATTAAAAATCTCATAATATACTCGAGGAGGACATCGGTTCCACCTTAATCAAGAATAGTATAATAAATTTGCTCATTGATATTCTGAATTTGTTGATATAACATAGTAAATACTAGGTGTAACATAATGTCGATTTCAGTTCTATGAGTTAGTTCAATAAGTTCTTTTATACATATTGAAATGTCAATATCGTGTGGATACTCAATATCATTATCTTTGAATATATGTACAAATAAGTATTGTAATTTATATTATCTAGATAGCTTTTCAAACACCCTAAACCAAACACTATAGTTAGAATAAGTGCTTATTTGTGAATTTATCTATATCGAGGTAGTTTTCTGGACCAAAAGGAGATAGGGATATAATTTTTTTCATCAAACTTGGAATATTAAGTCGTAATGCCTTACTGCAATATCTCATTTTAGTCTCTCAATTAACAACGTGTCCACTACTAATGAATTTCTTATTACCTCACGCATTATCAATTATTTCAAGGATATCTTCCATCACAACCATAATTTCTTGTACTAGAACATAAAATCATCACTACTCTTACACAACTGAATCTAGATATATGACTTAGTCCGGATGGCATCAAGTCCGTTCTCTTTCAATCTTCGTGGAGTTTCGTTAAGCCATCTTTTCTAATCCAATTTTGTTATATTTAGTACCACCATCATATCACTCCTCAAATCGAAGTTTTAAATAGTACTCGCATTGCTCTTATCAAAAATCAAGACAATCCCTCTAACACAAACAATTTTGACCCATTAATTAAGCTAACTTCTACAAAATAATCTCCAAAACTCTATACTATTGGCCTGGAACAAATTAGAGTTATCAAACGTAGACAAAATCATGATGTGCATATCTTTTGCAAATGAGTTTATCTACACTTGTCACTCCTATGATGTGCCTCTTCTCACTCTCATGTTGGGCTCTGAGAAAGTTTTATAAGTATCATTTTGAACTTTATCTTAGCACATTGAGTGGTTATTGTCTCCCTTATTTGTAGTTCGAGTGGATCCATAGATACAACAGATCCAGTCACTTTTCCACCCTCATCAATGGGTCTGGGCTTGATTACTTTTCTAGTACAAATGGTCTTTGGAAGGGTGAATGTTAGGAGTGGGAATGTTGAAGCTCTTAATTGGGTTTTCATCTTGTGTCATTTTATCTATTATTCACTTCTAGATGTTTCATAATGCACATTAGTTTCTCAATAAAATTTATTACAATGAAATGCACTTAGGGAGGCTTATTGTATGTTTTATAGGTACTTTGATCACTAGTTGATGGAAGGAAGATAAAAAGGTTGAATATAGGGCTTCTTCATGCTTGGAGAAGACCAAATGGGGAAAAAATTACTCCCAACCTACCCGCAAGTGATCAAAAAATGTATTGAAGTAAAAACCTCCACGGATGACCAAGTTTAATACACAAATGCAATGGAAGGACCCAAACCAACCATGTACTAGAGAGTGGTCATTCGGGACAAAATGGCCATTTAATGTAGAATGGTCTATGTTGGGAGGTAGCCACCATAGTCATGCTACCATTGGAGCACACCTATTTTATCACTCTATATCTGTATTTTTCCCATCACTTAACCCTAGACCCCATAGACCCCTATATAAGCCTTGGAGGTGATTTGATGTTGTGGATTGACTTCCTTGAACATTTAGTTCACCCCCATTACCCTCCTACATCACTCCACTCCCGTTTCATCACCTTGCACCTCAAATCCCAACTTTTAGGATTTTGAACACTATCCATACCATTGCACCTTGGAGGATGGAAGTGCTCAAGCTTGCAGTTGCTGGAGAAGAAGATTTCAACCTCTACACTGAGCTCCATGGATTTCTCTATCTCTTTCTTCTCCATTTTTGTATTTTCAATTGTCATGGGTAGGTAGGCTCCATTACTGGGCTACTTGGTGGGAAAATGTGATTTGATACCATGTTGGAGAAATCTTATTGCAAACACTATAATTTCATTTGAAAATGTTCTCCTTATGATTTATCTAATTTTCCATGTCTTTCTATTGGGATTGATGCTTGAAAATATTGGTATGTATGCCCAGAGAGTCAGTCATAACATGATTGTAATGTGGCATCATGTACTTTATATAATTAATAATAAAGACAACTTTGGGTTTATATGTTAGTTCAAGGATAGACAACGGCTCAAAAATAGACATCTATAGAGACAGGTGGATACCATGTTTAAAAGGAAACATATGGGCATATGTGGAAAGACCAAACGACGGACCGCAGACAGTCATTGAGATCATAAATCATGATATCCGGGCATGGAACATTGATCTTGTGGGAAATTGGTTTCCTCTTTACATAGCTAACAATATCGCAATGACACCATTATACCCGAGCAGCGCGGTGGACAAAATTTATTGGAACCCGGATAGCAAGGGCTACTACACCATTCGTTCAGCATACCAGTGGCTGAAGACCGCCGAGGACAGGCAAGTTGATCAAGAAACCTAGGACCGGAGGAAGCTATGGAGCATAAAATGGCCGCCGAAACTTCTTTACAGGTAGATTATCGATGATGATACATGCAAACGATGTGGCACGGAGAGAGAAGACATTACCCATGCAATCTTCACAGGTGACCATGCTAGAAGAGTATGGCACCGACGTGGATCCCCCCGACCATGACGTGGAACAGCTAGAGATGACGTCTTTTCTCCACCAAATGATGCAGCTGAACTATGAGAAGAAGAAGGGTGACGTCGATGCTTTTTCGGACGGCGTGGACAGCTAGGAACAAGGCCCCGTTCGAGGAGGGAACAATGCATATCCCGTCACATGATCAGGGATTATCGATCATACTATGAGTCTCAGCAAGGTCACTCCAGAACGACCACATGCAGAAGGGAGGCGCGATGGACGGCTCCGTCGGCGGCATGCACCAAAGTCTACATGGACATTGTCTTCAAGCCGAACTCGCCGGTAGGACTTGGAGGGGTCTTGAGAGACATGCATGGCTAAGTTACTATAGTCATGACGAAGCAATTAGCAGGAGCAGCTTTAGCTCTTTGGGCAGAGGGTACAGCTATTCTCGAAGCCATGAGGGAGTCCCTCCACAAGGGTATCACCAGGGTGATCATCGAGACAGATTGATTGGCCATCGTCACTGCAATTCGTAATGGCATGCAAGTCAGGGGATATGAAGGCGTTGTTGTCCAAGAAATTAGCGCCATGTCATCTTCCTTTTGTCCTTTCAATATTTGCTTTGTAAGTGGAGAAGGTAATCGTGTAGCTCATGCTCTCGTTGATGAAGCCTTAAGGGGTTCTTCCCTGGGTTTCTCTACAGCAAATCCGGAGAGTTATATCCTTGTTTTGGCAAATCTTGACATGAATAAAGATTAGAAGAGGGGTTTAAACATTAAAAAAAATATAAGATGATAGTATAACATGATAGATGTCCAAAAGTATGATGTTACTCAACCTCAACAATGAGAACATATGTATAGTAAGAGTATATATATTCTTATTATGTCCCTAGTCGGATATTATTGTGGAAATAATATAGACAACAATAATACATAAGACTGGAATGTGTGTTGACTAATGACAGGATCTCATTTGTCAGGATATATGATATCAAGCTAAACACATAGTTACTTTGTTAGAATACAAGTGTACCGGACAAACCCACCTTGAGAGTGATACATAGAAACCATTGAATGGTGGTCAAAATCAGCTCTCATAGTGATAGTGGTGATTGTAGTTCTTAGACCTGAAGTCACTACACTCATTACATGTTGTTCGATATACTTTGACACCATCCAACGGGGACTTGAATAAGGGGCATCATAAAGGTGGTATTCAGGTATATTGTGGCACATGGATATTGTGAGTGAGGTAGTTGGGATTTGTCCCTCTGAGCGGAGTTGATATTATGTCCACTTGATAAGCAAGACTGAGAAATATATACTCATGTGAATCAATACGTAAAGTGTGAGCTCGCATGCATCTTAGACAGTCTGTTCTAATTCAAAGAACATAGATTGAATGTTAAGAGGATGATGATTCAATGTCTTGAGTTCAATCTAGATATCAGTGATAAAGGAACCATAGAATTATGACAAAACAGATCATATATGTAGTTTAAAGTTGTTCTCCAACTTTTCAATTACTTAAGTAGCAATGATGTGATTCTAGATAGCGCTCATTGTTTGTGATGTCATTATTCCAGTTATAGACATTCGCTGCCAATATAATTTGGGACCTATAGAGTCAGACAAATAGAATACACCTAGAATAGGATTTACTCATGGATAAGGTTTGACTTGGTTACTAATAATCATGGATAGTAAGAAAGGTATAATATCTCCAAGGCGTTGTTTGAATTCAAGTTGACAGAGGGAGATCGTGTAGTGCCCCATGTGCTCAAGAGAAAGAGCTGGCCATGGATATGATTCTACAATTGTTGCCTGAATTATATAGTCAGTTCATCAAATGTTATCACATGAACAACTTGACTAAGATGTTGTTTGAATTGCTTGGAATGTTGATAAATGTCGAAGCAAAAATCAAGAAGGACAAACATGAATCCTTGATGGTGATCAGAAAAAGGGAGTCCAAGGGTGAAGACAAAGCCAAGAAAAGTTTTGAGCCAAATTCGAAACCCAACTCTTTTGCACTCAAGATGATGAGAAGGGTAAGTGTAAAAGGAGTTTCTCCTTTTCACTAAAAGGAACACGAAAAAAAGAAGTAAGGGATAAATTTATCCACTTCAAGTATATATGTTATGGAGATAAATATGTTATTTATGTATCTTGGGTACTAGATACTAGATCTAGATCTCACATATGTTCTAATATGCAGGATCTAAAAATAAGTAAACTTTAAGAAAGGGTAAGGTTAAACTGCGCATTGTGAATGGAGCAAGAGTTGTTGCCACTATGCTCAGAAGATATCATTTGTCTCTGCCCAGTGGGCTTGTAATAGAGTTAAAGAACTGCTATTATGAACATACCATTAATAGAAACATCATTTTTATATCTTGTATGGACAATAATGGATTCAAATTTCATTTTAAGAATGGTCTATGTTCTATTTATAAAGATGAGGTCTTGTATGGAAGTACCCCATTGTCTTATGGTCTTTGTTTGTTATATCTAGAGACAAATGTTTGTAACACAAATACCAAAAGGTTAAAACCCAATAACTCAAACAAAATATACCTTTGACATTGTCCTCTAGGAACATAAATGATAAACACATTTATAGACTTCACAAAGATGGTTGTCTAGACTCTTTTGACTTCGAATCAATAGAGACATGTCAATCGTGTTTATTGTGCAAGATGATAGAGACTCCTTTAACTAGACACAGTCAAAGAGTCAGTGATCTATTTGGACTCATACATACTGATGCATGTGTATCATTTTGCACAAATGCGAGAGGTAGTTACCAGTACTTCATTACCTTTACTAATGATTTTAATACTACAAGTTAGAAACCACTGAAAAGTTCAAGGATTTCATGAATGAAGTATAAAACCAACTTGGTAAAAGTATTAAAGCACTTCATTTAGATCATTATGGAGAATACTTAAGCCGAGCTTTTGAAGACCTTTTGCAAGACTATTGTATTGTATCACAGTGGACTCCACCTCGAACACCACAACACAATGGTGTATCTTAAAGAAGGAACCACATATTACTAGATATGGTGTGGTCAATGATGATTTTTGCTAGTCTTCTAATTTCCTTTTGGGGAAATTCTCTAGAAACTACATTTTGTGTATCTTGTATGGAGAGGAATGGATTCGAATTTCATGTTAAGAATGATTGATGTTCTATTTCTAAAGATGAGATCTTATATGGAAGTTCCCCAATGTCTTATGGTCTTTATTTGTTAGATCTAGAGACAAATTTTTATAACATAAATATCAAAAGCTTAAAAATCGATAACTCAAACAGAATATACCTTTGACATTGTCCTCTAGGCACATAAATGATAAACGCATTTATAGAATCCACAAAGATGGTTGTCTAGACTCTTTTGACTTCAAATCAATAGAGACATGTGAATCTTATTTATTGTGCAAGATGACAAAGACTCCTTTCACTGGATATATATAGTGAGACAGCTAGTGATCTATTGGGACTCGTACATATTGATGCATGTGCACCATTTAGTACAAATGCTAGAGTTGGTTACCAGTACTTCATTACCTTTACTGATGATTTCAACAGTATGTCTATGTGTACTTAATGAAGCACAAGTCAGAAACCACTAAATAGTTCCAAGGATTTTATGAATGAAGTACAAAACCAACTTAGTAAAAGTATTAAAGAACTTCAATCAGATCGTGTTGGAGTATACTTAAGTTGAGATTTTGAGGACCTTCTGCAAGACTATTCTATCGTATTACAGTTGATCCACCTCGAACACCACAGATTAATGGTGTATCTAAAAATTGGAACCACACATTACTAGATATGGTGCGTCAATGAAGATTTTTGCTAATCTTCTGACTTCCATCTGGGAAATGTTGTAGAAATTGCAATGTTTACCATGTTAGTGTGTACAATCTAAATCGATTCAAAAGACACCATATGAGATATGGTATGGGAAGCATCTCAATGTATTTTTTATGAAGATTTGGTAACATCAAGCTTATGTGAGAAAGAAGCTTCATGAAAAGCTTGCACCCAAATTAGATAAATGTCATTTTGTTGGATTTCCTAGGGAATCCAAGGGATACTACTTTTATACTCCATCTTAAAACAAAGTGTTTGTTGTCAGGGATGTTGTATTACTAGAAAATGGATTTGTTTCCAAGGAAATTAGTGGGAGGAAAGTAGAATTTGAAGAGGTTCAGGACCAATATGAAAACACTAAACCTATAGAGGTACAAAAGCAACATGGAGAGTCACAAGATATTGCGGAATCTCTAGTTACTCATATAACACAGGAACCTTACAGATCTAGTAGGACACACCTTGATCCTAAAAGATTTGGTTATCTTGTGACTCAAGAAGGTAAAGAGTTGGTCATACATGATGAACCAACAACCTACCTAGAAGATTTGAAGGGATCAGAGTCTAAGAAGTAGCTTGAGGCCATGAGATCTGAGATGTAATCCATGTACACCAACAAGATATGGACCTTGGAGGATCCACCTAAAGGGATACAACCCACATGGTGTAGGTGGGTCTTCAAGAAGAAGATTGGCATGGATGGAAATGTACAAACCTATAAAGGTCAATTGGTTGCAAAGGTTTTCAAACAAGTTCAAGGTGTTGACTATGATGAAACTTTTTCTCCAATTGCCATGGTTAAGTCCATTAGGATCGTGCTTGCCATTGTATCTTATTATGATTATGATATCTCATAGATGGTTGTTAAAATCACATTCCTTAATAGAAATCTATTTGAGAATGTGTACATGACACTTCCCAGGGTTTTATAAATCCATAGGAAGCCAATAAAGTTTGTAAGCTACAAAGGTCAATCTATGGATGGAAACAAGCATCTCAGATTTGAAATTTTTGATTTGATGAAATAGTCAAAGAGTTTGGCTTTAATCAAAATCATGATGAACCATGTGTTTACAAGAAGGTTATTAGGAGTGTGATTGTATCCCTTAGATTGTATGTAGATGACATACTATTGATGGGGAATGACATTCCTACTTTACAAACTATAAAAACCTAATAGGGAAGTAAATTCTCTATGAAAGACTTAGGTGAAGCATCCTATATCTTAGGAGTCAAGATCTATAGAGATAGATCTAGAAGGCTTCTTGGCCTAAGACAGA
Source organism: Alisma plantago-aquatica (assembly GCA_963693085.1). Lineage (NCBI taxonomy): Eukaryota > Viridiplantae > Streptophyta > Magnoliopsida > Alismatales > Alismataceae > Alisma > Alisma plantago-aquatica. The sequence goes on along the minus strand of OY856410.1, from coordinate 44,201,869 downwards.
GCACATACATTGACAAAGTATTGAGAACATTCAGCATGGAGAACTCAAAGTGAAGGACTTACCTATGTCTCATAGTGTTAATATCTCTTGATCTCAATGCCCTAATTCTTGTGAATAATGGGAAAGCATGAGAAATATTTCATATGCATCTAGAATTGGATCTATCATGTAGGAAATGTTGTGTACTCCTCCTAATGTCTTGTATGCCTTCAGCATGATGAGAAAATATCAATCAGATCCCGGTGAAGATCATTGGACTGCCTTGAAGAACATCCTTAACTACTTGAGAAGAACTAATGATCTTTTTTTTGTTAGATCCTAGATGGGTGATTGGATGCTCTAGAGGGGGTGAATAGAGCTGAATGCACTTAAACAAAATTCACTAGACTTTCAAGATATATCACAAGATAAGGTTATTAAATAGGAAGTTTGAGTGCTAAGACATACATAACAAGGGAGAGAGAGATTGAACATACACCAAGTGACAAGCTATGTAGAGTGGTTCCACACTCCAAACTAGGAGTATGTCAGTCCACTACCTAGACAGGTCAACCTCTAAGATTTCTTAACCATTGCACTCTTATATTCATTCATAAGAGTTACAATACATGACCAACTAAAGGACTTACCTATCCAATACAAAGAGTCTTCAACCTTAACAAGGACTTACCCACTTTGCAATGAGTCTTCCAGACTTCCCCACGGACTTACCCACTCTTGCACAAATCTTTAGCCTTCTAGGAATTATCACTCTTCCTGGATCTTCAGCCTTTGACTTCACCTTCACTTGGAGAAGCTTCCACCAAGGACTTACCCACTTGAGAAAGGACTCTTCTAACTTCACAAAGGTATTACCCACTCTTGCTCTAAGTATTCAGCCTTGATCTTCACCAAGGGACTCCTTCCCTTGTTCTTCTTCACCTCTCCTACACAAGAGAAAGAACCTTCATCTTCATGGTTGAAATGAGAGAATGGGAGGTAGTGGAAGTGAGATCCTCATGAGATATACATGTAGGACTAGCTCTCTTATAGATTTTCTACTCACTCTAACGAATGTAGCAAGTGATTAAGCTTAGAGAGAGATAGGAGGTTGTAGCATACACTCAACTATAGAATAGGAACCTCATATAGAGTTTTGCATTGAATGCTCAACCTTAGAATGAAGCCCAAGGGGTCCTATTTATAGTTGGAGATGCCTCTTCGCCTTTGGGAACACTTAAGAACAAAAACTATCTATTTTTTGGCTTGAAACGGATATATTTTTACTTGTTGCAACTCCACAATGGCTAGAAACACTCTTTTGCACTTTTCCATATAGTGCTATCGGTTGCGTTTCTATAAAGGTAACTGGACCAATTTCACTCAGAGACAAGACCAATTTAGGTTATCAGTCGAGTTTGTCCTGGGGTAACTCGACTGATTCACTTAAATCAATTTTGGTTTGTAGAGGGATCAGTCAAGTTCTGTGACATGAAAACTCGACTGATCAAAAGTCATTTTCAAGATCCAATCAATATCGGTCGAGTTTGCAACTCGACCGATGAACATCTTGATGTGAATTTTGAAAAATAGCTTTTGAGTGCTTAAATATTTGATCTAAGTGCTCCTAATTTTTTCTAAGCTTAATTACATGTCATAAAATCATTACAAGTGGTTTACAACATGATTCTAATGGATTTACATCATATTACAAAAATGTGCACATGTATTGACTTTGACTTGTCTTTTCTCTAAGTTGAGATATCTACAAGTTAGGGCATATGGAGTGTGTTTATACCTAATCTGAAATCAATCAAGTAGAAGCATTAGACACAAATAAGTAGAATGGTTTAGTCATCATCAAAACAAGAGTTTAATCAATTTATACCTTGAGTCAACATTCTCCCCCTTTTTGAAGATGACAAACCATTCCATAAATGTATTGAAAGCATCTAAGTAAAGTCATACCTTTAGAGAAACATAGTGGTTTTCATAGAATTGAGTTTTCATGTCCCCCCTCAATTGATGCTAGTGGAGTTCTCATACTCCCCCTCAATTGATGCTATTTCTCCTACATGGTTAGATTTCATAATACGTATAGAATACTATGTCTTCTACTCATATATGTTCTACACATATATGTCTTCTCCCCCTTTACCTTCTCCCCTTTACATGAACATGATTCTCCTCTTCATGTAAGACATGCCTTCTCCCTCTTTTGCTAAAATATGACATACCTTTCTCCCCCTTGTCATTTCAAAAAGTGGGGATATGAATAAATAAGAAACACCACTTGTTAAAAGAAAGGAGATAACAAAAGGTTATATAAGGAGAGTAGAAGAGCACAACTAGGGGCTTGTCTAAGCATAGAATAAAAGCAAGTTAATACATACACTTGAACAACCCAAAATGCAAGATAAAGTGCTACAGAAAAATAATAAATTGCAAAATTGACCCTCAAGATGACAGAATTTGTCCAAAAAGTGTCAGGTCTCATGGCAAAGCAATGAGCCTTGTTCAGAAGGCCGTTTTTGTATAAAAAACACTAGCCTTGCATCAAAATCGGATACTTGAGAAAAATCTACATAAAATTTTAAGTATGCTCCAAATTCTACATACAATGTAGCTCTATATATCCTGCATCACAAAGTTATGTAAGCAGCTCAAGATAGTAGATATTTAATTTAAGAAACAAGTTTGAGAAAGTATGAAACAAGATACAAGCATAGCATATAGTTAAACACCACTTGATGAACAAGTCTAGAACTACATGTATATGAACTACTAGTAGATGCTATAAAAAGTTAGGACTACTAGTAGGATCTAGATCATAGCAAAAGATACACAAGATAAAGAAAGCTATAAGTAGATGTAGAGATATATCCAAATAAAGAGATATGCAATTTTAGACGTAAGTAAGGATATAACTAACTAGCAAACATGCATCATAACCAAAAGATGATTACCACTAAGAACCTCAAGGTTGTATCCAAACAAGATATATGACTATATAGATGAAGCAAGTTTGACCATAGCGGAAGTGATTCAAGATACAACCAAGAGATCCAAATAGATCATCATCAAAACCTACAAAACAACTCAAAGCAAATAATTACAAGATATAGATATACCAATTTATGGAAATAAGAAAGATAGAGTTGTAAGCAAGATAGGAAATTTAGAACATGGCAATATGAATATATAAAGGTACCAAATGGGAGTGCCAAAGAATAAGGCTATGTGTTGAGAAAATCAAGTTGAGAGGGAAATTCTCATTCAATAAGCCAAAAGTATATTTTGTGCACAGTGTTGTCAGTCGAGTTCTGTGTATTGACAAGTCGACCAATGATAGATGTTGGAATCACCCATTGGTGCCTATCAGTAGAGTTTCTATCACGACATACTCGACCGACAAAGCTACTATCAAAATCACATATATTTCATAAAAAGATATTTAGAGGCATGATAAATTTACATACCATATCCAAACATGTGTAAGCAAGTTAGTAATGCACTATAAAAGAATTAGATATACTTTTTGAGAAAGTGTGTGAAGAGAAACACAAAATACCACTTTTGACTCAAAGACCATATGTATAGTTCACACTATCTTGACAAAAACAAGTTAGGATTGGTTATAAGCAAGAAACCCTTTACCTTTATTCTTATCATTTCTTTTCCACTTGTTGTCACCTCATACACATCTCACCTTTCTTCTTTCATGTGGATTGAGAAGCCAATTTGCAAATCCATAGATCATGTCAATCCATTATCAAGATACCTACAAGAAGAAAGATGAAATGGTCCCCAATCATGTTTTTGGGTCTGCGGGGGTTAGCTTAGCAACCCAAGTCCTATTTCTCTTGGGTGCTTTCCTAAAAGGACAACAAGTAGAATAATGACCAAAATCATTGCAATAGTTGCATGTGCCCATAGTCTTGGAACTAGAGGATTCTCCATGAAATATTGGAGGTCCTTTACCTTTGTTGTTCCTTTGAATACCATCATACCCTAAACCATGTCTACCAATTTGTTTAGTAGTATGGTGTAGGATATCATTAAGATTATTTTTACCAACTAAAATTCTTTGCAAAGAAGATCTCAAACTATGATTTTTATTCATAAGAGAAGTAATAGTAGAAGACAAATGATTTATTTTATCTCTATCATGCAAAAGATCATTTTCTAGGCAAAGAGCTTTGGTTAAATAAGAATCTCTATCAATATGAAGAGCAGAAACATAATTCTCTCTACTAGTAGAACTAGAACAAGATTCAAGAACATTGATTTTAGCAAGAAAGGAAGCATTCTTTGTTTTTTCAGCAAAGCAATCTTAAAAAGATAAACACCATTTTCAAATTCTAATCCTTTCAAAATAAAAGCATTGTCCTTGTTTTCATATTTAAGAACATCAATATTATGCATGAGAGAATCGACAATTAAAGTATGCTCTTCATTAGAACTAGGCATAATAGGTTGAGCTTCTAGAAAAATAATCGTATCAAGCAAACTAGCATTTTCAGGTTTAAGAGAGTCTACTTGGCTAAGACAAGCATTTTTGTCATCATGCAAGCAAGAATTAGCATTTTCAAGATCATCTAATTCTACATGCATATTATCAACAATTCTAGCAAGCTTTTTCCTTTTCTTTTTAGAAGACTTAAGAGATGCACGAGTAGCATTAATGATAGCAATTAAAGGTTCTTTATCTAAAGAGTTTAGATTTACCTCATTTGAGTCTTCACTTGTTGATGCCATAAGAGAAAAATGGCATTGTCCTTCATTACTAGAGCTTGAGCTAGATCCTTCACTTGAGCTTGAGTTGGAGGAGTCACTTGAGCTTGAGTACATGGCATCTTCTTCAACATGAGAGGATGGAGAGGCTTGTCCCATAATAGCTTCAAATTTAGCCTTGATTTCAGCCTTCTTCATTCTCTTTAGTACTTTCTCCTCTTATCTTTCAACTGCTTCTCTTTTGTCAAGTGTGGCTTCATGGGCTTGTTGATTTCCAATGAGCTCTTCAATGGGTATATCATCAAGAGACCTTACTTCTTCAATGGAAGTCACCTTGGGTTCCCACATCTTGGGGAGATTTTTAAGGATCTTTGTGTTGATCCTCTACTCATAGGATGTCTTAGAACAACAAGACCATTCACAATGGTGTTGAGCCTTGAGTACATGTTGGCTATCTTCTCATCCTTTCCCATCTTGAAGTTCTCAAGAATCCTTTGAGCATGTAGACTTTACTTTCCTTCACTTGAGTTGGCCCCTCATAAGTTATGCATAGCTTTCTCCATACCTCATAGGCTATCTCACAAGAGGAAATCCGATTGAACTAAGTGGGGTTCATGGTGGCATAGAGGATGTTGATTGCTCTAGAATTTCATGGTAGCTTCATCCCATTCTTCTATATTCGTCTTAGGTAGCTTGTATGGATGGTCCACCATTTTCCATAGATCAAGACTTGATCCTTGGATATAGAATTGTAGCCTTATTTTTTAATAGAGGAAATTGCTCCCATAAAAGATTGGAAGGCTGATGAAGTATCTCCCTCTTTGGTAGTTACCCATCTTCTCCTACTTGTTGAAGTATGCTTGGAGAATACCTTCTCTGATACCAATTGTTGGATCCTAGATGGGTGATTGGATGCTCTAGAGGGAGGGTGAATAAAGCTGAATGCACTTAAACAAAATTCATTAGACCTTCAAGATATATCACAAGATAAGGTTGCTAAATAGGAAGTTTGAGTGCAACTAAAACATACATAGAAGGGGATAGAAGGATTGAACATACACCAAGTGACAAGATATGTAGAGTGGTTCCACACTCCAAACTAGGAGTATGTGAGTCCACTACCTAGAGAGGTCAACCTCTAGGATTTCTTAACCATTGCACTCTTATATTCATTCATAAGACTTACAATACATGACCAACCAAAGGACTTACCTATCCAATACAAAGAGTCTTCAACCTTACCAAGGATTTACCCACTTTGCAACGAGTCTCCAGCCTTCTCCAATGACTTACCCACTCTTGCACAAATCTTTAGCCTTCTAGGAATTACCCACTCTTCTTGGATCTTCAGTCTTTGACTTCACCTTTACTTGGAGAAGCTTCCACCAAGGACTTACCCACTTGAGCAAGGAGTTTTATGGCTTCACCAAGGTCTTACCCACTCTTGCTCTAAGTCTTCAGCCTTGATCTTCACCAAGGGACTCCTTCCCTTGTTCTTCTTCACCTCTCTTATCCAAGAGAGAGAACCTTCATCTTCATGGATGAAATGAGAGAATGGGAGGTGGTGGAAGTGAGAGCCTCACAAGATATACATGTAAGACTAGCTATCTTACAGATTTCCTACTCACTCTAATGAATGTAGCAAGTGATTAATCTTAGAGAGAGAGAGGAGGCTATATGATACACTCAATTATAGAATAGGAACCTCGTATAGAGTTTTTCATTGAATGCTCAACCTTGGAATGAAATCCAAGGGGTCCTATTTATAGTTGTGCATGCCTCTTAGCCTTTGGGAACACTTAACAATGAAAATTGGCCATTTTGTGGCTTGCAACGGATATATTTTTGCTTGTTGCAAATCCACAACGGCACTTTTCTGCACTTTTTCGTACAGTGCTATTGGTTGAGTTTCTATAAAGGTAACTTGACCGATCCCACTAAGAGTCAAGACCAATTTAGCCATCAGTTGAGTTTGTCCTGGGGTAACTCAACCAATTCACATAAATTAGTTTTGGTTTGTAGAGGGATCGGTCGAGTTCCGTGAAATGAAAATTCGACCGATCAAAATTCATTTTCAAAATACAATCAGGATCAGTCGAGTTTGCAACTTGACCGATGAACTGCCTGATGTAAATTTTAGAAAATGGCTTTTGAGTGTTTTAATATTCGGTCTAAGAATCGAACATTATTAAACATTTCTTAAGAATCAAACATCACGATCACAACTTCATGAAAATTCCTACATCCCTCATACCGCTTAGATACAATCACCAGCTCCTTGCTGATGATTTTCTAGTCACCATCTTTTGAAACTTATGGCAAGAGAGGAATAACAGAAGATTCAACAACACTAGGAAACCAAGAATATCATCATAAATTTAATTGAATCAGATCTAAATATTATCAACCACTATAGGTCAACAGGCAATAGTGGAAATAGTGGAAACTAATGCAGGTCAATCGGATGTGGAATATCTATGCCAGCTCAAGGAGATGCTTGACGAAGAAATGGGAACTAGACTTCTTCATGCTACTGCCAGAATTTTACCATAACCATAAATTCGATCCTATATGCTGAGGCTTGTTAAGGGGTGCCTCCCCCACAGACATCTTTTCTTATGTCGAAAATGCTGCATTTTATTTTCTTGTTACATCAGTAGTGTAAAACCTGACTTTGTAGGTGATAGCTTGCATTGTGTCAGCAAACTTTCTATGGTAGTAATGAATATGACCTTTATCCAAAAAAAATCGGTCTAAGTGCTCCTGATTTTTTCTAAGATTAATTATAAGTAATACAATCTTTATAAGTGGTTTACAACATGATTCTAATGTATTTACATCATATTACAAAAATGTGCACTTGTATTGATTTTGACTTGTCTTTTCTCCAAGTTGAGATGTGCAAATTAGGGCATTTGATGTGTGCCTATACCTAATTTGAAATCACTCAAGTAGAAGCATTAGACACAAATAAGTGTAATTGTTTATTCATCATCAAAACAAGGGTTTAGTCAATTTAGACCTTGAGTCAACATTATTGTCTAAGGTGGTGAGGAAGAGTTGGTGGTAAAGGGTTACATCGATGCATGCTTCTAAATTGACAAAGATGATTGTAGATCATAGTTTGGATTTGTGTTTTTCCTCAACAATGGAGTTGTAGGATGGAAAGTTCCAAGTAAGAAACAATTTGTGATTCTACAATAGAGGTTGATACATTGTTGCCTCCAATGCATCAAATGAATCTAATTGGATCAAGAAGTTTGTCATTGAATTTGGGGTGGTTCTAAGCTTCAGAAATGTGGTAGAGTTGTATTGTGACAACAATGGAGCTATTGCACAAACTAAGGAACCTAGATCCCATCAACATTCTAGACACATACAACATAGTTTCCATCTCATATGAGAGAGCGTACAATGATGAGATGTGAAGATTTGTAGAGTACTAACTGAAAGCAATGTTGTTGACCTCATGACTAAAGCACTTTCGTAGAAGAAGCATGAAGGTCATGTTCAATCACCTGGGATATGATTCATGGGTGATTGACTCCAAGTGACATTTGGAATTTGTTTGTATGTATCACCAAAGATCTAGTCATGATTGTAATGTGGTGATTTGATTAATAATAAAGACAATTTTTCATCTATATGTTTGTTCAATTATGAGATGATGGTATAACATGATAAATATCTAAAAGAATGATATTATTTGATGACATATGTCTTCAGTTTAAGGACCTGAACAATGATATCATATGTATGATAAGAGTATATACATTCTTGTTATGTCCCTAGTTAGATATATTTGTGGAAACAATATAGGCAACAATAATACATAAGACTATAATTGGGTTGGCAGATGATAGAATCTCACTTTTCATGATATATAATATCAAGAAAAACACATGGGTACTTGTTAGAGAGCAAGTGTATCGAAAAACCCCACGTTGAGAGTAAAACATGGAAGCCATTGAATGGTGGTCAGAATCATCTCTCAAAGTGATTGTGGTTATTGTGGTTCATAGACTTGAAGTCACTACACTCATCACATGTTGTTTGATGTACTTTAACACTATCCAACGTGACCTTGAATAAGGGTTACCATAAAGGTGGTATTTGGGTACATTGTGACACAACAGGATTGACTGTGAGTGATGTAGATGGGATTTGTCCCTCTCGCTGGATTTGATATCATGGCCACCTGATAAGCAAGACTGAAAAACGTATGGACATACCCATGTGAACCAATATATGATATGTGAGCTCACATGTATCTCAGGAACTCTTCTCTAGTTCAAGGAATGTAGATTGAATATTAAGAGGATGAAGATTCCATGCCTCGAGTTCAATCTAGATATCAGTGAGAAAGGAACTATATGAATATGATAACACTAATCACATATGTAGGTTGAAGTTTTTCTCCAATTTTCTAATTAATCAGTTAGCAATTATGTGTTTCTAGATACTACTTATTTTTTGTGATTTTAGAATCTAGTTATGGACATTCACTGCCAACATAATTTGGTAATTATAGGGTCACACGCATAGAATTCACCTGCAATAGGAGTTTACTGATGGATAAAGTTTGACTTAGTTAATGAAGTTCTTAGGTAATCAACTTAAACAACACTAGTGGACAATTGACTAACTAGAGTGTCCATTTTACCAGCTAGGAATGTCAATCAATTGTCTAGAGTGTCCAGTCAACCGACTAAAAAAATTCTAGTCGATTGACTGGAAGATCAGTAGGACTGGATCAAGGAATTGATGTTGATGTCATGACATGCATTAATCATCACATTATAAGCTAGTACTTTTTTTAATATGAAAAATAGTCGATCGACTGATTGCAGTGTCCAATCAACCGACTAGCCCACCATTCGACCTACTGATGGTTCACAACAACTAAAAATTCATGAAATTTATTTCCACGAGTCCTTGGGTTTGTAGAAATCCTAACCCATACACTCCTATATAAAGGGGATTGTCCAAGGCCCTCCATACATATACTCCTCATATCAACATTGTGGTAATTTGAGAACTAGAGGCATCTTACCCATAAAAGGGAGAGAAATAAAGGGGGGAAATTCAACAGTATCACATTGACAAAATTAAGGGACAATAAGATGATAATCAAGTCATGATCTAACCTTAATTTGGCAACGCGGATATGATTAATGAAAGAACTCTTGATGTTAATTACACATGTGTCACATCTTAGATCAGGTAAGCCCAATTACCATATATGACTTATGTGCTTCCTGTGTTTGAGGTAAATAATAATGATCCTTAATATGATGAAGTAAGGAGAACTCATGCTTTTTACCTCATTGTTGATGAGGTGCCTATTGATTAAGTCTATGTTTCTCTATTGTTGATTAAACCTCAAACATGATTAACCAAACATTTCCCCTATTTGATATGTATCATGATCATGCTTTGAAATGATTATGCCCTTAGACTCTCTAAATAATGATGAAATATATTGATACAAGAGGTAAATCCCCTATTAATTATATTTCCTCATTGTAAAACTCGATTTTGAATAAATATGAAAAATATGAGATCTTGATCATGCAAGATAATGCTCAAATGGTTGAAAGAGCCTATATTGACTTCCCTATTTTCAAGTATACCCCCTTGCTCTTAATCATGAAGAGATGGGAATGATATTATGACCACAAATATATAGAATCTTGAAACATGATTACTCTATAATGATAAATGATCCTTAATTTCATGACATTGTGAACTAAAAATTGATAATTGATGTTCTCTCTAGTTGATAGACGTGATACTTCATGAATAGTGAGGAGAAATGTGCTATATTATGGTGGTAGTTTGTTTCATAACTCCCCAAACCTAGGTCACATCTCTATTATGATTGCCTCTAAATTTCATTTTGTTGATTATTTAGAGTTTGGAAAGGCAACCCCTTTCATGCAAATTTTGATCTCTCGACCAAAGCCTCTAATATGTCAAATTTTATGATGATATTATAACTCGATATTGAATCTCAATGATGATCTTATAATATGATGATGTTGACTATACCTTGTGGTTAAGTTCTTAGAAAGACCTAGTTCTATATCATTCATCAACCTTGGATACCATGATAATGAATTGATAATGATATCACAAATTACGGATGAATGATTGTTCCTTTGATTTAATAAGGAATCTTATACCCTAGATTTGTAATTTTTAGACCTCTGCATTTTTCTGTCCAAAATCATGACTCTCAATATTGATTTACAAAATCTTGACTAGTGATAACTCACCTTGATATTGAATCGAATCCTATGATCACTCTTTTTAGATCTTGAGATCACACTCAATATATGATTGATAACCTTCATGTTCCAGAATCTCAAGACATTTTAAAATGAACATTATGTTGATTTGTTTAATTTTTGACTTAGGGATGAGCTCTCATATGGACTAGGGTGGGACCTTCCATTGATTTTGATATGAAACACTAATATTAAATATGATGTTTGTATCAAATTGTTGAAATACAAATTTTCAATAAATGTCTAGTCCCACCTAGGGACAATGCAAAAGCTAAAACCCTAGATGTCGAACTTGAAACTCATGACTCATTCTTGAATCAAAGAGCCCTATTCGTTTGACCTAATTGGTGATGTCTCCAAATTTTTTATATTTTAATGATCTATATTATTATGTTTGGACAATGATGTTTGGCTTCTTCATTTTAGAATAATATCAATGATTGAGGATGATAATTTCATACATGGGAGTACTATGATGGATGTGATTTGAAATATGAAGTCCCAATGTCTTTTATGATTTGCTTTATTTTAAGAACAAAATTCCTTTTAAGGTGTGGGGGTATAAAAACATGGATTTTTATCTCCTCTAACTATGCTCACTTTTACTCATCGCACGCTCAGTTTCATCCTAAATGGCCTTTCTCATCATCATTGGATGTTTTGGAATCACAAGTTATTCATTTATAAGTTATGAATTGCAATTTTGAACTTGATTGCATAATGTTGAGTGACTTAATATATATTGAGGAAGTTTTGAAATTTTGAGACCAATAATCATTTTGATATTTCTCTTAATCCTTATATATTATAAAGATAGAAATTTGTGATCCAATTGTTAATATTTCACCCAAATCGGAAAATTGAGGTGGAAGTTATGGTATTTCATTCTTGATTTTTCTAGCTTTTTCTCATCTTTTTCCTTGTTGGTCCTAGGTCTCTTTCCTTTTAATCGGGTCCGATTCATGACCCGAGCACAATACGGTGCTAATTCGTAACAAGGCTGGGAACCTCCCAGCCACTTGATCAGGTTCCTATTGATCAGGGGCCCATGGAATAGTTGGGAGTCATCCTAACCTTGAGCAAAAGTTAAGAAGCTAAGAGCTTCTAGCCATGTCTGCAACCATCATATTTTTGGGCTTTTGACCATGTTCTCTCCCAAATTTATCATGAAAGTCCTTGCTCACGCTCCTACAACCTCGCCCCTACTCTTTCCTAGCAAAATGGTCCATGGTAGAGCCATGGAGAACCCCTCCAACCATTGTCGTGCCATGATGGATGGGGCTTTGCATGCTCCCTCACAACCTCCTTTTAACCCTTTAGCTCCGCCCCTCCTTTCTTTCCTTTTCCCCCAACTTTACCAAGCTTTTAAGATCCTAAGTTTCACCCCTTGAGCTCACTAGACTTGGTCTCCACACTACCACAATCAGGTCATGGGTGTAAGGCTTCGGCCACCATCGCCCCAGTTTCAACCCACTGTTGGGTCCGCCATCACACCCTGGTGGCGAACGGCATGTTCCACAATTGTTTCAACCATTGTCACTCCTCATTGGTCTATGTACTATCACTGGACACTACCGTAGGGCTGAGCAATGACACAGTAGAAGCTTGAGCTAGAAGAAGTACAACTACTATTGGATCAACCGGGGTTCACAATGTGCCTAAATCTAATGGCCCAAAATGATCCCCCCCATGAACTCCCCATCTTCCTTGCCTGACGAATAGGCATAAGACATGTGGCTAGACTCACTCTCTCATGCTTGACCAATCTAAGGGACCATGGACTTGTTTATCCTGCCTTGTGTGGACCCGGGATGGGCTCCAATCAGGGCACACCACATCAATGGCCCACCATGGTATAGCGCTCTCTCTCTCTCATATATAAGTAAACTAGTTCTTGTAAAAATTATAGAAAATTATTCCTAAAGACAAGTTGGACATATTATATATGAATATTGATGTACTCAAGGAGACCTATCCGATGGATTTTTTTTGAGATCCAAATTACACTTGTGGATCATGTTATGTTGAAAACGACATCATTTTGATATCTTTTTAATGCATTCAATTATTATTGTGCTCAACAGTGATCATATATTTACCTACTTGACTTTTATGACCTTGATCAGAAACATATTATATATTTTTCTATATGAATCAAACATGACCATGCTTAGTCCTTTAATGGCTCTAATGTGTGAAATGGGCCATGTAATGTGCGTCATTTGGACTTTGATGCTAATGATCAGTAAATTGATGCCCAAGTTGATTATATGAACTCTAAATCATTATGTTTGATCTAGATCAGTAACGTTACATGTTTTGATCACGTAAATGACTTATGGATCAATCTTGATAACTTTTGTGACTAAGTGACCTAGATATGACTTGAACTGCAACCAAATTTGCATGATGCTAAATCGATATTTATTTCTTGTACAAATCTCACCCTAATGGTCACCCATTCTATTTGATATATTTAAATCAGTAACTTATTGATATTTTTTATACTAAATCAAGCTAAATCATTCGTGTACTCTATTGATTACCATCATGCATGATAATGACTCAAAATGACTAGTTTGACAATGTTGATACTTATGTTGCTTAATGTTGCTCGAAACTCTTGTTTTCTATATTAAGGTCATGAAACCCTAAGTTTGAATTCCCTGATCTTGCTAAGATTTTTCACCCTAAGTTAAAAAGATAAATTTTGTAGTATGTAGCTTGATGATGATATTGCATGAACTTTAGAGATGTCGAAATCAATCATTGACAAATATGGAACATGTATTAGGTGAAACATCCATCCTTGATGAATATGTTTCAGATGACCTAAGTCTTGTGATGTTAATCTAGTCAAACTTGATTATAATTTTAGGACCTCTTTCATGGAATCTATTCAAAATTCTAATCTTGTCCTTAATACTAGTTTCTTGTATCAAGCTAAGCTTTGTCCTCCTATTGGCCAGACTAGTGGTATTGAAAATTGCATGCATGCATCTAATATAAATGATTGTCTTAATATACTTGTTTGAGATACATGTTCCCTAAGACTACTTTGTTTTAATCTTGATCACATATGCTGAACAAACTTGAAACCATAATGAAATATGTCCATCATACAACCTTGTGTGCCTGACCATATTCTTGGGGTAAGGACACAAAGTTGTGTGTCCTACTTGAGTTGTCATGATAGGGCTGACCATGTTGATACAAGGATTATCTCCTAGTGATGTCCTTGATGTTCCTTATAAATAGGGTTAACTCTTGACATTTAGTCTTTAGTCCCTCATTTTGAAATAGTGTAGATAATATTGAGCACCCTCACGGACCCCTTCCTTTGAGAAGTTGGTCAAAGGCTTTATGATATTGTTGGTATAATGGACATGAACATAAAACACGCTTGCAAGATAATAAGAAATTCTTTAAAGTTTTTGATTCATTCTTTCTATTATTTTATGCTTTTTTCAAGCATATATGTTCTCTTAAAGATGTGATTTTATATGTATGTGTTGCGTACTTAGCTTAGTTATCTTGGTGTGTACCCATTTCATTATTTTAGGTAACAAGTAAACTTTGAATCTGTAACAATGACCGATGCTTCCAACACTTGTGATAATCTTCTCTTACTCTGATAATATATAAGGAAATGCAAATGGAATGCACACAATCAATGTATGAGACCTAAGAACTTATCAGGTATTAGTTAAGCATTCTTTTATGCTTTTTTGTCTCATACCTTAGTTGTTATTTGTGGTTTTATTCATGCATACATTACGTGATCCATTTTACAAAAAGACATTCGGGTCCACTTTCCTTTTCCTTTATAGACTTTAGGAGTGAAGATTTGGTTAATAAATGGTTCATTTGCATGAAAATGACCCTATGTGACTAGATATCACAATGTTGATAACTATGTTGTTTGCATTACTCAGGTATTATGATCAATATATCTAAGATCTTGAAACTCTAATGTTATATCTCTAATAGATAATAATGTGTCAACCTAGGATCTAAATGAACCTATGTTGTATTGTGTAACATTATTATGAACATACATGACCTAGTATGAGATAATAAAATGAATATTATAGGTTTTGATACCTAGAATTAGGTCACACATACAACCCCATGATTATAAGTACTAAACCTAATATTGTTAATATTAATACAACTAAACTTATTTGAAATCCTAGGATCATTTTTTGGACTAATTATCGAACCTAATCTTGTTGATATTAATCCAACTAAAATTGTTTAAAATCCTTGGATCACTTTGTGGATTCAACTATCAAAATCTACTCAAAGTATCTATTTATGGTTTTTAACTCATTTGTCTAATCTTATTCTCTAATCAAGGTACATTTTATCCTCCTATTTACTAGACTAGTGGTATTGAACTTGCATGTATGTATGTAGGATTAAATGTATTGGCTTTATATACTTTCTTGAGCTATTTGTTCCATATGATTAGTACTTTTTTTCTTGAACTATGTTGAAGAAACCTTTAACATAATTGAAGTTCTCTATTATATGTAACCTTGTGTACCTAACTAAATTATTTGGGTAAGGGCACAAGGAATGTTGAAACATTGTAGCTCATTGACGTTGGTCTTGAAGTCCCTCATGTAGGAATAGTGTAACATTTAGGATTTGATCCTCAAAAGCCTCATGGACCCTTCCTTTGGGAAATTGGTCAATGAATATATAATGTTAGTTAATTATAATGAAAATACACCTAAAACACACTTTCATATTAATAAGAAAGTCTTTAACATTGTTGTTCTATTTCTTGTTACTATATTTAGTTTTAACCAAGCATATATGTTCTCTTAAACCTGAAAATTTATGTCTTTTATAGCGTACTCAGCACCATTGTGTTGTTGTATACCCATTTTATGATTTTAGATAACAAGTACACTATGAACATTATTATGATTGTTTCTTCTACTCTATCTATTATAATCTTCTACTCATACTCTATTGGAATCATCTAATGACATGAAAATGAAACATCCATGTGGTTTGATAACTAGAAGAGTTATGATTTTGATGTTTGGTTATAGTTTAGTTCTTTTGATATGCATGCTAGTTCTTCTGTATTGTTGATTCATCTAGGGACATACTCATGGGTCCTCTTGCCTTTGGATTTCTAGCCATTAGGTGTTTTGCTTTGGCTAATAAACAGTTATGTGATAGTTTCTGATAAAGGGAAAATATTTATTGATTTTGTGAAAAATATGGAATACATGATCATTTATCCAATGACTAGTCTAGAGGTGTGGGTGGTGGTTGTGAGCCTATGGTGGATCAAGGGATCAACATGGTGGATCATGTGTGATGGAGTATATAATGGTCCCTACTTGTCATCTCAACCTGTCACCTGGGTGAGACCAACAGTCAAATGCAATAGAGGGGCCTTAATGGAGAAGCCTAACCTTAGGATGTTGCCATTAAGGTTGCACTCTAAGGAACTGGTTGGTTTGGAGTAGCCTCATGAACAGATGAGTGATCTCTAATTTCCACCAAGAATATGTGGGATGGAAATGCCAAAATGGGATGATGTAGTGGAGCACATAGAGGTGGGGGTGATTCCAATGTGGTCTATTTGTGCATGTAAGGTAACGTCAAAGGTTTTAAACAACCAAACAAGGGGTGGAAGAGCTTGGGGTAGCCTCAATAGAATATTATGGGGACTAGGTTTAGATGTAGGAATATCACCTACCATTAAAGTGATAATAGATAGGTGTAGGAGATCGAATCTTGCACTCAAGTGCACATGAGAGGTCAAATTGGATATGCTTGTGATCATTGTGAAAAGGGTTAGAGATTAAAAGGGAGGGAAATGAGAATCAGTGGTTGAGGAAGCAAGGCAAGGTAGGGGATCATGTTTGGTCTACTATCACTGATGGTGGAGAGTGGACAATGATGGGAAATTGTCCAATTGAGGATGCACTATGGGCACGCTAATCAAACACTCCCTATTCATTGAGAAGTGCATCACCACTTGCAAAACCAAAGTACACCTCATCAGTGCACAACTATTTCATCCCAGATCCAATGGCTGATGTTCAACTCATTTAAGGAAATGAAAAATAAAAATGAAAAAGGTTATTGAACCTATTCCCTTCTAGAAGTTTATCATGCACACACAAGCTCCATAACTAATGAATTTTCAACCATATTCGCATAATGTTGTTATCAGTTTACATAAACAACTTGAGGATGCTTATAATATATTGAAGGGGTGAATTGGTCATAGTATATCATAAGTATACACATTAGGTTTTAATGTACATTTAATTTTATACAAGACATTGAGCTTTCAAAACATGCAATCTATGAGTATGCACAACTAGGATTTGTCATAGTGATGAAGTGAGAAGTCACAATGAAAGGTAGATTCCTAAGAAAATTGTAAATAGGGAAAAGTACAGAAGAACTCACTTCATCACATGTGTACATTCCAAAATTGTTTAGGTGTTCGTAGAATATAAAATTAATTTTGGATACCACCATTTAACTAATAAGTACACTCATTACCTCAGGTTGAGGTTGGGTACTCTATCAAACTGAAGTACTAATGATATCTAGTGTCTTGAAATGTGAAATCTCCTATTTTTGTTCCCTGATTCTTATAGCTATAACTAATAGTTCATTTCCCATTTCATTATTACACTTATAGACCTCCAAGGATGGTTTTTTGATATGTTCATATCATTTATTTACTGTAGAGTTTTCTAGTATATATTTCTCTTAGATTGGTTTCTAAATTTAATTTTTACTGACTAATTGAACTACTAACTAAACTCACTATAAGCCATTAAACTAAAAAAACTTGATGCAAACCCTTAAGCAATGTACTTAGGGTTCTTGTCAAGTAGGGGCAAAATGGGTAAAGTAGTGCAAAAGTAGCTATGTTTTTGTGAGAAGTACGGCCGTGGTGGTCACCACGGTCATGGTGGGGAGGAGTGAGAATGGTAGTGGTGGATGGGAACGACCGAGGTGAGAAATGGGGAAAAATCACAGGGACTTGGTTGATTTTGTACTGGAGGTGGCATGGCTGTGGTGGTCAACATAACCGTTGTGGGACTAGGGTAGCACGGCCGTGGTGGTCACCACGGCCATGGTGGCTTGGATAGTATTTCCTGTTCTTAGCCCCGTGGCCGTTATGTCTCTCCTGTCACACGGTCGTACAAGGTGGCACGGCCGTTCTAGGTCAGTTCACCACAGCCATTCTGAGTGGCTCGACTGTAGTTCTAGATTTGCTTATAGATGGCTCTATTGATTTGCAAGTATGCTAGCACATCCGTTATGTGGTACCACGATCGTGTTGGCCTCTAGATTAGCACTTGAACTTGTTTATTTGGATTTTCTTGGACATCTTTGCTTCAATGGATCTTTGGCCACTAGGGGTAGGTTGAGGGAGCATCAGACTTCACTTTAGGCCTCTCCAAGGGTAGAGAAACCATGGGATCACTCCTTCTCTCTCTTCCATCAAGCGTGGTCCAAATTCCTGAAAAACATGCAAATAATTTCCATAAGTGAATTTTATATAAATATGCATATTGAGGGAAATAACATGTAATATAACAAGTGTGGATGTGATTGAAATGAAATATGACACAAAATGAAGTTCTAAACTAGGGCTGAATCACCACCCAAAACATAAAACATACTTGTCCTCAAGTATGCTCCAACTCAATCTATCTGCAAAATTTTCACAATCAAGAAATCATAAATGCAATGCAAAAGATGATTATTTTTGAATGGGATCATTAATGACTTAGTGCATGCATTCAACCTCTCTTCTCTCTGGCTTTCACAAACCAATCATGAAAAGAGAACAAAGCATATGAATTTCAAATATAGTGCACATAAAACACAAGCTATCTATATTTCTCTCATATAGTTTTGGGTAGACCGTTTCATGATGGCATTAATCAAGGATGACTAGGAGTGTTGTTTCACCTTCATGCATTCAATCTTATGCTTCAAATCAGACCAAGTGACCCATGTGGCTACGGAAAGGGAAAAATGAGCTAGGTTTGATGTTTCCTTGCTCAATGGGTGTGAAAATGGAAGAAAGGATTGTGGTAAGATTTTGGAGTGTTATTACATAGAGCATTCATCTTTTCTTTATTAGATACTCTTAAACAAGAGCATCTTTTATTTTCTTTTTGCATTTTTTTTCTTTTCTTTTGCCCTTGGTGTAGATAGGGCATATGGTTATGAGATGAAGCGGGTGGGATGTAGATGTGGCCACCCCAAACTTTTGGAGGTGGCCACGGATGATATGTGCACTTTGGCATCCTTTCATGAGGCGGAGGGGTAAGAAGATGGTGAATGAAAAGTCGAGTCAAAGAGGGGTCGCTGGCGTGATTCTCAACTTAAGGTCTCCTGCATGAAAATTAATCCAACACTTCATCCAACAATTTCAAACCACATGAATGAACAACATGAAATTGATACTTCTATCAAGTTATTTCAAAGGCACTAAGCACTCATAGCTTGCACAAGTCACAATTCAACCAAAACATTCACAAACAAAAGAGAGGTGATGCACATTTAAAAAGTCAAGAATTGATACCATTTAGCAATAAACAATGATAAATCACTTGCATTTGTTAAAGGTCATCATTTTTAATCCAAAGAGTAGATATTGGTTCAAAACACACTTTTAGGCAAGAAATCTCAAATTTGGGCAAAATTGGCCAAAATAGTGCCAATTTGCCTTCAATCACATCTAAGCCTATATTATTGAACAAAAAGTAGTAAACAAGTAAATCCTAGATAAAACATGCAAAAATTACCAAAAATATACATGATATGCAATGCATGGTAAAACGAGAATTTTTTTTGAAAATTATGCAAAAAATTGCAAGAAATTAACTACATGGCATGCAGGTGTGCAAATCAGGCAAATTCTAAAGTAAAATAAACAAAAGCAAACAGAAAGTGAAATGCAAAATGAGTGAAAATGAGATAAGGGCATACCACCTTACCATCCCACATTTTTTAATCATGATGTCCTCATCATGACATTAAGTCTAGGAATGATAGGGTAGATGATCACTGTGGTGGCGGTGCTCCTCCCTGTGGTGGAGGATGCTGGTAGTAGGAAATCATGTAGTTTGACTGTGGAGGCAGTTAGTTGTCTAGAAATGTTGATTGTGAACTCCACCAATCTCCCCCTGTTGGGGGTTCCTTTGGGACTGGGCGTGCTAGAACTGATACAAGTGGTTGACTTGATAATGCATCTGTTGAGTGGTCTAACCACATAGCATCCTAGGTGCACTGGAAACCCTCTTGTTCCCTCAAAATACCCTCCTGGGTGCTTAGTATGTAATCCTGAGTGCTCTGGATGCCCTCCAGCTACGCATGTATGGTGGACATGTCATATGTGTTCATTGTGGGATGTTGTGGAAACTGTGATGTCTCCTCCTCACGTTGCCTCACTCTATGTATCTCTCACTCCTCAGTTGTCCTCCTCTCTCGACAGCTGCATGTGACTCTCCAAACCCTTCAACCAGATCTCTAGGTTGTTGTTGCCATGTTCTCTAGGTTGCTCCTCTTCCCACCTCCTCAAGATGTCCAAAAAATCCATAGATTAACCACATCCCTCTAGGAGAGGTGTGTCATGGTCGGGGAGCTCTAGTGAAACCCTTGCATAAGGAAGGTTGACCTGGTAGAAAATCTTCTGATCAACCATTGCAATCATAGATGAGCGAGTCGAGTAGTGCAGGTCAATGAGCTTTCCTCCTTCTGCCTTTGTGTAGCTAGATACATCATGCCCCAGGGCCAAAGCAATGAAAGTTACAATCCCTCTCATAATAAAAGGATTCTTTCTCTTGGACGGCATTTTCTTCATGTGATCAATAATAAGTGACCCCAGATTTACAAGATTTCCATGCACCATCCATACCAAGACAAAGAGGTCTTTCTTGGTACAACTACCTTGATTTTCATATCGGGTGAAGATGGTGTTATCCAAGACCTTTTGAATGTATCTTAAGAAGGGATTGTGAATCAAACCTATCTTTGATTTACTCACAACAAAATTTCTTTGCCCTATAAGTTTCTTCCACATTGCAGTGTAGTTCGCATTGGTTTCCCTATATGTGCCTCCTGGATCAAGTGATGGTGCTTCCTTAGGGGTTGGAGTGAAAATGACATTCAAAAAAGATGCAGTGATGAGGTAGGTGTTATTCATCAAAGTGACATTGATGACATCCTATGAGACCTTATCTAGGGTTGCAAAGAATTGTTGTGTAATGTCCATATAGGTCTCTTGAACAGTAGTCAACACCTCAACTAGCCCAACATGCTCTAAGATATCCTAAAAAACATTGAAGATGCCCAAAGTTCTCATTGTCTCCTGGCACGTGTAGCGAGTGGCAATCACTTAGCTTGTCAAGCACTTCGGGTGCTTTGGCTTCTTCCCTTTCTTATTTAGACTGTCAGGTGTTGCCTCATGATGTGCTTCAGGTGCATGCTCTTGTTGTGCATCTGGCATCATCTATCAATATCCACCATCGTGCTCTCGGTTGTGGCTGTGGCTGCAGTGTCATGGACGTCGAAGGTCGTGCAGCTAAAAATGACAGCCAAGCTGCCAAAACGGATGGGTGGGCTTCCTAAATTGATGATCAGGTTGCTTCCTTACCTCTGTTGGGTTGTCTAGCTTCATTTTGGATCAAAATTGGGGAGAAATGGGATTTTAGGTTTTCTCCGAAGAACGGGGTTGTTGGGGCGGATTGGAGAGAAATGGGGAGATTTGTGGATGAAAAAGAGTGGAATCTGGAGATTAAGGTAGTGAAAATGATGTGAATTGATTGGGGATGGATTGTGAGTGATTTTTTTGGTGATTTGAGGGTGGTAGAGTGGTTGGGAGGTGTTGCACGGCTGTCGTTTACGGGAAATGATCATGGTGTTCGTGGAGTTGAGAATATAACTGATTTGGGAATTTTACAAATTACAGACTTAAGTGCTGGATTCGGAATGCAACACAGTCATGCTGTGTGGCACGGCCATGGTAGCTCACTTTTTGCATGATCGTGGCAGCCCACATGGCCATTCTGAGTGGCTGGCACATAGTCGTGCTACCTTGCACGGCCGTGGTAGGTCTGTCCTTTAGTTCTCATCTTCTTTGATTTTTTCTCGATTCCTCTGTTGATTGTGAATGCAACACCATGGTCGTTCTATGTCACCACATCCATGGTGAGTACTGTGGCAGTTGATTTCAACTCAAATCTCATCAAACATCAAATATTTGGTCTAAAATGATTTTTCATGGATTACTTGTCAAAATGTCATCTAATTTTCTTCATTTCACCCTAGTTTCACATGGATATCTTAAAACTAAACAAAAACTATTAAAAACAAGTGTGCGTGTTTTCTTGGAGAAGTTTAAAAATAATGTAAAAGTATTAAAATGGAAGGTTTGGTGAAACAAATCCCAAACCTAGGTGGGTTTCCTCCCACAAGCGCTGAGTTACATGCCTTTAGCTAGGCTTCTTGGAGATTCTTTAATCATTCATCCATTTGGCATCCTCATGTGTCCATTCTTACAATAAATGCATATCTCATTTACACTCAACCTATGTTCCTCATCCCTTTGATCACCAAAGTTGTCATCAAATCCTTCATCTAGATCTCCTCTTCTCAAATGATCAATAGGACTCTTGAAGTGACCATATCCAATATCCTCACCTCGAATCCACCAGTTTGAGGACTTGTATATGTTGATCTTTATCTTCATGTCCATGAAAGAGATTGTTATTATGTTGTTGTGAGCGTGTATCTTAGCATCATCTATAGACAAGAATGGTCTCCCCAAGATGATGGGGATCTTCCTATCATTCGGATCCATGTCAAGAACAATGAAATCAACTCATCCACTCATCCACCAATTAGAATGTTCCTTATCAATCATCACCAAGACATCATCCACTCATCCTCTAGGCACTTTGATGGATTGATCCGCCAATTGGAGAGTTCAATGTGCCGGTTTCAACTTGCCTAAACATATCTCAACATAGACACTATATGGCATCAAATTCACACTGGATCCCAAATCAAGTAGGGATTTGTCTATGTGATGTCCCCCAACGAAGCTAGGTATGATTGGGGGTCCTAGGTCTTTCCTCTTCATGGGGAGTGAGTGTTGGAGGATAGAGCTCACTTGTTCAGTCTACTTCACTTTCTTTGGTATTCTCCCTATTGACCTTCTCTTCACATTGCATATGTTCTTAAGAAACTTGGCATATGATGGGATTTGTTTAATAGCATCCAACAATGGAATATTGACCTTCACTTGGTGAAACACCTCAAGAATGTCAACATTGTTCTTTTGTCTCCTCCTTACTTCTGATGGCTCATCTAATGCTTCAATGAATGGTGGCTCACTTGCTTTGTCCTTTCTTGCATTGACATGAGGTGGAACACTGGGGGTGGTAGGACTTGCAAATGGAGTGTGAGGTGGATCACATGGTATCCCAAAATCAATAGGAGGTATCGCATAATCATTTTCATCAATCTTATGTTGGGTTTTAGGGGAGACGGAGAAGGCAGCGGAAACAAAAAATTTCTCCCCCAACCCATACCGAGGAAACGCGTCAACGTCTATATAATAGGAAAGGATGGTTTGCGGAATCATACCTTGTCCTGAGGCTTTCTCGGCGACAATACCTCGCGCAATGCGCGGTCTTCAACTCCGGTCTTGGACGGCGTCTGTGCAGCTCCTGGTCACACCGGGACTGACGACTCCTCCTCCTACCGGACTGTCAGATGACAGTTGTCCTCCTAAGCGGCAGTGTCCTCCCGCCTCTGTAGTAGTCCACACGGACCACCTGGAACTCCACTCTCCTTGTCCCACAAGGAAGTGGAAGGAGTCGCACCCTCCTGTTGACGTACTAGTCGCCAACACACTCTCCTGCTACCAGTTGCAACTGCAGTTGTCCTTCCCTTGCTGCACCTCCCTTTTGCGGGAAGCACTTGCTCGGGATCTCTCACGGTTACCAAAACCAGAGAGAATGACAACTTCGCAAAGCAACCGGCTTGCATTGAGTTGTACTTTGAGAAGCCCCCAATACCCCTATATATAGGCGGGTCATGGGACAGGGTTCTCTGTGCCCGGCAATACGGGACTAAAGCAGGAGTAGAAGGGTTCGAGAATTTTCCACAAAAAGCAACTGGTTCGCAACTTGAAATGATCGGTTCACAACTGAACCGATCGGTTCGGCCATTGAGCCGATCGGTTGGACTTGAGCCAATCGTTTGGGTCACTCCAACCGATCGGTTGGTGCCCTGAACCGATCGGTTCATGGTCCTAATCCGGCTTAAAAAGACTTTCCTTGTTTCGTTCTCAATTGGTATCGTATACCAATGTTATTCCCAATCGAATTGGGCAATTTGAAACCAAAGGAAAATTCTTGCCGACATGACTTTCCCAACTGGTCGGTTGCACTAGTTGAGCCGATCGGTTCAACCCTTGAACCGGTCATTTCAACCTGGGCATGAGCCGATCGATCTGGACACTCCAACTGACCGGTTCAGCACCTCAGTCGACCGGTTCATCACATGAGCCGATCGGTTGGGAGCACAGGTTGGGCAAAATTAGTCAATTGCGATTTCAATCAATTCGATACTCCAATCAATGCGTCCAACACCTTGAACCATATGATATTGAGATATCGACTGATTGAGTGTTTAATTGAACTACTAAACTCCTTTAGTAATCAATCTAAACATTGCTTTGTGGACAAAACTCCTCTTCCAGGTTAAATCCTATGTGTGTGACCCTACAGGTCCATTTCACGTTGGCAGTGAAAGTCCATAATACTTATGACTTCACAAGCAAAGAGCGGTGCCTAGTCACACATCATTGCTACCCAAGTGAAAGTAGAAAGTTGGAGAACAACTTTCATCCTACAATCCGTGAATGGTGTTACAGTGAATGTATAATTCCTTTGTCACTGATATCCCGAATGAACTCGAGGCATGGAGCAGTCATCCTGTCGACGTTCATTCACTTTCTTGATCTCAGAGTAGATTGAAGGAGATATGTATGACATCAATATCACATACTGATTCATACATGTGTGTGCACGCCTATCTCAATCCTACTCATCAAGTGGCCTTGGATATCATACTCCCTCAGGAGGGACAAATCCCATATCTATCACTCACCCCTCAAAAGCCCCATGTGTCAAAGCCACCCAATCATCACCTTTATAACAACCCATGTTTCAGGACTGCGTTTGATGATGTCAAAGTGTGCCCAACGACATGTGTTGAGTGCAGTGATTTGAGGTCTAAGAATCACACTCACCACCATCACTGTGAGTACTGACTGTGACTACCATCTCATGGTTCCATGTGTCAAACTCACGGTGGGTCTGTCCGGTACCTTGTTCTCTAACAAGTACCTATGTGTTTGGTTTGATATCTCTATATCATGACTAATGAGATTCTGTCATCAACCAACACCACAATCTAGTCTTGTGTGTCATTTGTTGTCTATCTACCTTCCACAATGACATCCGACTAGGGACATAACAAGAATGTACAAACTCTTAGCATCCGTATGATCTCATCGTTCAGGTCCTCAACCTGAAAGCATACGTCATTGAGTACTGTCATTCTCTAGACATTCAATCTGTTCTATCACTATCTCATATGACTGAACCAGAAAGAATTGGAAGCTTGCCTTTGATGTTTATCAAATCAATCTTAATGTTTCCCATCAATCATCCCATGATTGGCTCTCAGGGCATACATACCAACAGACTCCCACTTGCACTGCGAGCCAATCACTCTTGAATCATATTCATAGTGATCTTCAAACATGTCCCACATGTTATTGTGCTCTTAGTGCGAACATAGTGAGTAATGACAACACCTTGCTAAAGTCAGTATAAACTGCATGTCTCTCATCTCTTCGCTGTACGTCGCACGTATGAGATGGAGTTGCCGTAATATGCGATCTAGTATTCCTTTGCTAACCTTTAGCCACATTGCATGATCAAGGATTCCAGACTTGTCTTCAATGAGTGGAATATAAGTTCATCTCATGAACCTTCAGATCCATATAGTATCCACTGTTGTTCTCTAACACACAGATACTCGGCATTTCCCTTTTAAATGGTTTTATTGGAACACTTGCAATTATCAACAAACTTTCACTTTTATATATCCTATATATATTTTGCGATTTATTTTCTGTCCTTTCAGAAGTTCGCATCAATGTAACTCTTTACATCAAACTCTTCCTTATCTCCATAGAACTAGTACTTCCCAAGTACTTATCAAGTTCTTATGGTATTCCAATAACCCTTATTGGAAGTAGACAGACATCCACTCGTCATGTCCTACATACGAGTTATCAGGATGAGCACATCATATTGCCATGTCCTACATACAAGATGATGAATGCATTTTATTCTTGCCATGTCATACATGCAAGACAATGGGATGATTACATACATGATAGATCCATATCTATTCTTAGTGTTCCCATTCTTCATAAGAATTGGACACTTGGCCTTGGGATACTAACTCCATGTAACATGGACAAGTTTTCTCCCACTGAATCTGTGCATACTGAACACTTCAGTACAGATTGCCAATGTATGCTTTCTCTTTCCAGGTCAAGAGATTTTCGAGAACTATCTCTATAGATCTCTATTCCTATCACATAGGAAACATCTCTATCTTCCTTAAAGATAATTTCCACTTTTGGATTTCCATTCTAGAACATTTCCATTTCACATCAATATGTGGAATGTGAATACGCTCCCACTAAATCACAGATCCCTTCTTTATCTTTGACATATCAGTCAAACCCTTTGACTATATCATCAAAGTAAAGATCCAATTTTGAGTTGCTTATACTCAATCAATCACATTGATTAGTCCATTGTAACTTATAGACTTCATTTGCATTAGTGGATTCATAAACCTTATAGGTTGTGTCACATACACATCCTTGTTTTATTCCTCATAGGAATGCGGTTTTAGTATCCATATGCCAAATGTCTCAGTCATTAAGTTGCAACCAATAAGCATCATCCTTCTCAAAATGTTATCCATTTGTCTTAACACTTACGACTCATTTGCACTTATGGATTTCATCCAATGAGTGCTACCATCAAGGTCATACCTTATGGTTCACATGGAAATCATTTAGGATGTAATGATCATAAATCATAACTCAAAATTCAGTTCCTCATATTCATCTAGATAGTTGACTCATCACATGAACAATTCATCACATAGATAATTGAGGTGTATCTGTTATGGATATAAGAACTCACAACCCTTGTGATTCTTAATTTCCTTTATTAGTGTGGGGTATTCTTTTATTAAGAAGAATTCAGTTATTTGATAATCATTCTCTAACTCCTTAGAGTATGATTCCTTCTTGATTTAGACATCACCATGCCTTAATCATGAGTTCACTATGATACACTATCATAATCACTCATAAGGATCTCAAACATTTGGTCCAAGTATTTCATTCATTGATCTCATCAAGAATTAACACTTTATCAAATTTGTACTTCATCTATGATAATCTTGAACACTTCAAGATATTCATATTGGTATTTCTCTAAACACCGTTTGAAGTATTAGCATTTGTTCCAATAGGTATGTAAATACATCACATGTATTATACCTAATAGGACAATCATTCTCCCACTACCATTAGTGAAGATTGATTAATCATGTACAAGAGATTCATGTCTCTTACTGGTTCTCTAACCAAAAGAGTCTAGATTTATCCATCATATGGAAACTAGAAATGAATTTCTCATGATTGATGCTAATTTGATTGTTTGAGTTATCAATAAATTTAGGTATCATTTTATCTTATGCATACCATGTATCACAAGATAAACAAGGCATTGCCACAAAGATCATATCTTTGAGATTGAAACATCAACTTTATTAATTGCCATCATTGTCATACAATATGCAATAATAAAGTGTTTCTATCTATTGGCAATATATGAAATAGCAGTTCTCAACTCTATTTTGTGCCCTTTAGGCTGAAATAAACTGAAAGATACTCCTATCTATGGCAGCAACACTTGCTCCAATGATGGGTACTTCTTTCTTGGTCTTTTCACAAAGCCCATCACTTCTTTGCGGATATTGCATATCATATATGACATATCCATATCTTGGTATCATATACCTCGGATAAAGAAGCGGTTCATTTCATGATACCTTAGGTGGAGATCTCCATCCCCTCCTTCATCTTCTTTTGTTCTTCCAGATATAGAGGGCAATCCCCCATACACCCTTTTCCCCATATGCCTTGAGGCTGAAGACGGCTTGGATTTCTGGCTAGCATCAGAACACTTCTTAGCTTTGCCCTTGTCCTTGCCCTTAAGATTACCTTTTCTTTGATCATATCAAAGACTGTGGTTTGTCTTTCTTCATCTTTGCCTCTACTATCCTCAACATGTCCAACAACTCTGTCAACGCTTGTCAAAGTTGTTCATGTTGTAGCTTATCATGAATTGTATGATTTTGCAACACTTGCAGTATCATACCAATAGCCAACTCTTGGCTCAGAGGGAATCCTTCTTAGTCAGGTTTTCCACATACCCAATCAAATTGAGTGTGTGAATACCTTATTGGATCTCCTTCTGTCATGACATACTAGGACAGTATCTTGGAGACATCATATGTCTCATGTTGTCTCTGCAACTCATAGTTCAGAGAACACAACATCAAGCACTCCTAATCAATGTCATCCTCGATATGCTTCCATAAGCATACTTTCAACCATTGATGTGGTGGGATCGAGTTCATCTGGTTCTGGTATAACTAGGACTTAGAGCTTCCGCTCTTTGATTGAGAACACTTCTCATCATCATCCTAATCAGTCGTGGAATTATTCCCATTTAATTTGTTGGTCTCAAAGACCGATCGCAAATAAAGTGATTTGTTGATTAACCATTTATTTTAACAAAAGGAAATATATGCAATTTTAGTCCAAAACTCTTTTGACTTGTTTGATTGATTTGAAAAGTTGACGATAAAATTAGGCCTTTAATTAATTATCGCTCCCACTATTTTACTTCAAATTGATAGCCCTCACCATCAATTCGGAAGATTGCAGCATACAACCTTCTAGTGGGCAAGATCCTGAAATCCTCTAAGTCATGAGTCAGCTTTGGCTGATCGCCCACAACTTAGATCTCTCAGGTAGGCAACTCTTGCCAATTGCATCATATGCAACTCTTGTTGAATGAACATGCACAACACCTTGCCATGAACATTCCTTGCCTCTGGGCCTAGACGCTCTAAGAATCACCAGTTAAGTCTAACCCAAAAGCCGACACGGTAAACATGCACCCTGCTTTGGCAGAGTCTACATCTCTACCCTTCACACTTCCACAAGATAGACGGCGCCCCACGCTTTGGCGTAACCTACGCTTGGTCGATCGAGCTTTTCATGTGTGCCGCTAATGGAAGGCATATAAGACTTAATATTTTAATGAGGGATTTGGTTTTATATACATATACATATCCAATCACCACAATACATAGTACGTATCATATACATGTTATATCCCACAGAAAACATGCACAAAAATGATAAAAAGCGATGATTATGGCCATCCTAATGTGATTCCTCGAGCCAAGAGGAATCATGGTCATCTAGGTCTACATCATATGCAACCTGTACAAGATGAACTTCTGTGCCTTGCCTTCCGAGTTGATCAACTCATCTCATAAATGATCTGTACTCTCCAGCCGGTCGTCTGGGTGCCACCATCCGATCAGTTGGCTCCTCCAACCGATCGGTTCGCCTGGTCGTCGTGCATCTCGTCATGTCCGCCACCCACTCGTCTCGCTCCTCGAACCGGTCATCAACCGATCAGTTCACTCCTTGAACCGACCGTCTGGAAGGTCAGCCGATCGGTTCACGCCTTGAACTGATCGTCTGAGCAGTCGTCTTGATGTCCTCCGGTCTTCGACATAACAGGAAATAAAATCTATCCTATTATTACATTGCTTAAAAGAAGAAACCCCGAGTTACATTCGGGGGGAGCAAAGGTAGGAAAGAATCTCGAATTATTTCGAGTTACATCAGGAATAAGAGAGGGAAGATCGGTGCGCAGACCGAGATGCAAGCAACCACAAACAACCACACACAGATAGGGGTTTATAGGCCATAATCACGCTACACACATCCACCACAAAACTCGTTTAAGGGCGACGCGTATCGAGTGCATTAATAATACATATCATATATGTAATTAGGGATTTGTGGATTTATGATTGGACATGCATAAAGCCGATATTATTCGCATCGCATACAATAAATAAAGGCGACAAACCAAAATCGATCATATTGATATTCCTAAAATATAGAGCAGTTGACGTGGCTCTGATACCACTGTTCGGTTTTAGGGGAGACAGAGAAGGCAGCGGAAACAAAAAATTTCTCCCCCAACCCATACCGAGGAAACGCGTCAATGTCTATATAATAGGAATGGATGGTTTGCGGAACCATACCTTGTCCCGAGGCTTGCTCGGCGACAATACCTCGCGCAATGCGCGGTCTTCAACTCCGGTCTTGGACGGCGTCTGTGTAGCTCCTGGTCACACCGGGACTGACGACTCCTCCTCCTACCAGACTGTCGGATGACAGTTGTCCTCCTAAGCGGCAGTGTCCTCCCGCCTCTGTAGTAGTCCACACGGACCACCTGGAACTCCACTCTCCTTGTCCCACAAGGAAGTGGAAGGATTCGCACCCTCCTATTGACGTACTAGTCGCCAACACACTCTCCTGCTACCAGTTGCAACTGCAGTTGTCCTTCCCTTGTTGCACCTCCCTTTTGCGGGAAGCACTTGCTCGGGATCTCTCACGGTTACCAAAACCAGAGAGAACGACAACTTCGCAAAGCAACCGGCTTGCATTGAGTTGTACTTTGAGAAGCCCCCAATACCCCTATATATAGGCGGGTCATGGGACAGGGTTCTCTGTGCCCGGCAATACGGGACTAAAGCAGGAGTAGAAGGGTTCGAGAATTTTCCACAAAAAGCAACCGGTTCGCAACTTGAAATGATCGGTTCACAACTGAACCGATCGGTTCGGCCATTGAGCCGATCGGTTGGACCTGAGCCGATCGTTTGGGGCACTCCAACTGATCGGTTGGTGCCCTAAACCGATCAGTTCATGGTCCTAATCCGGCTCAAAAAGACTTTCCTTGTTTTGTTCTCAATTGGTATCGTATACCAATGTTATTCCCAATCGAATTGGGCAATTTGAAACCAAAGGAAAATTCTTGCCGACATGACTTTCCCAACTGGTCGGTTGCACTAGTTGAGCCAATCGGTTCAACCCTTGAACCGGTCGTTTCAACCTGGGCATGAGCCGATCGGCCTGGACACTCCAGCTGACCGGTTGAGCACCTCAGCCGACCGGTTCATCACATGAGCCGATCGGTTGGGAGCACAGGTTGGGCAAAATCAGTCAATTGCGATTTCAATCAATCCGATACTCCAATCAATGCGTCCAACACCTTGAACCATATGATATTGAGATATCGACTGATTGAGTGTTTAATTGAACTACTAAACTCCTTTAGTAATCAATCTAAACATTGCTTTGTGGACAAAACTCCTCTTCCAGGTTAAATCCTATGTGTGTGACCCTGCAGGTCCATTTCACGTTGGCAGTGAAAGTCCATAACACTTATGACTTCACAAGCAAAGAGAGGTGCCTAGTCACACATCATTGCTACCCAAGTGAAAGTAGAAAGTTGGAGAACAACTTTCATCCTAAAATCCGTGAATGGTGTTACAGTGAATGTATAATTCCTTTGTCACTGATAACCCGAATGAACTCAAGGCATGGAGCAGTCATCCTGTCAACGTTCATTCACTTTCTTGATCTCAGAGTAGATTGAAGGAGATATGTATGACATCAATATCACATACTGATTCATACATGTGTGCGCACGCCTATCTCAATCCTACTCATCAAGTGGACTTGGATATCATACTCCCTCAGGAGGGACAAATCCCATATCTATCACTCACCCCTCAAAAGCCCCATGTGTCAAAGCCACCCAATCATCACCTTTATAACAACCCATGTTTCAGGACTGCGTTTGATGATGTCAAAGTGTGCCCAACGACATGTGTTGAGTGCAGTGATTTCAGGTCTAAGAATCACACTCACCACTATCACTATGAGTACTGACTGTGACTACCATCTCATGGTTCCATGTGTCAAACTCACGGTGGGTCTGTCCGGTACCTTGTTCTCTAACAAGTACCTATGTGTTTGGTTTGATATCTCTATATCATGACTAATGAGATTCTGTCATCAACCAACACCACAATCTAGTCTTGTGTGTCATTTGTTGTCTATCTACCTTCCACAATGACATCCGACTAGGGACATAACAAGAATGTACAAACTCTTAGCATCCATATGATCTCATCGTTCAGGTCCTCAACCTGAAAGCATATGTCATTGAGTACTGTCATTCTCTAGACATTCAATATGTTCTATCACTATCTCATATGATTGAACCAGAAAGAATTGGAAGCTTGCCTTTGATGTTTATCAAATCAATCTTAATGTATCCCATCAATCATCCCATGATTGGCTCTCAGGGCATACATACCAACATCTTAATCATAGTACCACCACTTGGCTGCCTTTGCTTTTCTTTATCACCCTTTCTTTGACTAGCGGGTTGCTCAAGAGATTTTCCACTCCTTAGAACTGTCATAACACTTCCTTGCTCATGGTGGAGAGGGGGAGCTAGTTGTGGATGTGGAGGAGGTGGAGGTGGTACTTGGTGTTGAAATTGAGGTGGAGGGGAGAATTGAGGTTGGAAGGTGAATTGTTGAGAAATTGGTGGTAATGGAGGGGGAGGAGGAGTATAAGGCTTGGGATCACCTTGGAAGCGGTATATGGGTTGCACTTGCATGGGAGGTGGACTATAGAAAACTTTTGAAGAGGGCATTGGTCTACTTGTTTCATTGAAACTCAAGATGGGTTTTAAAGACAATTTTTCTTCTTAGAGAGCAATTATGGAAGATAGTTTCTCTATCCTCTCCTCAGGCCTTGTCACATTCATTTGTATGTCATCAATGGTCTTCAACCTAGAGAAAACCTCTTCCTCAAACCTTGAGTTGTGTCTTGGACTTTGTGGTTCCTTGTAGCTATAGGAGTGAGGTGTCTTATTTTCTTCACCATAGAACTCAATAGCATTAAACGCATGGCAAGGAACATTTGTCACTTGGTTTTTCATGAAGCTCACCATGTCACCAAGAATCTTCATCACTTGCAGGCTTGAGTCATTATGAGTCAAAGATGTCATATCAAAGGCATATCCACCATCATTCATCATGCTAGAAGCTCAGATTCTTGAACCTTCTACCAACTGCACATACAAGGGTCATATCTCCTCAGGTGGCCTAGCCATGAAAACTCCTCCACAAGAGGAATCTACTAAAGTTTGGTCTTTAGAGATAGACTGGAGTAAAAGGACTAAACTAGCTTCCAAAAGGGATCTCATGGTGTGGGCACTCTCTCAACATCTTCTTAAACCTCTCCCATGCACTATGAAACTGCTCATTTCCCAATTGACTAAAAATCATCACGACATGCCACATTTGTGTTAACCTTGCTATAGAGTAGAATTGTCTTAAGAATGCATTCTTCATCACTTACCAACTCATGATGTCCCTTCTTGAGTCATACCAATATTTGGCTTTATCTTTGAGGGAAAATGAGAACAAGGTCAACCAAATTGTGTCATCAGCAGCTGTCAGCGTCCTGAAGGTGGAGCATCCTTTAAGAAATGAGTCCAAGTGCTTGTAGGGGTTCTCAGTCTCCAAGACATAGAAGATGGGAAGGATCCCAAGAAGACCTGGAGAAATGGAGAATTACTCCCCTGGCATTTGATCAGCCATGCTAGCAATTGGCGATCTGTAGTTGCCAGGCATGAAGTAATCATGAGGTTTGTGGAGTGCATTTTGGCCTTCCATCTTGTCTTCCCCTAAGTGATTTATCACATGAGCAAGGCACAACCAAACAAAAGAGAACAAGTTGGCAAACCAATATGCACAAAGAATACAAAGAACAAAGAATAAATAAAAGCAATGATGTAGGAAAAGTCAAAGCAAAACTAACTAGCTAGGCTGAGTGACTTTCTCCCTGGAAACAACACCAGAAAGCTCGATGTGTCTTTACTAATGGCGTTACACAATACTCAATTGAGATTTGAATAGATTCAAATCTACGAACGGACACAAACGGTGGATTCACTTTTAAAATTTATAAGGACCTACACAAACATCCTACTTCTACTGAAATGCTAACCCACACGTGCATGGGGTCGTGTCATAGTATATGTAAGGTGGCAAGTATAGGGTCAATCCACAGGGAGAAAAGGGGGCACTAGAGCTAGGTTAGTTTTTGGGCTAGGTTTCTACTGCAAAGTCTAGCGTTAAGCGTTTGAAGGTTTTTTAGATTGATAAACTAAGGATGAATAAGCAAGCAATTAAAGGAAATCAAACAAGAACAAAACCTAAATTAACCCTAAATAGTTAATCCTACTAAGAAATAAAAAACAAGGCAAGGCAAGAAAAGGTCTACACTACATTAAACTAGAAAATGGGCAAAAGAGCAATTAAAGACCTAAACTAGCAAGAACAAAGTAAGAGCATGGCAGGAAGTTAACTAAACAAGTAAAAAGCTAACTAAGCTAATAGTAGCTAAGCAAGATGACAATTAGTATTTTAAAGTAATAATGGGGTGTGTGGGCTATTTAGGGGATGCACTTATCAATTAGGTTGGGGGTGACATGTGAACATAATGATTTCATTTAGATTATCAAACCAAACAACAAGCTAAAGTCTAATGAATTATCCTAAACTACTAACTGGCTATGGGTGTGCTAGGTTGAGTATAGGGGAAATAGTCCCTAACACTCCCTACTACCCTTTCAGAGCTCAATTAGGTTAGGTTTTAGGTGTAATTCAATTAAAATCTAAACAAGTTTAGGTTTCTAGATTAGATGATCTTTAGATGATTAGGGACTGAGGTTAGTAATGGGAGTGGAAGTGAGGTTTTAGGTCTCCCATCACCCACATCTAACCTTGAGAATGCTCCATGCTAAGCACACCAAATTCATCTAAACTAGCTACATAGATCTCTCAACTAGGGTTAGGAGAATTGATTTGAATGTAGGAAGATGGGTGGCTAGCTAGGGGTCCAAGAATTGGACCTAGAAGCAAAACTCAAAATTCACACATATAAGCAATTTTCCTAAATTCCTAGGTGATTTCAAGCACAAACCAACAAGCAATTCATGTAGAGTGAGATAGAAATAGAACATAATCATTAGCAAATGAAGTTACAGTGTTTACATACCATTTTCCCCCAACATGGTATCAAAGTAACATTTTTACCCCAAAAAGCCCACCTAAGGGGCCTAGCTACTCATAGCAATGCAAAATACAAAAACAAGGGAGAAAGAGATAGAAGAAGCCATGGAGCTCGGTGTAGATGGAGAAATCCTCCATTTCAACTATTGTTGGGCGTCCTCCTCTCTCCGCCAAGGTGCAATCACATGGGATGGTGGTGGAAATGGGTGGAAACAAGAAGAAATAAGGGTTTTGGTGGTGGAAATGGTGAAATGGAGTGGAATGGAGGTGGAAACGAAGTGGAATGGCTAAGGGGTGAAAATGGGGAGATACAAGATGGTAGAAGGTATATAACCTCGTGCTCCAACCACCACCTAGGTATATATAGGTGTGGTGGAAGCAATAGGTCAAGTAGGGGAAAATGGATAAAGCAGTGCAAAACTAGCTAGGTTTTTGTGAGTAGCATGACCGTGGTGGTCCCCACAGCCATTGTGGGGAGGGGCGAGAATGGTCTTGGTGGATGGGAATGACCGAGGTGAGATATGGGGAAAAGTCACAGGGACTTGGTTGATTTTGTAGTAGAGGTGGCATGGCCGTGGTGGGGCTAGGGTAGCGCGGCCATAGTGGCTTGGATTGCATTACCCATTCTTGGCCCCATGACCGTTCTGCCTCTGCTGTCACATGGTCGTACAAGGTGGCACGTACATTCTAGGTCAGTTCACCATGGCCCTTTTGAGTGATACGGACGTGGTGATTCTAGCTTTCCATGGAGATGGCTATGTTGATTTGCATGTATGCTAGCACGACTGTTCTATGGTACCACGGCCATGCTGGCCTCTAGATCGGCATTTGGACTTGTTTCTTTGAATTTTCTTGGACATCTTTGCTTCAATGGATTTTTGGCCACTAGGGGTAGGTTGAGAGAGCATCAGACTTCACTTTAGGCCTCTCCAAAGGTAGAGAAACTCTAGGATCACTCATTTTCTCTCTCTTCCATCAAGCATGGTCCAAATGCCTGAAAAACATGCAACTAATGCACATAGGTGCATTTTATACAAATATGCATATTGATGGAAATAACATGTAATCTAGCAGGTATAGAGGTGATTGAAATGCAATATGACACGAGATGAAGTCCAAAAATAGAGCTGAATCAGTCATCTATATATTTAATTTGATGACTGTCTTTGACATTATAAATCCTAATTAACTGATGAAAGCCACTTGGTTTAACAAACTAGAGATGATTCATGGATGTTTATGGTCCTTTTGATTTTGCTTTTCCCAGTAAATATTGACTCAGGTTTGCCACAATATGAAATATGTTTATTATATACAGGAGGTATGGTAGATTAAATAATGGGATCGAGTGTAATGTTTGACACATTCTGTTAATATATGTAGATGGATTGTATTAGTCAGGTATAATGGGAAATAGACTGGAATATATATGAAAATGATCCTATCGTGCACGACAGCCCCTGATGCGCTCCTTGCACATTGGGGCTGGGTGGTTTTCATAGGGAAATGATAAGTTTTATGGGGGAGGCTGGTTTTAACAGGATGACGTGGCAGGCATTAATTGGGTGGTAGGTGGAGGTTATGTGATGAAGAAATAAATTTATTTTGTTTATAACTTTTAAACAATGGTGATTTTTTTATGAAATAAAAATCATTAGATTTCTTAAAAAATTTAACAAGGCTAATGTTGATATATTTTTGAAAAACATACAACAGATGATTTGTAGAGGTGATGTCATGAGAGAGAAATTTATTTTATTTATAATTATTAGATAGTAGTGAATTCTTTTTCATGAAATAAAAACCATTAGATTTGTGATAAAAAAATACATTATAACTAGACTAATGTTGATATAGTTTTGAGAAAAAAAATCATATGAATCTTCATTTTCTCACTAACATAAATAAAAGAGGAGAGAAATAAAAAGAAAAGAGGAGGGAAGTGATGATGGAAGACCATTGAAGTGAGGATAAAAGTAATGAGGGAATAGGAGGGAAGTGATAGAAGTAATATGAGTGCATTAATCAAGAAAATAGGAGTGTAAAAGTGCCCAAAAATTATGAACATGTGCCCAGAAACAAAGCGCTTGAAAATCATGAATATGTGCATAAAATGGCTAAAAATGTCAAAATAATGGTGAATTAAGATACCCACAAATGGGTAAAAGCACCCAAAAATCTCTAAAAGTGCACAAAATGATGAATACATACCTAGAAAGAAAATGCTTGGAAATGGTTAATATGCGTCCAAAAATGGCTAAAAGCACCTCAAAATGAGTAAAAGCGACCAAAAATGATGAATACGTTCCTAGAAACAAAATTCTTGAAAATGGTGTATATGCGTCCAAAGATGAGGAATACATGCCTAGAAACAAAGCTTTTGAAAATGGTGAATTCGCGTCTAAAAATTGATAAAAGAGCCCATAAATAGATAAAATGTGTAAAAGCCACAAAAATCACCCAAAATGATGAATGTCTACTAGAAACGGGTGAAATTTGCCTACTCATTACTTCCCTCATATGTCATCATACTTCTCTCATGTTTTCTCATACTTCCATTCTCTTTCATAAGTAATTTTCTCCTCTCCCCCTACTCTTATTACTTTCCTCATCTCCCCCTCCTGCATACTTCCCTCCTATTACCTTATTATTTCCCCTCTCCTCCCCATTTCTCATTACTTCCCTCCATTCCCCTCATTACTTCCCTCCTCTCCCCCTCTTCTCATTACTTCCCTCCTCTTTTTTCCTACTCCCCCTCTTCTCATTACTTCCCTCCTCTTCTATCCTTTTTCTTCTTCACTTCTCTCTACTTTTATTTCTCTCTCACCTAGAAAAAAATGACAAAAAGGGGATAGCTGGTGGGAACCAATGGGTAGGTGGAGGATAGCATGAGATAGCTAGAAGGCGAGCGGGGGGAGTGGTTGAGGCATGTGATTTAGGCATGTGTGATCCACACATAAGACCACATGAGAATGCCCAAAACATAACTTGTAACGACCCTCAAAATTTAGTCGCAAAATTTCTTACCTTTACTAAAGATGAAATCCTAAGTAGAAAGAATCTATCTTTCATATGTTGACTTAATTCGAGACCATGCTTAATTCGTATTCCAAAATGAGCTAAGGATATCAAGTGGACCTTGAATTGAATCATTTACTTGTTCACATCAATGTCATGCACAAAAAACCTAACCCTAATTATGCAATGGCGACTAGTTGGGGTTGAATGATAGTTTGGACCCACATACATGTATAATGTATCCCACTAATTGGTATATGAGTAGATAATAAAATAATAGAGATTCCCTCGGATTTTGGTAATAAAATTCCTTTTCAGTGATTATTAATGTGTTAATTACGCTAAGTAGCTCATAATGTAAAACACATGTCTCCCTAACTCATATCTGAAATATAATTGGATAATTGAATTCCCCATGGTCGAATTAGCTTGTCTACCAAATTTGGTTTGTATTTGATAATTCTAGATGCCTCAAATGTTATTAGGAAAAAAGTAGGAGAGAATGTCATTTCTTTGATTAATTAAGTTGATAATGCATACGACTATCCTAGGATATCCCCAAAGTTTGGGATAATGAGTCTTACCAGGCCTATCACATGCTACTTGAGATAACACGGCTATATTTGAGCCATTGGATGGGGATCTGAGGGCAAGGCCTTTGTCCCCTACCTCACGTAGAGTCCACGCGGAGGAGGGAACATGACCTTGATGTCGTGCCCTCCTACATCTCTCGCTCCCCTCAACTACTTCTTCTTATCTCAACACCAACAGATTCGAGAGATCTCTGTGAGTCTTTTAAGCCTTAACTGGAACCCTATAGGTACCTATAACGAAAATGCCCAAACTTCCTCCTTCTTCAAGAGACACAGCCGCCACCCCTAGGAAATTGGGATACACCGGACCTACAACCAATGATCCAGAAAGTTTCTATGGACTCCACACGAGAAGCATGTGACATCAATTTTAGCCTAGACACCCTGAGGAGCTGTCGTGGAGTCGATCTCCTTTCTCAAAGACGGCGACGTCAAACCAGTTTCTCAAACCATCTTAATCAAATCCAACTTCAAGTAATCATCACCACACCATGTTCTACATTTTTTATATCTCCTTAGGACATCTGATCCACCCATCTATCTACCACAAGCCAGGCAACAGGCCTGTGAAACTTGACTTTTGGCTATGCCCCTCAGCCGCAATCAGGCCACAAAAACTATTTCTTTTGACTCCATAGAATACCGCAAAGTCATATTTATGCTTACTTTCCACCTTCTGTCGACCTAACACCATTGCACAACTTTGAGACCTATGGTCCTGTTTCCAGTCATGGCAACGATGTTGCTGAGTCTTTTCTCTTTATGCCTCTGTATTTTGACACCTTGTCTTTAAGTGGCATTTGGAAACTCAATGGGGATGGTGATTGGTACTAGATCATTGGGTTTCAATACTAGGACCTCAACCTATCTTCCCAATCATGGTTGGAAGGCAGTACTTCCCATTCTGGTCGTAGCTATATCTGAGTCAGGGGTCTCTGACTCCGGCCGACCATAGTGAGGTTGGTGATCATGGTCTCCTGTACTGATTTTCCTTTGATCATGTGTTCATCCTCAAGATCGTAGTTATTGCTCCTGATTTCCCTGTCTGGTCTAGGTATGAACATGGCAACCAGTGATTAAGTGATAATGCGTTTGTTTTCATTTTGATGTGTCACGAACTTGCTATGTTATCATAGTCTTTCCACTCATCGATTTTGATGTATCTCCTGGTTTGATCTCGAGTGAATTGACTAATGTACCCTATCACACACATAGAGTTGTGCTTGACATGTGAGGGTAGGGTCGTCTTTTAAGAGGATGATATTTTATTTCTCAAGAATTTCCATTAACGTTTTATATGGTGTTATCTCGACTGCGATAGGTCAGAATACATCAAATCTTTAGAATTTCATAGATTATGCTACAGATCTCAGATGACAACGACCCTTATATGAATTTTGATCATTTTTTCAAGGCCTATCAAATGGTCAAGGTTTCAGATCTTTTTTCCCAACCAAGATTTCATGATTGATTGAAAACCCTAAAACCCAAGGCTTAACCATGATAATTAATATACTTATGTGTTGGATAGGATAATTAGGGTTGATCATGACTTCATCTACTATTAGTATACCTCCTCAGGATTAGGAAATTGGGTCCATGCACTTTGAGTATTAGTGTTAGCTTTCATCATCTTATGATTATTATGATGATCAAGATGAATGATATGCATAGTATGTGTTTCAAATTAAACCTTGATTGCATCAAAGTTCCCCTAAATTCATTGCTTTGATTTTATGCCTCAATGCTATTTCAAGAATCCATGTCATGTTCATATGAAATACAAGTAAAGCTAATCACTTCCAAGATATTGATTAATCATGTAGCGGGTTGGATTACTTTATCCCCATCATGTTAATATTGAGCCTACGAGCCTTATGAGCACCATTGGTGCATAAGTATCAAGGATACTTTAATCAACCAACAAGATTATGTTATGTGAATCTAAATCCATTGTTCAATTAGTTTAATGATTTTCCTTATTGCCAAGCTACTATGTTGTTATAATAATTCTCAATGTCGCTTATTGTAACATGGTTCTTTTTTGCATGCATGGCTGGGGGCGTGATGCCCACAGCTACAAAGCAACTTCCAAGAAAGGGCCATACGAAGGTCAGCTTAATGAATAGATCAATGTTTCCTAAAGATACATACAATGGGGAGCTATCTACAATAGAAGATCATGATGTTATATATAACTTCATATATTAATAATGTTTAATCATGTGTATCTTTGTTAGCTTCAATTCAAGAAACCAATTGTAAACAATGTATGAGGTCAATTTAAATACCAATGCATGGTGTTTGTTTACTTGTTTGCAATGATTATTATAATGGTGACATACCTTTGAGCTAGAGTACCCCATATTGTAGACAATGTGGGTGTTTCTTCTGTTGCTACTTGTATGCTTCAAGGGGGTGTTACAATAATGGTATCAGAGCAACAAGTAGATGGCCACCAGGAAAAAGCTAGATTCACATGACTTTAGGCCTAGGCATAGAAGATTAAGTTGAAGATATGGGAAACCAAAGTAGAGGTCTAGTCAGAAGACATAAGTTAGATAAGAGTTGGGGTTGTGTGCCTACATGTTTTAGATTTTTTTTGTTAACTCTAGAATTGTACATAGCATGCTATCTCTTATTCCTACATGCTTGTGGTATGGGACGCAGACTCCTGGGATTTTGTAGAGAGAATGTTATGTGCATAATCATACTTGTCTAGTCCTATCAAGTGCATGTGGTATGGGACATATGCATGAGGGAGGTACCAGGATAAGTGTGAAAAAAAAATATACAAGGGTTGGCATTAAAAATTTTAGACATATAGTCACCTAAACCTAATTAATTATATAATAAGACCAAACCTGCATACAAAGGGGTAGATATTTTGACATGAAAAGTCATGCACATGCTACTAAACAATGTTCTCTACTATTTTATGATTATGTGTTTGAATTGAACGTCATGTATTATTTCTATGCTAATGAATTATGCAATTATGAAAATCATGTTTAAGTATAAGAAATCATGTTATGTTGATAATTGTCCTCTCCATCATGTTATGTGAACCTTAATCAGCCTCATGTGAGCCTTAATTGGTGATGTGATGATTTTGAGTCGCATTTATAGACTTGTTTTACTTGCATTTTATGTGTTTATTAGTCACTTTGGTGGTTAATATTGCATAATTCACTTACTTTAGTCTATGATCCTTCTCAGTGTCAAATCTCTCTTGTTTTACCGTTTTGAGCATAAATGATTATAACTATAGGTTTTATCTCGGCTGATTTGGTTTTGTTGTGCAATTTCAGGAAAAACACATATCTGCAGCTGTCGATACCATCGACATCAGTTGATACTATCGACACAGCCACAGGCAGGCATCCGCAAGGAGCAGTGCAGAGTCGATACCATCGACTAGGAAGTCGATGGTAGTGAGTTACCATCAGGTTTCCAGTGACCAGCCAGTCGATACTATCGACCCCAAAGTTGATACTATCGACACTTATAGCTTCAGTGACGGAAAAGAGATAAAATCGATGCCTAAGGGTGCCGATACCATCGACCAGCGTCGATGGTATCGATTCAGCATCACGCGGGACGACAGAAAAGAAATAAGGCTTGCCGATATTGTGAGGGGTCGATACCATCGACCTGCGTCTATGGTATCGACACCGTCAGATTAGAGTTTGCTTCAGATCGACCCGAATCCAACGGCTGTGATATTTTGGCGACCTAACTCGGTGTTAATACCTAATGACGGCAGCCAAGAGTCATCTATCACTTCATTAGCCACTGCACATGTCTCGAGAAGGTGTGGAGAGAAGAACAGAGCCCAGAAGCATGCCCCGATCGTTTCGGAAG
Organism: Alisma plantago-aquatica; assembly: GCA_963693085.1. Classification (NCBI taxonomy): domain Eukaryota; kingdom Viridiplantae; phylum Streptophyta; class Magnoliopsida; order Alismatales; family Alismataceae; genus Alisma; species Alisma plantago-aquatica. The sequence goes on along the minus strand of OY856410.1, from coordinate 44,158,962 downwards.
CCGAAGAAGACGTTTTCCACCGCAGAAAGGCTATAGATCGTGCACTCTATGCCGAGGAACGATTGGATCTTCTCCGTTTAGGGGTTTTATCACTTTATCTACATTTGTATCCATGTTTCCCCTTTATTCAATCATGTCTTGCTCTGAGATGAATATGCGGGGCTAATCCCCTTTATCTTTAGGACCGGGAGTAGCCCGGGGAAGCATTGTATGACATTTTTATCATAGTAATTCATAATTTGTCTTTTAAATCCATGGTATGATTTTGTTTTCTCAATTATATTATTATGCTTGATCACCATAATGATAAACTAATGCCCTTAATTACTTTGAAAGAAGAATTAACGGTTGAAAAGAGACGAAATTCACATTAATTAACAAATCCCTTGAACAAGGTGATGTACGGTTAATGGTGGAAACCCAGAGGTCGATTCTAATGCACCTAGTTTAGGGTATAGGTTACTACGAAGGTGGAACTGACCTAGACTTAGGTAGTGAATTGTGTCACGACAGTGAACAATTCTGACTACAGGCCACTACCCAGATTGAGAGATGAATCTGATTAACTATGTAGAAATTCATACAATGACAACCCGCGGTGAAACCGCAATCCTAAAGATCTCCATTTGAATTGATTAAACTAAACACTTAATCGATTGCTTTGTTTTATTTTATTTTTTTTTTATTTTTCAACAATTCTCAGTATCTTTTAACTGGTCTAGCTGATTGCGAGCAGTTAATAGTAGTCTACTGATAATTCAGTATCCCTGAGTTTGACTCAGGCCTCACAAGGGCCTGTACTACATTGACGCGTGCACTTGCGTTATATGCACGGTAAAAGCGTGTCAAGTTTTTGGCGCCATTGTCGGGGACATGACAAATTGTCGGCACTACGAGTGCTGCAAGTGGCCACTCTAGGCCACATTTTTATTTTATTATTTTATTATCATTTTTGAAATTCATAGTTTATCATTCATATTTAGAAATCGTCTAGCAAGGTACTAAACCTAAATTATTATTTTGCAGGTACTAGTACATGGTGAGGATGCGTAGCATAGACTACATGCAGCTATCTGCTGGGACCAGACAACGAGGAGAACAACATTCAAAACCGACCTGAAGATATAGATTCAGACTCTGAACCTGAAGCTATGGCTGAGGAACAGACAATCTAGGAGAAAATTAAGGCGTCTTCTGCGTCTGCATCTAAAGGGCCGATCAAGAGGCAGGCTATTAACATTCCCAACTATAAGATCGATCTAGGCCTAATAAATTTGGTCAAATCAAATGCATTTCACAGGCTTAAAAATGAAGACCCGGTGACTCATATTATCCAGTTCATGGAGAACTGTGACATGATCAAGATAGACAGGTTTCCACAGGAGACATTGTACTTGAAGTTGTTCCCCAGCTCTCTGGTAGGAAATGCACAAGAGTGGCTACATAATCTTGATGATGAGTATGTAGAATCATGGGATCATATGGTTGAGGTGTTCTTCGAGAGATTCTTTCCACCCGAGAAGACCAACGATCTGGGACAGAAGATCCATAACTTCAGTCAAAAGGCCGGGGAGACTTACTCTGAGACTTGGGAGCGTTTCCAAATCATGCTGAGGAGGTGCCCACATCGTGGGCTTGACAAGGAGAAACAAGTTAAAATCTTCTATTTTGCTCTTTCCGAGCATGATAGAAGTAATCTGGATTCAGCAAGTTCATGTTTCTTCTTAAACAACACAGGCACAAGGTGTTGGGAAATTTTAAAGAACATGGCCAAAAAGCAATCTTGGGGCGACAGAGACGCAGTAGAACATGTTCAGGCTGTAGGTGAGTCAAAGGCCATCAAAGAGCTAAATGAGAAGATGGACCTTCTCGCCAAGAAACTACTTGCAAAAGAAGATACAGAATCTGAGGATGAAGCTCAAGTGAAATTTATGCGCCAACAGCAGGGGTATAGAAACAACGACTATTCTTGGAGGAAAGACAAGAAATTTTCATGGAAGGACCCAAATAATTTCTTACAGGAACCTGACGCAAAACCCCAACCGGTGGTGGAGGATAAGAGCAATGAGTTGCTCAACCAAGTAATCAAGCAGAATCAAGAACTCATGAGCATGTTTGGCCAGCAGATTAAGCAACAAGGAGAATTTATGAATCAATTTGGGTAGACCTTACACAGTCACGGGGCTCAGATGAGGACAATAGAGACATCGTTGGCGCAAATGGAAGCTGAGATAGCAAATCTGAAAAAAACAGCGTAGTAAGGTTTTCCCAGAAATACAAACATTCCAGGAGGAAACCAACAAGCTAATGCAATTCTGCTACAGAGCGGTAAGAAGATTTTAAACCCCAGGGCCAATGAACCAAGCAAACCCCAGTCAGAAACCACAGGTGAGGCCACAAAGGAGGTTCTGATTCCAATCATAGAGCCAATAGAGGATGTGATAGAGGATGTCGCAATAGAACCCATCATTACTGAGGAGGAGACATTGAAGAAGACACCATATGTGCCGCCACATCAAAGGGCACAGACTATCCCGGTCCCATATCCAAATAGCATGAAAGCCAAGAAAGTGGATGCTCAGTTCAAGAAGTTCCTAGATAGCTTTAGGAAGCTTTCTGTCAACATTCCATTGCTGGAAGCAATAGAGAAGATTCCCTCTTACGGCAAGTTTTTGAAAGACATAATCACAAAGAAGAGGAAGATTCCTGAAAACGAGGTCATGGATCTTAAGGAACAGGTGAGTGTTTTCATTATGGGCACATTGCCACCTAAAAGGTAGGATCCAGGCTACTTCAATATTTCCTGTTACATTGGTAAAGTGAAATTCGGCGAAGCACTGTGTGACTCCGGGGCAAGTATAAATCGGATGCCTCTCTCTACGTTCAAGAAGCTGGGACTAAAAGAATCAAGGCCAAGCAATATGACGATTCAGTTGGCGGACAATTCTGTTGTGAAGCCGTACGGTATTTGCGAGGGTGTGTTTGTTAAAGTAGATCAGATTGTATTTCTAGCAGACTTTGTGGTAATGGAAATGCAGGACGAATAAGGAAATGAGTTACTCCTTGGAAGACCCTTCCAAGCTACTGCATATATGATACTTGAGATGGGAAGAGGCTGTTTGACCTTGGGTATCACTGATGATCGGTTTGAAATGGTTATGCCCTCAAGAACAATGCAATCAAAAGTTAAGGAGCAATGCCACATGGTGAAGCACTTTAATCAGAATATTTGTCTCTGTCTAGGGAAGTCGTTTCTAGATATGGCTCATGTAATGACTAAGGTGGAGAAGGGGACACTGGCTGTAGACATTATGGAGCAGACCAAAGTTGTTTCTCTTAGCAAGGCTATGGGTTTTCCGAATGATGAAGAGGAGGACATCCCTCCCTCTACTGAAGATGATGCCATAGCAAGTTCTGTTCTCGATGCATATCCAGAATTGCCTCTTGAAGCTTGCCTGGTCAATATAACACATGATTGAATGAGAAGCAAGTCACTACAAGAATGCGTCAAGATGCTTCAAGTGCTGCCTTGCTTTTATGCTAGGTACTATGAAGATCTTGGAGAACTCCCACCACCACTTCAGTCATCCTTGATCCGTCCGCCAGAGTTAGACTTGAAGCCACTGCCGCCTCACTTGAAATATGCATTTCTAGCCGAGGATGAAAAGCTACCAGTGATTATTTCGGCATATCTGAGTGCCGAGGAGGAGGATCAACTGATGATCGTGCTGAAGAACCACCGAGGTGCATTCGGGTGGTCGGTCGCGGACATCAAGGGGATCTCGTCTACATTGTGCCAGCACAAGATCTGGCTTGAGGAAGGAGCCAAACCTATAATTCAGCCACAACGCCGACTAAATCCAAGCATGATGGAGGTCGTCAAAAAGGAGGTGATCAAGCTCCTTTCTGCAAGCATCATCTACGCTATCTCCGACTCGACGTGGGTAAGCCCCACACAGGTAGTCCCTAAAAAGGGGGGAATTACTGTTACTCATAATCTGTTAAATGAGCCAGTCACGACCCGTCTGGTAATCAGGTGGCGTGTGTGTATCGATTACCATAGATTGAATGATGATACGTTGAAGGATCATTTTCCTCTTCCATTCATTGATCAGATTTTAGAGCGATTAGCAGGTTGATCTCACTTTTGTTTTCTAGATGGTTATTCGGGCTATAATCAGATTTCCATTAATCCTAAGGACCAAGAGAAGTCCACCTTCACTTGTCCTTATGGAACATTTGCATACCGTCGTATGCCCTTTGGTTTGTGTAATGCACCAGCAACCTTTCAGCGTTGCATGCTTGCCATTTTCTCTGATATGGTTGAGTGCTGTTTGGAGGTCTTCATGGATGATTTTTCCGTCCATGGTGCATCTTTCGATGAATGTTTATATAACTTGGATAAAGTTTTACAACGATATGAGGACACACATTTGGTTCTCAACTGGGAAAAATGCCATATGATGGTTAGTGAAGGGATTGTGCTTGGACATAAAGTGTCTAGAAAGGGGTTGGAGGTAGATCAGGTTAAAATTGAGGTTATTTCCAAATTACCCCCACCGAATTCGGTTAAAGGGGTACGGAGTTTTCTCGGTCACGCAGGATTTTACCGCCGCTTTATAAAAGATTTTTCAAAAATCGCTAAACCATTATCTGAGTTGTTAGAGAAATATGCAGTGTTTGATTTTAATGAGAAGTGTTTACATGCTTTTAATGTGCTTAAAGAGAAATTAATTTCTGCATCGGTTGTGAAAACACCGGATTGGACAAAGCCGTTTGAATTAATGTGTGATGCGTCGGATTTCGCAGTAGGGGCTGTTTTAGGACAACGTGTGGATAACAAACCCGTTGTGATTTTCTATGCATCCAAAACTTTAAATGAAGCACAAATTAATTACACTACAACGGAAAAAGAGCTTCTCACCAACGTTTTCGCATTTGAAAAATTTCGGCAATATCTTGTAGGGTCAAAAGTCATGGTATGGACGGACCACGCCGCCATAAAGTATTTGATGGAAAAGAAAGATACCAAACCTAGATTGATTAGGTGGATCTTACTGTTACAAGAATTTGATATTGAAATTAAAGATAAGGCGGGAATAGAGAATGTGGTTGCAGACCATTTGTCTAGGTTGGAATGGGTCGATGAGAAGGACATTCATATACCCATTACCGAGACATTCCCTGATGAACAACTTGTTTCTGTAAAATCTAAGGATCCATGGTTTTCTTATATTGTTAATTATATTGCCTGCAAAATTATCCCAGATGATTGGACGTATCAAGAGAAAAAGAAATTTTTCCATTCTTTGAGATATTATTTCTGGGATGACCCCATTTTGTTGAAGCAATGTAGGGCGTGTTGCGCAGGTGCATACCGGAGGTTGAGTATGAGAGTGTACTTCGTCATTGTCATACTCTACCCATGGGAGGTCATCATGCCAGTTCTAGAACAGCGGCCAAGGTACTTGAGAGCGGCCTTTACTAGCCTACCTTGTTCCGGGACGCATATGACTATGTGCGGTGATGCGATTCCTGCCAACGGGCAGGTAATATTTCAAAGCGATAGGAGATGCCCCTCAATGTATTTCAAGAAGTTGAGGTATTTGATCTGTGGGGTATTGATTTCATGGGACCCTTTGTGTCCGCAAACTCTAACTTGTACATTTTATTGGCTATTGACTATGTATCGAAGTGGGTAGAGGCAATACCCGCTAGGACTAATGATGCTACTGTAGTGTGCAGGTTCGTAAAAGACTATATTTTCTACAGGTTTGGCATACCAAGGATGATTATCAGTGATGGAGGTACCCACTTCAGAAATCAAAAGTTCGCTGCATTGTTGAGAAAGTATGGGGTAAACCACAACATTGGTACCCCGTACCATCCACAGACACAGGGGCAATTCGAAGTCTCCAATAGGGAAATTAAGAAAATCCTGGAGCGTACAGTGGCTTCGACGTGAAAGAACTGCAGCACCTTACTACCAGACACTTTGTGGGTGTATAGGATGGCGTTTAAGACACCTATAGGCACTACGCCTTTTAGGTTGGCTTATGGGTGGGCTTTCCATTTACCGGTAGAGTTGGAGCATAAGGCACACTGGGCACTAAGGAAGCTGAACTTGAATTATGATGAAGCAGGAAAGAAACACTTGCTAGAGCTGAATGAACTCGACGAGCTGAGGATGAATGCATATGAAAGCTCGTGGATTTACAAAGAGCGAACAAAGCTGATTCATGATCGACACATTCAACTACGTGTCTTCAAGAAGGGAGATCATGTGCTCTTGTTCAACTCAAGGTTGAAGATGCATCCTGGGAAATTGAAATCCTGGTGGAGTGGACCTTTCATTGTAGAGGTGGTCCGGCCACATGGAGCAATCATGGTGCGTGATGGAGAGACAACATTTCTGGTTAATGGACAGAGGTTGAAGTTGTACTTCGGTGAGGATTACACGAGGAAAGTGCATGAGGTCAAACTCATTGCACTCAAGGATGTGTGATATGCTTAATTTCGTCTAGCCTACGATGTTAAATAAGGGCGCTTGTTGGGAGGCAACCCAACCATTGGTGGTGTCATCTATTTTTGTTTGCATTTACAAGTTAGTTTGGTTTAATTTTGTTTTTAGTGTAAAATTGATACCTTGATCATTTGTTCTGTGTGCAGGTCTGAGGCAGGGTCGATACCATCGACCATTGTGTCGATGGTATCGACATGGGCACAGTTAGGAGGCTGCAAAAATTTCTCTGAGTCGATACTATCGACGGACTCATCGATGGTATCGACCTACCATCAGTGAATCGCCATAACAGGGTCGATAGTATCAACATGGATGTCGATACTCGCGAGATCCCTAAAGATTTTCAGACGAAATTTGTCTCAATGAAGTCGATACCATCGACGGGCATGTCGATGGTATCGACCTGGTTACAGGTAGAAAGCGGCGGTCGGGCCTCGCGAGGGTGTTTGCCCTAAGAAGAGGCGTCACCGATCCGCGAGAGGAAATCAATGGTGATCGCTACATCAAGGAAGTTGATCCGTTCGAGGGGTCGATGCCATCGACCTACGTCAATGGTATCGACGCGTTATCGATACAGGCCCCCACATCAGGCTATCGATAGTCGTCGATACTCGCGAAACTCGGATTGTGCTACAGGTGTCGATACCATCGACACCCCATCGATGGTATCGATGGGTGCACAGTAGCGACGGATGAAGTTATAAAAGGAGGGATTGTTCATCAGATTTCTTCACACCTTCAGAGCTTCTTCCCTCTACTTGTGCATTGAGCATTGTTGTGCAACCGGAGGCCTGCTATGAGCATCCACAGATCGTGATCTCTTCCCCGAGCGCTCCACCGAGTGGAGATCATCTTCTCTGACCTTCACCGAGATCCATCTCCTATCCTTTTCTTTCTCAGTGAAAATGGTGCATACAGTCGGTGCATCTTCTTCACGTGCAGCCCCAATGGAGATCCCTAAATTCATTCGTCCACCACCCGCATTGATTCCTCGTCCTAGGATTGTCCTCCCTTCCACGGAGATCTGGAAGGTGTACGAGAAGTTGCTCAAGAGGAAGATTGAGCCCACCCGCTATGTCGATCTGGCAATGATCTGTGACTTGGGGTTCAATGACAATCTCGCCTATGTCTTGCAGAGGCAGGCGAGACACGCAACCAGGAGGCCCGACGAGTTGGAGTAACATGCCGACGGCCAGCCATTCTTCGGCGAGTGGCCGACTTATAAGGAACTCGTGGCGGAGTTCATGGCATCATTGGATATCAATGTGGTGCCCAATGACTTGATCTCCACCGACAGAGAGTGGAAGAAAGGGCACATGTCTTTCAAACTCTACAACAACAATTACACCCTCACTCTCACCCAGTTCAATTCTGTGTATAACTAGTATCATGACGATTACCTGCACCGGAGGCCAAACAACTGGACGGACTACGATGCCATCTTCGCCCAGCTGGTGACTGTGCCTCCGGGCAAATCCATCAGCTACTACGACGCTGCAGTTGCCGACTTCGAGCATCTGTTTGTGTGGATTCTGCACCGCATGCTCTGCACCACGCTCTTCACTCCCGGTGACTTGTCTCTTAGCAAATTCCAAGAGACGGATTTGTTTTTTCTGCACAAACTACTGAAGCGCGAGGAGTGCAACTGGGGCGCGTTCTTCTTGACGTGCATGTTGGCCGTGAAGAGGAGTATGTGGAAGGATCCTATCCACTTTGGAGGGCTCATCACACCACTGGACCTCTACCTTGGTTTGGATTTTTCCCAGCATACTCCCCTTTCCAGCAGGAATAAGGTCAACCTCCATCATCTGCACCGCTCCAACCTCCTCCTGCTCCGTGATGGCTTGGCATATGCACATTTCCATGTCAATCACGCATATCAAGAATGTGCTCTTCCGGACCCCGTCTTCAACATCGAGGGAGCTCAGCATTTCAGGTGTCCCATCATAGCCATTGATGACTCGGATGAAGATGGCGGTGATGATGACAATAATGATGATGGCGACGAGCAAGAAGAGGAAGAGGAGGCGTTCACTCCTCTTCGGGCACGAGTAGCACCCTAGAAGCGTCCCCTCTTCCACCCGGGTGAATCATCATCTTCGCAGCCTCCGCCACCTCAGCCCTCTCATCAAGGAGAGGATGTCTATTCAATGCAGGGGATGTACACAATGTTGCACGAAATTCAGCAGACCCAGCTGTAGCATACAACATCCCACGCCGGTATTCAGGATACCACGAACCGGTTGTTAGAGAACCAGAGGGAAATTTTCGAGAATGAGCGCCTCCTCCTCGACAACCAACAGAACATCCATGACATGTTGCATAGGATGGAGATGCAGCAATAGCCCTTCTACGACAACTACTGGAGCCAGAATTATTTTGGGGGGTATCCACAACCTCCACCAATGCCCCAGTATGATCCGAGCTTCTAGGGGCAGTACCCATCATGGGACCCCACAGCCCCGCAGTACCTGCCTCCACCTACAGACTGGTCGGTATCACTGTTCCACCCTTTAAGGTTGTTTTTGACTATGAGGCCATAGTCGGATTCAAGCTTGGGGGGGAGTTGGAATAGTTTCTATCCTTTATTTTTCCTAGTTTTTAGTTTTTAGTTTTTATTGCTTTGTCTTTTGTCATTTATTTCTCTTAGTTATTAGTTTGTTTTTAGGATCCACACTCTATCTAGTGTAATTGTGGATGTCTAATGTCATATGTCATCTTGTTGTTTGTACATGGGAATCAGGGGCAAATTTGAAAAAAATTTAGTGCTTTTGCAAGCTTGTGTTATTTAACTTTGAGCACATAACTTAAGGAAATAATTGGGTTTGTCAACTCTATAATAGGAAACCACAACTGTACATTCCTGTGATTCATGAAAGTGGACGGAATTGGTTGTTTGAGCCTAAACTGACCAAATGATAATGAGGCCTTAATTTGAAATAAGAGAGAGAAACCTCTTAATTACTACACAGGTCAGTAAGGAGGGACACATAATATTTTCCAAAGGTTCAGTCAATTAATCTTGTGATCTATCTACCCCATTGTTTTCATACTCCACCTTAAGAACTGGAAGCACATTACAATTTTCATCTCTTTGATTTCATCCCATGTAGATAGGTCTTGCATTGCAACTATTTTCACATATTTTTGCATGAAAAGAAAAAAAAAGATAGAATAGTTATACATGCACATTATCTTTAGGTGTGTGTCATTTAGTTGCATAACTATCATTTTGTAGTTGCATTCACATTTTTGTGCATATAGTACATCATGCATCTTATGTCTTCTGAAACATTAAAGGTGATGAACTTGTTCCATACCTTCTGAATGCTTCAAGTGTATAAGTTATGTAGCAATAAGTGAGCTCGGCAAATAATTCAGTGTCATCTATGAAAATAAGGGATTGAAAAAAAAAATGAAAAACAAAAGAAAGAAAAAAATATTGAAAAGTAAGAATGAGAGGGAGAAAGGAACATGTTCTCAATTGCATCCTAAGAAGAATAAGTGCATGGTGTAGTTTCTTAGATATTCCATCTCACCTGGAGATGGAATGATAGTGCATGCATCATTCCACCCAAATGTAGGCATTAGGGCATTTTTATTTGCATATGCATCATTTAGGTCATTATTGTTCTTATGCATGTTAAAACTATATAATGCTTGCATTTCTTCCACAACCACCTATTCCATCTACCCGTTTCTCAAATTGGTAGGCCACCGTGATTTTCTCCTCACTCATTAAGACCAGGAGAGCTGCTTCCATTTAGATGGTAGTTAGGACGAGCAACGTAGATAGAAGATCACAAGATGCACCGAGTCTGGACCGAATGATTTTATTATGTTAACTGCCTTACATGATAGTATTCATCAATTTTGAGGTAGATATATTTTATGGATGATTATTGTCACCTTTAGGGTTATTATCATTATGTGGTTAGTAAGGGCCGGAATGTGAATGTCTGGCGGGGATCATATGGTGCAGTTTGTTGTGATAATCTGTTCTTTAGTTGACTCTCGCAATTCTATTCTAGAGTTTTGTTGCTCGAGGACGACCAATGTTCAAGCTTAGGGGAGTTTGATGCGATGATTTTGAGTCGCATTTATAGACTTGTTTTACTTGTGTTTTATGTGTTTATTGGTCACTTTGGTGGTTAATATTGCACAATTCACTTACTTTAGTCTATGATCCTTCTCAGTGTCAAATCTCTCTTATTTTATCGTTTTGAGCATAAATGATTATAATTATAGGTTTTATCTCAGCTAATTTGGTTTTATTGTGCAATTTCAGGAAAAACATATATCTGCAGTTGTCGATACCATCGACATCAGTCGATACTATTGACACAGCCACAGGCAGGAAGCCGCAAGGAGCAGTGCAGAGTCAATACCATCGAATGGGAAGTCGATGGTAGCGAGTTACCATCAGGTTGCCAGCGACCAGCCAGTCGATACTATCAACCCCAAAGTCAATACTATCGACACTTATATCTTCAGTGACGAAAAAAAGATAAAACTGACGCCTAAGGGTGTCGATACCATCGACCAGCATCGATGGTATCGAGTCAGCATCAGGCGGGATGACAGAAAAGAAAGAAGGCTTGCCGATATCTCGAGGGGTCGATACCATCGACCTGCGTCGATGGTATCGACACTGTCAGATCAGAGTTTGCTTTAGATCGACCCGAATCCAATGGTTGTGATATTTTGGCGACCTAACTCGGTGTTAATACCTAATGACGGCAGCCAGGAGTCATCTATCACGTCATTAGCCGTTGCACACGTCCCGAGAAGGTGTGGAGAGAAGAACAGAGCCCATAAGCATGCCCCGACCGTTCCAGAAGCCGAAGAAGACGTTTTCTACCGCCGAAAGGCTGTAGATCGTGCACTCTACGCCGAGGAATGATTGGATCTTCTCCGTTCAGGGGTTTTATCACTTTATCTACATTTTTGTCCATGTTTCCCCTTTCTCCAATCATGTCTTGCTCTGAGATGAACATGCGGGGCTAATCCCCTTTATCTTTAGGACCGGGAGTAGCCCGGGGAAGCATTGTATCACATTTTTATCATAGTAATTCATAATTTGTCTGTTAAATCCATGGTATGATTTCATTTTCTCAATTATATTATTATGCTTGATCACCATAATGATAAACTAATGCCCTTAATTACTTTGAAAGAAGAATTAACGGTTGAAAAGAGACAAAATTCACATTAATTAACAAATTCCTTGAACAAGGTGATGTATGGTTAATGGTGGAAACCCAGAGGTCAATTCTAATGCACCTAGTTTAGGGTATAGGTTACTACGACGGTGGGACCGACCTAGACTTAGGTAGTGAATTGTGTCATGACAGTGAACAATTCTGACTACAGGCCACTACCCAGATTGAGAGATGAATCTGATTAACTATGTGGAAATTCATACAATGACAACCCACGGTGAAACCGCAATCCTAAAGATCTCCATTTGAATTGATTAAACTAAACACTTAATTGATTGCTTTGTTTTATTTTATTTTCTATTATTTTTCAACAATTCTCAGAACCTTTTAACTGGTCTAGCTGATTGCTAGCAGTTAATAGTATTCTACCGATAATTCAGTGTCCCTGAGTTCGACTCGGGCCTCACAAGGGCATGTACTACATTGACGCGTGCACTTGCGTTATACGCATGGTAAAAGCGTGTCAATTGGCCTTATGAGCTTTGTGGGAGCATTATGTGAGCCTTAACCGGCCTTATGTGGGCCTTAATTGGCCTTATGAGCACTGTGGTTGCAAATCAGGAGAGCGACTATATCAACTCAAGTAAAAATCCATCATATTATGAAATTATGTCAAGTTAATCAAGTTCTCATGAAATTATGTTAACTGTGAGCAATTCATGTCTTAAATATGTTAATGAGACTCTAAGATAATATTAGAGATTTAACTTGCACATACTAAGTGAAACCCTAAGGTGGGTTGTACTTGGAAATTTTGAGGACGAAATTTCTATAAGGTGGGTAGGTTGTAACGACCCTCAAAATTTAGTCCCAAATTTCTTACCTTTACTAAAGATGAAATCCTAAGCCAAAAGAATTTGTCTTTCATATGTTGACTTAAGTCTAGGTCATGCTTAATTCATATTCCAAAATGAGCTAAGGATATCAAGTGGACCTTGAATTGAATCATTTACTTATTCACATCAATGTCATGCACAAAAAACCTAACCCTAATTATGCAATGGTGACTATTTGGGTTGAATTATAGTTTGGACCCACAAACATTTATAATGTATCCCACTGATTGGTATATGAGTAGATAATAGAATAATAGAGCTTCCCTCAGATTTTGGTAATACAATTCCTTTTCAATGATTATTAATGTGTTAATTACCCTAAGTATCTCATAATGTAAAACACATGTTTCCCTAACTCATATCTGAAATCTAATTGGATAATTGAATTCCTCATGGTTGAATTAGCTTGTCTACCAAATTTGGTTTGTATTGGATAATCCTAGATGCCTCAAATGTTATTAGGAAGAAAATAGGAGATAATGTCATTTCTTTGATTAATTAACTTGAAAATGCATAGGATTATCCTAAGATTTCCCCAAAGTTTGGGATAATGGGCCTTACTAGGCCAGCCAAATGCTACTTGAGATAACTCGGCTCTGTTTGAGCCATTGGATGGTGATCTGAGGGTAGGGCCTTTGTCCCCTACCTCACGCAGAGTCTCCACAGAGGAGGGAACAAGACCCTGATGCCGTGCCCTCCTACATCTCTCGCTCCCCTCAACTACTTCTTATCTCAACGCCAATAGATTCAGGAGATCTCTGTGAGTCTTTTAAACCCTAACCAGATCTCTATAGGTACCTATAATGAAAATGCCCAAACCACCTCCTTCTTCCGGCGACACAGCTGCCACCCCCAGGAAACTGGGCTACACCAAACTTACAACCAATTATCAAGAAAAATTCTCTAGACTCCACACGAGAAGCCTATGTCGTCAACTTTAGCCTAGATGCCCTAAGGATCCAGCTCAGAGTTGACCTCCTTTCTCAAAGATGGTAAGGTCGAGCCAGTTTCTTAGGCCACCTTAATCAAATTTCAACTTCAGGTAACCATCACCAACCCATGTTCTACAGTTTTTGTATATCCTTAGGACATCTGATCTACCCCATCTATCTACCCACAAGCCAGGCGACAGGCATGTGAAACTCGACTTTTGGCTATGCCCCTCGGCCGCAATCAGGCCACGGAAACTACTTCTTTTGACTCTATAGAATACCACAAAGTCATATTTATGCTAACTTTCCTCCTTCCATTGACCTAACACTTTTGCACAACTTCAAGACCCAAGGTCCTATTTCCAACCATGGCAATGATGTTGTTGAGTCTTTGTTCTTTGTGCCTCTATATTTTGACACCTTGCCTTTAAGTGGCCTTTGGAAACTCAATGGGGATGGTGGTTGGTACTGGATCATTGGGTTTCAATACCAAGACTTTGACCTATCTTCCCAGTCATGGTTGGAAGGCAGTACTTCCCTTTCTGGTCGTAGCTATATCCAAGTCAGGGATCTCTGAATCTGGCCGACCATAGTGAGGCTAGTAATCATGGTCTCCTTTATTAGTTTTCCTTTGATCATGTATTAATCCTCAAGATCATAGTTGTTGCTCCCGATTTCCTTGTCTGTTCTAGGTACAAACATGACAACCAATGATTATGTGATAATGTTTTTGTTTTTGTTTTGATGTGTCACGACCCTGCTATGTTATCATAGTCTTTCCACTCATCAATTTTGATGTATCTCTTGGTTTGATCTCGAGTGAATTGACCATTGTACCCTGTCACCAACATAGAGTTGTGCTTTACATGTGAAGGCAGGGTCGTCTTTTAACAGGTTGAGATTTTGCTTCTCGAGAATTTCCAGTAACATTTTATATGGTGTTATCTCGACTGTGATAGGTCAGAATACATCAAATCTTTAGAAATTCATAGATTATGCTACAGATTTCAGATGAAAACGACCCTTATATGAATTTTGATCACTTTTTTGAGACTTATCAAATGGTTAGGGTTTCAGATCTATTTTCCCAACCAAGTTTTCATGATTGATTGAAAACCCTAAAACCCTAGGCTTAACCATGATAATTAAAATACTTCTTTGTTGGACAAGATAATTAGGATTTATTAGGACTTCATCTACTATTAGTATACCTACTCAGGATCAGGTACCGGGTCCATGCACTTTGAGTATGTAGTGTTAGCTTTCATCATCTTATAATTATTATGATGATCAAGATGAATGATATGCATAGTATGTGTTTCAAATTAAGCCTTAATTGCATCAAAGTTCCCATAAAGTCATTGATTTGATGTTATGCCTCGATGCTATTTCAAGAATCCATGTCATGCTTATATGAAATCCAAGTACATTTAATCACTTCTAAGATATTGATGAATCATGTAGCGGGTTGGATTACTTTATCCTCATCATGTTAATGTTGAGCCTACGAGCCTTATGAGCACCATTGGTGCACAAGTAGCAAGGATATTTTAATCAACCAACAAGATTATGTTATGTGAATCTAAATCCATGGTTCAATTAGTTTAATGTTTTTCCTTATTTCCAAGTTACTATGTTGTTATAATAATGCTCAATGCCACTTACTCTAATTTGGTTTTTATTGCATGCATGGCTGGGGGCGTGATGCGCACAGGTACAAAGAAACTTCCAAGAAAGGGCTATATGAAGGTCAACTTAAGGAATAGATCAACGTTTCCTAAAGATACATACAGAGGGGTGTCATATACAATTGAACATCCTGATGTTATAGATGACTTCATGTATTAATAATTTTTAATCGTGTATATCTTAGTTAGCTTCAATTTAAGAAACCAATTGTAAACAATGTATGAATCAATTTAAATACCAATGCATGGTGTTTATTTACTTTTTTTGCAATGATTATTATGATTGTGACATCCCTTTGAGCTAGAGTACCCCATATTATAGACAATGTGGGTGTTGCTTCTGTTGCTACCTGTATGTTTCAAGGGGGTGTTACAATAATGGTATCATATCAATGAGTAGATGGCCACCAAGAAAAAGCTAGATTCACGTCCTTAGGCCTAGGTATAGAAGATTAAGTTCAAGATATGGGAAACCAAAGTAGAGGTCTAGTCAGAAGACATAAGTTACATAAGAGTTAGGTTTATGTGCCTAGATGTTTTATATTTTTGTGTTAACTCTAGAATTGTACATAGCATGCTCTCTCTTCTTCCCACGTTCTTGTGGTATGGGACGCAGACTCATGGGATTTTGTAGAGAGAATGCTATGTGCATAATCATACTTTTCTAGTCCTTTCAAGTGCATGTGGTATGGGACATATGCATGAGGGAGGTACCAAGATAAGTGTGAAAAAAATATTCAAGGGTTGGCATTAAAAATTTGAGACATATAGTCACCTAAACCTAATTAATTGTATATTAACACCAAACATGCATACAAAGGGTAGATATTTTGACACGAAACGTCATACACATGCTACTAAACAATGTTCTCTACTATTTTATGATTATGTGTTCGAATTGAATGTCATGTATTGTAACACCCCTGACCTGGGTTATGACCTAACCCTGGAAGTTTTGCCTAAATATGTAATTAATATACTTGTGAACACTCCCTGGCATGTAATTAAGTTCCTCAGGAACATTTACTTTCAATTTTGCTCCTTTTTGTATAAAGTTGTAGCATTGTGTTGTATGCAGGGACCTATGTGAAAATTACCCAGTTTAAGGGTTGAACTTGCAAAAATTCACAAGATAAGATGTTCCTTTGATGTTGAAACATCATGTGAATGGTTATGGTAAAGTTTGAGGGATTTCCCAAGCTTGAGCACCAAGGTGCAGCTGTGGAAGCAATTCCCATGCTTAGAAACCCTAATTTGGGGTAAAGTGCAATTTACCCAGATTGAGGGGTCCAACTTGTAATTTCACCATCTAGAACATCTTTTATGACTCTTGTCATCATTTAGAATAAAAATGATGAAAGGGATACATCATTTAATAATTAAATGAGAAAAAAGATCTTTGTGATAGAAATCACCTAAAATGGGTACAAAACCTTTACATGAATGTACCCTAGTTGAAGGTTGGATTCCTATACCCTTAGATCTTGAGTTTTCTTAAGAATTGCTTAAGAATTTTATGGGCTTGGGCGTGCTCTTGAGCAAGGAGGGACCTAGATGTGAATTTTTGGTTTTGAAAGGTCCTTGTGGTAAGAAATAGGCTTAAGCTATAAAAAGGTTTTTCCTTTGCAAATGAGCAAACGATCTTTCCCTGTTCCATTCATTTCCTTTCTTTCCCAAACGGCCAAGCCTTGCTCTGGAGCTCAGGAGAAACGACCAAGGGTGCAAGGTAGGTTTGGATTCCCCTTCTTGCCCAAATTCCATGGTTAGAATTCGGATTCAAGGGCAAATTCATGGCTAGCTTACTTAATTCTATCTTTTTAGCCATCTTTTCTCAACCTTCCTTGGAGGATTAACCTTGGCCGACCTATGGAGCTTCTAGGACGCCATTAAAGGCTTGGAGCTCGAAAGCTTGGAGCTCAAGGAGCAAGCTTTAGGCGGGTTTTATAACTCTAAACTTGATGCTTCGATTATACATCTTTTCTATGCATATAGTTGATAGATCTTCTCTTCCCTATCTTCCCTTGCATCCTTGCAAGCAAAATCGTGAAGAACTGCTACTGTTCTTAAGGTGGAAGATAAGGGCGTTAATTACTATGCTTATCCACAGATTTTCACTTTATCAAACGACCTCCACCTATTGCTCAAAACGGTTTCAAACCGTTTGGTGGGCAAACGGTTTCAGGGTCGTTTGAGGGCAAACGGTCTCAAGACCGTTTGGTCCCGTTGACCAAGCGAAGACCGTTTGGGAATCTTGTTCATAATTATGTAGGTTAATCACCCACGAAATTTGAGAGGTTAACTCCAAAGGAATCGTGAGATATGAGCAAATCAATTAGCAAAACGAATTGAATTAATTTCTGATTTGCAATCTGTTAAATTCGCCCTTTTTGGGCAAACGGTCTCAAGACCGTTTAAGATGGTTGACTAAACGTTGACCGTTTGGGATTACTGTTCATAATGATGTTAATTAACGACTCACCAAATTTTATGGATTAATTCCAAACGAGTCATGAGTTGAAGGATGATTAATAGGGAAAACCCTAATTGAAATTAGTGCTGAATCTCCTATGAGTTAAGTTGAGATTTTGGGTTGATTAGCCCAAACGGTTTCAAGACCATTTGGGAATCACCCAAACGGTCTCAAGACCGTTTGGGGGTCACCCCAAGACCGTTTGGAGGTCTGGGGTCAAGTATAGTTGATCAATTGAAGGTCCAAAGGCACCAAATCATATTGCAATTAAGTATTGATGTGATGATCAACTCAATAGATCAAACCTTGATGAATTTTCGCTAAAGTCCAAAGGATGGATGGGCAAACGGTCTCAAGACCGTTTGGTGTCAACCCAAGACCGTTTGAAGGTCTAGGGTTGAGTTAATCTAATGGTTTGAGAGTCCAATTGTAGGAAATTGATGCATTGTTGAAAATTGCTGATTTTGACCTAATTGGACTTCAACCTTAGTCAAAACGACTTGGTTTTTGGTCAAACTTTGGGCAAACGGTCTCAAGACCGTTTGGATGATGTCCAAACGACCTCAAGACCGTTTGGGCCAAGTTTGAGCCCAATTGGAGGTCAATTGATAGGTTCAACCTTGAATTGTTTCACATTGTTGAACATTGATGACCAATCAACTTGAAACCCTAATTGAGAACGATTGAACCCTAATTGGTTTACAATTGAGGGTCAATTTGATGTCTAAGTGGTTAAGGCTAACCCTAATTGGCTCAATGTATAAGTGGTTAGCATACCTTTAGCCAATTGAGGGCTTCAACATACATATCCTTGAACTTTGGTGACCTTTGAACCCTTTTGGAGGTCCAAACGGTTTGAGCCCATTTGGACCAAACGGTCTCAAGACCGTTTGGGTCCAAACGGTCTCAAGACCGTTTGAGACCAAACGGTCTCAAGACCGTTTGGGGCCAAACGGTCTCAAGACCGTTTGGGCTCAAACGACCTCAAGACCGTTTGAGCTCAAACGACCTCAAGGTCGATTGGTCCAAACGACCTCAAAACGATTGAAGCTCCAAACGGTTTGGAAGTCAACCCTTCCAAACGGTCTTCACCTCCAAACGGTCTCAAGACCGTTTGGATCCAAACGGTCTCAAGACCGTTTGAGGGCCAAACGGTCTCAAGACCGTTTAGGTGGTTGAAACCGTTTGAAGGTTGAAACCGTTTGGAGATTGGTGATGGTTTGTACTTAACCATTTGATGATGTAATCAGTTCAATGGTGATTCAATCTAAACCCTAATGGTAACCTAGGTCATTAAGGGACTATGTGATTAGTGGGTTAACCCATGATGGTGATCATGTGGCAAATTACCAAAATACCCTTGAAGGGTCTAAAGGGGTAAAACCCTAATCTAATCAAACCCTAATCACATAATGTTGATGCTTTGGCTCACATCAGTCAATAGAGACTTGTCTCAACCTAATCTAGAGTGGTGTTGCCACCATCTACTAGAGAGAGGAAAGAGAAAGTGTTTCTAGAGAGAGAAAGTATCCTAGAGAGAGAAAGTGCCCTTTTTAGGAGGAATCTCTAGTAAGATACTTCTTTTACACATAAAGGTGCATGATTAGGGAATGACCCACCTATGTGAGGTCATGGAAACCCTAATGATGATATCTAATGGATCTTAATGATAATTAAGAGTCTTAATGATGATGTTTCTCTTACATGATGATGTAATGAGTACAATTCACCATGGAGTGAATAGTAAACCCTAATTTTTGGGCGATGACATGAAAGATGAATAGTAAACCCTGATTGTAAGGGTTATTAAGTGGAACCCTATTTTAGGGTGATTCCATGTGAAACACTAGTTGAGGGTGAATCCAAGTGAAACCCTAATTGGGGATGTATCCCTATTTACTGAAGTGTTTACTATTATCTGTTGAATTAACCATGCAGGTTGTTGTGAGATGATGGTCACACCCAGGTATGGAATACCATGTTATATTCATTGAAGGCATGTCCTATGCTTTATGAATAGTGAACCATCTTGATGCACTGCTAAGTGACATCCTTTGTGATTTATGGGCTGTAAGAGCCATAAATGTTATTAAGGTCATGCTTGACAGATGACTTGAGATGAATATCTGATAATTGTGATAAGTTAGGCCTGTTACATTTTGTATTCTCATATATAGCTATGTTACTGTATGATGATTGGAATACTGAATGTACCTAACTAATCAAGTGAAATGTAGAGCCCTGATCATAGATCCATCATTGTCAGTTGTCTAAATGATGGTGAAACAGGTTTTCCTAAGGGAACTCCTGGAGCACATACTGTTGAGTATGTGGGGTACATGGATGTGTAGAACCTGACATCCTAGTGTAGGTAATTGATGTAGATTCTCGTAGTCCGTCATACCTTCACTATAACAGAAAGGGTGAGTGGATGATGTAGATTCTAGTAGTCCATCAGACCCCACCCCAAAGTTTTAAAGGTGAGCTGTATCTCTACACTCCCTTAAAGACATAAACCCCGTATCGGTGAAAGATAAACAAGAAATCTTCCGATAGCGAAGAGAGTACAGAATGCCACTGTAACTCTAAAAATAGCGAAGGACCAGAGTACCCTGGTGAGCTATTACATAGACATCCCGCCAGATGTCAAACAATCAATCCTCTAACTGACTGAGGAAGATGAGGTCATAAGAATCCGGCTCTCTTAATGACCTATGTATGATACTGATGTGACTTCTTAGCGATCAGTTGGAGTATGAGTGGTATGCCTCATCTCCACAGGGCATAATAATAATAATAATGTTTGGAAAAAACATAAACAACAGCGTAGTATATCTGTTAGAGTTAATTATGAGTTATTTGATTGATGTTACCTTGAATAGCATAGATGTTCTCATATTTTAAAATTGATTGAACTCTTGCTTATCATCAGAACTGCCAGTGAATATCTTGAAGGCTCTTATTGCTTTAGTTATTCCTTGCTTTGCTTATAAAGCCTAGTGGAGAGTTATAACTCTCGCTGGGGCAATTATGTATAATTGTCTCACCCCGTAGACTTCTACTTTTTAGGTGGTCGTCGAAGACGAAGGAACAAGAACTCAGGTGAACAATCCCAGCAACAGCAGCATTAGGAGCAGTAAATATCTCAGGTGGAGATCTAGCCTGCTTCATGGTGTAGTTAGAGTTAAGTCCTATGTGTCCTCTGTACTCTCAGGTCCTGGAGTGTTTTGGAGTATGAATTCTTGAGAGTTTTGGTATCATGTTGTATATAATTACTCAAGAAGTAATTGTCAGTGATGTAAACAGTTAAATCCTTTTTCTATGAAAAAGGTTTGTGGTTTCAGGCTCTTGTCTCGAAAAGTTTTAATTTCCCGTGATTTTTGTCTTCCGCTGTTTACCGATTGCTTCCGCACATGATTAAATCGGGATTAATTCGTGGTTTGGAGATCGGAGCCCACAATTAAGTGGTATCAGAGCTCCAGGTTCATCCGAGTCTACAGAGGCATAGGACTTAGGAAGTCGAGTCTATCTTTAGTATTCCTTCCTTATCTAATAGAATCTTCTACTCCTCAGGAGAAGAAGATACTTAAGATGTCAGAGCCACATGATGAGAATGTGGAAGAAAGTAGTGCTAGTGCACCTCAAGGTGGTGCAGGAGTACCAGGATTGGAACAGCATGTACCAGAACAACCTAGAGAGCCACCCCAGTTTGATCCAGATGACATGGGTAACCCAGCAGTCCAGACAATGTTTGGGCAGTTTATGACTTCCATGACACACATAACCGACAGGCTGCCTATGCCTGCACCTAGGGTACCTGCCCAGCCTGAGGGGCAAGGTATCGGGAAGACGTTCGAGCGACTACGTCGTGTCGGAGCTACCGAGTACCATGGGACTGCTGACCCCGCAGATGCTGATCTGTGGTTGACAGAGCTGGAGAAGGCCTTCAGGATCCTCAACATCCCTGAAGCTGAGAAGGTTAGACATGCTGTCTATCTTCTCAAAGGAAGTGCTGGTCACTGGTGGAACATGGAAGAGCAGAAGAGACCTGGGGCAGAGTTCTCATGGGAAGAGTTTCGTCGGGAATTTATCAATAGATATTTTCCCAAGACCTTCCTAGACGATAAGATCTCTCAGTTTGAGAGACTGAGACAGGGTATTATGAACATTAGCGAATACGAAGCTAAGTTCATGGAGCTGTTGCGATTTTGTCCGCACATGGCTGCCACAGAAGAAGAAAGAATCAAAAGGTTTGAGAAGGGGTTGAATGCTGACATGTCTACCCCAGTGTCTGCCTTAGAGAACCGAGAGAGATTCTCTACCTTCGTTGAGTCAGTCCGAAGGATAGAGAGATCTGTAGTTGAGAAAAGACAACCCCATAAAAGATATCCACAGTTCCAGGGTTCTTCATCTAGGGATTCCAAGAAACCTAGATTCTCTGCACCTAACCCTCCGCCACCCAGATCGAGTTTTCAAACTCAATGGACACCAAGCAGAGGTAGAGGACGAAGTCAACCGCTTCAAGGGACGCACAGTTCTGCATCTGTGTCAGTTACTGGACCACCCAGACCACAGCAACAGGAAAATAGTTGCTACAACTGTGGTAAGGTGGGACACTTGATGAAGGATTGTCGTTCTAGGGCTGTCGGTGTGACACAACAAACCCTGAGACAGGATCGATAGGGATCTCAGAATAGACAACATCAAGGAGCAGCTCGAGGACGTGGACAAGCGTCTCAAGCTGGATCATCAGCACCACCTCAACAGCAGGCTACAGCAAGGTTCTATGCTATGAACCCACCAGAAGCAGTGGTCAATCCACAAGTGGTGACAGGTCAGATGAAACTTTTATATTCTGATATGTCTAAATCTTGTGTAGTATTTGTTCTGATTGACCCGGGTGCTACGCACTCTTTCATCACTCGAAGAGTGATTCGTAACTGCAATATGACAATTAGTCATAGGGCAGATAAGTTGTTGTTGGAGACTCCGTTGAGTGGGTCTGCTGTTCTGCAAGAAGTATGCTCTCCTTGCGTACTTTTCTTTTCTAAGCATCGCATTCAAGTGGATCTCATACCGCTTGATATGCAAGGATTTGATATAATCCTAGGGATGGATAACTTGGAAAAGTATCGAGTTGTCTTGGATTGTGAATCCAAGCTGGCGGTGTTTGCTGATGAAAGCAACACATGGATCTTTCAAGGTGAAAGAAAGATTCTGCCCACCTGTCTTGTATCAGCTATGGTTGCTGATAAGTTGATGAGGCAAGGATGCTACGCATTCTTAGCCCATGTGGTAGATGTTACCAAGGAGAGTTCCAACCCTGCTGAAGTTCCAATAGTCAGGGAATTCGAGGATGTGTTTCCCGAAGAACTTCCTGGTATACCACCACCCCGGGAAATTGATTTTGAGATCAATTTGGTCCCAGATACGAAACCTATAGCCCAGACTCCGTATAGGATGGCGCCTGCTGAGATGGCAGAACTCAAGAAACAGCTTCAAGAGTTACTTGAGAAGGGTTTCATCCGACCGAGTACCTCACCTTGGGGTGCTCCGGTTTTGTTTGTTAAAAAGAAAGATGGATCGATGCGGTTGTGCATTGATTATAGACAACTCAATAAAGTAACGATAAAGAATAAATATCCTTTGCCGAGGATTGATGATCTTTTCGACCAGTTGCGTGGTGCGACAGTCTTTTCTAAGATAGACTTAAGGTCTGGATATCATCAACTCCGCATTAAGGACAGTGACATATCTAAGTCTGCCTTTAGGACAAGATATGGTCACTATGAGTTCACGGTCATGTCGTTTGGACTAACCAATGCACCGGCTGCATTCATGGAACTCATGAATAGAGTCTTTCGACCTTTCCTTGATCAGTGTGTTGTCGTCTTCATAGATGACATACTGATTTATAGTAAGGATGCTCAGCAGCATGAGCAACACCTTCGCCAGACTTTGACCTTGCTAAGAGAGCATAAGCTATACGCTAAGTTTAGCAAGTGTGAGTTTTGGTTATCTGAAGTATCCTTCCTTGGACATGTGGTATCTGCCTCGGGAATTCGTGTTGACCCTGCAAAGATAGAATCTGTTCTGCAGTGGGAACAACCGAAGACACCGACGGAGATTAGAAGTTTCTTGGGGTTAGCTGGTTATTATCGAAGGTTTATTAAAAATTTCAGTTCTATAGCCTTACCTTTGACCAAGTTAACCCGGAAGGATGTTCCTTTTGCTTGGAGTGATAAGTGTCAACAGTCTTTTCAGCTGTTGAAGGAGAGGTTGACAAGTGCACCTGTGCTTGTGTTACCTGAGCAAGGAAAGGAATATATAATCTTTTGTGATGCCTCCAAGAATGGACTTGGATGT
The DNA here is from genome assembly GCA_963693085.1 of Alisma plantago-aquatica. Classification (NCBI taxonomy): domain Eukaryota; kingdom Viridiplantae; phylum Streptophyta; class Magnoliopsida; order Alismatales; family Alismataceae; genus Alisma; species Alisma plantago-aquatica. The sequence goes on along the minus strand of OY856410.1, from coordinate 44,134,925 downwards.
GTGTTGATGCAGGATAACCAAGTGATTTCTTTTGCTTCCCGACAGCTTAAGAAACACGAAGAGAATTATCCGACACACGATCTGGAGTTAGCTGCTGTGGTCCATGCTTTGAAAATCTGGAGACATTATCTCTACGGAGAAACTTTCCAGATTTTCACAGACCACAAGAACCTTAAGTACATCTTCACTCAGCATGAGCTTAATATGAGGCAACGTCGCTGGATGGAGTTAATCAAGGACTACGATTGTACAATTGATTACCATCCGGGCAAGGCCAATGTGGTTGCAGATGCCTTGAGTAGGAAATCAGCAACATCAACCATGGATAGGGCACAACTAAGTTCCTTAGTATGCTCTAGAAGAGATATGCTTATCTCTTTAAGGCATGACAATGTGAAGTTGAAGGCATCATTGTTAGCCGGTCTGTTAGCTGAGATGCAGATTAAACCTACCTTAAGAGAGCAGATAAAGGAGGCACAACAAGTAGATGTTTCTGTACAGCAGATTAGATTTGAGTTTGGAAATGAGAAGCGAGAAGGTTTTCATGAGTCAGATGACCAGGTGGCATGCTATCATGGAAGGATGATAGTGCCAGATGTGGACGACCTGAGGAAGTTAGTCCTGGAAGAAGCTCATTCTTCGATGTATGCTATGCATCCAGGGAGCACCAAGATGTATCGAAACTTGAAAGACATGTATTGGTGGCCTGGGATGAAGAAGGATGTAGCTGAGTTTGTTCTGAGGTGTCCTGTGTGTCAGCAGGTCAAGGCTGAACACCAGAAACCTGCAGGGACAATGCAACCCTTACCCATACCACAGTGGAAGTGGGACCATGTAACCATGGACTTTGTTGTTGGCCTACCCAGGACAAACAAAGGACATGATTCCATTTGGGTAGTTGTTGATAGGTTGACAAAGACAGCGCATTTCTTACCTGTCAAAACAACCTATACTGCTGAAAGGTTATCCCAGATATATGTCCAAGAGATAGTGCGTCTGCACGGAGTTCCTGTCACTATAGTTTCTGACAGAGGTCCCCAGTTTACAAGTCGCTTTTGGGAACAGTTACACAGAGCCCTAGGCACTAAGTTAAGGTTTAGTACAGCCTTTCATCCTCAAACTGATGGACAGTCAGAAAAGACTATACAGACCTTAGAAGATCTGTTGAGAGCATGTGTTCTCCAGTTTACCGGGAGTTGGGATCTACATCTAAGCTTGATAGAGTTTGCCTATAACAATAGCTATCAACATAGCATTGATATGGAACCATATGAAGCCTTATATGGCAGACGTTGTAGATCACCCTTGTGTTGGTATGAAACTGGTGAGCACCAGTTATTAGGCCCTGATCTTGTGCAGCAAACTACAGAAAAGATTAAAGTTATACAACAACAGCTTAAGACTGCACAAGATAGACAGAAATCATATGCCGATAAACGTCGTAGACCCCTAGAATTCCAGGATGGAGACAGAGTGTATCTCAAGGTCTCACCTTGGAAAGGAGTCCTTCGTTTTGGGAAGAAAGGAAAGTTAGCTCCTAGATTTTTGGGACCTTATCCAATTGTTGAAAAAGTTGGAAAGGTGGCCTATAGACTAGAGTTACCTCTAGAGTTGCAGAAGCTGCACCATGTGTTTCACATTTCCATGCTGAGGAAATGTCATCCAGATACCGAGTCAGTTCTACAACCTATGGAGGTAAAATTAAATGAAGATATAACGTATGAGGAGGGACCAGTGTCAATCCTTGATAACAGAACTAAAAAGTTAAAGAAGAAGGATATAAGCCTTGTAAAAGTCCTCTGGAACCATCGTGGTGTTGAAGAAGCCACTTGGGAACTAGAAGATGAAATGAGAAGAAAATATCCTGCTCTCTTCTTATAATATGCTTTATCGATTTCGGGGACGAAATCCTTTTGAAGGGGTAAAGAATTTGTAACACCCCTGACCTGGGTTATGACCTAACCCTGGAAGTTTTGCCTAAATATGTAATTAATATACTTGTGAACACTCCCTGGCATGTAATTAAGTTCCTCAGGAACATTTACTTTCAATTTTGCTCCTTTTTGTATAAAGTTGTAGCATTGTGTTGTATGCAGGGACCTATGTGCAAATTACCCATTTTAAGGGTTGAACTTGCAAAAATTCACAAGATAAGATGTTCCTTTGATGTTGAAACATCATGTGAATGGTTATGGTAAAGTTTGAGGGATTTCCCAAGCTTGAGCACCAAGGTGCAGCTGTGGAAGCAATTCCCATGCTTAGAAACCCTAATTTGGGGTAAAGTGCAATTTACCCAGATTGAGGGGTCCAACTTGTAATTTCACCATCTAGAACATCTTTTATGACTCTTGTCATCATTTAGAATAAAAATGATGAAAGGGATACATCATTTAATAATTAAATGAGAAAAAAGATCTTTGTGATAGAAATCACCTAAAATGGGTACAAAACCTTTACATGAATGTACCCTAGTTGAAGGTTGGATTCCTATACCCTTAGATCTTGAGTTTTCTTAAGAATTGCTTAAGAATTTGATGGGCTTGGGCGTGCTCTTGAGCAAGGAGGGACCTAGATGTGAATTTTTGGTTTTGAAAGGTCCTTGTGGTAAGAAATAGGCTTAAGCTATAAAAAGGCTTTTCCTTTGCAAATGAGCAAACGATCTTTCCCTGTTCCATTCATTTCCTTTCTTTCCCAAACGGCCAAGCCTTGCTCTGGAGCTCAGGAGAAACGACCAAGGGTGCAAGGTAGGTTTGGATTCCCCTTCTTGCCCAAATTCCATGGTTAGAATTCGGATTCAAGGGCAAATTCATGGCTAGCTTACTTAATTCTATCTTTTTAGCCATCTTTTCTCAACCTTCCTTGGAGGATTAACCTTGGCCGACCTGTGGAGCTTCTAGGACGCCATTAAAGGCTTGGAGCTCGAAAGCTTGGAGCTCAAGGAGCAAGCTTTAGGCGGGTTTTATAACTCTAAACTTGATGCTTCGATTATACATCTTTTCTATGCATATAGTTGATAGATCTTCTCTTCCCTATCTTCCCTTGCATCCTTGCAAGCAAAATCGTGAAGAACTGCTACTGTTCTTAAGGTGGAAGATAAGGGCATTAATTACTATGCTTATCCACAGATTTTCACTTTATCAAACGACCTCCACCTATTGCTCAAAACGGTTTCAAACCGTTTGGTGGGCAAACGGTTTCAGGGTCGTTTGAGGGCAAACGGTCTCAAGACCGTTTGGTCCCGTTGACCAAGCGAAGACCGTTTGGGAATCTTGTTCATAATTATGTAGGTTAATCACCCACGAAATTTGAGAGGTTAACTCCAAAGGAATCGTGAGATATGAGCAAATCAATTAGCAAAACGAATTGAATTAATTTCTGATTTGCAATCTGTTAAATTCGCCCTTTTTGGGCAAACGGTCTCAAGACCGTTTAAGATGGTTGACTAAACGTTGACCGTTTGGGATTACTGTTCATAATGATGTTAATTAACGACTCACCAAATTTTATGGATTAATTCCAAACGAGTCATGAGTTGAAGGATGATTAATAGGGCAAACCCTAATTGAAATTAGTGCTGAATCTCCTATGAGTTAAGTTGAGATTTTGGGTTGATTAGCCCAAACGGTTTCAAGACCATTTGGGAATCACCCAAACGGTCTCAAGACCGTTTGGGGGTCACCCCAAGACCGTTTGGAGGTCTGGGGTCAAGTATAGTTGATCAATTGAAGGTCCAAAGGCACCAAATCATATTGCAATTAAGTATTGATGTGATGATCAACTCAATAGATCAAACCTTGATGAATTTTCGCTAAAGTCCAAAGGATGGATGGGCAAACGGTCTCAAGACCGTTTGGTGTCAACCAAAGACCGTTTGAAGGTCTAGGGTTGAGTTAATCTAATGGTTTGAGAGTCCAATTGTAGGAAATTGATGCATTGTTGAAAATTGCTGATTTTGACCTAATTGGACTTCAACCTTAGTCAAAACGACTTGGTTTTTGGTCAAACTTTGGGCAAACGGTCTCAAGACCGTTTGGATGATGTCCAAACGACCTCAAGACCGTTTGGGCCAAGTTTGAGCCCAATTGGAGGTCAATTGATAGGTTCAACCTTGAATTGTTTCACATTGTTGAACATTGATGACCAATCAACTTGAAACCCTAATTGAGAACGATTGAACCCTAATTGGTTTACAATTGAGGGTCAATTTGATGTCTAAGTGGTTAAGGCTAACCCTAATTGGCTCAATGTATAAGTGGTTAGCATACCTTTAGCCAATTGAGGGCTTCAACATACATATCCTTGAACTTTGGTGACCTTTGAACCCTTTTGGAGGTCCAAACGGTTTGAGCCCATTTGGACCAAACGGTCTCAAGACCGTTTGGGTCCAAACGGTCTCAAGACCATTTGAGACCAAACGGTCTCAAGACCATTTGGGGCCAAACGGTCTCAAGACCGTTTGGGCTCAAACGACCTCAAGACCGTTTGAGCTCAAACGACCTCAAGGTCGATTGGTCCAAACGACCTCAAAACGATTGAAGCTCCAAACGGTTTGGAAGTCAACCCTTCCAAACGGTCTTCACCTCCAAACGGTCTCAAGACCGTTTGGATCCAAACGGTCTCAAGACCGTTTGAGGGCCAAACGGTCTCAAGACCGTTTAGGTGGTTGAAACCGTTTGAAGGTTGAAACCGTTTGGAGATTGGTGATGGTTTGTACTTAACCATTTGATGATGTAATCAGTTCAATGGTGATTCAATCTAAACCGTAATGGTAACCTAGGTCATTAAGGGACTATGTGATTAGTGGGTTAACCCATGATGGTGATCATGTGGCAAATTACCAAAATACCCTTGAAGGGTCTAAAGGGGTAAAACCCTAATCTAATCAAACCCTAATCACATAATGTTGATGCTTTGGCTCACATCAGTCAATAGAGACTTGTCTCAACCTAATCTAGAGTGGTGTTGCCACCATCTACTAGAGAGAGGAAAGAGAAAGTGTTTCTAGAGAGAGAAAGTATCCTAGAGAGAGAAAGTGCCCTTTTTAGGAGGAATCTCTAGTAAGATACTTCTTTTACACATAAAGGTGCATGATTAGGGAATGACCCACCTATGTGAGGTCATGGAAACCCTAATGATGATATCTAATGGATCTTAATGATAATTAAGAGTCTTAATGATGATGTTTCTCTTACATGATGATGTAATGAGTACAATTCACCATGGAGTGAATAGTAAACCCTAATTTTTGGGCGATGACATGAAAGATGAATAGTAAACCCTGATTGTAAGGGTTATTAAGTGGAACCCTATTTTAGGGTGATTCCATGTGAAACACTAGTTGAGGGTGAATCCAAGTGAAACCCTAATTGGGGATGTATCCCTATTTACTGAAGTGTTTACTATTATCTGTTGAATTAACCATGCAGGTTGTTGTGAGATGATGGTCACACCCAGGTATGGAATACCATGTTATATTCATTGAAGGCATGTCCTATGCTTTATGAATAGTGAACCATCTTGATGCACTGCTAAGTGACATCCTTTGTGATTTATGGGCTGTAAGAGCCATAAATGTTATTAAGGTCATGCTTGACAGATGACTTGAGATGAATATCTGATAATTGTGATAAGTTAGGCCTGTTACATTTTGTATTCTCATATATAGCTATGTTACTGTATGATGATTGGAATACTGAATGTACCTAACTAATCAAGTGAAATGTAGAGCCCTGATCATAGATCCATCATTGTCAGTTGTCTAAATGATGGTGAAACAGGTTTTCCTAAGGGAACTCCTGGAGCACATACTGTTGAGTATGTGGGGTACATGGATGTGTAGAACCTGACATCCTAGTGTAGGTAATTGATGTAGATTCTCGTAGTCCGTCATACCTTCACTATAACAGAAAGGGTGAGTGGATGATGTAGATTCTAGTAGTCCATCAGACCCCACCCCAAAGTTTTAAAGGTGAGCTGTATCTCTACACTCCCTTAAAGACATAAACCCCGTATCGGTGAAAGATAAACAAGAAATCTTCCGATAGCGAAGAGAGTACAGAATGCCACTGTAACTCTAAAAATAGCGAAGGACCAGAGTACCCTGGTGAGCTATTACATAGACATCCCGCCAGATGTCAAACAATCAATCCTCTAACTGACTGAGGAAGATGAGGTCATAAGAATCCGGCTCTCTTAATGACCTATGTATGATACTGATGTGACTTCTTAGCGATCAGTTGGAGTATGAGTGGTATGCCTCATCTCCACAGGGCATAATAATAATAATAATGTTTGGAAAAAACATAAACAACAGCGTAGTATATCTGTTAGAGTTAATTATGAGTTATTTGATTGATGTTACCTTGAATAGCATAGATGTTCTCATATTTTAAAATTGATTGAACTCTTGCTTATCATCAGAACTGCCAGTGAATATCTTGAAGGCTCTTATTGCTTTAGTTATTCCTTGCTTTGCTTATAAAGCCTAGTGGAGAGTTATAACTCTCGCTGGGGCAATTATGTATAATTGTCTCACCCCGTAGACTTCTACTTTTTAGGTGGTCGTCGAAGACGAAGGAACAAGAACTCAGGTGAACAATCCCAGCAACAGCAGCATTAGGAGCAGTAAATATCTCAGGTGGAGATCTAGCCTGCTTCATGGTGTAGTTAGAGTTAAGTCCTATGTGTCCTCTGTACTCTCAGGTCCTGGAGTGTTTTGGAGTATGAATTCTTGAGAATTTTGGTATCATGTTGTATATAATTACTCAAGAAGTAATTGTCAGTGATGTAAACAGTTAAATCCTTTTTCTATGAAAAAGGTTTGTGGTTTCAGGCTCTTGTCTCGAAAAGTTTTAATTTCCCGTGATTTTTGTCTTCCGCTGTTTACCGATTGCTTCCGCACATGATTAAATCGGGATTAATTCGTGGTTTGGAGATCGGAGCCCACATGTATTATTTCTATGCTAATGAATTATGCAATTATTAAAATCATGTTTAAGTATAAGAAATCATGTTATGTTGATAATTGTCATTTCCATCATGTTATGCGATCCTTAACCGGCTTTATGTGAGCCTTAATTGGCCTTATGAGCTCTATGAGAGCATTATGTGAGCCTTAACTGGCCTTATGTGAGCCTTAATTTGCCTTATGAGCTCTGTGGGAGCATAATGTGAGCCTTAACTGGCCTTATGTGAGCCTTAATTGGCTTATGAGCACTACGGTTGCAAATCAGGAGAGAGACTATATCAACTCAAGTAAAAATCCATCATATTTGAAATTATGTCAAGTTAATCAAGTTCTCATGAAATTATGTTAACTATGAGTAAGTCATGTCTTAAATATGCCAATGAGACTCTAACATTTTATTGGAGATTTAACATGCACACACTAAGTGAAACCCTAAGGTGGGTAGTACTTGGAAAATTTGAGGACGGAATTTCTATAAGGTGGGTAGGTTGTAACAACCCTCAAAATTTAGTCCCAAAATTTCTTACCTTTACTAAAGATGAAATCCTAAGTAGAAAGAATTCATCTTTCCTGTGTTGACTTAACTCGAGACCATGCTTAATTCGTATTCCAAAATGAGCTAAGGATATCAAGTGGACCTTGAATTGAATCATTTACTTATTCACATCAATATCATGCATAAAAAACCTAACCCTAATTATGCAATGGTGACTAGTTGGGTTGAATGATAGTTTGGACCCACATACATGTATAATTTATCCCACTAATTGGTATATGAGTAGATAAATAATAGAGCTTCCCTTAGATTTTGGTAATACAATTCCTTTTCAGTGATTATTAATGTGTTAATTACCCTAAGTAGCTCATAATGTAAAACACATGTTTCCATAACTCATATCCAAAATCTAATTGGATAATTGAATTCCCCATGATTGAATTAGTTTTTCTACCAAATTTGGTTTGTATTAGATAATCCAAAATGCCTCAAATGTTATTAGGAAGAAAGTAGGAGATAATGTCATTTCTTTGATTAATTAACTTGATAATGCATACGATTATCCTAGGATTTCCCCAAAGTTTGGGATAATGGGCCTTACCAGGCATGTCACACGCTACTTGAGATAACCTGGCTCTATTTGATCCATTGGATGGGGATCTGAGGGCAGGGCCTTTGTCCACTACCTCACGCAGAGTCCTAGCGGAGGAGGTAACATGACCCCGATGTCGTTCCCTCCTACATATCTCGCTCCCCTCAACTACTTCTTCTTATCTCAACGCCAATTGATTCCAGAGATCTCTATGAGTCTTTTCAGCCATAACCAGAACCCTATAGGTACCTATAATGAAAATGCCCAAACCACTTCTTCAGGAGACACAGCCGCCACCCCTAGGAACTAGGCTACATCGGACCTACAACCAATGATCTAGAAAGCTTCTCTAGACTTCACACGAGAAGCCTATGCCATCAACTTTAGCCTAGATGCCCTGAGGAGCCACCACATAGGCAACCTCCTTTCTCAAAGATGGCAAGGTCGAGCTGGTTTCTCAGACCACCTTAATCAAATTCAACTTCAGGTAACCATCACCACACCATGTTCTACAATTTTCGTATCTCCATAGGACATATGATCCACCCCATCTATCTACCCATTAGAATGATTGATTGAAAACTCTAAAACCCTAGGCTTAACCATGATAATTAATATACTTATGTGTTGGATAGGATAATTAAGATTGATGATGACTTCATCTACTGTTAGTATACCTCCTCAGGATCAAGTAAGTGGGTCCATGCACTTTGAGTATGTAGTGTTAGCTTTCATCATCTTATAATTATTATGATGATCAAGATGAATGATATGCATAGTATGTGTTTCAAATTAAACCTTAATTGAATCAAAGTTCCCATAAAGTCATTGATTTAATGTCATGCCTCAATGCTGTTTCAAGAATCCATGTCATGTTTATATGAAATCCAAGTACATTTAATCACTTCCAAGATATTGATGAATCATGTAGAGGGTTCGATTACTTTATCATCATCATGTTAATGTTGGGCCTATGGGCCTTATGAGCACCATTGGTGCATAAGTATCAAGGATATTTTAATCAACCAACAAGATTATGTTATGTGAATCTAAATCCATTCTTCAATTAGTTTAATGCTTTTCCTTATTTCCAAGTTACCATGTTGTTATAATAATGCTCAATGCCACTTACTCTAATGGGGTTTTTATTGCATGCATGGTTGGGGGCGTGATGCGCCCAGGTACAAAGCAGCTTCCAAGAAAGGGCGATATGAAGGTCAGCTTAAGGAATAGATCAATGTTTCCTAAAGATACATATGGAGGAGTGTCATATACAATAGAATATCTTGATGTTATAGATAACTTCATCTATTAATAATTTTTAATTGTGTATATCTTAGTTAGCTTCAATTCAAGAAACCAATTGTAAACAATGTATGAATCAATTTAAATACCAATGCATGGTGTTTGTTTACTTTTTTTGCAATGATTATTATGATTGTGACATCCCTTTGAGCTAGAGTACCCCATATTATAGACAATGTGGGTGTTGCTTCCATTGCAACCTGTATGCTTGAAAAAGCTAGATTCACATGTCCTTAGGCCTAGGTATAGAAGATTAAGTTCAAGATATGGGAAACCAAAGTAGAGGTCTAGTCAGAAGACATAAGTTACATAAGAGTTAGGTTTATGTGCCTAGATGTTTTAGATTTTTTGTGTTAACTCTAGAATTGTACATAGCATGCTCTCTCATCTTCCCACGTGCTTGTGGTATGGGATGCAGACTCATGGGATTTTGTAGAGAGAATGTTATGTGCATAACCATACTTGTCTAGTCCTTTCAAGTGCATGTGGTATGGGACACATGCATGAGGGAGGTACCAAGATAAGTGTGAAAAAAATATTCAAGGGTTGGCATTAAAAATTTGAGACATATAGTCACCTAAACCTAATTAATTATATAATAACACCAAGCATGCATACAAAGGGGTAGATATTTTGACATGAAAAGTAATGCACATGCTACTAAACAATGTTCTCTACTATTTTATGATTATGTGTTCGAATTGAACGTCATGTATTATTTCTATGATAATGAATTATGCAATTATAAAAATCATGTTTAAGTATAAGAAATCATGTTATGTTGATAATTGTCCTCTCCATCATGTTATGTGAGCCTTAATCGGCCTTATGTGAGCCTTAATTGGCCTTATGAGCTCTATGAGAGCATTATGTGAGCCTTAATCGGCCTTATGTGAGCCTTAATTGGCCTTATGAGCTCTGTGGGAGCATTATGTGAGCCTTAACCGGCCTTATGTGAGCCTTAATTGGCCTTATGAGAATTGCGGTTGCAAATCAGGAGAGAGACAATAACAACTCAAGTAAAAAAATCATCATATTATAAAATTATGTCAAGTTAATCAAGTTCTCATGAAATTATGTTAACTATGAGTAAGTAGTCTTAAATATGTTAATGAGACTCTAAGATTTTATTGGAGATTTAACATGCACACACTAAGTGAACCCCTAAGGTGGGTAGTACTTGGAAATTTTGAGGATGAAATTTCTATAAGGTGGGTAGGTTGTAACAACCCTCAAAATTTAGTCCCAACATTTCTTACCTTTACTAAAGATGAAATCCTAAGTAGAAAGAATTCTCCTTTCCTATGTTGACTTAATTCGAGACCATGCTTAATTTGTATTCGAAAATGATCTAAGGATATCAAGTGGACCTTGAATTGAATCATTTACTTATTCACATCAATGTCATGCATAAAAAACCTCACCCTAATTATGCAATTGTGACTAGTTGGGTTGAATGATAGTTTGAACCCACATACATGTATAATGTATCCCACTAATTGGTATATGAGTAGATAATATAATAATAGAGTTTCCCTCAGATTTTGGTAATACAATTCCTTTTCAGTGATTATTAATGTGTTAATTACCCTAAGCAGCTCATAATGTAAAACACATGTTTCCCTAACTCATACACAAAATCTAATTGGATAATTGAATTCCCCATGATTGAATTAGTTTTTCTACCAAATTTGGTTTGTATTACATAATCCTAGATGCCTCAAATGTTTTTAGGAAGAAAGTAGGAGATAATGTCATTTCTTTGATTAATTAACTTGATAATGCATATGATTATCCTAGGATTTCCCCAAATTTAGGGATAATGGGCCTTACCAGGCATGTCACATGCTACTTGAGATAACCCGAATCTATTTGATTCGTTGGATGGGGATCTGAGGGTAGGACCTTTGTCCACTACCTCACACAGAGTCCTAGTGGAGGAGGGAACATGACCCCGATGTCGTGCCCTCCTACATCTCTCACTCCCCTCAACTGCTTCTTCTTATGTCAATGCCAATGGATTCTGGAGATCTATATGAGTCTTTTAAGCCCTAATCAAAACCCTATCGGTACCTATAATGAAAATGCCCAAACCACTTCTTCAAGCGACACAACCACCACCCCTAGGAACTGGGCTACACCGGACCTATAACCAATGATCTATAAAGCTTTTCTAGACTCCACACAAGAAGCCTATGCCATCAAATTTAGCCTAGATTCCCTGAGGAGCTGCCACATAGGCAACCTCCTTTCTCAAAGACGGCAAGGTCGAGCCGGTTTCTCAGACCACCTTAATCAAATTCAACTTCAGGTAACCATCACCACACCATGTTCTACAATTTTCATATCTCCTTAGGATATCTAATCCACCCCATCTATCTACCCATTTGATGGGGATTTGAGAGTAGGGCCTTTGTCCCCTACCTCACGTAGAGTCCACACGGAGGAGGGAACATGACCCCAATTTCATGCCCTCCTACATCTCTTTCTCCCCTCAACTGCTTCTTCTTATCTCATTGCCAATGGATTCAGGAGATCTCTGTGAGTCTATTAAGCCCTAACTGGAACCCTATAGGTACCTTTAACGGAAATGCCCAAACCACATCATTCTTCAGGAAACATAGCCACCACCCCAAGGCAACTGGGCTACACTGGACCTACAACCAATGATCTAGAAAGCTTCTCTGAACTCCACACGAGAAGCCTATACCGTCGACTTTAGCCTAGTCGCCCTAAGGAGCCATAGCGGAGTCGACCTCCTTTCTCAAAGACGGCGAGGTCAAGCTGGTTTCTCAGACCACCTTAATCAAATTCAACTTAATGTAACCATCGCCACACTATGTTCCATAGTTTTCGTATCTCCTTAGGACATCTGATCCACCCCATCTATCTACCCACAAGCCAAGTGACAGGCCTGTGAAACTTGACTTCCAGCTAGGCCCCTCAGCCACAATCAGGCCACAGAATCTACTGCTTTTGACTCTGTCGAATACCGCAAAGTCATATTTATGCTTACTTTCTGCCTTCCATCGACCTAACGTCGTTGCAAAACTTTGAGACCCAAGGTCCTATTTCCAGTCATGGCAATGATGTTGTTGAGTCTCTGTTCTTAATGCCTCTGTATTTTGACGCCCTGCCTTTAAGTGGCCTTCAGAAACTCAATGGGGATGGTGGTTGGTACTAGATCATTGGGTTTCAATACCAGGACCTCAACCTATCTTCCCAATCATGGTTGGAAGGCAATACTTCCTGTTCTGGCTGTAGCTATATTCGAGTCAGGGGTCTCTGATTCCGGCCGACCATAGTGCGGCTGGTGATCATGGTCTCCTATACTGGTTTTCCTTTGATCACATGTTCATCCTCAAGATCATAGTTGTTGCTCCCAAATTCCCTGTCTAGTCTAGGTACAAACATGGCAACCAATGATTAAGCGATAATGCTTTTATTTTCATTTTGATGTGTCACAGCCCTTCTAAGTTATCATAGTCTTTCCACTCATCAATTTTGATGTATCTCCTGGTTTGATCTTGAGTGAATTGACTATTGTACTATGTCACACACAGAATTGTGTTTGACATGTGAGGGCATGGTCTTCTTTTGACAAGCCAAGATTTTGTTTCTCGAGAATTTCCAGTAACATTTTATATGGTGTTATCTCGCTTGTGATATGTCAGAATACATCAAATCTTTAGAAATTCATAGATTATGCTACAGATCTCAGATGACAATGACCCTTATATGAATTTTGATCAGTTTTTCAAGACCTATCAACTGCAAAGGTTTCATATCTGTTTTCCCAACCAAGATTTCATGATTGATTGAAAACTCTAAAACCCTAGGCTTAACCATGATCATTAATATACTTATGTGTTGGACAGGATAATTAAGATTGATAAGGACTTCATCTACTGTTAGTATACCTCCTCAAGATCATGTAAGCGGGTCCATGCACTTTGAGTATGTAGTGTTAGCTTTCATCGTCTTATAATTATTACGATGATCAAGATGAATGATATGCATAGTATGTGTTTCAAATTAAACCTTAATTGCATCAAAGTTCCCATAAAGTCATTGATTTAATGTTATGCCTCAATGCTATTTCAAGAATCCATGTCATGTTTTTATGAAATCCAAGTAAATTTAATCACTTCCAAGATATTGGTGAATCATGCAGCGGGTTGGATTACTTTATCCTCATCATGTTAATGTTGAGCCTACGGGCCTTATGAGCACCATTGGTGGATAAGTATCAAGGATATTTTAATCAACCAACAAGATTATGTTATGTGAATCTCAATCCATTGTTCAATTAGTTTAATGCTTTTCCTTTTTTCCAAGTTGTTATGTTGTTATAATAATGCTCAATGCCACTTACTCTAATGTGGTTTTTATTGCATGCATGGTTGGGGGTGTAATGCGTGCAGGTACAAAGCAACTTCCAAGAAAGGGATATATGAAGGTCAGCTTAAGGAATAGATCAACAATTCCTAAAGATACATACAGAGGGGTGTCATATACAATAGAATATCTTGATGTTATAGATAACTTCATGTATTAATAATTTTTAATCGTGTATATCTTAGTTAGCTTCAATTCAAGAAACCAATTGTAAGCAATGTATGAATCAATTTAAATACCAATGCATGGTGTTTGTTTACTTTTTTTTTGCAATGATTATTATGATTGTGACATCCATTTGATCTAGAGTACCCCATGTTATAGACAATGTGGGTGTTGCTTCCATTGCTACCTGTATGCTTCAAGGGGGTGTTATAATAATGGTATCATAGCAACGAGTAGATGGCCACCAGGAAAAAGCTAGATTCACATGTCCTTAGGCCTAGGTATAGAAGATTAAGTTCAAGATATGGGAAACCAAAGTAGAGGTCTAGTCAGAAGACATAAGTTACATAAGAGTTAGTTTTATGTGCCTAGATGTTTTAGATTTTTTTGTTAACTCTAGAATTTTACATAGCATGCTCTCTCTTCTTCCCACGTGCTTGTGGTATGGGATGTAGACTCATGGGATTTTGTAGAGAGAATGTTATGTGCATAATCATACTTGTCTAGTCCTTTCAAGTGCATGTGGTATGGGACATATGCATGAGGGAGGTACCAATATAAGTGCAAAAAAAATATACAAGGGTTGGCATTAAAAATTTGAGACATATAGTCACCTAAACCTAATTAATTATATAATAACACCAAGCATGCATACAAAGGGGTAGATATTTTGACATGAAAAGTAATGCACATGCTACTAAACAATGTTCTCTACTATTTTATGATTATGTGTTTGAATTGAACGTCATGTATTATTTCTATGCTAATGAATTATGCAATTATAAAAATCATGTTTAAGTATAAGAAGTCATGTTATGTTGATAATTGTCCTCTCCATCATGTTATGTGAGCCTTAACCGGCCTTATGTGAGCCTTAATTGGACTTATGAGCTCTATGAGAGAATTATGTGAGCCTTAACCGGCCTTATGTGAGCCTTAATTGGCCTTATGAGCTCTGTGGGAGCATAATGTGAGCCTTAATCGGCCTTATGTGAGCCTTAATTGGCCTTATGAGCAATGTGGTTGCAATTCAAGAGAGTGACTATATCAACTCAAGTAAAAATCCACCATATTATGAAATTATGTCAAGTTAATCAAGTTCTCATGAAATTATGTTAACTATGAGTAAGTCATGTCTTAAATAAGTTAACGAGACTCTATGATTTTATTGGAGATTTAACATGCGCACACTAAGTGAAACCCTAAGGTGGGTAGTACTTGGAAATTTAGTGGACGAAATTTCTATAAGGTGGGTAGGTTGTAACAACCCTCAAAATTTAGTCCCAAAATTTCTTACCTTTACTAAAGATGAAATCCTAAGTAGAAAGAATTCATCTTTCCTATGTTGACTTAAGTTGAGACCATGCTTAATTCGTATTCCAAAACGAGCTAAAGATTTCAAGTGGACCTTGAATTGAATCATTTACTTATTCACATCAATGTCATGCATAAAAAACCTAACCCTAATTATGCAATGGTGACTAGTTGGGTTGAATGATAGTTTAGACCCACATACATGTATAATGTATCCCACTAATTGGTATATGAGTAGATAATAGAATAATAGAGTTTCCCTCAGATTTCGGTCATACAATTCCTTTTCAGTGATTATTAATGTGTTAATTACCCTAAGTAGCTCATAATGTAAAACACATGTTTCCATAATTCATATCCAAAATCTAATTAGATAATTGAATTCCCCATGATTGAATTAGCTTTTATACCAAATTTGGTTTGTATTAGATAATTTAAGATACCTCAAATGTTATTAGGAAGAAAGTAGGAGATAATGTCATTTCTTTGATTAATTAACTTGATAATGCATACACTTATCCTAGGATTTCCCCAAAGTTTGGGATAATGGGCCTTACCAGGCATGTCACATGCTACTTGAGATAACCCGGCTCTATTTGATCTATCGGATGGGGATCTAAGGGTAGGGCCTTTTTCCACTACCTCGCGCAGAGTCCTAGCGGAGGAGAGAACATGACCCCTATTTCATGCCCTCCTACATCTCTTGCTCCCCTCAACTGCTTCTTCTTATCTCAATGCCAATGGATTCTGGAGTTCTGTATGAGTCTTTTAAGCCCTAACTGGAGCCCTATATGTACCTATAATGAAAATGCCCAAACCGCTTCTTCAGGAAACACAACCGCCACCCCCATGAACTGAGCTACACCGGACCTACAACCAATGATCTATAAAGCTTCTCTAGACTCCACACGAGAAGCCTATGTCGTCAACTTTAGATTAGATGCCCTGATGAGCCACCACATAGGCAACCGCCTTTCTCATAGATGGCAAGGTCGAGCCGGTTTCTCAGACCACCTTAATCAAATTCAACTTTAGGTAACAATCACCACACCATGTTCTACAATTTTCATATCTCCTTAGGAAATCTGATCCACCCCATCTATCTACCCATTATATGGGGATCTGAGGGTAGCGCCTTTGTCCCCTACCTCACATAGAGTCCACGCGGAGGAGGGAACATGACCCCAATTTTGTTCCCTCCTACATCTCCCTCTCCCCTCAACTTCTTCTTCTTATCTCAATGATAATGGATTCGGGAGATCTCTGTGAGTCTTTTAAGCCCTAACTGGAACCCTATAGGTACCTTTAATGAAAATTTCCAAACCACCTCATTCTTCAGGATACATAGCCACCACCTCCAGGCAACTGGGTTACACCGGACCTACAACCAATGATCCAGAAAGCTTCTCTGAACTCCACACGAGAAGCCTATACCGTCAACTTTAGCCTAGATGCCCTGAGGAGCCACAGCGGAGTCGACCTCCTTTCTCAAAGACGGTGAGGTCGAGCTAGTTTCTCAGACCACCTTAATCAAATTCAACTTACGGTAACCATTGCCACACCATGTTCTATAGTTTTTGTATCTCCTTAGGACATCTGACACACCCCATCTATCTACCCACAAGCCAGGTGACAGGCCTGTGAAACTTCACTTCCAGCTAGGCCCCTCAGCCACAATCAGGCCACAGAAACTACTGCTTTTGACTTCGTAGAATACTGCAAAGTCATATTTATGCTTACTTTCCACTTTCCATCGACCTAATGCCGTTGCAAAACTTTGAGACCCAATGTCCTATTTCCAGTCATGGCAATGATGTTGTTGAGTCTCTGTTCTTTATGCCTCTGTATTTTGATGCCCTGCCTTTAAGTGGCCTTCGGAAACTCAATGGGAATGGTGGTTGGTACTAGATCATTGGGTTTCAATACTAGGACCTCGACCTATCTTCCCAATCATGGTTGGAAGGCAGTACTTCATGTTCTGTCTGCAGCTATATCCAAGTCAAGGGTCTCTGATTCCAGCCAACCATAGTGCGGCTGGTGATCATGGTCTCCTATACTGGTTTTCCTTTGATCACATGTTCATCCTCAAGATCGTAGTTGTTTCTCCTGATTTCCCTATCTGGTCTAGGTACGAACATGGCAACCAATGATTAAGTGATAATACTTTTGTTTTCATTTTGATGTGTCACGACCCTGCTAAGTTATCATAGTCTTTCCACTCATCAATTTTGATGTATCTCCTAGTTTGATCTTGAGTGAATTGACTATTGTACCATGTCACACAAATAGGCTTATGCTTGACATGTGAGGGCATGGTCTTCTTTTGACAAGCCAAGATTTTGTTTCTCGAGAATTTCCAGTAACATTTTATATGGTGTTATCTCGACTGTGATAGGTCAGAATACATCAAATCTTTAGAAATTCATAGATTATGCTACAGATCCCAGATGACAACGACCCATATATGAATTTTGATCAATTTTTCAAGACCTATCAAATGGTCAAGGTTTCAGATCTGTTTTCCCATCTAGATTTCATGATTGATTGAAAACTCTAAAATCCTAGGCTTAACCATGATAATTAATATACTTATGTGTTGGAAAGGATAATTAAGATTGATAAGGACTTCATCTACTATTAGTATACCTCCTCAGGATCAGGTAAGTGGGTCCATGCACTTTGAGTATGTAGTGTTAGCTTTCATCATCTTATAATTATTATGATGATCAAGATGAATGATATGCATAGTATGTGTTTCAAATTAAACCTTAATTGCATCAAAGTTCCCCTAAAGTCATTACTTTAATGTTATGCCTCAATGCTATTTCAAGAATCCATGTCATGTTCATATGAAATCCAAGTAAAGTTAATCACTTCCAAGATATTGATGAATCATGTAGCGGGTTGGATTACTTTAAACTCATCATGTTAATGTTGAGCCTATGGGCCTTCTGAGAACCATTGGTGCATAAGTATCAATGATACTTTAATCAACCAACAAAATTATGTTATGTGAATCTAAATCCATTGTTCAATTAGTTTCATGCTTTTCCTTATTTACAAGTTACTACGTTGTTATAATAATTCTTAATGTCGCTTACTCTAACGTGGTTTTTATTGCATTCATGGTTGGGGGCGTGATGCGCGCAGGTACAAAGCAACTTCCAAGAAAGGGCTATATGAAGGTCAGCTTAAGGAATAGATCAACATTTCCTAAAGATACATACAGTGGGGTTCCATCTACAATAGAAGATCATGATGTTATAGATAACTTCATGTATTAAAAATGTTTTATCGTGTATATCTTAGTTAGCTTCAATTCAAGAAACCAAATGTAAACAATGTATGAATCAATTTAAATACTATTGTGTGATGTTTGTTTACTTTGTTTGTAATGATTATTATGATTGTGACATCCCTTTGAGCTAGAGTACCCCATATTATAGACAATGTTGGTGTTGCTTTCGTTGCTACCTATATGCTTAAAGGGGGTGTTACATAACTCATTTGAAAATATAAGCGGGAGTTTGATCGATAGAAGATTCGCACCCCGTACAAGCCGCCGTGACAAAATCATGCATTGAAAAATAGTGATCAATGCTCACACTGTGCCCCTTCTGATTTCCTTGTAGAATCCCAAAACACCCAGCTAAACATTCAAGTTACATGTTTTCATCCCTCACACTCACAATGTGACATATTGTTGCATTACCAACAATGCATCAACATACTACTAAGCATAAACATGTTCTACGCGCGTGTGCTTTATTAAAGTAAATAAATATCAAATTATATTTTAGAAAATAAAGTATAAAATTTGTACAACTTCCTCTATGTTTTTCCATATATAGCATAGATAGGAATAAACTTACTAATAATTTTATAACTTTTAAAAATATTTAAAATATTTCATCAACCACCATACAAACTTTTGAAAATTACATCCAACCAAATTCATAACATTTTAAAAAGGGATGAGCATTAGTCTGAGTCCACTTAATCTTTATCTAATGTGTTTGCATAACCTTCTTAAACCTGACTTATATAAGAAAAAGTTATTGACCAGGTCAAGGTAAATTCAAACCCAAAAACTTAGATATCTAGGTTTGTTATTTATACATATCTATGTATCATTATACATATATAGAATTTAACTTTATAGGATATGTTAATATTAAACATTTCAAATTATCTTTTATATAAACTATGCCTAAGCAATCATACTAATAAGGCTAAAAGAGAATATAAGAAAGTATATCAAGTTTTATGAGCCCAATTGATATTAAACATATTTTAAACAATCTACAACGTAATCTGACCATATATATTTGGTGTATACTATTTTATTAGATATGTTTCAAAAATTATTTTGACCAAATTGTGTGGTCCATTATTGAAATAGGTAATGTCTTTTCTAAACAATGTTAATAGTAAAATTCCAAAAGTTGATTGAATGATTCTTTGTTTCATCTTTTGAAAACTTAGGATGTACTCATATTTTTAATATATTCTAATCAACAAATATCATTTCCTCTATATGGTTGGAATTCATTAGTAACTCATACATTTGGTAGTTTTACAAATGGAACATATATACTCACAGTGACCAGTCTGTAATTACAACACAATATTGGAAAATATTACAATCAACACTTTCTGTGGGATTTAATATATAGTATAGATGAGTCTCCTCACATAATACATCATTTAAAAATAAAAGACAAAATTGTAGTGTACACTCATAGGGGCCATTTTGTAATTACAAAAAGTAATGAATAAAATTGCAATCAGCCCCCTCAATAGACTTTCTAATATAGTATAGATGAGTCTCCTCACATAATATATTATTTTAAAAATAAAAGACAAAAGTGTAGTGTACACTCATACAGACTAGTTTGTAATTACAAAAAAAAGTAGAAATTGCAATCAAGCCCCCATGGCTTTCTTATATAGTACAGATGAGTCTCCTAATATAATATATCATTTAAAAAATAAAAGACAAAAGTGTACAACACACTCAAAAAGACCAATTTTTTATTACAAAAATAATGGAGAAAATTATAATCAATCCCCTTTGTGGGTTTCTAATATAGAGAGATGAGTCTCCTCACATAATATATCATCTAAAAAATACAAGACAAAAGTGTAGTGTACACTCACAGGGACCAGTTTCTAACCCCCTGTACGTGATTTCTTATATAGTATAAGTGAGTCTCCTCACATAATATATCATTTATAAAATAAAAGACAGCTCTCATAGGGGCCGATTTGTAATTACAAAAAATAATGGAGAGTATTATAATCAACCCATTTTGCAGGCTTTTCCTATATATTATATATGAGTCACCTCACATTATACATCACTTAAAAATAAAAGAAAAAAGTGTAGTGTACACTCATAGGGAATAGTTTATAATTACAAAAAATAATGGGTAACATTGCAATCAGCCCCCTCTATAGGCTTTCTTAGATAGTAAAGATGAGTCCACTCATATAAAATATCATTTTAAAAATAAAAGACAAAAGTGTAGTGTACACTCATAGGGACCAGTTTGTAATTACATAAAATAATAGAGAAAATTGTAATCAACCCCCTTCTGTGGGCTTTCTTTTATACTATAGATGAGTCTCCTCACATAATGTATCATTTAGAAAATAAAAGACAAAAGTGTAGTGTACACTCATAGGGATTAGTTTGTAATTACAAAAGTAAAGGAGAAAATTGCAATCGGCCCCCTATGTTAGCTTTCTTATATAGTACAATTAGTCTCCTCACATAATATATCATATAAAACATAAAAGACAAAACTTTAGTGTACACTCACTGGGACCAATTTCTAACTACAAAAAATAATGGAGGAAATTACAATCAGCCCCTTCTACTGGATTTCTTATATAGTATAAGTGACTCTCCTCGCATAATATGTCATTTATAAAATAAAAGACAACCCTTAGAGGGACCCATTTGTCATTATAAAAAATATTGGAGAGTATCATAATCAATCCATTTTGTGGGGTTTTCCTACATAGTATAGATGAGACTCCTCACATTATACATCACTTAAAATATAAGAAAAAAGTGTAGTGTACACTCACAGGGATCGGTTTGTAATTACAAAAAATAATGGACAAGATTGCAATCAGCCCTCTCTATGGGATTTCTTATATAGTATAGATGAGTCCATGCATATAATATATCATTATAAAAATAAAAGACAAAAGTGTAGTGTACACTCATATGGACCCATTTGTAATTACAAAAAATGGAAAAAATTGCAATCAACCTCCTTTGTGGGCTTTCTTTTATACTATAGATGAGTCTTCTCACAAAATATATCATTTAGAAAATAAAAGACAAAATTGTAGTCTACACTCATAGGGACTAGTTTGTAATTACAAAAATAAAGGAGAAAATTGCAATCAATCCCCTACATGAGCTTTCTGATATAGTATAATGAGTCTCCTCACATAATATATCATTCTAAAATATAAAAGACATAAGTGTAGTGTACACTCATAGGGACCAATCTGTAATTACAAAAAATAATGGAGAAAGTTGCAATCAGCCCCCTATGTAGGCTTTCTTATATAGTATAGATGAGTCTCCTCACATAATATATCATTTGAAAAATAAAAGACAAAGTGTAGTGTACAATTATGTGTACCATTTTGTAATTACAAAAATAATGGAGAAAATTGCAATCAGCCCCCTCTGCGAGCTTTCTTATATAGTACATATGAATCTCCTCACATAATATAGCATCTAAAAAATGATAAAAGTGTATAGACTAATAGGGACCAATTTGTAATTACAAAAGATAGTAGAGAAATTGTAATCGGCCCCTTTGTGTCTTTCTTATATAGTATAGGTGAGCCACTTCACATAATATATCATTTAAAAAGTAAAAGACAACACTCATAGGGACCAATCTATAATTACAAGAAATAAGGGAGAATATTGCAATCGCCCCCCTTTGTGGGCTTTCTTATATGGTATAGATGAATGTCCTCTCATTATACATCATTTTAAAAATAAAAGATATTGTCGTATACACTAATAGGGACCAGTTTGTAATTACAAAAGATAATGAAGAAAACTACAATTAGCCCCCTCTGTGGAAATTCTTATATAGCATAGATGTGCCTCCCCACATAATATATCATTTAAAAATTAAATGAAAAAAGTGTAGTATATACTCATAGGGACCGGTTTGTAATTTCAAAAATAATAGAGAAAATTGCAATCATCCCCCTCTACGGGCTTTCTTATATAGTATAGATGAGTCTCCTCACATAATATATCATTTAAAAAATAAAAGACAAAAGTATAGTGTACACTCACAGGGACCAATCTATAATTACAGAAAATGATAGAGAAAATTACAATCAACACCCTTTATGGGCTTTTTTATATAGTATAGATGAGTCTCCTCGCATAATATGTCATTAAAAAAATTAAATACAAAATGTAGTGCACCATAGAGACAACTTTGGAATTGTAAAGAATAATGGAGCAATTGCAATCTGACCCCTCTGTGGGATGTCTTATATAGTATAGATGAATCTCATTACATAATATACCATTTAAAAAATAAAAGACAACACTTATAGTGACTAGTTTGAAATTACAAAAAATCATGGAGAAAATCGCAATCAACCCCCTATGTGGGCATTCTTATATAGTATAGATGTGTCTCCTCACATAATATATTGTTTAAAAAATAAAAGACAAAAGTGTAGTGTACACTCACATTGACCAGTTTGTAATTAGAAAAAATAATGGAGAAAAGTGCAAGCAGCCCCTCTTTGGGCTAATAATATGGATGAGTATCCTCAATATATATCTTTTAAAAAATAAAAGATAAAATTGTATTGTGCACTCACAGGGACATGCTTCTAATTACACAAAATAATGGAGAAAATTGCAATCAGTCCCCTTTATGGGCTTTCTTATATAGTATAGATGAGTTTTCTCGCATAATATATCATTTAAAAAATAAAAGACAAAAGTGTAGGGATACTCACATAGATCAGTTTGTAATTACAAAAAATTAATGGAGAAAACCACAAGCATCCCCCTATGCGGGCTTTCTTATATAGTATAGATGGGTCTCCTCACATAATATATCATTTAAAAATAGACAAGTGTAGAGTATACTCACAGGGACCAGTTTGTAATTACAAAAAATAATGGAAAAAATTGCAATGTGACCCCTTTGTGGGCTTTCTTATGTACTATAGATACATACGACAAGAATGAAATTTAAAGGCACTTTCAAATTTCACCGCATTGCAGTTCTAAATATCTAAAACCCTAGATTTGCATATATTGTTTAAAATATGAAATTGATCTCTGTATTAACTACCATGTTAGAATCATTTGTTCCATAATTTTCATTGTGAGGTGACCGTTAGATAACTCATAGCTTAAGTTTTAACTTACATTTGTATATATATGGACCAAACAATCAATTTCTTCTCATTGTCATGGAACATGGAAGTGACAAATTGAATAAAAAAGGCCAATTGCATATTATTTTTATAATGCAACACCAACTCACCTCTAGGCAATCACTGACTAATTCCAGTTCTAGAAACTTATCCAAGTCAATCTGGAATCAACTACAAAATGTCCTTCTAGGGTGAAGAATATACCACATTATTTTCTCCTAGGTTCATTTTTTGAGAAAAGGAGAATGACATGAGACTTGGGGAGAAAAAGAGGACTTTCTATTGAAAATCTAGTGAAGTAGATATAAATTAAGTGTCATTAGTATTCTAACTTTGATTAAGTTTGAAATAAAGAACAATCATGTAGGTCTTTTTGGTTCTTAGAAAATTACATCCAATCTTCATGGGTGAGATTTTGATTCTAAAATTAGTGGAATAGGTGAACGAGGAGTTGAAGCTCTAGTTTCATCTTAAAACTCAAACTAGTAAAAGATTAATATAACCCTACTCCAATAATCTTCTTTATGGTAGAAAAATAGTCGCACAACTTCTAGATTAGTCAGTCCACTGGTCGGACAACTTCTCTATAATTGGCCGCCATAGCAGGCTTGACTTCTCTAGTAGTTGGTTAAATTGTTGTGCCCCAAGATCCACATACATCAAATGCCTCTAATTGTATTTGTATGCGATCCAAAAAAATCATGTGATGCTTGAATGGGTATACATGTGTTCTAGAATATATTTTCCATTCTCCATTAGATCTAATTCGTTGAATGTAAAAGTTAGTGATGTTGTCCCTCAACTCAAATTAGTATTATTTTAAACTTTCTACATAGATTCATTTATTGACTATCTTGTTGAATCATCCCATATGATGTGTTACTATCAGAAACTAGGCTTTCACTCTAAGTCCTTAGTATTACAAAATGGAGCATATTCAAATGAACCAAACTATGGTATACAAAAGAAAGATAGACTATGGTACTAATATGGGATCCTGGTTTCCTAAACCCTAAGTTACTTATTAAGAAGAAAAATGGTTGTAATATATGGTTAGGGTTGTAAATGGACATGAGTATAACCACATACCCTCAAACCCATACCCTCTAAACCCATTATGGGTATAGATTTTTATAACCATGTAACTGCTTACCCTTATACCCATGTATATGTTTCTCACTGGATACAATTATTGTTATATATGTACATGTACCAAGTATACCTATATACCCATTTAATTATTTTTATTACAAATAATTTATATTAGAACATAATGGTGCATATTGTAGCACTCACATCTAGCAAGTATGCATATTTGAAAATAAAAAAATCTATTGGAATGTTATGGTCTATTGTAGTATTCACATCTAGTAAATATAGGTGCCTTGAAATATCAAAATAAGAAAAACCACTAAACCTCATGCACCTTTATAGAAACACATACATATTTCATCAAATTGAGAAGGCCATAAATTCATTTCTGATTTTTCTACTTTTTCTAATTGGCTTGTAGTACTCACATCTAGCAAGTATGCATATTTGAAAATAAAGAAAAACTATTGGAATGTTATGGTCAATTGTAGTACTCACATCTAGTAAATATAGGTAACTTGAAATATCAAAATAAACAAATCCACTAAACCTCATGCACCTTTATAGCCACACATGCATATATCATCAAATTGAGATGGCCATAAATTCATTTCTCATTCCGCTCCTTTTTCCTAATTGGCTTGAATGATATTTCTCCATAACAGATTTAAAGATATGTTATATAGTGTGGGTTGCACCTTCCTCCCAAAGTGAAGATAAGCCAATATAATTTTCAACGGCAACATTAAGTGTCTTATTATACTCTCCACAATTCATCAGTAGAGCCAACACGTATATTCTTTTTTTGTAATTTGATGTAGTTGTACCAACAAGTTACTCTTGGTTGTTCATTTTAGGATAACATATTATATATATATATATATATATATATATATATATATATATATATAGTGTTCCTACAAAATAAATGTATATGATACTATACTAGTAGCAATATCATCCGATTAGTGTGGTATTTTTTGTATGCCGGATTTTGTGGGATGTTATTGTATCAAGCTTGTCTATAACCATATACCTAGTTACCTAACCATCTACCTAACAGTTATGTGGATATGTGTATAATTAGAGTTGACACGTGTAAACCATGTGTTAAACACAAGTGTATGTATCAATGTAATATAGGCCTTGTGAGGCCCGAGTCGAACTCAAGGAAACGTGAATTTCAGAGGATTACTACTAACTGGTTGCGGTCAGCTAGTCCGAATGAAAGAGTTGATTGGTTTTGGAAAATAAAATAAAATAAAAAGAAAACAAAAGAGCGATGATTAAATGTTTGTTTAATCAAATGAGAATGGGGATCCTTAGGATTACAGTTTCACCACAAGGTCTCGCTGCATAGAGATTCACATAAATAACATAAATCATCCCTTATCCCGAATAGAGGCATGTAGTCAGAATTGCTTGCTTCCACGACGCAATCCACTACCTAGTTCTAGGTTAGTTCCACGTCAGTAGTAACTTATACCCTAGATCTAAGTGCGTTAATTAATCCTTTAGGTATCCACCATTAACCGTACATTACCTCATCTAAGGAATTTATAGGCTAATGTGTTAACCGTTCCTTTTCAACCACTAATTCTCCATCAAGAGAAATTAAAGGTATTAGAAATTAACTATGGTGATCAAGCATAGCAATTATGATAGAGCGCACGATAACATATCCAGGAAAAATAAGAAGAATTATACTAATCCATGCAAAAATGTCATACAGTGATTCCCCGGGCTACTCCCGGGTCCTAAGGATCTAAGGGGATTAGCCCTGCATGTTCATCTTAACAGAATACATGGAAAAAGGGAGAAGAAAACATGGGAAATAGATAGAAATATTGTGTAACCCTTGGAATAGGTATGAGTCGGATGATCCTCGGTTTGAGACGCCCGTTCTGCAGCCTTCCGGTGGTAGAATCATCCGTCTGCGGCTCTCGAATCCTCTGAAATGTTGCTTTCGGCTCCGTTCTTTTCTCTCCTCTCCTTCGGGACTCGTGCGGCGGAATAGAATGTGTCCTCTGGTCTGGGTCGTCTTTCTTTAGGTATAGGTACGACTTACGACCACCAAAAGATTGTAACTGTTTGATCATGACAATTCTATAGAAAATTCTGATCTGACGGCGTTGATACCATCGACGGGTTGTCGATAGCATCGACACCTTAGGGAACACATACTTGCTTCAAAAATGGAATCCATCCTATTGACATTTCAATACTATCGACCATTGTATCGATAATATCAACGGGATGCTATTTTGTTTTTTGGGCTGATCTCGAGACCATCGACACTGTGGGTCGATGGTATCGACCGGGGTGCTCTTCTCTAGCTTGACCGCCTGATGCATTCTTGATAGTATCGACGACCTGTCGATAGTATCGACAGGTTCTGGAACATAAGGTACCTAAAAAATAGAGAAAAACACAAGTCAATTTGGGAAATTTCACAAATCATACAAAATACGATAGAATAATATCAATTTGATGCACAAAGTGTTGATAGGCTAAAGAAAGTGAATCATGCTATTATAGTCACAAAAATGACAAATAATCACACAAAACAAATATGAAATCATCCTATAGAAACAACTCAAAATATCTACATCAAACTCCCCTAAGCCTGAATCTTGCTCGTCCTCGAGCACAAAACTATAAAATCGGATTGAGATGGTCAACTAAACAACATAATCACATTGAATGATATCTCAAAATGATTCCCGCTTGCAAACCACATACCGACCCTTACCAACCACGAAATTATAACTGCCCTTTTGGTGACAAGAATCATTCATGAAAGATGCTCACCCCAAGATCAAAGAACACTATCAAGTAAAACAATTAATATAAGATAATCATTCGGTTCAGGCTTGGTGCATCTTGTGATCTCCTATCTACGTTGCTCATTTTTCTAACTACCATCTAAATGGAAGTAGATCTCCTAATATACATGAATGAGGAGAAAATCATGGGTGGCCTACTGCTTAGAGAAACAGGTGGATGGAATAGGCGGCTGTGGAAGAAATGGAAGCACATTACAGTCAATCATGCAATACAAAAATGATAACCTATGATGATGCAAATGTAAATGATAATGATCCTAATGCAACATTTTTGGAGAAATGATGCATGCACAATGATTTCGTCTCAGAGTGAGATGGAATATCTAAGAAAAGTGCAACATGTACCCATTCTTCTTAATGTACAGGTGAAAACATGTTCCTTTCTCCCTCTTCTTCTTTGTTACTTCTCCATCTTTTTTTCCAAGCCCTCTTTTCATAAATGATATGGATTGTTTTTCGGGCTTCCTTCTTTTTACATAACTTGTACACTTGATGCATTCTCTTCTAAACTTTTCTGAGGGTATGGAACAAATTTACCACCTTTAATGTTTTTAGAAGAACATATAGACACATGATGTAACACATGCTTAAAAGATGCCAATGCAACTAGATGATAACAGTTATGCAACTAAATGACATGCACCTGAGGATAATGTGCATGTATAACTACTCTATATATATTTTTTTCATTTTCATGTGAATAAATGCAAAAGAACTATAATGTAGGATCTATCTATATGGAATGCAATCAAAGAGAGAAAGACGGTTATGTGCTCCCAATTCTTATGGTGGAGTGTGAATGACATTGCGGTGGATCAGATCACAAGACTAATTGACAGAACCTTCAGAATTAACTATATGTCCCTCCTTACTGACTTGTGTACAAGGTAATCAAGGGATCTCTCTCTCTCACTTAAAATTAGAGTCACGTTAAAGTTTGGTCGGTTTAGGCTCAAACATCCATGTCAACCTCTTCCCGTGAACCATAAGGATAAACATTCATGTTCAAATGTTTTAGAGTTGACCTACCCAATAAGTTTCACAAGTTAAGTCCTCAAGTTCTCACAAGACAAGCGTACAAATTTTTAAAATTTTCATTTATATTTTGTTTGCTCACAATCCCCCAAGGTGAAAACATAATATGACATGCATTGCATTACAACTCCACTGATTACACTAGATAGATAGTGGATCCTAGAAAATAGTAAACCTAGAAATAAAGACAACTAAATTTTAAAAAGCAAAAAAAATGTTGAAATAGAAACTAAATAAAATCTAGATAAATGTTGTTCCATCACCCCCCCAAGCTTGAATTAGACTATGGCCTCATAGTCAACATTCCCACTTAAGAGGTAGAATAGTGGTACCATTCGCTTGGAAGCGTGGTGGAGATGGATGGTTGGATGCTCAAGTAGACCAAGTGATGCTTGCTATCTCCCTTTTTTTATGGCCCACTTTTGTGTCTTAGTGGTTCTAAGACGTGACTCGCTTCATCTTTCTTTTCTCTTTCACGACCTGTATTATGTAGTTGTCCTATTGGTGTTGATACTATCGAAAGTGGTAGTATCGACAGATACTGATAAAAACGCATTTGGTTTCTCCATATAACTCGATACTATCGACACTAGGGTCGATAGTATCGACTCTTGCTCAGTGTTTACTGATCCAAACTCGATACCATTGACAAGAGTGTCAATAGTATCGACCGTAAAAGTTCTACACACTTCAAAACACGAGTCTGGATACCATTTTTACAAAAAAATTCAAAACCTATGCAAAAACTAAGTACACAAACATAAAAGAACATAACCAAACATAAAATAAAGCTAAAGTTGGGTTGCCTCCCAACAAGAACCCTTGTTTAATGTCCTAGGCTTGACATAAGGATACCTTTAACCTAGGTTGTCAAGGGATGTCTCTAATGATTCATTTGGAAATTTGAATTCAACTCTATCATCACCAATCCCAAGTGTCAAGTAACCTCACCCAATGGCAGTGCTTACATCAGTCGTAGCTTGGAACGGCCTTCCCAATAGCATCTCACATCCTTCTATCTCACCCATGTCCATGACCACAAAGTCAACAAGGAATATGAATTTGTCAACTTTGACTAGCACGTCCTCGCATATACCTTGTGGTTTCACAATGGATCCATCCGCCAACTCAATTGCCATGGAAGTTTTTGTTGGCTTCTTCAATCCCAACTTTTAAAAAGTGGCAAGTGGCATAAGATTAATGCCCGCTCCTGAGTCACACTGTACTTGTGGAAAATGTTGGCCACCTATGGAACATGGGATGTAGAAACATCCTAGATCTTTCCTCTTCTTTGGCAGTATTCCTTGGATTATAGAACTCATTGTTTCATCAACACACACAACATCTGTATCTTTGATCCACCGTTTCTTGTTGATGATGTCTTTCATGAATCTTCCATATGAAGGAATTTTCTCTATAGCCTCCACCGATGGAATGTTAATGCGGAGTTTCCGAAAGATCTCAAGAAATTTCTTGAAGTGCATTTGCTCTTTCCTCGGCTTCAGACTATCCGGGAATGGCACGCTTGGCTCCTTGATGCGCTTGTGCGGTGGAATATATGGAACTTTAGGGGTCTCCTCCCCTAAGCTTGCTTCAATGCCACCTTCTAAGATAGGATTTGGCACATCATATGTGGATGGAATGACTTGTGGATGCTTCTCCTTATTGATAGTGGTTGCTCCACTACGAAGTAAAGCTTTCACCTGCTCTCCCGGTATAAGAGTCTCTTCAGAAATCTGAGATGTGGGCACGACAATGGTGGAATCTTGGAGTGATTTGACTGGCGTCCTACATCCTCTTGGAAATCCAGAGTACCCGATCATGTTTGTTTAGGACAAAGTAGAATATCTTCGCTTGGTTTTCTAAGTCTATCCCATGATGTGGGACTTTCCACAACATCATTCGAAATCGCTCCCATGCCTCTGAGTATGTCTCAACTGCCTGCTGCTTAAAATTGTGAATCTTCCTCACAAGGTCATTGGTCTTCTCAGGTGGGAAGTACCTTTCAAAAAATACCTCGATCATCTGATCCCACATCTCTACAGATTCTTTTGGCAGGTTATAGAGCCACTCCTTTGCATTTCCTGCTAATGATGACGGGAACAACGTCAGATAAATTATTGTCTGTGGGAACTTGTCCACCTTCACCATATCACAGTTTTCCACAAAGCTGCTAATATGGGTTACTGGGTCTTCATGTTGAAATCCATTGAATGCTTGTGTCTTGATCAATGCAATGAGCCTTGGATCAATTTTATAATTTGGAACATTGATGGCTTGCTTCTTGATTGGCCCCTGTTTTGCAAATGAAGAAGATGCTTTGATCTTCTCCCAGATCGTCTGCTCCTCATTTGCCGCTCCGTCACCCATTATTACTTTACTAGTACCTGAAATTTCAAATGGTAGTGTATGAACCAGTACTAATAATTAAAATAATGAATAAGATTTGCAATTCAGTTCAAAAGATTAAAAGAAAAATTACAGGAATTAAAAGTGGCCTAGTGTGGCCGCTTCCAGCACTCGTAGTGTTGAAACTCACCGTTTCCCTGACAACGATGCCAAAAACTTGACACGCATAAATCGTGCATTAAACGCAAGTGTACGTATCAATGTAATATAGGCATTGTGAGGCCTGAGTCGAAACATGAATTTCAGAGGACTACTACTAACTGGTTGCGATCAGCTAGACTGAATGAAAGAGTTGACTGGTTTTGGAAAAGAAAATAAAATAAAGAGAAAACAAAAGAGCAATGATTAAATGTTAGTTTAATCAAATGAGAATGGGGATCCTTAGGATTACGGTTTCACCACAAGGTCTCGCTGCATACAGATTCACATAAATAACATAAATCGTCCCTTATCCCGGATAGAGGCCTGTAGTCAGAATTGCTCACTTCCATGACGCAATCCACTACCTAGTTCTAGGCCAGTTCCACGCCAGTAATAACTTATACACTAGATCTAAGTGCATTAATTAATCCTTTGGGTATCCACCATTAACCATACATTACCTCGTCTAAGGAATTTATAGGCTAATATGTTAATCGTGCCTTTTCAACCACTAATTCTCCGTCAAGAGAAATTAAATGTATTAGAAATTAACTATGGCGATCAAACATAGAAATTACGATAGAGCGCACGATAACATATCTAGAAAAAATAAAAAGAATTATACTAATCCATGCAAAAATGTCATACAGTGATTCCTCAGGCTACTCCCGGGTCCTAAGGATCTAAGGGGATTAGTCTCGCATGTTCATCTTAACAGAATACATGGAAAAAGGGAGAAGAAAATATGGGAAACAGATAGAAATATCATGTAACCCTTGGAGTAGGTACGAGCCAGATGATCCTCGGTGCAAGACGCCCGTTCTGCATCATTCCAGCGGTAGAATCGTCCGTCTGTGGCTCTCGAATCCTCTGGAACATTGCTTTCGGCTCTGTTCTTTTCTCTCCTCTCCTTCGGGACTTGAGCGGCAGAATAGAACGTGCCCCCTGGTCTGAGCCGTCTTTCTATAGGTATAGGTACGACTTACGGCCGCCAAAAGATCATAGTCGATCGATCGTGACAATTCTGCAAAAAATTCTGATCCGACAGCGTCGATACCATCGAAGGGCTGTCGATAGTATCGACACCTTAGGGCACACGTACTTGTTTCAAAAATGGAATCCATCCTGTTGACATTTCAATACTATCGACCATTGTGTCGATAGTATCGAGGGAATGCTATTTCATTTTCTGGGCTGATCTCGAGACCATCAACACTGTGGGTCGATGGTATCGACCGATGTGCTCTTCTCCAGCTTGACCGCCTGATGCATTGTCTGTTGATAGTATCGACATGTTCTGGAACATAAGGTACCTGAAAAATAGAGAAAAACACAAGTCAATTTGGGAAATTTCACAAATCATACAAAATATGATAGAATAAGATCAATTTGATGCACAAAGTGTTTATAGGCTAAAGAAAGTGAATAATGTTATTATAGTCACAAAAATAACAAATAATCACACAAAACAAATATGAAATCAGCCTATAGATATGACTCAAAATCTCTGCATCAAGGGTATAATTTCTGAAAAAGTAGGTATATGGCCATACCCATACATGCTTAATTAAACGATTACAGTTATGGATACGAAGATAATCACACTATACCCTACCCATTTACATCCCTATATTTGGTACCCATAAAATGGAGGCCCAAAAGAGCATTTGGGATAACTATGTTGCAATAACCACTGTTAAATTAATTATTTACATTATCTTCTTATGATTATCTCAATTTGGGTATTTGTAAATCATAGAGTCATCATGAAGAAGACAGTTGAAGAAAATATACAATTCCCACACAACGGCCTCTTTCTAGAAATTGGAAGCAATTCACATGATGCATATGACATGATGACAGAAATGGAAGACACGACAACAATATGAGGATAATGTTCATGTTGAAGATAATATGAGGATAATGTTCATGTTGAAGATCTGGATGAGAGTGACAATGACTAACCTTTTTACACCAATGAGTAAAGATGATATGAGTAAGGAGAGTCATAATTTGGGGAGAGAAACGAAGAAAAGAAATGGTAAGTATCTCCTCAATAAATAACAAAATTTAAAAAAAAAAACCTACGGTACATATTCACATCCTATGTGACATAAAAGACAAAGGAGAACGGATACTTTATGTGGCTTTGATTTGCATCCAATCAAAAAATGCAACCACAATAGTAGCATATTGAAAAGAAAAATGTAGTCGCACTTCTCAAAATATTTGCAAGAAAACTAGCCTAAAGAATTTAAAAGCTAAGGAAAATCAACATTATGCTATCCCCATGCGTGAACAAAAAAAGCTCACACCACACAAATCTACATCATCTTCTCCGTTGAGTACTCCTGAGAAGAGAGACGTAAAAACCGGAGAGAAGGGAATACTTTCTGTAGCTTTGATTTGTATCCAATCAAGGAATGCAACCACAAAAGCTATTTATATTAAAAAGAAATTCGAATTCACACTTATAATATTTGCAAAGAAAACTAAGCCTAAAGTTAAAAAGCTAAGCTAAGGAAAATCAACTTCATACTACCCTCCACTTGACCACCCGTAGTTTGTACTTCTCTGCTTAAAATTCAATAGTTCATCTGTTGCGGCTGTAGACCCTCTCGATGATCGGGTTCCACACCTCCTCCATTTCCCTCTTCTCCCTTTCACATTCCTCCACCTCCGTATCCGGTGTCTTCTCCAGCCACCTAATGGCCCTCCCTGCCGCCGCCTCTGCGGCACTCCTCTCCGCCTCCGAGACCCTGTCCGCCATATCCTCACCGCGCAGTGCGGCCTTCACCCTGTACGCGTACCTCTCGAGCGCATTCCTGGCTTCCACCTTCTTCCTCATCTCCTCATCCTCCCTCCTGTACGTCTCCGCCTCCCTGACCAGCCTCTCCACCTCTGACGCCCCAAGCCGGCCCCTTTCGTTTCTGATAGTGACTTGCGCCTTCTTCCCCGTGGCCTGGTCTCGCGCCACCGCGTGGAGGATCCCATCGGCATCTAGCTCGAAGGATACGGTGAGTTTGGGCACGCCCTGCGGGGCTGGGGGGACGCCATGGAGCGTGAAGTTGCCAAGCAGGTTGTTGTCCTTGGTCATTCCCCGCTCGCCTTCAAACACCTGGAACTTCACTGCAGTCTGATCTTCGGCGCTTGTGGTGAACCCTTTCTCCTTCTTGGTCGGGACCGTGGTGTTCCGTGGGATAAGTACATTCATAATCCCACCTTTGGTCTCCACACCGAGGGACAGCGGCGCGACGTCGCGGAGCACCATGTCGATGATTTTATCATCCCCAGCCGTCGCCTTGCCGATAGTGTTGCCCAGCATAGCGGCCTGGACGGCCGCCCCATACGCCACGGCCTCATCGGGGTTTATACACTTGCTGGGCTCGAGCCTGCCATCGAAGTACTCCGTCAAGAGCTCCTGCACCTTCGGGATCCTTGTAGACCCACCAACGAGCACCACGTCGTCTACTTCACTCCTGGCCATCTTCGCGTCCTCCAGGCACTTCTTGACCGGCACAAGGCAGTTGTGGAACAGGTCAATGTTGAGCTCCTCGAACTTTGCCCTCGTGATGTTTGCGTAAAAGTCAATGCCGTCATGTAGCGACTCCAGCTCGATGGTCGTCGACTTGGCGAAGGAAAGCGTCCGCTTGGCCTTCTCACACGCCGTGCGCAGCCGCCGTATCGCCCTCGGGTTTCCCCTGAGGTCGTTGCCGGGGTTCTTCCTGGTAAACTCCGCCGCGAAGTGGTCCACCATCCGGCCGTCGAAGTCCTCCCCACCGAGATGCGTGTCGCCGTTCGTGGCCTTGACTTCTAGGATCCCGTCCTCGATGTACAGGAGCGAGACGTCGAATGTTCCCCCTCCAAGGTCGAAGATCAGGACGTTGTTGCCTTTCTTGTCGGTCCCCAGGTACTGGCGCTGGATTGACACGGAGGTCGCTGATTTTTTCTTGTCGAGCCCGTACGCTAGCGCCGCTGCGGTGGGTTCGTTGATGATGCGTAGGACGTTGAGACCCGCGATGAGCCCGGCGTCCCTTGTCGCCTGACGCTGGGAGTCGTTAAAATAGGCAGGGACGGTGACGACGGCGTCCTTGACCGGTTGCCCGATGTACGCTTCCGCGACGTCCTTCATCTTGGAGAGGATCATTGAGGAGATCATCTCCGCCGCGAATAGCTTGTTCTCGCCTCTGTACTTGACGGCGACCATTGGCTTGTCGTCCGCGCCGGCGACCACCTTGAACGGCCAGTTGCGCGCGTCCGTTTGCACCATTGGGTCACTGTACCTCCGCCCAATCAGGCGCTTGGCATCTGTATCGCAATAAGTATGACGATTGATCAGATCAGATTTGCAGTTACAGTTGTATAAACGAAACTGAAGCGGTATGACTGAGTTTTACCAAAGACTGTGTTGGCCGGATTCAACGCCGCCTGGTTCCTCGCCGCATCCCCAACTAGTCGCTGCTTATCCGTGAAGGCGACCACCGACGGCGTGACGCGGTTCCCCTGGTCGTTGACGATGATCTCCACTCGGCCACGCTGCCACACGGCCACGCATGAGTAGGTCGTGCCCAGGTCGATTCCGACTGCAGGCGGGGAACCGTCGCCGTTGGCTAATTTGGAGCTGCCCGCCATGACCGTCGCCTAGGAAGGAATCCGAGATGCTCGGTAGAGTGGGCGATCGCAGTGGAACCCAAGATTCAAGAACAACAGAGGGGTGTGCTAAGAAGGAGAAGAAGAACGGGATTGAAATTGAAGGACGAGGCCGGACGGCACGCAGTTTTCCGTTTTGTATCTGTGTTTATAT
The DNA here is from genome assembly GCA_963693085.1 of Alisma plantago-aquatica. Lineage (NCBI taxonomy): Eukaryota > Viridiplantae > Streptophyta > Magnoliopsida > Alismatales > Alismataceae > Alisma > Alisma plantago-aquatica. The sequence goes on along the minus strand of OY856410.1, from coordinate 44,098,910 downwards.
TGGTTTTGGGCGATAGGGGACGGATAGATTGATAGAAGCAACGGCCAATAATTGGGTTTTCGAAAAGTGCTTGGATGTAACGAGGAAACTACGGAACTGACGAGGCGACGACTCTTGGTTGCTTGCGTTTAGGCAACAACATACGATTATAACCAAAAGGAACTTGCAGGCGAATTTGATAAAAAGTCGTTTTCCTAAGGCTGCTTTTGTTACTTGGTGAATGATGGTGATAGGGAATGATGGTGAAACAAAAATGTTGTTTGTTTGCCATGTGATAGGGAATCATGGTGGAATTTTGATCTATTTTTGTCCCCATGAAAAAACATGGTGAATCGTGGTGAATCATGGTGAAAGAAGTTTTCGGTCAAGACTCCACTACTTATTTAGACAAATGTGCAAAAAAACATTCTAATAAATATGATTCTTACTTGTGTAGGGTGTTTTTTATAAAAAAAATTCCCCTCTCCATCACTATAACCATGTAACAAACAACAATTTTTAATTTTTTCACCATCACCATCCCAATCACCATACACATGTTACCAAACAACATATTTTAATAATTTCCCTATCACCATCACCGTCCCTATCACCATCACCGTCACCATCACCATTAATTTTATCACCACGTACCAAACACAGCCTAATAGATAATCCTCAATTCAAACGAAAGTCGACGGAAAAGTGATGCCGTTTTGTAGTCTTTGCTGTGGGACTGGAATTGGGGAGAGAGTAGACAAGGGAAACAAGATAATATCGACGCGCCACATAGACGGTAAATTGTTTTACCCGACCTGAAAGGTCAAAAAAGAATTAGTTTTAAAAAAAAAATATTAATGGGTTTAATCATGATAGATAAAAAAGAATTAGTTACAGTCCTTTTCATGATTGTACATGTGAGAACTATAGTTAGATTTCAAAGCTATATATACTGCAACCGCTATTCAAAGCATAAGTTAAGAGTCCTGAAAGACCAGAACAGGTGATCTGAAATTTTGTAAGCCTAAGATAATTAAATATGACAAGCTGTTGTACAATAGTAATGGGCTCAATCATGATGGATAAAAAAGAATTAGTTACAGTCCTTTTTATGACTGTACATGTGAGAACTACGGTTATTCAAAACGTAAGTTAAGAGTCCTGAAAGACCAGAACAGGTGATCTGAAATTTTGTAAGCCTAAGATAATTAAATATGCTTTATACCCAACTATTCAAGCCGGTACACATCACCATATCGCTTCGATGAAATTGTCCATATATCATATTAGCAACGTATAATAATAGTTAGGTTGTAATTTACAAAATTTAATTCAATATGCTAATAATAACTAGGACATCTTTTTTTTTTATTCTCATATATCAAAACAAATTTATAAAATAGTATTTGATTTTATATACACACATATTGGTCTATATGATTATCGATATTGGATGAAGTATATGTATACGTATGTATAATAATAATAAACATACACATACACATCGATCTGACTGATACTACCATTGTAAGTAAGTGACGATTTTTAGTTGTTCGTATTTATGATGATGCCATACTAACGTCACGTAGTTCATCTATTGCGGTCCAATCAGGTTCAAACCTGTCGATTCAATCTTTGATTCGCATTGAGTGCGTACGGAAGGAATTATTTTTAGAGGCAGAGCGTTGAAAGCAAGCGCTTGGTTAGCCTTCTCCGGGCCCGGTTTCAAAAACATTAGTATGCATTACAATAAAATTTTCCAATATCTATACTACTATATAAAAAAAAACGAGTTCAATGTTGCGCTCTTTTTGATTCACTCTCTTCTCTCTTTTTTTTCAAAAATTTTGCTCCTACAAATATTTATTCTCATACTCTCTTATTAACTTTTATTATCTTTAATTTTGTATTTCTCTCTCCATCCCACGGAAACAGTTCTTTGATTTTCTACTTTCAAACAACTAACATAAATATCTTTTACAGTAGAGACTCTTTCACGGACGAGTCCTCTCCCCGCACATTTTCAACAAATTGTATATGTCACGTGCATGTGCACTGTGTGCGTTCACTAGTTTAATATTAAACATTAGTTTGTACCAAGAACATAAAAAATATTTTTCTAGGGGAGAGCCATTGAAATAAAAGCAGGTATTATGTTTGCCTTTTCTCCTGGCCCCAAACTAGACATTAATAAGGTATGTAAAAGATGTCAACGGGCGAGCTCATTATCAAGACATTTGTTATTCTGGGGGCAGGTGTGATTCATTCATGAAATATAAACAAGACACTAGATATCCCCAGGAAGAAGCCGAGGAGTTGGTGAAATTTTGGGCTGTTCGTTGACAGAGTGAAGGGGCGTTGAAAGGATCAACATCCTTGCTTGTTGTTATCTATCAGAATTCTTCATAAGATTTCTTTATTAATATAATCAAGACCATCTCTAAAGATGAGGAATACCGCGAGAACGCCGGAAATGTAGGATCTACACAAATAGATAAAAGAAATACGTTGCAATTTTTCTTTTGTTGCTTAAATGGCTCTTTGATTTGGTAGACGATTCTTGCTTGTTCTTCCTAATGTGTAACGAAAGAAAGAATTTTGAGGGTTTTCTGTTTCCCAAAGACTTTCAGCACCTTGATAAAGATTCTCTCAATCTTGCGTGCCCGTGAAGGAAGCGAAGCTGTTGACAAGAAAGATGTTCGATCGTGGATAGAATCCAACAGCTTATGTCATTTTCGTGGAATTTGTTGTCAGTTACGTCCATCCTTTTTAATTAGTTAAAAAAGACATGAGGCGTGTAAGATATACATGATTTCGTTGAGGTCTATGTTTTTAAAAGAGCGTAGTTATCAAAAAAGTAAGACGAGACACCGTTTATATTATTCATTTTATTGCTGCCGCGTCACGTTGTTGTAACATTCTCCATATGAGTAGTTATGATCAATAAAACAAGTGACCGTGGGACACGAAAAGTTGAAATGGTAAACACTACAGGACCTTAGATTCTTGTTCTGTTCAAATATTTTTTCATATAAAATGCGGGCCACGTTTATATTTTAATGTATTCAGGTATCGACTAGTGCTACAGTTCACATGTTTCGGCCGAGAAGTTTTAATAACCTTTCTCTCTATAGTCCCAAATATTTCATTCGGTTTGACTTATATTAATTGTATTATCCAAGTCTAGAATTCTAGATCTCTCTAAGTTGCACCACCTTCCACCTAGTAGTCAACACCTATTCCTCTTCTCTTTTCACTCTAACAACTTGCCTTGGCATTAAGAAAATATCTCTAGTGTGATCTCCTAGTGGTGCAATTAACGGATGTACGATTGAGCTATTCACTTGAAAACTTTGTGATGGTGTTGTGATCTTCATCTTGTAACCCGTTACTATTCATGAAGGAATCAACTATGTTCATTTCTTGACAACCTATGATGGTTCTCGTTGGCGAAAAAGGATGCTTCATCCACAAGCATCCCCGAGCTATCATGTATGACATCAATCACCTTAGAGAGTTTTCTTATATTGATGCAACGATCATCATTGAGATTGAAATGAGCGGTCTTAGAAGAAAGTTTATCCATTAATATGTTTCCTTGAGTTACAACATGGAGATGTAACGCGGGAATGGAGGGAGGACAAGATGTTGTACTTGGTTGAGTGATATGTAAGATATTGTAAAGGTCGCTCCAGTCCAAATAAGAGATTCCACCTAAATCAAACAAATACTTTGAATTTTGTATAAGATTGCAACAATATTATAATTTATGGCTCAAAATATTGTGAGAATGTGTGAATTCAATTTAAAAGTGAAAGTTTGGTATGGTATCAATTACAATAAAAAATAAGGTAGACGGCCAACAAGTTGCATCACCAGTCATTTTTGGATAAAGAAGTCTATCTTCTGAAACGCTACACCTATAAATCGGGAGTCTTGACATTATTGTGTATAATTTTTACTCCCTTTTCAGAAGCTCCACATCCTATGGTGCTAAGAGTCCAAAAGTATCAAAGCCAAAATGTATAAGAACATGTTGATTGTCAATATACACTTTTTCATGTTTAACCACTTTGGCTTAGGTAGCTTTTAGGGCAGCCTGTCCCACAATAAAGTCTCCACCTTTCAAGCCCAGCAATGGAGAAACTATTGTCAGATCATGCATGCTTCCCTCCAACCCAACCAAAAATCAAGACATCTGATGGTCTAAGATTCAATCTCTCCTCCTGTGGATCAGTCAAAAAGTTCATCTGGTGCCTCTTTCTTAGAAGAAATTCTTAAACTTCTAAGTACGTCATAAAGAACATCCCTAACAGGATTGTACCAGTACTCAAAACCCATCACTTCCCTACAGTACCACATGTTCCCTAAAAGTTTCTAAGCATGCCTTACAATAGACTGGACATACCTCATTCGCTGGAAATAGAGGAATCATAAGACGATGTCTGAGAATAACATGATAATCTATAGGAGACATAGGCAGTCCAAGCCCATCAATAGGAGTAGCAAGAAAGAAATCTTGAGCCTGATCCGCTTGTAAACATCTATAAATGACTTTCTGTCTAAGTGTTATGTCAAACTTGATATCCATGTCCTTAATAATTCTACTAAAAAGGGCACTCGCCAAAGCTTGTTGGACTTTAGGGGGGGCAATGTCCTTGTTGGTAATATCTAAGATCAAAATACGTGTAACATTCTAAAATTTCAAGAATAATTTCAACCTTAGAATGTGGTTTTACTTAAAAATAAAATAATTGAGGGTCTTAATGTAAAAAGACTTTAAATGAAATTTCTTCAAAGATAATGAAGTGAGAACAGTGAAATAGGACTCAAAATACAATTTTCTTTCATATGGGCATCATGTGTTACAATTAACTCAAAGATATAAATGTTGATTTTCCTTTTCTCTCTCCTCCAAAGAATTTATTCTAAAAAGCATAAAAGGTGGATGAAATAACTTTTAAGTGGACAATAAGTTATTATCTCGAATTTTGACTCAAGGTATCACAAAGGGAAGTATTTCCCCAATTATCTAATGTATTAATGCATTACATTAAAGTTAAATGACTAATAAGGAATTTTGTGGAAATTTCTAGAAAATGTAGATTGAGAGTAACCAATGGGCATAATTTGACCCTAACTTGCAACAAAGATAAATATACACTTAAATATGGTTGCTTGCCAAGATTGTATGGAAACGAAGTTGATTAACGTCTTAAATAAATCAAATAAGTAAATTATTTAACAAGCAAGAAAATGGTATCTAACTTTAGTATTTTGGCTCCAAATCTTTCCCATGCATAGATTTAAATATTAAAAGCTTTCTTGTAAAATTTGGGAGCAATTGAAATTAAGGAGAAGGAGATATGAATTATTTAGTTTTTCCTAAAGTGAAATGGATTCAAGAAAATGCATTAAATGTCACAGTTATAATCAAACTGGAAAACTATACCCGACCTTTTATTTTGTCACACGTGTTTCAAGCCCTAGGATTTAGATCCAACGATGACTGAGTCATCACCTACATTTCTCTAGAAAATGGAATTTGGAACAGTAAACCAATTTCTTCCACTACTCTCCATCACAGATCAATGATCTAGCTATTCTAGAAATGAGTCCACTGGATTCAGGACATTAATATGAATCAAATGATCCCAACTTACCTCTTATTTCTTATTTTCTTGATGCTTCCCCCTAATTACATATCCTCGCCGACTACCCCCTTCATATCCATACCTATATAAGAGGGAACAATCCCCTACGAGACCCCGATTTTTGGTTGTGAGGCGCTACTCGAGTCCAAACTTCTCTCCTCTACCTTCAATTCATATGCTAGACCCATTCGCCACTACTAATCACTCCTTAAACCCCATCAGGGAAACCATCTTGTGGTTTGCCCTGCTCCAGGCTCCCCCTAGATAATTGAAGACCATGGTCGAGTCCAGAAAGGTGAGGCAGAGAGAATCACTTAAGAACCTACTTCTCTGAGGCACAAACACGTGAAGTCAACACTGGAGGTTGACCGTAAGACCTGTACCATATTGCGAGGAGGAGGTAACCCGAGGTTGATGATGAAAATTGTGAATTTACCATCCTGCCCTCGAGTTGTACACATGAAGGTAAGGGCTCTTTAGTCCTTTGGTCATTTTTCTTGCCTTGACAAATGAGCTTCCACGCCGGCATAGGCAGCCGAGCTGGCTAGAGGCCTTGGCTTGGACCCGACTCTGTGGCACGACCCATTGGCTCGGCCAGCCGCTGAGGTGGCGGCCAGTGATTGACCCAATAATGTTAATATTGCAAAATTCATGGTAATTGCTAGGATGGTCAATCAAAATAAGTTTTATATGAAAATTGATCAGAAAAATGTGATGAATCCAATTGAATTGAATTCAAGACTTGATTCGACTCCTAATTCTAAAAGTGCATAAAGATGCTTACATTAATATGATTTATTGCATTAACATCCTAGTTTCATGAATTTAATGGTCATCACTTGTTTATATGATCTACGTGGATTAAGTCTGACCTTTTTGGATAAAAAGAAAATCTTAGATCTATTTTGAGAATAAGAATTCATATGTCATCAAACTTAGGGCTTTAGGTGATGAATGGAATACAAATTGATATGTTGAATATGAGAAGGGGTTTAGGGTTTTCAAACCCCAAGGACATGATTAGGGTTTCTTAACCATAGAAAGTGATTAGGATTTCTTCAGCATAAAAGAAGCAACTAGGATCTTCTCTAAGTGCAATGTAAGTGGTCCATGCACTCTGGACATTATTATTGCATGTTTATATGCTATTATGTACAATGCATGTGTTATTATGTGAATGCATTATTCATGCTAGGATTCTGTGACTAAAGTTAAATTTGTTTAGACAAATGAAATCCTATTTATTGTTTATTTTCAAGAATCATTATATCACATCATATTCATGTTTAGGAGCAAGAATAAAGAGCAATAAAGAGTACAAGGTAAACATAATTAATGAACCTTATATAAGGTCTTCGTCATGGGCTTTCCTAGCACACAATGTACTTTGGTACAAATCATGGACTTTCCTAGCATACAAAGCACTTCGGGCCAAAGGAAGAGGCACTTCGGTGCAAAATTTGAAATTTGTTATATAAGTCAGATAAAAATGATGATAAAATGAAAAGTTTACTTTCATAATGTTAAATGTTTTCTTCTCAAAGTATATATTATTTCAGTTTGGCAATATGTTCAATTCCACTTACCATTGGTTTTATGCATGGCTAGGGGTGTGATGCCTACAGGTAAGGAGCAAGCTTAGGAGGAAGAAACTTTTTTGACATACAAGGAATAGCTCAAGGAATCTTCAAGGAGAAAATACCTAGTGGGTACCTTTAACCAAGATGATCCTGAGATTTAGATATCTTTTATGTTATGTATAGTTTTGTTATCAAAATAGATTAAATGAACTTAATGTAGTTCCCTTTATGATAAAAACTATCTTTGAATCAATTTTAAATAAATGCAATGTGTTTCATTTATTCAAATTGCAAAGATCATCATTTATGTGACACCCCCCTTGAGTAAAGTGCTTCCGCTCAGTGATATTTATGTGTTGTGAAAATGGGGTGTTACATTATGGTATTAGAGCAATATTGTAAATGGCTACTAGGCAAATATGATTCACATAGTCACCCTAGAATAAACATATGATATTAAGGTATATGAAAGGATTATAAGGAAGAGTATCATACCCTAAGATAACTAGAGTTTTCACCCTAGAGTAGAAATATATATTAGGGATAGGTGTATATCTAGTTTAGATCTTAGGTATGACCTAATCTTAGCTAGTAATGTAACCTCTCTTATCTCAGTGGTTGATGAACTCCGTATGAGGAATGTAGAGGGATGGTCTAAGCATAGATATATTTTTCATCTTTCCCCTTCATAATAGTATGTGTGGTATGGGACATGTGTACAATTAGGTTGGTGAAGGGTAGCATAATAGGATCTCTCATCATTGGGTACGTCCCTGATCAACACATACCTAGTGATGTCAAAAAGATGGGAAATACAAGAGACCACAAATATCTTTTCATCTACACCAAATGTGAAAAAGTCATGCCCTAGGTATAGTTATGAGTTGGTTTCTTAACCAAAAGTATAAGTTGAGAAGATGAGGAGTAAAGTAATAGTTAATTCATGCTCACATAATCACAATGAAATTTAGATGCCTGTGTTATATATTTCATTTATACAAAATTGTCAACATAAATGAACCTTGAGATGTTAACTATCATTAAATGAATAGGTAAGCAAAACCCTAAGGTGGATAGTAGCCTAAGTAAAATTTCGAGGATGAAATTTATTATAGGTGGGTAGAATTGTAACATCCCAAAATTTCAAGAATAATTTAAACCTTAGAATGTTGTTTTACCTAAAATAAGTGTTGGGGTCTTAATGTAAAAAGACCATGAATGAATTTTTTTTAAGAGATAATGAAGTGAGAAGAATAAAATAGGACTCAAAATACAATTTTCTTTCATATAGGCACCATGTGTTACAGTTAACTCAAAGTTATAAATGTTGGTTTTCCTTTTCTCTCTCATCCAAAGAATTTACTCTAAAAGGCATAAAAGGTAGATGAAATAACTATTCAATGAAAAATAAGTTATTATCTCGAATTTTGACTCAAGGGATCACAAAGGGAAGTATTTCCTCAATTCTCTAATGTATTAATGCATTACATTAAAGTTAAATGACTAATAAGGAATAATGTGAAAATTTCTAGAAAAGGTAGGTTGAGAGTAACCAATGGGCATAGTTCGACCCTAACTTGCACCCAAGATAAATGTAAACTTAAATAGGGTTTCTTGCCAAGATTGATGGGAAAATAAGTTGATTAATGTCTTAAATAAATCAAACAAGTAAATTACTTAATGGGTAAGAAAAGGCTATATAACTTTAGTATTTTGGCCCCAAATCTTCCCCAACATAGAATTAGATATTAAAATATTTCTTGTAAAATTTGGGACCAATAAAAATTAAGGAGAAGGAGATATCAATTATTTAGTTTTTCTTAAAGTGATATGGATTCAAGGAAATGTATAAATGTCACAGTTATAACTGAACTAGAAAACTATACCCGGCCTTTTATTTTGTCACACACATTTCTAGCCCCAGGATCTAGATCCAACAATGAATGACTCATCACCTACCTTGTGCTAGAAAAAGGAAGTCAGAACAGTAAACCGGTTTCTTCCACTACTCTCCCTAACGCATCAATGATCTAGCTATTCTGGAAACGAGCCCATTAGATTCAGGACATTAACCCAAATCGAATGATCCCAACTTATCTCATGTTTCACCTTTTCTCAAAATTTTCCCCAAATCACAGATCCTTTCCGGCTACCCCCTCCATAGACAGACCTATATAAGGGGGAACAATCCCCTGTGAGACCCCAATTTTTGTTTATGAGGAACTACTCGAGTCCAAACTTCTCTCCTCTACATCCAATTCATCTGGTAGACCCATCATCCACCACTCACCGCTCCCTGAACCCCATCGGGAAAACCATCTTGTGGTTCTCCCTACTCTAGGCTACCCCTAGACAATTGAAGGCCATGGTCGAGTCCAGAAAGGTGAGGCAGAGAGAATTACTTAAAAACCTACTTCTCTGAGGCACAAACACACAGAATCAACATTGGAGGTTGACCATAGGACCGACATTGTATCGCAAGGAGGAGGTGATCTGAGGTTGAAGATGAAAATTGTGAATTTACCAGCCTGCTCTCGAGTCATACACAGGAAGGTAGGGGATCTTTAGTCTTTTGGTCATTTTTCTAGCCTGACAAGTGGGCGTCCATGCGGCCATAGGCAACCTAGTTGGCTAGAGGCCATTGGCTTGGTCCCGACTCTATGGCACGGCCCATTGGCCCAACTAGCTACTGAGGTGGCAGCCAATGGTTGGCCCAATAATTTTATTATTGCAAAATTCATAGTAATTGCTAGGATGGTCATATCAAAATAAGTTTTATATGAAAATTGATGAGAAAAATGCAAGGAATCCATAGAATTGAATTCAAGACCTGATTCACCTCCTAATTAAAAATGTGCATAAAGATACTTACTTTAATATGGTTTAATGCAGAAAAACCCTAGTTTCATGAATTTAATGGTCCACTTGTTTAAATGATCTTAATGGATTAAGTCTGACCTTTTTGGATAAAAAGAGAATGTTGGATCTAATTTGAGAATAAGAATTCATATGTCATCAAACTTAGGGTTTTTAGTGATGAATGGAATACAAATTGACATGTTGAATGTTATGAACAGGGTGTTTAGGGTTTTTAAACCCCAAGGACGTGATTAGGGTTTCTTAACCCTAGAAAGTGATTAGGATTTTTTAACCTAAAAGAAGCAACTAGGATCTTCTCAAAGTGCAAGGTAAGTGGTCCATGCATTTTGAACATTATTATTGGATGTTTATATGCTATTATGTACAATGTACATTTTATTATCTGAATGTATTATTCATGCTATGATTTTGTTGATTAAAGGTAAAAATTTATAGACAAATGAAATCCTATTTACTATTTATTTTCAAGAATCATTATATCACATCATATTCATGTTTTAGAGCAAGAGTAAAGAGAATTCAAGATTAAAGAGTACAAATAGTGAATGAACCTTATATAAGATCCTTGTCATGGGCTTTCCTAGCATACAATGTACTTCAGTACAAATCATGGGATTTCCTAGAACACAGTGTACTTCAATACAAATCATGGGCTTTCCTAGAACACAGAGCACTTTGGTGCAAAGAAAAGAGGCACTTCGATGCAAAATTTGAGGATTTTTATATAATTTAGATAAAAGACAATGATAAAATGAAAAGTTTACTATCATTATGTTAAATGTTTCTTCTCAAATTATATGTTATTTTAGTTTCAGAATATGTTCAATTCCACTTACCGTTGGTTTTATGCATGGATGGGGGTGTGATACCCACAGGTTTGGAGCAAGATTAGGAGGAAGAAGCTTTTGACATACAAGGAATAGCTCAAGGAATCTTCAAGGAGAAAATACCTAGTGGGTGCCTTTTACAAGGACGATCCAGATACTTAGATATCTTTTACACTATGTACAATTTTGTTATCAAAATAGATTAGATGAACTTAATGTAGTTCCCTTTATGCTAAAAACCATCTATGAATCAATTTTAAATCAATGTACTATGATTAATTTATTCAAATTGCAAAGATCATCATTTAGGTGACACCCCCCTTGAGTAAAGTGCTTCCTCTCAGTGATATTTACATGTTGTGAAAAGTGGGGTGTTACAAGATGGAATCGTAATACGAACACAATACAACAAACAGTTGAAATTAGAGTCCATACTACATATTCAGTTGCCTCATAAAATATGATCTTTAAACACCCATAGTTGAGACTTAAAGGCCATAAAAGAGTATGAAGATGCCTCTATTTGTGTATACATACTAAGACCACAGAGTTTAATAGGTATGTAGCCACTCACCATTGAAGGTCCCCAAAGAAAGGACCCCCACATACCAAAATATCCTCAATAGGCTCTCATAGCCCTTTATCAAACCATGTTTCCACCTTATCCACCTGTATAGGTTGGCACATCCTTAAGCCAAACATTAGGTTAGAAATACCCATACAAGATCGAAGTAAAATAATCTCACTTTATGGATCATGCAACCGTGGGAAAAGATGCATCGAGTCAATGGTCTTAGCATCCCTCCTAATGGTCAACTCCTCAATAAAATCTTTGTCCTGACAGCTCAAGTAACTTCATTCCTAATAAGGGCCTCCCAATGTCCATGGGAAACAATCCCGTGTGAAGTTTTGTACCATCACATGTAGGCTAGTAAAGCTTTTTTCTATGAATATTTAAATCAAGACCTAATGTTGGACCTGTACACTAAATGATGTTAAACACCTTGGAAACGTCCATTGTAGTCTAGTTGATGATCCCATCATCAATATACCAAGCATGGAGAAGAAGGTTGCATCTATCTCTGATCTCATGAATCAGTTGATGTAGTACAAAGGAAAAAAGAAGTGGACCCATGGATCACCTTGTTGTACTCTAGTGGCTGATGAGATATAGTTGTCTCCAACATACAATCTAGTTGCTTGTCCATATAGAAACTCCACCCACAAAGATATAGATGGACACCTCAACCTCACTTCCTATGGTAAAGCTACCTATACACCAAGTTGAAAGCATTTTATAAATCAACTATAAGCATAGAGAGGGATCTCTCTCCATCTCACTTGTTTAAAAATCTATTAATATTGTGTAAAATTGCCTCTGACCCCTCAAATACACCGACTCCAAACTAAAAATCATTGAGATATGCAGTCATATCTTTACCCACTAAAATCATGGAAACATTAGACACCAGACACCTCCAAATCATACCAAGTGTTATGGGACATATCATGTTGTTTGGATTAAATAAAGGTGTAAGAGGAGTGGAAGCTACAAACTCTACCAAAATCAATGGACACCTACCCCCAACCATAAATTAACCACTAGGGTGATGGTATGTAAGAGATATGTTATGCTAGCAAGACCCTGTCCAAATAGAGAATCTAAGATATGTTGGTCCTATAAGCCATCTCTTCCACATGAAGTCCCTTTAGGAGAGGATTTGATGTAATGAAGAATAGTGCCAACATCTACTACAAGGAGGGCTTCTGAAAAAAGGTATCTGGCATGCATTGGGGTGGCTTGTAAGTTTATCCTCCATAATCTTTACGGAATCTCCATAATACAGAGCTACTCCTGAGGAGCACAACACTTTTATAACTGTTGCAAAGTGGCCATCTGCAACCTTTCGAAGGCATTTCCTAATGTTAGGGTTCTCCTTTGTTACTTGTTCATAGATTCATGTCTATCATGATCCGTAGTCGTATGTGTAGAAAAATTGTCTATATTTTCCACTATCTTGGCAATACCATCTTCTCCGCCTCATGTAGAAAGAGAACACAAAATATAATGTTGTTGTAATGAATTTCTATTACCAGACCTTCTGTCTCATATATTATTGGGCATGACCACCTATAACATGTAATGGGGAAGAATCAACAATCTCATCCAAGCGGCAACAGAACCTGGACCAGTGATCACTTTGTAAAGAGTTGTCTTCAACACATGAGAGAATGTAAGACATCAACTATGAGGGATGCACTTTACAATTTTTATAGGTACTTAAAAAACACAATCAAGAAGCATAGAATCCAGAACCAACTCCTCTGTGGCATTAGAAATCTCAAGGCCCTTTGGGTGGGGCTTCAAGATTTTAACAACATGTCCTTGAAAATCTCATGTATCATCAAAAACACATACAAGGCCATCATCATGACGAAATGCATGACTCAGAGCATGTATCCGCATACACCTTCCACATGTCCATTGATCAAGGACCCTCAAAGCATACTCTTCTACAAGAAATAAATTGTAGTCATTGTACATGGCGTTCCATAATGCTATATTGCGCTCTTCATTACAAAAGTGCAACCTCTTAAGGTGAAAGATCATACATGTAAAACTTTTATTACCCTCCTTACCATCCATGCAACAATGAAAGTTGTAGAGTGAATAATGAAATCCTCCTATTAGAAGTTGTGAGACACTACGACAATCAACCATCTTATCAAATTGTATTGTAGTGGATACATGACAATATCACCCAGTGGAGGCACACACCCTCCAACAATTAATGATTTGTAGAATCCCTATTGTAGGCATAAATTATGGCTGACTATAAGAAGCATGCATCTCCTGTGGAATATCTCTTTCCTCTAAATCCTAAAAAGGTGGGATGCTTTCTACATATTCTTTGTCACTGGCAGAAGCAGAAGTACTACTGTGAAGGCATGTGCTAAAAGCGCTATGATTTTCAATTTTATATGCAACCACTGTGAGTTGGGTATTACTATCACTATGATCCTACAATTTTTTTTGGTGCCAAAAACCCCATTCGCCTCCTCCTTTCCATGGTGTTGATCAGCCTGCATCTCTGCATAGTAGCTACTGTCAGAGCCACAACCAGTTGAGTTTCCTCCACAACTACCTCCTTTAGACATCTATATCCTCAAGCTGACAATAGGAAACCTCTTCCTGGATATGAGGAGATCACCTACGGATCTGAGATAGCCACAACCTTGGCATAGGTTGTGCATTCCAAAATCTTCTAGATATGAGGCAACTGCTGCCAGATTTGAGGCAACCGCCACCTTCGGCATCAAGTCTTGGATGTTTTCTATTTCAAGACTCAAACCAGTGAGTGCTTCGATATCAAGTTTGAACGTCACCCACAAGTGCGGATCCATTCGAAGAAGTCAAGTCGAAGCCAATGGTTGAGAGAACCTCCTAGATATGAAGAGCCCCTTTTGGATTCCAATCGTATTGGGAACAGAGATATAGAAACCATAGGCAAAGCTATGACTACAATTCATGGTCATGTTGCAGTTGAGAGGGAGAGCAGTTACGCAAGCTCCAGTTCTGGCAAAAGTAGAATGAAGAAGGGGACACAAGGGATGACATAGTGACAACAATGGATGTTGCAGCGACACCAAGCCATTCTATTGATGACACCGAAAGAATTTAATTGACAATCCTAATAATGAGTAAAGGGATCACTGATACACATAGAAGAGCAAACCAACTAAGATTATTATCCTAGAGTTTAATCCTTTTTTACTTTCCAGTTAAGGCTAGTATAGAAGAGTCGATCCCACATGACAACATTTTTAAGATTGTTCTCTTTTAATCCCGATTAATTTTTGAATTTTTTTATATTATTATTTTTGAATAAAGAATAGAAAGTAAATTCCAACTGAGGGTTGTTTGATTACACTAACAAGAAATTAAAGTGCAAAGAAAGTAAAAGATTACACTAAGGAAAAGAAAAGAAAAGATTATTTTAAGATAAGGAAGTAAAGAAAGAAGATTGTTAGTACATAGGATTATCTAAACAAGAAGTAAAGTGCTGAAATTAAAAGAGTCAAATTGAAACAAGCGTTGAAGAAATGGTTGAAATCAAATGGGAGAAAGCATCGAGGCTTAGGGGTTTTCACTACCTCAGTCAAAGTGAAGATAAGATAAAAACAAACTCAATAATTAAATATATAAGCGGGTATATGAATCATTCATAAAAGAAACATGAGACAAACTCCAAGAGAGACCATGGTCCTGGTGCTCACACTTCATAGTTCATCATCCCAATGTGGATTTTTTAATGGTTGCATCCAAATCTCCATGTAACTAGTTAGTCATTCTAAATACCAGTTTCTACGGTTGCATCCGCCAGAATTAACTCACGATGATAATGATTAATCACTTCATTTAAATTGACAAGTTTCTAACCCAAAATCCATCAGCACAAAAGAAATTGTATAAACTATATCCAATCAACACAATGGCCAAGGGGCTATTCCCCTTGCCTCAATAAATAGACTACTCACTAGCCATAAGAGGGGAGCAAGAGAAGAAAGGGATGAAGCCATAGACCATAGAAAAGAAAATCTCCAAAGAGATCTAGGTGGTTCCAGTTAAATGGCTTGATCCCTTAATCATCCGTTCCCAGAGAAGAATAGGAAATAAAGAATAATAATAACACAAGATCTAGAGATGAAGAACCAAAATTGTATTTCACTATGTAAAGATTACACTAAGAATTGAAAGTAATAGAGTTTCAATATGAAATGCTAGTCCAAAAACTGAGGACCATTTTCTTAGTGGAGAACCCCTCCATTTATAGGGGAAGGAGGGGTGGAAACCCTGAAGGGGGTAAAAGAAGTGAGAGGGGAAACTATTGTAAGCTACTATTTGCAAATCACGAAATGGCTGTTTGGGCTAACCCATACAGTTGTTTCAGTTGTGACATGTTGTGGCTTTGGAGTAGTGTCCAAACCCTAGCTAAGTGGAGTGGTGGCGCTGGGGAACACATATCGCACACCGCAAAACGGTCGTCTCGCTAGGTGAGATGGTCATCTGGAGATGATGTGGTGTGGATCTAGAAACTTCATATCGAAACCCTAAAGAGGGTGGTGGCACCACCATTTAGTTGCAAACTTGGGCTCGAAGCAATGTTCGAGGCAGTCATCTAGATGATGTGGGATGCCTGTCTCACGCTGTTATGTGTGAAATCAATGATTTTGGAACCCTACTCAAGTAGCAAAATCCTTGAGAGCTGATTTGATCCTAGGTTAAGCGACCTAGCCATATGGGTTCGCATGGATGCTCGTCTGGGTCCATGGGACAACCATCTCACTGAAGTGAGATGCCCATCTGACATGTTGAAGTAGCCGGTTGACCTGAGGGTAAGGTGACCGTTTGGCTCTGAATGTGGGCATCTCTGGGTGAGCCGATCGTCTGAGCCTAGTGAGATGACTATCTCACAGGCTTAGTGGGTTAGAAATCAACTTTGGAGAAAAACCCTACAAAAAATGAGAAAGAAGATAAGTATATGCAAAATAAATCAATAAGAGTGTAATTTGCAATATGGTTCTAGAAATTACTGAAAAAGAGATAATTTCTAATGAAAAAGATTATTATAAAATATGAAAAGGATATATGAATATGCATTCCTCAAAATACCCCAGACTTTAATCTTTGCTCGTCCCGAGCAATTTAAATTACAAATAATGTCTACTTTATATTTGCAACATGTCATCCTCACTTTGTAACATCACTATAATCCTTACCTCCAATTTTTTTCCAAGTGACTCAATCTCCTAGAACCACGTAGCACAAAGTTCTATATTCCCTATCAAAACAATTATCACATCTTGCTTCTAAACTAAGATTTTGTAGAAAAATTGGCTTCCTCTTACTTTTGCTTTGACACTCTCAATTTTTTTTTTGTAAGTTGATGCACAAGAACAAGACATAATTGGGGGGGTGCAAAAAAGAAAGAAAGAAGTGATGAAAAATATTGATCCCTCCTCTATTCTACGTAGTATATGAATTTGTGGAGTTGTGGCTACATTGGTCATGATTTTTTTTCACATGCACCTTTGGTATCTTTTGATGGTACACCCCTTTGTGGGGGTATGGAATTTCATTTGGGAATCATGCCACCCCGGACATTTTTGTCTGGTGTTGATTCCCTGCTTCTCTATTTCAGAAGAAAAATAAAGGGAAGGAAGAGATGTTCTTATTCTTATAACTTCAATGTTCTTTTTTTAGAGAGTGACATTGATCTAGTTAGAATATTCCTATAATTCACATCATACAACTTTATGACAAGATAATCCATTATTTAAAAATAGGGAAAAATTATGCTTCGTTCTGATTGATTCCTTATAACTTGCCAACTATTCCAAGGAGTGATATTATTTAGGGGTTCTAGGTGACATGATGGTTCTAGAAATGTCAATTTGTCATATATTTTGTAAAAAAATTTACCTAATTCAATTTGGGATACAATGATTGATCTCTACTCAATGGGCCGACTAGATAATGGCCATGAACTAAAGCAATTACATACAAAATAATAAAAAGGCAAAATAAAGAAAATAAGAGAAAATATAGGGGGGGTGGAATAGAAGCATGCCACCCACCTCCACCTCAAACTTAGATTTTATCTCATCCTGAGCAAAACCTAAATCAAAGATGGAGGGAAGAAAATCACTCTGGTGGTGGAAAGTGTGAAGATGATGGAGGGGTGTAGTAGTAGTTTCCCCAATACGGGGAGTTGGGTTATGCCTGATGGGCCCCATACTCCTCATATTGAGGTCGGCTAGCTTCGTAGTGGCTTTGGTGTACATGCCAGGACTCATGGGAGCACTGCATCGTGTACATGTGATTTAGCTGGTGACCTTGGCACTGCTACTCGTGTTGGATTTCCTCCAACTAATCTCAGGATTCATGAAAACCATAAGGCTCCACGGGGCCTTCCTTAGTGCCTCAATGTCTCCTAGTACAACTTCGATAAGGAGGAGGTGGTGGTCCGGTCTCCTCGTCATGTGCCTCCAAAGAGAGACTCCTCCTATGGGCTGTAGGCTTAGGGACATCACTTGGATCAGGATGATCCTAGAGGAAACATTGAATGTGCTCTAGCAGGTCTGTCAGATCAAATACCATATTTGCAACTGCAAACCTAGCATCTCGAGGAAGCTCTAGGCCAACAACAATACCTTTGAATGTCAAGTAATAGACATCCCTAGTTGCTCCATAGCGGATGAGCTTGCAATCATTCAAATATGCGAGATCAATCAGATGATGCACATGCTCCAATGGTGGAAAATGGATGTGAGTGAAGCCTAACAATTTGGGCACCATAGTAATAACATGGCCAATGCAAAGTAAGAGGTTTCATGGGTAGCTTGATAGTTGAGATGTGAAATCATAACATTCCCCCTGTTGAAAGGCTCATCATTCAAAAAACACCAAAAAGTGTAGAGGTCGAGGTGGGTAACTGTTCCTTGTGTTCCCTCCCTACTAAAAATAGTGCATGCTAGGACACGGTGAAGATAGCGCACCACGGGATTGTTGATGTTAGATGCCTTGGTGCCGCTAGGTATCTTGGGAGGAAGGGCCACAATGTCTGCCCAAAACCTCTCCATGTTGTAGGAGTCTAGATAATTGTCATGGTGGTGACCCATGCATTGAGATAGATAATCGAACTCGCCTTCATCGATGATTATGGAGGTGAACCGGTGGGTTGAGATCTCCAAGAATTCCATAGATATCTAGATTCTACAACTAGAATTCCCTTGCGAGCAGTGCTAATGCCAAAAATTGGACATGAACTCAAGGGTGAGATCGATGTACACTGGAAGGAAATGTAGACACTCAAATCTCATGGAGTGCTCATTGCTAATAAATTGGACGTATGTTCTTGGATGCAGAGCATTTTAAGGCGGTCAAGGAGTAACTGAATTAGGGTCATGTTGGAATGAGGACAGTCTACCTATGATCTCTTGGATAAGTCTGTCAACCTCATTGATGTCCTGAAGCATCTCCTCGGCTACCTCAGGAGAAGATTTTCCAGTAGGCTCCCAGATCTTAATGCATGGTGTAGAGTGGGAGAGGCGAGGTAGATCACTTGAGGAGGAAGCAGGGTCTTCCTTTTGTTCTTGAGGAAGTGATAAAACATGATGGAACACGATTATGTGCTAAGATGGGCGTCTGGAGCCTACACGCTCATCTGGGGGGAATGAGACAGTCGGTTGGTGGTTTGAGATGGCTGTTTTAGGTGACAAAATGATCATCTCATAGGGTTCAGACGAGCGTCTGGCATGGGAAAGAGAGTTGGCATTGCGCTGATCAAGACGGTTGCTTGGTAGCTAGATGATAGGCTGGGATGATCGTCTCCTCATGTAGTCAGTGAATGGTGGCGGAGATATTTTTTTAGGGACACCGGAGGTGGAGTCATCACGAGCCGAGGGACAACCGTCTTGGCAGTGATATGACAATAGGGGAGGTGGAAACTGTCGAGTTGAGGGCACCAATTAGATGGTAGGTGTCTGACTGGTTTAAGATGGTTGCCTGGTGACGCAAGGGGACGACGACAAGATAATGGCAAGACAACTGGCATCATCAGTGAGGCGACCGTCTGGAGGTGGAGGTGGTGCTTCTAAGGAAACTAGGGCTCTGGGAGGAGAAAGAGGCTTGAGTGTGAACTGTCTCCTCTCCATCCACACATTTTATAGGCGCTAGAGTATGTGAGATTATTGTCTAGTGTTTCCCAGATGACTTTTTGGGGTCTTTGGTTGGTCAAAGGACACATCAATTTTTGAAACGAAGTGAGTTTGAAAGTTCTTCAATGTGCCTCAAGGAGGGAAAGACGACCGTCTCACTCAAACCAAATGATAGTCTGGGGGTTTATGGTGCCTTTTCAATTTTTGAATTTCAAACGACCACCATTGTTGGAGTGACCATCTTAAAGGTCGAGATGGTCATCTCACCTTTAACAATGATGGTCTGGCTGGGCAGAATGTCTTGCCTTTGCCCATTTGAACGGTAGGTTGTACAACCTTTTTTTAAATTGAAACTCGAATCTGAAACTGAAATATTAAAGGTTTGCTAAAGCAATTATATATGAAAATTGCAAAAACTTAAAAGATTGAGTTGCCTCCCAATAAGCACCTAGTTTAATGTCGAAGGCTCGACAGTACTGGGTCATGGAGCCATTTCAGGCTTGGGATGGGGAGGTGGAGGTTTGTGTAGGTTGAGATCTTTGAGTAAGGAGAGTTGATGTGCTTGAGAAGATAGAAAGTCCTCAATGGTGATGTACCATTTAAGCATATGTCCATTAACCTTAAACTCCCCTAATACCTTATCCCAAATAAGAAAAGTTCCATGAGGGTAGGCATGCTTGACAAGGTAGGGCCCGTACCATCTAGATTAGAGTTTTCTAGGAAAAAGTCTCAACCTGGAATTATACATTAAAACTTGGTCTCCCTCCCTAATATCTTTTCACTTAAGATGTCCATCATGCCATAATTTAGTTTTGTCTTCGTATATTCTAGCATTTTCATAGGCCTTCATCTGGAGCTCATCTAACTCTTATATTTGTAGAAATTGATTTTCACCTGGAACAAATAAGTCAAAATTAAGAGTTTTGATGGCCTAATTGGCCTTATATTCAGATTCTATGGACAGATGACACGATTTGCCATAAATCAATTTGAATGGAGTGGTGCCTATGGGGTTTTGTAGGCAGTTTTCTATGCCCACAATGCATAATTGAGTTTCAAAGCCCAATCAGTCCTGGTGCAATTGACCATTTTCTCTAGGATGGACTTGATTTGCCCATCAGCCCTAGTGTAATTCTATGACTTAATTCCCTGTCACGATCATGACGCATGTCTCTGCCGAGACCATTACCGCAGTCGCGACCTTCAACAACAGTAGTAGCATTTGTCTCAGTCACGGGAAAGAGGTATCGTTACAACCGTGGCTCCATTAGAGGTCAACACACATTCGTGGTCGTGATGACATTCTTGGTCACGAGTGGCATCACGATTGCTCCTTTTGTCCGGATCGCGACCCTATTCTCAGTCATGACATCTTCTCCCAGTTGACATCCTACATTGTGGACATGATGGATCATCTCGATTGTGACTGGCATAGAGGTCGTGGCTAGGAACTACTGATCATTGGCTCTGTCTCGGGCGAGACATCCATGAATTATTATGGTCGATATGGTGTCACAGTTGTGACTAGATACTAATCTGCATGGATTGGGAGAGGGTATTAAGTTAGATCCAGATATTGTTCAAAGATATTAAAATAGATAGAAATATCCAAAAAAGGGATGTTAATATAGAAATAAAATAGGTACAAAAACTTCTCAAAATGAGGTGTTATCAACTCCCCTAGACTTAGAGTCAAGCATGTACTCAGGATAATAGATAGGATCAAATCATTCAGTGATGAGGTATACATGATTTCTCTTTTTATGAACACACAATTACCAAATTATTCCATCCTAACAACAAAAACCTTTGTGATAGGTTTGGTTCACTTCCTAAACTTCCATCTCCTTCCTTTATTTATAGAGTTGTGTGACTTTATAGCCAAGCCACTGACTTTTGTAGTAAGGGACCATCCTTCACAATGACCTTCATGCCCTTGGTTTCTGGCTATACTTGTAAATGATTCTAGCAAGGGGTAGCTTTCACACCCTACCTTATTTTAGTTGTGCCTAAGCTATCTTGTTTGGGTAGGTTAGGATTTTAGTGTTCTTGCACCCCTCAATCTCCCTCAACCATGGGTTATCTTAAAGATAGTGTTGCCTAAGCGGGCCCTGATGTAGTGTTGGGTGATTTTATGAGGTTTTCTTTGGAATGCAAGTGGGTATAATTTGGCTTCAAGATTCCACTTCCGGGCATGACATATCTGCATTCATGAGTAACAATATAGTGGCCAGGTGGAATCCTACGACATCTTTTTAGGCACAATTTTCATAATGTTTTTTCTTTTTCTTGGCTCTTCATTCTACTCTCAGGCTTGGGAAAGGGGTTGGTAGGATTTTTGGTAGCCAAGCCTTTTTTCATCCCAAAGCAGGGATAATTAAAACCGGAAGGGGTAGTTGTTTTCTTCTTGTGGGAAGTGTAGACTTTCTAGTTATTAGGCTAGGAAGATTGGTCGGGAGTGTGGCTGATAAAGTCCTCCTTGTTTCCAGAGGTTCTATAGATTCAGGGGTGTTCTTCTACATTCAACAGTGTGCCATAAGAATAAAATAAGATAGTAGTGTTGTGTCCTTTTCTTTTTATGTGAATTAGTAGCTCATTTTCACCACTCTAGAAATGATTATGCTTAAAAGGTAGAAAGAGGACAAACAAGTCTAAGAAAAATGGAAAATTGAATCACATAGAGGGATGTTAAAACTACGAACTATAGCAAAACTTTGTTCAAAATTGCTCAAAATTTTCAAAATTGTTGCAAAATGTCCTACTGTGCAGAGGTAAAAGTAAGGGTAAAAGTAAGAGATTGTATAAGTGGAAGTTAAACTTAAGTGTAAAAATTGTACCTCTATGCCCATTTATAACTCCTCACCCAAATTTATCATTCACTCCGTCCCAAAGTGTCAAAACTGAAGGTGTAGGTATAAATGGGATTATTTTATTTTTGTTAGTTTTCAGTGATTTCCCATTTCGACTGCAGTAGCATGTTGGCATATATTCCATAGAGCATGTGATATTGTTCATGTTACATGCTTTCAACCTTCGTATTCATCAAGGCCAGGGCTGTCATCCATGCTAGGTAGTAGAATCCACAATCGTTAGACAAGTTCATCTGATGTGGGGTTCTATCGAAGAATTATGTCTTTTTAAGGTCTTTTCCCTTTGTGTGCATGTATCCCTTTCCTTGACTGTGAATCATCTTGATGATTACTTCTACACATGTAGCTACTCTCTCTTATGTAGGCATCTTTGCAGTAGTCATGTTTGTGTGTTTGTTTGGTGCGAAGGCTGAATCTCAGTTATTATACAAAATCACAGTCTTTGCTGTGACATTGACTACTATAAGGGTCAATGGTTATCATGTAGAATAGGCAAGAATACATAGGCTGAAAGAGAGTTTGTTAGATGTTACTATAAGCGTTCTTTTTCACCTAGCTTCATAGTCTGAAAGAGAGTTCGTTAGATGTTTCTATAAGTGTTATTTTTCACCTAGCTTCTTATCTTTTAGAATGTCATCGACAAGCAACAAGTATGCCATGTATACATTTGTCATGTTATCCCCCCAACAATGATTGGTCAGGCAACATGGTCCTCACTGAAATGTACCCTCCTAATTTTCAAATTTTCACATAGGTCATTCTTTAGCACACAAATGCCATCCTTCTTGAAGATTACATCCCCTACAATATTGCCTTCCTTTAGGCAATTCATCAGTAGTTGTAGAGATTCCAATGATAGGCCTTCACAAGCCCATCTATCAAAGTTCTAGAAGGTAGGCACTATCTCCCCTACTGGCCCATCTGGCTTGATTTTGGGCATATCATCTTCATTAATTTCTCCCTCTTCAGGCTCAACATTTGCATGTCTTCTTGCTCGTCTTCCGCCTAAGTTTGTTGTTCTTTATTCTCAGTGGTGTCTATAGGCTGACTATTAAATGCCTACCCTTCTTTCCAAGCTACTGCCCTGGCTGGTTCATCGAGATCAATCCATATGGTCTTCAACTTTTCTCTCCATGTGTTCTTTTCAGGCAAGGGTACCCCTGTGTGAAGCCTACGTGGTACCGTATCTAAAGGCATCACTGGATCATTAAAGACGCGGTGATCGTAGATCACTTCCATAGAATAGGCACCACGTAGGCCATGCAGATCTTCATTGCATAGGTAATCTAGAGGAATTCCCTTCTTAATGGCTTCCATCATTCTTAAGACAATAAAAGCACACTCCCCAGTTCCTAACTCTTCTTGAGGTACCTTCTTACAGATAGAGAATTGTTTCCAGACTCCCTAGTGGTGGTCTCCTACCATTTGGATTGCACATTGTAGATGCAGTGCTACCTTCAAGATATCCCTAACTTCCTTCCTTTTGTAGATTAGGGAAGTATTGTCCAACTCAGCGGCACAACATTTATACACTATGGTACGCCGCTCATACAAATTCACCACTATTAAAGCCCAGTGCTTGAGTGTCATCATAGGAAGGGTTACAAACTAGGTTTCTGCCCTCTTCACAACCCGTTGCAGTTCTTTGTCATCTTAGGCATTAAAATTTTGATCGAATAGATGCCCTGCCAAATGAGTTGTGCCATTGAACACTAGTTCCACTTTCTCAGGGTGAAGGAACTTTTCAAGTAGTGTTGTGTAGAGCACTTTAAATAACTTCTTGTGAACATGTTCTCTCTTAAAAAAGATCCCACTAAAGTGTTCCCGAGTCAGAGACCTTCCCTTGTTATAATATAGAACATTTGGGCTTGGAAGGTTTTCATCTCGCACATCTGCCATAACATGGACATCCCTGCATGTTATTCTAGAGAGTGAGGCCATGTCCATGCCTACCATCTTACATGGGAAAGGTGGAGAAGCACCCAACTCTTCTTGATCAGCGGGTGGGCTTCACTTTCTGGGTGACTCATTGATAAAGAATGAAGTGAGGCTGCCTTCATCATCCTCGGAAGTTCCTTCTCCCTATGCTTGTTTAGGAGAGACTGGGGCAATAGGAGTAGGGGTTGTCTTTTCAGTAATATTCTTCACCTGAGGCTCTTCTTGTATCACATTGTAGGTTGTAATTGCCTTGATAGACTCTTCTAGGAGCTGGTTTTCTTCTGATGGATGTTCAAGCACTGCTTAATTTAGTGTTGCTAAATTTGTGGCCATATTCCCATAATATATGTCTTCGCAACACTCACTGTGCTCCCCAAAGTCCACATAGAGGTCACAGACATCTAGAGAGATACCTAGTTTGTTGATGCAGTGCTATAGCGTTGATTCGTCAGCATAACTAGCTAACTTTCCACTTCTCTCTTCTGCTGGGTCAGATTTTTTGGCGTCAGCGGGGGCTACCTCTTGGGGTGTTGGGTCCTCATTTATGGGGGTGGAGTTCATATTGAACTTGAGTGCTAAGGTGCTCGTCTTATTCCCATCAACACCTTGTGGCTCTTTAGGTTGTGGTGACACCTCTTTTGTGGCTAGCTTTTCCCTTTGGGCGGGCTTTACATTCACACTTTTGTCTTTGGGTGCAGAGGTTGCATCCTCTCCGCCTACATCATAATCCTTGTGATCTAGGCTTGAAGGTCTTGAGGAAGTGTGAGATGGGGATGGGTTGGTCATGTGCCTTGACCTCTTTCAATTTCACCAATTTTCTAGCTCTTGACGCTCTGCTGCCGTTTCTTTTTTCTCTTCCTCTAAGCACTGGAATTCATTCTTTAGGTCTTGCAGTGCCTCCTCGTACCCTTTTCACATCATCTCCTTGTCGGATCGAATGTTATACCTCTCTTTTCTGAGTTTCTCCATTTCTTCTAAAGTAGTCTTGATAGCCCCCATCATTATTGCCTGGTTATTGATCACCTCTTGCATGAACTGAGGAAGTGATTCATTTTTTGCATTTAGGGCTTGTACCTACATTGTTATTGTACACAGGTTAGAGATGATATGGAAACTAACTTCAAAATAATGTTGCATATGTGCCCACATGGCATCAAATCGATGTCCTAATACATCACCAAAGGTTTTTAGGCATTGTTGTTGTTCGGCTGTAGGTGTTGATTGTGTTGTTGTTGCTACTCCGGGGATTGGTAGTGTTGCTGAGCTGGTTCTTCTTGCACACTTTTCTTTGTTGTGCTTGCTTCTTTTTTAGCACTTGTCGCTTATGCGGTGGCTAATGCTTCAGGCTACTCGGGCACCTCAGGTACTTCTTCAGCCATAGGAGGGGTTGGGGCGGGCTTGGAGGCCTGAGGGCCATGGCTTGATTACTTCTCAACCTTTGGAGTTTCTTCTTTCATGACAACATAGGCACTTGGCTTGTCGGCCATCTCTAGGTTTAGCACTTCCTGCACCTTGTTTGAGATAGAGGGGGAGGGTGGTGCATTATCAAACCCTTCATCATAGTGAGTTGGTTCATCATTCAGAGATGGCTTCTTTGCCGCTTTTATCCTTCTAGGAGTGGCGTCTGATGTCTTGTCTTTTTGTTTCCTAATCACCAATTTCTTCCTTTCTACTAGCTTTTGTTGTTCTACCTACAACTCTGGTTGTGTTCCAACTCCTGTGTTAGTAGGTGAATGCAGATCTACAACTCTTGTAATTGCACTCGAGTGCATTTTGTTTACATCTTCTTCAGTGGGTCGCACCTTGTGGGTGACATAATATGCCATGTATGGGAGGGGTAGAAGCAACTTTGAATATGATTGCTTGTAGAAGAGTTTTTCCTTCTTCGACATCATAATGCCAGAAGTTATGAGGTACTTCATATCTATCTTCATGTACCCTTCTATTTCCTCATATCTGCTCAACTTCTCAATTGGCAGGAAGTAGGAGGCAATTTGAGTTATTTTCCCCCCATGAAGAGATCCTTCATCTTCTTGGCATCTTATCCTACAATATTTGATAGTTTCTCAATCAGGAGCCTTCCTATGTTTACTAGTCTCTTGTTCAACATTGACCAGATGAGGAACATGTCTCCTTTGGCCACTCCCCTATCTTCGATCTTGTAAAGATTGTGTTTGAAGTTATATTTTGCATCACTCTGATAAAGCACAAGGAGATTCATGCTATCTTTGAGTTCTTTGGGCTATGTGTATGTTCTCTCGTGAGCTTCTCCCACATCTTATGGATGCTATACCCAATAGTGGTCTTATCTCCCTGTGCTGCTGAGCAGGACTTGGCTTCTTCCTTGTTATTTGTGAATATTTTGTTTAAAATCACCTCTGTCACATTATACTCCTCCCCTCCCATTATCACCTGCATCTTGAAGTCTCCTCCCTCTTCCCTCCTTTCCCTATCATCGACAACCACTATTTCAATCGAGGAGATGAACTCAACAGTCAATTCTATCAGAGAGATTGTCTTGGCTGAGCCGCTACGGTGTGGGTTTTCTCCCCTGAGGAAATCCATTACTCTATTATGGATTCCTATCCTTTTGAAATCTTTGGCTCAATGTACCTTGTAGGCTTAAACACCTTAATTGTCCTCATCAGCTCGTAGCCAGACTTGTGCACCGACTCTCGTGGTATGAAGGCTACTGATTGCCCTGATGTTGTAGTCTTTACACTAGGTTCTTTTTTCTCTACTATTCTAGAGTCAACCTACACCGCCTTCTTCAACTTCTTAGTTTTGGTTTCTACTGGCACAACGACCTTTTACTTCCCATTATACTTCGTCTCTTCTTCTTCAAGCTTGTATTATGAAGTCTTTGTTTCTACGGTCCCCTGAGACTCCTCAGGTTCCTCTGGTGTCTTGTGGCCCATAATATACTCATGTTTTTTCTTTATCATCTCTAGTCTGAGTCTCTTTCCTGGCGATAGATCAGGGTGATCGTTCAATGCTTTGGTGATTTTGTTGAGGGCCTCTTCTGCTCCTTTTAAAGACCTCACCTTCTTTGTCAGGGTGTCAGTCATCGACGTCGACATTCTACAATTTTTAGCAACATTGGGTTGTTAGGTACTTGATAATCAATAATGTACATGATATTAACTACTATTTAGGTATGCATTTGTTACTATTCCTAGTGTATTGGTTGAGATAGGGATCATAATAAAAACTATTGTGACCACGACATTAAGATATGTGTCTATGGTGACCGTGATGGGCGTTGCGATTGAGATAGACCAGAAACTTAAAAGAGAACCTATCACGGCCATGATTCAGCCCTATTTTAGGGCTTTATCTTGTGTCATTTTGCATTTCTGCCACATCTATACTTGTTAGATTACATGTTATTTCCCCCAATATGCTTATTTCTATCAAATGCACTTATGGAGTCTTTTTTCATGTTTTATAGGTACTTTGTCCACTACTTGATGGCATGGAAAGAGGATGGTCCAATCTAGGGTTTCCTCAGGCTTGGAGGAGCCCAAAATGAGGCCAAAACCACTTCCAACCTACCCCAAGTGGTCAAAGAATGTTTTGAAGCAATACCCTCCATGGATGATCAATTTCAAAGCTCAGATGCATGGGAGAGACACCACCACGACCGTGGTACCCCACCACGGTCTTGGTGGACATGCCCTAAGCACAAAAAATCACTAAAACTCCCAGAAATTGATGAAAATGGCCAAAATGACTGTGGTGATCAACATGCCCGTGGCCATAGGTCCCCACCACGACCGTGGTGAGCCCCCACGGCCGTGGCCATCCATGTACATATCCCTATGATCTCCACATTTTAATTCCCACGACCGTGCCCATCCACCACGGCCGTGGTCTACCCTACCCACCACGACCGTGGTAACCCACCACGGCCGTGCTACTCACAAACCCACCTACTTTTCCACTACTTTCCCCATTTTACCCCTAACTTAACCCTAGACCCCCTAGACACCTATAGATACCTAGGTTGTAAAGAAGTGAAACCACTTCCTTAATAAAAATTTGAACAATAGAACCTCCAATCCAAACACACTCAAAAGGTGTGATGGAGTGGGTGTAAAATTTTCAAATCTTTATATAATGGTAATCAAAAGACCAATGTATAGCAGCGGAAGAAAATATTTGACTATTCAATTATAAAACAAAGGGTTACAAACTTAAACTTACATCACAAGGATCCATGTAGAGGGAATCTAAACCACCTCTAGTTTGTCTCCAGGCTTCAACATCTCAAGGTAAGTTTAGGTCAACACATCTTGCCATCCATGTCCTCCACCTAGGGTTGGAAGCATACCCCAGCAAAAGAGAAACAAAGGAGACATCAGCAAAGGCTGGTATGTGCATACTAAAAAGCAACTTGAGCAATATAAGGAAATAGGGACATCAAAATAAAAAGGCTTCCCATGCAAAAGATAAGTACCACCCAATCGGGTATCAAGAGAGAAGATCATAACAAAAAGGAATACTTGCCATAACCAACAAATAATAAGAATGTGTTATCAATATAAACATCCACTACCATGGTGGAAAACAAAGCACATATCATCATCAAACTGCATGCATGTGAGATAAGCATAATACTAGAATATTATAAACACAAAGGCGGCCAAGGCTTCACATCCTTGAAAACCTGATAGAGAATGACTCACCGTCAAACTCCCAATATATGTAAAAGTTGAGCCAAGGCTTCACATCCTTGAAACTCGGGTATGGGGCACCACCACCACCATCCCATAAACATAAAGGGCACACACCCAAAACCATTGTAATTTACACTACTCTAGTGCTACTGAATCACATTGCATGTAAATATAGAGGCAAGTAAATAGTTTAGTCAGAATTATCAAGGTTGCCATCACACAATGGACAACTCAAACATATAAGCAAATCCACTTCAAATGTGGCACAGAACAATATAAGAGATCAACATGCACCAAGGCACAAGATATGATATCAAGAAATTATCTGAGTACATAAAAAGTAAGATAGTTTATACGAACCATGATATCGAAAGATAAGCCATTTTGTGTAGGCAAAAGTCAAAAGAATGATAAAATAGGTGAATTGCTCAATATGGATGAATAGGGGATACAACATACATAAGAGAGATGAATAAGAAATTGCTCAATACAGAATTAATGTGGGATGCAATCATACTTATGAGAGAAGAATTGCTCAATATAGAAATAATAGGAGATGCAATCATACCTCAACTTCAGAGTCAAACGATCCAGGGTCACATCTAGGTCCAAGCCTAAGCCTCCAAAGAACCTATTAAGCATATATATGGGATTAGGGTTAGATTTATATTGATTTCATAAACCCTAAAAACCACCTTTTTATTTATGTGTGAATTAGGTTTCCAAAATGATGTCATATTTTATATTAGGTTATTAGGATTCCAAAACATATTTTATTATATTTTTCTGACTTACATATAATTAGTTATGATTTCTACAAGTTAATTCATTATAAATTAGATCCATTAAAAACACATGTTATAAGAAATTAGATTTAGCCAACAAAACCTATGTAATTAGATAGGCCTTATTTTTTTGAATCCAACGAGTATTTATTTGTAATTTTCTGATCACTGGATTATTAGTTATATATTTTTGAAATTCAACCAATCGGAAAGCAAAGAAAATCCACGTCATCGTTTGCAATGAGAGATCGAGAGAGAGAGAGGGAGCGGGCCATGCCCGGTCGACTTGGACCAATCAATGGCCTCCTGGTCAGTGGGTCAATGGTCTGCCTTGTCCTCACCCAAATAAAGAAAATACGGCGAAAAGACAGGAATGCCCTTGGATGGAAAAACAAAGATCAAACGGGACTCGAGGGCAGAAAGGGAAAGAGAATCAAAGGGGTCATCCCTCTCCTTCAGCGCACGACATGGTCGAACTGCAGCAAGCTGCTGCTCGCACCAAGTTTGGGCAAAAACACCACTCACGATCTAACGAGAAACCGAAAGCACAAAAGGAATTTGGAGCATCTCGCGAACTCACTGGTGCAAGAAATTACTATATTGGTACCACGAGGAGGACTAGAGCACCGCCGCAAGCCTCGAGAGAAGAACAGGTAGGCGGCAGTTGTACATGAAACGTCCGAACAAATTGATGGGTGTAACAGGTTTTTCAAGGTCTTCCGAAACCAAGGGTATATCTATTTATAGGGGGAAGGGTCAGGCTCGAGCAAACCCTATCATGGCCGAGAGCCCTGGGAGCCAAGGTTTGGGTGATTCCCAAACTCTCCATAAAAACGCATGAGTTATGGCTCATTTTGTGCGGAACAACGAAAGGAAACTACTGGAAAAGAAATCGGAAGAAAAGGATTAAAAACGAGGAAGATACGTGGATATGGAAATCCACTTACTGTTCACGGCCTGATCGGTCTCCTACTCGAGGTAGGAGACGACCCCGATTCCGTCCGAAACTGATCCAGCAGTCATCACCACTCGGTGCATAAATAAAATCAGGAAATCGTGACATTTAAATCAAGGCCCAATCAGATTAAACAAAGTGAAGTCAAATAAATGTACCTTTTTCTCTCTCCTCGCTTTAGGGTGTTATCATTATCCAAATTAAACCAAATTTTGCACAGAGATTAATTAAAGCATGTAGATTCCGAATATAAAATTAGATTTCATTTTTGGAAACTTTTAATGTGTTAAATAAATCAAATATCATTTTCTCTTTCCTTCTTCATTAATGGCTTTAGGATTATCCAATTTTGATGAAACTTGACCCTCAAGTCATATTTGATGTGTTGAATACGAATTTGCCATCAATTTTACTTATTAGAGTTGTTTGAATATTTAATTAATATTTTGAAGGTTCTACACACTTTCTCTCTCCTGATTTTACCTTTTAAGGAAACTTTCTCCAAATTGGATGAAAATTCACCCAAAGGCTATATTTATTATGTAGATCACGAATCTAAGATTATTTTCCTCTTTTGGAGTTATTTATTATATTTATTTATTAATTACACTTTTTAGGCAATTTCTCTCTCTTAATATTACCATATTATTTCAAGGTTGTCCAAATTAAATGAAAATTGACATGTAAGCTTATTTTGATGTGTAGATTACGAATTTGAAGTCTATTATTTATTTTGAGGCTTTATTACATAGATTATGCCATTAGGCCCATTAGAGGCCCATTAACAACATTATGCATCCAATTAAGTTATTTATCATCTTATTATCACCAATTGAATTATGTGACATATTATTTACATTATTCATGAATTAGATTGTTAGGATCATACTAACCTCAACCTTGTTTGGAAAAACCCAAAAGATATAGTTCTAGGGTAGGGTTTAAGATTTGGTATGTTACATAGGTGGTGGCTGGGGCATGAGGCTAGCTACCTTCTACCACCTCCTAGCTCCCCAAATCGCCACCCACTCCATTCCACTCCATATCCACCTCAAATCCACTCCATTTCACCATTTCCACCACATAACCCCCCATATCTAAGTCTTCCATCCACTTCCTTTCATCATTCCACATCATTTCATCCTTGGAGGAGGGAGGAGGATGTCCTGCAGCTACTGGAGAGGAGGATTGCTTCATCTACACTGAGCTCCATGGCTTCTTCTACCTCTTTCTTCTCTTTTTTGTATTTTCCATTTCTATGAGTAGCTAGGCCCCTGTGGGTGGGCTGTTTGGGGGAAATTATGTTACTTTGATACCATGTTGGGGGAAAATGACATGTAAACATTGTAATTCCATTTTTTAATGATTATATTCTATTTTCATCTCACTCTCCATGGATTGCTTGTGGGTTTGTGTGTGAAATCACCTAGGAATTTTGGCAAATTGGTTATATGTATGAATTTTGGGATTTTCCCCTAGGCCCAATTCTTAGATCCCTAGGTTGCCTCCCATCTTCCAACATCCTAATCAATCTCCCTAAACCTAAGTGAGAGATCTAAGTAGCTAGATTAGGTAATTCTAGTGCAATTAGCATGGAGCCTTTTCAAGGCTAGAATGTGGGGGAATTGGGGTCCAAAACCCTAATCTCACCTCCCCATTACTACCCTTGTCCCCTAATTGCCCTAGGAATGCCTAAACTAGAAACCTAGACTTGATTAGACTCTAATCGAATTGAACCTAACCCCTAACCCAATTGAGCCTCGTAAGGGTAGTAGGGGGTGTTAGGGACTAGTTCCCCTATGCACAACCTAGCATATCCATGGCAATTAGTAGCTTAGGTTAATTCATTAGACTCTAACTTGTTGTTTGGTTTGGATAATCTAAATGGAATCATAATGTTCATATGTCACCCCCCAACTTAAGTGATAAGTTCATACCCCTAAACAGCCCACACATCTCTTTACTGCTTGAAACCCTAGTTTTATGCTTGCTTAGCTTAATTAGTTCTTTCCTTGCTGAGTTAGCTTCTTGCTTTTCTCTTGTCTTGCTCATGTTAGTTTAGTTCTTTAATTGCTCTTTGACTTCTCTCTTTCTTGCCTTAGTGTAATTTTCCTTTTCATACCTAGCTTAGTCCTTTCTTTCCTGCTTAGTCTTAATCTAGTCTAGGGTTAACATAGATTTCATTCTCGCCTTTAATTGCTTGCTTGTTCATAATAGTTTAACCATCAAATCACCTTTAAACCCTTAACCCTAGTCTCCGCAGTAGGAACCAAGCAAAACTAACCTAGCTCTAGTGCCCCCTCTTTTCCTTGTGGATCGACCCTTTACTTGCCACCTTCCTATACTACGACATGACCCCATGCACTTGTAGGTGTAGTGTTTTAGTAGACGTAGGTAGCCAGTTTAGGTTTATAAATTTCGAAAGCAAAACCCCATCACGCGTGTTCCGACCTCGTGGGGCGCATCTAGTCGGGTCAAATCGGCTTGTGTTGCACCTCTAGCAGAATCACACCAAGCTTTCTGGTGTCATTGCCAGGGATTAGAGGCGCTCAGCCTAGCTGGTTAGTTTTTCTTTGACTTTTCCTACTGCCCTCATCATTGGTATTCTTTATTCATCATTCTTTGCATTCTTTGTGTATATTGGTTTACTAACTTGTTCTCTTTTGTTTGGTTGTGCTTTGTGCATGTGACAAGCCATTCGAGGAAGACAAGATGGAAGGCCAAGATGCACAAACCCATCCATTTTCTCCACCGCCCTACCTCGAAGGCTATCCTAAGCCTTACACACCCCCACCACCTCCATCGCCATAACCCTCCCACCAATTCACCTTCCAACCTCAATTCATTCTACCACCTCTATCACCACAACCCTCCCACCAATTCACCTTCCAACCTCAATGCCATCCTCCACCTAAAGTCCAAGGGCCATCAACACCGATTCCACCACCACAACTATCACATGCTCCCCCTACTTCCCATGAGAAAATGGATATGATTGAGACCCCTGTATTTGGTGCATATGAAGACCCATTCCTCAAGAGAGAGAAAACCTATGGCATGAGATTTCTGAGGGTCTTAAGGCTTATTAAGATCTATGATGATGATCCCCAAGGAGAGAGAATTGCTGAAAAAGACTTACGAAGCTCGCATGACCCTTGGGAGGAAGATCAATCAAGGAAAGCATTTGAGATGATTGCTTATGATGTGGGTGCAAACATTTTGTTTTTGGACCATGGTTGATGGTGAAAGAACAACAAGCCCAGCTAAAGGCATGAAACTTAGCGCTTGTGGGAGGCAACCCACCTAGGTTTGGGAATTTTTCACCCAAACTTCAATTTTTGATACAATTGCTTTGTTTTTACATTTTCCAAGAACACACACACTTGTGTTTAATAGTTTTTGTCTAGTTTTAAGATGTACATGTGATAACAGGGTGAAATGAAGGAAATTTGAGTACAATTGAGAGAAGGATTCCAAGAAAAATCACTTTGAGTCAAGTTTTTGAGTGTTTGATGTTCCTCATTTTGATAGTAGTAGCTACAGGGACCACCACGGTCATGGCACATCAATACGACCCTGGTCATTTGCATGAAAAACACACCAAGTCCCTGGATTCAGAAGCAAAATTGAGAAAAGCTGCCAAAGGACTGCACCACGGGCGTGCTAGGCAGCACGGCCGTGCAACCTGAATCCACCACGGCCGTGCTACACAGCACGGCCGTGCAACAGACCAATTTCAGCCACTCAAGGCAGATTAGTGGGGCAGCTACTACGCATATCCTCCACCATAGGGAGGAACGCCACCAGAGCCTTGAGAGAGCCATGATTGTCTACCCTATCATCCTAAACTCTAGGATCATGTTGAGGACATCATGATTCAAAAGTTTGGGGTGGTAGGGCAGGTATGCCCTAGTTTCACTATGCATTTCACCTGCCACATCCACTTTTGTTTTCTTGTTTTTGCTATCTACCTTAGTCATCTTTATTGCTTTGCATAATTGCATATCATGTAGTTTACTTTCTTGCAACTTTTGCGTAATTTTCAAAAAAAATTGCTCTTCTTGCCATGCATTGCATATCATGCAAATTTTTGGTAGTTTTTGCATGTTTTGGCTAGGATTTGCTTGTTTACTGATTTAAGTTTAATAATATAGGATTATACGTGATTGGAGACAACTTGACACCATTTTGGCCAATTTTGCCCAAATTTTAGATTTCTTGTCTGAAAGTGTGTTTTGACCCAATCTCTACTGTTTTGAGTAAAAATGATGACCTTTAACAAATGCAAGTGAAATGTCATGCTTTATTGCTAAGTGGTATGGATGTTTGACTTTTTACATGTGCATCACCTCTCTTAGGATTATGATTGAATTGGTTGAAGTGTGAAATTGAGCAAGCTTTGAACGCTTAGTGTTTGTAGAATCACTTGTTTGATATATCAATTTCATGTTGTTCATTCATGTGGTGTGATATCTTGAATGAAGTGTTGGATTAATTTTCATGCAGGATGTCTTATGTGGAAAATCATACCAATGACCCCTCTTTGACCCCACTATTCTTCCACCATCTTCATACCCCTCCGCCTCATAAAAAGATGCCCTAGTGCACATAATCAGCCTTGGCCACCTCCAAAAGTTTGGGGTGGCCATATCTTTGTCTCCCCACTTCACTCTATCCATCATATGCCCTATCTACACGAAGGGCAAAGAAAAATAAAAAAAAAGAAAAGAAAAAATAAAATAAAAGGATGCTCCTATTTAAGAGCATTCAAATAAAGAAAAGACGAGTGTGTAAAAACACTCCAAAAATCTTATCGCAACCCTTTCTTCCATTTTCATACCCATTGAGCTAAGAAGCATCAAACTTAGCTCATTTTTTCCTTTTCTGCAACCACGTGGGTCATTTGGTGTGATTTGAAATGTAAGATTGAATGCATGAATGTGAAACAACACTCCTAGTCATTCTTGATTAATGCCATCATTAAGCAGTTTACCCGGAACTTTATGGAATAAATTTGGATAACTTGTGTATTCTATGCGCTATATTTGAAGTTCATATGCTTTGTGCTCTTTTCATGATTGGTTTGTGAAAGCAGGAGAGGAGAGAGGTGAAATGCATGCACTTAGTCATCTTTGATCCCATTCAATGATAATCATCTTTTACATTGCATTTGTCATGTCTTGAATGTGAAAAGTTTGTAGAGAGATTGAGTTAGAGCATACTTGAGGACAAGTATGTTTCAAGTTTGGGGTGGTGATTCAGCCCTATTTTAGGGCTTTATCTTGTGTCATTTTGCATTTCAGCCACATCTATACTTGTTAGATTACATGTTATTTCCCCCAATATGCTTATTTCTATCAAATGCACTTATGGAGGCTTTTTGCATGTTTTATAGGTACTTTGTCCACTACTTGATGGCATGGAAAGAGGATGGTTCAATCTAGGGTTTCCTCAGGCTTGGAGGAGCCCAAAATGAGGCCAAAACCCCTTCCAACCTACCCCAAGTGGTCAAAGAATGTTTTGAAGCAATACCCTCAATGGATGATCAATTTCAAAGCTCAAATGCATGGGAGAGACACCACCACGACCGTGGTACCCCACCACGGTCGTGGTGGACATGCCCTAAGCACAAAATATCACTAAAACTCCCAGAAATTGATGAAAATGGCCAAAACGACTATGGTGATCAACATGCCTGTGGCCATAGGTCCCCACCACGACCGTGGTGAGCTCCCACGGCCGTGGCCATCCATGTACATATCCCTGTGATCTCCACATTTTAATTCCCACGACCGTGCCCATCCACCACGGCCATGGTCTACCCTACCCACCACGACCGTGGTAACCCACCACGGCTGTGCTACTCACAAACCCACCTACTTTTCCACTACTTTCCTCATTTTACCCCTAACTTAACCCTACACCCCTAGACACCTATAGATACCTAGGTGGTGTCTAGGGCACGAGGCTAGCTACCTTCTACCACCTCCTAGCTCCCCAAATCGCCACCCACTCCATTCCACTCCATATCCACCTCAAATCCACTCCATTTCACCATTTCCACCACATAACCCCCATATCTAAGCCTTCCATCCACTTCCTTTCATCGTTCCACATCATTTCATCCTTGGAGGAGGGAGGAGGACGTCTTGCAGCTACTGGAGAGGAGGATTGCTTCATCTACACCGAGTTCCATGGCTTCTTCTACCTCTTTCTTCTCTTTTTTGTATTTTCCATTTCTATGAGTAGCTAGGCCCCTGTGGGTGGGCTGTTTGGGGGAAATTATGTTACTTTGATACCATGTTGGGGGAAAATGACATGTAAACGTTGTAATTCCATTTGTTAATGATTATATTCTATTTTCATCTCACTCTCCATGGATTGCTTGTTGGTTTGTGTGTGAAATCACCTAGGAATTTAGGCATATTGGTTATATGTATGAATTTTGGGATTTTCCCCTACGCCCAATTCTTGGATCCCTAGGTTGCCTCCCATCTTCCTACATCCTAATCAATCTACCTAAACCTAAGTGAGAGATCTAAGTAGCTAGATTAGGTAATTCTAGTGCAATTAGCATGGAGCCTTCTCAAGGCTAGAATGTGGGGGAATTGGGGTCCAAAACCCTAATGTCACCTCCCCATTACTACCCTCGGCCCCTAATTGCCCTAGGAATACCTAAACTAGAAACCTAGACTTGATTAGACTCTAATCAAATTGAACCTAACCCCTAACCCAATTGAGTCTCGTAAGGGTAGTAGGGGGTGTTAGGGACTAGTTCCCCTATGCGCAACCTAGCATATCCATGGCAGTTAGTAGCTTAGGTTAATTCATTAGACTCTAACTTGTTGTTTGGTTTGGATAATATAAATGGAATCATAATGTTCATATGTCACCCCCAACTTAAGTGATAAGTTCATACCCCTAAACAACCCACACATCTCTTTACTGCTTGAAACCCTAGTTTTGTGCTTGCTTAGCTTAATTAGTTCTTTCCTTGCTTAGTTAGCTTTTTGCTTTGCTCTTGTATTGCTCATGTTAGTTTAGTTCTTTAATTTCTCTTTGACTTCTCTCTTTCTTTCCTTAGTGTAATTTGCCTTTTCATACCTAGCTTAGTCCTTTCTTTCCTGCTTAGTCTTAATCTAGTCTAGGGTTAACATAGATTTCATTCTCGCCTTTAATTGCTTGCTTGTTCATAATAGTTTAACCATCAAATCACCTTTAAACCATTAACCCTAGTCTCCACAGTAGGAACCCAGCAAAACTAACCTAGCTCTAGCGCCCCCTCTTTTCCTTGTGGATCGACCCTTTACTTGCCACCTTCCTATACTTCGACACGACCCCGTGCACTTGCGGGTGTAGTGTTTTAGTAGACGTAGGTAGCTAGTTTAGGTTTATAAATTTCAAAAGAAAAAACCCATCACGTGTGTACCGACCTCGTGGGGCGCATCTAGTCAGGTCAAATCGGCTAGTGTGTTGCACCTCTAGCAGAAACGCACCAAGCTTTTTGGCGCTAGAAAGCTTGGTGTGATTCCGCTAGAGGTGCAACACACTAGCCGATTTGACCTGACTAGATGCGCCCCACGAGGTCAGAACACACATGATGGGTTTTTGCTTTTGAAATTTATAAACCTAAACTGGCTACCTACGTCTACTAAAACACTACACCCGCAAGTGCACGGGGTCGTGTCATAGTATAGGAAGGTGGCAAGTAAAGGGTCGATCCACAGGGAAAAGAGGGGGCGCTAGAGCTAGGTTAGTTTTGCTAGGTTCCTACTACGGAGACTAGGGTTAAGGGTTTAAAGGTGATTTGATGGTTAAACTATTATGAACAAGCATGCAATTAAAGGCGAGATTGAAATCTATGTTAACCCTAGACTAGATTAAGACTAAGCATGAAAGAAAGGACTAAGCTAGGTATGAAAAGGAAAATTACACTAAGGCAAGAAAGAGAGAAGTCAAAGAGCAATTAAAGAACTAAACTAACATGAGCAAGACAAGAGCAAAGCAAGAAGCTAACTAAGCAAGGAAAGAACTAATTAAGCTAATCAAGCACAAAACTAGGGTTTCAAGCAGTAAAGAGATGTGTGGGTTGCTTAGGGGTATGAACTTATCACTTAAGTTGGGGGGTGACATATGAACATTATGATTCCATTTAGATTATCCAAACCAAACAACAAGTTAGAGTCTAATGAATTAACCTAAGCTACTAACTGCCATGGATATGCTAGGTTGTGCATAGGGGAACTAGTCCCTAACACCCCCTACTACCCTTACGAGGCTCAATTGGGTTAGGGGTTAGGTTCAATTCGATTAGAGTCTAATCAAGTCTAGGTTTCTAGTTTAGGCATTCCTAGGGCAATTAGGGGCCGAGGGTAGTAATGGGGAGGTGACATTAGGGTTTTGGACCCCAATTCCCCCACATTCTAGCCTTGAGAAGGCTCCATGCTAATTGTACTAGAATTACCTAATCTAGCTACTTAGATCTCTAACTTAGGTTTAGGGAGATTGATTAGGATGTAGGAAGATGGGAGGCAACCTAGGGATCCAAGAATTGGGCCTAGGGGCAAATCCAAAAATTCATACATATAACCAATATGCCTAAATTCCTAGGTGATTTCACACACAAACCAACAAGAAATCCATGGAGAGTGAGATGCAAATAGAATATATCATTAACAAATGGAATTACAACGTTTACATGTCATTTCCCCCCAACATGGTATCAAAGTAACATAATTTCCCCCAAACAGCCCACCCACAGGGGCCTAGCTACTCATAGAAATGGAAAATACAAAAAAAGAGAAGAAAGAGGTAGAAGAAGCCATGGAACTCGGTGTAGATGAAGCAATCCTCCTCTCTAGTAGCTATAGGATGTCCTCCTCCCTCCTCCAAGGATGAAATGATGTGGAATGATGAAAGGAAGTGGATGGAAGGCTGAGATATGGGGGGTTATGTGGTGGAAATGATGAAATGGAGTGGATTTGAGGTGGATATGGAGTGGGTGGTGATTTGGGGAGCTAGGAGGTGGTAGAAGGTAGCTAGCCTCATGCCCTAGCCTCCATCTAGGTATCTATAGGTTTCTAGGTGGTCTAGTGTTAAGTTAGGGGTAAAATGGGGAAAGTAGTGGAAAAGTAGGTGGATTTGTGAGTAGCACGGCCGTGGTGGGTTACCACGGTCGTGGTGGGTAGGGTAGACCACGACCGTAGTGGATGGGCATGGTCGTGGGAATTAAAATGTGGAGATCACAGGGATATGTACATGGATGGCCACGACCATGGGGGCTCACCACGATCGTGGTGGGGACCTATGGCCACAGGCATGTTGATCGCCACAGTCGTTTTGGCCATTTTCATCAATTTCTGGGAGTTTTAGTGATTTTTTGTGCTTAGGGCATGTCCACCACGACCGTGGTGGGGTACCACAGTCGTGGTGGTGTCTCTCCCATGCATTTGAGCTTTGAAATTGATCATCCATGGAGGGTATTGCTTCAAAACATTCTTTGACCACTTGGGGTAGGTTGGAAGTGGTTTTGGCCTCATTTTAGGCTCCTCCAAGCCTGAGGAAACCCTAGATTGGACCATCCTCTTTCCATGCCATCAAGTAGTGGAAAAAGTACCTATAAAAATGCAAAAAGCCTCCATAAGTGCATTTGATAGAAATAAGCATATTCGGGGAAATAACATGTAATCTAACAAGTATAGATGTGGCTGAAATGCAAAATGACACAAGATAAAGCCCTAAAATAGGGCTGAATCAGGCCACAACGATCAAAATGACCGTTGCGACCGTGGTTCATGTGTAACTAAAAATTAGGTTCCATGATTTAGTCAAAAAAGTTCATGCACCGCGACCATGAACGTATGTCACGACCAAGATGTATACTCAGAGTCAAGAAAATGAGATGGATTTAAATATGGATTGGTGGAAGATGTGGAGGGTAAACTTAAGAGAAAGCATCAAAAATGTGAGTGACCATTTATATGGAATAAAGGCGGTTGAGATTGCATATCTAGCGTGTCGTGACCGAGGGGTTGGTTTCTCTGATAGGTCGCGGTAAGGACGATAATCATGCCAGATATGAATGTCGTGGTCACAACTGGTCAAAAAACATGAAAGAGAATGAGGTACGTCATGATTGAGACAACTGTCTCGAATGAAGCCCCATCATGAACACAATGCCAGATGGAGAGATGAAGGAAGAGGTAGATAAGGTGGAGGTAACTGTTGGTGCTGAAACTATAGAGAATTAAAATGGTAGATGGCGACCGTGACCGAAGCACGAGATGCCAAAGGGTAAAATTAGGGTTTTTAGGAAGACGACGAATAGAGATGAAGATAGGAAAAAATGATTAACACGTAGAGAAGAAGAAAGTGCAAAGGCATGAATCAATTAAATAGATGCTTCAGAGAGGGAGAAATGAGCACAATAACTTCTCGGATTAAGAGAGGAAGAGAACGGCAGGACAAGAGGGATCAGTGTAGTCGACGATAGTGATGGTGGGTGCTCGTCACTCCAAAGGGCCTCTGCAGACATCTTCTGGTGATTTAGTCTTGATCACGATCGCTCAAGACTCCTCGGTGTTTCCTTGCTAGGGTTCTTGTGTCATGATGCGAGAGAAAGGGAGAGAGTAAAAGGGAAACCATAGTTGCAAAACCTTCCTCTTTTATACTCAGTGTGTGTCATGATCGAAACAAATGTCACGAGTGAAACAGGTATCACAGTTGATATGTGTGTCTCATTCACGATGCTAAACTAATACAACAACTATCTCGACTGTG
Organism: Alisma plantago-aquatica; assembly: GCA_963693085.1. Classification (NCBI taxonomy): domain Eukaryota; kingdom Viridiplantae; phylum Streptophyta; class Magnoliopsida; order Alismatales; family Alismataceae; genus Alisma; species Alisma plantago-aquatica. The sequence goes on along the minus strand of OY856410.1, from coordinate 44,057,263 downwards.
ACATGTGTCTCGACTGCGACAGGTGTCGTGACTGAGAGACTAAAAAGTGTTTCGGTTGAGACAAGGATTTTTAAGAGCAATGATTCATGTGTTGAACTAATCAACCTCATTGCACATAATTAAAGCAATAATAAAGATGGAAATCAGAATTTACCATCTATTTTAGAGGAATTGAAAGCTACTTAGTGAGAGAAAGTTTGGATTTAAATATGTACATAATTTAGACTTAGTGAAAAATTAGAAAGCATTGCAAAGTTTAGGAAAGCAGTAAATGATCAGCCTTTTTCTCACATCCGAAAAAAAACACGGGACAAAGGAAGGAATCAAGCTTTTAAATTTATAACTCGAAACCTCCTAGGCCCCTGTAACTTTTATTATGGGGTCGAAGTAGATATACGGGGTTGAACACAGGGACGTGGGGACATTTAGGACGCCACATATTTCATTCTTTAATCAGATAAGCCAAAATGATAGTTGATAAAAGTATGTGCTAGAACTAGTCTAGTAGGTTGTCACGATTTAAAACAAAACAAAGAAAAGAAAAATAAAACAAAATAAAATAGAGCCCATGGTTCTACTAATCAAAGAGAGAGAGTTCCTGGCTATGTAACCACAAGTAGGGCAGTCTATGCACCCGTTCTCTGGCATAGACAACCCTCGAACACCTAAGCAAGCTATCTATATCAAACATAATACGTATTGTCGTGTCTGTTCCTATGGGGTCATCCCACTCGCTCTCGCGCAACGTGACTAAAACCATCAACAATATGTCATCGACCCTCTCTCGAGGAATGCCATATCAACACCTTGGAATATGCTAAGTTCCCTCTCAGGTCTTAGGATATTCCGGGATGTTAGGAACATAATACCTTGGATCATCCTCCTCTCGGGTTCAGATCCAAACTATCGTCTCTTAGTCATTCCTACACTGGTCTCTCGATACAGGAAGAAATAGCAGTTCAAGCAAGAAAGAGATCAACCAAACTAGCTATCATAACCAAGAAGGGAAGATAGAACAAGAAACATACTAGATCTGAAGTAAATCTACTCGCTTAAGGCAAAAGTACATAAACATGCCCAAAATGGGCTACATAGATAAGAAGGAGCTCAACTAGACATGGACAAGCATAGTTGGCACCGAACAAAGATGGAATAACATCATTGTACAAGAAACCAAGAAACACAACAGAAGAAAGGGGAAGAAGAAGAGATTTAGCCCATGGAGGAGAGGTGGCTCTCGCTCCTTTGCCTCTGTATAGGCTGGATCTCATCTTTTGGTCCTCCTCCTTGATCAGATCTGGGCTCCTTGGTCCTCTTTCTCTCTAGATCTGCCCCGAATAGTAGCTTGGTGGGTGAACGGAGGTGGAGGACGATGGCGGTTGGTCTAGATCTGAGTTTCCACCATAGATCTAGGCGGAAATGGGCGGATGGGTGGAGAAAGGACTGATAACACCAAATTTTGTGATGTTTTTGGCCTTTATTCTGTTATCAAAACTGCCCTTTTCTGCCATTTTCCTCTCTTTTATATGCATTTTCGCAGTAATTAGCCAAGCAATGCTCTCAGTTCAATATTTCCATCTTTTGCAGAGTTTCCTCCTATTTTGGCCCATTTAGCACCAATAAGGCCGCTCTGGCCCGCAAATAAGTCCAAGTCTGTTTCGGCCCACTGACGCCCGATACGCACGTTGCCCGGTAGGCTTGCGTGATACGACGATGCGCGACCCAAGGATACCGTGTGATATCGGCCACCCACCGGCAAGCGCCTCTCGCCACAATGCCCGACAGCCGACATCCTTGTGTCGGGCGATACTTGCGTTACCCGACCACCAACTGAGCGGAGGTAAAGAGGGCACGTGTCGCTTCAAGCACCATATCTCCTCCCGACCAGCTGCCTATAAATAGCAGCTACAGGGAGCCGAAAAGACAGCTTAGCCAGCTTGGTCAGTTCAGATTTCGGACAGTCGAGTGATCTTCGGAGGGAGCTGCGAGAGCAGGTGTATCGCGCCCCAGTGCTCGTGCCGGGCGACACTAGGTGAGCCCCTCCTCGCCCGAGAGGGAAAGGATGGTTCACTTAGGACTGTCCCGGGCGATACTGCGGGCCGATATCGGCCGACGCTGACGCGTGACACGAATGCCCGATATAGGAATGGTCGCTCTATGTCCGACACGATATCGAACCTGATACGCTTGCCCGTCATGCGTGCCGCCCGAGAGGGTGTGCCACCGGACTTGAGCGTATCGGCCAGGGTCCTTGAGCGATACAATCGCTCGTCACGGCGCACCGCCCGATACGGCTGTATCGGGCTAGGCTCTGACCGATATCGGGCGGGATGGTTACTGTAGCTTATCGTCCTTCTACATCAAGAAGGCGATACTTATCTTTAATTCTGTTATTTCAATCCTTTACTTATGCATTGTGATTAAGACCTTTAATGTTTATATAAATGGATATGCTTAATTACTTGTTGTTCTATGCTTGGTACAATATTTTGGATGGCTGCTATGCTTAATATCTGAACTCTAGCTTGCATGTTTGGATCGCGTTTCGCTTAGCTACCGAATTGTGTTTTCCCATCGCAACAACTTTGAGAGTTGTGTTGTGACTCTAGTGTTTGGTCCGATTCTGGAGTACGAGAGTGCCTGGAATAGAGTGGTATCAATAACATTACACTCTAACTTTGAGCCCAACAATCTCGAGAGGGGTGCCGAGGCTTGGTTAGAGGTACCCGCTCTGAGAGGAGGGGTGCAGGGTGTTACTGGTGCCGCTTGTTTTGTAGTAGTTTTATCCTTCGTACCTTGCTCTAGCTCTAGTTTTATCTTTCTGTTTCTATTGCATGAAAACCCCTAAAAACTGCTAAATGACTAAAACCTTAATTCTTTCTAGTAACTCCACTTGGAGATAGTTTTCCTATTTTGTTCGTGACATCTTTATGCTTCCCTTCTGGGGAATTTATAATCTCTTCTTACCTGCCGGAGTGTAGCGTGTCGATTCTGGGTTCTCAACACTACCCCCCTTGTCCCTGTGTTTGACCCCGTATATCTACTTCGACCCCGTAAACAAAGTTGCGGGGGCCTAGAAGGATTCAGGTTTACAAATGTAAAAGCTCGACTACCTCAAATCCGCCTCCAATTTTAGGACGCGCGATTTAGGCCGGTCAACTTTTTGGCGCCATTGCCGGGGACAAGGCAAAAATGGTACTGTAGACGAATCCGAATCCACTAACTACACTCCCGTGCCTCAAGCTTAGAAATGAGTTTGACAGGCTTCTTGCTATTATTCTTAGCCTAGACTAAATAATTCAATTTTCTAACTTGATTTTTTGTGCCATTCTTTCAGGAACTCGGAAGGACAGATCACTGTTCCACCAAGCTCTGATACCAGTCAACGTTCCGACCGAGCACAATCATCGACATCATGCCTCCCCGTGTCAACCCACAACATGCTGAAGGGGAACAGCAGGGATGGCCCAGGAATGAATCTCCTCCACCAAGTGGCAATGATCGCTATGACGACAATGATCAACATGAAGATCAAGAATCAGAGCACTCCGACGAAGGCCACCCCTGTGTCCGGCATCGCCACCATCATCGACACAGGCGACACCAGGACCAAGAACAACAGGGAGGCAGAAACAGCAATGATTCAGACGAAGAAGAAAAGACTCTAAGGGAGCTAGCCTCCACTAAGGCTAACAATTCCAGATGCCCTATCGTTGTTCCGCGATTCAACGCCGCAAACTTTGAATTCAAGCCGTCTGTCATCTCCATGATTCAGAACAAAAGCTTTAGAGGGAGTTCTAAGAATGACAATCCCTATCACCACTTGGATGCTTTTAAGAACATCTGTGATACTATCAAGATGTGGGGGGTCCCCCAGGAGGTAATCTATTGCAAAGACTTCATCTTTTCTTTGGAAGATAAGGCTCTATCATGGTACCTAGGGCTGCCCCACCAGTCTTTGAACAGATGGGGGGCATTGGCGGATGCATTTGTAAATAAGTTCTACCCAACTGAGAAGACAGTGAGAAATAGACAAAGGATAACTTCTTTCATGCAAAAGCCCAACGAGAACCTCCATGACGCCTGGGAGCGATACCAGGAATATTAGAGGGACTGCCCTCACCACAATTACAAGAAAGGGTTCTTGATCACAACCTTCTATAACGGCCTGACTCCCAAAGAAAGGGTTTCATTAAACACAGCAGCAGGAAGTGACTTCCTAGGGAAGAAACCGAGCAGGTCCGAGAAGATCATCAAGAACATGGCCGAGCTGCAAGCCGACACTGACTATGACAGATCTGACAGGGGCCAAGCTAAGAAGATTAGTGAAGGACGTTCTTTTGAATCCAAGGCACTGGAAACGATCACCTCTCAGATCCAGAGGATAGCTACGGATGTGAAGCAGCTGAAAGAATCTGGCGGAAAGGGTAAGAAATAGGTTGAAAAGGTAATGAAATGTGTGACATGTGGAGAAGGGGGACACGGTATAGAGAATTGCATCTACACCCAACCAGACGCATCAAGAGATTCCGAATCTGAGGATGAGGAAACTGAGAAGGTGGCTTTTGTAAATTTCAAAAGGCCGGACCACCCTGGCTTCAGTTATGGCAATAAGGATGCGGCTGAAAATTCGCATCAGCTGCAAAATGCCTCCAAGCAACCTCAGGCTTTTGAGCAGAGAGAAGGACCAAGTCAGCACACCAAAAACACCCATTTCCCATCAAACAAAGGAAACTTCCAGGGGCAGGTAAGGAATCTAGCATCAGCCAAGGAGCAAAGCGGCGTGGTCGGACAATTATTTGATTTTGTAAAATGGCAGGACACGATTAATAACCAGCTAGCGCAGAGTGCGCTATCAAATTCAGGTGTTTTGAACTCATTGCAGGTCCAACTGGCGGATATGCAGACGCATCAACGCCAAATTGATCAGCAATTAGCTCAAATGGCCGAATTGATGAAGAATCCCTCTGGCAAAATACCATCCAACACCGAAACTGCCAAGAAAGTAGGGATGTGATAAATAGAAGAAGGGATTGAGTTGCAAGAGAAGGATGATGCTAAAGGCTAGGGAATGAAAGAGCTGGAACCGTCAAGCTGGAAGACAAAAAACTACAGCGCTTCTCGGGAGGCAACCCGAGCTTTTACTTTCCTAGAATAGGATTGCTTTTACTTTCCTGCAAGAAAAACATTATGAACATTAAAGTATGTAATAAGGCCCGACTCAGTGCATGTGCCACATGTGTTAACTCTTTTTTATGGGTCACCGCCTTAGTTTTATAGACCGAGATGAGTAATACTAACTGAGGCCAGGACTTTAGCTCCAGGATGGTGATGTTTTACTCATCAACCACTTTAGTCACCCCGATATGTTTTCAAGTTTCTCTCTCTTCCTGTTCTTGCTCTGAAGGTCGTATCGGGAAGTGACCCAACCGATGCTATGAATGCGCCCATATCGGGCTAAGGTATTTCGGGGAGCACAAAGGCCATGACAAATGACGCTCCTTGTGGGCTCTGATCTCCAAACCACGATATAAACACAATTTAAACTTAGCGGAAGTGATTCGATTAGCAGCGAAATACCAAAAATCAGCGGAAATTAAAACTTTTTGAGATAAAGCATTGAAACCATAAAACTTCCTTCATAAAAGGAGATAAACTGTTTACATCTCAGATAATTACTTCTTGAGTAATTATATACAACATGATACAAAATCTCAAGAACTCATAACCAAAATCTCAGACCAAAAGACTCCAAGACCTGAGAGTACAGAGGACACATAGGACTGACTCTAACTACACCACATGGCAGGCTAAATCTCCACCTGAGATTTTACTGCTGCCCCTGGTGCTGCTGCTACTGGGACTGGTCACCTGTAGACCTGTTCCTCCGTCCTCGACGTCCACCTAAAAAGTTGAAGTCTACGGGGTGAGACAATTTTACATAATTGTCCCAGCGAGAGTTATAACTCTCCGCCAGAAGATTTATTATAGCACCTCAAAGAATAACTTAAGCAGTAAAAGCTTCAAAGTATTCAACATCAGATTTAATAGTAAGCATGAGTTCAACAGTTATGAAACATGAAGACATTTTCACTATACAGTGTAACATCAATCAATCAACTCGTAGTTATCTCTAACAGGTATGCTACACTGTGGATTATGTTTTTCAAACATTACTTTTATGCCCTGTGGAGATGAGGTTTACCACTCATACTCCAACCAATCACTGCTAAGTGCCTCAGTATCATACTAGGTCATCGAAAGAGCTGTATTCTCATGACCTTCACCTTCCTCAGTCAGTAAGAGGATTACTTATAGGACATCTTGTGCCTCTACTATAATAGCTTACCAGGGTAATCTGGTCCTTCGCTATTTTTGAGTTACAGTGGCGTTCTGTACTCTCTTCGTCATCAGGAGATTTTATGTTTATCTTCCACTGATACGGATATCTGGGCTTTCTTCATCATCAGGAGGTTTCATGTTTACCATCCACTGATACGGTATGGGATTGTAGTGAAGGATTGACAGATTACACATCTACATCAAACACCTACACTAGGATGTAAGGTTCTACACATCCATATACCCCACATACTCAAAAGTATGTGATCCAGGAGTTCCCTTAGGAAAACCTATTTCACCATCATTTGATCTCTGACAATTATGGATCTATGATCAGGGCTCTACATTACACTTGATTAGTTAGGTACATTCAATATTATTTTAACATCATACATTGTTCTTCAAACAATAACATTAGCATAATAGCTATGAAATGAGAATACCAAATGTAACAAGCCTAACTCTCATCAATCATCATTTCTCAATACATTCATCACAAGTCATCTCTAAAGCATGACCTTGATGGTATTTATGGCTCTCACAGCCCATTTAATTCATAGGTTGCCATTGACAAGGCATCAAGATATTTTACTATTCAATAAGCTAACAACATGCTTTCAATGAATATAGCATCATCATCCATACCTGGATATGATCATCTTCATATCAGAACCTACAAGGTTAATTCAACTGATAAAAACAATTCAAATCAAGAATTATACTTTCCACTCTTGCCATAAGAGCTAAGTTCCCTGATTCTCATCAATTAGGGTTTACTATTCATATTACATGCCATCACCCTAGAATTAGGGTTTATTATTCACATTATGGTAAAATGAACTCACAACATCATCATGTATGAGGAACATCATCAATGATGCTCTCAGATAAGATTAAGATTCATCAATTATCATAAATAGGGTTTTCATGATCTCACATAGGTGGATCATACCCTAATCATGTACATTCATATATATTGAAGGTATTTTACTTGGATTTCAACCATAATTTGGATTTTCTCTCTCCTCTTGCTCATAGGTGATGATTACATCCCTCTAGATTGGGTTAGGTGTAATCAACATTGATAAGCCTAGCCAAGTCATCACCATTGTAACCATTGGGGTTTGCATGATAAAAAGGGGTTACCTACTTGAATCCATAAAGGGTATTTTGGTAAAGTTCACCATTGATCATAACATGGGTTAATATACTAACCACTTGACTCTTAATGTCCCTAGGTATCATTAGGGTTTAGGATGAACAACCATCAAACCATCTAAGCCTTCAAGGCATTAGGCATTCTTATCCTTAAAAGTCCCCAATAGGTTTCACACCTTCAACCTTCAAATAATCCTGAGATCGTTTAAGGTTGTAGACCGTTTAGCTTTGGTTGAATTCAAGACCGCATGACACTCAAGACCGTTTACCCTTAAACGATCTTGAGGTCGTTTGCCCAAGATTGGGTGAAGACCGTTTAGTCATAGTTTGACTTCTGAAGTCGTTTGAGCTCATTCGGACCTGAAGTCGTTTGAACTCATTCGGTCCCGAAGTCGTATGAACTCATTCGGTCCTGAAGTCATATGAACTCATTCAGTCCTGAAGTCGTATGAACTCATTCAGTCCTGAAGTCATATGAACTCATTCGGTCCTAAAAGCTCAAGATCACATGGACCTCCAAGGTGATTCAAAGGGTAAACTCGATTAGGGTTTCCTATGTTGAAGCCTTCAATTGGTCTCAAGCTTGCTAAACACTTATCAATTGAGACAATTAGGGTTAGCCTTAACCAATTGGTCACTCAATTGATCCTCAATTGATATCCAAATAGGGTTGGAGTTGTTTCAATTAAGGTATATAAACATTCAATCATCAACACTCAACAATATGAATCAAATCGAAGTTGATCCCATCAATTGACCTCCAATCGGGCTCAAACTTGGCCCAAACGGTCTTGGGATCGTTTGGATAACCTACAAACGGTCTTGAGACCGTTTGCCCAAGAATTCATCAAAATCTAAGTTGATTTGATAGGGGTTGAACCTTAATTAAGTCACAAATCAGCAATTTGATTATTTCAATAACCCACTGTAATTGGGCCCTCAATTGATCAAATTACCTTAACCCTAGACCTCCAAACGGTCTTGGGTTGACACCAAACGGTCTTGAGACCGTTTGGATGAGTTCCAAATGGTCTTGAGACCGTTTGCCCATCCATCCTTTAGACTCTAGTGAAAATTCATCAAGATTTGATCTATTGAGTTGATCATCACATCAATACTTAATTGCAATATGATTTGGTACCTTTGGACCTTCAATTGGTCATCTATACTTGACCCCAGACCTCTAAACGGTCTTGGGTGATCCCCAAATGGTCTTGAGACCGTTTGGACTAATCAACCCAAAATAGCAAATTAACTCATTGGAATTTCAACACTGATTTCAATTAGGATTTGCCCTATTAATCAACCTTCAACTCATAACTCGTTTGGAATTAATCCATAAAATTTGGTGAGTCATTAATCAACATCATTATGAACAGTAATACCAAACGGTCAACACTTGGTCAACCATCTTAAATGGTCTTGAGACCGTTTGCCCAAAAAGGGCAATTTAAACAGATTGAAAATCAGAACTTAATTCAATTAGATTTGCTAATTGATTTGCTTATATCTCACGATTCCTTTGGAGTTAACCCCTAAAATTTTGTGGGTGATTAACCTACATAATTATAAACAAGATTCCCATACGGTCGTCCTTTGGTCAACGTGATCAAACGGTCTTGAAGGCCGTTTGCCTTCATACGACCCTGAAACCATTTGCCCACCAAACGGTTGTGTAAACCGTATGGGCAATTGGTGGAGGTCGTTTGGTAAAGTGGAAATCTGTGGATAAGCATAGGAATTAACGCCCTTATCTTCTACCTCAAGAACAGTAGCAGTTCTTCACGATTTTTCTTGCAAGGATGCAAGGGAAGATAGGGAAGAAGAAGAACTAGCAACTATATGCATAGAAAAAGATGTATAATCAAAGCATAAGGTTTACAGTTATAAAACCCGCCTAAAGGTTGTTCCTTGAGCTCCAAGCTTCCAAGCTCCAAGCCTTTAATGGCATCTTTGAGCTCCACAGGTCGGCCAAGGTGTATTCTCCAAGGAAAGTTGAAAAGGAATGGCTAGAAAGATAAAGCTAGGTGAGCTAGCCATGAATGCAACCTTGAAAACGAGTTTCCTCCATGAATTCAAGCAAAAGGGATGATCCAAACTTACCTAGGACCCTTGGTCGTCCTTCTCTACTCCATAGCTTAGCCTTAGTCGGTTTTGAGCAAGGGGAAAAGAAATGAAAAGAAGAGGATCGTTCCCTTGCTAAGTGGGGAAGGTAGTATATATACTTAGGTGAAATTTCAACATAAGAACATATACTTTCCTCATTTCTCATCTAAGTCCTTCCTTTCTTCTTTGCACGTCCCCACATCTTATTTATAAGGACAAACTCCTTCTATGGTCAAGAATTGAAGGCAAAGAGGATCAACCCATCACTAAAGCATACACATAAAAGGGCTATTATACATACACCTTGATTATTCAATCACAAAGGTGTTCTTTATTATATGATTATTCAAATGAAGTGATATTTTCATCATTTCTCTTCTAAATGATGCCAAGAGTCATAAAAGATATTTTAGATGATGTATTTTACAAGTTGCACCCCTCAAATTGGGTAAATTACACTTTACACCAATTTAGGGTTTTCAAGTACAGGGGTTTCTTCCACAGCTGCACCTTGGTGCTCAAGCTTGGGAAATCCCTCAAACTTCATCATAAACATCCTCATGATGTCTAAACATCAGAGGAACATCTCAACATGTGCAATTTGCAAGTTAATCCCTTAACTGGGTAATTTGCACATAGATCCCTGTATTACAAAACAATGCTACAACTTTATATATAAAGGAGCAAAATTGAAATATATGTTTCTGAGGAACTTAATTACATGCCCAAAGTTAATCACAAGGATTTAATTACATATTTAGGCAAAACACCTAGGGTTAGTTCATAACCCAGGTCAGGGATGTTACAAATTATCCACCCCTTACAAGGATTTCGTCCCCGAAATAAATAAAATGTATTAAGAGAAAAGGGTAGGGTATTTCCTTCTCATCTCATCCTCTAGTTACCAAGTGGCTTCTTCAACACCACGGTGGTTCCAGAGGACTTTCACAAGGCTTAAATCTTTCTTCTTTAACTTTTTAATTCTCCTATCAAGGATTGACACTGGTCCTTCCTCATAAGATATATCATCATTCAATTCTACCTCCATAGGTTGTAGAACTGACTCAGTGTCTGGGTGACATTTCTTTAGCATAGAAATGTGAAACACAGGATGTAACCTCTGTAACTTTGGTGGCAGCTCTAGTTTATAGGCTACTTTTCCAATCCGTTCAATGATTGGATAAGGCCCCATAAATCTAGGAGCTAACTTCCCTTTATTTCCAAAACGAAGGACTCCTTTCCAAGGCGAGACCTTGAGATACACTTTGTCTCCAACCTCGAACTCTAAGGGTCTACGACGCTTGTCAGCATAAGATTTCTGCCTATCTTGTGCAGTCTTAATCTGTTGCTGTATTACCTTAATCTTTTCTGTAGTTTGATGCACAAGATCAGGTCCTAACAACTGATGCTCACCAGTCTCATACCAACACAAGGGTGATCTACAACGTCTACCATACAAGGCTTCATAAGGTGCCATATCAATACTATGATGATAGCTATTGTTATAGGCAAACTCTATCAAGCTTAGGTGTAGATCCCAACTTCCGGTAAATTGGAGAACACATGTTCTCAATAGGTCTTCCAAGGTCTGTATGGTCCTTTCTGACTGTCCATCTGTCTGTAGATGAAAGGCCGTACTAAACCTTAATTGGGTGCCTAAAGCATTATGAAGTCGTTCCCAAAAATGACTTGTAAACTGGGGACCTCTGTCAGAAACTATAGTGACAGGAACTTCGTGCAAACACACTATCTCTTGAACATACAACTGTGATAACCTTTCAGCAGAATAGGTTGTTTTGACAGGTAAGAAATGTGCTGTTTTAGTCAACCTATCTACAACTACCCAAATGGAATCATGTCCTTTTCTTGTCCTGGGTAGGCCAACAACAAAGTCCATGGTCACATCGTCCCACTTCCACTGTGGTATGGGTAAAGGTTGCATTGTTCCTGTAGGCTTCTGGTGTTCAGCTTTAACTTGCTGACACACAGGACACCTCAGAACAAATTCTGCAACATCCTTCTTCATTCCAGGCCACCAATACAGATCTTTTAAATTACGATACATCTTGGAGCTCCCTGGATGCATAGCGTACATTGAAGAATGAGCTTCTTCCAGGACTAACTTCCTCAAGTTATCCACATCCGGAACTATCATCCTCCCATGATAACATGCTACATGATCATCTGAATCATGGAAACTATCTCGCTTCTCATTTCCATACTCTGATCTAATCTGCTGAACTACAACATCAACATGTTGTGCCTCCTTAATCTGCTCTCTTAGGGTAGGTTTAATATGCATCTCAGCCATCAACCCGGCTAACAATGACACCTTCAACTGTACATTGTCTTGCCTTAAAGAGATAAGCATATCTCTCTTAGATCATACTAAAGAGTTTAGTTGTGCTCTATCCATGGTTGATGTTGTTGATTTCCTACTCAAGGCATCTGCAACAACATTGGCCTTCCCTGGATGGTAATCAATTGTACAATCGTAGTCCTTGATTAACTCCATCTAGCGACGTTGCCTCATGTTAAGCTCATGCTGAGAGAAGATATACTTAAGGTTCTTGTGATCTGTGAAAATCTGGAATGTCTCTCCGTAGAGATAATGCCTCCAGATTTTCAATGCATGAACCACGACAGCTAACTCTAGATCATGTGTTGGATAATTCTCCTCGTGCTTCTTAAGCTGTCGGGAAGCAAAAGAAATCACTTGTTTATCCTACGTCAACACACATCCAAGTCCATTCTTAGAGGCATCACAGAAGACTACATATCCTTTTCCTTGCTCAGGTAGCACAAGCACAGGTGCACTTGTCAACCTCTCCTTCAACAACTGAAAGGACTGTTGACACTTATCACTCCAAGAAAAAGGAGCATCTTTCCGGGTTAACTTGGTCAAAGGTAAGGCTATAGAGCTAAAGTTTTTAATAAACCTTCGATAGTAACCAGCTAACCCCAAGAAGCTTCGAATCTCCGTCGGTGTCTTCGGTTGTTCCCATTGTAGAACAGATTCTACCTTTGCAGGGTCAACACGAATTCCCGAGGCAGATATCACATGTCCAAGAAAAGATACGTTCGGCATCCAGAACTCACACTTGCTAAACTTAGCATACAACTTATGTTCTCTTAGCAAGGTCAAAGCTTGGCGAAGATGCTGCTCATGCTGCTGAGCATCCTTACTATAGATCAAAATGTCATCTATGAAGACGACAACACACTGATCAAGGAAGGGTTGAAAAACTCTATTCATGAGTTCCATAAATGCAGCTGGTGCATTGGTTAGTCCAAACGACATAACCATGAACTCATAGTGACCATATCTTGTCCTAAAAGCAGACTTGGATATGTCACTATCCTTAATGCGGAGTTGATGATATCCAGATCTCAAATCTATCTTTGAGAAGACTGTTGCACCACACAACTGGTCAAAAAGATCATCAATCCTCGGCAAAGGGTACTTGTTCTTTATTGTTACTTTATTAAGTTGTCTGTAGTCAATGCACAACCGCATTGACCCATCTTTCTTTTTAACAAACAAGACCGGAGCACCCCAAGGTGAAGTGCTCGGTCGGATAAAACCCTTCTCAAGTAACTCTTGAAGTTGTTTCTTGAGTTCTGCCATCTCGGCAGGTGCCATCCTATACGGTGTCTTGGCTATGGGTTTCGTATCTGGGACCAAATTGATCTCAAAATCAATCTCCCGAGGTGGTGGTATACCAGGAAGTTCTTCAGGAAACACATCCTCGAATTCCCTGACTATGGGAACTTCAGCAGGATTGGAACTTTCCTTGGTAACATCTACCACATGGGCCAAGAATGCATAACATCCTTGCCTCAACAGCTTATCAACAACCATAGCTGATACAAGACAGGTGGGAAGAATCTTTCTTTCACCTTGAAAGATCCATGTGTTGCCTTCAGTAGCAAACACAGCCAACTTGGATTCACAATCCAAGACAACTATATACCTTTCTAAGGTATCCATCCCGAGAATTATATCAAATCCTTGCATATCAAGTGGTATAAGGTCCACTTGAATGCGATGATCAGAAAAGAAGAGGATGCAGGGAGAACATACCTCCTGCAAAATGGCAGACCCACTCAACGGAGTCTCCAACAACAAACTATCTGCGCTATGACTAACCGTCATATTGCAGTTACGAATCACTCTCCGAGTGATAAAAGAGTGCGTAGCACCCGGGTCAATCAGAACAGATACAACACATGATGTAGACATATCAAAATATAAAAGTTCCATCTGACCTGCCACTACCCGTGGATTGACCACTGCTTCATGTGGGTTCATTGCATAAAACCTCGCTGTCGCCTGGGGTTGAGGTGGTGCTGATGATCCAGCTTGAGACGCTTGCCCGCGTCCTCGAGCTGCTCCTTGAGGTTGTCTTCTCTGTGATCCCTGTTGACTCTGTCTCTGAGGTTGTGTCATACTGACAGGTCTAGATCGGCAGTCCTTCATCAAGTGTCCCACCTTCCCACAGTTGTAGCAACTTCTTTCCAGTTGTTGTGGTCTTGGTGGTCCAGTAACTGAAATTGATGCAGAACTGTGAGTCTCTTGTTGAGGTAGGCTTCGTCCCCTGCCTCTATTTGGTGACCACTGAGTTTGGGAACTTGATCTGGGTGGTGGAGGGTTAGGTGCAGAGAATCTCGGTTTCTTGGAATCCCTAGATGAAGAACCCTGGAACTGTGGATATCTTTTCTGGGTTTGCCTCTTCTCAACCACAGATCAGCATCTGTGGGGTCGGCAGTCCCAAAGTACTCGGTAGCTCCGACACGACGAAGTCGCTCGAACGTCTTACCGATACCTTGTCCTTCAGGCTGGGCAGGTGCCCTAGGTGCAGGCATGGGCATCTTGTCAGTTATGTGTGTCATGGCAGTCATAAACTGCCCAAACATCATCTGAACTGCTGGGTTACCCATATCAGCTGGGTCAAATTGGGGTGGTTCAGGTGCAGGCTGTTCTATTTCTGGAACCCTTGCACCGCCTCGAGGTGCACTAGCACTACTCTCTGCCACGTACTCATCATGTGGCTCTGCCATCCTTATGTATCTTCTTCTCCTGAGGAGCAGAAGATGCTATTAGATAAGGAACATATACTAAGGAAAGACTCGACATCCTAAGTCCTATGCCTCTGTAGACTCAGCGAACCTAGACCTCTGATACCACTTAATTGTGGGCTCTGATCTCCAAACCACAATATAAACACGATTTAAACTTAGCGGAAGCGATTCGATTAGCAGCGGAATACCAAAAATCAGCGGAAATTAAAACTTTTTGAGATAAAGCATTGAAACCATAAAACTTCCTTCATAAAAGGAGATAAACTGTTTACATCTCAGATAATTACTTCTTGAGTAATTATATACAACATGATACAAAATCTCAAGAACTCATAACCAAAATCTCAGACCAAAAGACTCCAAGACCTGAGAGTACAGAGGAAACATAGGACTGACTCTAACTACACCACATGGCAGGCTAAATCTCCACCTGAGATTTTACTACTGCACCTGGTGCTGTTGCTGCTGGGACTGGTCACCTGTAGACCTGTTCTTCCGTCCTCGACGTCCACCTAAAAAGTTGAAGTCTACGGGGTGAGACAATTTTACATAATTGTCCCAGCGAGAGTTATAACTCTCCGCCAGAAACTTTATTATAGCACCTCAAAGAATAACTTAAGCAGTAAAAGCTTCAAAGTATTCAACATCAGATTTAATAGTAAGCATGAGTTCAATAGTTATGAAACATGAAGACATTTGCACTATACAGTGTAACATCAATCAATCAACTCGTAGTTATCTCTAACAGGTATGCTACGCTGTGGATTATGTTTTTCAAACATTACTTTTATGCCCTGTGGAGATGAGGTTTACCACTCATACTCCAACCAATCACTGCTAAGTGCCTCAGTATCATACTAGGTCATTGAAAGAGCCGGATTCTCATGACATTCACCTTCCTCAGTCAGTAAGAGGATTACTTGTAGGACATCTCGTGCCTCTACTATAATAGCTTACCAGGGTAATCTGGTCCTTCGCTATTTTTGAGTTACAGTGGCATTCTGTACTCTCTTCGTCATCAGGAGATTTCATGTTTATCTTCCACTGATACGGATATCTGTGCTTTCTTCGTCATCAGGAGGTTTCATGTTTACCATCCACTGATACGGTATGGGATTGTAGTGAAGGATTGACGGATTACACATCTACATCAAACACCTACACTAGGATGTAAGGTTCTACACATCTATATACCCCACATACTCAAAAGTATGTGATCCAGGAGTTCCCTTAGGAAAATCTGTTTCACCATCATTTGATCTCTGACAATGATGGATCTATGATCAGGGCTCTACATTACACTTGATTAGTTAGGTACATTCAGTATTCTTTTAACATCATACATTGTTCTTCAAACAATAACATTAGCATAACAACTATGAAATGATAATACTAAATGTAACAAGCCTAACTCTCATCAATCATCATTTCTCAATACATTCATCACAAGTCATCTCTAAAGCATGACCTTGATGGTATTTATGGCTCTCACAGCCCATTTATTTCATAGGTTGCCATTGACAAGGCATCAAGATATTTTACTATTCATAAAGATAACAACATGATTTCAATGAATATAGCATCATCATCCATACTTGGATATGATCATCTTCATATCAGAACCTGCAAGGTTAATTCAACTGATAAAAGCAATTCAAATCAAGAATTATACTTTCCACTCTTGCCATAAGAGCTAAGTTCCCTGATTCTCATCAATTAGGGTTTACTATTCATATTACATGCCATCACCCTAGAATTAGGGTTTATTATTCACATTATGGTAAAATGAACTCACAACATCATCATGTATGAGGAACATCATCAATGATGCTCTCAGATAAGATTAAGATTCATCAATTATCATAAATAGGGTTTTCATGATCTCACATAGGTGGATCATACCCTAATCATGTACATTCATATATATTGAAGGTATTTTACTTGGATTTCAACCATAATTGGGATTTTCTCTCTCCTCTTGCTCATAGGTGATGATTACATCCCTCTAGATTGGGTTAGGTCTAATCAACATTGATAAGCCTAGCCAAGTCATCACCATTGTAACCATTGGGGTTTGCATGATAAAAAGGGGTTACCTACTTGAATCCATAAAGGGTATTTTGGTAAAGTTCACCATTGATCATAAAATGGGTTAATATACTAACCACTTGACTCTTAATGTCCCTAGGTATCATTAGGGTTTAGGTTGAACAACCATCAAACCATCTAAGCCTTCAAGGCATTAGGCAGACTTATCCTTAAAAGTCCCCAATAGGTTTCACACCTTCAACCTTCTAACGATCCTGAGATCGTTTAAGGTTGTAGACTATTTAGCTTTGGTTGACTTCAAGACCGCATGACACTCAATACCGTTTACCCTTAAATGATCTTGAGGTCGTTTGCCCAAGATTGGGTGAAGACCGTTTAGTCATAGTTTGACTTCTGAAGTCGTTTGAGCTCATTCGGACCTGAAGTCATTTGAACTCATTCGGTCCCGAAGTCGTATGAACTCATTCGGTCCTGAATTCGTATGAACTCATTCGGTCCTGAAGTCGTATGAACTCATTCAGTCCTGAAGTCGTATGAACTCATTCGGTCCTGAAGTCGTATGAACTCATTCGGTCCTAAAAGCTCAAGATCGCATGGACCTCCAAGGTGATTCAAAGGGTAAACTCGATTAGGGTTTCCTATGTTGAAGCCTTCAATTGGTCTCAAGCTTGCTAACCACTTATCAATTGGGACAATTAGGGTTAGCCTTAACCAATTGGTCACTCAATTGATCCTCAATTGATATCCAAATAGGGTTGGAGTTGTTTCAATTAAGGTCTATAAACATTCAATCATCAACACTCAACAATATGAATCAAATCGAAGTTGATCCCATCAATTGACCTCCAATCGGGCTCAAACTTGGCCCAAACGGTCTTGGGATAGTTTGGATAACCTCCAAATGGTCTTGAGACCGTTTTCCCAAGAATTCATCAAAATCTAAGTTGATTTGATAGGGGTTGAACCTTAATTAAGTCACAAATCAGCAATTTGATTATTTCAATAACCCACTGTAATTGGGCCCTCAATTGATCAAATTACCTTAACCCTAGACCTCCAAACGGTCTTGGGTTGACACCAAATGGTCTTGAGACCGTTTGCCCATCCATCCTTTAGACTCTAGTGAAAATTCATCAAGATTTGATCTATTGAATTGATCATCACATCAATACTTAATTGCAATATGATTTGGTACCTTTGGACCTTCAATTGGTCATCTATACTTGACCCCAGACCTCTAAACAGTCTTGGGTGATCCCCAAACGGTCTTGAGACCGTTTGGACTAATCAACCCAAAATCACTAATTAACTCATTGGAATTTCAGCACTGATTTCAATTAGGATTTGCCCTATTAATCAACCTTCAACTCATAACTCGTTTGGAATTAATCCATCAAATTTGGTGAGTCATTAATCAACATCATTATGAACAGTAATCCCAAACGGTCAATGCTTGGTCAACCATCTTAAACGGTCTTGAGACCATTTGCCCAAAAAGGGCAATTTAAACAGATTGAAAATCAGAACTTAATTCAATTGGATTTGCTAATTAATTTGCTTATATCTCACGATTCCTTTGGAGTTAACCCCTCAAATGTTGTGGGTGATTAACCTACATAATT
This sequence comes from Alisma plantago-aquatica, assembly GCA_963693085.1. Taxonomy (NCBI): domain Eukaryota; kingdom Viridiplantae; phylum Streptophyta; class Magnoliopsida; order Alismatales; family Alismataceae; genus Alisma; species Alisma plantago-aquatica. The sequence goes on along the minus strand of OY856410.1, from coordinate 44,038,904 downwards.
ATAAACAAGATTCCCATATGTTCGTCGTTTGGTCAATGCGATCAAACGGTCTTGAAGGCCGTTTGCCTTCATACGACCCTGAAACCGTTTGCCCACCAAACGGTTGTGTAAACCGTATGGGAAATTGGTGGAGGTCGTTTGGTAAAGTGGAAATCCGTGGATAAGCATAGGAATTAACGCCCTTATCTTCTACCTCAAGAACAGTAGCAGTTCTTCACGATTTTGCTTGCAAGGATGCAAGGGAAGATAGGGAAGAAGAAGAACTAGCAACTATATGCATAGAAAAAGATGTATAATCAAAGCATAAGGTTTAGAGTTATAAAACCCACCTAAAGGTTGTTCCTTGAGCTCCAAGCTTCCAAGATCCAAGCCTTTAATGGCATCTTTGAGCTCCACAGGTCGGCCAAGGTGTATTCTCCAAGGAAAGTTGAAAAGGAATGGCTAGAAAGATAAAGCTAGGTGAGCTAGCCATGAATTCAACCTTGAAAACGAGTTTCCTCCATGAATTCAAGAAAAAGGGATGATCCAAACTTACCTAGGACCCTTGGTCGTCCTTCTCTACTCCATAGCTTAGCCTTAGTCGGTTTTGAGCAAGGGGAAAAGAAATGAAAAGAAGAGGATCGTTCCCTTGCTAAGTGGGGAAGGTAGTATATATACTTAGGTGAAATTTCAACATAAGAACATATGCTTTCCTCATTTCTCATCTAAGTCCTTCCTTTCTTCTTTGCACGTCGCCACATCTTATTTCTAAGGACAAACTCCTTCTAAGGTCAAGAATTGAAGGCAAAGAGGATCAACCCATCACTAAAGCATACACATAAAAGGGCTATTATACATACACCTTGATTATTCAATCACAAAGGTGTTCTTTATTATATGATTATTCAAATGAAGTGACCTTTTCATCATTTCTCTTATAAATGATGCCAAGAGTCATAAAAGATATTTTAGATGATGTATTTTACAAGTTGCACCCCTAAAATTGGGTAAATTGCACTTTACACCAATTTAGGGTTTTCAAGTACAGGGGTTGCTTCCACAGCTGCACCTTGGTGCTCAAGCTTGGGAAATCCCTCAAACTTCATCATAAACATCCTCATGATGTCTCAACATTAGAGGAACATCTCAACATGTGCAATTTGCAAGTTAATCCCTTAACTAGGTAATTTGCACATAGATTCCTGTATTACAAAACAATGCTACAACTTTATATATAAATGAGCAAAATTGAAATATATGTTTCTGAGGAACTTAATTACATGCCCAAAGTTAATCACAAGGATTTAATTACATATTTAGGCAAAACACCTAGGGTTAGTTCATAACCCAGGTCAGGGATGTTACACTCCTAGACGGCATGAACCTGTGACAGTCATGCCAAAGGACTGATCACCCTTAGGCCGACAGATGGACTGCCTGTCTCGGGAATGAATTACCCCATCGACCGACGCGCACCCAGAAATTACCAGATTCACCCCGGTTGGGACCGCTATAAATAGTAGCAAGTTTTCACCTTGTCGGGCTACTGTCTTTCTGTTTTACCTACCCGTGACGTGCGATAACTTTCTGAAGTTGCTCCCGTATCGTGCACGGATTCATCTGCTCTTGTGTCACGCGGTAGCGAGAACACAGTAAGGTATCGCCCGATAGTCCCTATCGCCCGACGAACCGCCTCATCCGGCATGAGTTTCCTTTAACAAATAGCTTATCGGTCTTGCGGGTTTTGAGTTGAGCAACCTTATATCGCCTGATACGTATATAGCGCGACGTACCCTTTTTATTTTTACATATGCCTGACACGTCATATCGGGCGATATCAGTGTCTCACCCTTATCCCGCCTCGCCTGTTTCATCGCCGGGCGGCACCCCGCTTTCTTCTCATAATGGTTGTACCGGGCATCTTGCCCTATCACCACTGTATCGTCCGGCAGCACTGACGTGTATCGCCCTAGTCTTATCACGCGATGAGTGTAACTCCCACTGCCTATCGGGCACGAGAAAACCTCGTATTGCCAGATACGAGGGTGTGGGATCCTCGCGCTTTTAGCTCAGCTTCTTTACCAGTTGTCACATTTAGTTGATTGAAGAATTCGTTTATTCATTTACAGAGATGGCCCGCACCAAGTCCACTGCCGTCCCTGTTGACGCCCAAGGAAGAAGGATCTACCCCACGATTACAGCAGCAGCGACAACTTCCGGGCAAAAACGCCCGAATCCAGAAGCTGCAGGGACATCAACGGTGGAAAAGAGAGCCAGTGTTGGAGAGGTGGCGACTCCGACACCGATGGTAGCGGAAGAACCCTTGGAACACACACCAGGGATGTTCATGCCAAGGGACGATGAGCACGCTCGCCGTTACGCTGAGCTAGCGGCCAAGGTCTTCCGGCCAAGCAGGTTCTACCACCGTGCCTCCTTCGCTGATCTGGGCATCTTAGAGAGGCTGAAGGGCATACTTGCTGCGGCTGGGCTAAGAAAGATCTGCTTCAGCCGATCTTCCTCGTACACCAGGCTGACGAAGGAATTCATGGAATCCCTCCGTCGAGTAAAGAATTCTGCTACAGAAAGAGAAGAATTCGGCGGAGCAGATAGACTCCAAGCCTGGTTGTACAACTCGGACATGCCATCTCCGAGAGGTTGCTGAATAAGATCTTCTCCTCCAATATGGAGGAGGAATCTTTGATGAATAACGGTGAAAGGATCACTGAAGGAGACAGGTTCAATCCCGCGAGACTCTAGAAAAAGCTTACCGGCGAATCATCCTTTAAGTCCGGAATCAAGGTGGCGGCAATACATTCGTGTTTCTGGAGAATAATACACAAGTTGGTGGCATGCCCGCTGTTCAGCAAGAATGAGTCCAGTAACATTTATACGGAAGAGCTCCACGTCATGTGGTACATAATGGAGGGACGAATGATTAACCTCGGGTGATTCTTGCTGAACAGACTGTACCTGATGAAAGAAACCACCAAGGAGTACTACATGGGCGGCATAGTCAACCTAATCGCAGTAGGACTCGGGTACCCAAAGGAGCCGCGCAGCCTTTCAAGGACGCAAGGCGATGAGGTGTTTGACACCAAGTACCTGATGAGGACCAGCATCATCAGGAAGGAGGGAGGAGACTATTTCTATAAGTTCGCAAGAAAAAATACACTCCTCCCGCTCCCTCGCTGCGCCGCCTACGACATTGACAAGCTGGTCTTCACCGCCACCGAAATTGAAGTCGTGGCGGTCAACACGGCCCAAGCCGCCACCACAAGAGTCCAGGAGAGGACAACCCCAGAGCCCCCGATGACAGCTGCTAGTAGAGCTGTCGTCACTCCTACCATACTAGCCACCACCACGACAACGACAACTGTGGTGGCTGAAAAAGAACCGGTGATCGTTGAGGTCACCGAGGCATCAACTACGGGAGATGCCGCGGAAGAAATGGCCGCAGTCCCTGTCATCCCTGAAATGCCTGAAGAGGCAAAAAAAGAACCTGACCCGGACACCAGTAATGGGGTGTTCGCCGAGGTACTGAGAATGGAGCTCGAGGGAGCTCAGTTGACACCAACGCCGCAGCCTGTGTCGCCTTTTATAGCAGGAGAGGGGATCGCCGATAGTGCGGAGGTGGATCGAAGTTCGCCTGCACCTCAGCCATCTCCTCCCCGACAAAAAGGCAAGGCGGTAACTGCTGAAGTAGCGCAGTCACCTCGCCTGGCGACATCGACAATGCAAACGGTTTATGTAGAGTCTACCTCGCCTGGAAGACCATCGCGCGAGCAATATGCCGTGAGGACGGAAGGAAGACCTACCAGAGCTTCCCCGTCGCTCGAAAAGATGCTCGTGCAGGAGCTCGACAATTTGCGGGAGGTAACAGACACCAACTCTGAAATTTGTACTTCCCTTACCCGCAAATTTGCGTCTTTTCAAGACAGGCTGAACATCCAAGAGCGAGAGCTGCTGACTCTAGCAAGCCTACCCAGCGGACTAGAGGCCTTAAATTCAATAATGCAGTAAGTTCTCCAATGCCTCGACAAGATCGAGGAGAGGCTGGATAGAGGGGACGACCATCCGCGCCGAAGGCAGCCGAGACGGTCACCGTCACCCCCTAGCCGTGGCTCTCCATCATCTTCATCAGCGCCTTCCTCGACATCAGCGTCACCCTCCGCCTCCAGCGAGTGATCCTCAGCTCTCGATGAGGGGACACAACCAAAGTCGGCCGACGGAGCTCCAGCAGGACAGGCGAGCCCCTTAGGCCTCGAGGAAGAAAATCCCTCAGTTCCCCTGGATGATATTGAAGATGATAGCAAAAATATCAGCATTGGGGCGGACTCTTCTGAGGGAGAAAAGAGGGACGTGTATGCAGCCAATGAAAGACACCTCCCTTGAGGAAGACGATCGATGGCGGACAGGTTCCGTGAGCCATCAGAGATACCTTCCTTTGAGATGGCCGACTTTGACAGAAGGGCCATCGGCTACCTGTCGATCAGAGACCAGAAACTACTAGAAAAGGTCCTAAGATCGTAGGCAGATGAAGAAGACGTCGTCTGGAGCGACGGTTACTTCTCCGTACGATGGGGAACACTCCGCAGCATGTTTCGCTCACCAACCGTCATCGGAAAAAGGCTGTTCAGGGTCCTCGAGAATGCTATAATAGAAAATATAGATAGTAGGATGGGTCGGAAGAAAATATACTGTGCCACCCCGACCTTGGCGAGAAGGTTGATGTGGGGAGAACTAGACTCCTCTGCGGTGTCCAACATGCTGCAACACATTGACGAGCATAACCCTAACCTCGTGTTGGCACCGTACAAGCACCGCAACATATGGTTCTTCTGCGTAGCAGACTTAAGGAATCACGAAGTCCGGCTGCTAAACTGTAGCCGCAATGAGGTGCCACGCTCCGGGAATGCTTTCAGCCGCCCGGAGGACAAAAATCTGAGACGTCTATCGCTGCGTCTTCTATGAGTTATCAAGCGAGGAGCCAAACGCCACGGCGGCGTTTGGAACTTCTATTCTATTCGCGACTTCCCCGTCTAGGCTGAAGAGGGAAGCGAAAACAGCGCCTTAGTCATCTTAAGTGCCATCGAGGTGCTCAGTACATTTGACAACTTAAGGGCCCTTAGGGGAAATTGTTTCTATCACCGCAGGGGCATATACGACATGTTGCTGATCAAAGACAGATGCTATTTCCGAGACACAGGGGTACCAGATAGGCTGCTGGACGACGACCAAGACGATGAATCTTCGCATTCCAGCATCTCCACTGAGAGAGAAGCAGAGGCAGAAGCTGACACTTATGGGGCATGCAAAGAATTGCAGACCCTGCTGAAAGTGCACAGGATGGAAGAAACTGCTTCGCCTGAAGCCACAGAAGGGATGATCAAAAACTTTGACCGCTTCTCGTGCACTACGCTCATGCAGGAGCAGGTAGATGTAATCCTCTTGAAGTTAGCAGATGCTACCCTGAGGGATGTCATTTACAAGGCAGGCAATGTCGTAGTCCCAATTGATGAGCTAAGGGAAGTGGTTAAAGAAGGAGGATGTCTGGCGGTATCTGTATTAACCGCTTGCGTCCAAATATTACAACCAAAGTTCGACCACGCATATATAGCCCATCCTATGCTGTTTAATGACGTTTGCCTAGCCGACGAAATAGGAGCACAAAAACTTTTTCTGGAAGAGTTGGAAAGTGGTGTCCCTAGCCAAATCTTTCTGCCAATTCTTCATTATAACCATTGGACGCTCCTGACGGTGTACACCCAGCAGCAAGCGGGAATCTTCTACAACAGCTCAGACGGCAACAAGAACCATCCAGTGCCGTGTACATCAGAACCACTATCATCCGTCAAACACTTAACTCGGAAATACTACGAAGGGGTGACAAAGATGATACAACCATTCCTGGACGCACAAGCAAACAAATGGCATGAGCTTGAGTTCTGCCACCGTAGCCCACAACAGATCCCATTATCCAACGACTGCGGCATGCACGTCCTGGAATGGATAGCGAATAAAGAGATGCCTGACCAGCTCCATCACATCGATTATCACAGCAAAAGAGGAGAATATGTGTGGGAGCTTCTATCTGATGAAGGCGCGCTCGTCGGCTAACCTTCACTGGATTAGCATTACCTTACCTAATCTACTTCACAACTCTGGGACAGAGTGTGGAGTAAGTTTGGGGGGGTACCGTGTACCAGTGAGGGAGGTACAAAATTCTGTCAAATTTTCAAACTTAATCTTTTGATTCCCTTGTTTATCATGTATACATATACTTGTTCATATAAAATTTTTGTATACACAGACATGCTCAAATAAAACTTCTAGAAATTTTGTTTACTCTGTTCCCATACATATGTACAAAGTCGCTATATTAGTAAAAACCTGATGCAACTGCTTGCCAAGTTTGTTTTCTGCATGCTTAATGTGATGCAAGTTCTGTTATATCTTTTCGATAATGCAGCTTCAAACAAACGAGAAGATTACGATTTTCCATGCCAAAAATTTCGAAAAATATAATAATCTCACAAACATCTAAGAGACAAGTATGGAGAAGGAAAAAGCTGCCCAAACAGCAAGAATCTCTTTGTTTCCCCCTACCCAACAAAAATCCCAAAAAGAGAGAGAAACCTTATTAGTGTGAATAAAAGCATGAGAGCTGTGCCGTATGAAAAAATATATATATATATATATATACACACTTTCTTTCCCAAAAGTACCCATCTTTAGGCATGGTAGATCCGGGGCAGTGGTACGTAGGATGTGAAATCACTGCTCTAAAGCCAACTGACATGGACTGCAGGGACCACTCGCCCGTTAACGGACCCTTACCTGGATGGACTGATGGGAAACAAGAAGAAAACCCAAAAAGCCTTAGCCTACCCTATACACAACTTTATGTCCCGAAAATAAAGCTGTTTGGTGTGGAAGCTAACTTCGGAATCATACAACAACGTCTCGCCGAAGCTATAGAGAAGAATCTTACATAAACAATAAGGCAAGAAAGACGAAGTCTTTTATTCGTTGTGAGACAACATTATCTCTAAAGGCATCACTATACTTGTTTTACCTTTCGGCCTGAGAACTTCACTTCGCAAGAAGAAGCATCACTAAATAAAGTTTAAATATTGAATGAGGACAATCAAAATGCTAAGTTTGGGGGAGTTGATAACACCAAATTTTGTGATGTTTTTGGCCTTTATTCTATTATCAAACTACCCTTTTCTGCCATTTTCCTCTCTTTTATATGCATTTTTGCAGTAATTAGCCAAGCAATGCTCTCGGTTCAATATTTCCATCTTTTGCAGAGTTTCCTCCTATTTTGGCCCATTTAGCACCAATAAGGCCGCTTCGGCCCGCAAATAAGTCCAAGTCTGTTTTGGCCCCCTGACGCCCGATACGCACACTGCCCAGCAGGATAGTGTGATACGACGACGCACAACCCAAGGATGTCGTGCGATATCGGCCACCCACCGGCATGCGCCTCTCGCCACAACGCCCGACAACCGACATCCTTGTGTCGGGTGATACTTGCGTTACCCGACCACCAACTGAGCGGCGGTAAAGAGGGCACGTGGCGCTTCGAGCACCATATCTCCTCCCGACCAGCTGCCTATAAATAGCAGCTATAGGGAGTCGAAAAGACAGCTTAGCCAGCTTGGTGAGTTCAGATTTCAGACAGTCGAGTGATCTTCGGAGGGAGCTGCGAGAGCAGGTGTATCACGCCCCAGTGCTCGTGCCGGGCGACACTAGGTGAGCCCTTCCTCACCCGAGAGAGAAAGGATGGTTCACTTAGGACTGTCTCGGGCGATACTACGGGCCGATATTGGCCGACGCTGACGCGCAGCACAAATGCCCGATATAGGAATGGTCGCTCTATGCCCGACACGATATCGAACCCGATACGCTTGCCCGTCATGCGTGCTGCCCGAGAGGGTGTACCGCCCGACTTGATCGTATCGGCCAGGGTCCTTGAGTGATACAGTCGCTCGTCACGGCGTGCCACCCGAGAGGGTGTGCCGCCCGATACGGCTGTATCGGGCTAGGCTCTGACCGAGATCGGGCGGGATGGTTACTGTAGCTTATCGTCCTCTTACATCAAGAAGGCGATACTTATCTTTAATTCTATTATTTCAATCCTTTACTTATGCATTGTAATTAAGACCTTTAATGTTTATAGAAATGGATATGCTTAATTACTTGCTGCTCTATGCTTGGTACAATATGTTGGATGGCTGCTATGCTTAATATCTGAACTCTAGCTTGCATGTTTGGATCGCGTTTCGCTTAGCTACCGAATCGTGTTTTCCCGTCGCAACAACTTCGAGAGTTGTGTTGTGACTCTAGTGTTTGGTCCGATTCTGGAGTACGAGAGTGCCTGGAACAGAGTGGTATCAGTAACATTACACTCTAACTTTGAGCCCAGCAATCTCGAGAGGGGTGCCGAGGCTTGGTTAGAGGTGCCCGCTCTGAGAGGAGGGGTGCAGGGTGTTACTGGTGCCGCTTGTTTTGTAGTTGTTTTATCCTTCGTACCTTGCTCTAGCTCTAGTTTTATCTTTCTGTTTCTGTTGCATGAAAACCCCTAAAAACTGCTAAATGACTACAACCTTAATTCTTTCTAGTAACTCCACTTGGAGATAGTTTTTCTGTTTTGTTCGTGACATCTTTATGCTTCCCTTCTGGGGAATTTATAATCTCTTCTTACCTGTCGGAGTGTAGCATGTCGATTCTGGGTTCTCAACCCTACCCCCTTGTCCCTGTGTTCGACCCCGTATATCTACTTCGACCCCGTAAACAAAGTTGCGGGGGACTAGAAGGATTCGGGTTTACAAATGTAAAAGCTCGACTACCTCAAATCCGCCTCCAATTTTAGGATGCACGATTTAGGCTGGTCAAGGACGGAAGCTGGTTGTAGAGGGCAGCGTAGAGTGAATGCCTTGGTCCTCTTGGACCTAGGGATGCTCCCACAGGGCTTTGGGAACCTTCAGATCTCAGAGCAGCAGCCTCTCGGCGTCCTTCGTTGAGGTCCCCCTCAAATGAGTGAGGGGACACCTATTTATAGAGGCGGATTACAGACTGCGGCCAGTAGGTCACGGGGTCGGCCACAGTCGTGGCCTATGCCCACGATCATGGCCAACACCACGGTCGTGATTCATAGAATAGAAATCACGGTCGTGATTGTTGGGAACCGTAGTCGTGATTATTGGCCACGATCATGGCGGACAACCACAATCGTGATGGAGGGAGTCGGCCATGGTCGTGGAGAGGGATTGCGGTCGCGGCGAAGACTGTGGTCGTGGTTATTGACCACGGTCGTGGTGGGAGACCACAATCGTGGTGGAGGGAGTCGGCCACGGTCGTGGCGAGGAATCGTGGTCGCGGCGAAGACCGCGGTCATGGTTATTAGCCATGGTCGTGGCGGGAGACCACATTCGTGGTGGAGGGAGTCAGCCACAGTCGTGGCTAAAGGACACAGTTGTGGCGAGGAATCGCAGTCATGGTTGTGGAAGGAAAAATCACGACCGCGGTTATTGGGAACTGCAGTCGTGATTATTTGCCACGGTCCTGGCGAATAATCTCGGTCGCAATTGTTGGAGATGAAGACTGTGGTCGCGGGGTTGAAGCCCGCGGGTGTGGTTATTGGCCACGATCATGGTGGATGGCCATGATCATGGCGAAGGTGGATGGCCACGGTCATGGCAGGTGGCCATGATCGTGGTCAGGGTGGATTGCCACGGTCGTGGCTGGTCGCCACGGTCGTGGCGGGTTCATAGTTGCCGCAAAAATCATGTGTCGGGGAGGAATCTTTGGAGAATAGATGTTTTTTCTGGTTTGGTGCCTGCAAGTCTCAAAATTGGCTAAATTGGCTACATTATTGGCTATTCTAACTACATTATCTAATGAGAGAAAGAAAACATAAAACATTAGCGTTATTGGACATATTAAGACCAAAGTGGCACAGAACTATTGATAAAATGCACAGATAATATGCGTAGATTTGGGTGTTATCAACTACCCCAAGCTTAAAACTTGCTTGTCCTCAAGAAAGACTGTGCTCAAAGAACAAAAAGATAACATCCAAATTAAGCTTGGCAATAAATGCTAAGGATAAGAAAAATAGTTTAAAGCATCTATTCTCCTGATCCAGGTCATTTCAGAACAAACCCCCACCAATCATGCACAATCCTACCAAAGCAAGATCAAAGAGTGTCCAAGCAAGATTAAGCAAATTCACTATAGGTTGCCGATACTCATGAGAGTTTGAATCATAATTATTAAACATGAAAGAATTGACACATAGGTGATCACGTAGGTGATGAGCAATGAGCCATTACCATGAATCCATGCATACCAATCAGGAATACAACACCTCTCACTTATTCATGTCCTAAGAAACAAAGCAAAAAGACTCTAATAACTTCTGAGGATCACGATCTGCGTCAGGTTGGTCCATGTAGCAGGCAATAGTCCCTACAGTTCAAACTAAATGGTCCAAAGCAGTGAGATGAACTCCTCATACTGCGCCCAAACCAACCCTGCTGCTGGGATGATCTCATAGGTCTCCTAGGGGTTCCTAGTGACTCTCTAATGAGCATTTGGAGTGATACTACCAGGCACGACGTACCCGCTTTTGTGAGCGCAATCATACATCGGCTGGGCACCATCCTCAACTCTCCTAAAAGAGAAAACAATGCTCATTTATTGTTCACACTCAGGCTTTTATCAACTGCATTCTATTTTGTAGGCTTGGGTGAGAACTATATAGATATTTTTAGGATTTTATGGGTGGACAAGCCTCTTTTGCACATTTTTTATATTTCATCTTTTTTACTCAATCTAATGTGAGAAGACACATAGTCCATCAAGGAAAACATTTCCTCTTGATCATAGCTCAAAGCTCATCATGACCCGCTTTACACCTGTGTGAAAAGTTGCAATTATGATTCAAGAATCCTTAAAATAGAGGCAAGCTTGTGAATCCACATCTAGGATTCTTTGATCATGTTTTAGCTCATTCCAACGGTCCTTTACCATGGATTTGCCATTCCCAAAATAGATCAAGGGAATTTAGCTTTAAGTTGTGAAAAAGGGTCATAACCTTAGATTTATTACCAAACTCAAGGAAAGAGTCAAAGAGCAAGTCAAGCAAAAGGTCAAGCAATTTTTAAGATAAAAATTGTGCATTTAGACATAAAGTCAAGCATTTATCTATTAGGTTTGCACCATATAGCCATAAATACAGAGCTAAAAAGCTTATACTAAATGCAAGAAATAAACGTGCAAGCAAGAAGGGTGAAGAGAAAGAAGGGCGAAGCCTACCACCCCAAGCTTAAAACTTTGCTCGTCCTTGAGAAAGGATTAAACATGAAATAGTGAGGCAGGAATGCATGATTTTAATGGCAGTTATTGAAGTTCTAAAAATGATGCATGGATGCAAGGATATAAAAATAGTTAGAGGAAAGAAACTAACTAATAAGAACATGAAGAGCAAAATTTATTGTAATAAAAGGGCGGGAGGGTGTGTAAGAGGAAAGGGGGTGGCTGCCCCACGATACCGACATTAGGATCCCAAATCCTAAGTTTTGGGACCAGTGTCACCTGTGTCTTGCCAAAGGGTTCTGCTACATGATAGGAGTAGAATAGGTGGAGAAGTGGGCCCTGCTGAGTCTGAAGTAGATGAATAAAATCTGGTGACTCGGTGAAGTCATCTTAGTGCTGGAATTGACTTGAGTTGCAGTGGGATGAATTCTTCAGCATATCATCCTCATGGTACCTTTCATTATATGAATCTAAATATGAAGGTCTTGGGATGTCGACACAGGATGAGATGGAGGGGATAGGTTGAATGACTTGGGTAGGATCCATTTCCCCTCCCTCCATCTCTGAACTTGAGGTTGGATGCTCAGATAAATCTTCATGTACAATCTGAGTCATCCAATCATCTTCTATACAAGAAGTACTCCCTAAAGAATCAGTTTGTGGTTCTACCACCCCAAGCTTATCACCTGTCATGGAGTCAGGGGTATCTTCATGCTCAGAAGCCATGTTGTAGTGAACTGTCCATCTACCTCCCTTGAGTTCCACCAAGCCTTGAGGAGGGATGGTGGTGATTGTAAGCTCGTGTTGTTCCAGCTCATCGTCGTCGGTGTATTCGCTCCACTGAGATGAATAATCGTCATCATCCTCACCATATAGATTGTTCCAAACCATGATCGGCATACTGCTCGAAGCTAAGTGACAAGTCTTAATGTGAGGGCTATCACTCTGCTCTGGATTACTATCTAAATCAGATTCGTTAGAACAAGCTTCACTTTCTGATAGTGAGTTTGTTTGACTTTCCTGGTGAGGATAGGAGTCATCATCTTCATAGACCCATTCTTGTTCCTCCATTAGTTCATCGGCTGGATCATCTGGGTAGAATGAAGAACTTCCCCGAGTAAGTTGGTCTTCACAGAAAAACCTCGGTGCATCCAGTTGATGGTCTGAATCAGATGGTGAAGCATACTCCTCTTCAGACCCAATGGAATGGTCTTGATGACTGGCTTCTTCGTTGTCTTGTGATGGCAGTTGTAACCAAATTGTAACCAAATCAATGAGCTCTTGGAGCCTCCTTCCTTGTTCAACATCTTTATCATGAAGTTGTTGTACTTGAGCAGTAATGCTTTCGAGACCCATCAATTTTGCCTTGCACATATGAGGGGAATCTGTTGTATCGAACTGATGTGCTTGGATGGATCCTTGCTCAAGTGTTCGAAGTAGACTTCTACTGTGGTCTACAACCTCAGTGACTAGTTTGAGATGACAATCCTACTCTTCTAGGAGTTGTTGCATTGGATTGACATCTTCTTGGAGATGAGGGGCTAAGGAGGTGAGTGCATTGGCACTTTCTCAGCTCAGCTCCATTGCCTTGATCAATTCTTGCTCCCATGATGGCACAGAAGTCGAGGGCTGACTGGCAGTCTCCGTTTTTGGGGTGTCTTTGTATGACGACGGTGGGGGCGAATATAACTCGATGAGTTGTAAGGCACGACTTTCAATTATTTGCCAGCAGTCGGAACTGCGGAAAAACTCAGGAGGATCGGTGGACAAGATCACTTGTCTTGCCGAAGCAAGATCCATGCTGAAAAAGGTATAAGAAAAAAGAAAAGGTATTAAATATATATGAATAAGTATGTTTAAAACAAAAGAAAAACTATACATATATATACAGGCTTATAGTGACAAAACAAAATCCGTTAGGCGTGTAAACGTGGAAAACCACGTACCCAGAAACGGCGCCAAAGAGTTGATCAACCTTTTTCTCACATCCAGAAACGAACGTGGGACAAAGGAAGGAATCAAGCTTTTAAATTTATAACCTGAAACCTCCTAGGCCCCCACAACTTTTATTACGGGGTCGAAGTAGATATACGAGGTCGAACACAGGGACGTGGAGACGTTTAGGACACGATAGATTTCATTCTTTAGTTAGATAAGCCAAAATGATAGTCGATAAAAGTATGTGCTAGAACTAGTCTAGCGGGTTGTCACGGTTTAAAACAAAACAAAGAAAAGAAAAGTAAAACAAAACAAAATAGAGCTTGTGGTTCTACTAATCAGAGAGAGAGAGAGTTCCTGGCTATGTAACCACAAGTTGGGCAGTCTATGCACCCGTTCTCAGGCATAGACAACCCTCGAACAGCTGAGCAAGCTATCTATATCAAACATAGTACGTACTGTCATGTCTATTCCTGTGGGGTCATCCCACTCATACTCACACAGTGTGACTAAAACCATCAACAATATGTCATCAACTCTCTCTCGAGGAATGACATATCAACACCTCAGAATATGCTAAGTTCCCTCTCAGGTCTTAGGATATTCCAGGATGTTAGGAACAGAATACCTTGGATCATCCTCGTCTCGGGTTCAGATCCAAACTATCATCTCTTAGCCATTCCTACACGGGTCTCTCGATACAGGTAGAAATAGCAGTTCAAGTAAGAAAGAAATCAACCAAACTAGCTATCATAACCAAAAAGGGAAGATAGAACAAGAAACATACTAGATCTGAAATAAATCTACTCGCTTAAGGAAAAAGTACATAAAATGCCCAAAACGGGCTACATAGCCAAGAAGGAGCTCAACTAGCCATGGACAAGCATAGTTGGCACCGAACAAAGATGGAATAACATCATCGTACAAGAAACCAAGAAACACAACAGTAGAAAGGGGAAGAAGAAGAGATTTAGCCCATGGAGGAGAGGTGGCTCTCACTTTGTTGCCTCCGTATAGACTGGATCTCATCTTTTGGTCCTCCTCCTTGATCAGATCTAGTTCCTTGGTCCTCTTTCTCTCTAGATCCACCTTGAACAGTAGCTTGGTGGGTGAAGGGAGGTGGAGCACAATGGAGTTCAGTCTAGATCTGAGTTTCCACCACAGATCTAGGTGGAAATGGGTGGATGGGTGGAGAAAGGACGGAAGTTGGCTATAGAGGACAGTGAAGAGTGAACGCCTTGGTCTTCTCAGACCTAGGGATGCTCCCACGGGGCTCTGGGAACCTTCAGATCTCGGAGCAATAGCCTCTCGGTGTCCTTGGTTGAGGTCCCCCTCAAATGAGTGAGGGGACACCTATTTATAGAGGCAGATTGCAGACCGTGGCCAGCAGGTCACGGGGTCATCCACAGTCATGGCCTATGCCCACGGTTTTGGCCAACACCGCGATCGCGATTCATAGAACAGAAATCGAGGTCGTGATTATTGGGAACCACGATCACGAGTATTGGCCACGGTCGTGGCGGACGACCACGGTCGTGGTGGAGGGAGTCGGCCACGGTCGTGGAGAGGGATTGTGGTCGCGGCGAAGACCACAGTCGTGGTTATTGGCCATGGTCATGGCGGGAGACCACGGTCGTGGTGGAGGGAGTCGGCCACAGTCGTGGCGGATGACCACGGTCATGGTGAGGGATCGCGGTCACAGCGAAGACCACGGTCGCGGTTATTGGCCACGGTCGTGGCGGGAGACCATGGTCATGGTGGAGGGAGTCGACCACGGTCGTGGCTAAAGGACACGACCGTGGCAAGGAATCACGGTCGCGGTTGTAGAAGGAAAAATCGTGGTCACGGTTATTGGGAACCGCGGTCGCGATTATTGGCCACATTTGTGGTGGATGGCCACGGTCGTGGTGAATAATCGCAGTCGCGGTTGTTGGAGATGAAGACCACGGTCGCGGTGTTGAAGCCTACGGTCGCGGTTATTGGCCACGGTCTTGGCGGATGGCCATGGTCATGGTGAAGGTGGACGGCTACGGTCGTGGCGAAGGTGGACGACCACGGTTGTGGCAGGTGGCCACAGTCATGGTCAGGGTGGATTGCCACAGTCGTGGCAGGTTCTTAGCTGCCGCAAAAACCATGTGTCGGGGAGGAATATTTAGAGAATAGATGTCTTCTTTGGTTTGGAGTATGCAAGTCCCAAAATTGGTTAAATTGGCTACATTATTGGCTATTCGAACTACATTATCTAATGAGAGAAAGAAAGCATAAAACATTAACATTATTGGGCATATTAAGACCAAAGTGGCATGGAACTATAGATAAAATGCACAGATAATATGTGTAGATTTGGGTGTTATCAGTAAATCCTTGCTTGCCTCCCAAGAAGTGCTAATTTTAAGTCTTTACCTTAAATCTCATTTCTTCCTTCTCATGGTTCTTCAGCTAGTACCGGTTGTGGCTCTACTAAATCTAGTTATGTCCTTCTGACAAAATCTTCATCTTCATAGTATCTTTTGACTCTGTGCCCATTAACCCTAAACGTAACGGTCTTTTCATTAGTGATCTTCATTACCCCAAATGGGTAGATTTTGACAACAGAGAATAGACCATACCATCTAGACCTGAGTTTACTTGGAAAAAGCATGATTCTTGGATTGAACAGCAGAACCTTGTCTCCTTTAGAAATATCCTTGTGCTTGATGTGGGCATCATGCCACACCTTCATTCTTTGCTTGTAGATGATGGTGTTCTCATAGGCATGTAGCCTTAGTTACTCCAACTCATGAAGTTGCAAATGACTTTCCTTTTCATCTCTATCCAGATCCATGTTTAAGAATTTGATGGCCCAAAGGGCCTTATGCTCTAGTTAAAAAAGCATATGGAATGACTTTCCATATATCATCCAGTAGGGGGTAGTCCCTATCGACATTTTTAAAGAAGTTCTATATACCCACATGGCATCATCTAGCTTCATGGACCAATCCTTATGGTCCTATCAACGGATTTCTCTAATATTTGCTTGATCTGTCGGTTTGAAACTTTGACTTGTCTTGACATCTAGGGGTGGTATGGTGTGTCTACTTTATTCTTGACCCCATATTTCTTTAACAATGCTTCAAACTATTTTTCCACAAAATGAGACTCCGGTCTCTAATGACAGTGCGTTGAACCCCAAATCTAGAGAAAATGGTCTTCTCAAATAGTCTCACAACTACTTTAGAGTCACAGGTGGGAGTTGCTACAACTTATACCCACGTGGAGACATAGTCTACTGCGATTAGAATGTACTTTTTTCCTTTGGAGGGAGGGAATGGTCCAATATAATCCACTCCCCATACATCAAAGATCTTCACTTCCACCCAGTCAGACATAAGCATCTCATTTCTTTTTGTAATATCTGATTTTCTTTAGTGAATAATGTTCTAGACTAGTGGTTAGCCACCACGTTCTTTGTTACTTTCTTGTCTATGATTTCATGGTCGAACTCTTGTACCAACAAAGCCTATCGTGACAGTTTCAGCTTTGTGTCCTTTTTTTGCATGAGATGCTTGATGGCTCTGTGGTCTGTGTACACCTTCACCTTTGATCCTACTAAGTAGGATCTAAACTTGTCAAAATCAAATACTATTGCTAACATTTCTTTCTCAATTGTGGTGTAGTTTACTTGAGCTTCATCAAGAGTTCTACTAGCATAGTCGATCACATGATGCTTCTTATATTTTATTTTCCCTAGGACAACTCTGATGGAGTAATATCTAGAATCACACATTATTTCAAAAGGCAATCCCCAATCAGGTGCTTGAAGTATTAGGGTAGTGGTCAGGGCATTCTTTAGAAAATTGATTGCTTTGAGGCATTTATTAGAGAAAATGAAATCTACATCTTTAACAAGAAGGTTTGACAAAGGCTTCACAACCCTTGAGAAATCTTTGATAAATCTTCTATAATATCCAACATGCCCGAGAAAACTTCTCACTCTTGTGATGGATTTTTGCAGTGGTAACTTTGATATAGCTTCTATCTTACTTTTATCTACTTCCATTCCTTTCTTAGAGATTTTTTTCCCTAGCACTATACCTACTGTTACCATAAAATGACATTTTTCCCAATTAAGTACAAGGTGCTTCACCTCACATCTTTGTAAGATCTTTGACAAGTTCTCAAGAAATCTATCAAAGTCAAGTCTATATACCGAGAAGTCGTCCATGAATACCTCCATTATGTCTTCCAAAAAATATGAGAATAAGGATATCATGCACCTTTGAAAAGTAGCAGGCACATTACATAATCCGAAAGTCATTCTTTTGAAGGCGTACATTCCATAGACATAGGTGAAAGTAGTCTTTTCTTGATCATCAGGGTGGATAGAGACTTGATAAAATCCAGAATATCCATCAAGAAAACAAAAATAGGATTGTCTTGCAAGCCTTTCTAGAACTTGGTCGATGAAAGGTAGGGGAAAGTGGTCTTTCCTTGTGGAGGTATTGAGCTTGCAGTAGACGATACACATTCTCCACCCAATAACCATCCTAATGGATACTTCATCCCCATTGTTTCCCTTCACTACAATCATTCCACCTCTCTTAAGTACAACATGGATCAAGCTGACTCAGTTGATGTCACTAATGAGGTAAATGATTCCAACATCTAGTAACTTTATTACTTCTTTCTTTACAACTTCTTTCAACACCTGATTCAACTTTCTTAGTGTCTGAGCCAAAGGTTTAGTAGTTTCCTCTAAATTGATTCTATGCATACACATAGCTGGGCTGAGGCCTTTTATATCTTCCACAGTAATCACCCATAGCTTTCCTTCACAGTCTGAGTTCCTTCAACAAATTTTCCTTCTGATCTTCTATCAGAGAAGAGTTTATGATAACAAGGTTTCTTTCTTCGACATATAGGAATCCATACTTCAGCCCTTCTGGGAGTTGCTTCAGCTTAGGTTTTGGTTCCATGCAACTTTTTCTTTTGGTGTCTGTTCCAGATAACTGTACATCACAGTTTCTACTGATAGTCTTCATCACTGAAAACCTCCTCAGGTTGATTTAAGTAATCTAGGATCTCAACTACTTCAGGATCTGATAGATTGGGATCAAGATTGTTTAAGGCTCGCATGAGAGGGTCGACTATCACATTGTTTTCTTGTACTACCTCACAATAATGAGTATAACTGTCCATAAAATAAGATGAATCAAACAGAGAGGGTCCTCTCATGATGGCTTGTACACAAAATCAATTTGATCATTACCTACACGGTGAGATATGATTCCCTCTTCAACATCTATCAGGGCTCTCTCGGTGGCGAGGAATGGTCTTCTAAATATCATGGGGCATGATGGATCTTCAATAGTGTCAATCACCACTATATCACAAGGTATAAAGAACCTTCTGACGTGGATTGGGACATCCTCTACTGCTCCTATTGGATTTTTGAAGGTGTGGTTGGCAATCTAAATTCTCATACATTTCTTCACCATGTCTATCATGACAAGCCATTGGGCTAAAGAAAACGGCAGAAGATTGATACTTGATCCTAGATCAGTGAGTCCATTTCTTTCTACATTATCTCCAACATTGAAAGGAATAGTAAATTCTCCCAAGTCTCTTTTCTTTGTGGGCATGGTAGCTTGAACAAAAGCACTTGACATCTTGGCTAGTTGTACTGTCTCAACGTGATCACCTCTCCTCCTCTTTGTAATCAAGTCTTTGAAGAACTTGGCATATGTAGGCATTTCTTCAATCACACCCAAAAATGGAATATCTATGTGCAAGTGCTTTATTTCCTCCATGAACTTCTCATATCTTTTCTTTAGGTGATCCTTGATTAACTTGTAGGGGAATGGGACTCTGGATGTATAAGGATTTCTTTCTGTAAAGAACTCTTTGGTGGGATCAGACTTCTTTTCCCTTGCACCTTTCTTCTTTTTGTCTTTTTCTATAGCCTTGTCTTCCTTTGCTGGCTCTTACTTTTTAGATTCCTCCTCTAATACAATGGGTTTAGTCTTTGGATGGACAACCTTTTCTTCTTTACAATGGATCTTTTCGTGTTGTTGTTCTACAATTTTCCACAACCGGTGAGTATCCATCTTTGCAGTTTTTGTGTTTGATGGGATCTTCCCTGGGGTATTATTCATGAGTTCTGCTAGCTAGGATAGATGTTGATTAGTCTATCTTTGATGAGTTTGCATGTACAACATCTGAGTTTGCATCATGGTTAAAAATCCTAAGTTGGTGATAGCACTTTGAATAAGTTGTACGTTTACCAAAGCTTGCCTTTTTGCAAAATCAAACAGCTGATTGATCATGTCAGGCTGGTTGTCATCCTTGGTCTGATTCTGACTTTGATTTTGTCCTTTATTTTAAGGCCTCACATTTTTGTTTTGATATTGTCCTTGATAATCATTCTTATTTGATTGATAGCTAGTAGTTTTGGTATACTGAGTCGGTCCACCTTTTTTCTCAAATCGTGGGGGTGGCTTAGACAAACCACCCAGTTGATGAGAATTCTTGAAAGCATCTTTGTTGCCATAATTGAATCCCAAATGGTCTGGTTGTTTGAAATTTGCATAAGAGGCATTTTCTATTTCTTCTTCACTTTCTTTGACTGTGTATAGATACAAATGTCGATTCCATGACCTCTTTCGCCACATGTGACACACTTCATGACTTTCTCAATAGGTTTCTTGCCCCTACCTCCAATGTCTTTTAGTTTTTTGATATCGGTGGCAATCTTCTGAATTTGAGCCTTAATAGTTTCCAGAGCTTTGGCTTCAACTGAAGGTCCTTCAGTGCCAGCCTTCTTGGATGAGCCTCTATCACTTCTTTCATACTCCATGCCTACTTGTAGTGTAGACATGTTGGCAATGATCTTCATACTTCTTCTCAGTTTCTTTCCAAGAAAATCACTCCCTACGAATGCATTCAGTGAGGTCTGCTCCATGGGGGTTATCCCATTATAAAACCTTATCCCTAGAAATCCTTTGTGGTAGTTGTGGTGAGGACAATCCCTTTGATATTCTTTATACCTTTCTCAAGCTTAATGAAGATTTTGTCTAAGATTCTACATGAAGGAAGTGATCTTTTTCCTATTTCAAATGGTCTTATCACTGGAGTAAAATTTAGTGATGAAAGCATCAGTAAGGGGCCTCCATCCTTTTATGGACTGGTGAAGTAGGTTAAGATACCATGATAGAGCTTTATCCTCTAGTGAAAAAATGAATCCCTTATAATATATGACTTCTTGAGGAACTCCCCTGATCTTGATGGTGTCACAAATGTTCTGAAGGCATCAAGATGATGGTAAGGATTATCATTCTTTGAATTCCCTCAGAGAGGCTTGTTCTGGATCATTGAAATGACAATAGGTTTTAGCTCGAAATTAGCTGCATTGAATTGTGGGATGATGATTGGGCATCTTGACCCTTTAGCTCTAGTAGCAGCCCATTCTCTAAGTGTTTTATCTTCTTCGTCATCTTCCTCTTTATTGTTATCATGATCACATTCACGATCATGATGATTCCTTTTGTGCCTTATATTGCGGTGGTGGCGGTGCTCGTGATGGTGCCGCTCCTCTTCTCGTTGCTCTTTACAATCTCCTTCATCATGGTGACGACCATCAAAGTGACGTTCCTCTTGTTCTTCTTCGATTTATGGAGGTGTATAATTATGTTGGACTCTTGCATTTCGATCCTCCCCAATAAAGTTACCATCTCTATGAGGCGAAATGGTGTCTCAAAAAGAGGGTGAGGTATTAATTAAATCTACTTCACTTCATGCTATCTAAATAGATTGCACAGTCAAGTTAGAAAATTGGACGTATAAAACAAAATATTCCAATCAATCTAGACGTAGCATATTTAGAGTTTTTGTGCAGTCAAGCTTATTTCTAAGCTTGTGGCATGGGTCTATAGTGAGTAGACTCATGTTCTTAACAATACCGTTTTGCCTTGTCCCCGACAATGGCGTCAAAAAGTTAACCGGCCTAGATCACACATCCTAAACAGAGTGGATCTAGAGTAGTCAGACTCTTAGATTTGTAACGGGACACTCAGACCCATACAACTATTATACGGGGTCGGATGTTGTAAAGCGGCGAGATCACCTCCTTACTAAAATATAAAGGAAGTAAAAAATATCCATATTTTTAGAAAGACAAAAGATATTGAGGGATGCATGTGTAATATTCCAAGTAAATAAGCTTGCACTAGATACATTATAAAATATCATAGCAGCGGAAATAAAAGTACTAAGCCTATTACATGGCTTTCGTTGTTCATTACATGATTGTTCCCAAAAGAAAAAGATAAGAGAAAATGATCTGGCTATAGAAACCTACACATCCTTTCAGATAACTTGAGATCTACTCTTGAGATGACTTCCTTCAAACTTGTCCTTCTCCTTGCTCAGCACCAGCACCTGGGTGGTTGGGAAAGCACCCAACAAAAGGGGAAAGAAAACAAGGTATGTGTCACAAAACTAGTCTAGAATAAAAAGATAAGTAAAGCAAATAAGAACAACCTACGGTTCATCATAAGATTAAGATAACAAGAGTATGAGGCTATATTCAAAAGAAACTTGCCATTAACAATTATATTAAAAAGGATTTGCATGTAAGATAATTATGCCTACCTAAGTAAGTAGGGTTGAGGCACCTACTGGACCTCTAACCTATAGGTGAGGGGAGAATAAGACATCCCCAGTCACCTACACAATTATATACGGGAGAATAAAAACATTCCCCAGGGCGATTAAATACATGCCCTCTATGGGTGGTTGTACATAAGTACCACTACTTTAAATCAAATAGAGCATAAATCTACATGCTTGAAAAGTAGTCATGGCAAGAGCAGTCATAATATTCAATAAGCATGGAAGTGGGGTATAAAACCCAAACAAGAAGAAATTATAATTTGATTTGAGGCATGAACACCATTAGGATTCAAGAATAGAAGATTTAGGGTTCATTTAAGCCTCATTAGGGAAATATAGGGTTTGGCTGCAATTATCCCAACATAGGGTGTAAGGAATGCACATACCTCTCTTACAGATATCAATTACAAACTTCCACCACTTTAATTGAGTCCAAGTTCCACTTTTCCTATTTTAATTGTATTAACATGTATTAGAGTACATAGTGCACATTAATGTATAGAAACCCTAATTTTAGAAATTTTTAGTAAAATTCGGATTTGACTTTTGAAAATATCACCAATGAACTTATTAGGTTCTCCTGATCAGGAAAACATATTTTTATGTTAATTTTGGAGTTATGAGGATTAAGATGTACTTTTTATGGTTTTTATGCACTGAATTTATTTTACAAAAATCACCCTTCGTCAAACCACAAAATCATACCTTGAAAATATTTTTATTAGATAGAGATTAATTTTATATTTCCAAAACATATTTATTTGTCAAATTTGGATAAATGGATTAGAAGATATGAATTTTTCAATACTGACCAATAGGAAATTGCCACATCACCAAACCGATCGAGATAATTGAAAAGAGAGGGAGAAGGAAAAAACACCATTTGACCAAAGTTCAGGTTTGGAGTTTCATATCTAACCAAACTAGAGCTTCTAGAGAAAGTAAAACGTCAAGAAACCAAAACCCTAGAAGAACATGGTAAATAGAGATGGAGATCATCGATTTTATAGAAGCATGAGTTTTAAGCATGTAGTAAGAAATATATGAGAAGAGGGTTAACAAAACTTGCCTCTAGGAAGGAAAGAAGGTCCAAAAAGAAAGGATCCTAAGATTATAAGGTCTGGTTTTTCCAAACCAAGATCCTTTCTTGAGCAAAGATCACCTTCTCCACTTTGAGGGTGCAAACCCTAGCAAAAGAGCATGGAGATGAGATGTTTTAGGTTCTAGGTGGAGTTTTGCCATGGAAGGTCATGGTTCTAACCTGGAAGAAGGTGGGAGGAATACTAATATCATGAAAATAGGGAAGGAAAGGAGGATACTTACTAGTTTTGGTCAAAATTACCAAGGAGGAGCTTAAGAAATCCTAAATAGAGAAATTTGGAACCCTAGGAGCCTTCTTCACCAAGGTAGGCACCCTCTTTTACCTTGGGACAACAACTTCATGGCTAAACATATAAGGAATGATTCTCTAATATATAGGAAAGAGAAAGAGAGGCTGTATTCTTGGATTGGGAGGTGGGAAGGGGTAGACATGGCTTTATAAAGAAGGGGGCAAGCATGAGGTGTCTATGGGACTTTCCATGTGTCCCTAGCCTAGGGCTTCATGTCCATGCTAGAGGACAGCTCGTAGAGACTTCTTGTATATCAAAAGTCGGTCCTAAAAGCCCATGGAGACTTATAGGCCATCCCCACCCTCCTTCAAACAAAGAAATAACCCCATTGGTTGATAGCTTTTAAAGATAAGCTCATTTATAAAGAGGGTAATCCCTATAATGCCCTTGGAGAGAAACACCTTCAAACCAAGGTGCAACCAGGTGACCCATGGTTCAAAATCTCAAAAATTGTAAGGTATTATCTCAGTATTAAAATTCAGGTGATAATTTGCAAAGAAAACCTCCCAATTGGGTAAATTTCATAAAAGTCCAGAATGTACCTAAAATTGCATAACTTGCACAAACAACATTCAAATCGAACCAAATTTGAAAATTTGGCTCATTTTATGTTTTCAAATCACATAAAAAAGTTATATTAAGGTTTAGATCTCTTAATTATGGTAATTAATTTTTTGAATACATTTAATCAAGGTGTAGGGCCTTGCACTTCTAATACAAATTAATATACCATTGTTCTACTAAAGTGGTGATTTTGCATTTTAGATTCTTAAATAAGCTTTCACCATGGCATTTGTGCATAAACCCTTATATTGGTAAAATTAGTGAATAAATGTTCACTAAACCACTATAAATTCCACTAATTAAACATGAATGACATAAAGGACATAAATGAAAGGGAAACTTGGGGAAAAGGTTTACATGGAGATTACATCTAAGATTCATTATGTTACAGATGTAGTAGACTGGGGTCGAACCATAGGGACAAGGTTGATATGTGCTAGGAACATATAGCCTTAGACTCAAATACACCAAACCAAAATATAGATTAAGATGGTGTTCCCTAAGGAACAATGTTACTCCAAATAAGAAACAAAAGAAAAAATAAGAAAACAAAATAAGAGGATAAGATCAAACAAGAAAGATGTAACCAAAGTTTGGAAGGGAACTTGAATCGGGTTTCACCTACTAAGATCTCTCACCAACTTGTAATACTCACACCCCTTTGTGTACCCTTAGCAATATTATAATAAATCATCATATACGTCTATTCTTGTCTCTCTCTCTCTCGAGATGACAAACAAACAACCACAAAGGAAACCATATGACCATCATATTTAGTACTCCAACATTTTCATGCATTCATACTACTCCATAACACTTAGATAAGGCTAGTAATACTCTTTTGAGGCACTAACAAACATACATAACAAAATGGTAGCTAAGCATTCAAGTGGAGCGTTAAGAACAAGAGTATGGAGATAATCCTGCTAGGGGCATATATATATATATATATATACATATATATATATATATATATATATATATATATATATATATATATATATATATATATATATATATATATATATATATATATATAGTCAGGCTAGAATACACTCGAGTGTATCCGGAGAGAAATACACTCAAGTAGTTTTTCGTGATGCAATATTTTTTTTGAAAATCTAATCCATTGATCTTCTTAAACATCTCATGAACAACTCATACGCAAAATTTGAGCACATTTGGATATGTATAGCTCATGTTATGAAGACCGCAAAAATTATGCATTTCAAATTAGTTTCGCGCGTTGATTTTGTTGCCCTCGAATGAGTGATTTACACTCATCCAAATGGGCTCAAAATTTGTATGTAGCCTATTTATAGTATGACGGTGAAGATCAATGGTTTACATTTTGCAAAAAATAGTCTTGATATGCAAACACACTTGAGTGTATTTGTGCGATCCGTACACTCGAGTGTATTCTAGCCTGACTCTCTCTCTCTCTCTCTCTCTATATATATATATATATATATATATATATATATATATATACAGAGGGATGCAAGTATATACATGTTAGGAGAGTCTTAGTGGCTACTCCCAACCCAAGTTAGGTGTTTAGCCACACATGTTAATGAGCATAATAACAGTGTTACAAAAGTGTAGATACATTAAGAATAATGAAGAGGGGGAAGGTACATCTTGAGGAAGATAATAGATTTAAAGAAGAGAGAAGGCAATACACCAACTGCACTTCTTTAGATCTAGATCTAGTATAGGCGTGGCAAATGGAAACTCCTTCTCTCATAGAAGAGGTGACATATCTTCTCTCTCCTCCAACTTTCATCTTTAGAGATCCAAGACCAATGGAGATGGGTGAGAATGGCTCTGGAGTTTGGTAGCACTTCATTCTCTTGCTAATCTCCCCCCTTTTTGTATGGAGTCGGGGGCCTATTTATAGGCGCTACCCACCAACTTAATGCCCTATTGTGGTCGTGACATATGTCTTAGCTGAGAGCATTACCGCAGTCATGTCGTTCAGTAGTGGTAGTAACGTTTGTCTCAATCCCGGTTAAGAGGTATCATTACAATCATAACTCTATTAAAGGTCGACACATGTTTCACAGTTTGTAATCACATGTTTTGATGGGGATGGCTTCAACCCATTTGGAAATGTAGTCAATAGCCACTAAGATATATTTGTACTCACAAGAAGAAGGAAATGTGCCCATATAATCTACTCCCCACACACATCAAAGATTACAATATCTTGCCAAGACATCATGGGCATTTGGTCTCTCTTAGATATGTTCCCAATTTTTTGACATTCATCACAAGTGAGAACAAAATGGTATGAATCTTTGAATAGAGTAGGCTAGGAAAACTCAGATTGTAAGACCTTCCTAGCAGTTTTTAGAGAGCTCATGTGCCCTCCAGTGGGGCCAAAGTGGCACTGCTGAAAAATATCGTGGCCTCTTTATCAGTGACACACTTGCGGTAAAGGCCATCAGAACAAAATCTAAAAAGGTATCGGTCATCCCAATAGTATTGTTTTACATCATGCAAAAATTTAGCCTTAGAACGTGCCTTGTATTCTGGGTGCAACACACCTGCGACTATAAAATTTACATAATCAGCAAACCAAGGGTATTGAGATTCCATTTGCAACAATTTATCATCAGGGAGAGAGTCATTAATGGGAATGCCATCATCATCAAAAAAATCAAGGCGGCTAAGATGGTCGACAACAAAATTTTCACAACCTTTCTTGTCAAGGATTTCTAAGTCAAATTATTGAAGAAAAAGGACCCATCGAAGAAGGAGGGGTTTGGCATCCTTTTCAGTCATCAAGTATCTAATGGCCGCATGGTCTAGTATGTAGATGATGACTTTGGAACCTACCAAATATGAGCGGAACTTGTCAAAGGCAAAGACTATGGCAAGCATTTCTTTCTCAGTGGTTGTGTAATTCCACTGGATGTCATCAAGAGTTTGGATGCATAGTAAATTACATGGTGCTTTTTATCAACACGTTGTCCAAGAATAGCACCAACGGTGTAATCACTCGCATCACACATCAACTCAAAAGACAAAGACCAGTCAAGGGCCCTAATGATGGGGGTAGAAGTGAGAGCATCCTTCAAACAAAGAAAACTAGCCATGCAAGGTTTATGGAACACAAAAGGGGTGTCTTTTTGGAGGAGATTAGTCAAGGGTTTGGTGATATTAGAAAAGTCATGAATGAAACACCGATAAAAACCTCCCTGTCTAAGGAATGCTTGCACATCCTTGACAGAAGAAGGGGGTGGATGTTTTGAGATGACCTCAATCTTAACTCTATCAACTACAATGCCATGGTTGCTCACCCTATGGCCCAAGACAATCCCTTCTATCACCATAAAGTGACATTTCTCTAAGTTGAGGATTGAGTGTGCTTCTTGACATTTTTTTAAAACAAGAGATAAATGATGGAGGCAAGAGTCAAAAATATCTCCATAGATGGAGAAATTGTCCATAAACACCTCTATATTGGTCTCGATCAATCCAGCAAAGATAGCAGACATGCACCGCTAAAAAGTGGCTGGAGCATTGCATAATCCTAATGATATTCTCCTAAACGCATAAGTACCAAATGGGCAAATGAATGTCATTTTCTTCTAGTCATCTAGATGATTGTAGATCTGATAAAAACCTGAATAGCCATCAAGATAGCAGAAATATTGTTGATGGCGAGGCACTCTAGTACTTGATCTAGAAAAGGAAAGGGGAAGTGATCTTTCCTAGTGACCTTATTTAGTCTTCTACAGTCAATACACATCCTCCATCCTATGACAGTATGGGTGGGTATAAGCTCATCATTGTCATTTTCATGACAGTGGTACCCCCTTTCTTGGGGATGACCTGAATGGGACTAACCCATGGGGAGTCAGAGATGGGGTAGACAATTCCTAAAGTCAAAAGTTTTATAACCTCTAGATGAACAACCTCTTTAATGTTTGGATTTAATTTCCTTTGAGGGTCTCTAGAAGGTTTGTACTCTTCTACCATAGGAATTTTATGTATGCAAATGGCTTGACTGATCCCTATCAAATCAGCCATTTTGTATCCTAAGGCAGATGTCCTGTTCCTAAGATCAGTCATGAGCTTGGTTTCCAGTTCATAGGTGAGGTTAGAGTTAATGATAATACGATAAAAAAATTTCTCATCAAGGAAAACATATTTTAGACCTTTAGGTAGGGTTTCATCTCGGGTGCCTTGGGAGGTTTAGGTTTTGCATCTACAACATAGATGATTTTGAGATCCTCAAACTCTTCATCATGGATCTCTACAAAGGTGTCAAGATGAAGTCTATATTTCTCCACTTGCTCATCTTCATAGCCATAATCAATAGGGGTCACAAGGGCATTCTGGAGGGGATCCTTAGCTAGCTCCCATTCTTGTCTCAACTGGTTGATCTTCTCTACACAATCTAGGAGATAAGCCTCTTCTTGTAGTCTTGGTATACACATGGTTCAAATACCCTAAACTTTAGGTCTTGTTTCCCTAGGCATAAGAAAATGGTTTCAGCTTCGAAATCAATCAAAGCACGAGCGATGGCCAAAAAGGGACAACCAAAAATGATGGGGTAGTGTAAATCTTCCTTTATGTCCATGATGACAAAGTCACATGGGACATAAGCATCCTTCCCAACCTTTACAAGTATATCTTCAATGATACCCATAGATTTGGTCGTGGATGAGTCAACCAATTGGATGGTCATGGCGGTAGGTAGCATGTTGACAAATCCCATCCACTTGCAAAGTCTATAGAGCATGATATAAATACTCACACCCAAGTCTACAAGACCCTTCCTGCAGGCATTATCACCTAGGTAGCACCCAATCCCAAAGGAACCAAGATCTTTCTTCTTTTGAGGCATCTTGCTTTGGATGATATTAGAGGTGGTCCTAGCAAGCATTACCATCTCATGCTTGTCGGTGTGGTACTTCCTGGTCAATAAGAATTTCTTGTACTTGGACCAGGCTGGCATATCGACTAAGGCAATGATAAAAGGAATATCCACATGCAACTTTTTATGGCATCCCTAAACTTCACAAAATGAGTATCAAACCTAGTTTACTTTAGGCAGGTCTGGTAAAGTGGACAAGGTTTGTAAATAGGAATTTCTAGTGCATCAATTTCCACAGATGGGACCACGGGAGCATGGATGGTAGGAGTGGGAACGATGGGGGTGGGCAAAGGGGGAGTTTCAACGACCAAAATATCATCATCCTCAAAGTCCAAAGGCACTTCTGCAGGTTTCTGTGGGGGAGGAGTATGAGTCTTCCCCAAATGAGTGAAGACAACCTTAAGTTGTTTAGGATGTTTTAGGTTTTTCTTAGGTTGTCCAACAAAGGTACCAACAAGGGGTTTCTATTGAGCAAATAGATGGGAAAACTAAGCATCAGTTAACTTCTGATGTGCTATTATGATTTTCTCTAAGGGAGCTACCCTATCGTCAGTTAAAGGAGTGGGGACATTCTGTTGTAATTGAGGTTGAGGTGGAGGTTGATAAAGGTTTGATATTGTTGTCCTTAGTAAAATCCACAGTTTTGGAAACTACCCCTATAATTCCCTTAGTTCTCAAAATTTCTTTGATTGTTATTGTATGGAAAGCCTAATGGTGGACGGTAGTTGGGTTGGGGGTGTGGGGGTCTTTGTGGAAGGGGAAGTTGAGATAGGTTTTCATCTCCTGAAGGGTTTCCATATTGAAATCTAGGATGGTTTCTGGCTTGATTAGGATTGTAGTCAGCCTAGTATGGGAAACTATGGATAGAGTTAAGATCCTCTACTTGCTGACCAACGTCAGGCTGCATATTATTGTTGTAGAGGTATTGACACTACAGGGTAGCATGATCATACCCTTGGAAAATTCCACAGAGAGATTCTGTGGCTCTGACTTGCTGGGGTTGCCTCTCATAAGAATTAAATGAGGACTCTGAGTGATCCTATTTCTAGGAGATCAATTTAAAGGCTTTGACAATGGTATGGATATATGGATTTACCTCAGCCTTAGAAACTTTGAGGACCCCACTGGTTCCTCATCTAGCTTGGGTCTCAGAGGCTCTTTTAACAACCTCCCATGCACTGCTCAAGTTTTAAAACATGAAGTTTACTCCATATGATGAATCTAGGAATTTCTTGGTGTCACCATCAACACCACAACAAAATATCTCAACGAGTTGAGATTGTTAAATTTCATGATGATGGCAACATTGAAGGAGTTCCCTAAATCTATCCCAAGCCTCTCCTAGATTTTCTCCTAGGACCATTGAAAAGAGAAGGATTTGTCCCCTAATCTCATAAGTAAGGGAAGGAGAGAAGTATTTATCCAAGAATTTTGTTTGAAATGCTTCCCAAGTGGTGACATGTTCTTCATTCTCCATGGCATTATACCAACATCTGGCTTGCCTTGACAAAGAGTATTTGAAAAGACTAAGTCTAATGGCAACTTCAAAAATGAATGGGATCTTAGTCAAAGAACAAAGGTCAGTTAAACATTGGAGGTGATCTTGGAAACTCTCACCCTTGTTCCTAGAAAATTGGTTGTCCTGGAGCATGGTGATCCATTGAGTGTGGACATCAAATTGGGGGGAGGTAATCTCGGGTGGCATGACTGGGTGTTGTGCATATCTGATTTTTGGAGTGGAAAAACCTTTTAGTTGTTTTTGTCTCTCAGCCTCCCTCTGAGCGGCTTTAAGGGCCTCATGCTCAGTTATACAAGTTGTGCATAGATTGGCTTCTTGAGCCTTGTGTTCAACCATCATTATCTCTCTCTGAGTAGAAAGTGCCTGCTCAATCCTATAGGCAACCTCTTCCTCATCCATCCTAAGTTTGTTTTGTCTATTCAAACAATGGAACATTCTCTTTGACTTAGGATCAAAAATTGGCAGAACAAAATCAACTTTTGGCGAGCAGTGCATGCACAAAAAGAGGAGATAACACTTCTTGAATGTTACTCGGAAGGCATAGAAAAATGAAAAAAAAAGGTTTTTCAAAAAAAAATTGGGGTTTGAGAAAACAATTTGTTGTCCCCGGCAATAACACCAAAATTGATACGCGTCAAAGAGCACACCAATTCACTAAGTTCATTATCCTAGAGTTTAATCCTTTTTTACTTTCCAATTAAGGCTAGTATAGAAGGGTCGATCCCCCAAGACAACATTTTTAAGATTTTTCTATTTCAATCCTGATTGATTTTTGAAATTATTTCTTTTTGGTATTTTTGAATGAAGAACAGAAAGTAAATTCTAGTTGGGGGTTGTTTGATTACGCTAGAACAAGAAATTAAAGTGCAAAGAAAGTAAAAGATTACACTAAGGCAAAGAAAAGAAAAGATTATTCTAAGACAAGGAAGTAAAGAAAGAAGATTGTTAGCATACAACATTATCTAAAGAAGAAGTGAAGTGCTAAAATTAAAAGAGGCAAATTGAAACAAGCATTGAAGAAACAGGTGAAATCAAATGGGAGAAAGCATTGAGGCTTAGGGGTTTTCACCACCTTATCCAAAGTGAAGACAAGATCAAAGAATACACGCTGATTAAAGATAGAAGAAAGAATATGAATCATTTATAAATAAAACACAAGGGGAAAACTCCATGTGAGCCCATTGGTCCTGGTGCTCATGCTTCATAGTTCATAATCCTAGTGGGGATTTTTCCACATTCACATCCAAATCCCCATGCAACTGGTTTATTCATTCTAAATTCCAGTTTCCACAGTTGTATCTTCCAGAATTAAGTCACGATGAAAATGATTAGTCACTTCATTTAAATTGACAATTTTCTAAACCAAAAGCTATCTGTATAAAAACAAAATGTATAAACTCAATCTAATCAACACAATGGACAAGGGGATATTCCCCTTGCCTCAATAAAGAGACTACTCACTAGCCATAAGAGGGGAAGCAAGAGAGAGTCATAGACCATAGAAAGGAAAATATTCAAAGTGATCTAGGTGGTGCCAGTTAAATGCCTGGATCTCTTAATCCTTCATTCCCAGAGAAGAATAGAAAATAAATAATGAGAATAACACAAGATCTAGAGATGAAGAATTGAAATTGTATTGCAATATGTAAAGATTACACTGAGAATTGAAAGTAATAGAGTTTCAATATGAAATCCTAGTACAAAAACTACGGACCCTTTTCTTAGTGGATTCCCCCCTCCTTTTATAGGGGAAGGAGGGATGGAAACCCTATAGGGGGTAAAAGAAGTGAGAGGGGCGACAACTGTTCATGAACTGCGAAACGGCCATTTGGGCTAACCCAGATGGTCATTTTGGTTGTGACGTGTCATGTCTTTTGAACGATAGCTGAGCCCTAGCCAAGTGGAGTGGCGACACGGGGGAACACATACCGTGCTCTACAAAATGGCCATCTCACTAGGCGAGACGGTCGTCTGACGATGATGTGGCGTGGATCTAGAAACCTTTGATCAAAACCTTAAAGAGGGTGGTGGTAGTGCCATTTATTTTCAAACTTGGGCTCAAAGCGATGTTCAAGATGGTCATCTAGATGATGTGGGACGTCTGTCTCATGTCGTGGTGTGCAAAATCAATCATTTGTAAGCCTAATCAAGTGGCTGCACCCTTGATAGTTTATTTGATCTTAGGTCAAGTGACCTAGCCATCTAGGCTCACCTGGATGCTCGTCTAGGTCCATGGGACGACCATCTCGCTGAAGCAAGACACCCATATGGTGTGCTGAAGTAGCTAGTTGAACTGAGGCCAAGGTGTTTGTTTGGCTCTAAAATTGGGAATCTTTGGGTGAGACAACCGTTTGGGCCTAGTGAGACAACCATCTCGCAGACTCAGTGGGTTAGAAATCAGATTTGGAGAAAAATTCTACAAAAAATGAGAAAGTCGATAAATATTTGCAAAATAAATCAATAAGAGAGTGAATTGGTTTTTGGACATAGAAATTACTGAAAAAGAGATAATTTCAAATGAAAAGATTATTAAAAATATTAAAAATATAGATGAATATGCATTCATCAACCACACAACTCATTAGTCTAAGGATGATCCCCAAACTCACCAAAGGGACCACACACCTTATTAGTCTAAGGATAACCACTCAAAACCAATTGGCAATGAGTGAAGGGACCACAAACCTTATTAGTCCAAGGATAATCCCCAAACTCAACGGTGTGGGTTTATTCTCAAAAATATCTCTACCACCATATTTTTACTTGGGATGAGTAGCATGAGTAATCTAGACGCACCATACTCCCCTCTAGAGTCTCCATAATCTTTTAGTTGGTAACAAAGAAACCTTTTTTACAACAATAACATATGAGACACAAAATGACAATAAAAGAATGTAGAACCTCATCAAATGGTTGGAAAATAAGTCAACTAAAGGAATTCCCACATTGAGAATGACTAATTATCTCCGATCTCAATGAATTATTCCAAGCGTCAAGAAAGACACATGCCTTTCAGTCTTCTACAATGAGATAGATGTTGGATATAAAAAACACAAGTAAAAAAATATGACACTTTTTATTCTCCTCTAGGAGACACTTTAGCAAAACAAGAAAATCACTCAAAAGTAAAAGAAAAAATATAAAAGTAAATCCAAAAAAATAACAAATATTCATGTTATTGATGCAAAAGCAAAGAGACACATGAGAGCTAATTGTTTAAAGATTATGAAAAACAAGCAAAAGCCAAATATGTAAAAGAAGGGGAGAAAGTTAATAATGTTGCATGAGACATGACAAAATAAAGTTTTAGAAACAATCAAACAACAAACACATCATTGACTTGTGAAAAATATTATAGCTACTTTTTTTAGAAGCAAATTTGTAAGATCTTAGAAAAGAAGATTCTTAGATAGCATAAATCATATGGTATACAAACATTTTTCTTATAAGTAGTAAAAGAGTAGTCATAGCAAAGTTGTAAAAAAACATGTGAAGAACTATACGAATTGAAATATGATAATAGTTATATTAAATTAAAGAAAACATGAATAACCTAGGGTGGGCCTCTGCCTATGTTTTCATATTTTGTGCAAATGTAGTTGGTCCCAAGCTTGAGTAAAGGAGGAGAGTTGGTGGTAGGTTGACAGCCGGCCTTAAAAACTTTGTCACTCTTTCATATGACATGGATCCTTATAAAAATTTTGTTGGGGCATCCCTACCTAGTGACACACTGCATTGACACCTGGGCACAGTGATAAATATGCAAGGGATTTCGACACAGCAAAACCTGATTGTGTTGAAGGACAAGTAAGGGTTTCCACATCTTGGACTGGTGTGGGTAAAGAAGCTAGTCCCGCTGGATCATCACCCAGATGTAGTGAAAAATGTGCAAGGGTTTCCACATCTTAGACGAGTGTGGAAAAAGAAGCTAGACCCACTGCATCATTAATTGCCCGTATGTAGTGAAAAATGTGCAAGGACAACATTTTTTATAAAGGCAGGTAAAGAAGCAAGTCAAAGAAAAAAGGTTTAGAGTTGGATCTTTTAATATTTGCTCTTTGAAAGGAAAATCTTTGGAGATATTAGATACCATGATGAGAAGAAAAGTCAATATAGCTTGCTTATAGGAAACTAGGTGGATACGGGAACGTTGTAGAGTGATTGGAGACACAGGATACAAAATCTAGTATACATGCATTGATAAACATAGAAATGGTGTAGGTATTACTATTGATAAGATGTTGAAGGATTATGTTGTCAAGATCACTAGGATGGGTGATAGAATCATATCTATCAAGGTCGTTCTTGGGGGAAAGATTTTTAACATTAATAGCGCTTATGCCCCCCAAGTTGGCCTTAGCGAGGAGGCTAAGTAGGATTTTTGGTATAACATGGATGAATTGATGTAAGGAATACCAACGGAGGAGAAGATCATTATTGAGAGTTATTTAAATGGCAATGTGGGGAGTAGCAATTATGGATATGAGAGAGTTCATGGTGGTTTTGGATATGGTAGCAGAAACAGAGAAGGAGAGAGGATATTAGATTTTGTAGTTGCATATGATATGATTTTGGAAAAACACCCATTTCAAGAAAAGAGAATCTCATTAGATTACTTTGAAGAGTGGGCACAAT
This sequence comes from Alisma plantago-aquatica, assembly GCA_963693085.1. NCBI lineage: Eukaryota > Viridiplantae > Streptophyta > Magnoliopsida > Alismatales > Alismataceae > Alisma > Alisma plantago-aquatica. The sequence goes on along the minus strand of OY856410.1, from coordinate 44,004,016 downwards.
TGTAGCAAAATTGATTACCTCCTTACAAGGTGACAGGATTGTAAAGTATGCAAGGAATGTAAAGCTATGGCGAAGAACTCACGACCCAACATAGGTTGGTGGTTTTGGATATTAACATGAAGATCAATAAAGGCAATCATAACAAAAATCAAGATAGCAGGATCAAGTGGTGGAATCTTAAAGGAGAAAATAAATTGACCTTTCATGATAAAATCATAAGGAGGGCACTTGGAACTTAGAGTCTGATGTCAACACTATGTGGCATAACATGAGCTCCTGCATAAAAAAAAATTCCGGAGAGGTTTTGGGGGAGTCCAAAGTTTGTGGGCCTCCACAAAAAGAGACTTGGTGGAGGAATGATGAAGTACAGAAGGCTATTAAATTGAAAAGGGAGATCTATAGGAGCTTGCCTAAATCTCGAGATGATGCAACGTTCTAGAGATACAAGCAAGCAAAGAAAGAAGTGAAAAAGGTTGTTCAGGAGGTAAGGTCTAGATACTTTGATGATATTTATAGGAAGCTGGAAACTAGAGAAGGAGAAAAAGATATATATAAAATGGCTCATATAAGAGAAAGGAAAGGAAGAGACTTGATTCAAGTAAAATGCATCAAGAATGAAGATGGTAGAGTGTTGGTAAAGGACGATGATATCAAGAACCAATGGAGAAATTACTTCCATAAGCTTTTCAATGGGTATACTATAAATAATGTTAGAGACTCGTGTGATAGGGATACAAGAGATATCATTTACATACGACGAGTTTCACATTTTGAGGTCAAGAATGCCTTGAAAAATATGAAAAATGAGAAAGGCATGCAGACCATACGGTATTCCCATTAATGTATGGAAGAGTATGGGGGATGAAGGAGTTATGTGGTTAACAAATTTATTTAACAAGATCATGAAGACAAAGAAGATGTTGGATAAATGGAGAAATAGTACTATAGTCCCCATCTATAAGAACAAAGGTGATATTCAGAGCTGCACAAACTACAGAGGTATCAAGTTGATGAGTCACAACTAAGATCTATAACGCAGATATCAAACAAACAATTTGGTTTCATGCCTAGTAGATCAACAACAGATGCTATTTTTTTGATAAGGAGGCTTATGGAGAAGTATAGGGAAAGAAAAAGAGATCTTTACCTGATTTTTATTGATTTGGAAAAGGCTTATGATAGAGTACCTAGAGAAGTGTTGTGGATGGTTTTGAGGAAAAAGGGTGTGGCAATCTAATACATTGACTTGATTAAAGGCATGTATGGTAGCTCTATGGCAAGTGTGAAGACTCCTAGAGGTGAGACACCAACATTTCCCATCACAGTTGGGGTACACCAAGGATCCACACTCAGCCCATATATGTTTGTAGTTGTTATGGATGAGTTGACAAAGAATGTTTAGGATGATGTTCCTTGGTGTATGTTTTTTGCTGATGATATTGTATTAATTGACGAAATTAAAGATGGTTTGAATGATAAAGTTGAACTTTGGAGAAAGGCACTGGAATCAAATGGATTGATGATTAGTAGGAGAAAAACTGAGTATACACATTGCAATTTCAGCCAATCTCACAGTGTGAATGGTGGAGCCAAGTTGGATAGAGTAGATATACCAAAATGTGATAAATTTTGTTACTTGGGATCTATCATTCAAACAGATGGCGATGTCCAAAATTAAGTTTGTCATAGGATCACTATAGTATGGTTGAAATGGAGGAGTGCAATTGGAGTATTATGTGATCGAAAGATCCCTCTTAGACTAAAAGCAAGTTTTATAAAACTACTATACAGCCAACCATGCTCTATGGGATTGAATGTTGGGCTCTGAAGAAATAAGAACTCAACAAGATGAATGTGGATGAAATGCGTATGTCGAGATGGATGTGTGGGAAGACAAGAAAAGATCGCTTGAGAAATGACTATATCAGGAATAAAGTGGGGGTGGCGAGCATTGGGGACAAGTTGCGCGAGGGCCGACTCAGATGGTATGGACATGTGCAATGCAGACTGACTAATGCGCCTATACGAAGAAATACTATTGAGGCAAGCACAATTAATAGAATAAGAGGAAGGTCTAAATTAACATGGGAAGATCTTATAAAGAGAGATTTTGAATCTCTACATCTCAACCAAAATATGACCCATGATAGAGCTGAATGGAAAAGAAGGATCCATGTAGCCGACCCCAACATAGTTGGGATTGAGGCTTAGTTGATGATGATAATGATGATGTACAAAGAGGACCTTGTCCAATTTCAATCCCCTTTAGTGCAAATGGAGGACATGATAAATATAATATTTCTACTTAGTTTAAAAAATTACATGACTATGTTTCAATTATAGTTAGAAAAATTAATCTTAGTGATTTAGTTCTATGACTAGAGTAGTAAGATTATATCAATTGTTATAAAAACTACTTACCTTTGAGAACAATTTTTTTGTGTAGCAATGATGTCATTCTTATGTAATGTAATGTCTTAAATACAACTACTATTAATTTAAAACATGTTCTTGATAGTACTAGGAAACACTGTAGTGTTTCTATTAAGTAAAATAATTAAGGTTGTTGTCATATGCTACAAGTAGGATAAAATAACATGTTGATTACCACACTTGTACGAAAATATTACTATCTATAACAAGGAATTAGAGGAACCTCCCCTTATTATTCTTGGTTGTAAGAAACATATTAATTGATTCCTCATTTAACTATTATTTTCTATATGGTAGAAATACTAAACATCCCTTATGTATTTGGTTGGAAATATTCTTCTAGTGAAAAATCTATAGGTATTATTTTTGTAGATAATGATGTTGTTGCCTCCATGAAATAATACTAGAGAATTTTTCTTCATTTTAAATTATTTTCTTACTGAAATTTTAGCTATTTTTGTGAATGACAAACAAAGAGAATATTTTAGCAAAGAAACTAGTGGACTAGACCATATAGTATCATAACGTTAATGAGTATATGCATCAAATAAAAATCATATATTACAATGTATGGATGTCACCAAAAACAAAAAATTACAACATAAAGGTAATTGTTCCTCTCTCTCTCTCTCATTGACCAAGTGACATAAGAGTATCATATGTACTACTATTAACAATTAAAGGGTGATTGCATACTTCTTTAAAATAAATTGGACAATTTATGGTCCTTCAGATATTCTTCCTCAAATAGAGATTGATAACTTTTAGTGGATAATTCAAACTGGTATAGGGAGTGAAATATCACTTAAACCTAATATTGTTTAGATATTTAAATGATAGGAATGAAGGGTCATTAATAGGGTAAATATTGTACATCACTTTTTACTAGAAATAAATAGATAGATTTTGCATTCTTGTAGATAGGTGAGGATCTTAAAAATGCATAATATAATAATAAATTACAAATTGAATAGATACAACAAATATGCAACCATAAATCTGCATGATTTAGTAAAACTAAAACATTGACATGAAATTATATTATTAAGTCAAACATATTACTTAACAATGTTTAGTTCTTTTGTCCTAAACAAACATGAATTCTGCCTCTAATGTGAAGTGTATGTGGACTGTTAGCTAAATGGACATCTGTAAATCCCTTTGTTTTGATAATGACAAACATTTCATTCTTGTTGATCTAACGTGCTACTTGAGTGTTGTAGGAATAAGGTGGATGACAAAGCACTAGGGAATTTATATGCTTGAATGATTGTAAATGTCATGAAATGTAATCAATTGTAAACTTGTACAAATATATATAATGTACAAGTACTTAGACTTCATGTAAATCAAGCGTTAGATCTTCCCTAGCTAAACACCACATTTAGATAGGTCATCCCTTTCAATAGTGTCACATATGCACACTCATACACACACTTAATTGAAAGATTGAAACAGGGCCAATCTCGGTCGACAAACTCTTCGACCGAGACACTCTCGGTCGACAATCTTCTCGATCGAGAAAGACCCAAGTAGCCGTTAGACACAGTTGACAAGGTAGTTTCCAGTTGGAGATAAACGTTGCAAAACACTTGATCCAGAGAGCCTGTCGGTCGACAAAACTTTGACTGAGTAGGTGTCTCGGTCGACCATTCCTCGACCGAGATGGACTCTGACAGCAACTGCAGAATTAATTAACTAGCCGTTGTTAAAGCAACTAACTTATACCTAACGGCTAGTTAAGCACTTAGAAACCCCTAGAAAGTGTCTAGAACGTCCTTAAGCACTTGTAGGACATTCCTATAAATAGGACATGCCTTAGGACACCTAAACCTACTTGATTCCACACTTGAGCAAATCTTTCAGCATACATTTACATTGAGCAATCTGTTTGTGAGAAATTAAGCATATTGGCAACTGGCTACTTCCTCTCCTAGCTCAAATTTCGTGTCCTATAGGCTATCATCTCCTAATCCACAACAATCACAATTCCATACACATTGGTTAGGAGATCTACATGCTTGATCTAGGCAAATCAAGCATTGTGCTTCAAAGGATAAGTTGTAATTTCCATTTTCCTTTCTTGTTCACTATTATTGGTTGTACTCTCCTTGCTACTCCTAGGATTGGAGGCTGCGGATTGGAGAGGTTGGAAGATCTTCTTGGTGAAGAAGGGGACCTTGAACTACTTCAAGAAGGCTGGTGCAACGGGAGGTTACTTCTAAAGAGGAAGGCTACTTCAAGGGGGAGCTTGGAGTTACTTCAAGAAGGCTACCTCGGGTTGGTGCATCTACTTCAAGTGAAGGCTGTTCAAGGGGTGTAAGAAAGTATTGTATTTTGTGTAAATCCTTGTGAAGGTAATAAAATTGATACTTTCAAAATCCTGGTTGGGTAAGCAACCGGGTAGTGGACTGACAATCTTAGTATTTGCTAAGATTGGAACCACTCTAAACACTTGTCTCCTTCTTCCATTTTCAATTGTGGTTGTTTGAGTTAAATAATTGTTAAATATTTTGAAAACCCTATTCACCCCCCCTCTAGTGTTTTTCAATTGTTATCAGAGCAGGCTTCAAGGAACCCTAACCAGGTCTTGAAGAATGGAGGGTGATGGTAATTACAACCGCAATAAAAAGAGCATCTTGGACCAATCTACAACATGTTGCAATTGGTGTTTAGGAACAAGCCACACAACATCTAGCTGCCCATGGAAATCAAAGAAGGAAGATGAGCATTAAGATTGTCTTATTGCTACAACAAGTGAAGAGGAAGAAGAGGTAAGTCTTTTTGATTTATCTAAAGAAGAGCTAGTTGCTAGTCTTGAAGAGACACATAATAAATATATTGAGTACAAGAAGAAGTTAAAGAAAGCTAATAAAAAAATGATGAATTACATGCTAAGCTTCTTGCTATTACCTCTGAAAATGAAGATCTTAAAAAGATTATTGAAGATCATAATATTATGATAAAATCTATAGAGGAAAATTGCAATCTTCTTTCCCAAGAAAAGATAAATTTGCAAACTCAAGTGAACGATCTTCAAAAACAACCTGTTTTGTGCTCACATCTAGATTATGATACTATCGTGAAAGAAAGAAATTCATTATCATCTAATCTAGATCAAGCAAAGCTAGATATCAAGAAGAGAATGGATGAGATTGCTAAGTTACAACAAAAAGTTAGTAGTCTAAATAATAATGGCATTCTTGATCAAATCTTAAATGATTCCTACCATCAAGTTGGAAGGAGAGGACTAGGTTACAAGCCTAAGGGAAAATCTTATCATAAACCTAGTTGGAGAAAGACACAAGCACATCAATCTATATATATACCTAAAGGCACAAATACAAATATACCCAAGAATAACCTAGACCAAAATCATAGAAAGAGATATGAGGTTGATTCTATATGTTGTCATTATTGTTTGCGCCTTGGTCACTATTCCTTTTCATGTCCTTATAAGAAAAAGGATGTCGAATTAGTTTGGGTTCCAAAACCTCCAAACTAAATGAACAGAATTAAGTTGAGATATGACCAAGGACCTTGGTTGCATATTTCTATATCTATCTCAACTCAACATAGTGGCATAACAAATTAGTTCAAGTATCTAAAACATCTAACTGGGATATATAATTCTTACTAAAAACAATTCTGGAAAAAAATGCAGAACCATTCTCGGTCAAGAATCTGTCGACCGAGAACAACAGTCGGTCGAGAAATGATCAACCGATCTGGTCCCTGTTGTCAAAACTAAAATAAATCTGATGAATGTATATTCAATTGATCAAATTGCTATCTATTGATAATGACTTGCAAAACAAGTTGAAAACCATTTCTGAAAAACTTATAAATATAAATGAGATAAATTCAATTGATTCTCATATTTAACTTAATAAAAATAAATTACTGTTCTTATTCACATGACTTTGCATCTCCTGATCTATTCATATAAAAATCATGTGTTATGACATCTAGTTTAATGATCATGGTATTTCATGGAATTATCACTATATTCTCTATCATTACATCATGGATATGATTTCACTATCTTATCATTCAGCTCATAAAGGTGATAGAAAATGATTATTGTATGCATGGATCCTTGATGACACATTGGCAAGCAAAATGATTCATTTGTGATATGAAAAAGAACTTTAAGGCTTGCAACACATAAGATAAAAATTTCTCAATTAAGAACGTGAGATATTGCTTTCAAGGATATATATTTTCTTGGAGAATCTTACATGAAAATAAAGGTACACATGGGAAAGAAGACCACAAAAAATAAGCAAAAACACAGTAGAAAAGATGGGAATTGATTTTGGTCACAAGAGGGCTAGGACGGATGGTGAGACATCTAGTCAAGATATACCACCACCACCTCCTCCTACCAACCCATCCTATGATCCCATCCAAAACACCCTAACCTATGTTGCTGGGTCACAATATCATCTAAGCAGACAATTAGATTATAGCCACCATGCCATGACCTACCTAAATCAAAGGATGCAAACCCTCTCTCCAAATCAACCAGATGAATATCCTTATTCTTTAAATCCTGGCATGCTCAACCCATATAATCCATCTTACAACTACTACCAAACTCCACCTCCACCATCTACAGATCTCACACATACTCAGTTTTCCTCAATACAATTACAAGACATTGCTGCTCATTTCCGCTTTGATCGTGTTCCTACCTTCTTGGAAGCATATGCCTTAACCAAGACAGGTGCTTTGGAGTGGAAAACTTTATTCAAGTATTATGGAGCTGAGCCATTTCTTGGAAAAGACCCTGATATTGATGTAATACTTAAGTCTTTCCAGTGAGATTTGGAGTGTCTGTTGTATTAGTTGTAATGAAATGGTTATCTTTGCATGATTGAAATGAAATGGTTATCTTTACATCTTTGCATGATTGTAATAATTCCATGATTCTAATGAATTGGTTATCTTTACTGATTATAATAGGATATTTCTCTATGGCATCATTTGAACATGGCTTATAAGACTATTCTAGTAGAGCATACAAAGTAAGGGGAGTAATAAATATGTCATAAATCAAAAAGGATGAAATCTTTGCAAATACCTGAAATTTAAAATTGTGGCTAAATTGACCATCTATTGAAGAAGGATATCTAGTTAAGGGGGAGCAATACTTTTCATATAATATCAGTTCTTAATCGGATATCTTTTTGAAATGACAAAGGGGGAGAAATAAATATAAATGCAAAACTCAATCAATGAGTTTCATCAATAAACTCTTGGCTTTACATTGAAAGTTGCTATATTCCCTAAAGAATTGGATTTCATGTTACATAATTCATGAGGAATAATAAGCACACATTTTATAAACAAGAGAAGAAATTTACAAAGGTAATCTTCAGGTATGAAACTCATATGTTTTAGTTTTTCTTATTTTATATTTAGGAAATGTTTGTCATATTCAAAAAGGGGGAGATTGTTGGCTAAATGGACATGTGTAAATCCCTTTGTTTTGATAATGACAAAAATTTCATTCTTGTTGATCTAACGTGCTACTTGAGTGTTGCAGGAATAAGGTGGATGACAAAGCACTAGGGAATTTATATGCTTGAATGATTGTAAATGTCATGAAATGTAATCAATTGTAAACTTGTACAAATATATATAATGTACAAGTACTTAGACTTCATGCAAATCAAGCGTTAGATCTTCCCTAGATAAACACCACATTTAGATAGGTCATCCCTTTCAATAGTGTCACATATGCACACTCATACACACACTTAATTGAAAGATTGAAACAGGGCCAATCTCGGTCGACAAACTCTTCGACCGAGACACTCTCGGTCGATAATCTTCTCGATCGAGAAAGATCCAAGTAGCCGTTAGACACATCTGACAAGGTAGTTGGCAGTTGGAGATAAACATTGCAAAACACTTGATCCAGAGAGCCTGTCGGTTGACAAAACTTTGACCGAGTAGGTGTCTCGGTCGACCATTCCTCGACCGAGATGGACTCTGACAGCAACTGCAGAATTAATTAACTAGTCGTTGTTAAAGCAACTAACTTATACCTAACGGCTAGTTAAGCACTTAGAAACCCCTAGAAAGTGTCTAGAACGTCCTTAAGCACTTGTAGGACATTCCTATAAATAGGACATGCCTTCGGACACCTAAACCTACTTGATTCCACACTTGAGCAAATCTTTCAGCATACATTTACATTGAGCAATCTGTTTGTGAGAAATTAAGCATATTGGCAACTGGCTACTTCCTCTCCTAGCTCAAATTTCGTGTCCTATAGGCTATCATCTCCTAATCCACAACAATCACAATTCCATACACATTGGTTAGGAGATCTACACACTTGATCTAGGAAAATCTAGCCTTGTGCTTCAAAGGATAAGTTGTAATTTCCATTTTCCTTTCTTGTTCACTATTATTGTTTGTACTCTCCTTGCTACTCCTAGGATTGGAGGCTACGGATTGGAGAGGTTGGAAGATCTTCTTGGTGAAGAAGGGGACCTTGAACTACTTCAAGAAGGCTGGTGCAACGGGAGGTTACTTCTAAAGAGGAAGGCTACTTCAAGGGGGAGCTTGGAGTTACTTCAAGAAGGCTACCTCGGGTTGGTGCATCTACTTCAAGTGAAGGCTGTTCAAGGGGTGTAAGAAAGTATTGTATTTTGTGTAAATCCTTGTGAAGGTAATAAAATTGATACTTTCAAAATCCCGGTTGGGTAAGCAACCGGGTAGTGGACTGAAAATCTTAGTATTTGCTAAGATTGGAACCACTCTAAACACTTGTCTCCTTCTTCCATTTTCAATTGTGGTTGTTTGAGTTAAATAATTGTTAAAATATTTTTAAAACCCTATTCACCCTCCCCCTCTAGTGTTTTTCATGGACTCCTCACACAAGTCTAAATGTAAAAAATAGGCTATGATAAGACTAGTAAACTAACTCTTTAGCTAGCAACATTGTTGTAACATCCCAAACTTTGAATGAAACAAACTTAGGATTTAAATATCATTTTCTCTACTAATTTATTTCAAATTTCTAACCTTAATGCATATAACCCAAGTAAATATTTTTTTACTTTGAATATTATAAAAAAAATGAGTGACATAATTTTTCTCTTCATGATGATAGTTCATTTCATGATAATAATATTTAAGTAAATCAAAATTATATATAATGCACTTTCTCTCTCTCGTTAATGTAGTATCATTATCATTAATAAGTATATGCACCCAACTTGGACTAATTTTGTCTTGTAAACTCAATACACATAAAGTAAACTCTAAGTGATTATAAATGGTAAGATAAATCAGTTAGGGACAAATCATAATTCATTTAATGTACATAAGTGATACAAATACACTGTAGTAATAACTAATCTTTGGGTAATCAAAGTTAGAAAGTAATTATGTAAGAATGATCTAGACTCGAAAATACACATTGGTCTAAATTTGAAGCTGATCTGACTTCATTTGACTCCTCAAACAATTTCAATAGATATAATATTTTATAATCCTAATTATTTGATTATGCATTAATGTATCCAAGATATACTTAGATCTTTTCATTTATACGTCACACACAAATTTATCTAAGTACACATATTTGATTCACATTAAATGAGTATACTTAGATAAATTCAAGTGTGACGTGAATAAATAAAGGGACCTAGGTATATATTGGATACATTAATGCATAATTAAATAATTAGGATTAAAAAATATTATATCTATCAAAATTGATTGAGGAGTCAAACGAAGTCATTTACTTCAAATTTGGACCAATGTGTATTTTTGGATCTAGAACATTATTATGTAATTACTTTCCAACTTTGATTACCAAAATATTAGTTATTACTATAATGTATTTTGTATCACTTATGTACATTAAATGAATTAAGATATGTCCCAAACTGATTTATCTTACCATTTATGATCACTTAGCGCTTACTTTATGTGTATTGAGTCTAGTGGACAAAATTAGTCCAAGTAGGGTTCATATACTTATTAATGATAATGAGACTACATTAAGGGCGGAGAGAAAGGGCATCATATATAATTTTGATTTACTTTAATATTATTATCATTAAATTAACTATCATCATGATGAGAAAATTTATGTCATTAACTTTTTGATAATATTCAAAGTAAAAAAATATTTTGTTGATTTATATACATTAAGATTAGAAATTTGAAATAAATTAGCAGACAAAATGCTATTAAAATCCTAAGTTTGTTTGATTCAAAGTTTGGGATGTTACATCAATGTTGCTGGCCAAAGAGTTAGTTTACTAGTCTTAACATAACCTAATTTTTACATTTAGACTTATTTAACCTGTTTTTTACATTTAGACTTATGTGAGGAGTCCACATACACTTTACATTAGAGGAACAACTCATGTTTGTTTAGGACAAAACAACTAAATATTGTTAAGTAATATGTTTGTCTTAATAAGATAATTTCATGTCAATGTTTTAGTTTTACTAAATCACACATATTTGTGGTTGCATATCTGTTGTATCTATTCAATTTTTAATTTATTATTATATTATGCATATTTAAGATCCTCACCTATCTACAAGAATGCAAAATCTGTCTATTTTTTCTAGTATAAAGTGATGTACAATATTTACCCTATGTAACAACCCTTCATTCCTATCATTTAAATATTTAAACAATATTAGGTTTAAGTAATATTTCACTCACTATACCAGTTTGCATTATCCAATAAACGTTATCAATCTCTATTTGAGGAAGAATATCTGAAGGACCATAAATTGTCCAATATATTTTATAGAAGTATGCAATCACCCTTTTATTGCTAGTAGTAGTAGCTATGATCTCTTATGTCACTTGGTCAATGAGAGTGACAGAGAGAGAGAGAGAGGAACAAGTACCTTTATGTTGTAATCATTTTTTTGGTGACATTCATACATTGTAATAGATTATTTTTATTTGATGCATATACTCATTTAACGTTATGATACTATATGGTCTAGTACACTAGTTTCTTAGCTAAAATATTGTCTTTGTTTATCATTCACAAAAATTGCTAAAATTTGAATAAGAAAATAATATAAAATGAAGAAAAAATCGCTAGTATTATTTCATGGAGGAAACAACATCATTATCTACAAAAAAATACTCCTCATTCATAATAATACCTATAAAATTCTCACTAGAAGAATATCTTCAACCAAATACATAAGGGATGTTTAATAATTCTACCATATAGAAAATAATAGTTACATAAGGAATCAAATAATATGTTTCTTACAACAAAGAATAACAAGGGAAGGTGCCTCCATTTCCTTGTTATAAATAGTAATATTTTCTTGATAGAATCATCATGTTATTTTATCCAACTTGTAGCATATGACAACAACCTTAATTCTTTTACTTAACAGAAACAATAAAGTGTTTCCTAGTACTATCAATAACATGTTTCAAATTAATAATAGTTGTATTTAAGACATTACATTAAATAATAATGACGTCATTGTTATGCAAAACATTGTTTTCAAAGGTAAGTAGTTTTTATAACAATTGATACGATCCTACTACTCTAGTCATAGAACTAAATCACTAAGAATAATTTTTCTAACTATAATTGAAACATAGTCATGTACTTTTTTAAAGTAACTAGAGATATTATTATTTATCATGTCCTCCATTTGCACTAAAGGGGATTGATATTGGAAAATGTCCTCTTTGTACATCTCAAATAATAAGTTGGGATAGGAGGCCCACCCTAGATTATTCATGTTTTCTTTAATGTAATATAACTATTATCATATTTCAATTTGTATAGTTATTCACATTTTTTATAACTTTGCTATGACTACTATTTTACTACTTATAAGAAAAATGTTTGTATACCATAAGACTTATGCTATCTAAGATTCATCTATTCTAAGATCTTAAAAATTTGCTTCTAAAAAAGTAGCTATAATATTTTTCACAAGTCAATGATGTGTTTGTTGTTTTATTATTTCTAAAACTTTATTTTGTTATGTCCCATGCAGCTTTATTAACTTTTCCCCTTATTTTACATATTTAGTTTCGTCTTGTTCGTCTTAATCTTTGAACAATTAGCTCCCATGTGTCACTTTGCTTTTGCATCAATAACATGAATGTTTGTTAGTTTTAGTGGATTTACTTTTATATTTTTTCTTTGACTTTTGAGTGATTTATTTTTTCTCTAGAGTGGTTCCTAGAGGAGAATTAAAAAGTGTAAAATTTTTTTACTTGCCCTTTTATTATATGACATCTATTTCATTGTAGAAGATTGAAAGGCATGTGTCTTTCTTGACACTTGGAATAATTCATTGAGATTGGAGATAATTAGTCATTCTTATTGTGGAAATTCCTTTCATTGACTTATTCTCCAACCATTTGATGAGGTTCAACATTTTTTTATTGTCATTTTTTGTCTCACATGTTATTGTTGTAAAAAAGGTTGCTTTGTTACCAACTATAAGATTATGCAGACTCTAGAGGGGAGTACAGTGCGTCTAGATTACTCATGCTACTACTCCCAAGTAAAAATATGGTGGTAGAGATTTTTTTGAGAATAAACCCACACTGCTGAGTTAGGGGATTATCCTTTGACTAAAAAGGTGTGTGGTCCCTTCACTCATTTCCAATTGGTTTTGAATGGTTATCCTTAGACTAATAAGGTGTGTGGTCCCTTTGGTGAGTTTGGGGGTTATCCTTGCACTAATAAGATGTGTGGTTGATGAATGCATATTCATCTATCTTTTTCATATTTTTAATAATCTTTTTCATTTGAAATTATCTATTTTTTTAGTAATTTCTAGAACCAAATTGCAATTCACTCTCTTATTGATTTATTTTGCAAATACTTATTGACTTTCTCATTTTTTGTAAGGTTTTTCTCCAAAGCTGATTTCTGACCCACTGAGCCTATGAGATGGTTGTATCACTAGGCCCAGATGGTCGTTTCACCCAGAAATCCCCATGTTTAGAGCCAAGCTACCACCTTATCTTTGGCTCAACCAGATACTTCAACATGCCATACCGCATCTTGCTTCAGCGAGACAGTCTTCCCATGGACCCAGATAAGCATCCAGGCGAGCCCAGACGGCTAGGTCTCTTGACCTAGGATCAAATAAACTTCCAAGGGATCTGCCACTTGATTAGGGTTTAAAATAATTGATTTCACACACAACAACACAAGACATACGTCCCACATCATCTAGACAACCATCTCAAACATTGCTTCGAGCCCAAGTTTGCAATGAAATGGCACCGTGTAACGACCCTGCCTACTAGTAACCCCCAATTAAGGGAGACCAAGGGGTCAGAGCCGTTATCCCAATTTTCGGATCAAAGGTTTGACAAATAATCAATAAAAATTATCAAATTCTACCAACTAAACTGAAAGGCTGTAATAAAATAAAAGTTTGCATACCTTTTTCAAAATTGGGATATTTACTTCTATCCACATCTGGAGTCTATTTTAACTATTCCTCCTTGTACTTTAATTCTTATTTAATTCCACATATGCAACTTTACTATTTGTCCTTCTCAATCTTGTACCTAAAATGTCGACAAACAAAATGTCGGTCAGCATATCAAAATATGCCGGTATGTGGGGACAACCAAAATTTTCACAAATATGGCTAACAATCTAATTATCACAATCAAGGTAGTTAACAAGCCAATTTACATTTTCAATGTGTCATTCTCCACCACTTTTTCTCTAACCCTGGAATACCCCCTTTAGGGTTTCTCTTTTGCCATTGACTTAAGGCCACCTTCTCAATCCCGAGCTTGGTGCCTGGGGTCACCTCTCATGGTTCCCAATAGTCATGCAATATAGACCACCTTCTCATTCCCAAGCTTGGTGTCTGGGGTCACCTCTCATGGTGCCCATTGGTCTTCCCTCTTGGGCTTGACCTTTATGCATCATCCATCTGGGTGGCATGTAGGTGCGAGAATACACATTTATTTATAATTGTGATAACCATAGTGACTTTATAATTGCAATATGAACATCCAAACTATTTAGTTGCATTCAATGCGATTAACCATCCAGGAAACCTTTGGAAAACTAATGTGATTAATCATAATTAACCACATACATGTTAAGCTAACTTGAGTGCAGAATCAAATTAACCAAGCTAGAAACCAAGCAAGCACTCACACAAGTTGATCCTGAAATAGACATCCAATATTTCTATTATTAATTATGCCATCATGGACCATTAATCCTAGTTGATTCCTATGGTTAATAGTCCTTTTTAGGGTGTTGATCACAATTAGGGTTCCACTTCATCTTTATTACTTTAAACCCTAATTTTATAAAATACTTACAAATCCTAATTATTTCATCTTTATTTCACAAAAGATCCTAAGATCATCTTTTAGCAATATGAAACCCTAATTTTAGATTATAAGCACTTTTCTTTTCTTTTTTTCTTACTTTGGGTTGCTAAGCATATTAACCATTTTATTAGGTTTAAAACCCTAAACTTTGCAATTTCATATTCAAAATAGGTTAAAATCTATCTTTATCATTAAACAAGTTGACCATGCTTGAATTAACCTAATTTCAATATTAAATCTATCCTTGATTAACAATTAGGGTTTCTAACCACAAATTAACACCTTTTTCATCAAAATACTACACTTTTGTTAAAAGAGACAAATTTAGGCATTCAAACCCTTTTTAACTTATTCCTCGTATTTTTATGATCAATTTTCATGTATAAACTTTTCTCATCCGAGTTTTCTAGCACAAGATATCATTTTACAAAGAAAATCCTTTTTCTTATTTTACTTGCTAATTTTGGAAAAACAAGGATCGCTCAATCCATGGTCCGCGGGTCCACTGAGGATCTAACGGCCACGGATGTGAGCACGTAATCTAGTGATCAAAAGTAGGCTAAAGGATGAGATTGTCCTTACCAGGAAAGAAGGCACGGCGGGGTAGTTTGGTAATTAACCACGAGGTCTTCTCCTATCTCGCGCCCGAGCACAACAACTCTCACGAGGGTCAACCTTGGGGTTGACTCTGAGCTTTTGACCACCAGCGAGCACTCCAAGAAGTCAGGGAGCTTCATCTCCCTCTATCAAACCTGACTAGGGGTTCAATTGCTTGCCACGAATGCACTGCGACCCTCCTCTACTCGTCGGACTCCAGTGAGGTTTTCCACTGGAACGGGGGTACAAGTCAAGGTGTATCTTCAAATTGATCGCACAAGAATGCTCCTCTTGCTCTTCTGCAGCTTTTGGGGTAGCAAACGGATGTGCTGGTTCCCTCGTTCACCCTCCCCTATATATAGGGTTGGGGCTAGTCCCTGTTGGTTTGGGAACTTTCCCAATCGGCGACCAATCCTCGACAAACCAGGGATGATTCCCTTCGATTTCCTTTCCTGAATCCAGAGGAACCATCAATGAGTTTGCACACTCACTAGGTCATGAGGAATTGGATAGGGAAAATCCCTCTACAATTGGCAAAGTTCTAGTCTGCGTAGGACTTAGACGATGAGCTCTAGGCATTGGATCGAGATCCAACGGCCCTTGTTGTTCACAGTCAACACAAAGGAAAGTATATTCCTATTTTCAGAATAATTCCCAATTTTGGAGATTAATTGGGAAATTCATATCTCCTAAACCATAGCTCCTCTTTATCTCAAATTTTAAGGGAAGGTTTGTATTGTCATCATCTACAAAATTTGGGTAACAAAATACAATGGATGAGAAGGCTTCCTTCTTTCCCAAGTTATCCATTAATTAATTCAAAATTAATTAGCAATTCTTTTCCCTTTTCCATTATCTTGTTAACTTGGGTCCCTTGGACCTCAAGAAATGCTAAAGGCATGGATTCCCATATTGGGGAATATATATTTGCCTTTATCCTCTTTTAATTTTCTATTTCTCATATTTCCCTTTTATTAATTAAATCATTTTCCTTTTTATTTCTCTTTTCTTTTCAATTGGGCTCAATGGCCAACAAAGCCCATTATCAATCAACCAAGGCCATTTCACACGAAATCTATCACAAATCAAAGAAATAGATTTCATTTATTATTTAAAAGAAAATTACATCTTTTATTAAATACTTAGGAAATTGGTGTTATAACATCCTCCCCTCCTTATAGGAATTTTGTCCTCAAAATTCAAGCAATCAAACAAACAAACCAGGATAAGCCTTTCTTATGTCCATCAGGGCTCTCATGTGGTTTCACCCTTTCCATGGTGCTTCCCAAGAACCTTCATCATCTCATATTCTTCCATCTGAGTTCTTTCTTACCTTGGTATATCATACCCTCATAGGTGACTCAGGACATTTCAGCCTATCAAAAGCTGAATAGGTTTAGGGCTCAGCACATGGCTTGGGTATCTCACATGGTGCTCTAGATCAGACTCATGGAACACATTATACATCATGTTATCCTGAGGGGTAAGGCTAAACACAACCATATCCACCTATCCATCTCAAATGGACCCGTATATCGGGGACTCAGCTTTCTCAACTATAGCTTAGAGGGGTCGGATTTGCACATCACATACTCTCTCACAGTGAACTGCGTGTCAGTTTGCTTTGCATCAGCTTATGACTCATGTCGCCCCTGGTCTCTCTTTTAGCCATTGCGCGATCAAAGCGACTTCATTTGCACACATTGTGGTTCTTTTCTGACCTTCATGATGCCCCTTCACCAACATCATCTCAATGAAGTGGTACCCGACGCAACCTCCCTTGTAGAGCTTTCTTTACATCCCAATACTGGAAATGGTGGTTATCATCACATCTTACAGAGGACAAGAACTGTCTCAAGATATCACCCTGAACGAGCACACATGCTCTCATCAAACCCTCTAGTCTGGATCATACTAACCACTAGTTAGGGGTGATAAACTATACTAACATCAAGTTCTTCATGTACCTACTTCCTCCTTATGGAAGTGAACTTGTAGGTTATACTCAAGAACTTTTGAACTCGCACCATGGTGTAGTTGAACCATCTCTCTCTCATATGTAGTTCAACCGGATCTGTCCCTTGATAGTACTCATGTCATCTAGGTAAGGTGATCTACCATAACCCATATTGCACCTTGACCTTCTTCGGTCCTTGGGAGACTTACCACAACATCCATAATGATGTACTCCCATTCCCTCCTGGGGACTCTTTATCCTCTATATCAATACATTGGGTTACTGGTGTTCGTCCTTCACCTCTTGACGTGCATGGCGATGAGCCACGTACATCTTTGTACACTTTTCATATTAGGCTTAAAAATACTACTATAACTTACTATCGTAGTAGTACCACGGTGTATGATGAACTCAAATCATGATCTCTCATATGTCATGATTCCTCAAGATCAATTCATCGGAAACCCTAAACCACTCTAGTTGGGGTTTCATCACCTTGTTTTCCAAAGAAGTACATCTGAGGTTCTTCAACCATCCTTTGATCTTGATAAGCCCTAGGCTGGCTAACTAAGCAACCACTATCTCGATCAACGACCTCGTTACATTTGAGTGTTAGCCAAACATATCTCTTTTTCCAACTTAAGGCTAACCTAACATCCTCATCTATCCTCTAGCTATACTAGGTAGATACATCTCAACCAGAGCATCCATTACCACTTCACATCCTTAGGTGTTAGGTAATGTTGAAGACATACACCTTCGTTTATTCCACTTATCGTCTCATATCAAACTCTAAGTCTATCTTCATTAAGAAATTCGGAGCTCATTCATTTGATTTTTGAACTCAACCTTATATAACTCGCAAATTCCACATAGCTCATGATAAAAAAAACATCATCTTAAGATGGCTACCTTAGTTCTCTTAGTGTTTGTAAACCATCCATGTATCATTCACTCCACAAGGGTATGTTATCATCCCTATCCTCACACCTCATAGCAACGTTCCAACTCACATCATCTTTGACCTTAGTGTATGGCATGCGTACTGTCCTATCTCTCACTCCCATAACAAGAGGAAATAAGCATTTGGCTGCAGTCCAAATACAAAGTTCTTCCCATTCCAAGAGTAGATATGGTACATCCCACCTTGCCAGTACACCTTCAAATCTTCGTTGAAACGTGCAACATATGTCTCTACATCACAATCATCTCGATATCAAAGTTACTTCCATGGAAAACTGGTCTCGAGCCTATTGGGGTTTATACACATCCCTTGGTCATCTCCTCTATGTCTATAGGGTGCCGACACTTTAGGGGTCATCCCTCTTCCCTTATGCATCTAGAGAGTGCCCTACTCATCTGCCCTTTTGGTCCCATGAACTCACAAAGGTGATCAATCTCCTAACCCATGGCCCTCACACAATGATAGTTGTTACCTTCTAACCCTATGGTCATGTGCAACTAGGTAATTAGGCAACTCCTACTTCCATCGGTCTTATCCCTGCCTGACCCTAGGATAGACTTAGGATTCTAACATATTACATATCCAACTTAGAACCTTACCCAATCCTTCATCATCTCTCTCTACATTCATGGGATGACTTTCATCCTTTCATAAGGGTCATGGTGACCTGCCTACCTTATTCAGGCCCCATACTGGTTACCTCCATGGTAACACATCCACATGCCTTTAGAGATGGTTATCTATGGGTCTATAGGTTCATTCTCATACTATATACTTTTCACTTAGCTTCTCAAGATTCTATGAGACCTCTTTAGGTTACCTCAAAACCAACAAACTAGTATACACCCTACAAAAGGGCCCCTCTCCAGGATGGGAGGAAACTACACCTTGATAACAAAGGTCACAAACATCCTTAGGTCTAGGGTTTTCATCCACATGAACATGCTTAACCCTAGCAAGCTACTAAGGCACCAACAAACCACCTACTAAACCATGCTAGGTCATACTTGTTCTCATTCCTCAACACTGGACCAATAACAAACCTTCTTATGTCACCACCTTAGATGTGAGGGGTTCACCAAACATACCTTAAACTTAAGGGGTTTCCCTTTCCTCTAAACATGAGGGATACCATGCTCAAATATATAAAAACTCAAATCTCATCATGAGCATCAGGTACACCACTTCCCCTCTTAGGCCTAGGACCCTAGGTTCACTTTTTGGGTGTCCAACTGCATGCTCAACCTTTTAACCACGTACCAAACATGTAAGAGGTATAACATGCATGTCCTATCACCATTTCACTTGAACAAAACCTCATAGTGGAGTCCTCCTCAAGGACAACTGACTAAGCGTAAGGCTTCCCAAATTGTTACTAAACCTCTTCATGGTATCAGGAACTCTTCTTCCCATCTCAGAAGGTAAACACCTATACCATAGGCACATAGGTACTAGCAGCCTCATCCCGCCTCTAGGGTTTGGTTCCTCTAAAGGCAACCAAGATATCATCAGCCTCCAAGGATCATGCATGAGGCAACCGCTATCGTCCACTTAGGTCACATCATCCTCAACTCCCATTGTTCCTCATGTTTCGGAGTCTAAGCTTCCATACTCCTTGCTTGGGTCCTGCTCTCTTTCTCTCTAGAGCTAACCCTACAAAACAACATCACTATTATAGGTCCCCTCTCCATGAAGGATCAAGCTCACAAGCATACCCCTACATGGGTGAAGCCTATGCTCAAACTTATGTTCGCTCAAGATTATCTTTATGCTTATCCCATAAGCCATCCAACATACTCTCTAGGCCAAGGTGTCAACCTACTTTTAGTACTACTGACGTACTCGGGGTGCATACTATGCCATGCTCATATAAGCCCATAGGGTTTCTATAGGTTCTTCACTAACCTCATCATTGCAGGAGCTATCCTTCACTCTAACATGCACGACCCTTTTTAGGGTTGGGTCGCCAAAGGAACTAGGTCATTCAACCTCACATGGCTCATAATGTCATAGGCATCCAAAAGCATGTCCACACACCAGGTCTATCCTGACATCTAACTCATCATGTCATCTCTTTCTCTAACCACCACTTAGGGTTAGGGTTGGCATCATCCTCAAAGGATGTGCCAGGTCTCTACTTATGATGGAGGTCTCTACCTCCAAGTCTAACTTTCTCCACTCATCCTCCTAACCAGGAGGTCTAGCCTCAGGTTTCACCTGAGGGCATGACAACATATTTCATACGACCTAAGCATGTATCTATTCTTTAGTTTATGATTAACTATTAATCTTATGTCCATCACATCTTATTTACATGCTTTTCATTAATTTGGTGGAGGATTCCTTAAACCTTATCAACCTTACCCATACTTCAAGAGGGTGAGGAAGAGAGAGAAAACCCTAATCCTTAAGGTCCTTAACAGCAATTGAGTTGAGAAAGGATGAACAAGATGAGAGAGTCCTAAAGGTATCTTATTTCGAGTCAAATCCTGAGACATTTGCCAGGCAGTCACACTAATCCGAGAGTCCTCGTATTTTGACTAGCGGTGCAGAGTAAAATCATGCCATCCCCCAGACATGATCCTTTTCTAGACACCTCTATCTTTTGAAAAATCCTCTAATAACTCCCTTGGGTTCTACAGAGTTTGTAAAATTTAATAATTATTAAAGATTAAATGAGGAACCTATGCTCTGATACCAAATGTAACGACCCCACCTCCCAGTAACCCCCAATTAAGGGAGACCAAGGGGTCATAGCCGTTATCCCAATTTCTGGATCAAAGGTTCGAAAAATAATCAATAACAATTATCAAATTCTACCAACTAAACTGAAAGGCTATAAAAAAATAAAAGTTTGCATACCTTTTTCAAAACTGGGATATCTACTTCTATCTACATTTGGAGTCTATTTTAACTATTCCTTCTTGTACTTTAATTCTTATTTAATTCCACATATGCCCCTTTATTGTTTGTCCTTTTCAATCTTGTACCTAAAAAGCTGACAAACAAAATGTCGGTCAGCATATCAAAATATGTCGGTATGTGGGGACAACCAAAATTTTCACAAATATGGCTAACAATCTAATTATCACAATCAAGGTAATTAACAAGCCAATTTACATTTTCAATGTGTCATTCTCCACCGCTTTTGGCCTAACCCTGGAATACCCCCTTTAGGGTTTCTCTTTTGCCATTGACTTAAGGCCACCTTCTCAATCCCGAGCTTGGTGCCTGAGGTCACCTCTCATGGTGCCCAATAGTCATGCAATATAGACCACCTTCTCATTCCTGAGCTTGGTGTCTGGGGTCACCTCTCATGGTGCCCATTGGTCTTCCCTCCTGGGCTTGACCTTTATGCATCATCCATCAGGGTGGCATGTAGGTGCGAGAATACACATTTATTTATAATTGTGATAATCATAGTGACTTTATAATTGCAATATGAACATCCAAACTATTTAGTTACATTCAATGCGATTAACCATCCGGGAAACCTTTGAAAAACTAATGCGCTTAATCATAATTAACCACATACCTGTTAAGCTGACTTGAGTGCAAAATCAAATTAACCAAGTAAGAAACCAAGAAAGCACTCACACAAGTTGATCCTGAAAGAGGCATCCAATATTTCTATTATTAATTATGCCATCATGGACCATTAATCCTAGTTGATTCCTAGGGTTATTAGTCCTTTTTAGGGTTTTGATCACAATTAGGGTTCCACTTCATCTCTATTACTTTAAACCCTAATTTTATAAAATTACTTACAAATCCTAATTATTTCATCTTTATTTCACAAAAGATCCTAATATCATCTTTTAGCAATATGAAACCCTAATTTTGGATTATAAGCACTTTTCTTTTCTTTTTCTCTTACTTAGGGTTGCTAAGCATATTAACCATTTTATTAGGTTTAAAACCCTAAACTTTGCAATTTCATCTTCAAAATAGGTTAAAATCTATCTTTATCATTAAACAAGTTAAGCATGCTGGAAATAACCTAATTGCAATATTAAATCTATCCTTGACTAACAATTAGGGTTTCTAACAACAAATTAACACCTTTTTCATAAAAATACTACACTTTTGTTAAAAGAGACAGATTTAGGCTTTCAAACCCTTTTTATCTTATTCCTCGTATTTTTATGATCAATTTTCATGTATAAACTTTTCTCATCCGAGTTTTCTAGCACAAGATATGATTTTTACAAAGAAAATCTTTTTTCTTATTTTATTTGCTAATTTTGGTAAAACAAGGATCGCCTGATCCATGGTTCGTGGGTCCACTGAGGATCCAACGTCCACGGATGCACTCGCCTAATCTAGTGATCAAAAGTAGGCCAAAGGATGAGATTGTCCTTACCAAGAAAGAAGGCACGACGGGGTAGTTTGGTAATTAACCATGAGGTCTTCTCCTACCTCACCCCCGAGCACAACATCTCCTGCGAGGGTCAACCTTGGGGTTGACTCTGAGCTTTTGACCATCAGTGAGCATGCCAAGAAGTGAGGGAGCTTCGTCTCCCTCTGTCGAACCTGACTAGGGGTTCAATTGCTTGCCACAAATGCACCGCGGCCCTCCTCTACTCGCCGGACTACGGTGAGGTTTGCCACTGGAATGGGGGTGCAGGTAAAGGTGTATCTTCAAATTGATCGCACAGGAATGCTCCTCTTGCTCTTTTGTAGCTTTTGGGGTAGCAAACGAATGTGCTAGTTCCCTCGTTCACCCTCCCCTATATATAGGGCCGGGGCAAGTCCCTGTTGGTTTGGGAACTTTCCCAATCGGCGACCAATCCTCGACAAACCAGGGATGATTCCCTTCGGTTTCCTTTCCTGAATCCAAAGGAACCATCAACGAGTTTGCACACTCACTGGGTCATGAGGAATTGGAGAGGGAAAATCCCTCTACAATTGGCAGAGTTCCAATTCGCGTAGGACTTAGACGATGAGTGCCATGCATTGGAACGGGATCCAACGACCCTTGTTGCTCGCGGTCAACACAAAAGAAAGTATATTCCTATTTTCAGAATAATTCCAAATTTTGGAGATTAATTGGTAAATTCATATCTCCTAAACCATAGCTCCTCTTTATCTCAGATTTTAAGGGAAGATTTGTCTTATCATCATCTAGCTATTTACGAAATTTGGGAAACAAAATCAAATGGATGAGAATGCTTCCTTCTCTCCCATGTTATCCATTAATTAATTCAAAATTAATTAGAAATTCTTTTCCCTTTGCCATTATCTTGTTATCTTGGGTCCCTTGGACCTCAAGAAATCCTAAAGGCACAGATTCCCATATTGGGGAATATCTATTTTCCTTTATCCTCTTTTAATTGTCTATTTCTCATATTTCCCTTTTATTAATTAAATCATTTTCCTTTTTATTTCTCTTTTCTTTTCAATTGGTCTCAATGGCCAACAAAGCCCATTATCAATCAACCAAGGTCATTTCACAAAAAATCTATCACAAATCAAAGAAATAGATTTCATTTATTCTTTAAAAGAGAATTACATCTTTTATTACATACTTAGAAAATTGGGGTTATAACACACTGCCACCACCCTCTTTAGGGTTTTGATCCAAAGTTTCTAGATCCATGCCACATCATCTCCAGACGACCGTCTCTCCTAGTGAGATGGCCATTTGTGGTGTGCAGCACTACCACTCCACTTGGCTAGGGCTCGACCACTGCTCTAAAGCCACAATACATAACAACCATGAATCAAATAGTCACTAGATCATCATCTTCCTTTAGTTTGTGTTTGTTCCAGACTCTACAGTCTCATGCCTTTCCTACTCCTAATTCAACGTCCATATTTTCTCTAATCTCAACCTCGCCTCACAATCTCATCTCCTCCATGTTCCTCTCATGATAGTGAACCCCTAGATCCCAGTCTTGATGGGATTGAATCACCAAATTCCTAGTACATCACATAGTTCTTCTCTTCTCCCCGGTTTCTGACCCCATTAGATTTCCTCACTTTAAAGGGACTTTGCACCTATACATTATTGTAATCCATCTACCTTTGATCTCCCAGAGATCTCTCCCAACTATTCATTTGGTCTCTACTATGTCAGTCTACCTAGCCAACCCCCCATCACCTGCAACATCTACCTTGATTCTAGAAATGAGGTGGAGACCTTCAAAGTCATCTCTAAGCACTAGACACATTTAGTTAAATATGTCAAATCTTGTCATGTAGCCAATCATACTCTTTGAGGTTCTTTTCCTTGTTTCCCTCTTTTTGGTTTTTCCCTTAGTTGAAACATCCATATTGTGCATTCTTCCTCAAATTGTCACCCCTGGGTTTGGGTTTCTCCCTCTTATCATTTTCCTAATGATTTCAATCTTGTTCAACACTTTGGTTCACACATTTTGATCCTTTCATGGCCAACAGAAATCTTCTCTAGACCTATTAGGGAATAGGTTGGTTCCAAAACCTTATGCCATCTCCATGGTTGTGCCTTGGCTTGCTGAGATCACTAGGCAATGCCAGATCTTATGATGGCATTCATTTTCTTATCTATTTTGGTTTTTGTCACTTTGAGATTGTTGGTTTTGAGATATCTCTACTTATGATATCTCTACTAGAGAAAAAATATCCCAGGTGATAATTTTGCAATTTTGCCCCACACTGGCATTTGGGTTGTCACGTTTGTTAAGGGAAAAAGTCAGAATAACTCTCTGATTTTTCTTATTCATTGAGCCCAAGTCATGTCTGTGGTCTGTGGACCCCATGACCACATGGAAATGGCATAGTGTAGCTTTGAGGCTGTGCTTATGGATATACTGCCAACAATAAATTTATTGTTTTCTAATTAGTTAGTTCTTCATAAATTCACAATAGTGAAAGGGTTGGTAAGAAGTATAAATATGTTTTGGAAAGGGTATGGCATAAAAAACCCAATTTTGTGATTTTCAAGCCCTTGTTTGTCTTTCTATTTTGATGTTTTATCAAGAAATTGTTGTTGGTATGTATTCCCTAAGAGCCAATCATATGATGATTGGATTGGCATACATCATGATTGATTTGATAAGTATCAAAGGCAAGATTCCAATTTATTCTAGCTCAATCGATTACGAGATAAATGATGGATCAGAATGAATGTCTAAAGAATGACAATACTCAATGACATATGTCTTTAGGTTGAGGACCTGAACAATGAGATCATACAGATGCTAAGAGTATGTAAATTATTGCTATGTCCCTAGTCGGATGTCATTGTGGAAGGTTTATAGACAAGTATGACACATCAAGACTAGAGTGTGTGTTGGTTGATGACAGTGTCTTGTTAGTCATGATATGTGATATCAAACCAAGCACACAGATACATGTTAGAGAGTAGTGTATCGAACAGACCCACCATGAGAGTGACACATGGAACCATGACATGGTAGTCAAAGTCATCTCTCATAGTGATGGTGGTGATTGTGATTTTTAGACCTGAAATGAATGCACTCATCAAATGTGATTGGGTATACTTTGACATCATCAAACACATCCCTAAAACATGGGTTGTTATAACAGTGATGATTGGGTGGCTTTCATGCATGACACATACTGTGAGTGATAGATATGGGATTTTTCCCTCCTAAGGGAGTATGATGTTCGTGCCACTTGATAAGCGAGACTAAGAAAGGCATGCAATTGCACATGTGAATCAATATATGATATTGATGTCACACATATCTCAAACAGTCTTCTCTAGTTCAAGAAACATGAATGAACATTGAAAGGATGACAACTCCATGCCTTGAGTTCATTCAGGATATCAGAGATAAAGGAATTATACATTCACTTAAACACCAATCACAGACTATAGGATTGAAAGTTGTTATCCAACTTTCCTTTTCACTTGGGTAGCACTGATGTGTGACTAGGTACTGCTCTTTGCTTTTGACGTCATAAGCTAGTTATGGACATTCACTACCAACGTGAAATGGGACCTATAGGGTCACACAAAGGATTAACCTCGAAGAGGAGTTCATCCATGAATGATGTTTGGATTGATTACTAAAGTATTTAAGTACTCAATCAAACATTCAATCAATAGACTTGACTCATAATCATCAAGTTCAAGTGTTGAACCAAGTGATTAGAGTGTCAGATTTATTGAGAACTGAATTGACTGTGTTATGTACAATCTGGATGACCAAACGACTGGTTCACTGGGTGAACCGATCGACTCATGGCCAGTGAGACAATTGGTTCACTTGTCCAAATGAGCAGTGTAGGGTTGTCCTGATTTGTGAGAAAAGGTTTTCCGTTTCACTTGTTCAACTCGATTGGGACAAGAATTAATCTTTGCATTAATTAGAAATGAATAAGGAAAGTCAATTGTGGTCAAGTCTGGGAAGTGAAACGACTGGTTCACCAAGTGAACCGACCAGTTCACACTCCCAATCGACCAGTTCACAAGTGAACCGGTCGGTTCACCTTGCCAAATGACCGTTTCAATTGCAAAACGACCGGTTCGCCTGCCAAAATGCAAATTGTTCATGGAAATTTTAGACCCTTCTACTCCTGCACAGACTGGGAACCCTGACCCTGCCATGTACTATAAATAGAGGGGTGCGTGGGGATTCTCCAGAGATGTAACTCAGAACATCAGTTGTTCTGCAAAGTTGTTGTCCTCTCTGGTTGTGGTAACTGAGAGAGCCTATGAAAGTTCTACCCGTCCAGGGAGGAACAACGAGGGAAAGACAACTACAGAAAAGCAACTGGTTGTGGGAGAGTGTGTTGGTGACTAGTATGCTGACAGAAGGGGACAACTCCTTCTAGTCTGTCCTTTAGGATGACTAGAGTTATCGGTAGTCCATGTGGACTATCTATAGAGGCGGGAGACATCTTCCGCTCAAGAGGATGATAGTCAACCGCAGTCTAGGTCAAGACCAGGAGTTGTACAGACATCATCAAAGATAGGTGGTTGAAGACCACACTAGCTGCGAGACATTGTCACTAAGCAAGCATCATGACCAGGTATGACTCGCTAAAACCATCCTTCCCATTACATAGATGTTGATGCGATCTGCTGGTTATGGGTTTATGGTCAAGTAAAATTTTTGTTTCCACTGCCTGCTCCGACCATGCAAAACCCAACAATTGCAATCTCTTATTTTAATCCTAATGAAGTATACATATGATTAATTAAACTTATTTTAGTATCTAATGAATGGGTTTAACCTAATCCAGTCAGTAACACACAAATTGAAAGAACAATAAACCTAATCATCAATGAGACCCTTTTACCCTAGTCAACCCTAATTTGATATAGGGATCAATACCAAGTATTGATTCTTGATTTTTTGGTACAAAGAATAATTACATCTGGATACAAGAAGGTTGATCTAGGACTCCTCCAAGCTTAGGTAAGTGGGACCATGCACTTTTAGTATTAATTATTGGTTTTCAATCACTTTATGATTTATTATGACGATCAAGATAAATTATATGAATATCTATGTACTTTAATCTGAATATTTTTTGCATAAATGTTCCATGAAAGTTATTGGATTATTATTTTTCTTTAAAATTTCATTTCAAGAATTCATGTCATGTTCATGTGAAACCCAACTAAAGTCAATTATTCCAAGTTAATGATGAATCTTGTAATTGGTTGTATAATTTTGTCCACAGAATGTTTACGTTGATCCTTTGGACCTTATGAGTTTAAATGGAATAGTGTATCTACACACAATCAGAGCTCAATTGGAGCATAACTTATGTCACTTCGGTGCAAATCATGACCTCAAATGTAACATCACTTGAGCCTATGGCCCTTATGAGTATAGTTGATGCATCAGATTAAAGGACACTATAATCAACCACTACGACCATAATATGTGAATTCAAGTTTATTCATCAATGAGTTTAATGTTCCTCCTTATTTCCAATTGGTAGATTTTGTTATTGTAATATTCAATGCCACTTACTCTAATTTTTTTTGAATGCATGTATAGGGATGTGATATCTACATGAGGAAAGCACAAGGGAGTTTAGAAAAAGAACATATACCTCAAGGACAGATTAAGAGTTTAGCCCAGGTGGGGTGCCAACTAAAAATTGGCATTGAGTTCATTTTTTCATTCAGTATGAAGATCACATACTATTTTAGCTTAGTTGAAGTTAAATTTTTATATTATATAACTTGAGAAATGAGAATACTTATATCTTGTGTTTGTTCAATAAACTTTATTTTTATGCAATGATGATCATTTTTTGATATTCCCAATAAGAATTATTCTTCCTCCCAATAATGTGAATGTTTTAAAAGATCAAGATGCTGCAATTGCTCTCTGATGAAGACATTAATTGGGTCTTTGTCTTGTATCATACTTTTATTATTCAATTTTATATGTTTCATAATGTAAGCATTCCCCAACAATAGGTATTTCATATGAAATGCAAATAATGATGCTACATGATTTTTAACTACTTTGACCACTACTTGATGGAAATGAGAGATGGAGGTCGAATCTAGGGTTTCTCTAGGCTTGGAGGAGTCCAAGATGAAGCCAAGATCACTTCTAACCTTCCCAAATGATCAAAGGATACATTGAAGCAAGAAGCTCCATGAATTACCAAGTGCAAGTGCAAAGTGTGAGCTACAACCCTTAAAATGATCGTGGTACTTGGCTATGACCGTGTTACAAAAGCATAAATCACGGTATCAAAATAAAGTTGAAGATATCCTAGGACACTCATCCCCCATGACCATGCTCATCACCATGGTCATGGTGCTAAGTGACAAGAACAATCGTGCTACCCAACATGGTCATGCCAGCCAACTACAAGAATGACTATTTTCTAAGACACAATCTCCACAACCCTTCCACCATGATAGTGGCACCCACCATGGTCGTTCTACTTTGGATCACCACGGTCGTGCAATTTCAACCCCAAAACCCAACAATTTCTAACCATTTTATGTTCACACCATGAAAGTTACCACCCGACACTGTTATTTACCTTCACCCATCATGACCGTGGTGCCCACACAATTTTTTACCTATCTAACTCTTCTTCTTTGCACTATCATTTTACCATCCTACCCCAACTTACACCTATGCTTCCACCACCACTATATAGACATTCTTAGAAGCTAATAGAATAGTGTTATCTCCCTTGAGCATTGATTTCCACCCCTACCATCCACCTTCCACTCACTCCCATATAATCACATTCCACATCAAAATCCAAACTTTTAGGGTTTTGGCCACTATCCATTCCATTTCCATGTCATTCCACCTTAGAGGAGGGAAGTACTCAAGCTTGTTGTTGTTGGAAAAGAAGATTTCATCCCATACTTTGAGATCAATGGTTTCTTCTCTCTCTTTCTTCTCCATTTTTGTATTTTCCATTGTCTTGAGTATCCAAGTTTCCTTAATGGGCTACTTGGGGAAATAAATGTGACTTTGATAGAATGTTGGGATTTTTTAATTAGAAACACTACAATTTTGTTTGTAAATAGTATCTTAATGCTTCTATATCATTTTCCATCTCTTGCTATGTGACAAATGCTTGAAACCACGCAAGCATAGAGAATGTTGTACATGTGGCTGTTTGGAAAAAAATCTCCCAACTCTAATTAGTGGATCCTTGGCTATCTGTCCCTCTTTCTACATATCCATCTATATTTATATCCTTAGGCATGAGATCTAAGTAGCTTATAGTATCATACTTCTTATTGTTCTTAGAAAAGAGAATGTTTATAGGTTAGATGGAGTGTAAAAGGAGGTGAAATACCCTTATGCTACACTTCATGTCATCCTTTGCCTCTAAGTACATTAGGACAATCACTACTAGAGACTTATACTAGTGTGGTTTTGATTGAGTACCAATTGAATCTCACAAGGTTGTATAGGTGGTGATAGAGAGTAGTTCCTCTATGTACATCCTATACCACCAACGGTAAACTAGTAGTATAGGATAATTCACCATCATACCACTATGTTGTTTGGTTAGATAACTTGATTTGATTGCCAAGTTGATAGTCATGTTTACTCCCAAACAATCCACTCCTTTATTCAATTTTCTAAAACCCTAATTGCACATTTCCAAGCTAGTGTTAACATAGTTAACTTCCTTACTTGTTTATTTAGTCAATTTCCTTGTTCATGTTAGTCAACCTTTGCTATAGTATAGGTGATTATTCTTAGTTATTTTTGTTAGCTCTTGATAACACCCAAATTTAAGCATTTATGCAAAGTATTTATTTATAGTTTCATGTCATTATAACCTTAATATGCCTAAAATAACTCTAGACTCTTATCTTCTAGTAATTTATATTTTTTTCTCAACTATCCAATTTGGGACTTGTAGGTACCGAACTTAGGAAGACGTCAATTCTATAATATTTCTCCCTGTGAACTTGGTCGGGTCCACCTCGACCCTGTCAGGTGTATCACTTGATTTTTGTAGCAGCTTACACTTTAGAGACTGTTGAACCTATTCACTGCCAACAATTTCTAGATACATATTGCAGCAACTGATGAGCCTCATTTTCTATCAACAAATATTGAAACTTCAGTGATCACCAAAGATCTGCACTCCAACGATCACTGAAGAAGCATGATCGCTGAGGTCTCGACCTGGTCGGGTGGGACTTGACCCAGTCAGGTTGTCCATTTAATGTCCTAAATATATAAATTGTTGAGTATCTCCCAACATTAGCAACCGCTAAAGAGGCCAACGATCACAGAGCAAGTATCGATCACTAAAAGAGAAATTGTTAGCGACTGCTAAAAGATGTTAACCATCAACGACCTCTAGGATTGATCCAGTCAAGTAGGACTCCACCCGATCGAGTTGGCTGATGAAAAGCCAGCGACCAGATCATCAATGAACACTGAAGGTCTAGCGACCACTTACCACACACAATCCACCTATGCCTACAAATACCCACCCCTTGCTACTCAAAAAAGGGTTGGGCTATTCGATTGGTTCCTATTCCTATTTTTCTGTGTATATTTGTTCCAAATCTCCCTATGAAAGTTCCAAGGTCCAAAAGGGCTAAAGATCACATCCTATACATCCCCTCAGTTTGCTTCCATCCACCATCATTCTCCACCATCACCCATCCACTTCCAGCCATTGCGATCCACCCATCTCCATTCATCCACCAACCTGATGTTTGGGGAAGAATCAAGGAGAAAGGATCCCAAAGAGTCTAAAAGATCAAGGAGGATGACCCCAAGGTACGAGATTCAGCCCTTCCAGAGGCTAAGGAGTGAGAGTCACCTCTTCTCTACAGGAGAAATCTCTTCTTCTTCCTCTTTCTTCTACTTTTCTCCTTTGTTTCTATACAAATGATGTTCTTCCATCTTTGTTCAGTTCCAACTATGTTTGTCCATGGCTATTTGATCTCCTTCTTGGATATGTAGCCCATTTTGAGCATGTTTGTGTACTTTTATCTTAAAAAAGTAGTTTTTTTCCAGATCTAGTATGCTATTTGTTCTATCTTCTCTTTTCAATTATGATTGCTGGTTCGGTTGATCTCTTTCTTACTTGAACTTCTATTTCTACCTAGATCGAGAGATCAATTGTTGAAAAGGATAAGAGAAGGTACTTTGGATTAAATATGAAAGGAGGATGCCCAAGGGTGGTCTATACAGAACATTTTCCCCGGATATGGTCAAGCGCACCAGAACCATGTTGGGTTCACCTCTGCCCGCTCGGGTCCACATTCTGTGTTCTATCCATATCACTTCTGTTCCTAGCATCTTAGAATACTCTAGACCTGAGAGGGTATCTAGAATATTCTAGGAGTGTTGACCCGATATCCTTGAGAGAGGTTTTATATCATTGATGTGGTTTTAGTCACTCTGCGTGCGAGCGAATGAGATGACCCCCCATGAGTAGCTACCACGATGTGTGCTATGTTTGGGAGATAGTTGTTTTCTAGAGTGTTCGAGGGTTGTTTATGCCCGATAACGGGTACATAGGGTTCCCAATTTGAGGTCACAAAGCCAAGATCTCCTCCTCCTGATTAGTAGAATTCTATGGACGTTGTTTCCTTTACTTTGTTTTATTTTGTTTCATATTGTTTTTCTAGACTAGTTCTAGTTCCTTACATATATCAACTATCGTATTGGCTTAACTGACATAAGAGTGAGATCTTAAGCTTATTAAACGTCCCTACATCTCTATATTCGACTGTGTATATCTACTTCGACCCCGTATTGAGTTAAGGTTTCAAATTATAAATTTAAAAATGCAATTTACCTTTAGGATATCCACCTGAGATTTTAGGTGCTATCTTGGCCTTATCAACTCTCATAAGTTATTTTATATTTTAGTCCTCTAATTGATTCTTAGTGTAATGAGTTCCTCTCTTTTTCCTTGTTTAGTTAGTTGTACCCTTGCTAGATAATAGGATTGCTTCATTCATGTAGTATCGATTGTTAGTCTAGTTTGGTGTAATTGCTCTTGTTTCTTAGTTAGATAAAAATATTTGTGTAAGGTTAACCTTAGGTTTGATTCTTGCTCTTTTCTATCACGTATTCAACATAATGTGAGCCAAACCCATAAAATCAAAACCAAAAAACCCCACACTCTACAATAGGAACCTAGCAAAGCACACCTAGATTTAGTTCCCCCATCTCTCCATGTGGATCAATCCCTAATTTTCATGCTATACACTATACTTTGAACCCATGCACTTGTAGGATAAGTATTTTGTGTATTTGAGCATGTTGGTTAGGATCTACTAATTCTTTTAGCCCAAGTGTGTGCATATTGTGCGCACATGACTCTCCATGTCTAGCCTTGGTGGCTAACTTAGGTAGTTGGTACTAACTAAACACTTTCATTAAAATGGATGCACATGAGGTGTTGAGATTGTATGACATGTAAAGTACCCAAACAAATGATTCTTCTATGGGGTTAATCAATGTATGGTACATTTACAAGAAGTAAAGTTCGTGTCTTGAAAAGCTAAATATGTACTAGTGTTCCACAAATATATCTAGTTTGTGGTGGGTACATCAAAATGGTCAAGGAACTTCCACTAGGGTTGGTTCCACACACCTATTGGGGTGCACGTTTTTGTTACTTTGAATGGATTTATAACATGTTTCATCCTTTATAGTACATGCTTCGAAGAAAATATGATATTTAGAGCCCCTGGGCCTATTTTAATGGTTGTATTAAGATCCAAGATCATATTTAACTTCAACTAATATTGGGTATGGTTGACAAGCCATTCATGGATAAAGATACAGAATCTTATATTTTTGAGGTTCATAAAACTATGTTCTCTTGTTGAAACTACTAATAGGAGTAAATGATCTTGTTCAATAAATAAATAAGCTAGGGATAAGTATGAATTGTTGCTTTAAAATTGATCTTGTAATCTTATAAAATCATGTCAAATTGAACTTTATTCAGCCTACATTTTCACATAACCACAATTAAAATACATGCAATATGTATATTAACTACTACAAAAACATCGTTCAACGTCGCTTTTCAGGGTGTCAGTTATTTAATGAAACTGATGCTGATAATCATTACATGTCAGCTATTAAGGAAAACCGACGTCCATATTTGAAGACCAGCCAGACACATGTGTCTCTTTCTATTCAGCATCGGCTGAAGAAACGAAACTGACGCCTAAAATATCCCGTGAAATCCAATGTTTTCGAGCGAAACAAATTTCCCCCAAAGTGTAACATACAACGTTGGTGTTTTACCTAATAACTGACGCCTAAATAAGGTAAACATTGTGCTCAAATTTTACCATATGGGCGTCGGTTGTTGTGGGATAACCAACGTTGATAAGGGTTCACGCGCCCTCCTCGCCAAAAAAATTAGGGTAAATTGACGTCGGTTTTATTGGGATAACCGATGCTGAATAGTAAAGGTGTCGGTTGTTGTAGATAACTGACTCCTTTTAGTAACTTAATAGCCCCCGTGCACAGTAGAGTACTCTAATTCCCCTTTCTTCTGTTTCATCACACAATCGACTCCCGACCCCTGCTGCATCGTCACTGCCGGCCCCTGCCTCCGCGCCACCTGCTGCTACTCGCCACCACTTCCGCTGCCTGCTGCTGCTTCTCTGCTCACCGTCGGTGCCTTTCCTTCTCTTCTCGGCTCCCTTCTCCTACCACTGGTGTGCTCGATGCCCTTCTCCTATCGTTGGTGTGCTCGGTGCCTTTATCTTCACACCACTGCCTCTGTCTCCACGCTGCTACCAACAGTAGGCCCTCCTCTTCTTGTTCCAGTAGCATGCTCTTCTTCTTTCTTCTCTGCCCCTACCAACAGCAAGCACGGCTGTGTGGTATGGCATGGCCGTGGCTATGTTGGCGGACCACACTATCGTGCTACCCAGCACGGCCGTGTGGTCGGCCAACACAGCCACGGCTGTGCCAGCCCACACGACCGTGCTAGTTGTTGGTAAGAAGGGAGAAGGAAGAAGAAGAGGGTATATATTCAAATGAAATCAATTATGAATTTGTGATGAAATCAATTATATGATGAAATAAATTATGTTCAAATTAATTATGTTCAATTATACGATGAAATCAATTAATATGTTCAAATCAATTATGTTCAATTATATGATGAAATCAATTATGTTCAAATCTTGTGATGAAATCAATTATGATGAAATAAATTGTGATGAAACCCTAACATCTACATTAATCCCTATTGCATGATGAAACCCTAACATCGACATACTCTATATGATACCTAAAATTGTGATGAAACCCTAACATCAATTGTGATGAAACTAGGATTGCATGTATTGGAATGACAACATACATGTATTTGTTGGCCTAGAAACCCATCCAAGATTTACTCATTAGGAGTAAATCTTGGATAGTCCCCAGTTTGGGACTGTTCTTGAACACCTAATCTCACTTAGGATGTAAGTGTATAATTTGTATTGGGTTTTCAAGAAAATTTCGACAACATTTCCCCATTTGTTCTCTAAGTACATATGTACTTGGAGAACATCGGGGAAATGCTGCCGAAATTTTCTTGAAAACCCAATACACATTATACACTTACTAGTGAGTTTAGATGTTCAAGGATGGGATAGGTGGTACATCTACATTTATTATATATAAGAATGACATCACATGTAATTGTTAACCCGAGACCCTAATCTTGTCCTAATATATACTTGTTTTCTCTTTGATCATAGAATGGATAGATCATGGATGTCCATTCGCAATCGCTGCACCCCAAAGTTTATATCTGGTCTTGATCAGTTTATTAGATTTGCTGAGGAACATAGGAAACAATCTGGAGATAGGTTCTACTGTCCATGTAGGCATTGCGGTAACAACTTGAAAGTCAGCACTGGTGACGAAATCAAAAGTCATGTCATGTGCAACGGGATTGTACAAGGCTATACAAAATGGCACTGGCATGGAGAGATTTCAAACTCGAAACTAGTGGATGTCAATAGCAGTGCTTGGGTGGAAGAAGAAATTGTCTCTGATGATGTAGATGTGAACGAACTAGTTCCAATAGACATCATTGATGTGATGCTGGATAGTTGTGGGGTAGAGCACACTGATCCACCTCCCATCTTTAGAAACATTACGCATGATGCTGAGATATTGTTATTGTGACGACACCCGCCATCATTTAAGATAACAAGTGTCATTAACAATAATAAAACATGCGGAAGCGATCGTTAGCAGCGGATTACTGAAAATCACTAAAAATTAAAACCATTTATCAAGAGATCCATTCATAGGAAAACTCTTTCATTTAGAACCAAAGTAAAACATTACATCCTGGTTCATATATATACATATCATGCCTCTTTCCACAAAATCTCATATCAGAGAATCAAAACACTAACTCCTAGGAACCGAGAGTACAGAGACGACTCATAGGACTATCTACACAAAACCAGACAGCCAGTGTCTCCACCTGTTGGATCACTGTTGTCCCTATGACTGTTGCTGCTGTTGCTCACCCACTGAAAGGTTTCTTCCTCTTCTTCGGCGATTACCTAAAAATTTAATCCCACGGGGGTGAGACAATTATAAAAATTGTCCCAGCGAGAGATATAACTCTCCGCCAGAAACATTGTTATTGCTGATAATAGAATAACACTGAGAAGTAGAATTATATTTACTCAACAGAAGGTAAATCATTGAATAAGATATGTAGAGTAGTATTCTCTATGCAATCATTTCAATTATAACTTGATTAAGAAGCAAGTCATTCATTTAAGAAGGAATATGAAGAACATGTATATCATTTATCCAACTATGATATAATAGACCATGTATCATCAACCATTGATTCTCGCAATTCAACCCTAAGCAAATATGCTACACGGCTGATTACGTTTTACAATCATACTTATGCCCTAAGGAGATGAGGTATACCGCTCATACTCCAACCGACCACGGTTACGTAAAGCATCGGTACCACACATAGGTCAATGGAAGAGCCGGATTCCCATGACCTCAAGTATCTCGGTCAGTACGAGATAACATGCATGACATCTTGTGTCTCTGCTAGATAGCTTTCCAGGGTATACTGGCAACATCGCTATTAGAGTTATAGCCCATAGCATATACTCTCTTCAGGATATGGCCCATAGCCAATGCTCGGTATTATTTTGTGGAGTCATGGCCCGTAGCCATGCTCTTATTGGGGTATGGTCCGTAACCAATCCCGTTCATAGGACATAGCCCGTAGCAATGCCTATGGGGCATAAGGATATAATTGCCCAATTACCCCCACATATTCAAAATATGCGTTCCGAGTAAACTCGTTTCACCATTCAGCTAATTCTGACGCTGATGGATCTGTGATCAGGGCAACTACATTATATGGTATCACTTGATTAATTAAGTACATTATCATATTCTTTTAGCATCATCCAAGTTTCCAAACATAATTTAATAAGACAAATGCTATAAAGAAAACATGTACTATTTCCATTAATCACTTCTCAGTCTTTATAAGACATGGGGATCTCAGTCCCTCATTTCAATACTGGGAATTTTCATTCCTTTGCAACTCAATTCCATAATCATATGGTTCTGGGTATTCAAACCTTTAGCTCATCATTGAGCATTATTACCACTTTTTCAAGTAATTATCACCTTCAGGTCACCTGACCAAGGTAAATATGATGCTTATTACATAAACATCTTCTCATGGCACTTAAGGCCCATTACTTCTCTTATTACCTCATACTAGGCAATAAGGTATAGCATGGCACATAAGGCCCAATAAACAATGTCAATACATAAAATGTCATAGATCATACCTGGCTATGTTCATCATCACATCATACCTGCATGGTTAGTACAGATGATAATACATCAATTTCATATCAGCACCATGCAAAACAATATATAACATCATTATTCAAGGGTAACACCACTATTCCCTTACCAGGGTTAGGGTTTCCCATTTCTCATTAATTCAGACCCTCTTGAGTTAACCAACTTTATCTTGTATTAAGGTATTTCCCCTCTTAATACATTCCATCACAGAATACTCACCCTTAGCATATAATGCATAGGCCACACATTAGAATTGTCCAGCTATCTCACATGATATGGACTTATCTTAGTTTAAGGCATAACTTTATTATAAAGTTGCCTATAAACAATCGCAATGATACACCCTCCACTAGGGTTTCACAAGGTTACACCCTCAACCAGGTTTCACAATGATACACCCAACACTAGGGTTTCACAAGGATACACCCTCAACTAGGGTTTACTAACATCCTAATTAGTGATTTCACATGTAGACAACCTCTTATTAAAGTTAAACATTGAATCAGCCTCAATTAGGGTTTACATCATGTATTGGGTCCATGCATTTGTTATGCATTAATGACTAGTACCATTAAAGGTATCTCCCACCTAATCACATTAGGTTTTCAAAAAGGTTTGATCAATTAGACCTTCAATAACATGAGGTATCCAATTGAATTAACCAAATTGAACCTCACTCAATTCTAATCAATGGAACTTCAACCAATTGGATCATCAACTCAATCATCATTTGAATCATGGCTCACCCCTCAATTGGGACTTCAATTATGGTCTGATCTCAATGGGATTAGGGTTTATAAACACCAATTAGAGCTTTGAAGTTGATCATCAATCATGCTACTAATTGTGTTTCAATTGATTGCATTGGACCTTCAACCATTGAATTCATGGAACCAATCATCAATTGGACCTATGATCATACTTCAATTGAGTTTAATAGGTCAACCTTCAACTAATTTGACCCTCAATTGACCCATAATTGGTCATCAATTAGGGCTTGATTCAATTGAATTAGGGTTTGGAATTGAAGATCCAACAACACTCATCAATGCAAGATTGGTTACTTTGAAACTATTGAACCATTATCCAAATTGGGTATGACCTGACCCCAAACGGTCTTGAGGTCGTTTGAATGACCTCCAAACGGTCTTGAGACCGTTTTCCCATCATATCACTCAAATCCAAGCCATCCAATTAAGGTTTGGATCATTGGATTGATCACCAAATCAGCATTGCATTGTATAACAGCATGGTACCTTTAGACCTTCAAACACCTAACCATACTCAACCCTAGACCTCCAAACGGTCTTGGGTGACCACCAAACGGTCTTGAGACCGTTGGGATGAGCTCCAAACGGTCTTCAGACCGTTTGGCCCATCCAACCTTTGGATTCTAGTGAAAAATCATCATGGATTGGTCTATCGAGTTGATCAACAGATCAGCACTACATTGCAATATGATTAGTACCTTTGGACCTTCAATTGGTCAACTATACTTGACCCCAGACCTCCAAAATGTCTTGGGGTGATCCCCAAACGGTCTTGAGACCGTTTGGGTGATCCCCAAACGGTCTTGAAACCGTTTGGGCTAATCAACCCAAAATCTCAACTTAACTCATTGGAATTTCAGCACTGTTTTCAATTAGGGTTTGCCTAATTGAATAGCCTTCAACTCATGATTCCTTGGGAGTTAATCCCTCAAATGCGGTGAGTCATTAGATCACATCATTAGGATCAGTAATCCCAAACGGTCAATGCTTGGTCAACGCACTCAAACGGTCTTGAGACCGTTTGCCCAAACAGTTCAATTAAATCAGATTGAAAATCAGCACTTAATCCAATTAGGTTTCCCTAATTGATTAGGCTTCAACTCACGATTCCTTTGGAGTTAATCCCTCAAATTTGGAGGGTTATTAATAAACATAATTATGAACAGGAATCCCAAACGGTCAACGTTTTTCCAACCATCTCAAACGGTCTTGAAACCGTTTTCTCAACCAGCTCAAGTTAATCAGGTTGAAAATCAGCACATAATTAAATTCGATTGCCTAATTGATTGGCCTTCAACTCTCGATTCCTTTGGAGTTAATCCCTCAAATTTGTAGGGTTATCAGCCTACATAATTAGGAACAAAATTCCCAAATGGTCAACGCTTGGTCAACCATCTCAAACGGTCTTGAAACCATTTGCTCCCAAACGGTTTCAAACCGTTTGCCCTTAAACGGTTTGCTGAAACCGCATAGCCAATCAAATTAAAACGATTTGGACTAGCTATCAAAACGGTTTTGCTTGGTAATTTTCTTTGGATAAGCATCTAGGATGATGTCATCATCCCCTTCCTTCGAACAACCAAAGAAAAGCAACCGTTCTTGATGGAAATTGCAGCAAAGAAACAAGAGTGTATCAAATTGAAGAAATCAATCAACAAAGCATAGAGAATTGATGCAATAGCAATGTTTAAGGGTTTGAGTTATAAAACCCACCTCCAATTGAGCTCCAAAGCTCCAAGCTCACGCCATTAATGGTGGATGAAGCTCTTGCAACTCCCCCTAGGTTCGTCCTCAAGCTTTTGATTGCAAAAGTTGGCTAGGGTTGAAGAGGAGATCGAAATAAGAAGGAATCCATAATTTATTTTCGATTTCCACCATGAAATCAAGGAGAACGAAGGTCAAGGGCTTACCCACAGGTTGGGGACGTTCTCCCTGCTCCTCCCTAGCTCCTTGGTCGGTTTTCAAGCAAGGGGAAGAAGAAAATCCGAAAAAGGCCTTGGTTTAGGCTTGGAAATGGCACTTTTATAAGGTAATTGATGAGAGAAAAAATGCCTTATTAATATGCATTTAATTCCAAAAATAGTACCACCTCTTCCTCCTTGGTTTGCTTTCATACAAAGGCAACTCAAAGCCACCGAACTCTCTTCCATTATCCATGGATTAAGGGAAAAGAAAATAAGCACCTTAATCCATTATAATATTAATATATCTTTTTTAGTGGAAATGCTTTTCCTTATAATAAGGTGAGTGGAATTTCACCTACTTAAGATATTTTCGTTCATTATCTTGGCAAAGGAACGTCCATCCTTATTCAAAATCAACCAATAACATTTTGGTTAAAAGCCCTTCAATTATTTTTATTCATTTTTTCCCTAAATCGAATTAGGGTTTCAATTAGGCATTAATCTTGATTATTTTAATATCAAGATTCTCTCTCCTCAAACTTAATTCAAATGAAGCACCCCTCTCATTTTATTTGCTCTACATGATGCCAAGAAACATTAGGGACCTTGTTGAAGTGGTAATTTGCATATTGAACCCTAGATTTTGGGTAAATTGCACTTTACTCCAAAACTAGGTTTTAATGCACAACATTGTCCAACAAGCTCTATCTTGGTGTCCAGGCTTGTGGAAACCATACTACTACATAATATTCATCCTTATGATGTCTCAACATCATAGGAACATCTTATCATATGCAATTTGCAAGTTAACCCCTCAACTTGGGTAATTTGCACTTTAGTCCAAAACAAGCAATCATTGCTTTAACATTGTTCAAACAGGACCAAAATTGAAACATAAGTTCCTCATGAGCCCTAATTACTTTTCACAGGATAAGTACAAGCATATAATCAACTTTGTTAAGCAAAACTCCTGGGGTTAGAACATAACCCAGGTCAGGGATGTTACAAATTATCCACCCCTTATAAGGATTTCGTCCCTGAAATCATCAACAAAACATTAAGAGAAAAGAGTAGGATATTTCCTCCTCAACTCCCGGATCTATTAACACAAATACGAAGCAGGATAAAGACATATCAGAATTAAAGTAATTCCATCTGACCTGTCACAACCCAAGGGTTGACTACTGCTTCAGACTGGTTCATAGCATAGAGCCTAGCCGTTGCCTGCTGTTGGCCCTGTGCTCTATTATTGGACGCAGAAGATCCTGCCTGGGATGCTTGTCCACATCCTCGGGTACCACTAGAAAACTGCTTTCTCTGAGAACCTTGCTGACTTTGTCTCGGGGGTTGATTCACCACAGCATTCCCCGTTGGGCAATCCCTTGCCAGATGACCTACTAGTCCACATCGATGACAAGTTCTATTCTCTTGGTGTGGTCTAGGGGGTCCAGTTACTGACATAGAAGTTGAACTGTGAGCTTCCTTTGGTGGTGTAGGCATAGAATACCTTGGTTTCTTGAAACTCCCAGCATTCTACCCTTGAAACTGTGGTTATTCCTTCTTACCCTTAGTTTGTCGCTTCTCAACTACAGACCTCTCTATGCGTCTTACAGATTCCACAAAAGTTGCAAACCTCTCCCGGTTCTCCAGAGCAGACACCGGAGTGGTTAATTCAGCGTTCGACCCCTTCTCGAACCGCTGAATTCTTTCCTCATCATTGGATGCCATGTGCGGACAAAATCGCAACAACTCCATGAACCTAGCCTCATACTCGCTAATGTTCATAAGTCCTTGTTTACGTTTCTCAAACTAGGATATCTTCTCATCTAGAAACGTCTTGGAAAGTATCTAGTGACAAATTCACGCCTGAATTCATCCCATCCAATCACAACTCCTGGTCTTTTGCCCTCCTCAATGGTCCACCAGTGTCCAGCACTCCCTTTCAGGAGATATACAGCATGCCTAACCCTCTCATCATCAGGTATCATGAGGATTCTGAAGGCTTTCTCTAATTCAGTCAACCATAGGTCAGCATCTGCTGGATCAGTTGTACCAGCATACTCTAATGCTCCTACCCTCTTCAGCCTTTCAAAGGTCTTGCCGGCACCATGTCTTTCATCATGGGGTGGTGCCCTGGGTGCAGGTACTGGCATTCTATCCGTCATGTGGGTCATACATAAAATGTCATAGATCATACCTGGCTATGTTCATCATCACATCATACCTGCATGGTTAGTACAGATGATAATACATCAATTTCATATCAGCACCATGCAAAACAATATATAACATCATTATTCAAGGGTAACACCACTATTCCCTTACCAGGGTTAGGGTTTTACATTTCTCATTAATTCAGACCCTCTTGAGTTAACCAACTTTATCTTGTATTAATGTATTTCCCCCTCTTAATACATTCCATCACAGAATACTCACCCTTAGCATATAATGCATAGGCCACACATTAGAATTGTCTAGCTATCTCACATGATATGGACTTATCTTAGTTTAAGGCATAACTTTATTATAACGTTGCCTATAAACAATCACAATGATACACCCTCCACTAGGGTTTCACAAGGTTACACCCTCAACCAGGTTTCACAATGATACACCCTCCACTAGGGTTTCACAAGGATACACCCTCAACTAGGGTTTACTAACATCCTAATTAGTGATTTCACATGTAGACAACCTCTTATTAAGGTTATACATTGAATCATCCTCAATTAGGGTTTACATCATGTATTGGGTCCATGCATTTGTTATGCATTAATGACTAGTACCATTAAAGGTATCTCCCACCTAATCACATTAGGTTTTCAAAAAGGTTTGATCAATTAGACCTTCAATAACATGAGGTATCCAATTGAATTAACCAAATTGAACCACACTCAATTCTAATCAATGGAACTTCAACCAATTGGATCATCAACTCAATCATCATTTGAATCATGGATCACCCCTCAATTGGGACTTCAATTATGGTCTGATCTCAATGGGATTAGGGTTTATAAACACCAATTAGAGCTTTGAAGTTGATCATCAATCATGCTACTAATTGTGTTTCAATTGATTGCATTGGACCTTCAACCATTGAATTCATGGAACCAATCATCAATTGGACCTATGCTCATACTTCAATTGAGTTTAATAGGTCAACCTTCAACTAATTTGACCCTCAATTGACCCTCAATTGGTCATCAATTAGGGCTTGATTCAATTGAATTAGGTGGAATTGAAGATCCAACAACACTCATCAATGCAAGATTGGTTACTTTGAAACTATTGAACCATTATCCAAATTGGGTATGACCTGACCCCAAACGGTCTTGAGGTCGTTTGGATGACCTCCAAACGGTCTTGAGACCGTTTTCCCATCATATCACTCAAATCCAAGCCATCCAATTAAGGTTTGGATCATTGGATTGATCACCAAATCAGCATTGCATTGTATAACAGCTTGGTACCTTTAGACCTTCAAACACCTAACCATACTCAACCCTAGACCTCCAAACGGTCTTGGGTGACCACCAAACGGTCTTGAGACCGTTTGGCCCATCCAACCTTTGGATTTTAGTGAAAAATCATCATGGATTGGTCTATCGAGTTGATCAATAGATCAGCACTACATTGCAATATGATTAGTACCTTTGGACCTTCAATTGGTCAACTATACTTGACCCCAGACCTCCAAACGGTCTTGGGGTGATCCCCAAACGGTCTTGAGACCGTTTGGGTGATCCCCAAATGGTCTTGAAACCGTTTGGGCTAATCGACCCAAAATCTCAACTTAACTCGTTGGAATTTCAGCACTGTTTTCAATTAGGGTTTGCCTAATTGAATAGCCTTCAACTCATGATTCCTTGGGAGTTAATCCCTCAAATTCGGTGAGTCATTATATCACATTATTAGGAACAGTAATCCAAAACGGTCAACGCTTGGTCAACGCACTCAAACGGTCTTGAGACCGTTTGCCCAAAAAGTTCAATTAAATCAGATTGAAAATCAGCACTTAATCCAATTAGGTTTCCCTAATTGATTAGGCTTCAACTCACGATTCCTTTGGAGTTAATCCCTCAAATTGGGAGGGTTATTAATAAACATAATTATGAACAGGAATCCCAAACGGTCAACCCTTGGTCAACCATCTCAAACGGTCTTGAAACCATTTTCTCAACCAGGTCAAGTTAATCAGGTTGAAAATCAGCACA
The DNA here is from genome assembly GCA_963693085.1 of Alisma plantago-aquatica. Taxonomy (NCBI): domain Eukaryota; kingdom Viridiplantae; phylum Streptophyta; class Magnoliopsida; order Alismatales; family Alismataceae; genus Alisma; species Alisma plantago-aquatica. Next base: position 43,959,560 of record OY856410.1, on the reverse strand, counting down.
TAATTCAATTCGATTGCCTAATTGATTGGCCTTCAACTCTCGATTCCTTTGGAGTTAATCGCTCACATTTGGAGGGTTATCAGCCTATATAATTAGGAACAACATTCCCAAACGGTCAACGTGTGGGCAACCATCTCAAATGGTCTTGAAACCGTTTGCTCCCAAACGGTTTCAAACCGTTTGCCCTTAAACGGTTTGCTGAAACCGCATAGCCAATCAAATTAAAACGATTTGGAGTAGCTATCAAAACGGTTTTGCTTGGTAATTTTATTTGGATAAGCATCTAGGATGATTTCATCATCCCCTTCCTTCGAACAACCAAGAAAAGAAACCGTTCTTGATGGAAATTGCAGCAAAGAAACAAGAGTGTATCAAATTGAAGAAATCAATCAACAAAGCATAGAGAATTGATGCAATAGCAATGTTTAAGGGTTTGAGTTATAAAACCCGCCTCCAATTGATCTCCAAAGCTCCAAGCTCACGCCATTAATGGTGGATGAAGCTCTTGTAACTCCCCCTAGGCTCATCCTCAAGCTTTTTATTGCAAAAGTTGGCTAGGGTTGAAGAGGGGATCGAAATAAGAAGGAATCCATAATTTATTTTCGATTTCCACCATGAAATCAAGGAGAACGAAGTTCAAGGGCTTACCCACAGGTTGGGTACGTGCTCCCTGCTCCTCCCTAGCTCCTTGGTCGGTTTTGCAAGCAAGGGGAAGAAGAAAATCCGAAAAAGGCCTTGGTTTAGGCTTGGAAATGGCACTTTTATAAGGAAATTGATGAGAGAGAAAATGCCTTATTAATATGCATTTAATTCCAAAAATAGTACCACCTCTTCCTCCTTGGTTTGCTTGCATACAAAGGCAACTCAAAGCCACCGAACTCCCTTCCATTATCCATGGATTAAGGGAAAAGAAAATAAGCACCTTAATCCATTATAATATTAATATATCTTTTTGAGTGGAAATTCTTTTCCTTATAATAAGGTGAGTGGAATTTCACCTACTTAAGATATTTTCGTTCCATATCTTGGAAAAGGAACGTCCATCCTTATTCAAAATCAACCAATAACATTTTGGTTAAAAGCCCTTCAATTATTTTTATTCATTTTTGCCCTAAATCGAATTAGGGTTTCAATTAGGCATTAATCTTGATTATTTTAATATCAAGATTCTCTCTCCTCAAACTTAATTCAAATGAAGCACCCCTCTCATTTTATTTGCTCTACATGATGCCAAGAAATAGTAGGGACCTTGTTGAAGTGGTAATTTGCATATTGAACCCTAGATTTTGGGTATTGCACTTTACTCCAAAACTAGGTTTTAATGCACAACATTGTCCAACAAGCTCTATCTTGGTGTCCAGGCTTGTGGAAACCATACTACTACATCATATTCATCCTTATGATGTCTCAACATCATAGGAACATCTTATCATATGCAATTTTCAAGTTAACCCCTCAACTTGGGTAATTTTCACTTTAGTCCAAAACAAGCAATCATTGCTTTAACATTGTTCAAACAGGACCAAAATTGAAACATAAGTTCCTCATGAGCCCTAATTACTTTTCACAGGATAAGAACAAGCATATAATCAACTTTGTTAAGCAAAACTCCTGGGGTTAGAACATAACCCAGGTCAGGGATGTTACAGTTATACACAGGTTGTACTAAGTTTACAAATCTTAGCGTTGTGTTGAGATTGTATAAGTTGAAAGCTAACAATAGATGGAGCGATAAAAGCTTCACTTCATCGTTGACTTTGTTGAAAGAAATGCTTCCTGAAGGAAACGAGCTACCAATCTCAACATACCGGGTAAAGAAATTGTTGTGCCCAATGGGAATGGAGGCCAAGAAGATAGATGCATGCCCGAATGATTGTGTATTATTTCAAAAAGACTATGTGGATTTGAAAGATTGTCCAAAATGTGGTGCGTCTCGGTATAAATTGACGACTTCGGGGGAGTCCAAAACTGGTTCTCCTGCCAAGGTGATGTGGTATCTACCTATTATATCACAATTTCAATGCTTGTTTGCAAATTCGATAGATGCGAAGAATTTGAGGTGGGATGCAGATGTTAAGAAAAATAATGATGGGATCTTACGACATGCGTCTGATTCCGCATAGTGGAAGAAGATTGATCCTATTGTACCCCAAATTTGGTGAAGAAGACAGGAATCTAAGACTTGGGCTTTGTACAGATGGGATGAATCTGTATGGGATATTGAGCAGCCAACATAGCACTTGGCCAGTCATGCTTGTTATATACAATCTTCCTCCATGGCTGTGTATGAAAAATAAGTGCGTTATGCTGTCATTGTTGATATCGGGCCCTAAACAACCTGGAAATGATATCGATGTTTATCTTGAACCTCTGATTGATGACTTAAAGAAACTCTGGGGTGAATGTGTGATGACCTATGATGCTTCATGAAGAGAGACATTTCGTTTGCATGCTATGTTGTTTTGCACTATTAATGACTTTCCAGCATACGGGAATTTTTCTGGATATAGTGTCAAAGGAGATAAAGCGTGTCCTATATGTGAAGAGAACACTGATTCAATAAGAATAAAACATGGCGGAAAGACTGTATATCTTGGTCATCGAAGGTTTCTTTCAAAATTCCATCTGTATCGTAGGAAGCATAAAGCATTCAATGGATGGAATGAGGAACATAGTGCACCTAAACCTATACCATGGGATGTTGTTTATGAAAGAGTAAAAGACATTATCAATGAATTTGGTAAGAGATCACAATGTACTATGGCCACACGGAGTGACAATTCTTCATTCAAGAAGAAGTCAATATTTTGGGATCTTCTGTATTGGAGTTCTTTGACAGTCAGACATTATATCGATGTCATGCACGTTGAGAAAAATGTTTGTGATAGCGTCATTGGTACTCTGTCGAATATACTAGGTAAGAATAAAGATGGGATAAAATCTAGATTGGACCTACGTGAAATGGGAATAAGGTTAGAATTAATAGAATTACATGAAATGGGTAATAAAAGAACATACTTACCTCCCGCTTGTTACACGTTGTCTAGAATGGAGAAGAAAGCTTTTTGTAATTGCTTGGCAAATGTTAAGGTGCCACAGGATTACTCATCCAACATCTGTAGATTGGTATCAATGAAAGATCTAAAGTTGATAGGTCTTAAATCTCATGATTGTCACACTCTAATGCAACAAATATTGCCCATGGCAATTTGATCTATATTGCTGAAGCATGTAAGGTTTGCAATCACCAGACTTTGTTTCTTTTTCAACAGTCTGTGCAGCAAAGTTATTGACCCTGATACTCTCGATAAAATGCAAAGAGAAGTGGTTGTTATTCTATGTCAGCTTCAGATGTATTTCCCTCCTTCGTTCTTTGATATCATGGTAAATCTTGTTGTTCACTTGACTAGGGTAGTGAAAATGTTGGGGCTAGTTTTCTTGCATTGGATGTATCCCTTTAAATGATATATGAGTGTTTTTAAAGGTGATGTTCGAAACCGTTATCGGCCTGAATGGAGTATTATTGCGAGTTATGTGGCAAGAGAGTTTATGGATTTTTGGAATGACTTTCTGAGTGGTAATGACACTCCCGTTAATGACAAGAATATTGAGGAGGGCAAAGGAATTTTGGGATCATGGGTGAAAGTAATCAGCCGTGAGCAGTTGGAACAAGGTCACTTGTATATTTTACACAACATGGATGAAGTGAGTGTTTATATCGAGGAACATACCAATTTCATCAAGAGACAACATTCTTGAGCCGGTTCAATGTGGCTTGCTAGAGAGAATAACAAGACTTTTACTAAGTGGTTTGAAGATAAAGTCTTACATCAACTATCTCAAACACCAGATGATATTACAGAAACTATCAAATGCCTCGCCTTTAAACCAAAATCGAATGTTATGTCTTATGAAGGGTTTGACATTAATGGGTTCAAATATTACACAAAGCACCAAGATGATAAGAGTGTCATCCAAAACAGTGGGGTCACCCTTCAAGTGTCGACTATGTTTTTTGCAAGTGCAAAGGATAAGAGTCCACGTGAAGCTAAAATGTCATATTACGGTGTCATTGAAGACATATGGGAGTTTGACTACATAGATTTCAGAATTCCGCTCTTCAAATGTAATTGGGTTGATAACACCAAATGAGTTATAGTAGATGAATTGGGTTTCACTTTAGTGAACTTTGAAAAGATTGGCGAGAAGGGGGAACCATTCATATTGGCATCACATGCGAAATATGTATTTTATATCGATGATCCTACAAATGATAAATGGTCGGTTGATCTTCATGGTAAAAGACAGTTCATTGAAGATCCTATAGATGAAGAAGAGTACTATGATAAGTATGATGACTCCAGTCCATTCTTAGTTGGTTTGCCAACTCCACAAAATATTGAAGCTAATGATGACTTATATGTGCACGGAGATCACAATGAAGGATTGTTAATTGATAAAAGATTGCAATTTTAGAGGCATGCATGCTTATATTTTTTTATATGTTTCATTTTTATTTGTAAACTATATAAAATTCTAAATGTTTTCCTTTTTAATATCAATATCATTTTCAGATATAATGTTTCATTATCTTCTAGTTAATACAAATGCTAAATGTTTGTCGTTTTAATGACATTTTTAGATGGTTGACCATGATGTCCATGATGAGCATGATGCCCATGATGAGGATAATGTCCATGATGAGCATGGAGAGAATACCAATGTAAGTTTTAAAAACATATCCTATATTTCTATAGAAATTCATTATCTTCTAGTTATGTCATATGTCCTATATTTCTATATTGGGCTAATTCAGTGTGTTTATTTTGTCAACTTTAGGTTGATGATGCACATGTACCTTCTGAAGCACTAGAGGCACTTGATGCACATCAGCAAAAAGTTAACAAGAAAAGGGGCATCACTCTACTGAAGAAGTTAACAGCGTTAAGGGGCAGTGGATCCAGATTGGCTGTGGAGTTTGATAATGTAGGAAATGCAATTGGGGTGAACCGCAATAACTTTGTAAACTATCTTGGGTGTGTCACTCGAAGCCATTATGGTGTTAAGTATGATAATTGGTATAAAGCTCCTCAGGAAAAGAAAGAATTGATATGGAAGGATTAATGCTTGAGTTGTTATTATTTGCAATTCTATTTTATAGATTACAAATTCTATTATTTGCAATTCTATTTTTTGATACTAGTTAATAGAAATTCTATTTTACAGAATCTGTTTGCATTGGATGAGAAGCTGCATCGTAAAAGCGTGATGCAATGCACTGGAAAGATGCTAAGGAACTATAGGACAAATCTCAATAGAGAATACATAAAAGATGGTGATAAGAAGAAGAAGTCAGCCCTTGAAAAGTGGAACTTCCTGGACAAAGAAGATTGGGACATGTTTGTTGCTTCAAGACAAACTGAAGAATTCAAGGTATTAATTGTCACTCCCAATTTAATTAATATACGTTGTATTCACCTATTCAAGATTAACCTTTAGTGTTACTAACCAAACCAATGTGCATACTAACTAGGCGTTCAGTGAGGCACAAAGAGAAAGGCGTGCATTGAATGTGCATGACCACACAATGGGTCCAAAGGGCTATGCAGGTGTTCGCCAAAGACTACAGGTAGAGTCTGCTGCTACTTAGGAGTCCTCTACTACATGTACCACACCCATGCCTCTCCATGATGTCTGGATAACTAGGAGGCAAAACAAGAAGGGTGAAATAATGAAGCCTGTAACTGCTGAGTCGGATACGAAAATGGTAAAATACAACTCAACAATGCATGTCGTTCAAATATTGATTATTTGTGGTGTTTACTTACCAATTTCTGTTGATGGTGATTAGCGGGAGCTGCACGAGCAGAGGAAACATGGCACGTTCATCCCTCAGGACACAAGGGATGAATTGACAGTTGCTTTGGGTAACCCAAAGCATCCTGGACGTGTTAGGGATGCAGGCGCTGGTGTGGGCATCAAAGCGTTCTTTGGGCCATCCCAGCACAAACCTGTCGCAAGAGCGGGACTTTCACAAGAAGAGGTAACCTATTCTTTTTTTAGAATGTTACTACAAAAGGGAATTCAATAATAAGAAGCTAATGTTTCTTTTATCCATGTATAGGAGAATAAGAGAGTCGAGGATATAGTTGCTAAGAAGGTCAAGGAAGAAATGTTGCGGTGGTAGGCATCTCAGGCTTCCAATCAGCCTATGGCGACCCGCTCTTCTCCTGATGCACATGTTGAGAGTAATCCTGTAGACCCACCACCTAGCATGTATGTTGTAAGTATTGTTTATGACATAGTAGCTAGTCTTTTCAAGATGATATGTTTTCAAGATGATATGTATATATGTATAACATTCTTTACGTAAATTTGTAGGCGTTGAAGTCATGCCGCTTAAAAATTGAAGATTATATTGTTGCAGAGGCGCAGGCTTACCTGTCCCTTCCTGAGGCAACGATTCACGGGGCTCCAATGCCACAGGGTTACGTTCGTGTGAGCCTAATATGTGTATTTCCTGATTGGAGGGAAGCTGTATTGCCATATGCCCACCCGGATATTGATACACTTGCTGAGGCAGAAGGTGGGGTGATATTGTGGCCCAAAGCGGATGTTGTCTACACTACTAAAATTGTAAGATAAATTTACATTACGTTAAATTGTTAATATGTATATATGAGGTCAATTGATCTGAAATTATATATATAGGTTAAAAAGAAGACACTCGGAGCATCTAAGCCTCCACCTCCACTTCCTGCATTACCAAGTTGGGTTCCAACTGACCTAAAATTCCCATTAGGTCCTTCTTATAAGGGAATGACAGTATGGCTACGTGCACATAATATACATTGCCCTATAGTTGTTTCTTTAGAAGAGAATTATGTAGGTCAATCATATGAAAGCTCTCTATTTATACAAGATATTATTGAGTTGTTTATCTATGATTGGCTGAATACATCAATGATAGAGGCATGGATAAGGTGAGATGTTGTTTGTACATCCATATACGTAATACATGTTTTGCAGCTACTTAGTCAAAATTCAATGTAAACAATTTGGATTTGAAGATGTGGGATTTTTTATTCCATCATTGATTAGTCTGTTAGCTAAATACCCTGATAGTGTTCAACAATATTGTTGTGATGCTTTTACAATTTTCGGTCAAAAAAAGAAGACGATAATAATAGCTCCATTCAATGTGAAGTAAGTTTACTTTGCTTATAATTTGGACTTAAGAAAATTACATTTTTATTGTGGATTTTGAGTTATTAATTTTTAACTTTTTTACCTCTAGCGTGAAGCATTGGGAGTTACTAGTTATTCTCCTCGGGATGTTCACTGTCTATTATCTAGATCTTGCGGGGAGTACATTGAATCCAAAAATTGGACACGTAATGAGAATGGCATTATTCTGGTGAGAAATATTTCATTTTTATATACGTTAACATCTATTATTGCATTACTATTTAATTATGCAATTTACTATGTTACTTTAACATGTAGGGGCTTAGATGCGTTCAAAAAGGCTGGAGGAAAGATCCCTAGTAAAAAGAACCAGCCAATAATTTGGGAGAACGTGAAAGTAAGTTCCCGACTCCAATGTATATGTTATTTATGTGAACTGTGCTTATTTGTATTTTTTAATATTTTGTATCCATTTTATAGTGTGCTACACAAGACAACGGTTGGGCATGTGCATACTATGTGATGCAGTTTATGGACATGATTATCAAACATGCAGATGAAATCAATGTCATACCTAAGGTATTATATATAGTCTAATTAGATAGTATGAAATATATCAATCTTATTTATATATTATTACTTATATATATACATCATTCTCTTTGTAGGTGTTTAAAACTAACCCCACTTCAGGTAAAGCCTTAAAAGATGTACATGATCCATATACGATGGAAGTATTAAATGACGTAAGAGAAGAATGGGCAAGAGCCATACAAGTAGTGGGGAGTGTAAGATATAATTGGGATGTTGATAGCGATGATGAATGATATTTTGTAAATGAATGTTTATACATGTGTTTCTACATGTATTTGAATGTTTCTACATGTGTGAATGTCAAAATTTAATTGATATATGAATGTATCTACCTATGTGTGAATGTGTGAAAAGAATATTTGTTGATTTTGTAGGTTTGTGGCCTGTTTGTTGGCTAATATCAATAGATGTCATAAACATGTAGTTTAGTTCCACTGAACTGCAGGTTCTCATCCTGTGACCAGCCACAGCAGGCCTGCAAACTGATAAGAAAAAAAAATCAAAACATAGGCATTGGTTATTTGTCTAAAACCGACAACAAAGGCTTACATCGTCAGTTAATAGCAAAAAATTGTCGCCTAATGTTGCCAGACAGTCTGTCCAGCACGGCCGTGTTGGATGGCACGGCTGTGGTGGCAGGTGATATGGTGTCAGTTATTAGTAGAAAATTGACGATGTGCTGGCCAGCACAACCGTGGCGGCAGGTGATATGGTGTCGGTTATTAGTAGAAAACGGACACTGATAGTGTCCTAGATGGTGCCTTTTTTGTGGCATGGATGATTATAGTGTCGGTTTAGTTACTTATAACCGACATCTATGGGGGACCTGCTGGCGCATTTTCAGTGGCGTGAAGCATTTTAACGTCGGTTGAAAAACTAACGCCTAAAGGATTCGACTTTTAGCGGCGCCCACATATGCGTCGCTTGGAAACCGTCACGAAAAGGGCTTAAATAACCGACGCCAAAGGCCGGATCTGTAGTAGTTTTCATATACTAGTTTAGGTAATGTAACTATATAAACTATCATTTGAGACACACAAACAATACAAATATCACTAGTCTCATTTGAAGGTAAGAAACCTACTTTATAAGCATTCGAGAAACATGCAAGTAGGGATTTCTAATAAGAGATATATTTACAACTAATTGATTATGAATGATTTAGGTTTACTACTCACCATAAGATAATAACTTACTAGGGGAAAAATAGTCCTTTCCACATAGCATCAGGAAACACCAATTTCCACCCTTGAACAACTCCTAATGGTCGTGAATGATGGAAAGCACACCTTTCTATGCTTAGGAAGAGGAAAAGAAAATGAGATAGAATATGAGATGGGGTTCTAGGAGAAGAACATATCACACAAGGTGAAAAAGAATTATAGGGGAAAGCTAACCTTAAATAGAATGAAAAAAGAAAACAATGTTTCTCTTCTTTTATTCTTTCTTTCTCTACTTCAAATGGTCGATCCATAGCTTCCATTGCACATAGATGATGACTTCACCATTACATTAATGTGTGTCTAGTGTTTCTAATGAAATTATTATACATTAAATAGACACTCTCCAATTGATCTGAATCATACAAACAAGAATTGGAGAAATCAAGTCAAGTCATTCACACATATCACAGTTAGAGAATATATAATTCCTCACTAGGTCTTTGAATAAAATCATTCTAGTTGATTGTATGACTTATAATTAATCTCAAATGGCTAGAAGATATTCTCATTACTCTTTAGAGCATTAAGAAAAACCTCAAACAACAAGGGTCATTGTATGAGTTTAACCAGAGGAAACTTAGTCGGTCATATTTTAAATACATGCATTAGTCGAGCTTGTCCTAGAAATGCTCGTCTGATAAAAAAAGTGTAGTTCTCAACTAAAGTTTTCAATTGATATTTCAAGGTAGAAACTCAAACAATAGACCTAACATGGATTTGAGATAAGTACTTTGTGGTCAAGTTTTCCTTACTGACTGCATTATAGAAGTAGCATTTTACAAGTGAAAAAATAGATGCTAGAGGGGGTAAAAAGTACAAATATAGACATTAGACATCTACCTACACCCATAGAAATGGCTAGTAATTTTCCTAAGCAAGTCAGTTGGCTAGTAGGATAATTCAACTATAAAAGTGACCTATATGGGAGATTTTGAAGGTTGCTTAATGTTTCCTATGATACAGTTGAGGGAAAGTTTTCTATGAAGCCCCTAGATATTCCCTAGATCTTGATCACTTAATTTACATTAATTTAGTGAATAAGATTCTTATAGAAGATGTATCTGAAATTGGATATCATGAATCTCTCCTATCTATTACAATCTCATTCTTTTGAAGTTCTTCTTTTGCTAAGTAAGGTGTAGGGCAAGAAACCCTTTGTAAGGCTAGGTAAGATGCTTATTAGGTTATTATCTCTATTCCCAAAAAAAGAAAGCTAATTAATATTTATCTTAAAAGAAATGTCTTCTTAGTGTATGCTCTTTTGGTGATTAATACAAGGTGGTACTCAAAGTTTGAAGATTCTAGTGGTTGACCTCTCTAGGTAATGGAGCTATGGCTAGAGCGGGGACCACTCAAGATTCTTGCCTTCAAATTTTCTTTGTCTAATTTCTCTCTTCCTTTCTTTAGAGACTTGTTTTCACTAATATTTTAATATAATTTGAGGGTCTAATGCATCTGGTTTGATTTATTTATAGCTTAATTCGCCCCTTATTGAGTGTTTTGATCCTATACAATGAATTCCATAATCTCTAGATTTGCCACTCTACACTAAGAGGAGCCTTAGAAATGGTATGAATGGTTTTCAAAGGTAAGAGAAGAAATATATAGGTGAAAGGTGAAGATACATTGTTTTCATTGAAAGACACATGTTCTCATCACCAACTTCTTGCTAGAGATCTACCAAGTCACCAACAACCCATTTGGGCACTGAAAAAAACTACAGTGACACAAAGAACTTGTTTTCTGGAGACCTCTTGGTCTCCATTGACCCCTAAACGAACCCTTCTCCCTCTCTAACAAACCTTCAATGACTATAACTCACCAATAACCCCCTCCTCATTGAAGACCCAAGACTAGGTCTCCATTCAAACTCCAAGGATTAACATTGAATTAAGCACTCACCACAATTCTGGTGTCTATCACCCATTATTAAGTCAACATCAACTGTGGAGAATTAATATTGACCTAAGCCTTTCCACATTTATGAACACTTAGTCAATGTTGATTGGCTTCAAGAAAATTCCTACCCACATTAGATAATTATCAACCTACTAAGTTAGCTAATGACCCAATGATTTTGATCATCACCAAACCAAATCAACAAATAGTTTAACTTGGATTTTTTTTATCTTGGTTATATCCATTTCATTTGATTATTGATATTCACTAGATAAAACACATCCATGTCCCACTACTTTTTAAATGAAGTATTACATATATATATTCCTGATATCCTCATCTTAGAAAAGTTTACATCTGGTTGCACAAAAAAATAGTAAACCATGCTAAACTAGATATTGTGCTCTCTAACCCAAAATGTGACATGCTAAGCATTGATAGGGTCATAATACCTCTAAAAGTTGTTGTGCTAGATATCAAGCAAGTAGATTCAAAATCAGATATTAGACAAACTTGTGAAAAGAAGTATTGGTTTTATAATTTTTTTCTACTTTGGTTGAGGGGTTTGATATATTCCCAGTTAGATTGGTTTCTTTTGTCCAAATTTTGCCAATTTGAGTGAAAAAAATCCAGTTTGAAGTCAAAGCTTTTGTGCACATTTCCTTTTTTTTGTTGTTTTGATTTACACGAGTTACATGCATGTGAATCTTTCTAAACGGATGTCATGTGATGATTTTATTGGTATTGATTGAATATTTTTTTGGATTACTAAAATCTAAAGGCACATGCTCTAATTGCCTTAATTACTCTTGGTCAAGTAAGGGATTCTGCATTATTAGCTAATTAACATGGGAATAGAGACGGATTGGAAATTAAGGATGGATGTATTTCCATGAACACAACAAGTTCATAAATGTATAAACCTTTTATACACATCTTTAGCAGGAAAGAGAAGTAGTTGATAAGAAGACATATGCAAACTAGAACATTCAATAATTACATATCTTTTACATCATCTTCACAAAGGAAGAACATGAGAATGTGAATGTTAACCTACGAGTATTTCTACAAAATATAGAAGTCATCTATACACAAATTCATGGCAACACTAGAGATCTTCATTCTTCACCTCTCCTTGTTCTTCGAATGCCAAAACCGTAGTCGACTTGAATGTTTTTTACTTGTTTCCCCTTGCTTGATTTTCCACAATGACTCTAACTCAATCTTCTTCGTACCTAACTGCTCAGCCCTAGCCATCTTGTTGTTCTCTAACCATATCAATGTTTCACTTATGGCTTTCTCCATCTCTTCCTTAGATTGTTTCTTCAAAGTTTTGTTATCCTGTATTTCGTTGGTCAAGTTGCATGTATACTCCTCTAGATTGTTCCTGGCCAAGACAACTTTTTTTCTCTCCTCATCTTGTTCAACATGACTCTTACCTTCCTCAAGCAATAGCTTGAGTTCACTGGCGCTATGGCCTTCCAAGGGCATGGTAATGGCGATATTCGCTTTCTGTTTTGTTTCTCGGTCCTCTGCAGTTACAACTAAGATGCCATCTTCATTGAGAAGGAAGGTGACCGTAATACGAGCTTTGCCTATCGATGCAGGCTGGATCCCTGACAGTTGAAGGATGCCAAGAAGGTTGTTGTCACTAGTAAACGCCCGTTCACCCTCAAAGACCTGGACCTTGATCCTAGTTTGGTTATGGCGTGTCGTGGTGAAGACTCTTTCGCATTGGGTGGGTATCGTTGTATTCCTAGGTATTAGAATGCTCATCAGCCCGCTCATTGTATGGACGCCAAGAGAAAGAGGAGTTACTTCGGAGAGAACTACGTCGTCAAGCTCTTGGGACTCATCACCGCCCAACATAGCTGCACATATAGCCGCACCACTAGCAACTGCCTCATCTGGATTGATGCCTTTGCTTATGACGCTCTTGTTGAAGGCTTCTTGTAAGAGCTGTACAATTTTGGGGATCCTACTGGATCCACCAACAAGGAGCACCTCATCGATGTCTTCCTTCTTCATCTTGGCATGTTGAAGGCAATCGTTCACGAGCGACATGCAGCGGTTGAAGTAGTCTATGTTGAGCTCCTCAAACTTCGCGACATTGATTGAGCACTGGAAATCTTTGCCGTCGTGGAGATAGTCAACTTCGATCATCGTCTCAATAGCAAATGATAACGTCCTCTTGGCCCTCTCACACGCAACCTTCAGACGACGTATGGCCCTGTGGTCGCCGGTGATGTTTTTACCATGCTTCTTCTCGAACAAGCCGGCACAGTGCTGAACCAGCCGGTTGTCAAAGTCCAATCCACCGAGGTGGTTGTCCCCTGTAGTAGCTATCACACTGAGGGCACCTGCTGACATCGCTAAGATTGAAACGTCAAAAGTCCCGCCTCCGAGATCAAACGCGAGTACCGTCTTCTTCTGCTTGCCTCCACTCCCCCCCCGGTTCTTGTCAAAGCCGTATGCAACTGCGGCGGCTGTGGGTTCGTTGATCATGCGAAGGACTTGGAGGCCGGCGGCGGTCGCAGCGTCCTTGGTGGCTTGGCGTTGGGCGTTGTTGAAGTAGGCTGGCACTGTGACGACGGCCTTCGCAACGGCGGTGCCCAGCTGCGCCTCAGCAATCTCACGCATGTTGGACAGGATCATGGAAGAGATCTCCGCTGCAGTGAAGTGTTTCTCTTCATCGTTGTAATGGACTTCAATTTTGGGCAAATCTTCACCGCTGTCCACGACTTTGAATGGCCACAGCTTGGCGTCATCCTGCACAATTGGGTCACTGAATCTCCTCCCTATCAATCTCTTGGAATCTGAAGAGAACGCAAACAAACAAACACAATCATTATAGGGCGCCATAAAATGACATCCAGAATCGAAATCTCGGACTACATACTGAATGAGGATACGGAGAGACTCAACAAAGACTAACCGTTAAATAACAGAGTTGATAAACAGAGCAGGGAGCGCGAGGGATTACAGGGACGAATCCTTACCAAAGATGGTGTTGGCCGGGTTCCTAGCAGCCTGATTCTTAGCTGCGTCGCCAACGAGGCAGTCCGTGCCGCTGAACGCTACGTAGGAGGGAGTAGTGCGGTTGCCCTGGCCATTGACTATGACCACCACCTCGCCGTGACGCCACACCGCAACGCAGGAGTAGGTCGTTCCCAGGTCGATCCCAACGGCCGGCCCTTTTGCGCCTTCACCGGCCATCGTCTTAGTCCCAGAAATGCATAGACGGCACCGAAGAACTTGGTGTTGTCCGACTCTGCTTCCATGCCACTAGCTTGAGGGGTACGTATGAAACCAAAAGTTGGAATCCGCGTCTATGACGACGAAGACTAAATAAAATTATTCGGAAAACGCGTCTATATGAGGAAATTAACATCACGGCAGACGAATTTTCTTCGCGAATGCTGACATGCTTTGTTAAAAATCTAGTAGGGTGATCCTTGGAACTCAACAAAATCTTGGAACAGCTCAGCCACAAATATGATAATACACAATACCTATCTACAAGTCTACAAATAAAGTCAACAAGAGAATTCTCAAAATAAAGAAAAGATTATTCATAGCACATGGTGAAGGAAAATGGAAGCAATAGACGGAAATGAAGGGGAAAGAATCAAGTATATTTCCAACTACTTTTCTCCCCACCAAATCAGAGTGGAGACAAAGAGAAGGGAATAGATTTGGCGAAAAATCTACTATAAAGCTTGGAGGAAAATATACAATGTGGAGGGAAAATATAAATAATATGGGGGAAATACTTGAATGGCTCACAACCAATGAGAAAAAAGAGCATGTAGTCTCTCACCTCCCATGGAGGGAATACAAAATGTTGGAGGGAAGTTATAGGGAAAATTAGAAGAAAAATAAAAAATAAAAGGAAATTAGAATAAATGTAGTGTATAATTTAAGAAAAATCTTAGAATGTCTAGAAAAAAATGTCGGTAGAGAGTAGGAAAAGTTTGAGATAAATATTTTTTTTCAACTTAATAACATAAGGCAAAATAGAAAAAGTGATGGAATTATGGAGAAAAGTGGAAGGAACTCTCTCATCTCCCATGGAGGGAATACATGCAAAATGTTGGAGGGAAGTTATAGGGAAAATTAGAAGAAAAATAAAAAGAAATTAGAATAAATGTAGTGTATAACTTAAGAAAAATCTTAGAATGTCTAGAGAAAAATGTTGGTAGAAAGCATGAAAATTTTGAGATAAATATTTTTTTTCAAGTTAATAACATAAGAAAATAGAAAAATTAATGAAATTATGGAGAAAAGTGAACAATTCTGCCGTGTACCCATGGGAAAAATAAGCACTTGAGAAACGTTTGACTTTTGGTGTTTGTGGCGCGAGAAAGGGAACAAAGGGAAAAGAGAAAAGAAGATTAGAGTTTAAAAGAAGAAGTAAATGGAGATAGATCAAGATGGAAATACATGAACACGGAGACTTCATTAGAGAAAATGATATATATTAAATGTCCATGAGCGTAATAAATATTACTTTTTATGTCCTGAATTGATGTACTTAACGATCAAATATTTACACTTCGACTACATTTTAGAGTTGTAATTACGTATTGAAATGATTAGTTGTCTTTCTGTCATTTAGACTAATCGAAGATATTCCAATACAAACTTATTTTATCTGAAACCAATGCTGTCTTCACCATTGACAAAGAGACTTCAAAATTTTTTTTTTTTGATTTACGAGAGAATCCACCCCAAGCAGGGCTACTATCAGACCCATCACAACATGGTAAATTTTCGGGGCTTGAATGAGTGTGGTCCGGACACTCCCTCCGACGCCCAATCAGCGTAAAAGGTCATTCGCAGAGGGCCTTCCTACATGGTTGAATCTGAGTCCTTTATTGGGACTTTAGAAATTAAAAGTAGCCCCGTAGAGGCGCGGCATGCAACCACACGTCCACGCCGTGCTCACATATAAAAGTACACTCAAAGTTCCCATCCTTGTGCACATCATCTGCACGTTCTGCCTGACCCAAAAGATATCGGCATTCTCAACTGCAACATGCATGTTATGCTCCACTTGAGCATGTCGTGCCTCCCATCGGTAGCCACAACCGATTCAAAATAAGCATGCATAGCGTATTAGATCCACGACGCACCAATTAGCCGCCTAACTTGCTAGATTATTAATACTCAACTAATAATGTAAGGCAAGATAGAAAGTTCTCTTAAATCTTGTTGGAGATAATTATACATCTACCTCCACTACGTGTAAAAGAAAATTTAACTTGTATGAATTCCTATTCACTTTCATGATATCGGAATTAGAGCCCTGATTACCTTCCAATAAATTTGTAACATCCAGGGATGTGGAATTCGGGGACACTGAGAACCTTGACCATCAATTCTCATTAGCAAAGAACAATATTTAAGGTAACAGAAGGTAATTTATAATTTTAAAATAAGGTAATTGTTGCATGATAATAGGTTTCGGTTAGGAACTAAATATAAAGGAAACTATTCTATAATGACGGGTGATATACAAGCAAGGTGATATATTGCAAATCTAGTAGTTTCTTTGGAGTTAAAATAAGAAAATAGAGAAGAAGAGAAGGAGAAATAACATACAACACTTATAGAGGAGGGATCCTCCATAATGGAGTTTCACTTGAAGCTTTCCAAACTTAGTGAGAGAAAAATCCACCTATGGAGCCATCTTCTTCCTTTCACCCTCATTAGAGTAGAGTTACCTTTCTAGTCTTCCTTCTCTCATTTTTCCTGAGTCAGAAAGAAATCCAATGAGAGATTGCCTTCACTTTCGATCTCCCATGCTTTATATTTTACTTCTGACGTGAGGGTGCACGTCGTGCAATGGATGATGTGTGCACGTTGACAATTGTTAAGGGTTGGACTCAAAAATCATTTGGCGACATGCACAAGAAGTGGCACAATGTGTCGACGATCTGGATGAGTAATTACTGATAAGTTTGCACAACATGCCATGGACCTAACACATTGTTCTTGTTTATGTTGAATCAACTGTGACTATCGATGGGAGGCACGAATGCTCAAATGAAGAACAACATGTGTGTTGGAGTTAATAATTCTAACATCTTTTGGTTCAGAAAAAATGTAGAACTTAAACAAACCAACCATTTTTTTCTTTAAAACGCATGATTAAGGGATTGTTTTACATTGAATTGCATTGGCTTTCTATGGGGACAACCTCAAATTATGCTACTATAAATTCGTCCTTCTGTGGGCCTCCTCTGTGTAATTTAGGTTTTTATTATTCATAATGTGCACACTCTCACGAGGGGACATAAATTCTTAGCTTTGTTTCCAAGGAGCCAATTGCTTTTGGTAATTCAACATTGAATTGTTCAAATTGATTATGCAATTATGTAGGATTGACCTCCTATGCTATTTAGTTCTTATGTTTCATACCAACCTCTTGAGAACTAAATCATTTTCTTTTTGTTTAGCTAGAACCATGATGGTTCCATTAGAATGTATGCCTAGAGAGCCAATCATATGATGATTGTAATGGGGCATTAAATACCTGATTTGATAATGATAAAGGTAATCAAATTATTATTTTTGTCTCAATCATGAGATGATGAAACAAACATGGTATATGTGCAAAGTATGATGTTACTCGATGACATATGTCTCCAGGTTGAGGATCTAAACAATGAGATCGTATGTGTGATAAGAGTATATACATTCTTCTTATGTCCCTAGTCAGATATTATTGTGGAAGCAAAATAGACAACATAATACATAAGACTAGAGTGTGTGTAAATTGATGATAGAGTTTCATTAGTCATTGTATGTGATATCAAGTCAAGCACACATGTACATGTTAGACAATATTGTATCAGACAGAACCACCTTGAGAGTGATACATGGAGACCAAGGAATGATAGTCAAAATTAGCTCTCATAGTGATGGTGGTGATTTTGTTCTTAGAGATGAAGTCACTACACTTTTTTCATGTCGTATGATGCATCCTGACATCATCCAACGTAACTTGGATCAAGGGTTGCCATAAATGTGATGCTCAATTGCATTATAACACATGAGGACTGAGTGTGAGTGATGTAGATGGGATTTGTCCCTCCTACAGGGGATTGATATCCTAGTCACTTGATAAGAAAGACTGAGAAATGTATGGCCATACACATGTGACTCAATATCTGATATGTGAGCTCACATGCATCTCAGATAGTCTGTAGTTTGTTCTAGTTAAAGAAATAAGGATTGAACAGTGAGAGGATGATAATTCCAAGCCTCGAGTTTGATCTGGATATTAGAGACAAAGGAACTATACGATCACAGTAACACTGATCACGAAGTGTAGGTTGAAGTTGTTCTCCAACTTTCCAAATTAGTTGAGTAGTAATGATGTATAGATAGATATCACTCATTGCTTGTGATGTCATAAGTTGGTTATGGACATTCACTGCCAACGTAATTTGGGACCTATAGGGTCACACACATAGAATGCACCTAGAATAGAATTTTATTCAAAATGATGTTTAAATTGATTACTAAAGTATTTAGGTATTCAATTCAAACAACAATGGTTGAAAATTGACTGATTGGACTGTGAACCAACCAAGTGAAGTGTTGAACCAATCGAATCAAGTGTTAGGTCAATTGAAAACAACATTGGTAGAACAATACCTAAACTAGGGTGTAACCACCCTGACTTGGGTTATGAGGTAACCCTATTTGTTTTAACTAATAAAGTTTCTTAGAACTTTAATATAATCCTCTAAGGTGTTTTTTTATCATGTGACATACTTATGTTTCAAGTTTGGTCCTGATTGAATGTTGTTTGAGCAATGTTCCTTTGTTTTGGACCAAAGTGCAATTTACCCAAGATGAGGGGCTATATTGCAAAATGTCACATGTTGAACATGCCTCATGTGTTTTAGCATCATTATAGAGAGAATTATGCAAGTTGGTGGCTTTTAGAAGCCTAAATTTTAAGTTTGAACTTGTATGAACAATGCTAGTGCATGGGTGCACCAATTTTAGTACAAATTGCAATTTACCCAAAATGTGGGGTTAATATGCAAATTACCACCTCTAGAGTGTCCCTACTTCCTCTATGTATCATTTAGAGGAGATATAATGAATTATACACCATGTTTGAATCAATTATGAGTGATGGTGATCTTGATGATGAAATGACCAAGAAAAGGGTTGAATATGAAAGCTTAACTTGAGTTTTATCAAGTTGAAAAGCTTATATATGAGTGCCTATCGGACAAGGAGCCAAAGGAGGTGTCTCATATAGTTTTTTGGACTCTTGGAAAAGGCCATATAGTGCAAGGCACCTCAAGGAGGTGAGTTGTGTTGGATTACAACTTCCTTACTAAAGTTGTGACGAGTTGTGAATAAAGTGATGAATTAATTATTATATCTTATTCAAAGGGATAAGTAATGGATGAATTTGCATCTCTAGATGACCCTCAACCGATTTTAAAGACAAGATAAATGTTGATTCATGCATGTACACGTGTCATCCATGCATGGACACGTGGCACCTACTAGCTCAAAATGATGACACCTCATTTTTACCTTCTTTCATGAAAAACAAGTATATATACCCCTAGTTTCAGCCCTTGGTGCAATTTTTCGACCCTTACCACCCTCCTACCCTAAGGTATAGTGCATAGAGATCCTATATCGTGAAGGGATTATGTGTTATCGTGCATGGGCCTTGAGGTATCGCCCATGACAAGATCATATCGCCCAAGCAGGTGATATCAGCCATATGGGGTGATATCGCCCATAGTGAAGTGTTTTGATCATAAGTGAGTGTAATATCATGCAAATGAGTGTCATTTTATGCAAGAGTAGTATGGTATCGTGAAAGAGTGCTAAGGAGAAAGAAGGAGCTCATACTTAACCCTAAGGTGAGGCAATGATCATCTTCAACCTTGGATTGAAGCATGCTCTTAGGGTTTTGATCTTCCTTTCTTTTCTTCTTCACCAATTGCTTATCCATGGTGATTCTTTGTATATAGAGGAGTTTTGAAGTTCATTTTCAACCTTAGGAACGTGGATCTTTGAAGTTGTTCTTAAGGCGGGTTATATAACTTGAACTCAACCATGTTATTATTTATCACCTAAATTGCTATACTTAATGAATTACTTTTAATTCCAAAATTTCCTAAAATAGTTGACAAAATTATGAGTTCTACTAGTTTCTCAGACCTTTTTACATGAACTATAATAGTTAGAACTAAGGTCTAGAGCTCTAAGATGATGGTATCACTTTATAAAAGTGATATCGGGTGCAAGCACATAAGCAAGCATCTCTAACCCGATATGATGATGTACCTACTTCACTAAAACGATATGGACATGATTGTATACCTTCTTGCATGATATGGGGGTGTAGTATACACCTCTTGCATGATATGAAGTCTATTATAGACTCCATTCATGGTACAAGGTCAATTGTATACTTATAAGATGACAAGAAACCCTAATTTGAGTAACCCGATATAAGTGAAGAGTAACAAGTGCTATTGCACGATATGATCATATAATACATCATTGGTACATAGTATCATGAGGCCTACATGACCTTGCAAGACATGGTCGCACGACACATGACCTTGAACGATAGGATTGCACGATACACAACCCTAGACAATATGGTAGCCCGACATGATGATGAGTTGATACCTCTTAAGCATCATGGGTGACACATATATGTACCATGTGCCCGCCATAATCAACCCTAACCCGACATGGGTGTTGTAACCTAATGATTGATGGTGTAGCCCAATATGGTTTGGTGTCCTACACTCCAATTGACTTGTATATTGGGTTGAGCCCGATTTGGCAAACCCTAACCTGTCACAGCCAACCCTAGATGGTGTGCCACCTGATATGGTGATTGAATGCACCTCTAGTCCAACATGGTGATGGTTTAATACCTCATGCACGACATGGTTAACACATACAAACACCTCTAGCCCGATATGGATGATGGTCATATAGCTCTAGCCCGATATGGTGAGTGCTCATACACCTTCAACCCGATATGGTGGTGCTTGTATACCTACAACCCGATATGGTGAACATATGCACACCTCTAACCCGAGACACCTTGTAAAGGTAAGGGCAAGACACTCTTAGGAGTGATGAGTGAAATACCAAGTAATGGTGTGGCTAATACATTGATAGGTGAAACACCTAAAGTGTTTGATAATGGACAACCTTATATCAACAATTCCTTCACCCGAGATGAGTCCATATCATTGATGATGGTTGGATAATTCAAATATGGGACTTATGACCAATACATTACATGATAAATGTGATGAGTTAGTGCATAAAGTATTAGTATGGGAAATATTCTAATACAAGATAAGTTGATGAACTTAAGAAAGTTAAAGGTGATGAGGGAAGTGATACATCAAGACATGATAGATGTCACATCTAGTACCTCAAGATTGATATACATTGATGCACCTTAAGTCCAATATACTTGGATGAGTAACACATGAAGTGTGTCATGTCAATTGTTACATTGATATGTAATGCACTTTGATAAGTGTAGGCAAACATACCTTAAGAAAAGGTTAAGCCAAGTTAATAAAGTATGATGTAATCATATTCTGGTAAAGATGAGAGAGAAACTCATACTTGTGTAATAAACATGTAATGTGCATACATTGATACTTCTAATAAGTGTAGGGTATGAATTAGGGTTTGATCATTGATAATGTGACCTTGAAACCCTAATTGATAAGAATGGGAAATCCTAACCCTAACTTAGGATAATGGAATGTGAATCCTAATCGATAAAGAATGGGAAACCCTAACCCTAATGAGGGAATAGTGGTATTACCCTTGTATTGCATGGTGTTGATATGTATTTGATATGGATGTTATCGTGTATACTAACCATGCAGGTATCATGAGATGATGAGCATAGCCAGGTATGAGGTATGATGTTTTATTTGATAAAGATATTTAATGGGCCTTGTGAGCCATATGATAATTTGTTTCCTAGTGAGAGGTGACAAGATGTTTAATGGGCCTTGTGAGCCATATGATAATTTGTTGCCTAGTGAGAGGTGATAAGATGTTTAATGGGCCTTGTGAGCCATGTGAGATGCTTGTGTAACAAGTATCATGTATACCTTGGTCAATGACCTGGAGGTAATAGTTACCTGATAAGTGGTAACAATGTTCAGTGATGAACTAAGGGTTTGAATACCCAGATTCAGTAATCATAATGATGATATTGTTGAGGGATGAGAATTCCCGATAATGAGAAAAGGGATTGAGATCCTAAATGTTATATATAGTTTGAAAAGTACTTGATAGATGTATTACACTTTCTTTGTAGCATTTGTCATAATAATTCATGTTTGAAAACTTGACTGATGCTAAAAGAATATGGTAATGAACTTAATTAATCAAGTGGAATCTTATTATGTAGAGCCCTGATCATAGATCCATCAGCGTCAGTAAACTACTAAATGGTGAAATAGGTTTTCCCACGGGATCTCCTGGAGACCGCATATTTTTGAATATGTGGGGGTGACGGGTGAAAATATATGTATGCCCCGAATGAAGATTGATGGTAGATAAATATGAAATCTCTCAATACTTCATTATTGGTTGGGATTTGATGTAGATAAACATGAAATCTAATCTACCCTTCCTCATTTTGATGGTAGATAAACATGAGATCTCTCAATCTGGATGAGAGTGCAGCTGACCCTGCAACTCTATAGCGAAGTTGCCAGTATACCCTGGAAAGCTATTTAGCAGTTGACATAGTCCTGCTCATTTTCTCACACTGACCGAGATGGTATGAGGTCATGGTAGCCGGCTCTTCCATTGACCTTGTATGGTACTAATTTTGACTTCGCAGTGGTCAGTTGGAGATGGGAGGTATACCTCATCTCCTCAGGGCATAAGTGTGATTGTAAAATGTAATCAGCCGTGTAGCATATCTACTTAAGGATCGAATATGAGAAACATTGATTGATGTGCAATTCAGTTATACATCTTAGTTGATAGATGATATTTATGTTTCTTTACATTCCTTGCAAAGAAGATAGAAGATTTATAACTCTACCATGGGTAGATGCAATGTTCTCCTTAAGAAAGGAGATTTTCTTATTTTGTTCATAAATGATTAATATTGCTTGTTAATATAAAGAGAACCTCTGTTTAGTTTATAAATTCTTAATTTATGATAATAATATGGTTGGCGGAGAGTTATATTTGTCGCTAGGACAATTGTCTCACCCCGTGGGATCCACATTTTTTTCAGGTGGAAATGTACGAGGTGGAAAAGATCTTTCTGCAGAGGTACATCAACAACAGTAGGGACAACAGTGACAGCTCAGGTTGAGTGTACTGTTTGTCATGTCTTGTAGATAGAAGTCCTATGTGTCATCTCTGTACTCTCAGGTCCTTGGATTTAGTACGTGTTGGTTTTATGAGTAATCTGAGGTTTTGGCTTGTATGCCTTGAGGTTTGATGTTGCTTTAAGTATATGTTTTAAGAAAGCAACTGTTATATATCGTCCTCGAGAAGAAATGGTACAGTGTATGTACAATATATGTGAACAATGATGTATATAAAGTTTTGGTTATTCCTTAAAGAGTTTTCCTAGAAATGGACCTCTTTGCAAAAAAAAATGGTTTTAATTTTAGTGATTTTTGTTAATCCGTTGTTTATGTTTAATTTTGCTTAATTAGTAACGGTTTGGCGACTTTCGTCACATAGGGCATGAACTGACCGGTTCACTTAGTGAACTAACCAGTTCAAGGTCTCAAGTGACTGGTTCTAGATCAATACGATTGGATCAAAGATTGATACTTATGTCATTTTGTGCATTAATCGAATATTAAATGCCAATGTGATTTGAAAAGGGAAAGCAATTGAACCGGCCAGTTCAAGGCTTGAACCAGACGGTTCATCATTAGAAGCTTCTAGAAAATTCATGAAAATTCTCTATTTGACTCCCAAATGAACTGAAAATCCTGACCCTGGCCATCCTATATAAAAGGTGGAAGTCTAGGCTTTCAAAGATACAACAATTTCTGAAAATTGATGTCTTCTCATAATTGTGGTAACGTGAGAACTCAAGAAAGTCCTACCCATGAAAGGGAGGGATAGTAAGAGAGAGAGAATTGGGAGAGCAAGTTTGTGCTAGCACACTGACTAGAAGGGACAACTCATTCTTGTCTATACATCTAGAACAACATGAGTTCCTAGTAGTCTGTGCAGACTACAGTGGCGAGGAGGCTTTTGCCACTTGCTAGGAGAAGTAGTCAACTTTCGTCAGTCGTGATCAACTAGCAGGTCGCTTTCGACAACCGTTCAGGTGTGACTTGAGAAATAAGCATGTTGCAACAAGCATTGCCGCTGGACTTGCTCTAGGACCAGGTACATGTCATACAAATCCTCATTCCCATAGAATTCAAGTAGGACCTAATCAAGTCTAGGCTTCTAGATTAGAGGTTCCTAGAACAATTAGGGGCCGAGGGTAGTAATGAGGAGGTCAAACTAGGGTTTTGGACCCCAATTCCCCCACATTCTAGCCTTGAGAAGGATCCATGCTAATTGCACTAAATGACCCTAATCTAGCTACTTAGATTTCTCACCTAGGTTTAGGGAGATTGATTAGTATGTAGGAAGATGGGAGGCAAGCTAGGGATCCAAGAATTGGACATAGGAGTAATTCCCAAAATAGCCACATATAGTCAATTTTCCTAGGAACTTAGGTGATTTCATACACAAACCAACAAGCAATTAATGGAGAAAGAGATATAAATAGAGCATGATCATTAGCAAATGAAATCATAATGTTTACATATTATTTTCCCACAACATGGTATCAAAGTGACATTTTACACCCAAACAGCCCACGACAAGATGTCTAGCTACTCATGGAACAAGAAAATGCAAAAAGAGAAGAGAAGCCATGGAGATCAAAGTAGTGACTAAAATCCCTCTCTCCAGTAGTTGCAAGGTCGACCTCCTCCTTCTTCTTAGATGGAATGGTGTGGAATGATGGTGGGAAGTGGATGGAAGGCTTGGAAATGGGTGGTCTTGTGGTGGAAATGAAGAAATGGAGTAAAATGGAAGTGGAGTGAAGTAGATGGGAGCAAGGGGGTGAAATGGAGAGCTAGGGAGCAAACCCTCGACCCCGAGCCACCTCAAAGGCTTATATAGGGGTCTAAGGGGTCTAGGGTTATGTTAGGGGCAAAATAGGTAGATCAAGTGACAAAATTGATGGGTCTCAATGGTAGAACGGTTGTGTTGGTCAGCACAGCCATTCTGGCAACCTCCCTGTACGGGCATTCTGCCCAAAATGACCATTTTGGCCATAAAAATCAATTTCTACAAATTCTGTGAAGAGTCTATGATTAGGGCATGTCCCAAAACGGTCATTCCTTGGTAGCACGGCCGTGCTAGGGTCCTTCCCATGCATTTGGGACTTGAACTTGGTCATCCATGAAGGTTATTGCTTCAATACATTCTTTGACCACTTGGGGTAGGTTGGGAGTGGTTTTGGCCTCATTTTAGGCGCCTCCAAGCCTGGGGAAACCCTAGATTTAACCATCATCTCTCTCTTCCATCAATTAGTGTGCAAAGTACCTATAAAACATACAAAAACCATCCATAATTGTATTTAATAGTAAAACACATATTGAGGGAAATAACATGCAATCTAACAGTTGTAGATGTGATTGAAATGCAATATGACACAAGATGGAGCCCTAAAATAGGGATGCATCACCACCCCCAAACTGAAAACATACTTGTCCTCAAGTATGCTACAACTCAAATCTCTAAAAAAAATCCACAATCAAGAAATAACAAATGCATTACAAAGGATGATTATTGCTGAATGGGATCAAAAATGACTAAGTGCATGCATTCCACCTCTCTCCTCTCCTGCTTTCACAAACCAATCATGAAAAGAGCACAAAGCATATGAACTTCAAATATAGTGCATAAAACACACAAACTTTCCATATTTCTTTCATGTAGTTTCAGGTAGACCGTTTCATAATGGCGTTAATCAAGGATGACTAGGAGTGGTGTTTTACCTTTATGCATTCAATCTTATGTTTCAAATCACACCAAATGACCATGTGGCTGTGTAAAGGGAAAAATGAGCTAGGTTTGATGTTTCCTAGCTCAATAGGTATGAAATAAAGGAAGAAAGGATTGCGGTAAGATTTTTGAAGTGCTATTACATAGAGAACTCGTATTTTCTTTATTTAGATGCTCTTAAATAGGAGCATATTTTATTTTCTTTATGCATATTTTTCTTTTCTTTTCTTTTTCTTTGCCCTTGGAGTAGATCGGGCATATGGTGATGAGAGTGAAGCAGTAAGATGTAGATGTGGCCATCCCAAACTTTTGGAGGTGGCCACGGCTGATATGTGCACTTTGGCATCCTTTCATGAGGTGGAGGGGTAAGAAGATGGTGACTGATTAGTCAGGTCAAAGAGGGGTCACTGGCGTGATTCTCAACATAAGGTATGCTGCATGAAAATTCGTCCAACACTTCATCCAGTAATATCACACCACATGAATGAACAAACTAAAATTGATACTTCTATCAAGTGATTTCATAGGCACTAAGCGCTTATAGCTTGCTCAAGTCACAATTCAACCAAATCATTCACAAACACAAGAGAGGTGACGCGCATGTAAAAAGTCAAGAATTGATACCATTTAGCAATGAACAATGATAATTCACTTGCATTTGTCAAAGGTCATCATTTTTAATCTAAAAAGTAGAGATTGGGTTGAAACACACTTTTAGGCAAGAAATCTCAAATTTGGGTAAAATTGGCCAAAAGGTGCCAAATTGCCTTCAATCACATCTAAGCCTATATTATTGAACTTAAAGTAGTAAACAAGAAAATACTAGATAAAACATGCAAAAATTACCAAATATCTACATGATATGGAATGTATGGCCAAAAGAGCGATTTGTTTTGAAAATTACACAAAAATTGCAAGAAAGTAAACTACATGACATGCAAGTATGCAAAGCAAGCACACAAAGTATGGATACACAAGTATGAGATATGGTTGTACTATTTGATCATCTTGAGCAAAAATTTAGAACAAGGAACATAGAAAAAAGTGAGGTAGAGAAAGGGCTTACCGCCCTACCACCCCAAACTTTTAAACCATGTTATCCTCAACTTGAAATAGAAGTCTAGGATGATAGAGTAGGGGGTATGGAGTCGTGGTAGACAAATGCCAACAAGGGAGAGAGATCTCAAGGTGTCCAGTAAGAAGGGGATATCCACCATGACCATGGTATGCAAAGCGGTCGTTCTTTCTTGCTATCACCATGACTGTGCTACGTGGAACGGCTGTGTTGGTCACCTTCATGTAGCTTTTCTACTGAATTAGAATTTTCTCTTCAATTTTGATCTTCTCCCTGGTTGGCTCTTCCACGCATCATCTCTCCTCCATTGTACCTGTTCTAAAATGATTCACAAACAAAAAAGCCATCAAGTCTAGTGTTTGTGTATGTTTTCTTGGAAAGTTAAAAAACAAAGCAAAAGTATCAAAAATTGAAGGTTGGGTCAAAATTTTCAAAACCTATGTGGGTTGCCTCCCACTAGTAATAAGTTTCATGCCTTCAGCTGGGCTTCTTGAAGATTCTTTAAAATTCACCCATTTGGAATCCTCGGTGCCCACTCATGCAATAGACACATTCTTCATTGGAAACCTTTTGTTTGACCCATTGATCGTGCAAATCACCATATGATGTATCATTCAACCCCTTATATCTCAAGTGCTCAAATGGACTTCTCAAGTAGTTGTGCTCACCATCTTTCATCTTGATTTTGCTGTTTTAGAGACTTGAACATATTGATCTTGATCTTCAAGTCCATGAAGGATATTGTCATTGTGCCACTCCACACATGTATCTCGGCATCAACTGTAGATAGGAATGGTCTTCCCAAGATAATGGGAATCTTCCTATCCTCCAGGTCCATGTCAAGAACAATGAAATCTGTCGAGAACACAGATCCTTTCTCCTTGTCTATCATCACCAAAACATCATCCACTCTTCCTCTAGGCACTTTGATGGACCTATCCGCCAATTGGAGGTGCATTGTGCTGGTTTCAACATGCCTAAGCCCAGCTCAACATAGACACTATATGACATCAAATTCACACTAGATCCCAAATCAAGTAGGGATTGGTCTATGCGATGTCCCCCAATGTAACTAGGTATGAGTGGGGCTCCTGGGTCCTTCCTCTTCACAGGGAGTGAATGTTGAATGATTGAACTCACTTTCTCATTCAACTTGATCTTCTTTGGAATCCTCCCTGTTGACTTCCTCTTCATTGTGCATAGATCCTTGAAACACTTAGAATATGATGGAATTTTCTTAATTGCATCCAAAAGAGGAATGTTGACCTTTACTTGTCGGAAGACCTCAAGAATGTCTATTTTGTGCTTTTATCTTCTTTTCATAGTCGGGGGCTCCTCTAGTGCTTTAGGGAATGGTGTCTCACTAGCCCTTTGCCCACTTGGCTCAACGTGATCTCCATGTGCTAAGGAATGAGGTGGAGAACTGGGACTCCCAATATCAACATGGGATTGCAAAGAATTATCTTCGGCAATCTCAATCACAACATCACCACTTAGTTGCCTTTGCTTTCCTTTGTCAACCTTTTGTTTGACTTGCGGGCTGCTCAAGTTCTTTCCCACTCCTTAGAACTATCACAACATTACCTTGCTCATGATGGGGAGAGGGAGCATGTTGTGGATGTGGAGGAGGTGGGGGTGATGGTTGGTATTGCAATTGAGGTGGAGGGGGGGATTAAGGTTGGAAGGTGAAATTTTGGGAAAATTGAGGTGGTGAAGGTGGTGGAGGAGTGTAAAGCTTAGGATAGCCTTGGAATGAGTATATGGACTGCATTTGCATGGGAGGTGGACTATAGATAATTTGAGATGAATTCATGGGTCCACTTGCTTCATGGTAGTTTAAAATGGGTTTTGAAGCAAATTTTTCTTCTTGGAGAGCAAGTATGGAAGAGAGCTGCTCTATCCTATCTTTAAGCCTTGCAACATCTTTTTGTACATCATCAAAGATCTTCAATCTAGAGAGAACCTCTTTCTTAAACACTGAGTTGTAGCTTGGACTTTGTGGCTCTGAGTAGCTATAGGAGTGAGGCCTCTTCACTTCTCCCTCAAATGAACCAATGTAGTTAACCAGATGACAACGAACATTCCCTCATTGACTTTTCATGAGTTTCATCATTTGTTCAATAGCCTTTATCACTTGTGCATTGGGATCATTAGAAATAGAAGGCTCGCTAAAGACTCGGTCCCCATCAAAAACTATGCTAGAAGCTCAGTTCCTTGAATTTGCCACCAATTGCTCAAACAACGGCCATGACTCCTCTGGTGGCTTTGTCATGAAAACACCTCCACAAGAAGAATCCACTATAGCTTAACCCCTTGGCGAAAGACCAGAGTAGAATGCTTGTACAAGCTACCACAAAGGTATCTCATGATGTGGTCACTCTCTCAACATATTTTGTAATCTATCCCAAGCATCATGGAACTTCTCATTACCCATTTGGCTGAAACTAACTATGGACCGCCGCATTTGTGTCATCTTTACAATAGAGTAGATCTTCTTCAAGAATTCAGTCTTCATATCACCCCAACTCATGATGTCTCTCCTTGAATAATGCCACTCCTTGGCCCTATCCTTGAGTGAAAAGGGGAATATTGTGAGTCGGATCAAGTCATCACTTGTCATCGACGTTCTGAAGGTGGCACATATCTCGAGGAAGGCATCCAAGTGTTTGTAGGGATTCTCACTCTACGAGTTGTAGAAGGTAGGTAGGAGCCCAAGAAGGCCTGGAGGAATAGAGAATTTCTCCCCTTGCATTTGAGTGACCCTAGATGCAATAGGTGACTGGTAATTTCCTGGCATGAAGTAGTCTTGCAAAGGCTTGTAGGGTGCATTTTGGCCTTCCATCTTGTCTTCCGCAGGTTTTTTGTCACATGCACAAGGCACAACCAAGCAAAAGAGATCAAGTTAGCAAACCAATATGCACAAAGTATACAAAGAATAATGAATAAAGAATAGCAAGGGTGAGGGAAGTAGAAAAAGATCAAAGCAAAACCAACTAAACTAGGTTGATCTCCTTTCTCCCTAGAAACGGTGCCAGAAAGCTTGGTGTGCCCCCGCCAATGGCGTTACACACCACTCAATTGAGGTTTGAATGGATGCAACTTCGTAGACGGGAGCACACGGGTGGATTCACTTTCAAATTTATAATGACCTACACTCAATTTACTCACACAAACTAAAACACTACACCCACAAGCACATGGGGTCATGTTGTAGTATAGGACAGTGGTAAGTATAGGGTCGATCCATAGGGAGAAAAGGGGGCACAAGAGCTAGGTTAGTTTATGATAGGTTCCTACTGCGGAGTCTAGGGTTAAGGGTTTGATGGGGGGGTATGTTAATTACACTAAGGGTGATCAAACAAGCAAATAAGGGTGAGAATGAAACATAAGTTAACCCTAGACTAGATTCAGGCTAATTAAGCAAGGAAGACTAACATAAGCAAGAAATGGCAATTCTACACTAAGGAAAGCAATTAGGGAACTTCGCTACACTACATTAGCATTTAAGGCTACAAGTCAATCAAAGACCTAAGATATCAGGAACAAGACAAGAGCAAGAAAATTAACTAGGGAAGTAAACAAACTAGCTAAACAAGCATGAACTAAGCAAGAAGGCAAACTAGGGTTTAGATGTAATTAATGAAGGTGTGGGCTATTTAGGGGAAAGCACTTGTCAATTGGGTTGGGATCATAACATGCAAAAATCAATCATCCATTCAAATCATCCAAACCAAACAACAAGTTAGGTGCTAATGAATTGCCCTAAACTACCAATTAGCCATGGGTGAGCTAGGGCATGAGAAGGGGAATTGGTCCCTACCATTTCCTATTCACCCTTACGAGGCTCATTTGAATTGGGGTTTAAACAGAATTCAATTAGGACCTAATCAAGTGTAGGTTTCTAGATTAGAGATTCTTAGGACAATTAGGGGCCGAGGGTAGTAAGGAGGAGGTCAAACTAGGGTTTTGGACCCCAATTCCCCCACATTCTAGCTTTGAGAAGGCTCTGTACTAATTGCACTAAATGACCCTAATCTAGCTACTTAGATTTCTCACCTAGGTTTAGGGAGATTTATTAGTGTGTAGGAAGATGGGAGGAAAGCTAGGGATCCAAGAATTGGACCTAGAAGTAATTCCCAAAATAGCCACATATAGTTAATTTTCCTAGGAACCTAGGTGATTTCACACACAAACCAACAAGCAATTAATGGAGAAAGAGATATAAATAAAACAAGATCATTAGCAAATGAAATCATAATGTTTAAATATTATTCCCCCCCTACGTGGTATCAAAGTAACATTTTACACCCAAACAGCCCACCACAAGGTGCCTACCTACTCATGGAACAAGAAAATGCAAAAAGAGAAGAGAAAGAGATAGAGGTGGCCATGGAGCTAGAAATAGTGGCTAAAATCCCTCTCTCTAGTAGTTGCAAGGTCAATCTCCTCCTTCTTCTTGGATGGAATGGTGTGAAATGATGGTGGGAAGTGGATGGAAGGCTTGGAAATGGGTGGTCTTGTGGTGGAAATGAAGAAATGGAGTGAAATGGAAGTGAGGTGGAGTAGATGGGAGTAGGGGGGGTGAAATGGAGAGCCAAGGATCCAACCATCGACCCGCAGCTGCCTCCAAGGCTTATATAGGGGTCTAGGGTTAAGTTAGGGGAAAAATAGGTAGATCAAGTGACAAAATTGACGGGGCTCAATGACATCACAGTCGTACTGGTCAGCACGGCCATTCTGGCCACCTCCCCCAAACGGGCATTCTACCCAAAATGGTTGTTTTGGCCATAAAAATTAATTTCTGCAAATTTTGTGAAGAGTATGTGATTGGGGCATGTCCCGGAATGGTCATTCCTTGGTAGCACGGTTGTGCTAGGGTCCTTCCCATGCATTTGGGTCTTGAACTTGGTCATCCATGAATGTTATTGCTTCAATACATTCTTTGACCACTTGGGGTAGGTTGGGAGTGGTTTTGGCCTCATTTTGGGCTCCTCCAAGCCTGGGGAAACCCTAAATTCAACCATCATCTCTCTCTTCCATCAATTAGTATTTAAAGTACCTCATAAAAAAACCATCCATAAGTGCATTTGATAGTAAAACACATATTGAGTGAAATAACATGCAATCTAACATTTGTAGATGGGATTGAAATGCAATATGACACAAGATGGAGCCCTAAAATAGGGATGCATCGCCACCCCAAACTTAAAACATACTTATCCTCAAGTATGCTACGACTCAATCTCTCTACTATTTTTCCACAGTCAAGAAATGACAAATGCATTGCAAAGGATGATTATTGCTGAATGGGATAAAAAATGACTAAGTGCATGCATTCCACCTCTCTCCTCTCCGCCTTTCACAAACCAATCATGAAAAGAGCACAAAGCATATGAACTTCAAATATAGTGCATAAAACACACAAGCTATCTGTATTTCTTTCATGTAGTTCCGGGTAGACCGTTTCATAATGGCGTTAATCAAGGATGACTAGGAGTGTTGTTTTACCTTCATGCATTCAATCTTATGTTTCAAATCACACCAAATGACCACATGGCTACAGAAAGGGAAAAATGAGCTAGGTTTGATGTTTCCTAGCTCAATAGGTATGAAAAAAGGAAGAAAGGATTGTGGTAAGATTTTTGGAGTGATATTACATAGATAACTCATCTTTTCTTTATTTAGATGCTCTTAAACATGAGCATCTTTTATTTTCTTTTTGCATATTTTTCTTTTCTTTTCTTTTTCTTTGCCCTTATAGTAGATAGGGCATAGGGTGATGATAGTGAAGCGGTGAGATGTATATGTGGTCACCCCAAACTTTTGGAGGTGGCCATAAATGATATGTGCACTTTGACATCCTTTTATGAGGCGTAGGGGTAAGAAGATGGTGAGTGAATAGTCGGGTCAAAGAGGGGTCACTAGCGTGATTCACAACATAAGATATCCTGCATGAAAATTAGTCCAACACTTCATCAAACAATATCACACCACATGAATGAACAACTTGAAATTGATACTTCTATCAAGTGATTTCATAGGCACTAAGCGCTCATAGCTTGCTCAAGTCACAATTCAACCAAATCATTCACAAACATAAGAGAGGTGACACGCATGTAAAAAGTCAAGAATTGATACCATTTAGTAATAAACAATGATAATTCACTTACATTTATCAAAGGTCATCATTTTTAATCCAAAAAGTAGAGATTGGGTTGAAACAAACTTTTAGGTAAGAAATCTCAAATTTGGGTAAAATTGGCCAAAAGGTGCCAAATTGCCTTCAATCACATATAAGCCTATATTATTGAACTTAAAGTAGTAAACAAGCAAATCCTTGCTAAAACATGCAAAAATTACCAAAAATCAACATGATATGCAATGCATAGAAAAAAGAACAATTTTTTTGAAATTACGCAAAAATTGCAAGAAAGTAAACTACATGACATGCAAGTATGCAAAGCAAGAACACAAAATATAGATACACAAGTATGAGATATGGTTATACTATTTGATCATCTTGAGAAAAAATTTAGAACAAGGAATATAGAAAAAAGTGAGGTAGAGAAAGGGCTTACCGTCCTACCACTCCAAACTTTTAAACTATGTAATCCTCAACATGAAATAGAAGTCTAGGATGATAGAGTAGGGGGCATGGAGTCGTGGTAGACAAAAGACAACAAGGGAGAGAGATCTCAAGGTGCCCACTGAGAAGGGGATATCCACAATGGTCGTGGTATGCAAAGCGGTCATTTTGGCTTGCCAGCACCATGACCGTGTTTTGTGGAACGGTCGTGTTGGTCACCTTCATGTAGCTTTTCTACTGAATTAGAATTTTCTCTTCAATTTTGATCTTCTCCTTGGTTGGCTCTTCCATGCATCATCTTTCCTCCATTTTACCTATTCTAAAATAATTCACAAACAACAAAACCATCAAGTCTAGTGTGTGTGTGTGTGTTTTCTTGGAAAATGGAAAATCAAAGAAAAAGTATCAAAAATTGAAGGTTGGGTCCAAATTTCCCAAACATATGTGGGTTGCCTCCCAATATCGCTAAGTTTCATGACTTTATCTGGGCTTCTTCAAAATTCTTCAAAATTCACCCATTTGGAATCCTTGGGTGCCCACTCATGCAATAGACCCATTCTTCATTGGAAACCTTGTCTTTGACTCATTGATCATGCAAATCACCATATGATGTAACATTCATCCCTTTATCTCTCAAGTGCTCAAATGGACTTCTCAAGTAGCTATGCTCATAATCTTCATCTTGGTTTTTCTGAATTGGATACTTGAACATATTGATGTTGATCTTCATGTCCATGAAGGATATTTTCATTGTGCCACTCCACACGTATCTCAACATCAGCTGTAGATAGGAATGGTCTTCCCAAGATAATGGGAATCTTCCTATCCTACGAGTCCAGGTCAAGAACAATGAAATCCATCGAGAACACATCCCCTCTCTCCTTGTCTATCATCACCAAAACATCATCCACTCTTCCTCTAGGCACTTTGATGGACCTATCCGCCAATTGGAGAGTGCAATGTGTTGGTTTCCACATGCCTAAGCCCAGCTCAATATAGACACTGTATGGCATCAGATTCACACTAGATCCCAAATCAAGTAGGGATTGGTCTATGCGATATCCCCCAATGTAACTAGGTATGAGTGGGGCTCCTGGGTCAGTCCTCTTCACTGGGAGTGAATGTTGAATGATTGAACTCACTTTCTCATTCAACTGGATCTTCTTTAGTATCATCCTCGTTGACTTCCTCTTGATTGTGCATAGATCCTTGAGACACTTGGCATATGATGGAATTTTCTTAATTGTATCCAAAAGAGGAATGTTGACCTTTACTTGTCAGAAGACCTCAAGAATGTCAATATTCTGCTTTTGACTTCTTTTCATATCTGGGGGCTCCTCTAGTGCTTCAGGGAATGGTGGCTCACTAGCCCTTGGCCCACTTGGCTCAACATGATCTTCTTGTGCTAAGGCATGGGGTGGAGCACTAGGACTCCCAATATTAGCATGGGGTGGCAAAGAATCATCGTCGACAATCTCAATCACAACATCACTACTTTGCTTCCTTTGCTTTCCTTTGTCAACCTTTCTTGGACTTACAGACTGCTCAAGTGCTTTCCAACTCCGTAGAACTATCACAACACTACCTTGATCATGATGTGGAATAGGTAAAACCGTTGGTAGTTTAAATAAATAAACTCCTTGAATAAATCATCTATGATGTTATTGAGTTGTGATCTATAAAAGTTACCATTTAAGCCTAGACATCCTTTTATTAATAACAATAAGGGTTCTGTTGAGAGTAGGGTAAAACCCACAATCGACTGTTCATTTAAAACAAGTCATCCATTGTCAACAAGTAAGCTCCTTAAGTTGATCATATAAAGGAAACCATCTAAATCACATTATTAGGACCAAAATATTATATTACCCATCATTCCACTTTATTGGAGGAATAAACATTAGATCTTGACCATTGGGTCAAGTTCATGTGTTAAAACTATCAATTACAGTATAGGTCTGACCATTGCATCAAGTGACCCAAGAAACCATTGGTCTAAGGCTTAATTGATGCTACAACTATATGATTAACTCACCATAGGTTGTGAATACCTGATCCATCATCATTAGTGACCATTAAGTCACCATAGGTTGTTAGATCAGCACTATATCCATTAATCAACATCAAATATTAAGCTAATGTCATCATTGATTGATAACATCAGTAGGGTACGCAATGGTTGATAATTAAACTTTTAATTGAGCCAAAACCTGACCTAAAGATAGGTTTTCACCATCATTTTACACCTTTGATCATGACCATCAGTTGTCAAAATAGAAACATCATTGGTTGTTGCATGGTATCACCATCACTTATGTAGTAGTGAAGGAAATAGCTTGAAAACCCTAATTTGAACCATCGATTGTTTTGTGCTTAGCATCATAGGTTGTTTCTATCAACCTGTACCAGATCATGTTAAACCTTAGAAAGGTCGTACACATGTTTAAAAGTTCATATAGAACTGGAACAGAATAGGGAACACCACAAAAATTCGTAATTCTAAACAAGCATGGCTTCTCTATGCTTAGTTCATCACATTAAAGCATAAACATAAACTAACAAGCTTCTAACAAGAAATATAAGTGAAGAATGTTATAAAACTCGCCTCTATAGAGTAGGTCAGATCCCAAATAGTAATAACTCGAGCAAATAAGGAAATAAAACCCTAGTTTCAGATCTGAACTTGGCCAAGTCGGCACTTCTCTCCACAAAGAAGCAAAACCCTAGAAGAAGAAACAAGAAGATTAGATTCTTGTGTTCTAGAGCCACTTCCACAATGGAACAACAAGGTTATGACCTGGATAAGTATAGTAGGAAGTACAATAGAGAAATAAACAGAGGAAATAAGGGAATACTTACCCTTTTAGGTCAAGATCACTAGGAAGGATCATTAGAAACCCCCAAAGGAGGTCAATTGCAACCCTAGATTCTTTTTCCAAGAAGATCCCCACTTTCTTCTTCCTTGGATAGGAAATTCGCACAAGCACAGAGGGAGAATGAGGTTCGTAGAAGGAGGGAAGTGGTGGAGATAAAATGGTTTGTTTGGGTTCTTAGGGATAAGTATATGAAACTTTTAGATAAAGATAAAGAAAAAGTTGAAGTTCTAGTATCTTTCCAAGTGTCCATGGCCTTAAACAATTTAGAATATACAAGCACACA
Organism: Alisma plantago-aquatica; assembly: GCA_963693085.1. Classification (NCBI taxonomy): domain Eukaryota; kingdom Viridiplantae; phylum Streptophyta; class Magnoliopsida; order Alismatales; family Alismataceae; genus Alisma; species Alisma plantago-aquatica. The sequence continues at coordinate 43,922,743 of OY856410.1, read as the reverse complement.
CACAATCAGCTCCCCCACTATCCATATATACCTTCTTAGCTATCCTTTGTTGAATTTCCAAGCCAATCAAATAATTCATTAGTTGATAGCTACTACAGGTAGCTCATCCATGAAGGGGTAAACCCTAAAACACCCTTGAGGAAAACACCTTCAAACTAAGGTTCAACTAGGAGCCCCATGGATCAACAAGATCAAGAATGATGAGAGAACATATAAGGAACATTCTTCATGTGAGAAATTGCAATAAAAGCCTCCCAATTGGGTAAATTGCATAAAGGTCCAAAATGTACATAAAATTGCATAACTTGCTCAAACAATGTCCAAATTGGACCAAATTTGAAACTTAAGTTTGTCACATGACACCCAAGAATATCACAATGTTATATTAGGGTTATAAGCACTCAATTGTAGTAATTAAGCTTATTCAACTCTTTAAGAAAGTTTAGGGGTCGTACAACTATAAACCCCTAATAGGGATTTCGCCCCAAAATCCAAGGTAAACAAAGATGGGTACTTCCTTTTCACCTCACCCTATTACCTTCACATGGTTACTTGAATATCATGGTGATGTCACATCATTCATATATATCTCATCTTGGGTCAGCACAAAAACCACCACCTAAGAAGACATTCTCAATATGGAATGTATAAACTTGTTGTGTCACATGTACAACTTTAGTAGTAATGTTCAACTTTAAATTCTAGCTATCATCCTGAAAGTTTATCTATTGTATCAAAACATTACTCAAAAGTCATACTTGCTAGCTTTTTACCAATCATGGCATGTGTCCCATACTATTCCTTGAAGCATAAAAAAAGGCGATGTTCCATCCTCTTTTTTTTCTTCCTAGATACACTGACATTAGAACACTTGTCATCTCTTCTTCAGCATCAAAAGAAATGCTAACGTTGGCACCTGTCATTCCATATAAGGAAACATCATTCCTAGTCAACCTTCTTAGGGGTGAAACAACAACACTATCTTCACCTTACTAGGATTTACACAACCTAATCGGAAGACATATCATGATCCCATAAAGACATTTCATCAACCCCATCTCACTCTTGCTAGACTTGTCACACATAAGTACAGTTGCTTCAACATTCTTAAGGTTTAGCAAAGATGTTGACCATGTTACTGACCATCTCTGAAATACCTTGAGATGTCATCATTCAAAGCTTGATATAACTTGTAAGACATTACTGGAACACTCTATTCCTCCTATTCATAAATTTTATTTGTACATTGGTTAGTCTAAAGAACATAATCCTAAACTCATCATTATCATGTAAATTATGTCATCCAATCTAACTCTTATGCATTGATATTTGATCATAGTTTAATCTTAAAGGAACAAGGTATCACATGTCTATTGATCAAAAAACCATCTATCCTTGATAGTGGTCTTCCCAACTATCACTGAACCATACACAACATTATAGAATAACTTTTGGTTTTTCCTTCCAAACAACATTTAGAGGGTCATCATCAACTCTCTCTCCCTCTATTTAAGGGAGAGGAATACTTGATATGTTCATTTAGTAAACATATCCAACCTTCACATACTTCCCATATTGTTTATACATCTTGGATACTAGGATTCATTACCTTGGTATCCACCTCATGTTCTATAAGGAACTCACATCCTTATCTCATCTACTTTTACCAACATAAAAAATTTCAAGACATATAAGAGGAGTCTTCCTAATTATCGGAAGGCTCAAAAGCAAACTCATCACAAACTTTATGATCTTGGAACCATAGTCCAAGAAATCTTATGCTATAATAAGCTATTCACCCTCATGTTTACATCTAATCCACACATACCAAGTGGAAATGATCCACTTGAAAGATGAGACCTAGAAAGAAAAGTCACAAAGGGAAACAAAATTCCCACATTATCACAACATAGTCCAAGGGTCACTAGCAAAAAGGTAACCAATTCTTTTTTCATTATACATTTTACAACTTCTTGTGTATCATTTTACCTTTTTCATTTCGGGTTCCTTGCCATGAGCATAGGAATCATCATGATTAACATATCTCATTACTCCTTCCTTCATGACTATTTATCACATTTGGGTATGTTATCATATTTTATTATGTTTTTCAACCACTTATCAAGAGGTAAATCATCATATTCCACATTTTATTCATTAAACATGGATCGTCACCCTTAATTTCTTTCACATGCCATGATGATTTTACAATAACACTTTCTTACACACATAGGTTGGTCTGAGATTAACTCAGGTTCCACCTTATTCCTTTGTCATTATTCCAATTTATCTTCTCATTTTAAACTCATCATAGGAGTTTTCTCCATCTTATGTTGATTTCATACCTTGAATCACTTTATAAGAACAAACTTATCTATCTTTTACTTTATTATCTTTTTGAATTGCATCTTCAAGAACTCCTATTTTGCTTATTTGTATTTAGATTTAGATTTCATGGTGTTGTATCTTTCTCTTATAGTTACCAACAATTCAAGTTTTGATAGATAATGATGTAATCCTCATATTCTCTTGAGGTAATATTGAGTTATCTACACCATAATTTTTTATTCATTATACGCTTTAGATTATTTCAAACTGACTACTTGATCAGAGAAATTAGAAACATAACAATCTAAAAGTTCCGTACTTACCTTTCCTTCAATAATTGAATACCTGACCAGGGCACCCAAGTATTGAGATTAGGCAGTATGCACCATGTTTTTGTGTCATATTCTTAACTTAGACATCATCCTAGTCCTAAGTCCTAGTGTCCCTATAGACTCAATGAACCTAAAGTTCTAATACCAACTAGTGAGAACCTATTACACTAAATGAGATTACTCAAAACATAAAACACAATTAATGACTAATTAATCACATACCCAAAAATGTGGGTAAATTAAAATTGATTTCAACATCAACACCCGCTTAGAAACATTTGCATAAGAGCCTAAACATATTTCTTGTATCAATACTATGCCAAGAATTCGATACACATTATTCTATCACCTTAGCCTCAACATATATACACAAGAAAAAATTATTCATATATGCCACACAAACAAGCATTAATATGCTAACAAAAGTCGGATTCATTTGAAACACCATATACAAACGTTTTTTGCCCAGACCTGAGAGTACAGAGACGAATCTAGGACACACTAGACATCTAATCATAATTTTCAAAGATCCATTATTGTAGTTCTTATTTACTTCCATGGTTTTGTTGTCGTCACTTCCGATTACCTAAAAAATATGTAGCGAACCACAAGGGTTAGATCCATGTCCCAACGAGAGATGCAACTCTCTCCAATAGATATTGATTACAACATTTTTAAGTAATTATACAGTTTAATAAGTTTAATCAGAAATATAACAAATAAGCTCAGCAACATTGATGATTAACAAAATACATAAAGGAGAGGATAATAACTATCATCATTAGCTAGACTATCATCCTTTATCTTGTTGACAATATAAGCAATTCAGTAGCATATGCATATCTAGCATCATGAGCAAGTCTAGTAACATAGAATCTCTATCATTATGAATAACTCTAGCCACATAAGCATAGCTAACAACATTAGCATGTCTAACAGGTTGAACATATCAACATCATAAGAAGAGCAAACAACATAAGCACAACTATATGGATAAGCATGATTAGTAGTATATGCATCTCTAGTTACAAAGGCATGGCTAACATGCTAAACATAACTAACAACATGAAATATCTAGCATTGTGATTATAATTAGCAGTAGTAGTATAGTTATCAACATAAGCATGGATATTATATGTACACATCTACAATTTTAAGCATATCCACAACATAAGTATATCTACTATCTCTTAATTGCACTAAGCATCATTTTTATGTAAAGAGAACAAACAAGGGTTATCATCCAATGTGAAATGTCATGTATAACCCTAAACAAATATGCTACACAGTTGTATTACATCTTTTATTATGCCCTGGGTATTTTGAGTTGTACCACCCAAAGTCCAATCGACCCATGCGAAGGGCTATTCGGTTCCGTATGAGATCTAGGAGTGCTAGTATCCTAAGATCTCTTCCCCTCAGTCAGTACGAGTAAAAAGGCAGTGACATATCAGTCAAAGCTGCCACTATAGCGACATATAGTCAAGCTGCTAACTACTAGTCCACCCTTGATACAGGTCACGACACTAGAAACCATGGTATACAAAACCCTCTAATCTGAGGTACAACCACAATTGTCCTCAATCACATCAAATGTCTGAGGCATGACCATAGCCAATCCTTGTTAACATGCATTGTGGATGATAAGGATATATCATCAACTTGCCACCCCAACTTGCCACCCCAACACACTCAATAGTATCCTTGTTAACCTGCATTGTGTAATGTCCAAGGAATTGAGGCCTCGGATAACATGATCTTAAAAGGAATGATTGGACTACCCATATCACCAAGGTGCACCTCCTTTTTTGGGAGCCCGTCGCTAAAGAACTTCATAGTTAAGCGTGCTCGACTTGGAATAGTACTAGGATGGATGACCAGTCGGAAAGTTGACCCCGTCTTGCACATGAGTGAGGAAAAAGTGCACAGTTAAGGCTAGTGGTGGTCTATGGGGCCAGTCATCATTCCTGAAACTCTACTAGAGCCTAGGGTAGTGGGCCCGGGCCTTACAAATGGCATCAAAGCCAAATCCCCTCCAGTAGGTGGGGCCCACATGGACATGTGACATGCCAGTCTCGAGCCGTGCGGTCCAGGCAAGTTGGAAAGGGTTGTCCATGGTGATGTAGCCACCCTTACGCTAGTATTCCTTGATCGGGAGCTGGGTTTCCATGGGCCATTCTGGGTCTGCACTGAAATGGGGAAATATAATGAGGCCATATTGTTGAGCCTTGACGAGGACGTCAAGAATCTAAGTGGGGGACATTGTAACGTCCCAGGAATTGAGGCCTCAGATAACATGATCTTAAAAGGAATGATTGGACTACCCATATCACCAAGGTGCACCTCCTTTTCCAGGAGCCCATCACTAAAGAACTCCATAGTTAAGCGTGCTCAACTTGGAGTAGTACTAGGATGGGTGACCAGTTGGGAAGTTGACCCCGACTTGCACGTGAGTGAGGAAAAAGCACGTAGTTAAGGCTAGCGGTGGTCTGTGGGGCCAGTCATCATTCCTGAATACTAGAGCCTAGGGAAGTGAGCCTGGGCCTTACACCTGCATTGTGGATGATAAGGATATATCCTCAACTTTCCACCCAACACACTCAATAGTATTGATGCAGCCCCCACTTACGTGGAGTTGCGTGCACCACTAAAAATCTTAGAGATAGTAAGTCTCTAAGTTTAGACTTGTGTATGCTATAATAAGATCTCCACCCACGTATGCTAAGATACATGGAAGTCTTATCATAGTATAGTTAAGGGTCTAATCCGCGAGACAACGGTCTTGTTAAGAGTTTAACAAGATGGAAAACGTAATAATCCTACTTATCCACTTAAAGTTGATATTTAGATCAAAGGGGTGAATTGATGATTAAACTAGAGTGCAAAGTAAAGTAAATAGCAAGAAAGTAAACTTAAGGTTGTAAATGATAATTGGAAACCACTAGGATGTGATCGAGTTTCACCACCACTACACATGGATCAAGACATACATCATAATAACATGGCTGGCAAAGAAAAGGGGTCTAAACAGTTAGCATCTTTGTAGACTTAGCTTCCTTTTGGATAGCTAACTACGAGAAATGCGGGAGTGTTGCAATGCCAACCATCCCCAAATGAATGGTCACTTACTTTGCACCGCTCCCCTCGCAAAGTGTGTTCCTCGACCTGTCAAGGTTGTACTTTTATACGTCAATTGGTTCCATTTCATAGTATAAAAGTACAACATTGGAGATGAGTTTACTCCACTCCTTGAGAAACGTTCCTAGATACCAAACAGATGTATGGTGATTACATACATCAAGAACCAACATATAGTCGATATTCAAATCTAAAAGTACAAACGTAGACAATTCACACTAGTAGATAATAGATAACACAAGTTGGTGATCAAGCAACTGGCATTCATTAAACGAATGATGTTGAACTGAAAAGATAGTATTTTTCTATTGCAAACTCATGAATTACAATGCATGAAATGAAAACATGGGTAGCGGGGCTATTCCCCGCACCCTAGTGTATGGGACTACTCGCTCATGGAAAGAACAAAGAAGGAGACGGGAAGAGAGAAAGAAGGCATCATCTCCACGTAGGAGGGAGGAAGGTCGACCCCTTGGAGTAGAGAGCAACTATCTTCACACCATTTGGTTGACTTGATGAAGACTTCTTCACTTCCCACCTTCTATGTTGATGAGCAGAAAAGCAGCTTGAGGATGAAGTGTGGATCTTGGACCGGAAGCCTTGGGGCGGAGGATGGAAGATGAAACAACTCTGGAACTGTTGGGGCAGTCTTTGGGCGTCCAAGAATTTGATGCCTAATGATAACTCCTTCGGTTCTATTTATAGGCTTCCAAGGAGTCCCAAACGGTCTAGAGACCGTTTGGGTCTTTAACAGTTTGGGGACTATTTGGCATTATGCGGTCTCGGGACCGTTTGGCTTCAAATGGTCTCGGGACAGTTTGGCTTCAAATGGTCTCGGGACCGTTTGGCTTCATACGGTCTTGGGACCGTTAGACTTCATGCGGTCTCCAGACCGTTTGCTTTTATTCGGTCTTGGGACCGTTTGAGTTCATACGGTCTTGGGACTATTTTCCTTCATTTGGTTTCCAAACCGTTTGCCTTTATTCGGTCTTGGGACCGTTTGAGTTCATTCGGTCTTGGGACCGTTTGGACTTCATTCGGTCTTGGGACCGTTTGCCTTTATTCGGTCTCGAGACCATTTGAGTTCATTCGGTCTTGGGACCGTTTGGACTTCATTCGGTCTCCAGACCGTTTGCCTTTATTCGGTCTTGGGACCATTTGAGTTCATTTGGTCTTGGGACCGTTTGGACTTCATTCGGTCTTGGGACCGTTTGAGTTCATTCGGTCTTGGGACCGTTTGAGCTTATTCGGTCTTGGGACCGTTTGGACTTCATTCGGTCTTGGGACCGTTTGGGGCTTTTGCAATTTTTTTGGGGATTTTCTGTAAGAAGAAAAAGATAAATGTTAGTTTAATGGTGAATTCATAATAATGTAGAAAGTTAAGGATTATATCTAATTTATCTAAGAAAGAGTATGGAAAATGAGAAAAACTAGTAAGATAACATCACAAAATGGGAGGTTATCACCCCCCCTAACTTAGAGTCTAGCTTGTCCTCAGGCTAGATAGAGCTAAGGCACGTGTGGCGAGGTGATTTTGTTTAGTGAAGATTTCTATACTCGTGCTTCAATTCTAAACCAGATGTCCCCTAGAGTTTTATTGGGGCTTCCTCTTACACTAACTCTTTTAGGTATCGAGAGTTGTGTGGATCTCAGGTTTCTTCCGTATCGTGTAACTCGCATTGGGACCACCTTTTCCTTTATCGTATTCTATGCATGTCTTCGACTCTAAGCAGTTTTATACTTCTTTGAAATTCCTACCAGAAGCTAAGATAGGTATGAGGGTTGGGTAAAGGTTGTTGTGTAACTCCCCTTTTAAGTGGGGGAGGGTTTATCTAAACTTTTAGTATCTCACTACCGGGCGCGACACATCTGCCTTTGTGAGGGCAGCTAAATGTACTAGTCGGGCGAGTCCTTTATCAGCTTTTTCATATACTTGGAGACCTTAGGATATTACTATCGGGCGCGACACATCTGCCTTTGTGAGGGCAGCTGAATGTGCTAGCCGGGAAAGACCTTTATTGGTTCTTCATATAAGTCCTTATGCATGGCACAACTCTCATGTTTTTATTCAACACTCAGGCTCTTATTCATAAGCTCACAGGTTTAGGAATTGGGTATTTAGGATTTTATTTGGGCTGCCAAGCCTCATTTTGAAAACAAGAAAATTGTTTCTTAGGGTTTCCTGACATGCACTTATTACTGTTTCGTACTTGGTGGTCCACTTGTGAGGTTCCTTGATTTGGATTTCGCCTAGTTCCCTCCCATCCTTGAGAGTTTTTAGCTTGTTTCGGCCAAGATGTTAACCTATGGAGAGTTTGATGCAGAATTGAAGCACAAGCATAGGAATCGAGTATGAAAGTGATTTATTAATTCGCCATTACATGCCGAAATGCTACTTATGTAGTTGCTTTTGAGGACTACTTTGTCTCTAATTTAGCTAGGGGTGACTTTTTTCCGAAGCGATGATTTTTTTATATGCAAGAGTTATTCTATCAAAGACATTACTGAAAAAAATAAATGTCAAAGGAAAGGAAAAAAATTGTATAGAAGAATAGAGGTGAAAGAAAGAGTAGAGAGAAAAGGGTGTGAATATGATACCTCGCCCTTGCCCAGTGTACCCCCCTCCCCCCTAACTTATCACTTACTCTGTCCTCAGGGTGTCAAAGTGATAGGTTGAGAAGTACATGGGCAAGGGTATTAAGGTTCTGTTAATCCCTTGTTTGCTCCATGAGATCGTAGGAGATTAGCTGCAAATTTTCCACGTAAAGCATGGTAATCCACGTCCTTCATGTCCTCCACTTGTTTTCCAAGAACAGTGATGGTATACATCCAATAGAGGATGTGGAAACCGCAGTCATTTGATTCTCTAATCTGCTGGGGACATCTGTGGCTGAAGTCTGGGCGATGGAAATGTTCTTTATCGTACGCCTTTGTGTGTTTGCCCAGGAGATCATGTAGTCATTCAGCACAATCCTTAGCCACTTCCTTAGTCGGCATCTTTGTTGTTACATCATACTGTCTTTGGTTTGGATCAAATTGGCTGTCGGAACTATTGTAAATGATTGTAGTTCCTTCATGCAAATTTGTTGCCAGTAGCATCAAATGTTCGAAATGAAGAAAGGGAAGCATAATGAACTTCAGAGTTGTGTGTTGAAGATATGAGATAAGTGCCTCCATGGTTCCGAATTTCTTTGACCCTAATAGATCATCCTTCATGTATGCTGAAGCCATATAAATCGTAGGGTGGTCCCATCCTAGAAGAAACTGGTATGCAGTCATCACGCTCACAGATAAAGAACCTTTAATTTGTATGGTTTCATAGAGAGAATCTACCATTACCAGAATATCTCCTTGCAAGAAAACCAGCTCATCATTTTCTACGTATAGCCTAGACATGATGAGTCGGAGTTCATTGTCAGAAAGGCTCTCGCATGCATTAAGGTCGAAATTTGGAAACGTTGGTTTTATGGCAGATAGGGGCACCATTGTTTGGAATGCTCTATTGATGGTGACCCCTGTTATCAAGTCGATGTCCCCCTTGTCCTCCACCATATCGAAAGCATAAGGGTCCCATTGGCGTTGTTCTAGGGCCTTGGTGGTCTATTGTTGCATTTTCTCCAACTCCTTTAGGATTGTTTGGTATGGGCACTTTTGCAAACATTGGATACCGGAGAAAAGGTATTGAGGTATGTCGTTTGGCGCCATTGTTGGGTCCCTGAAGAACCGTCTATCATAGATAAGCTCCATGGCATAACATCTTCGTAGGGAGTGTATATCTTCTATGGCTAGCTCGGTGAAGGGGATTTGTCTATTGAGCGCTTCTATGAATCATATTGTACAGAAAGAGCAATCCCCTGAACCAGCTAAAGTTTGGACTGTTGGGTTGATGATTTGGATCCAGGGTTGGCTCCAACCATGTCGCAGAGATGGGCAAGCAGCCATATTATTTTGAGAAGTCGGAAAGGTATGCATCGTGCTTCCCCGGCTTCCAATCCAGCAAAATTTAGTTGTCCGACCTTTAGCTCGCTAGCGCAGAAGTTGTACACCTTGGCATCGCGGGCCGCGGTGTCGACAATCATAAGCAGCCAGTGGTCGAAAATTCTGAAGGGCACGAAAATGTAGTTTGCCTTTTGTGCAAGGCCAGTTCGCAGCCGCTCAATGGACTTTTCCCATAAGTCCTTATGTAAGAAGCTTAAGGATAGAGCAGGTGAAGCGTTGAAGATAGGCAATGACTTTTTTGGGCTTCGAAATTCCTCAATAGAGTTATCAAGGAAGAAACGTAAGATAGCCATCTTCACCGTCAATTGGGGTCGAAGGATGATGCAGAAGTCTTCTCGTGTCAACTTGCGCTTTGTCTTTGTATTGTTGTAGATGATGTCCCCCCTCATCTTTGTCATCATCTATGATAGTATTCAGGATGAAGATGTCCTGAACATCTAACATAGAGATGTCCGCCATGTCCAAGTCATGCATTTTGTGAGGTAGCGGTGGCGGTGGGGGAAGGTTTTATGGAGGCATTGAAGTCTGCTTGTTGTCGTCCAAAAAGAATGGTAGATATGCATCTTTATCGGAGTCTGAATCAGAGTCGAGTCTATCGTCTGTGTCTAGACTCACTCTATCAGATTCTTCCTGCTCTGGGGGGAAGTCGCAGGTTGTTCCAGAGTGGAGTATTGGTGAATGACTATTGTGGGTGGGCTAATGTTGGTTCCTAGTATGCATTGTTGGAACTCGGAAAAAGTTGTGTATTTGGCTGCGTCCCCCAGGGATCCCATATCTGAAAAGTTAAAGAACTGGTCCCCATATGACATTGTGACATTGTCATTATTTTCAAGGGACTTGGGATATTTGTTTCCACCCTCGTGGTGGTCTTTATCATCTCCTTTCTTTGCAAGTTCTATCCCTCGACTGGTGCCCTCCCCAGCGTTGCCTGGGTCATCGGGTTGATCGTCTGAGGAGGAGCTGTCATCATTAGTGTCAGCCAAGGAATCAAAATCCTCATCTTCATCCTAACTATCATCTTCATTTTCATCTGCTGCCTTTTCTTCTGCCTTTGTGATCGACTTCTTCTTGCACTGCCGATGGATTGCTTGCAGCTCTTCGAGTGCCACTTGCAGATGCTCGTGGGTTTTGAGCAGTGCATCGTGGCTATCTTTAAGATCTGCATATCTTGCTTCAGTAGAGTGGATTCGTGCAGATAGATCGATTATTTGTGTGTGAAGGTCATTGAGTTCTTTGTTGGAGTCCTCCTCTTGGCGGTGGATGAGTTGTACTAGGTTGTTGTTGATGTCATCCAAGCGCGTGCTTTGAGCAGTTTGCTGCTGCTGAAGCTCGCGAAGGGTCTCAGTCAAAGGTTGAGTTTGCATAGAGACCTTTTTGACTTGCTGGACCAACTCCTCTTGCTGGCCTTTCATCTCGAGTACCAACTCTGACAGGTTTTGTAAGCGGTTGTCGACACGGTCGATTTGTTGCTCCGCTACTTCCTACCGTTGTTGGATGCTTGCGATGATGCATGGTAAGGCATTGTTCTGCTCGTCGGTCTTGGAGACCTGTGAAGCGATATTCTACACATAAGAAAAAATAGATAAAAATATGTTAGAAGGGTTGGTGAGGAGGTTTCGAATGGCGTCAAATTATCGTCTAAATTCCTCACTGACTTATGAAAAGGGGACCCTAGAGATGGAAGGGTGAGGTGGATAGGGTCGGGTGGAAGGGTGGTAGTGCCTTGCGAAAGAGACACTATTGATGGACCCGCGAATTGTGTGGTGACTGTTGATGGAGTCACTAGCAGTATCGAGATGGCGGTGGTAGACGAGGTGGTGGACGGGAATGGTGGTGACATCCTGGGTGAGAAGGGATGAAATGGGAATGTTGAGGGGAAAGTGGTTGAAGTGAAGGTGAGATCGGGCATTGAGGTGGGGAATGGAATGCCCAAAGAGAAAAAGAGTGAGGCAGAGTATGCGGGTGAAGTTGTGGATGTGGATGAAGAAATTATGGTGGGTGTTGCTGTGGAGAATGGGGGGAGAGTGATGGATGGTGGAATGGTGGAAGGTGGTGGTGTGGTGGCGGAGTGGTGGAAGGTGGTAGTAGTGGTGGTGGTTGTAGAGGTGAACCCAACATCCAGATCGAAGATGGAAGGTTCTGGTGTTGGGGTTACTATGTTTTTGGCGCTATGTGGTGGATCCGCTTCTGGGTTGATCTTTGATGTGGGCGTCTCCGATTGCTGTTGTTTTTGTATGCACTACTTTGAAGACCGTGTTACTGGAATTTTCTTTGGCCTTGCTGCGGGGGCAGTGACGTTGTGCTCTGTCTACCCTGCCTTTGCTTTGACTGGGGCTATAAGGTTGACAAGCTCCTCTTCAGTGAAGAGAAGCTTTTCTTTGTCGTAATCTGCCAATTCTGGAAGCGGCAGCAATGTCCTAGATGCTTTGACAGTGGGGCAGAAGATGTAGTGGAGTTTTGCATCCTTCTCCTTTATGATGTATGAGTTCTTTAAACTCTTCTCATTTGTAAGGATGTCGCCCTTTATCACCGTGCACTTGGGTAGTGGTCTGTCCATCTTGAGAAATTTCAAGATTGATGTTATGTGACCTCCCATGCAGATTTATTTTCCAAGGGCGTAAGCTGAGTGCTTTTGTATTAGTAGTCGTCTGAGTTGACCGGCATCCCTTTGAGGATGGACCAGAGAATAAATAGATCAGAAATACTAACATTTCCACCCTCTGTCCTAGGAAAAGAGCGCTTGTAATAATTTTGTGCAGTGTGCGCACCAGGACAGAATGTATGTTAGAGGCCTGGCAAGTCTTCGCCTCGTAGTTTGGAATCCCCGTCAGAGCTTTCCACAAGGTATGTCTGTTAAACTGGGGATGGTCTAGGCTTGCCTCCTTAGCCTTTTTTATCTGATCTTGGTCGATGAATATCTCATTCAGTGTGTTCTCAGTCAAGACAACCTTGTTACCAAAAAGTGAGGTTATCAGCCTGCGGTCACCTCAGTCTTTCCATTTGTCCTTTGAATCCACGATTTCTTTGTTGAGGTGTGTGAAGAACTCTATCGTGGGTTCAACATAAGAATTCTCTACAACAAAGCAGAGTTTTGAGAGGTTTGTGCTATCGAGCAGGGTGATGACTATGTCATAAATCCCCATCTTCTTCAGTATGTTGGGGCAGAAGTACTTTGTCGGTCGCAACACCTTATCACCAGTTGGGAGGTGTTGGATGTATAGGTCAGATGGTGCAGGTTCTGCGGTGGTGGTGGTGGCATGATTTGCAACAACAGGGATGGCGTATCCTACCAAGATCTATTCCCTTGCGGTAGAGGGCCAAACTTGCTTCCTTGCCCTTTTCTTTGATGGTTATCTCTTGGCGGATTCTTCAGTCTTCCTCTTGCCTTTGGACTTTGGGTCTGGGGGTTCATCCTCAGAGTTTGGTGCGTACTCCGAACCTTCATCACTGGAGGAAATTTCTTCCACTTCTTCAACAGGGTCCTCAGTTAGGCACATGTTGACTCGCTCAAGGTTGTGCATGACCTTGATCAAGTCAACCTTTGGTGGGACCCTTCCGGTCTTTTCGTAGGTGTCAACGATTTGCTAGAGCTTTGTGCGGTCCTCCAGTATATGCTACCTTGTCTAGAAGGGAGCGTCAGTAGTTCCTGTGGCTTCTTTTGTAGGTGAGGCCATTATGTAATCAGAAGATTATATATGTTAAAGAGGAAAAAATATTGAAAGAATTGCAATATATTTAGGGATGAAATCATTTTAAGGGTGAAATTATGTTTTCCAATACCGTTTGGGTCCAAACGGTATCAAGACCATTTGGCTCCAAATGGTTTCTATCAAACGGTTTCACTACCGTTTGGGTCCAAACGGTTTTTGCTCCAAACGGTTTTACAACCGTTTGGAGCCAAACGATCTGATTGAAATGGTTTTTGGTTTTTATATTTTTATGTTTGTTTTGGATGTATGATAGGTCTAAAAAAAGCAATAAGAAATTAGAAAATAAAATAAAAGGTAATACTCAGTTCTTAGGTTGCCTCCTAAGTAGTGCCTTGGTTTTACGTCGCTGGCTCGACGAAGTTCTGACTTGGTTAGATTGATGTAGTAGGATCGTGAATCTCAATAGTTTGTCTTGGAATTTTGTCAGCTGGGGTATAGTATTTCTTCAATCTATGGCCATTAACAGTTCTCTCCCCGTCATTGTCATCAATAATGATGATGGCTCCAGTTGGGTAGATGTGCTTGATGGTGAATGGCATGGACCACTTTGTGCGAAGTTTTCCGGGGAACATCTTAAGTCTAGAGTTGAAAAGAAGGACTTTATCTCCAACGACGATATCTTTCCTTTTGAGATGTCCATCGTGCCACATCTTAGTTTGTTCCTTGTAGATCCTGGCGCTTTGGTAGGCAGTCATTCGTAGTTCCTCAAGCTCTTGTAATTACAGTTGTCTATACTCGCTAGCACTTTTGAAGTCGAAATTCAATTGTTTAATGGCCCACCAAGCTTTATGTTCCAGTTCAACTGGAAGATGACATGACTTCCCATATACCAATCAAAATGGGGTCATTCCTATTGGTGTTTTGTAAGAAGTGTGGTATGCCCAAAGGGCATCAGGGAGCTTGGTAGAACAATCTGTGTGATGTCTGTTGACCGTCTTTTCTAAAATGGCTTTTAGCTGTTTGTTTGAAACTTTGACTTGGTCACTTGTCTGTGGATGGTAAGGTGTGGCAACCTTATGTTTAACTCCATATTTTCTTAGGAGAGCTTCAAAAATTCATTCTAAGAAATGAGATCATCCATCTTATATGATTGTTCGAGGGACCACTACTACATAAATGGCTTATAAAGTCACTTTTCAAGGTGTCAGTTGTATAAATAAACTGACACCTAAACTCTACAGTGTCGGTTGATAACATAAACCGACATCCAATCTATGAAGGGCGACTAGACACGGGTACCTCTTTTATTAAGTGTCGGTTACTTAATAAAAACCGACACCTAAAATTAACCGCCAAATCCAAAATTTCCAGCGAAAAAAATTACCTCCAAAATTTGATATATGGCATCGGTTGATAAATAAAAAACCGACGACTAAAGGTTATTCGCGAGACAGAAATTGGGCACATTTTGGTCGTCGGTTTTACTACAACTACCGACGCTTATGAGTTTTCCCGCGCTGTCCGCGGGGAATTTTTCACACCCTTTAAGCGTCGGTTTGAAGTAGAAACCGACGACTATGATCATAAATCGAGAATGATTTTTTTAATCGGCATATGAATATAGACGTCGGTTGTTTTGTAGCTTAAAATCGACGACTATAAACAAGTATTGGTGTCGGTTGTTGTTCAGAACCGACACTATTAGTGTTAGTTGTCTGTTGTTTTGAATAACCGACGCCTATGGTACAGTTAATAGCCCCACAAACAGAACTTTTCCCCATTGTTCTCTGTTTCATTGCGACTCTAGCTGCTAGGTATGGCGATTCTGCTCCCGTCGTCACCGCCGTCGTTGCGCCGGCCGTCGTTGCTCCCCTGCGCCACCACCACTCACCGCCGCTCCTGCTGCTCTCCTTCTGCTGGCACTTCTCCTCTCCTTGCAGCCGCCCCCGCCGGTGGTTGTTGTGCTCTCCTCACCACCTTCGTCGCCGCTCATCTTCTCTCCTCACCGCCGGCGCCGGCTGCTAGCTGCTGCTAGGTCTTGCTCCGACCGCTGCTCTCCTCTGCCCTCAAGGTATGCCCGCCCTACCTTCTTCCTTCTTCCTCTGCTCTGGCGGCTGCTTGGGTGGTGCCAAGGCACGCCCAAGTAGCTGATGGGCATTTTTTTATTTTTTTTTTAAGTTATTTACTTATTTGTGTTTAGGGTTTAGGTATTGATTTGGTTAGAACATTCTATTGCAAAATTGAAATGATTATTGATGATAATCTACAATGTAGTCAGATTACTATACTGAAAGGTAGTTACTAATGTTATAGCCTAGAGTTCTCCTGATTTCTTGAGAATTCTGCATCATGCCATGTACACACAATCACAAACTGGGTTTTCTTAGGATCCATTTGCAATGGTTTTGGTCCAACATTTTGGTAGATATTGAGTATATTGAGAATGGTTTCATTTGCAATGGTTACTAATGGTTTCATTGTTGAGTATATTGAGAATCCTAATCACCCTTCTTGCTTAATGATGAACTGTAATGCACACATGTGACATGCTTGGAATGTAAATGATGAACTTTTCCCTAAATTGCCAATCATGCTTTTAAAGACATCAATAATCACCCTAACTTGAAGAACTAGGATTGTAGGTATAAGAATGACAGCACATGTATTTGTTGGCCTAGAAACACGTCCAAGATTTACTCATTAGGAGTAAATCTTGGATAGTCCCCAGTTTGGGACTGTTCTTGAACACCTAATCTCACATAGGATGTAAGTGTATAATGTGTATTGGGTTTTCGAGAAAATTTCAGTAGCATTTCCCCGTTTGTTCTCTAAGTACATATGTACTTGGAGAATAGCAGGGAAATGCTGCCGAAATTTTCTGGAAAACCCAATACACATTATACACTTACTAGTGAGATTAGGTGTTCAAGAATGGGATAGGTGGTACACATTTATTATATATAAGAATGACAGCACATGTATTTGTTGGCCTTGAAACCCGTCCAAGATTTACTCATTAGGAGTAAATCTTGGATAGTCCCCAGTTTGGGACTGTTCTTGAACACCTAATCTCACTTAGGATGTAAGTGTATAATGTGTATTGGGTTTTCGAGAAAATTTTGGTAGCATTTCCCCATTTGTTCTCTAAGTACATATGTACTTGGAGAACAGCGGGGAAATGCTGCCGAAATTTTCTGGAAAACCCAATACACATTATACACTTACTAGTGAGATTAGGTGTTCAAGAATGGGATAGGTGGTACACATTTATTATATATAAGAATGACAGCACATGTATATTTGATTGTAATATATACTTGTTTTCTCTTTGATCATAGAATGGATAGATCATGGATGTCCATTCGCAATCGCTGCACCCCAGAGTTTATTTCTGATCTTGACCAATTTATTAGATTTTCCGAGGAACATAGGAAACAACCTGGAGATAGGTTCTACTATCCATGTAGGCATTGCGGTAACAACTTGAAAGTCAGCACTGGTGACGAAATCAAAAGTCATGTCATGTGCAATGGGATTATACAAGGCTATACAGAATGGCACTGGCATGGAGAGATTTCAAACCCGAAACCAGTGGATGTCGATAGCAGTGCTTGAGTGGAAGAAGAAATTGCCTACAATGACGTAGATGTGAATGAACCAGTTCCAGTAGACATCGTTGATGCGATGATGGATAGTTGTGGGGTAGAGCACACCAATCCACCTCCCATGTTTAGAAACATTGTGCATGATGCTGAGATACCGTAATACACAGGTTGTAAGTTTACGAAGCTTAGCGCTGTGTTGAGATTGTATAAGCTGAAAGCTAACAATAGATGGAGCGACAAAAGCTTCATGTCATTGTTGTCTTTGTTGAAAGAAATGCTTCCTGAAGGAAACGAGCTGCCAATCTCAACATACCAGGTAAAGAAATTATTGTGCCCAATGGGAATCGATGCCAAGAAGATACACGCATGCCCGAATGATTGTGTATTATTTCAAAAGGACTATGTGGATTTGAAAGATTGTCCAAAATGTGGTGCGTCACGGTATAAATTGACGACTTCGGGGGAGTCCAAAACTGGTTCTCCTGCCAAGGTGATGTGGTATCTACCTATAATATCATGGTTTCAACGCTTGTTTGCCAATCCGATAGATGCGAAGAATTTGAGGTGGCATGCAGATGTTAAGAAAAATAATGATGGGATCCTACGACATGCGTCTGATTCCCCACAGTGGAAGAAGATTGATCTATTGTACCCTGAATTTGGTGAAAAAGTCAGGAATCTAAGACTTGGGCTTTGTACAGATGGGATGAATCCGTACGGGACATTGAGCAGCCAACATAGCACTTGGCCATTCATGCTTGTTATATACAATCTTCCTCCCTGGCTGTGTATGAAAAATAAGTATGTAATGTTGTCGTTGTTGATATCGGGCCCTAAACAACCTGGAAATGACATCGATGTTTATCTTGAACCTCTGATTGATGACTTAAAGAAACTTTGGGGTGAAGGTGTGATGACCTATGATGCTTCACGAAGAGAGACATTTTGTTTGCATGCTATGTTGTTTTGCACTATTAATGACTTTCCAGTATATGGGAATTTGTCTGGATATAGTGTCAAAGGAGCTAAATCGTGTCCTATATGTGAAGAGAACACTTATTCAACAAGACTAAAACATGGAGGTAAGACTGTATATCTCGGTCATCGAAGGTTTCTTACAAAATTCCATCCGTATCATAGGAAGCGCAAAGCATTCAATGGATTGAATGAGGAACGGAGTGCACCTAAACCCATACCAGGGGAGGTTGTTTATGAAAGAGTAAAAGACTTTGTCAATTTATTTGGTAAGAGATCACAATGTACTATGGCCACACTGAGTGACAAATCTTTATTCAAGAAGAAGTCAATATTTTGGGATCTTCCTTATTGGAGTTCTTTGACAGTCAGGCATTGTATCGATGTCATGCACGTTGAAAAAAATGTCTGTGATAGTGTCATTGGTACTTTGTTGAATATACCAGGTAAGACTAAAGATGGGATAAAATCCAGACTGGACCTACGTGAAATGGGAATAAGGTCAGAATTAACAGAATTTCATGAAATGGGAAATCGAAGTACATACTTACCTCCCGCTTGTTACACATTGTCTAGAAAGGAGAAGAAAGCTTTTTGTGAATGTTTGGTAAATGTTAAGGTGCCATAGGGTTACTCATCCAACATCCGTAGATTGGTATCAATGAAAGATCTGAAGTTGATAGGTCTTAAATCTCATGATTGTCACACTCTAATGCAACAAATATTGCCTGTGGCAATTAGATCTATATTGCCGAAGCATGTAAGGTTTGCAATCACCAAACTTTGTTTCTTTTTCAACAGTCTGTGCAACAAAGTTATTGACCCTGATACTCTCGATAAATTGCAAAGAGAAGTGGTTGTTACCCTATGTCAGCTTGAGATGTATTTTCCTCCGTCATTCTTTGATATCATGGTACATCTTATTTTCCACTTGACTAGGGAAGTGAAAATGTTGGGACCAGTTTTCTTGCATTGGATGTATCCCTTTGAACGATACATGAGCATTTTTAAAAGTGATGTTCGAAACCGTTATCGGCCTGAAGGGAGTATTATCGAGGGTTATGTGGTGAGAGAGGTTATGGATTTTTGCAATGACTTTCTAAGTGGTAATGACACTCCTGATAATGACAAGAATATTGACGAGCAATTTGGAAAAGGAATTTTGGGATCACGTGTGAAAGTAATCAGCCGTGAGCAGTTGGAACAAGGTCACTTGTATATTTTACACAACATGGATGAAGTGAACGTTTATATCGAGGAACATACCAATTTCATCAAGAGACAATATCCTCGAGCCAATACAATGTGGCTTGCTAGAGAGCATAACAAGACATTTATTAAGTGGTTTGAAAATAAAGTCTTACATCAACTATCTCAAACACCAGATGATATTACTGAAACTATCAAATGCCTCGCCTTTAAACCAAAATTGACTGTTATGTCTTATGAAGGGTATGACATTAATGGATTCACATATTACACAAAGCGCCAAGACGATAAGAGTGTCGTCCAAAATAGTGGGGTCACCCTTCAAGCATCGACTATGTTTTTTGCAAGTGTAAAGGATAAGAGTCCACGTGAAGCTAAAATGTCATATTACGGTGTCATTGAAGACATATGGGAGTTTGACTACATAGATTTCAAAATTCCGCTCTTCAAATGTAATTGGGTTGATAACACCAAAGGAGTTATAGTGGATGAATTGGGTTTCACTTTAGTGAACTTTGAAAAGATTGGCGAGAAGGATGAACCATTCATATTGGCATCACATGCGAAACAAGTATTTTATATCGATGATCCTGCAAATGATAAATGGTCGGTTGTTCTTCATGGTAAAAGACAGTTCATTGAAGATCCTATAGATGAAGAACAGTACTATGATAAGTATGATGACTCCAGTCCATTCTCAGTTGGGTTGCCAACACCAGAAAATATTGAAGCTAATGATGACTTGTATGTGCGCGGAGATCACAATGAAGGATTGTTAATTGATAAAAAATTGCAATATTAGAGGCATGTTTATACAATGTTTTTTTATATGTTTTATTTTTCTGAATGTCAACTTTACAATGTGAATGTGAACTTTACAATGTGAATTTTACAATGTGAATTACTTTATAATGTGAACTTTACAATGTGAATTACTTTACAATGTGAATGTGAACTTTACAATGTGAATTTTACAATGTGAATTACTTTACAATGTGAATGTGAACTTTACAATGTGAGCTTTACAATTTGAATTACTTTACAATGTGAACTTTACAATGTGAATGTGAATTTTTAGATGGCTGAGCATTCTCCTGATGACCGTGCTGATGATTACCGTGAGGGTGAGGACATCAATGTGCCGCCTCACAATGTAAGTTTTAAAAATATATCATATATTTATATCTATATGTCCATTTATAGTTATATCTTGTAAATGTGTTTATTTTGTCAAATTTTAGGTTGATGATGCACATGTACCATCTGAAGCACTTGAGGCACTTGATCAACAACACCAAAAAGTTGACAGGAGAAGGGGCATCACTATGATGAAGAAGTTAATAGTGCAAAAGGGCAATGGACCCAAACTTGTTGTGGATTTTGATGATGCAGGAAATGCATCTGGTGTGAATCGCAATTCATTTGTTTCATATCTTGGGTATGTTACTCGTAGCCATTGCGGTTGTAAGATAGATTCTTGGCATAAAGTTTCTAAGGAGAAGAAAGATGTAATATGGAAGGATTTATGCGTGAGTTATTATTAATTTGCAATTCTATTTTGTAGATTACTAATTTTTTGGATACTAGTTAATAGCAATTCTAATTTGCAGAGTATATTTGAATTGGATGAAAAGTTGCATCGTAAATGCATGATGCAAGGCTGTGGGAGAGTCCTAAGGAACTATAGGACAAATCTCACCCGAGAATACATAAAAGAAGCTGACAAGAGGAAGAAGACAGCCACTGAGTAGTGGAACTTCCTAGACAAAGAAGAATGGGACATGTTTGTTGCTTCAAGACAAACGAATGAATTCAAGGTATTAGGCGTCAGTTCCAATCTCATTAATATATGTTGTATTCACCTATTCAAGATTAACATTTACTGTTACTAACCAAATCATTAATGTGCATACTAACTAGGCCCTCAGTGAGGCACAAAGATCAAGGCGTGCACTGAATGTGCATGACCACACAATGGGTCCAAAGGGGTATGCAGGCATTCGCCAAAGACTTTAGTCTGAGGCTACTGCTCAGTCTGCTGCTACTCAGGAGTCCTCCACTATAGGTAGCACACCTCTGCCTCGCCATGATATCTGGATAGCTGGGAGGCAAAATAAGAAGGGAGAAATAAGGAATCCCGCAACTGCTGAGGCAGCTATAAAAATGGTAAAATACAACTCTTACAACAATCGTTCGAATATTGATTATTTGTGGTGTTTACTTAATTACAAATTTTTGTTTTGGCAATTAGCAGGAGCTGCACGAGCTGAGGAAACAAGGCATGTTCATCCCTGAGGGCATAAGGGATGAATTGATAGTTGCTCTGGGTAACCCAGAGCATCCTAGACGTGTTAGGGCTGCAGGAGCTGGTGTGGGCATCAAAGCTTTTTTTGGGCCATCCCAGCACAAACATGTCCCAAAAGTGGGAATTTCACAAGAAGAGGTAACATATTTTTTCCTTGTAGATGTTACTGTAAAAGAGAATTCAATAATTAGAATTTGACGTTTCTTTTATCCATGTATAGGTAGATAAGCTATTGGATAGGAAACTCAAAGAAGCAATGAAAAAGTGGCAGGCATCTCAGACTGCCACTTACCAGACAGTACCTATCGTGTCTCCTACTGCAGGCTCTACTCCTACTACAGAGGTTGGGAGTAATCCTGTAGACCCACCACCTAAAAAATCTGATGTAAGTATTTTTATGACACAGTAATTAGTTTTTCAATTCAAGATGATATGTTTTCAAGATGATATGTTTTCAAGATGATATGTATATATGTATATAGCATTCTTTACACAAAAATTTGTAGGGGTTGAAGCCATGTCGTCTAAAAGTTAATGAATATGTCGTTGCAGAGGCGTCGGCTTACCCATCCCTACTAGGGGAAATGTTTCACGGGTCTCCATTACCAGCTAGTTGGATTCGTGTGAGCCCGGTACATATATTCCCCAAGTGGATGGATCTTCCATTACCATATGCCCACCCAGATTGTGAAACGCTTGGTGAGGCAGAAGGCGGAGTGATATTGTGGCTAAAAGCGGATGTCATCTTTACTGAAATTGTATGGTAAATTTACATTACGTTAAATTGTTAGTGTGTGTATATGATGTCAGTTGATCTGAAATTATTATATATATATACAGGTTAAAAAGAAGACACCCACAACATCTAGGCCTCCACTTCCACCTCCTACATTACCCAGTTGGGTTCCACAGGACCTAACTGTCCCGTTAGGTCCTAACTGTAGGGGTATGGCAATATGGTTAGGCGAACATGATATAAATTGCCCTATAACTGTTTCTATAGATTCAGATGTTGTAGGTCAATCATACGAAATCAAACTATTTATACAAGATATTTTGGAGTTGTTTCTATATGATTGGCTAAATACATCTGTGATAGAGCTATGGATAAGGTGAGATCTTCTTTATACATCCATATACCTTGTGTAGGATCTGGTGATCTGGTTTCTTATTTATTAATGCATGTGTAATTAATACATATTTTGCAGCTACTTAGACAAGATATGTGGAGATTTTGCATTTGAACATGTAGGATTTTTGATTCCATCTTTGATTAGTCTAGTAGCTAAAGACCCTCCATCAGTTCAACAATACTGCTGTGAGGCTTTTTCAATTTTTGCTCAAAATAAGAAGACGATGATAATGGCTCCATTCAATGTAAAGTAAGTTTACTTTGCTTATTATAATTTGGACTTAAGAAAATTACATTTTTATTGTGGATTTTGAGTTATTAATTTTTAACTTTTTTACCTCTAGTGGTATGCATTGGGAGTTACTGGTTATTGTCCCCGAGACGTTCACTGTCTATTATTTAGATCCTAAGGGGAGTAAATTGAATACAAAATATGGACACATAATGAAAATGGCATTATTCCGGTGAGAAATATTTCATTTCCATATCCGTTAACATATGTTATTACATTACTATTTAATTATGCAATGTACTGTGTTACATTAACATGTAGGGGTTTTGATGAGTTCAAAAAGGCTGGAGGAAAGGTCCCCATGAAAACGAACCAGCCAATAATTTGGAAGAACGTGAAAGTAAGTTCCCGACTGCAATATATGTATATATTATTTATGTGAACAGTGTTGAATTAGTTGTATTTTTTAATATTTTGTATGCTTGAATTTATAGTGTGCTACACAAGACAACGGATGGGCATGTGGATACTATGTGATGCGATTTATGCACATGATTATCAAATATGCCGCAATGGACATCGATTGTATTGCTGAGGTATTATATAGTCTCATTAGATAATATGAAATATATCAATCTTATTTATAGCTCATGAATTATATATATACATCATTCTCTTTATAGGTGTTTACAACTGACCACACTACAGGAAATGCCTTACCAGATGTACATGCTCCCTATACGACAGGAGAATTAAATGAAGTAAGAGAAGAACGGTCAACAGCCATACAAGTAGTGGGGGATTTAAGATATAATTGGGATGTTGACAACGAATAATGACTAAAGAATGATATTTTGTAAATGAATTTCTGAATTATAATATATGTGTGAATGTTTCTACATGTCTGGATGTTTCTACATGTGTCTGAGTGAAAATGAATGAAACTGTTGGTTGCTATATGAATGTTTCTATATGTGTGAATGTGAAAATGAATGGAACTACAGATTGCTAGCTACATGAATGTTTCTAAATGTGAAAATCAAATGGAACTGCAGGTTGCATTGCTAAATGTGAATATTTTTGTTGTTAATTTTGCAGGTTTGTGGCCTGTTGTTGGCTGATATCAACGGATGTCGTAAAACCTGCAATTCATAACTGAACTGTAGGTTTCTCATCCTGCGACCAGCCATACAGTAGGTCTGCAGACTGACAGAAAAAAAAACAAAAAATAGGCGTCGGTTATTTGTATAAAACCGATGCCACATCGTTACAGTGTCGGTTTATAATAGTAATCGACGTCTATTTCTTTAACACCACGGTCGTGCTGGCCAGCACGGCCGTGGCAGCAGACCAGACACCACGGACGTGCTAGCCAGCACAGCCGTGTTGGGAGTGCACGGCCGTGGCAGCGAACCAGACACCACGGCCGTGCTGGCCAGCACGGCCGTGTTGGGAGTGCACGAAGGCATATGGCGCGAAGGTATATGGCGTCGGTTTTATATAAATAATCGACGCCTATTTCATGTGGCGCGAAGGCATATGGCGTCGGTTTCTTATCTAATAACCGACGCTGATAGTGCCTAAGATGGCGCCCTTCTGTGGCGCGAAGGCATATGGCGTCGGTTTCTTATCTAATAATCGACGCCTATAGTGCCCAAGATGGCGCCCTTCTGTGGCGCGAAGGCATATGGCGTCGGTTTCTTAAATAACCAACACTAGTGGACTCCGAATCTAAGGAAGATGATATCCTTGAACATCTTGATAACTGGTTTGGAGTCGCAAGAAACAGTGGGTATGGCCTCTACCCATTTTGAAACGTAATCCATAGCGACCAGTATATAGGAAAATCATTAAGATGGGGGAAATGGACCCATGTAATCTACTCCCCATACATCAAATATTTCAATCTCTTGCCACAAAGTAAGAGGCATTTCATTTCGTTCAGATATACCACCTAAAAGCTGACATTTATTGCAAGATCATATAAAATCATGGGCATCCCTTGCTATCGTTGGCCAAAAGAAACCTGATTGCAGAACTTTGAGGACGGTCTTCATTGAACTCATATGCCCCCCAGTAGGGCCAGAATGACAATGTTCTAGAACTGGGATAATTTCTTCTTCTAGTAGGCAATGACAGAATAGTCCATCTACGCACAAGCGAAAAAGGTATGGTTCATCCCAAAAATACTGCTTGGCATCATGAAGAAATTTCTTTCTGTCGTGTTAAGAA
Source organism: Alisma plantago-aquatica (assembly GCA_963693085.1). Lineage (NCBI taxonomy): Eukaryota > Viridiplantae > Streptophyta > Magnoliopsida > Alismatales > Alismataceae > Alisma > Alisma plantago-aquatica. Next base: position 43,897,606 of record OY856410.1, on the reverse strand, counting down.
GCAGAAGGGTGGATAATTCCTGTAGCCAGGTAGTTTACTATATCGGCATACCAAGGAAATCTGGTAGTGACTTTCATAAGTTGGATGTCGGGTAAAGAGTCTCAAATAGGTATATTGTCATCATCCTGAGGCTCGATGCGACTTAAGTGATCTGCAATGACATTTTCTACCCCGCTTTTATCTTTTATTTCCAAGTCAAATTCTTGTAGCATCAACACCCAACGGATGAGTTTGGTTTTTGCATCTTGTTTTTGAATGAGGTATTTAATTGCAGAATGGTCGGTGTATACTATGACTTTTGATCTGATTAGATAAGAGAGAAATTTCTCAAAGGCGTAAATGACACCCAAGAATTCTTTTTCAGTAGTTGTATAATTCTTTTGGGCTTCATCTAGCATCTTTGAGGCATAGTATATGACATAGGGTTTTTTGTCTATTCTTTGTCCTAGCACTGCTCCTATAGCATATTCGCTTGCATCACACATTATCTCGAATGGTTGTGACCAATCGGGTGCTCACATAATGGGTGTAGAGATTAGAGTGTGTTTTAAGGTCATGAAGATGTTTAAGCATTCTTGATCAAAATTGAAATATGCATCTTTTTTCAACAAATAGGTCATGGGCTTTGCTATTTTGGAGAAATCTTTAATAAATCTTTGATAAAATCTAGCGTGGCTCAAAAATGCTCGCACTCCTCTATTGTCTTTAGGAGGTGACAGTTTTGAAATGACATCAATCTTTTCCTTATCCACTTCAATTCCTCTTTTACTCACGCGGTGCCCGAGGACAACACCTTCTGTCACCATAAAGTGACATTTCTCCCAATTTAGGATCAGGTTTGTTTCCTCGCATCTTTGTAAAACTTTTCTGAGGTTAAGAAGACAGTTATCAAAAGAATTTTTGTAGACTGAAAAATCATCCATAAATATTTCCATGATTGACTCAGTTAATCCTGCAAATATTGCAGACATGCACCTTTGGAAGGTTGCGGGCGCGTTACATAGCCCGAAAGGCATCCTTCTGAAGGCGTAAGTTCCAAAGGGGCAAGTGAAGGTTGTCTTTTCTTGGTCTTTTGGGTGTATCGAGATTTTATAGAACCCAGAATAACTGTCAAGGTAGCAAAAGAATTTTTGGTGGGCCAAGTGTTCAAGGACTTCATCAAGGAAAGGTAGAGGGAAGTGATCTTTTTTTGTTGCTTTGTTCAGCTTCCTGTAATCGATACACATCCTCCATCCAGTGACAGTCCTTATGGGTACTAGCTCATTTTTATCATTCAGAACGACAGTAGTCCCCCCCTTTTAGGGACCCCTTGGACCGGGCTAACCCATTGAGAATCAGAAATGGGATATATGATACCAGCTTTTAGGATTTTAAGGACCTCGAGGCGAACCACTTCCTTGAGGTTCGGGTTTAGTTTCCTCTGATGTTCCCTCGATGGTTTGAACTCTTCTACCATAGGTAGTCTGTGCATGCACAGAGCTGGATTTATTCCTGTTAGGTCAATCATTTTATACCCGATAGCTTTCTTGTGTTTCCTTAGCTCAACAAGAAGTCTTTCTTCTTGATCATCTATTAAGGTGGAGCTGATTATGACTGAGCACAATTTTTCTTCGTCTAGGAAGACATGTTTGAGTCCTATTGGTAAGGCTTTCATTTTAGGGGCCTTGGGTACTTCTGTAGTTTCCAAAATGGTGAAAGATTTCAATTCCTCAAAGGTGGCTGCTGGAGCTTCTTCTGCTTGGTCTAAATATTGTAGACATTGATGTACTAGTTAGTTGGATGAGAATTCAACCTCTGGATTTGTCAAGACGTTTTCCAGATCATCAGATGGTTCGGCTATTTCTTGTTGTAATTGAGACATTTTGTCTATTGCCTCGAGAATAAAAACTTCTTCCTAGATGCTGGGACCTTTTAGGCTGTTGAGGATTCTTAATTGAATGGCTTCCTTTCCTAGTCTTAAGATAATTGTACCAGCTGCAATGTCGATGAGTGCTCTGGCCGTGGCAAGGAAGGGTCTGTCAAATATTATTGGATACCGTAGATCTTCCTTTATATCCATAATAACAAAGTCACAAGGGACATAAGAGTCCTTTCCTATCCTGACTGGGATATCTTTAATGATTCCGAACGGTGCAGTGATGGTCGAATCTACCAGCTGTATTGTCATTGCAGTGGGTAACAATTTGGTAAAACCCAACCTTTTACACATTGAGAAGGGCATGATAGATATGCTATCTCCCAGATCAGCTATCCTTTTTTGCTAGAGGCATTTTCGATAGAGCATTGGATACCAAAGGAACCGGGATCCTTTTGTTTTTTCAACATTTTGTTGAGAATAATATCAGAAGTTATCTAAGCTAGTTTAACAGTCTCTTGTTCTTCGGTCATACATTTCCTTGATAGCAAGGTCTTTAGGTATTTGGCCCAAGCTAGTATTTCGGAGAGGGCGTCAAGGAACGAGATATCAATATATAGTTTCTTCATTGCTTCCTTAAATTTTTGGAATCTAGTATCCAATTTAGTCCTCTCAGCCTGCCTGGATATGGTATTTTGGGCTTATATGGCGGTACTTCAGGTTCTTTGAATTCTAGTTCCTTTTCCTTCCCTTTCTTGATTTCTACAGTCTTTTCCATTTTTGGGTTCGTACTTGCAATTGGGGCAATTACAACTATATCTTCATCTTCCTGAGTGATTTTTGTAGCTTCAGTGAGGACACGACCCGACCTTGTGGTGATGGCTTTCAATTGTTCTTGTCTGGGTTGATCGTGTCTTGGGTTTATCTATGGTTGACCAGCAAAGGTTCCTGCTAGAGGTTTTAATTGGGCTGCAATATGTGCTAATTGTGCTTCGACGACTTTTTGTTGGGATTGCTGGTTGGCTAGCATGGCTTGTTGTGATTGCAACATTTGTTTTATCAATGATAGTTCATCTGTTGGCGGAGGCGGATTATTCTTTTGTGGATTTTGTTGATACTATTATGGTTGTTGCTGTTGAGGTGCGGGTAATTGGGGTTGTTGAATTTGTGGTTGTTGCAGCTGAGGTTACTGTAATTGCGGGTGCAATGGCGGATGAGTGTATTGGTAATACATAGAAGGGTTTCTTGTTTGTGCGAATCCTTGCAATCCTCCTTTGAAGTTTCCCTGGTTTTGATTATAGTTGTTTTGGAAACCTGGTGGCGATCTATTAAAAACTCCTCCTTGGGTCTGGTGTTGTGGGTTGGCAGTCCCAGCAGGATTCCCATACTGAAACCTGGGATGGTTTCTTGGTTGATTCAGGTTATAATAGGCTTGTCATGGTATAGTGTGGATGGAATTGACTTGCTCCGGTAACAGATCCTCAGGATGTTCGATGATCGGTTCATACTGTTGTTGCGGTGTCTGCATGTCCATCATCACATTGTATAGGAGACCACATGATAATGTGGGATGATCGGATGCATGACATGCCTCACAAGTCCCGGTAGATCCTTGACCTGTTGGGGGCTCTTCTTTTCTCCAAGTGTCAACTCAAGAACTTGTTGCTTTTGAGCTATAGTTTTTAGGGCTTCAATGATGGCTTTCATTTCCATTGATTCTTCAGCCTTACAAACTTTTAGAATTCCCCCGGTGGATGACCTTCCCCAATTAGATTGGTTCTCAGCCCCAAGTGTAACAATCCTCCAGGCATCTTCGTAGTTCTTTCGCATGAAATTCTCCCCAGATGAGGAATCCAAAAATTTCTTAATGTCATCACTTACTCCTCTATAGAATGTTTCTATCAGCTGATTTTGGGAGATTCCATGATGCGGGCATTTCCTCACAAGTTCCTTGAATCTTTCCCATGATTCTGCCAGTGATTCCCCTGGGAGTTGAGAAAAGTGATTAATTTGTCCCTTAATATCATAAGTCAACAAAGGTGGAAATAACTTCTCTAGAAACTTTTCTTCCAAAGGAGACCAGGTGATGATTGGCTCCCCATCTAGTGCGTTATACCAGCTCAATGCCCTTCCGGACAAGGTGAAGTGAAAAAGGTGTAGCATGATTGCGTCAAAAGGAACTCCGGCATGTGGTACTAGCCGACAAAGAGACTTGAATCGCTTTAGGTGATCCATGTAGTCATCCCCAGCACTTCCAGAGAACAAAATGCCTTGCATGATCTGGATCCATTACGTGCGGATCTCAAAGTTAGGAACATTGATGAGCGGGGGCCTAACTGGGTGATTATCTTCAAAGTTCTTAGGAACGGCATAATCCCGAAGTTGCTTGTTTTGCAACACTATCTGAGCAACAACTGTGGCTGCTTCATTCTCAGCTTGAATGTGGGCCTATTCTTCAGCTTGAACCTCAGCTTGAATCTGAGCACGGGTGTCAATAATAAGTTGTGCTCTTTGAGCTGCTATGGTTGCGTTGACTCTTTCCATAACCATGGCGGCTTGGCGTTGTTCGTCAGCCATTTGTTTGGCTCGTTGGCAGTTGAGTCAGATGCGTCGGTGGAAGCTTCGTTCTACCTCAGAGTCGTACTCTGGTTCAAGGGAGAATCCAATGTTATGAAGAGGTTCCATACACATTTTCTACCTGAGTAGAAGAAGAAACACACTTTAGACAATGCAGAGAAATGATGAAATCAAGATGATATGAATTATGGTTAAAGAAAAGTGTAAAATCCTAATCAACTAGAAAGGCAATAAGTAAAAATTAGAACGGTCCATTGTCCCCAGCAACGGCGCCAATTTTTGATGGAGCCCCCACTTACGTGGAGTTGTGTGTACCACTAAAAATCCTAGAGATAGTAAGTCTCTAAGTTTAGCCTTGTGTATGCTATAATAAGATCTCCACCCATGTATGCTAAGATACGTGGAAGTCTTATCATAGTATAGTTAAGGGTCGAATCCATGAGACAACGGTCTTGTTAAGAGTTTAACAAGATGGAAAACATAATAATCCTACTTATCCACTTAAAATTTGATATTTAGATCAAATGGGTGAATTGACGATTAAACTAGAGTGCAAAGTAAAGTAAATAGCAAGAAAGTAAACTTAAGGTTGTAAACGATAATTGGAAACCACTAGTATGTGATCGAGTTTCACCACCACTACACATGGATCAAGACATACATCATAATAATATGGCTTGCAAAGAAAAGGGGTCTAAACAGTTAGCATCTTTGTAGACTTAGCTTCCTTTCAGATAGCTAACTATGAGAAACGTGGGAGTGTTGCAATGCAAGCCATCCCCAAATGAATGGTCACTTACTTTGCATCGCTCCCCTCGCAAAGTGTGTTCCTCGACCTATCAAGATTATACTTTCATACGTCAACTGGTTCCATTTCATAGTATGAAAGTACAACATTGGAGGTGAGTTTACTCCACTCCTTGAGAAATGTTCCTAGATACCGAACAGATGTATGGTGATTACATACATCACGAACCAACATACAGTCGATATTCAAATCTAAAAGTACAAACATAGACAATTCACACTAGTAGATAATAGATAACACAAGTTGGTGATCAAGCAACTGGCATTCATTAAATGATTGATGTTGAACTGAAAAGATAGTATTTTTCTATTGCAAACTCATGAATTACAATGCATGAAATGAAAACATGGGTAGCGGGGCTATTCCCCGCACCCTAGTGTATGGGACTACTCGCTCATGGCAAGAACAAAGAAGGAGGCGGGAAGAGAGAAAGAAGGCATCATCTCCACGTAGGAGGGAGGAAGGTCGACCCCCTAGAGTAGAGAGCAACTATCTTCACACCACTTGGTTGACTTGATGAAGACTTCTTCACTTCCCACCTTCTATGTCGATGAGAGAGAAAGCAACTTGAGGATGAAGTGTGTATCTTGGATATTAATCTAACTAACTCGACCCGGCGTCTACCCTAGCGTCCTTGCAGCGACGCAGAGTGCGACTAGGGCGACGGGTTTGTGGTCTTCTCCCTTCCCGGAGGTCTTCTCCGTTTCTCCCTCTTGCAGTTCCAAGTGCTCGGCTGTGGGTGTTTGATCCCACTCGAGGCTGCTGGTTTCCCGCGATGGCGGACGACCTAGCGGAACAGTGTGAGAGACTGAAGATCACCGAAGAGGAACAGGAGATCGCAGATCTGATCAATGAGGAAGAGACCAGGCTTCCGGAGCATGTAGAGTTGGCTTTGGTGGGGAGGTTACTGACAGACAGGTCCTATAACTTCACGGAAATGAAGAAAATGTTCGCTCAAGCATGGGGTCTAACCAGCGGTGTGGTCTTCAAGTCCATTCATCAGTCGACGTTTGTGATACAATTCACCCACTGGAAAGATAAAGCGAAGGTTATTGAAGAGGGGCCATGGAACTTTGATAACAAGATTATATTGACAAAAGAGATTGATCTGAATGACAGACCGGGGAAGATAGGGTTTTCAGAAAGTCAGTTTTGGGTACGTCTATATAATATCCCGCTGGGACTGCGAGGAGAAGCGGCGTTGAGGAAGATTGCGGAGAAGATTGGGCGAGTGATAAAGGTTGATTGTGATACCCTGGGGTGGGAGTCGTCCGCTTGAGTGCGTCTGGGGATTGATATAAACAAACCTATCAAGTGTCTGTAGAAGGTTCGGGGCCCGGACGGATAGATCATTTACGTAGAACTAAAGTACGAGAGGCTGTCAGCGATGTGCTTTATCTGTGGTCGACTAGGGCATACTGAACGAGATTGTGTAGACTATGATGAAGATGGGGAAAATAGGCGCGGATGGGGTTCCTGGCTGAGAGCTTCTCCGCGGAGACCCAGAGTCCCAGTTGAAGAAGAACTGTTGGGGGGACAGGGTTCGAGATCCCGGCGATCGATTGTTTTCCATACAAAAAGTTCTTCGTGTGGTTCCAGGAAGGAAGGGTCTTCCTCCACACAGCAGACAAGGACGGGCGATAATGAGACATTCTCCGGTGCGTGATCGGGTGTGGGGGGCGAGCCGACCAAGGAAGGAACGAGCGAGCAGATGGCAGATTCTATGGAGGTCGTCTTTGAGGCGGGAGGCACGCTGAACAGGGAGTCACGCCCAAGGAGACGGCGTTACTCAAGGGACGTGTTGCTGCAGATGAAGCGGACGTCCGGGGACTGTGTGGGGGGGAACTCGGTGCCGGTGGCGAGTGGTCACAGTGAGGGGAATCATACGGGAGATGAGGAAAGATGTAGGGGTGATGTGCATGAGCGGAAGCGGGAATCCCTAGTGGAACGTACACTGCTAGGGGAAGAAGTAGGGAAACCGGGGCGGGGGGTAGCGGTTCTTCGGGCGAGGGATGGGGCAGATGGGGGGAGGGGAAGGAAGTCGGAGATGAGCAGGGGAGAGGGACAACGGGGAAGGCAAGCGCGAACCTGACGGCGTCGTCGAGGTTGGAGAATAGCAGCTTGCCGGGGGAAGGGGGAAGGTGACTAGGGTAGTGCTGCCGGACGACATTCCAATGTTTCTGAGAGAGGAAGGTGTGGAGAAGGAATGTGAATGGAGGAAGGCAAGGGTGGAGAGGAGAAATATCCTCAGGGGGAAGGGTGTTGAAAGTACGATGATCACAGGATGAAGAAGACAAGGAATAAGCGAGGAAGGAAGGACCAAAGGCCCGGTGAACAAACACAGGAGAGACCTTCTATCCGAGGAGGTGTCGAGATCCCTAAAAGAAGATGAAACAGTGGGCACACAATCAAAGAAGCCGAAACTAATGTACTCTACACAGACAGTGGATGGTCATGTTAATGCATGTGGTGCACACCAAGTAGAGGGAGTTGGGACAGCCCAACCCCGTGAACAACAATGAAACTCCTAAGTTGGAACTGCCAGGGTCTGGGTCGCCCGGCGGCGGTACAAGCCCTTCATGAGTTATGTCGGAGGGAGAGACCCAACATAGTTTTCGTTATGGAAACTATGTTAGATGATAAAGCTTTAGAAAGGATCAAGAGGAGTTGTGGCTTTGTTGATGGCATCTGTATGTCGAGCACTGGGAGGGTAGGTGGACTGGGTTTTTGGTGGCAAGAGGTAGAAGTGGAGGTTACTGGGTTTTCTACGAGGCATGTGGAATATAAAGTGGTGGATAATTCTGCTGGACATGAATGGTATGCTTGTAGCATCTATGGCTGGTCGGCGCAAACTAAAAAATATAGGACGTGGGACTTGATGCGATAGATAAGAGGTAGGTATGGTGATCCGATGATCCTTTTTGGAGATTTAAATGAGATAATCAGCAATGAAGAGAAGAGGGGTGGCCCGATGAAACCTGACAGATTTATGAAGCCGTTTAGAGATGTGATAGATGACTGTAATCTTCTCGATATGGGGTATTCCGGCAATACTTTTACTTGGAGGAGGGGATTGTCTGTAGAAACGCTTGTGGAGGAGAGGCTGGATCGGTTTCTGGTGAGTGATGAATGGAGAGAAAAATATTCGGGCAGTTGGGTCCATCATCTTCCATTCTATCAATCTGACCATGCACCTATTATTCTTTCGGCTTTGGTTGGGGAGGAAAGACAGCGAAAGAGACAATCTAGATTTATCTTTGAACCTATGTGGTTGTCAGAAGAAAGTTGTGAAGCTACAGTGGAAAATTCATGGGAGGCTCACAGTGATATGGATCTCAAAGACAAACTGAAGGGTGTTAGTGAAGACCTGGCTATGTGGGCTGATGTCAAGTTTGGTGATATAAAAAGGAAGATCAAAAATACTGAAAAAAGCTTGGTGAGGAACAGAGGAAATGGCCGGATGGTAGTGTTTTACAAAAGTGTGATGAGCTGTCTCGTGAGCTGGAAAAATTGCATAGGGAAAATGAAGCTTTTTGGTGTGCTAGAGCACGAATAAAGGAGCTGAAGGAAGGCGACAGTAATACTGCATATTTCCACCATAAAGCGTCACAAAGGCTGAAGAAGAACACTAATGCTGGGCTTAAAGACTCCCATGGAATATGGAAATCAAAAGATAAAGATATTTTGGGTATCATTGAAGTTTTCTATCAAGACCTTTTCACCTCTACCAACCCGGTGGAGATGGAGGAGGCGGTGGTAGGTATAAAACCCATGGTAAATAATTCTATAGCTGATATGTTTGAAAAGGATATCTCGGATGAAGAAGTGAAGAAGGCGGTTTTCCAGATGCATCCAAATAAAGTGCCCGGGCCGGATGGTTTGAAACCTTTGTTCTATCAGAAATTTTGGCAGGTGGTGGGGAAGGATATCTCAAATTACATCAAGGGGTGGTGGAAAGGTGATTATTCATGTAAGGAGTACAATGACACCTTGGTAGTGTTGATCCCGAAGATTAAAAAACCAAGGGTGGTTGCTGATATTAGACCGATTAGCCTGTGTAATGTAATTTACAAAATTGCTACAAAGGTGCTCACCAATCATCTAAAACCATTCATGGATAGTATTATATCTGAAAATCAAAGTGCATTCATACCGGGAAGATTGATCACTGACAATGCCTTAATTGCTTATGAATGTTTTCATGCTATGAAAAGGGGGAGGGGAGGAAAGAAAGGACACATTGCTCTCAAGCTTGATATGATGAAGGCCTATGATAGGATTGAATGGAAGTTCCTAAAAATAGTGATGGAAAAATTTGGATTTGGTAGAGGATGGTGCGATAGAGTGCTGGACTATGTTTCTTTGGTTTCTCATACGTTCACGGCCAACGGGGAAAGATCAAACACCTTCCAACCTTCACGAGGACTTCGCCAGGGTGACCCACTCTTTCCCTATCTTTTTATTCTATGTGCGGATGCTTTTTCTACACTTCTTAACCTCGCGGCATCTACAAATACCATCCATGGTATGAGTGTGTTTCGGGGGGGGCGGATGTCACATCTATTTTTTGCAGACGACAGTATTCTTTTTGCTAGAGGGACAAGGAATGAATGCCTGAAAATAGCTGAAATAATCATCCAGTACGAACAGGCATCGGGTCAAAAGGTCAACCTCACCAAGTCCGAGATTGCATTTAGCAAGAAGATACCCAGAAGCAAAAAAGATGAGTTGCGGGATCTGATGGGAGTCAAAGTGGTGGACAAACAAGCATCTTATTTGGGCTTACCAGCTGCTATTGGGAGGTCAAAGAAAAAAGTGTTCGAATACATCATTGGTAGAGTGGGTAACAAGCTACAAGGATGGAAGGAGCGGCTTTTATCCAAACCGGGAAAGGAGGTGCTTATCAAGGCTGTTGTGCAGGCTATCCCTACATATGTCATGAGTGTGTTCCAACTACCAATCAGGATTATTGAGGAGATAAACGCTATGGTGGCAAGATTTTGGTGGGGGGCGAAGGTGGGGGAAAGGAAGATTTCATGGCTTTGTTGGGAAGGGCTGTGCAAGCCAAAAAGGGAAGGCGGAATGGGTTTCAGGGACACGAAGACTTTTAATCAAGCATTGTTGGCACTTCAACTGTGTAGGCTGTTTACAAAACCCGACATTCTAGCGGCAAGAGTCTTGAAGGCTATGTATTTTCCTAATGGAAACATGCTGAAAGCTCGACTGGGTCTAATTCCAAGCTACACGTGGTGAAGTCTATGGGGCGTAAAATCTCTCCTACTCCACGATGTGATGTGTAGGATTGGAAACGGCTGGGACACTGATATATGGAAGGATAGATGGCTGCATGGAGAAGAGGGGGTCCTTACTCGGTACAGATCGGTGGACACAACCGAAATGAGCAAGGTTAGTGATTTGATGATGGAGGGATGAAGAGAATGGAATGTAGACAGACTTCTGGATATCTTCCCTAGGAATGTTGCTTCTTTGATTAGGGAGATTCCACTTCCTATTACCGAGCAAGAAGATGATGTTTTCTGGTGGCCAAATTCTAAGGGGTACTTCACTGTCCGTTCGGCTTACTGGTTAGGTAAGTTGGGAGACGCAGTGTTAAGGGGGAGAAATAGGGTGGTGCCGCATGAACTGTGGAGAATGATATGGGGAAGAAGGTGGCCTCCAAAGTTATCACACTTCCTATGGCGCATTGCTACGGGGAGCCTAGCAACACGAGGCAGGATTAGAGACAGATATGTTACGGATGATGGGGTTTGTCCAATCTGTGCTCAACATGAGGAAACTATCCAACACATGTTGTGTTTCTGTGCGGGGGCGGAGATAGTGATGAGGGAGAGCTGGTTGCAACCCATGAATCGACTAGGAAGCATGCAAAACCTACACAACGACCTCTTAGAGATGTTTAGGAACAGCATGGAGGAAGAGAGGGACGAGATAGGGGCGGTTTGGTGGACCATCTGGACGTGCAGGAATAACAAAGTCTTCTAAGATGAGGCCCCTTTCCCGAGACCTATTCTGCAGTCGTACTGAGCTATGATAGCGGACTACCAGCGCTACAACTGGAGAGGGGGTGATGGACATCGAGGGACGGACATGGGACATCAGTCCGAGGAGGTGGGCAGAGGAGCTGCGACACGGACTATGCAGGTGGACGGTAGAACGAGCAGCTGTGTTTTCATACATGTAGACGCAGCAGTGAAGGCGGATGGGCGGTGTGGTGTAGGTGGAGTGGTTCGTGATTTGTAGGGTTCGTTCATGGGTGCAACACAAAGGTGCATGAGAGCGGATTGGTCGTCAGACATCGCGGAGGCTATGGCTGCTAGAGAAGGAATTCTTCTTGCTCGAGATACAGTGCCAACTGTGAATCATATCTATCTATGTTCGGATTCCCTAAATGTGATAAGCGCCTTGAAGGATGTGGACAAGAACTCTGGCTACCTTGGCTTGTCAGCTGCGGATATTCGTAGTTTATCTTCGTTTTTCCTTTCTTGTAGTTTCATTCATGTAAAACGGGCACAAAACTCTTTGGCCCATTTCATTGCACAAGATGCTCTTAACCTTTGCGGGCATACCTCTAGATGGGCTACAATGCCTATTCGGTGGAGGGAAGCATCCGAGAATGATGTGTTCTTTGTACCTTGATAATGCATGAATGGAAGTGTCCGACTTCAAAAAAAAGTGTGGATCTTGGATCGGCAGCCTTGGGGCGGAGGATGGAAGATGAAACAGCTCTGGAACGATTGGGGCAACCTTTGGGCGTCCAAGAATTTGATGCATAATGAGAACTCCTTCAGTTCTATTTATAGGCTTCCAAGGAGTCCCAAACGATCTAGGGACCGTTTGGGTCTTTAACGGTTTGGGGACCGTTTGGCATCATGCGGTCTCGGGACCGTTTGGCTTCAAACGATCTCAGGGTCTCGAGACTGTTTGGCTTCATACGGTCTTGGGACCGTTAGACTTCATGCGGTCTCCAGACCGTTTGCTTTTATTCGGTATTGGGACCGTTTGAGTTCATACGGTCGTGGGACCGCTTTCCTTCATTCAGTTTCCAAACCGTTTGCCTTTATTCGGTCTTGGGACCGTTTGAGTTCATTCGGTCTTAGGACCGTTTGGACTTCATTCAGTCTTGGGACCGTTTGCCTTTATTCGATCTCGGGACCGTTTGAGTTCATTCAGTCTTGGAACCGTTTGGACTTCATTCGGTCTCCAGACTGTTTTTCTTTATTCGGTCTTGGGACCGTTTGAGTTTATTCGGTCTTGGTACCGTTTGGACTTCATTCGGTCTTGGGACCATTTGGGGCTTTTTGCAATTTTTTTGGGTTTTTCTATAAGAAGAAAAAGATAAATGTTAGTTTAATGGTGAATTCATAATAATGTAGAAAGTTAAGGATTATATCTAATTTATCTAAGAAAGAGTATGGAAAACTAAGAAAAACTAGTAAGATAACATCACAAAATGGGAGGTTATCAGGTATGCGCTCCGAGTTTCCCTTAGGAATACTCATTTCACCATCCAACAAGTTCTGACACTGGAGATGGCTCTACGACACAGAGCACTACATGATTAGAGTTGTACTTGATTAGTTATGCCAATTGGGTGAATTAAGGCTGCATCAAACAAGTAGACATATAAACCCTAATTCACTTCTAGAAATCATATAAATATCACAACTTTAAAAGATATAAAACGTGTGAAACATAATTTCTCATATTGTCATCACATGGTACTAATCACATGTCATTCATGAGACTACACTAGTCATCATACTATCACAAGATATAAATCCTTTTCACAATATCATAGGGTATCAACCCTTATCAATACAAGAGGATTACACCTCATTCAGATCTCAACCATGCCCAAAGGTCATTAAGACCATCATACTATTCCCTGTAAGATCATCATTATCTTTGCATGCCTTATAACAAGGCTCAACAACATCACTTACATATAATACACTGGATCAACACAATGTTGCATTAATGAGCTAGGAGATATTCATAAACAAACATAGTAGGGTTAGATTAGCATTCAAAACATTCCTTTATTACATCAACATGCATGGAATCTAGATATGATTAACCCTCATCATATTCATAATGCACATGTTTAGCATAATCAACCATGTGGCTATGATAACCAATTAACATATTAAGGTTATGATCGTGTTAAGGAGGTTATTTCACCATCATGCCATCATATAATACAGTTAACATGAATGCTCATCTTTATCTATTTGCATTAGAATTAGGTTCAACAAGATAAATTATATTAATGTTACTAATCAGCACTCATACCCAAACCCTAACTCACGACATCTCCATTAGATCATGGATGCATAAGGTGAAGCACCATCATCACATTCCATAGTATTCTTAAGTATGAACCACACATAAATCAAGGTGTATCAATCGGGTTATAGCATACTAGGGTTTCAACAACAATAAGAGAGTACTCCATTATTCTATTAATCATTCAAGGAAGGCTGATTATGATTAATCACCATCACCAAATTGCATTAGGTTTAAGGTGTATAAAGATATGTCCCATTAGGGTTGAATGTCAACACAACATGATTATTATCAATTCTATTCATATGAGTGAAAAGGTAAGACTACATAAATAAGCGCAAACCTCTACCGGTTTCAACATCACTCAAACCATACAAACATGCCTCAAGCATTAACCCAAAACCATTGGATGTGGAATAGGTAAAACCATTGGTAGTTTAAATAAATAAACACCCTAAATGAATCATCTATGATTTTATTGAGTTGTGATCTGTAAAAGTCACCATTTAATCCTAGACATCCTTTGATTAACAACAATAAGGGTTCTGTTGAGAGTAGGTTGAAACCCACAATCGACTGTTCATCTAAAACAAGCCATCCATTGCCAACAAGTAAGCTCCTTAAGTTGATCATATAAAGGAAACCATCTAATCAAATTATTAGGACCAACATATTACATTATCCATCATTCCACTTTATTGGAGGAATAAACATTAGATCTTGACCATTGGGTCAAGCTCATATGTTAAAACCATCAATTCCAGTATAGGTCTGACCATTGTATCAAGTGACCCAAGAAACCATTAGTCTAAGGCTTAATTGATGCTACAACTATATGATTAACTCACCCTAGGTTGTGGAGACCTGATCCACCATCATTAGTGACCATTATGTCACAATAGATTGTTAGATCAGCACTATATTCATTAATCAACAATAAATATTAAGTTAATGTCATCATTGATTGATAACATCAGTAGGGTACTTAATGGTTGATCATTAAACTTCTAATTGAGTCAAAACCTATCCTAAGGAGGGTGACCATAGATTGTCACCATCATTTGAAACCTTTGATCACAACCATCAGTTGTCAAAATAGCAACATCATTGGTTGTTGCATGGTATCACCATCGGTTAGTAGTGAAGGAAATAGCTTGAAAACCCTAATTTGAACTATGGATTGTTTTGTGCTTAGCACCATAGATTGTTTCTATCAACCTATCCCAGACCATGTTACACCTTAGAAAGGTCGTACTCATGTTTACAAGTTCATATAGAACTGGAACAGAATAGGGAACACCATAAAAATTCATAATTCTAAACAAGCATGGTTTCTCTATGCTTAGTTCATCACATTAAAGCATGAACATGAACTAACAAGCTTCTAAAAAGTAATATAAGTGAAGAATGTTATTAAAATCATCTCTATAGAGTAGTTCAGATCCCAAACAGTAAGAATCTCAAGCAATGAAGGCAAGAAAACCCTAGTTTCAGATCTAAACTTGGCCAAGTAGGCACTTCTGTCCACAAAGAAACAAAACCCTAGAAGAAGAAACAAGAAGAATAGATTCTTGAGTTCTAGAGCCACTTCCACCATCGAACATCAAGGTTCTGACCTAGAGAAGTATAGGAGGAAGAACAACAGATAAATAAACGGAGGAAATAAGGGAATACTTACCCTTTTAGGTCAAGATCACTAGGAAGGAGCTTTAGAAACCCCTAATGGAAGTCAATTGCAACCCTAGATTCTTTTTCCAAGAAAATCCCCACTTTCTTCTTCTTTGGATAGGAAATTCACTGCAGCACAGAGGGAGAACAAGGTTCGTAGAAGGAGGGAAGTGGTGGAGAGAAAATAGTTTGTTTGGGTGCTAGGGATAAGTATATGAAACTTTAAGATAAAAAAAAGAAAAAGAAAAAGTTGAAGTTCTAGTATCTTTCCAAGTGTCCATGGTCTTAAACAATTAAGAATATACAAGCACACACACAAGCAGCTCCCCCAACATCCATATAGACCTGCTTAGCTCTCCTTTGTCGAATTTCCAAGCCAATAAAATAATTCATTAGTTGATAGCTACTAAAGGTAGCTTATCCATGAAGGGGTAAACCCTAAAATACCCTTGAGGAAAACACCTTCAAACTAAGATTCAAATAGGAGCCCCATGGCTCAACAAGCTCAAGAATGATGAGAGAACATCTAAGGAGCATACTTCATGTGACAAATTGCAATAAAATTCTCTCAATTGGGTAAATTGTAGAAAGGTCTAAAATGTACATAAAATTGCATAACTTGCTCAAACACTGTCCAAATTGGACCAAATTTGAAACTTAAGTTTGTCACATGACACCCAAGCATATCACAATGTTAGGTTAGGGTTCTAAGCACTTAATTGTGGTAATTAAGCTTATTCAACTCTTTAAGCAAGTTCAGGGGCCTTACAGGAGGTGTCCAGACATTGCTTGTATCAAAGACCAGATGAATGATCTGAGAGACGAACCAACCGACCAGGAGGCAAAATGATCGATTCAAGAGTTGAATCGATCGATCCAAATTGATTCAAGCACATATCTTCTTAAAAAATAGATTGCTACATATGATGTAGACCTTAGGTGGTAGTAATTGATTATGGCTTCAAAGAATTACAATAGTATGACCGTAAATATTACTTGTGTTTTATAATTGCATGATTTTATTTGTGGATATAGTATGTATATGATACGTACTATAAGTATGTGGTGATATAAAATGTATATGTATTTTCTATCCAGCCCATTAGAAGATTTAGCCACCTGATGAAGAAGTATAGTTGAAATATGTCGGGCCAATTCATTTAATAGTCGTTCGGGCTAAATGCTCTAGCGATAGATGGATTTGCTGCTAGTGTTGAGTTGATAAAAGCATAGTCGGTAAGCTGTCGAGACTCGAATTTATTTCTTTGATTTCAACGGGCACCCCAACCGCAATTGTGTACTTTGTGATGCATAGGGATGAATTAGGAACACCTAGGAGTTGTTCTAGAGCATGTTGTAGACTTCGACCTTCTATAACCTCATGTTCATCATTCTGCAGTCCAAAATATGCGGAGTAAATTAAATTTCAAGCATAAATAACCAAAAAAAACTAATTCAATTGAAATCTTACTAAAGTCCAATAGTGATATACAAAACTAGACAAAAGATGCAACTAAAACACGATGTACATATATTCATCAACAACTAAACGAAGTATTAAGTTTGTCAAGTTGCGTGTTGCATATATTAACTTTAATAAACTCTAGGCAAGGTCGTAATTTCATGTGAAATTGTGGTGAGTGCAACTATTTTTTTTAGAATGGAATCTAAGTGGAGTAAATCATTTTGGTTGGGAAATAAGTTACACACAATAATTAACTTTTGATGAAATTAACCCATATAAAATCATGATCATGTATGTAACTGCTACGTTACAGGTTGATGTACAACTGTTCACATAATCAAATTATATACTTAATGAATTTACAGTTTAAATTATGTACACACAAAAATCAGTAATTACCAATCTCCAAAACAAACAAAACGGAGTTTCCCTCTTTCTTTCAACATTGTTTATTTGTTTTCGTGTGGCATTTCGAGAATCAGAATCAGGATTTCACCCTGCTGGCTGCTGTACAGAGCCATCTCCGAAACCCCTTCTTCGCGGGGCGTGGACCAGAAGCTTCTTCCCTTGCTCCGGCACGGCTGCTAAAAAAGTTCACCACCGGAGACATCCACGGGGACTCTTGCTCTCGGCTGCCAACTCCTACAGTCTTTCCCATCACGCTGCTGTACCCACTGGGTAGTTCGGTGCCGTTCTCCACAGCCAGCCATAGCTCCTCTAGATCCCTCCTCTTTCCATCGATCTCCACCGCCGGGGCGAGCCAGTGCCTCTGTACCCAGACCTCGGCTTCTTTCACGGCCTTCTCCACTTCATTTGCCTTCCCTTTCGCTTTACCTGCATCGATCCACTGCCGCAGGAGTCTGGCATAGTTCTCCAGCTCAAGCCGCGCGACAACTCTCCTCTTGCTCACCTCGTCGGCGGTCTTGTTGGACTCCGCGTCATCCAGCATCTGGCGGACTTTGCCGACAGCCATCTTCTGGTAGTGGTCCGTGATCTGTATTCGAGCACGCCCCCCTCCGGCTTGGTCCTCTGCAGTCACCACGAGGATGCCGTCGCTGTCGACCTCGAACCTCACCGCGACGCGGGCTTTACCAGCTGGACCGAGAGGGATTCCGGGCAGCTCGAACTTGCCAAGCAGGTGGTTGTCCCTCGTCATGGCCCGCTCCCCCTCGTACACCTGGAAAGTGATGATGCTCTGGCCGTCCAGAGACGTGGTGAAGTGCCGCTCGTGGGATGCCGGCACGGGTGTATTCCTTGGGATCAGCACGCTCATCACTCCTCCGGCAGTCCGTATCCCTAGCGACAGAGGAGTGATGTCGGAGTCCAAGAGCAGGAGCCCATCCACGCTCTGCGTCGCGTCGCCGCCCAATGCGGCGGCGTGGATTGCCGCCCCGATCGCCACCGCCTCGTCCGGGTTCAGGGACTTGTTGATCGCGCTGCTGGGGAAGGCCTCGTTGATTAGGTCCTGGATTTTCGGGATGCGGGTGGACCCGCCGACGAGGACCACGTCGTCGACGGCGGACTTGTCGATTTGGGCGTCGCTCAGGCAGGTGTCCACAAGGTCCATGCACCGTTGGAAGAGGTCCATATTGAGCTCCTCGAACTTGGCGGCGGTGATGGCGCACGAGAAATCGATGCCGTCGTAGAGGCTCTCGACCTCGACGGTGGTCTCCACGGCGAAGGAAAGTATGCGTTTGGCGCGCTCGCACTCGGTTCGGAGCCTCCGGATCGCACGCCGGTCGCTTGAAACGTCTAACCCACCGTTCTTCCTCCGGAACTGCAAGGCAAAGTGGTCAACCATCCTCATATCGAAGTCAACTCCTCCGAGGTGGCTGTCTCCGGCCGTAGCCAGCACCTTGACCCCTCCACCTCCGCCTCCCATGGCGAGGATCGACACGTCAAAGGTCCCACCACCTAAGTCGAATACGAGCACGTTCCTTTTCTTCCTCGGCGCTGCTCCTGAACCCCACCGCGACCTGTCGAGACCGTACGCGATTGCTGCTGCCGTGGGCTCGTTTACTACTCGCATGACGTTGAGCCCCGCTGCGGCGCCGGCGTCCAGCGTGGCCTGTCGCTGCGCGTTGTTGAAGTAGGCCGGGACGGTCACGACGGCTTTGCGGACGGTTTGACCGAGCTGGGCCTGAGATACCTCGCTCATGTAGTCTAAGATCATGGAGGAGATCGCCTCGGCGCTGAACCGTCTTTCCTCGCCGTCATGGTCCACGGAGATCTCAGGGGTGTCGTTCTCTCCAGAGACGACCTTAAACGGCCATAACATGGCGTCCGACTGGACAATGGGATCGCTGAACTTCCGACCGATCAGCCGTTTCGTATCTAGTTAAAATGCAGCAATCAGCTGAAATCCATCTGCGAAGGAGAAGACACTGATGATTTAAGGCAAGCTTCGATTGATTACCGAAAATGGTTCCGGCGGGGTTCCTGCCGACCTGGTTGATGGCAGCATCGCCCACGAGTCTGTCGCCGTTGCTGGAGAAAGCGACGACGGATGGCGTGATGCGGTTGCCCTGTCCGTTGACGACGACCTCGGCCTTTCCATGCTGCCACACCGCGACACACGAGTAGGTGGTTCCCAGGTCGATCCCGATCGCCGGGCCACCGCTGTGGGATGGCTGCCCTTCTCCTTTGTCTTCGTCGGCTCCGTTTGCTACTTGCTCCTCCGTCATGTTTCAGACATGCAACGCAGCAGCAATGGGCAAGGTGATGATAGGGTATGAAGAGTTGAACGGAAGAATATCTGTTATTGCACGTTACAGTGACGGGAAGACAACATCCGCAAGCGTCAACACCTCAGACAGCAAGCACCTCGCCGTAAATTGCTTATGAGCTCTCGCGGCAGGTTCGTGGATAATGAGAGGCTGGCGTTGACAGTGAAGGGTAATTCATCAACTTGGAGGGAACCGCGTTGGGCCCTACTTCCTCTGCAGCCTTGGACTGTAAATGGGCCGTGATCTGCAAATTCTTACCCTTTAAAAATTCATCATGGCTTTATATTTTTGTACCACGAATATGTAAAAAAAAAAAATTGACCCACGAGCCCGTAACATTTATATGGGGCCCAACTCGGGAAGAGTTCAGCTTCCACTCATGAGTTTATATTTTTGTACCACGAATAAATAAAAAAAAAGTTTCTTTTACCCACGTTAAAATTGTGTGGGGCCCAACCCGGGGAGAGTTCAACGTCCACTCACCAACACTGTCAACACAACCCATGGGTAACAAGGAAACAAAAAAAGATGTCTTTAAGCAATGATATACTCTAGATATCAAATATTGTTATATTATGTAGAAATCCAACAATCATCAAGTGATATTGACTCCTCTCGGTTTAAGGCATTGTTGATATAGGGTTGACCATTATCAACCACTTTAGGTGTTTCACCTATCAAGGTATTAGCTACACCATTACTTGGTGTTATACTCATCATTCTTAAGAGTGTTTTGCCCTCACCTTTACAAGGTGTATCGGGTTGAATCATGTATGTCAAGTTGAACACATGTATTAGGTAAGGTGTATATCAAGATAATATTCACCACCCACTTGGAACCCAAACGTGAGTTGTGACTAAGTCCCAACACCTCCTTCTATCTAGAATATGTTAACAATCTTAGTTGATGGTTATTAGAACAATCTTAGTTGACTAATAATGATTCTCATAATAAATATATTAGAACATATAGGTAATACAATGCTATGATTCAATACATAGTATCATAATTTGCTATCAAAATCTAAACGACATTCTGTGTCCTTATTTTACATATAAAATTGATTGTGTATAATCAGTAAGTTAACAATCTTAGTTGATGGTTATTTTTGCATAATCCTCTAACATATATATTGAGCACTAGGTATGAAGATTTCATGAAGAATAAAGTAAGTATAGTTATCTACTTACCTCCATAGAAAATTAATCCCAAGGTTGATCTATTACAACCCAAGTTTAGCATTACCCCAAATAATCAACAAAAGAACTCTATCAACCTGAATGGGCCCAAGCTAGCCAAGATAAGAAGGAAAAGAGGAACAAAAAAGAAATAGTAGGATTTTATAGGTCCAAAATAAGAGAAATTCAATTATAGTTACAACGCAACAGGAAGAAGGAACTAGAAAAATACACCATGATCTCCCCTCTACACAATATTAAGTTAAAAGAACCAACTTAGGTTTGCTCTAAGGAATCTTGATTCAATAAAAACTCTATTTTCACCCTCTAAGTATTCTCCATTTGTCTCCCATAGTTGAATATGATGCGATAACACCTATGATTGGGGTTTAAGTATATAGAACCTATGTAGATGCTTATTAGAAAAGACTACATACCTTTTATTTTAGTGATGATGGATGTAAAATGTTATTTTTTAAATTCCAAATGACTTCTTAAAGTAAGACCAAAACTAAAAGTTTTGATATATATATATATATATATATATATATATATATAGTTCACATAATTGGACATTTGACCTTAAAGGTTGGATATAAGTTAGACTAACCTTTTATGCCAATATCAGGATCAATTTTGTGGCCGACCAATAACTTCCAATAATTGACACTCCAAGGTTGATTACTAACATACCTTTTGCTCCACAAGATGTACCCTAAGAAAAAAAAGATAAAATATATAAGTTTGATGCCAAATCCTCTAATTTCTTCTATCTAAGAAACTCCCCAACAAGTAAACCATATAGGGTTTCCAAATTACTTTCTAAAATGGTTGAAAATAAAATCATATAAAGTTTATTTAAATTGATTAGCAACTTTTCATTTGTTATGAGCCCAAATAATGGATTCAATAAGTTCTTGCCAATAACCACGTCCGCTGAATAGAAACATGAAACTGAAAAACAAAATGCCAAGAGAAAAAGACCATACACAAAAATTGAAGAACCATAAGACTAAATCACCTGAAAGGCTTGTGCCCATAGAGATTTGATCCCACAATTTGATAATTTCAGACTTGAACTAAACCCATATACTTATTAACTTTGAAAGATGATAAAGTTGAGCATAAATTCAACACAAAGAACCTTCACCTAATTGATCCACCTCTACACTGGTCAAAGAGAATACTATTGATTTAATAATAGATGACCCTGGAAATAAATTTACATTTGTATCTTGGTGATGACTACTAGATCTTAGTCATGCAAGAATAGCTTAATCAATTTGTTGATGATGAAGTTTATATTTTAGTTTCTAGACCACTCAACAAAACTAGTATCAAAACTCAGTACTCTTTAGGAAATTGCTTATGAAATCAATAGTATAGTTTATTAGAAAAAAGGTCTCTTGGCCCATAGATATAATGTACAAGAAGGAATTGATTTTGATGAATCACATGTCATGGTAGCAAGTCTTGAATATAATTATATATTAATAACACTATCTAGCCATCTTACCATGAATACCTATCAAATGGGCATCAAAGCATGTTTTTATATTGAATAGTTAAAAAAGAAGTTCATGTTTCACAACTTTCTAGTTTTTAAGATATA
Organism: Alisma plantago-aquatica; assembly: GCA_963693085.1. Lineage (NCBI taxonomy): Eukaryota > Viridiplantae > Streptophyta > Magnoliopsida > Alismatales > Alismataceae > Alisma > Alisma plantago-aquatica. The sequence goes on along the minus strand of OY856410.1, from coordinate 43,875,409 downwards.
AAACAAAATGCTTATGCTTGCAAACTTAAAAAAAGTTTTATACGGTTTGGAATAAGATTCTAAGACAAGGTGTGAGTGACTTTAATGTTTTAATTAAATAATGGTTTCTCTATCAGTCAAGATGTTTGTACACTATTTGTAAAGTTTAAGATCATTTATATGGGTACACACCAATTTTATTGTTATTATTTTTGGATGCAATGATGATATATATGGTGATGAAAAATGAAGAATGAGTTGGAAATTAATGGGGGAACTTACATTCTTCAAGTTTCTAGATTAAGCAAACTTTGAATGAAATTCTTATTGGCCTAGAAAAATATAGTAAAGAGTTTTTTTTAAAAGAGTCAATATGAAAAAAATTAAACCATGCACGACTCCAAAGGCTAAATTTTCTAATATCAATAAAGAGAAAGTGGGATAGTAAAAATATAATTGTTGATATAGAGGCATTATCCACAACATACTTGATATTCTAGTTGACCCAACACATTCTTTGTTGTACGACTTTGTGTTGGGATTGAAGACAATCCAAACTCACATCTTTCTATAGTTAAAAGTATTTTAAGATATCTTACGACAATCATTTGGTATGATCTTTGATATCTACAAGATTATGACTTTTAGTTTTTTTGTCTAAACCAATGCAGACTATGGGGGACATTAGAATTGGGCTCAGGGAAAGTGAGGAGGCAAATTTTTGCATTAATAGGGTTGGATTAGAAACACATAACATGGGGGATGAGTTTACAAAATGGGATCAAAAGATCAAATATGCACACACCAATATTGAAACATGCACCATCAACACAATTAAAGGTTCAAAGTACCACTTCAACCATCTACTCTTTTTGTTTAGGATATTGTAAAACATGTAAATATCTAAATTTATTGTTAGTATTTTCAAATTTTTATGAGTGCATTTTATCATTTGGTGGGGGTAGGAGGGGAGTGGGTAGAGCCCTAACAACCCCCCTAGATCCACCCATGTGTGTGAACCTAGTTGAGATCCCCAAAAATCTCCCTAGATCTGTTGCTGCATGTAAACTTAGTTGAGTGTGATCATAGAAAAGGCATCAAACTTTTATGTAGGAATCATTGTAACATCAAATAATTTGAGGCCTTGGATAACATGATCTTAAAAGGAATGATTGGACCACCCATATCACCAAGGTGCACCTCCTTTTCCGGGAGCCCATCACTAAAGAACTCCATAGTTAAGCGTGCTCAGCTTGGAGTAGTACTGGGATGGGTGACCTGTCGGGAAGTTGATCCTGACATGCGTGTGAGTCCATATAGTTGATCCTGACATGCGTGTGAGTCCATTGTGGGTATGCACTGAAATGGGGTCAGATTATGAGGCCATATAGTTGAGCCTTGACGAGGACGTCAAGAGTCTAAGTGGGGGAGATTGTAACATCCCATGATTTGAGGCCTCGGATAACATGATCTTAAAAGGAATGATTGGACTACCCATATCACCAAGGTGCACCTCCTTTTCCGGGAGCCCATCACTAAAGAACTCCATAGTTAAGCGTGCTCAGCTTGGAGTAGTACTGGGATGGGTGACCTATCGGGAAGTTGATTCTGGCATGCGCGTGAGTGAGGACAAAGTGCGCAGTTAAGGCTAGTGGTGGTCTGTGGGGACAGTCGTCATTCCTGAAACTCTACTAGAGCCTTAGGCAGTGGGCCCAGGCATTATAAATGGTATCAGAGCCATAACCCCTCCAGTAGGTGGGGCCCACATGGGCATGGCATGCCAGTCTTGAGCCGTGCAGTCCAGGCATGTAGGAAAGGGCTGCCCATGGTTGGCGTAGCCATCCTTGCACTGATATTCTGTGATTGGGAGCTGGGTGTCCATAGGCAATTGTGGGTCTACACTGAAATGGGGAAGAGATTATGAGACCTTATAGTTGAGCCTTGAAGAGGACATCAAGAGTCTAAGTGGGGGAGATTGTAACATCCCAGGATTTTAGGCCTTAGATAAGTTGATCTTAAAAGGAATGATTGGACTACCCATATCACCAAGGTATACCTCCTTTTCCGGGAGCCCATCACTAAAGAACTCCATAGTTAAGCGTGCTCAGCTTGGAGCCCATCACTAAAGAACTCCATAGTTAAGCGTGCTCAGCTTGGAGCCCATCACTAAAGAACTCCATAGTTAAGCGTGCTCAGCTTGGAGTAGTACTAGGATGGGTGACCAGTCGGGAAGTTGACCCCGACTTGCACGTGAGTGAGGACAAAGCACGTAGTTAAGACTAGTAGTAGTCTGTGGGGCCAGTCGTCATTCCTAAAACTCTACTAGAGCCTTGGGTAGTGTGCACGGGCATTACAACCATCCACTCCATTGAGGTTTTGAGGATGCCTTGAGTCTTTACCTGAATGGTCTCACCTCTAAAGGATGATTGGATGCTACATCCATAAGGAGGCAAATGTCGCAACTAGGGCTTTGCCCCAATGGGGAAGAGTGGTCGACGAGCCTATAATTCAGAGGGGGTTGTATGGACTACGTGATCAAGTTTTGAACCAGTGTAGGATGGACCTAGTGAGTATGGCCTGGTTTATACAGAGGGATACACACTGATAGCTTAGAGTATACATACATGATATATGAGGAATACTTTTTGTAAGTTCATGTTGTGACGTCTCGACGCACCATAAACAAGATTACTCAAAACCAAACACAGGATTATAACTAAACATTAGATTACCAGAAAACACATGAAATTTGAACTGACTAAGCAAAAGCACCATAAGCCAAAAACTTATCACATATAGGTCTACAAGCCCGCCACATGCATTATATGTCATACCACAAGGTTCTTACATCACTATGCACCATCATTCCTGTCATCAACCTGTCACATGAAATAGTTGTTCCACATATATACATATACACATGCCATATCTGTACAACCATGGCTCACAGACTAAAAACCTCGTATCGATAACATATCCACACAAAAAATGAGGACACTCCCAAAGACCTGAGTGTACATGGATGACATCTAGGACTCTATCACCAAAAGACTAGCAGCACATCCAACCTTATCAATTACTGCTCTTGTTGCTGCACGATCTCTACCTCTTCGTGCACGACCACCTAAAAGATGTGGAAACCCACGAGGTGAGACCAAACATCCCAACAAGAGATATAACTCTTCTCCAACATCTATTAAAGCACATTTAACAAGCAGGTAGGTAAAGTAATTATCAAGTTGAGCAGATTCAACTAAACGATGTGTATTCAATAGATAAGGCAGATTAAGCAAAACTAGGAAGTTACCAATAAGTAGTTGATTAATTAATATTCTAAAAAGGAATATGAAGAACATGTATAACAGTTGACTTCTCTTACCACCTTATAATTCAAGAAAATAATACAAGAATAAGGAAAAGGGCTCATCCAATGCTATTTGCATTTGACCCTAAGCAAAATACACTACATGACTATGCTATGTCTTTTATTATTATCTTGAGGATTTGATTTGTACCACCCAAATCCATCCAACCAATGCCAAGTCAAAATTAGTGCCATACAAGGTCAGTGGAAGAGCCAGAGTCCACACCCTCCCCGCACATCTTGGTCAACATAAGAGAAAATACCGCAGAGACATATCAGTGTGGCATATAGTCAAGCTGAAGGATTGGCTCACGCATGGCCATCCATATATATATAATCACACATAGCCCACCTTGGTACAAGTACATCACTATAAGAACAGGCTCACACATGGCCGTTCTAAAAAGAAATATTGGCTTACACATGGCCATCCATATCACAAGGAGAGCAACTCACACATGGTTGTCTCGCACAACCTATAAGTGTGGACACAAGGAGATACTCGAATTGCACCCCCGTATATTCAAAAATATGCACTCTGAGTTTCCCGTAGGAATGAATCATTTCACCATCCAACACTAAGACTGACACTAGAATGGATCTATGGCACATGGCAGCTACATGATTAGAGTTTCACTTGATTAATTAAGACAACTGAGTATCTATTAGCATCAATCAAGTTACAATGTACAAAGTCACAACAAAATCTACAAGAATAAGGGAATAGTACAACTCCAGAAGATATAAAACGTACAAGGTGTGAACTAGTCACTTCATCACCACACAATACTTGTAGCACTGTCATTCATAAGGCCATCACCAATATCACATCACAGTGGGATATCAATCCCTCAATCATATAACTAGAGGTTATCACCTTATAATAGGCATCAAGCATTCACTAGGTCATAGGACCCATCAAATCAATGTGATCATATCATTGTTGACTCAAGGTATAAATGGACTAAACCGTTGTTTTGATGATGATTAAACCATTCCAATTATTTGTGTCTAATGTCCCTACTTGAGTGATTTTAGATTAGGTATAAACACACTCCAAATGCCCAACTTGAGCATCTCAAATTAAAGAAAACACAAGTCAAAGTCAATACAAGTGCACGTTTTTGGAATATGATGTAAATCCATTAGAATCATGTTGTAAATCACTTGTAATGATTCTATGACTTGTAATTAATCTTAGAAAAAAGCGGGAGCACTTAAACCGAATGTTTAAGAACTTTAATGACATTTTCCAAAATTTATTACAGACACTTTATTAGTCAATTTACAATCTTGACTGATCCTTGATGGATTTTGAGAATGTTATGGTTCGGTTGAGTTTCCTATACACAAAAATCAACCGATCCTTGCACTGGAACAAAACTGATTTAAGTGATCAGTCGAGTTTCATCCAGGATAAACTCAATTGATTGGTCAAATTAGCTTTGTCGCATAGTGCATTCCGTCAAGTTACCTTTATAGAAACTCGACCGATAGAACTATACAAAAAAGTGCAGAAAAGTGTTTCTAGCCGTTGTGGAGTTGCAGCAATCACAAATATATCTGTAGCAAGCTACAAAATGGCTAGTTTTCATTCTTAAGTGTTCCCAAAGGCTAAGAGGCATCCCCAGCTATAAATAGGACCCCTTGAGCTTAATTGCAAGGTTGAGCAGTCAAGCCAAGCACTATGAAGGTCCATATTCTATAATTGAGTGATTCTATAGCCTCCTCTCTCTCTAGTCTTAATCACTTGCTACATCCATTAGAGTGAGTAGGAGATTTATAAGAGAGCTCATCCTACATGTATATCTTGTGAGGCTCTCACTTCTACCACCTCCCATTCTCTCATTTCAACCATGAAGATGAAGGTTCACTCTCTTGGCGAAGAGAAGTGAAGAAGAACAAGGGAAGGAGTCCCTTGGTGAAGATCAAGGCTGAAGACTTGGAGCAAGAGTGGGCAAGCCCTTGGTGAAGGCAGAAGACTCCTTGCTCATTTGGGTAAGTCCTTAGTGGAAGCTTATTCGAGTGAAGGTAAAGTCAAAGGTTGAAGATCCAAGAAGAGTGGGTAATTCCTAGAAGGTTGAAGACATGTGCAAGAGTGGGTAAGTCCTTGGAGAAGGCCGAAGACTCATTACAAAGTGGGTAAGTCCTTGGTAAGGTTGAAGACTCTTTGTATTGGATAGGTAAGTCCTTTGGTGGGTCATTATTGTAAGTCTTATGAATGAATATAAGACTGCAATGGTTAAGAAATCCTAGAGGTTGACCTCTCTAGGTAGTAGATTGGCATACTCCTAGTTTGGAGTGTGGAACCACTCTACATAGATTGACACTTGGTGCTTTTTTTATCTCTCTCTCCCTTGCTATGCATGTTTTAGTTGCACTCAAATTTCCTATTTAGCAACCTTATCTTGTGATATAACTTGAAGGTCTAATGGATTTTGTTTAAATGCATTCAGCTCTATTCACCCCCCAACTAGAGCATCCAATCACCCATCTAGGATCCAACAATCATATCTCATCAAAGCTTATAGCTGTCACCCTGCATCACATAATAATCACCATAGCATACTCAAACCATGGTATTCATTTCACCTGCATGGTTAGTGGCTCATAAACAAGAGAGACAAATCATCATAATATGATAACCACTTCATAAGAGAGAAGTAAACACATCACATGGCCCAACATTAGGGTTAGGGTTACATGTAAAGGCAATTAGGGTTTTATAGATTTAATCAATCACAAAACCCTAGGTACACCATCTCCCACTTTCTTAGAGAATATTAGAGTTAAGGAACATGATTAGGGTTAACCAAACAATCATCCAAACAACACTACATATGAATCATTACTTGCTTACTCATGCACATGTGTTAATTATATGTTCATGTATGTGTCTCAACCACCCTTCATACATGCGTCTCGACCATTCAGGAAAAAAGTGTCTCGATCACAGTTACCCAAGTTGTCTCAATCACAATAAACATGGAGTCTCGACCACAACACAACAACATGTCGTGACCCCTCAGGGATTAGGATTTTGACCCCCCATAAAAGCAATTTTCTCAACCCAAAACAAGGATTGTCTTGACCTCAAGACAAGAAAATGTCTCAAGAGAAACTAAAGAATGGGAATGGCCAACACAAGGCATGCGTCTCGACCCAAAACATAAGCAACATCTCGACCAAAACACCAAACATCAAAGTGTCTCGACCTAAAGGGAAGGCATGGTGTATCGACCACTAAGGTCATGATACCACCAAGGCAAAGGGACCACCATCAAGATAGGGTGAACCAAGATCAAAATAGAAGATAAACATTGGAAAGCATAAGATAACATCAAGGAAGACCACCATCATCTAGAAGGAAAACTTCTCATAAAATCAATAACCAAAAAACCTAAAACATGTGCCATGAAACCACCAAGAAAGAACCTCATGTAAGAGAGATAAAGCCATGTTTAACACCTCCATAATAGAACTTAAACTCCATGATACATCAAGGTACATGATCCTCATACATGCACTCAAAACCAAGACCAAAAGATAGGGAGAAAATTATCATCACACCACCATCTCTAAAAATCAAGTACCCTACATTAGTGTTTCAGATTCCAAGCAAACCAAGCATGATAACCACCATCATTCAAGCTCTAAATCATGATATCATCTACTAGCATATTATAGCAACATTTAGAGAGAGAAACAACAACATGCATGTAAAGAAAAGTGCTATAATAGAGATGGTAGAGTGTTATATAGCCCGCTTTAAGGAAGATCAACTCCAAGGATCACAAGCTCCAAGAACACGATCACCAAGGGAGGATGAAGCTCCACCAAAGGATCCACTTTCAGCCATAAGATCACATCAAAAAGGACAAGGTACTAATGCCAAAGGTTGCTCAAGAAAAGAGGGCAAGAGAACCCTAGGTCGAACCACCATGGGTGATCCATAGTCTATGGCCGAGAAAAGAGAAGAAGATGGGGTATAAGATATGAATAAAATGTCACAAAATAAAGGCATACACTTACCAAGGTTGAAGATGAGCAAGAATCATCACATGCAAGGGATCTCGGCCACCAAGACCTCCAATATCATCTCTGCTTTCTCCACTAAGATCCAATGATGAGCAAAAGAGAGGGAGGAAGAAGGAAGACCAAAAGTTTCACTTACATGGAGAGAAAAGAGTTATATACCAAAGGATGAGAGAGGTAGGGTGAGGGGTGATGTGTCAACACCTACGGACACGAAAGGGACACTTGCCCACCCAAGAAACTCACATGCAACCACTTAAACCTTGTATGCACGAGGTGGTGATACAACCAATGTTGGGTCTCCACCGCTTAGGTCCCCAACACTTGGTTTCAGTTCCAACACCTCAAGGAAGTCGAAACAAAAGCACCAAAGAACCACCTGGTCCAGACAAAAAGGGTCACTAGATCACCAAGGTCGAAACAAGATACAAAGGGCAGCTGTCTCGACCTAAAACACTCCAAGGTCATAACGGTCGAGACAAAACACACCCAAGGGAGGTGTCTCGGTCGAGACAGTCATAAGACACACCAAGACAAGGGCCAAGACACTCAACAAATCATACATGGTCGAAACACTCAAAACCCTAGAAACCCTAATCACCTCTAGTGATGGTACCACTCAACTAAGGCTCAACCAAGGTTCCTCAAAGCATAAAAATCTCTCTCATGAAGCCAAGAAATACAAGGTACACTCTAGATGTGGCAAATTGCAAGATAAACCTCACAAATGGGTAAATTGCAATTTGACCCAAAGCAAGCACATAAAACACAACCATCATCCAAACAAGCTCAAACTGGAGACTTAAGCTCCCCACAAGCTCTAATGACATATCAAAAGATTAGATCAAGGTTCTAAGCACTTAATGAAGTAAAACAAATAGGGTTAGCCCAAAACATAGGTTAGGGGTCTTATAAGCAATAAACCCCTAACAAGGATTTTGCCCCCAAAATGTTAAGAAAAAAGAGACGAGTACTTCCTACACATCTCATCCTCAAGCTCCCACATGACTTCCTCAATGCCACGGTGAAGCCACAAAACCTTCACCAAGACTATGCCCTTCTTTTTCAACTTCTTCACTCTTTTATCAAGGATCAACACGGGTCCTTCAACATATGACATATCTTCTTCCAACTCAACCTCCACTGGATGAAGCACTAACTCAGTATCAGGGTGGCATTTCCTTAGGATAGACACATGGAATACTAGATGCAACCTGTGTAACTCAGGTGGCAACTCCAACTTATAAACTACCTTCCCAATACGTGCCACCATAGGGTAAGGTCCCATATACTTGGGAGCCAACTTACCCTTCTTCCCAACCTCAAGACACCCTTCTAAGGAGAGACCTTGAGATACACAATGTATCTCACTTAGAACTCAAACAGTCTACATTGATTATCAACATACGACTTATATTTGTCTTGTGGTACATTAAACTATTGTTATATCACTTTGATCTTCTCTGTCATCTACTATACAAGCTCATACCAAGAAGCTGATACTCACATGTCTCATACCAATACAAAGGAGATCTACAACATCTCCCATACAATGCCTCATATGGTGCCATGAAATGACCCTGCCTCCCAATAACCCCCAATTAAGGGAGGCTGAAAGGTCAGAGCCGCTATCCCAATACTCAAGATCCAAGGTTTGACATTTAATCAGAAATAATTATTAAACTCTACAAAAGACTAAACTGGAAAGTTGGAATAAAATAAAACTATGCATACCTCTTTGAAATTTCAGATCTAGACTTCTATCACCCGATAAAGTCTATTCTAACTAATCCTCCTTATACTTTAATTAGTAGCTTCACAATGTATCGATTTACTATTTGTCCTTTTCAATTTTGTATCTAAAATTCCGACAAACAAAACGTCGGTCAAAATATATGAATATGTCAGTATGTGGGTGACAAACAAGATTTCACAATTATTGGTAACAACCTAAATATCACAATTAAGTTATTAACAATTCAAATTACATTTTCAATGTGACATTCTCAACTGCTTTTTCCCTAAACCACAGTCTACCCTCTCATAGGGTTTTGTCCTTGCAAGGGACATAAGGCCACCTTCTCCATCCTGAGCTTGGTGCCTGGGGTCACCTCTCATGGTGCCCAATAGTCTTCCCTCTGGGGCTTGATCGAATAGACCTTCCCTTTGGGGCTTGGTCATGCATCTTACATCAGGGTGGCATGTAGGTTTGAGAATGCACATATATACTTAATTGTGATAATCATAGTGACTTTATAGGATTGCATAAATAAAACACTCAACAGTTTAGGTTGCATCCAATCAATCAAACGTATGAGAAAACTTCGTGAAACTAGATTGATTATTCATAAATAACCACATACCTGTTCTTCTGATTTGAGATAGAAATATTCCTGGCAAGTAGGAAATCCAAGAAAGAAAGCAAGCACACAATAAGATCCTAAAATAAGCATACAATTTCCTTTTACTACTCATGTTATCAAGATCTATCCAATCTAACTTGATCCTTAGGGTTTCTACTTCTTTTTAGGGTTTCACTTGCAATTAGGGTTTTGCTATCACTTTTATCACTACAAACCCTAAATAAGAAAAACTACTCATAAACCCTAATCATCATATCCTATCTCTCCTAACAGGCTTAGGATCAACATTTATCAACATATTTCCATATATTTCAAATTAAACATAATCATCTCTTCTTTTACCCTAAATTAGGGTTTCTAGATACATTATCATATATTCTTGGTTTAAAACCCTAAAACATGCAATTTCTCATCTAGATCAGATTTGAATCTACCATTATCATTCAACAGGTTATTATTACTCGAATTAACCCATTAAGCATCATAGATTCAATCATTAATCTCAATTAGGGTTTCTAACCTAATTTTAATGCACTTTTCATCAACTTAACATACTTTTGCAATTAGGAATGAAATCATGTTCTCAAACTATTTTTATCATGTTCCTCATATTTTTCTAAGAAATTTTCATATATTGAGTTTATTCATCGGAGCTTCCTAGCAATTACTATTGATTTTCTTAAATTAATAGGTTTTGGCCAATCAGGGCGCGCCACGTGTCATGGCGACTCATCTGAGTCAGGCCAGTGGGGCCGGGCTGAGCCAAATCGGCAATCGGACCCCCAGTGAGGCACTGCCTCGTCAACATTCAAACTAAACAAAAGACGATATGGGCAATACCTTAACGAAGGACACAGAGGGGAAATCTAGTAATCAACAAGGCGGTCTTTTTCTTCCTCGCACCAAAGCAAGAAATGAGCCCGCGGTCAACCCGGTGGTTGACTCTGAGATCTCTTCCACCAGTGAGCAAACTAGGAGGCCAGGAAGCTTCACTGCCTCCAACCGAACTCAACCACCTACTCAATTTCCCATTCACGTCGTGCCTTCACCTCCAACAGGTTGTCGGAGCTCCAGTAAGGTCAAATGGAAGATGAGGGGGGAGGTCGAGATGGATTCTTAAATTGAACTCCCCAAAACACTCCTCATCACTCTCCGAAAGCTATAGGGTTGAGAGTTGCGATGTCGGTGCCCTCACAAGCCCTCCCTTATATATAGGGTCGAAGGAGCTATCCTGTTGGATTGGGGACTCTCCCAATCGACGACCAAACCACCCAAATGTAGGGTCAGTTCGCACCAGAATCCTTTCCCAAAGCCAGAGGAGTTCTTCTCGCTCTCAAACAATCTTTCCTCTTCGAGAAAACATCTGATCAAGGATCTCATACGTGGACTCTACGCAAGCAGTCCCCACGAGACTGGGATTTATTCCCAGCAGTTGGATCGCCAATCCAACGGTCCTGCTTAATCCAAAAATTGGGAAAATCGGGATTAAATTCCCAATGTCACTGTGACACATTATCTTATGTGATTAATTCTTTCACTTTAGGATAATTTCTAAATTTCAGATCTTAGAAACTGTGTATCGTTTTGCAACCAAAATTTGAGGGTTTCTCTCTTTTTCCTATATCTACTCACATACCAAATATGAGTCCCAAATTCCAAAGGAAAGGGCTTTTTCTTCAAAGTCAAGTTATTCTTTAATTAGCCTTATTTAATGGTTATTTTCTCTTGCTTAAACCATTATCTTGCTATTTTGGACTCCTTGGACCTCAAGGAACCCTAAAGGCATTAAATCCCCTCATGGAGGATATTCCCTTTCCTTCTAGAGGTTTCTACCTATTTCTTTTCTCCTTTTCTTATTTATTCATTTATCATTTGAATTTCCTTTTTCTTTTTCTTGTTATTGGGCCCAACAACCAATAAAGCCCACTAAGCAAATCATTATTTTTTCATATGTCTTTAATAGGAGAAATTGCTTTTCTCACCAAAAGAACCCAAAAATTAGGGTTGTAACATCCTTCCCCTCTTATAGGAATTTTGCCCTCAAAATTCCACCAAGAATACAAACAAATAGGATAAGACTTTCTTATGTCCATCATGGCTCCCATGTGGCTTCACCCTCTCCATAGTGCTTCCAAAGAACCTTAATCTTCTTATATTCTTACATCTAATTTCTCTCTCACCTTGGTATCTCATACCCTCGTTGGTGACTCAGGACATTTCAACCTCTCTCTCAAAGCTTAATAGGTTCATGGCTCAACACATGGCTCAGATACCTCACATAGCACTCTAGATTGGACTCATGAAACACACCATACATCAGGTTATCCTGAGGGGTAAGGCTAAACACAAGCATCTCCACCAATCCATCTCAAATGGACCCATGTATCAGGGACTCAACTTTCTCAGCTATAGCTCAGAGGGGTTGGGTTTTCATAACACATATTCTCCCACAATGAACTGCATGCCAGTCTGCTTTACATTAGTTCATGACTCATGTCACCCCTGGGCTTTCTCAGCCATCACACGACCAAAGCGACTTCATTTGCACACATTGTGGTCTCTCTGATATTCACAATGTCCTCTCACTGACAACATCATAGTGAAATGATGACCGAAACCACCTACCTCATAGAGCTTCTTACATCCCGATACTGGCTATGGTGGTTAACATCACAACTCTCATAGGACAAGAACTATCCCCATGTATCACCCTGAACGAGCACACATGCTCACATTAGACCCTCTAGTCTGGATTATACTCTATCAGTTGGGGGTGATAAACTGTGCTAAACTTCAAATTGGTGTCAAGTTCTTCATGTACCTACTTCCACCACAGTGAACTTGAGGTCATGCCTCAGATATTGAACTTGAATCATGGTGCAGTTGAACTATCTCTCTCTCTCATATATAGTTCAACTAGATCTGTCACCCTGACAGTGCTCTCTCATAAGAAAGGGATTAGGTCTCCTTGGTAAGGCGATCTATCATAACCCGTATTGTGTCATGACCTCTCTCTGTCTAGGGAAGACTCATCACAACGTCCATGGTGATCCACTCTCATTCCCTCTCGGGGACTCTTCACTCTCCATAGCAACTCACTGGGTAACTGGTGTTGTTCCTTCACCTCCTGACATTCATGGCGGCAAGACACATGCAACTCTATGTACTCTTTACCTCAGGCATTCAAAGTACTACTGTAACTTTAACCATCTTGGTAGTACTACGACATACTTGAAATCATGAGCCTCTATTAGTCATGATTCCTCAAGGTGACTTCTCAGAAACCCTAGAACACTCTATTCATGGTTTCCATCACCTTCCTTTCTTGAGAAGTGTATCTGAGGTTCTTACAACCACCCTTCTATCTCATCAAGCTCCAGGCTAGCTAACCAAGCTACCACTAACTCAACCAACAAGTCTAGTTGGACCAGATGGGTAGCCCTATATGTCTCACAAACTTAGGGGCCACCTAACCACCTCTTATAGCCTCTGTATTGGCTAAGAAGACAACTGCGTCTCAACTAGAGCATCCATTACCACCTTACATACTTATGTGCTAGGTAATAGTGAAGACATATACCTTCATGTATTCCACTTATCATCTCATCTCATATTTTAGTTCTATCTTCATCAAGAAAACTTTGAGCTCACCATCTCGGTTATCAAACTCAAACATATATCCCTCATAAATTCCATATGTTCCTGATAAGAACACCCTCATATGATGACTACCTTAGTCCTCTTCACATTTGAAAACCATTCATACAACTTACATGTCCAAAAGGTATGCTACTATCTCTATCCTCATGCATCAAAGCAATGTTTCAACTCGTATCATCTTTATCCTTAGTGTATGGCATGTGTATTGCCCTATCTCTCCCACCCATAATGAGAGGAAATAAGCATTTTGCTGCAGTCCAAATACAGAGTTCATCCCATTCTAAGAGTAGAGATGATACATCCCACATCGCCAGTACACCTTCCAATCTAAGTTGAAACGTGCATCACATGTCTCCACATCATGAACATCTTGGTATCAGGTTTACTTCCATGGAAATTGGTCTCAAACACACTTGGGTTGTCACACAATCCTTAGTCATCTCCTCTAGGTCTGTAGGGTGCTAGTACTTTTGGTGTCATCCCTCTTCCCTTATGCAATCAAGGATTTAGGAAACTCCTACTCCCATCAGTCTTATCCCTACTTGACCTCAGTATTAGACTTAGGATTCAATCATGGTACATCTCAAACTTGAAACCTTACCCAAGTCTCCATCATCTCGCTTGGCATACGTGGTCAAACTTACATCCTTTCATAGGGGTCATAGCGACCTACCTACCTCCGTCAGGCCCCATACAGGTTACCTCCATGGCAACACATCAGCATGCCCTTAGAGATGGTTATCTATGGGTCTATAGGTTCATTGTAATACTATGTGCTCTATATTTAGCTCCTCAAGCTCCTATGAGAGACCTCTTTAGGTTATCTAAAACCTAAACCAGAAGCTAATACTCACCCTGTAGAAGGGTCCCTCCCCAGGATGGGAGAAAACTATCTCTTAATAGAAACAAAGGTCACAAACATCCCCACATCTAGGGTTTACATTATCGTGAGCATGCTTATCTCTAGCAAGTTACTAAGGCACGTGGCTAACAAGAAGACCACTCACTAAACCATGCTATGTCTCCTTGGTATGTCATACGTGTTCCTATCCCCCAACATTGGACCAAGATCATACATACATATGTCACCAACCTATATGTGAGGGGTTCATCAAATGTATACCTTAGTCAAAGGGGTTTCCTCTTTCTCTAAACATGAGGGGTGCCATGCTCGAATCTATAGAAACTCAAACATCTTCATGAGCATCAGGTGCACCAGGTGCTACTACTTCCCCTCTTGGTCTAGGAACCCTAGGTTCACTTTTATGCATCAACTGCCTAACTTCATGCTCAACCTTTCAACCACAAACCAAATAGGTACATGGTACAAAATGCAATTCCTACTCTTATTCCACGTGAACAACACCTCAGAGTTCTACACTAGGACAACCAACTAGATATGAGGTCTCACAACTTGATATTATACCTCTTCAGTCTAAGGAAATTTCTTCTTATACCTACAGGGTAGGCATCTAAAACATCTATACCTTGGTTGCAAGAGCCTCTTTCTCTTTCTAGGGTTTGGTTCCTGTAAAGGAAATCATGATATGTCAAGCCTCCAAGGGTCATGCACGTAGCAACCACAACCATCCTCTTAGGTCGTGCATGCTAGGTCAAAACATACCCAACTTCTAATGGTTCCTCCTGTCTCAGAGTCTAAGCTCCCAACCTTCTTGCTCAGGTCTTGTTTTCTCTCTAGAGCTAACCCTACAACTAACCTTACCACTGGAGGTTCTCTCCCTAAGAAGGTGGATCAAGCTCTTAAGGATACATGCATACACCTACGTGGGTGAAATGTATGATCCAAACTTGTGTTCGATCAAGGTTATCCAAAGTTGTACATGCTTATCTCATAAACTATCCAACATGCCCTTCTGGCCTAGGTCTCAACCTACTGCCAGCACTACTGACGTGCTCTCCTACATAGGTGGATGCCTCTTTTATTCTCATAAAACCCCATAAAGGTTTCTATATGGTCACCACTATCCTTTTTGATGAAGGAGCTATCCTTCACCCTAACAAGCACAACCTTTCCAAGGTCGGGTCACCAATCACACTAGGTCAAACCTAGCTCCTGCTTCTCATGGGTTCTCAAAACCAATATGCATGTCCACCCACGTACATGGTAGACCATGATATCTATCTCATCATTTCATCTCTCTCTATCAACCTCTTAGGGTTAGGGTTAGCATCATCCTCAGAGGATTCTCTAGGTCTCAACCTCTTCCCAGAGGCCTCTACCTCCAAGGCTAACTCTCTACTATCATCTTGACAAAAACGTCTAACCTCAGGTCTCTCCTGAGGGCACACCAACACATGTCATGCAAACTAAGCATGCAACTAATCGTTAGTTTATGCATAAACTATTAAACTTATGTCCATGACATCTTGTTTACATGATTTTCATTAATTTGATGGAGGATTCCTTAATCTCATCATACATACCTTGACCTCAAGAGGGTGGGGAGGAGAGAGAAAAACCCTAAATCTTAGAATCATTAAATGAATTAGGGTTGAGAAGGGACGAAATAGATGAGAGTCTTAATAGGTATATTATTTTGAGTCAAAACCTCAAACATTGGCCAAGTAGTCACACTGCATCGGGGAGTCCTCGTGACCGACTAGCGGGGTGGAGGAAAATCTTTCCAGCCCCAGGACCGTGATCCTTTTCTAGACACCTCAGTCTTGGGAAAATCCTCTAATAACTCCCTTGTTTCTACAAAGTTTGTAAAATTTAATAATTACTAAGGATTAAATGAGAAACCAAGGCTCTGATACCAAATATAATGACTCCACCTCCCAATCATTGTTCGGGAAATCAATCCGCACGACCGCATATACTCCCGCATATACCTATTCAGTCACCCTACCGCACCGCATATTACTAATCGGTTTATTAAGTGGTCATGGGCCGCATATACTCCCACTTGGCCGATTAAGCGACCGATTAAACTCCACTTTTCTAAAAGCCCACAACTTATGTTCATGCATTTCGTACATACATGCATACATATACACACATTTCATTATATATTTAAATTGAGATATATAATCATTAAATTATATGTATACATTGTAATACATATAAAAATTTTCCACACGCATTTGTACATTTATTCAAATACCTTTTTATATATTAACATGTATAGATACATATACAATATACCTAAATATACAATCACATATTTGTGCATCTATATATACATTTTGATTTATTCAAATTTATACACACTCTACACATATTTGTACATTGATTTACCTACATTTTAGTATTTGTACATATATTACAAACACATTCCATATATAGACATATATACATATATAAGCATATCATACAGCATACATGTATAATAATATATTTTTAAGTAAATAGATGTACATTCCTTCTCTATATATTTTAATTTATGATCTCGATATATTAATTTATATATAATTAGTTTATTGAAATAAAAAATCGAAAACCGCATATACTCCCGTATATACTCCTGCATACCGCATATACTCTATGCAGTACCCTCTCCGCCCGTACACTGCTTTCCTGAACAATGCTCCCAATAACCCCCAATTAAGGGAGACCGAAAGGTCAAAGCCGCTATCCCAATACTCAGGATCCAAGGTTTGACATTTAATTAGAAATAATTATTAAATTCTACAAAAGACTAAACTGGAAAGCTGGAATAAAATAAAACTTTGCATACCTCTTTGAAATTTCAGAT
This sequence comes from Alisma plantago-aquatica, assembly GCA_963693085.1. Classification (NCBI taxonomy): domain Eukaryota; kingdom Viridiplantae; phylum Streptophyta; class Magnoliopsida; order Alismatales; family Alismataceae; genus Alisma; species Alisma plantago-aquatica. Next base: position 43,858,292 of record OY856410.1, on the reverse strand, counting down.
CTAGACTTCTATCACTCGATAAAGTCTATTCTAACTAATCCTCCTTATACTTTAATTCGTAGCTTCACAATGTATTGATTTACTATTTGTCCTTCTCAATTTTGTACCTAAAATGCTGACAAACAAAATGTCGGTCAACATAAATGAATATTTTGGTATGTGGGTGACAAACAAGATTTCACAATTATTGCTAACAACCTAAGTATCACAATTAAGTTATTAACAATTCAAATTACGTTTTCAATGTGACATTCTCAACTGCTTTTTCCCTAAACCCTAGTTTACCCTCTCTTAGGGTTTTGTCCTTGCAAGGGACATAAGGCCACCTTCTCCATCCTGAGCTTGGTGCCTAGGGTCACCTCTCATGGTGCCCAATGGTGTTCCCTTTGAGGCTTGACTGAATAGACCTTCCCTCCAGGGCTTGGTCATGCATCTTACATCAGGGTGGCATGTAGGTTCGAGAATGCACATATATACTTAATTGTGATCATCATAGTGACTTTATAGGATTGCATAAATAAAAATTTCAATAGTTTAGGTTGCATCCAATCAATCAAATGTTTGAGAAAACTTCGTGAAACTAGATCGATTATTCATAAATAACCACATACCTGTTCTACTGATTTGAGATAGAAATATTGCAGGCAAGTAGGAAATCCAAGAAAGCACACAACAAGATCCTGAAATAAGCATACAATTTCCTTTTACTACTCATGTTATCAAGATCTATCCAATCTAAATTGCTCCTTGGGGTTTTTACTTCTTTTTAGGGTTTCACTTGCAATTAGGGTTTTGCTATCACTTTTATCACTACAAACCTTAAATGAGAAAAACTACTAAAAACCCTAATCATCATATCATGTCTCTCCTAACAGGCTTAGGATCAACATTTATCAACATATTTCCATATATTTCAAATTAAACATAATCATCTCTTCTTTTACCCTAAATTAGGGTTTCTAGATACATTATCATATATTCTTGGTTTAAAACCCTAAAACATGCAATTTCTCATCTAGATCAAATTCAAATCTACCATTATCATTCAACATGTTATTATTACTTGAATTAACCCATTAAGAATCATAGATTTAATCATTAATCTCAATTAGTGTTTCTAACCTAATTTTAATGCACTTTTCATCAACTTAACATACTTTTGCAATTAGGAATGAAATTAGGCTCCCAAACTATTTTGATCTTGTTCCTCATATTTTTGTGAGAAATTTTCATATATTGAGTTTATTCATCGAAGCTTCCTAGCAATTACTATTGATTTTCTTAAATTAATAGGTTCTGGCCAATCAGGGCACGCCACGCGTCTGGGCGACTTGTCTGAGTCAGGCCAGCGGGGTCGGGCCAAGTCAATCGGATTGTGCCAAATCGGAAGCCAGACCCCCAGAGAGGCGTTGCATCATCATCGTTAAAACTAAACAAAAGACGATATGGGCAATACCTTAACGAAGGACATGGAGGGGCAATCTAGTAATCAACTAGGAAGTCTTGTTCTTCCTTGTGCCAAAGCAAGCACTGAGCCCACGGTCAACCCTGTGGTTGACTCCGAGATCTTGTCCACCAATGAGCAAACTAGGAGGCCAGGAAGCTTTGCCGCCTCCAACCAAACTCAACCGCCTACTCAATTGCTCATTTACGTCGTGCCTTCACCTCCAAAAGGTTTTCAGAGCTCCGACGAGGTCAACTGAAAAATGAGGGGGTAGGTCGAGATTCATTCTTAAATTGAACTCACCAAATATTCCTCATCACTCTCCAAAAGCTCTAGGGTTGAGAGTTGCAATGTCGGTGCCCTCACGAGCCCTCCCTTATATATAGGGTCGAAGGAGCAGTCCTATTGGATTGGAAACTCTCCCAATCAATGACCAAACCACCCACATGTAGGATCAGTTCACACCAGAATCTTCTCTCGACGCTAGAGGAGTTCTTCTCGCTCTCAAACGATCTTTCATCTTCAAGAAAATATCTGATCAAGGATCTCGCAGGTGGACTCTGCGTAAGCAGTCCCCGCGAGACTGGGATTTATTCCCAACCGTTGGATTGCCATTCCAACGGTCACACTTAATCCAAAAATTGGGAAAATTGGGATTAAATTCCCAATGTCACTGTGACACATTATCTTATGTGATTAATGCTTTCACTTTAGGATAATATCTAAATTTCATATCTTGGAAACCGTGCATCATTTTGCAACCAAAATTTGAGGGTTTCTCTCTCTTGCCTATATCTACTCACATGCCAAATATGAGTCCCAAATTCCAAAGGAAAAGAGATTTTCTTCAAAAGCAAGTTATTATTTAATAAGCCTTATTTAATGGATATTTTCTCTTTCGTAAACCATCATCTTGCTATTTTGGACTCCTTGGACCTCAAGGAGCCCTAAAGGCATGAAATCCCGTCATGGAGGATATTACCTTGCCTTCTAGAGGTTTCTACCTCTTTCTTTTATCCTTTTCTTATTTATTTATTTATCATTTGAATTTCCTTTTTCTTTTTCTTATTATTGGGCCCAACAGCCAATAAAGCCCACTAAGCAACCAATAAGGCTATTGTACATGAAATTCATACATTCCAAAACAAATCACATCATTATTTGTTCTTATGTCTTTAATAGGAGAAATTGCATTTCTCACCAAAAGAACCCAAAAATTGGGGTTGTAACATGCCATATCGATGCTTCTCTAATATCTATTATTATAAGAAAACTCTATCAAACTGATGTGGACATCCCAACTGCCCAAAAATACAAAACACAAGCTCTCAATAGATCCTCCAAGGTTTGTATGGTCCTCTCAGACTGACCATCTCTCTATAGGTGGAGGACAATACTGAACCTTAACTATGTACCCAAAACGGTGTGCAAATTCTCCAAAAAATGACTCATAAATTGAGGACCTATATCTAACATGATAGTAGCTGGGACACCATGCAAACACACTATCTCATCAATATATATCTCACCTAAATGGAATCATGACCTTTGGCTATCCTATGGAGAGAAACCACAAAGTCCATCATAACATGATCCCATTTCCACAAAGGTAAGGCTTCTGATGCTCTACTTTAACTTGCTAGCACACTACACACTTGGCCATGAAATCAGCCACATCATGCTTTAAGCCAGGCCACCAATACAAATCTTTTAGATTGTGGTACATATTTGTGCTACTTGGATGCATAGCATACATTGAAGAGTGAGCCGCTTACAGAACCACCTTCCTCAAATTACCAACTTTAGGAACCACAATTCTATTATGGTAACACATTGTCCCATCCTATGCCTCATGGAAGCCATCATGATTCTCACTGCCAAACTTTGATTGTATCTATTGTATCAAAGTATCAACCTGTTGCACCTCTTTCATCTACTGTTGCAACATGAACTTCACCTGCAATTGTGCCCACAACCCAACTAACAAGCAAACTGCTAGCTTCATGTTCATTTGACGCAAGGGGACCAACATGTCTCACTTATGGCACACCAAGGAACACAATTATGCCTTCTCTACAAATGATGAAGAAGAAGAATTTCTACTCAGTGCATCTACCACAACATTCACCTTTCCTGGATGGTAATCAATAGTGCAATCATAGTCCTTGATTAACTCCATCCAACACTGTTGCCTCATGTTCAACTCCTTATGTGAGAAGATGTACTTCAAGTTCTTGTGATATGTGAATATCTAACACTTATCTACATATAGGTAGTGTCTCCAGATCTTTAAAGCATGAACCACTACAACTAGTTCTAGATCATGGGTTGGGTAGTTCTCCTTGTTCTTCTTCAACTGTCATGATGTAAAAGAGATCACATTCTTATCTTGGATCAGCACACAACCCAATCCATTCCTCGACTCATTGTAGAAAACTACGTATCCTTTCCCTTGCTTCGGTAAAACTAGCAATGATACACTTTTCAACTTCTCCTTCAAAGTCTGAAAGGCATGTTGACACTTGTTATCCTAGAAAAAAGGCACATCTTTCCTCGTCAGCTTCATTAGGGGTAATGCCACTGAGTTGAAGTTCTTGATGAACCTCTTGTAGTATCCTGCCAACCTTAGAAAACTACACACTTATGTTGGCATATTCGGTTATTCCCACTCTAGAATGGATTAAGCCTTCTTGCGATCCATATGAACTCCCTCATCAGATATCACATGTCATAGAAATGACACCTCCTTCAAGCAAAACTTGCACTCGTTGAACTTGGTGTACAATTGATGCTATCTCGACAAGGTCAATGCCTATCGAAGGTGTTGTTCATGTTGTTGAATGTCTCTGGAGAATATTAGGATATCTTCTATGAAAAAAACCATGAACTAATTAAGAAATGGCCGAAACACCATGTTCATCAAGTCCATGAACATTTTTGGTGGATTGGTCAGCCCAAATGGCATAACTACGAACTCGTAGTGACCATACCTCGTGCTAAAAGCTAACTTAGTTATATCTACTGCCTTGATCTACAACTGGTAATACCCTAATCGCAGGTCTATCTCTTATAACACTATGGCACCACGCAACTGATCCAACATGTCATCTATCCTTGGAAAAGGATACTTGTTCTTTATCGTCACCTTGTTTAACTGTCTGTAGTCTATACACAGTCTCATTGACCCATATTTCTTCTTTACAAACAACATGGGAGCACCCCATGGAGACGTGTTGAATTTGATGAAACCTTTCTCAATCAGCTCTTGCAACTGTTTCTTCAACTCTGCCATCTCAGCTGGAAGCATCCTGTATGGTGTCTAAGCTATCGTTTGTGTGCCGGGAACTATATTGATCTCAAAATCAATCTCTTAGGGTGGGGGAACACCCCAGAACTCATTGGGGAACACATCCTTAAATTCACAAACATCTGGCACCTCCTAGATACTAGGACTCCTTACCTTAATTCCATCACATGTGCCATAAACACCTCACAACCTTGTCTCATCAACTTCTCATCCACCATCACCAACACTAGACACATCAGAAGAATATTCCTATCTCCTTGGAAGATCCATGTCACATCACTATCTACAAACATCTCCCTCTTAGCATCATAGTCTAAAACCACCTGGTACTTCTCCAAGGTGTCCAATCCAAGGATCACATTGAATCCATGCATATCAAGTGGTATGAAATCCACTTGAATGTTATGTCCTTAAAAAGAAAAGACATAGGAAGGAAACACCTCCCACAACACTTTAGAACCAATGAGCGGGGTTTCTAAGTAAATACTATCTCACATACGACTATAGGAAAAGAACAACTATCAATCACTTCTCAAGTGACAAAAGAGTTTGTCGCACCTCGGTCAACCAAAATAGATATAAATCAAGAAGAAGACAAATCAAAATGAACTAAATCCATCTAACCTATCACTACTTGTAGTTGACCACTCCTTCTGATTGACTCATAACATAGAATCGAGCTATTTCCCATTGCCATCCCCATTCTCTACTAGCCTGTCTAAAAGAACTAGCATGTGATGCTTGTCCACATCCTCATCCTCAACTACTACTAAATTGTTGTCTCTATAAGCCCTATTGACTCTGTCACAATTGTTGGGTCACCTTATCATCTATCATGGGGTAGTACATCTTTGTATGCTCAACCTAGCCACACTTAGAGCATGTCTTTCTCTCATACCACAACCTTGATGGCCCTATCACTGATACTGAAGCTTTATTATGGGTTCCTGTTGGTGGAAGACTATGAACTCCACCTCTACTCAGTGACCACTGTGTTTGTACACTTGGCCTCAGTGGTGCTGATGGTTCCGAGTACCTAGGCTTTTTAAAGCCTCTAGATGACTATCCCTGGTACTATTTCGGTCTCTTCTTGGCACTCTTCTCATGCTTCTCAACCACTAACCTCTCTATCCTTCTAACTGACTCCACAAATGTGGCAAACTTCTCTCTGCTCTCTAGGGATGACACCAACATCGTCATCTTCACACTCAGACCCTTCTTAAAATGCCCGATCCTCTCCTGATCTATAGTAACCATGTGATGATAGAACCTCAACAACTCCATAAACTTCACTTCATACTCTTTGATCGACATGGATTCCTGTCTAATCCTCTCAAACTGGGATATCTTCTTATCCATATATATATGAGGAAAGTACTGACTGACAGACTCATGTCAGGACTCCTCCTAATTAATAGCAACACCAGGCCTCTTCTCCTCTTCAATGGTCCACCAATGGCAAACACTCCCCTTCAAAAGATACACAACAAGCTTCACTTTGTCCACCTCGGGGATGCTAAGGATCTTGAAGGCCTTCTCTAACTCCATCAACTAAAGATCTACATTGACTAGATCATCTGTACCAATATACTCCACAACCCCAACACGTCTCATCCTCTCAAAGGTCTTCCTAGATCCTGAAGATTCAACATTGGGTACAACTACTCTTGACTTTGGTCCAAGCATCCTGTCTGCCATGTGCTTCCCAAATAAAGACTGAAAGTTAGGGTTTTCCATCATGGTCGGGTCAAATTAAGGAACCTCAGGTGCCCGGTCTTCTTGCGTATGCTCCCTTGAACTACCTCCAAGTGCAACAACACTACTCTCTACAACATATTCTTTGTGTTCTCCAGACATGTTTTCTACTTTTTTTCTTCTTTTGCGTAAGAAGAAGTCACTAAAAGATAAACTAGAGGACATTAGAATAGACACAAACCCTAGTCCTAGGTCACTGTAGACTCGGTGAACTTAAAGCTCAGATACCAACCAAACTATGACACCCCGATGTGCCATAGATGAGATTACTCAAAACCAAATGTGGAATTATAATTAGACAAGAGGATTATCAGAATACACAAGAAATTAAAACTGATTTGGCAAAAGCACCATAAGCCAAAAACTTATCACGTATAGGTCTACAAGCCTACCACATGTATTATATGTCATAGCACAAGGTGCTTACATCACTCTGCACCATCATTCATGTCATTAACCTATCACATGAAATAGTTGTTCCCCATATATACATATACACATGCCATATCTGTACAACCATGAGTCACAGGACAAAAACCTCATATGGATAACGTATCAACAAAACACAACAAGAAAACCCCCAAAGACCTCATTGTATAGGGACGACATCTAGGACTCTATTACCAAAATACTAGCAGCACATCCAACCTTATCAGCTACTGATCTAGTTACTGCTCTTCCTCAGATGCACGATCTCTACTTCTTCATGCACGACCACCTAAAAGATGTGGAAACCCACGGGGTGAGACCAAACGTCCCAGAGAGAGATATAACTCTCTGCTAACGTCTATTAAAGCACATATAATAATCATGTAGGTAAAGTAATTAACAAGTTGAGTAGATTCATCTAAAAAATATATATTCATCTGGGTTTTGGCCATAACCATGCTATACATACACCCTCAAAATTGATTTTATGGCGATGTGTGTAAATTGTATATATTTGTCATATCATATATATATGTATATATATTCATATGGGTTCTTATGTGATGATTAGACAGATGTGCACATCAACTGGTTTAAATATTTTCATCGCATGCAATAAATAAACATGTTAAATCCAAAATCTGATCATGTCGATTAGCCCAAAATATAATTAAATGGCATGGCTCTGATACCACAATAGGGAAATACGACATCAGATAGGCAACATAAACAAAAAATTTACTGACATATTTTGCATTAACCAACAAATCATGTCAATAACTATGCAGTGGGAAGGATGGTTACACGAAGATATACATGGTCTGGAGCAAGTCCAACAACAATCCTTATTGATATAGATGCACACTCTATCTTGGACAGTGTCTGTGTAGCTCCTGGTTGCACTAGGACTTGTCTGAATGCTCCTCCATGGACCACATACTCGGACAAAAATGGTAGTGGCTCCTCTGATCTTGTTAGGGACTGCAAGTTGATGTTGCCCTCCTAGCAGCAACCAAAGGACTCTTACCTCTAGATTAGTCCACGCATACCAACTAGAACTCTTATCATCCTACTAGAATGGTCAGGAAGGAGTTGTTCCTCCCATTGGTTTATTAGTCACCAACCTTCTCTCCCACAACAATGATCCTTAGTTGTTTCTCTCCCTTTTGTATCCCTATCCTTCCCTATTCAGGTAGGACTTGCCTGGGCTCTCGTGGTTACTACAACTAGAGAGGTCAATAATTTTTAGAGCAACTGATTATCAATTATTTGTATTATACTCTAGGAATCCCCCAATACTTCTCTATTTATATTAGAGGCCAGGGTCAGGGTTCCCAATCTGTGAGGGAGTGGAAGGGACTGCAAGATCTCAAAATTTTGCAACAAGTTTGGAAACTTCACAACCTACAACAGCTGATACGGTCATCTGGCACACCTAGATGGTCATTTGGCACGTGAGACGATCATCTCATAGTTTCCCAATTGTACACGAAATTGGCAATTCAATTCTTATCAATGTTGGACATTGATTTCCTTACACAACATTTAATGTACAAGAGAAACAAATAGGGAAATGTCTAGAACCTTCCTTCAATCAAAACTGGACCATCTCACCTATGCCAGACGACCGTCTCAGTCACCTAGATGGTCATCTGGTGACCCTAGTTGAGACAAACAGTTGGGTCAGTTCACTTCTTAACTAATATCAACTCAAATCAATCCTGACTCTCCAGACGCCCGTCTCAACATTTGAGATGGCCGTTTGGCACTCTCTAGATGCCTGTATCAACCCTTGAGATAGCCGTTTACCAGTGTTGTCAGGTTGTTTGTTGCATGAATCAAATACCTAAACACTTTCGTACTTAATTCAATTGTCATTCAAGATCTGAACTCCTCTTCTAGGTGAGTTCTTATGTGTGTGACCCTATAGGTCCCATATCATATTGGCAGTGATTGTCTATAAAACTTATGACATCAAAAGAAAAGAGTGGTGCCTAGTGGCACATCAGTGCTACCCAAGTGAATGGAAAGTTGGGGGGCAACTTCAACCTACAATCTGTGTATGGTGTTATAGTGTTTGTATAGTCCCTTTGTCGCTTATATCCAGATTAACTGGGAGGCATGGAGCAATCATCCTCATTATTATTCAATCTTGTTTCTTAAATTAGAGCATACTGCATGAGTTATATGTAAGCTCAATATCATATATTGACTCACATGCATATGGCCATAATTTTCTCAATGTCGCTAATTAAGAGGCCTTGGATATCATACTCCTGTAGGAGGGACAAATCCCATCTCTATAACTCACAATCAGTCCCCATGTGTCAAAATAACCCAATCATCACCTTTATAACAATATATGTTTCATGATGGCGTTTGATGATGTCAAAGTGTACCCAATGACATGTGATGAGTGTAGTGATTTTAGGTCTAAGAACCACAACCACCACCATCACTGCGAGAGATGAATATGACTTCCATGATGATGGCTTCTATGTGTCAGTCTCACCGTGGGTCTGTCAGATACACTGTTCTCTAACATGTATGTGTGTGCTTGGTTTGATATTGCCATATCATGACTAATGAGATTCTATCATCACACAACTCACACTCTGATCTTATTTGTTATTGTTGTCTATCAACCTTCCACAATAACAACTGATTAGGGACATAATGAGAATGTATATATGTACTCTTAAAATCCGTATGATCTCATTTCTTCCAAGTCACGTACTTGAAGACATATGTCATTGAGTAATACTATTCTCTAGACATTTATTTTGTTATTCATTATCTCATAAGTGAATATACAAAATAAATTGGAAGCTTGAATTTATTATTAATCAAATCATTTATATGTTATGCCATTACAATCATCGTATGATTGGATATCTAGGCATACATACCAACAAACTCCCACTTGCACTTAGAGACAATCACCCATGGATCTCATCCCGATGACCTAACATGACCATCATGCTTTAGTTGCAAAACTGCTTTTGTAGCGGGTTTGGCAACATGTGCTTTAAGTTGGTATTTTGCAATTTTCTCATCTCTTTGTTGTATGAGTACTCGTATGAGATCGAAGTACCTTAGTGTGATATCCAAGATTCCCAGCCTAACTAGTAACTCCATTCTTATCATCAATATTTCTATTGTGTCATCAATGGTTAGAATCTCACACAAATTCATCCGTATGAACTTCTTGATCCTTACAATATCCTCTGTTGTTCTTATAACACAAAGATACTCATCTTATTTTGTAGATCCAAACAACTATCATTATCTTAGAACCCTTTCTATCTTACAATTCTCACTTGTCATCAAACATAAATTTAGATTGCAATCATCATGTCAGTTTGGAAGCTTGCACGGGTGTAACCCTTTACATACAACTCTTCCTTATTACCATAACTAAGGAATCAATCCTTTAAGTGCTTCTCAAGCATCTAAGGATGTTCTTTATGGCAGTTCAGTGACTAGATGACTGGATATCCTCTCATCATGTCCAATACATACGAGATTCCTAGATATCTTCTCATCATGACCAAGACATACGAGATAACAAGATAAGTACATAACATTGTATTCAAGATAGATCCAATTGTAAATGCATATGTCATCTATCCATGTGTTCCTATTCTTCATAAGAGTTGGGACACTAGGCTACTGAGATACTAACTCCATGGATTCTCTCATTGAGTTTTGCATGTTGAACCCTTCAACATCTTTCCAATGTATGTGCTCTTAATTTGGTCAAGAAGCTTTCAAGATCTATGTCTATAGACCTCAATCCCTATCTCATAATATGCTTTGCCTAAACCCTTCATATAGAAGGTATTTTCCTTGCCAAGTTTTAACATATGCAAGATAAGGACGTTATTCTCCATCATTATGTGAAATATTAATATGATCCCACTAAATCTTTTTTAATCACATATTTCATCTTCATTTTGACTCAAGTCAAACCATTTGACTGTCTTGTCAAATAGAAAATTTTAGGTATGGGATGCTTCAATCCTCAGATTGACCTTTGTAGCTTATAGACTTTATTTTCATTCTTGGATTTATAAAATCATTAGGTTGTGTCATGTACACATCCTCTTAATTATTTTAATTAAGGAATATGGTTTTAACATCCATGTGTCAAATCTCACAATCATACTAAGCTGCAACGGCAAGCATGATCCAGATGGATTTAACCATGGTAACTGGTGAAAATACTTCATTATGTTCAACACTTTGAACTAGTTTGAAACTCTTTGCAACCAATTTACCTTTCCATGTTGGTCTTCTTATAAAAACCTAAATGCACCATATGGGTTTTACCCCTTTAGGTGGATCTAGCAAGGTCATACTGTGTTGGAGTATATGAAGTCCAACTTTGATCCCATGTCCTCAAGCCATTTCTCAGATTTTGGTCCCTTAATAGTTTGTAGGAAGGTTGTTGACTCATCATTATGATCAACTCATCACCTTCTTGAGTTATAAGATATCATAATTCAATATCTACTGATCACATCAGTAAATATAATGAGGTACTTGTAACTATCTTTATCATTCATCCAAAAAGGTCTACGTACATCAATATGTACAAATCCTAATGGAATAGTTTATCTTCTACTAAATCTAGTGAAGATGCTTTTGTTATTTTGCAAAAAAAAAGACATGCATGTATCTATTGGTTCAATACCCAAAAGATTATGGAAAACCATCATATGGATTCTAGAAAGGCATTTCTCATTTATGTGCTCTAGATGATAGTACTATAGGTATTCAATTTGTATGAGTTATCAAGTCATTCAGTATATGTGTCATACACATTTGTCTTTACAACTATCAAGTATAGTTTGTGAGACATAGGGCATTTCCACAAAATATCATATCTTCTAAAATGAAACATAATGTTCTTGTCAGACAAGACATGATGTTTTCATTAATGGCATGTACGTAATAGCAATTCACTAATTATATTATGTGCACATGAATGACAAATCCTAACTGTAAAGGCAACAACCCTTGCTCTGCATAGTTATAGCTTACTTCTTCTTAGGTCCTGAAGTAGAGATCTATATCTCCATTTTCTTCCTAAGATCCTATATAAGGAGGATAGTTCTTTCCAATGTCCAGATAAGTGGCAATGGTGACACTTTGTTTTCTTTATCCTTTAAGTGAAAATGATATATTCCTTTTACACTTACCCTTCTCCATAACTTGAGTGTAGAAGACTTAAACTTATGCTTAACCTCAGAACGCTTCTTAGATTTTCCTTTTCCCTAGGACTTACTTTCGTTGATCATCATGATGGATTAGTCCTTCTTCTTCCTTTCTTTTGCATCAACATGCCAAACATTTGATAATCTAACTATATGTTTCTTGCAATGCTTGCATAATCATATTCATGGTCAACTATTAACCTAAGAGAAATCCTAGTCATTCCACATGTCCAATCATATTGAGCACATGGGGTTCTACTGGACCTCCCTTTGTCAGTTTGCACTCAATTAGCGATTTGGAGACATTAAACCTTCTTTTCTTTACATGGCTCTTAAGATGTGTTATCATCTCGAGAATTTCCATGTTTTCATATTGTTCATGCAACTCATAGTTCATACAATAGAGCACTAGGTATTTAAATGTCTATGGTATCATTGGCATGCTTCCAATAAGCATCCATTTATCCTTAGGCACATTTGGAGTGGGTTCCTCTGGCATTAGTCTATCAAGGACATAGAGCTTTCGTTCATTGATGAGACCATTTCACAAAGTCCTTAGCCAATGGTGAAAATTTATCTCGTTTTTGTCCTTCTAAAGGACTGATCGCAATTTGAATGTGTTTTGTGTTTGACATTTGATTCTACAAAGAAATACTGCAACTTTTCAAAACATTTTTTATTTGGTTTGATTTGATAAATTCACAATATTAATTAGGTATTTAATTAACTATCATTCCCACTATTTTATTCAAGTTGGTAGCCATCAATATCAATTTGGAATATTGTAGTGCATAATATTCTAGTGGGCCAAGATCCATATTTCATCAAGTCATGACTCAGCTTTGGTTGATCATCCACAACTTGATTATTTAGGTAGGACAACTTGCATATTGCATCTGAATGCAACTTTTGGATAGGTGATATGCAAAACTCTTTTCGATAATCATCTCTATGCCTCTGGCACCTGGTCTCACCAAGTTATCACCTGTCAAGCCTGATCCAAAAGCCGACATGATAATAGTGCACCCCTCTTTGGTGGAAACTACATTACTACCATCACACTTCCACGAGATAGATGATGCACAATGCTTTGGCGTAAACTACGCTTGGTCGATCAAGCTTGTCATGTGTGCCACTTTTGGAAGGCATTTAAGACATTGATATTTTAATTGAGGGAGTTTGTATGTATAAATGCATATACTTTATCCAATCACTACATATATAGTATGTATCATATACATGATATAAGCACAAATGTGAACATGCAATAAATAAAACACACAAATGATGGTTATGACCATACTAATGTAATTCCTTGGAGCCACAAGGAATTACTACTACCTAGGGTCCACATCATATGCAACCTATTGTTGGTGAAGATATGCAATCAAACCAATTCAGTATGATCGGTTCAACCGTTGAACTAGTTGACTCACATCATGGTCACTCAGTTGGGCTCTTCTGAAGTGGTCATCTAGTTCTCAGGTCCAAGAAGCATCTGGACACCTCCAATCGATCGGTTGGGCCGCCATTTGATTAGTTTTTCCTCCTATCGTCTGGCCTCCTCAGTCCTCCAGTCAATTAGGTCGTCTCATGAGTTGGTCATTTCATCTTTGTGTAGATCGTTATCTCATGTCGAAACATAATTAAAATTATCCTATTTCTTATTACATTGTATATGGGGAAAACCTCGAGTTACATTCGAGGGGAAATAGGAAGAAGAGCATTAATTTACATTTGTAAAGGAGAGAGAGGATTGATATGCATACTGATTAACAACAAGAATAAATAACCACAACCATGCACACACATATCTGGGGTTTTGTCCATAATCATGCTTCACATCCACCATCAAAACCAATTTTATGGCGACAGATGTAAATTTCATATAAATATATATCATATATATATATATATTTGGGTTCTTATGTGATGATTAGATAGATGTGCACATAAACTAGTTTAAATATTCACATTGTATGCAATAAATAAACATGGTAAAATAAAAATATGATCATATCTATTATCCCAAAGAATAATTATTTGATGTGGCTCTAATATCTCTATAGGGAAATACAATATTAGATAGGAAGTAGAAACAAAAAATTTACTGACATATTTCCCATTAACCAATAGATCGCGTCAATAATATGCAATGGGAAGGATGGTTTTGTGAAGTTATACCTAGTCCTAGAACAAGTCCAATGATAATCCTCATCAATGTAGATGCACACTCTATCTTAGATGGTGTCTCTATAGCTCCTGGTTGCACTGAGACTCATCTAACTGCTCCTCCATGGACAACAGAATCAGAGAACTGCTGCAATGACTCCTCTAATTTTTCTACAGTCTGCGAGTTGATGTTGCCCTCCTAGCAGCAGCCAAAGGACTCCTACCTCTAGAGTAGTCTACGCGGACCAACTAGAACTCCTACTGTCCTGCTAAAACACACATGAAGGAGTTGTCCCTCCCTTTGGTGTACTAATCACCAGCCTACTCTCCGACAACAATGATCCTCAATTATTTCTCTCCCTTGGCTATCCCTCCCTAGTCAGGTATGACTTACATGAGCTCTCGTGGTTAACACAACTGGAGAGGAAAACAATTTTCAAAGAAACTGATTCTCAATTGTTTGTATTGTACTCTGGGAAGCCCCCAATACCCCTCTATTTATAGTAGAGACCGGGGTTAGGGTTCCCAGTCTGTGCGGGAGTGGAAGTGACCGAAAGATCTCGATTTTTCACAACAATTCTAGAAACTCCGCAACCTGTGACATCTGAGGCAATCATATGGCACACCTAGATGGTCGTCACAGTCATCTTGCACTGCAAGACAGCTGTCTTGTAGTTTCCCAATTGTACACAAAATTGGCAATTCAATTCCCATCATTGTTGGACATTGATTTCTTTGCACAACAAGTAACGTACAAGAAAAACAAATAGGGAAATGTCTAGAACCTTCCGTCGACCAAAACTAGACCATCTCGCCCATGTGAGACGACTTTCTTAGTCACCCAAATGGTTGTTTGGCGACCCGAGTTGAGCCAGCAAGTCAGTTCGGTTTACTTCTTAGCCAATTTTAACTCAAAATCAACCCTGACTATTCAGACACCCATCTCAAGACTTGAGATGTCCATTTGGCACTCTCTAGACACCTGTCTCAACCCTTGAGGTAGTCGTTTTGTAGTGTTTCCAGGCTATTTGTTGCATGAATCAAATACCTAAACACTTTAGTACTTAATTCAATTGTCATTCAAGATCTAAACTCCTCTTCTAGGTGAGTTACTATGTGTGTGACCCTGTAGGTCCCATATCACGTTGGAAGTGAATGTCCATAACAACTTATGACATCACAAGAAAAGAGTGGTGCCTAGTCACACATCATTGCTACCCAAATGAATTGAAAGTCAGGGAGCAACTTCAACCTACAATCTGTGTATGGTGTTACAATATTTGTATAGTTCCTTTGTCACTGATATCTATATTGAACTAGAGGCATAAAGGAGTCACCCTCATTATTATTCAAGCTTGTTTCTTAAACTAGAGCAAACTACATGAGATATATGTAAGTTCAATATCATAAATTGACTCACATGCTATCATATATTGACTCACATGCATATGGCCATACTTTTATCGGTGTCGCTAATCAAGAGGCCTTGGATATCATACTCCTATAGAGGGACTAATCCCATCTCTATCATTCACAGTCAGTCCCCATGTGTCAAAGTCACCCAATCATCACCTTTATAACAACCCATGTTTCAGGACTACGTTTGATGATGCTAAAGTGTACCCAATGACATGTGATGAGTGCAATGATTTCAAGTCCAAGAACCACAACCATTACCATCACTATGAGAACTGGTTATGATTTCTGTGATGATGGCTTCCATCTATCAGTCTCACGGTGGGTCTGTGCGATACATTGTTCTCTAATATGTATCTATGTGCTTGGTTTGATATTGCCATATCATGACCAATGAGATTTTGTCATCAACTAACTCACACTATGATCTTATGTGTTATTGATGTCTATCAGCCTTCCACAATAACAGCTGATCAAGGTATAATGAGAATGTATATATGTACTCTTATCTTCCATATGATATCATTTCTTCCAAGACACGTACTTGAAGACATACGTCATTGAGTAATATTATTCTCTAGATATTTATTATGTTATTGATTATCTCATAACAAAATATATGAAATAAATTGGAATCTTGCCTTTATTATTAATGAAATCATTTACATGTTATGATATTACAATCATCATATGATTGGCTCTCTAGGCATACATACCAAAAATGTCTCGGTCAAAACACTCATAAGACACCCCCACAAGTTCAAGACAAGGGTCAAGACACTCAACAAAGCATACATGGTCGAAACACTCAAAACCCTAGAAACCCTAATCACCTCTAATGATAACACCACTCAACCAAGGCCTAACCAAGGTGCCCGAAAGCATCACACTCTCTCTCATGAAGAAAAGAAAGAGAAGGTAAACTCTAGATGTGGCAAGTTTCAAGATAACACTCACAAATGGGTAAATTCCAATTTGACCCAAAGCAAGCACATAAAGCACAACCATCATCCAAACAAGCTCAAATTGGAGACTTAAGCTCCTCACAAGCTCTACTAAAATCTCAAAAGATTAGAGAAAGGTTTGAAGAACTTAATCAAGAAAAGCAAATAGGGTTAGCCCAAAACACAGGTTAGGGGTCTTACAGATCTCGTATGGTGTCTTTTGAACAGATCTAGAAGGTACACGATTTAGTGTAAACACGGAAGTTTCAAGAGAATATCCCCAGAAGGAAATCAAAAGATAAAAAAAACTCATCATTGATCGTACCATATCTAGTAATGTGTGATTCCTTCTTTCTGACACACCATTATGTTGTGGTGTTCCAGGTGGAGTCCATTGTGGTACGATACTACAGGCTAGTAGAAGGTCCTCAAACTCTTGACTTAAGTATTCTCAACCTTGATTGGATTGAAGTTCCTTAATACTTTTACCAATTTGGTTTTGTACTTCATTCATGAAATCCTTAAACCTTTGAAGGGTTTCTGACTTTTGTTTCATTAGGAATACATAGAAAAACCTACCGAGATCGTCAGTGAAGGTAATTAAGTATTGGTAACCACCTTTGGCATTTGTTCTAAATGGTCTGCATACATCAATATGTATGGGTCCTAATGGATCACTGGCTCTCACTATGACCAATGAATGGATTCTATGTCATGTTGCCCAATAAACAAGATTCACATATTTCTATTGATTCAAAGTTTAAAGAATCTAGATAACCATCTTGATGGAGTCTAGAAATGCATTTCTCATTTATGTTCCCTAAATGATAGTGCCAAAGATATATTTTGTTTGAGTCATCGAGTTTAAGCCTTTTAGTATTTATGTTATATATGTTTGTCTCAAGATCTAATGAGTAAAGACCATAAGACATAAGGGATCTTCCATAAAAGATCTCATGTTTGGAAATAGAACATTGATCATTCTTAATATGGAATTCAAATTCATTCTTGTCCAAATAAGAAATAAAAATAATGTTCCTATTTATAGTAGAATTGAAATAATAGTTCTCTAACTCTATTACAAGCCCAGTTGGCATAGATAAATAGTAGGTACCTATGGAAAGGGTAACAACTTTTGCTCCATTAGCTACACATAGCTCTACTTCTCCCTTCAACAAGGGTCTACTTCTTTTCAGATCCTGCATATTTGAACAAATATGAGATCCACATCTGGTATCTAGTACCCAAGAAGATGAAGTTGATAAATTTATCTCAATAACATATATATTGGAAATGGAGATCTCTATCCCCTTCTTCTTGTTCTTCAATCCCTATAAGTAAATAGGGCAATTCCTTCTCTAATGTCTAGGATCGATGGTTACAATGGTGAAATGTGCCTTCTTTACTCACACCTCCTTTTGCTTTAAGTACATAAGATTTAGACTTTTGGCCAACATTATAACTCTTCTTTGCTTTGCCTTTGCCCATGGGTTTCCCCTTTCCGTTGTTGACAATCAACACAGACTTAGGCTTGTCTTTCTTCATTTGTCCCTCAACAGTTTGTCAATGGCTTATCAAAGTTGTTCATACTATAGTTCATGACAAATTGGCTATATGATTTTGACAACGATTGCAAGATCACATTTGTGGCCGACTCTTGGTCTAAAGGAAATCCTAGTCTTGCTAGGCTTTCTACATACCCAATTAATGAGCATATGGGGCCCTACTGGATCACCCTCTACCATGTTGCACTTAAACAATGCCTTGGAGACATCATACCTCTCTTGCCTTACCTATTCTTGATATTGTTGGTATGTATGCCTTGAGAGCCAATCATGGGATGATTGGTGGGAAACATTAAGATTGATTTGATAAACATCAAAGGAAAGCTTCTAATTCATTCTAGTTCAGTCATATGAGATAATGATAGAACATATTGAATGTCTAGAGAATGACAGTACTCAATGACGTATGCCTTCAGGTTCAAGACCTGAACGATCAGATCATACATATGCTAAGAGTTTGTACATTCTTATTATGTCCCTAGTCGGATATCAGTGTGGAAGGTAGATAGACAACAATGACACACAAGACTATATTGTGGTGTTGGTTGATGACAAAATCTCATTAGTCATGATATGAAGATATCAAACCAAACACATATGTACTTGTTAGAGAACAAGTGTACCAGACAGACCCACCGTGAGTTTGACACATGGAACTATGGCATGGTAGTCACAGTCAGTTCTCACTGTGATGGTGGTGAGTGTGATTCTTTGACCTAAAATCACAAAACTCAACACATGTCGTTGGGTACACTTTGACATCATCAAACACAGTCCTGAAACATGGGTTGTTATAAAGGTGATGATTGGGTGGCTTTGACACATGGGGCTTTTGAGGGGTGAGTGATAGATATGGGATTTGTCCCTACTGAGGGAGTTTGATATCCATGGCCACTTGATGAGTAGGATTGAGATAGGCGTGCACACATGTGTGAATCAGTATATGATATTGATGTCATACATATCTCCTCCAATCTACTCTGAGATCAAGAAAGTGAATGAACATTGACAGGATGACTGTTCCATGCTTTGAGTTCATTCAGGATATCCGTGACAAAGGAATTATACATTCTCTGTAACACCATTCACGAATTGTAGGATTGAAAGTTGTTCTCCAACTTTCCTTTTCACTTGGGCAGCATTGATGTGCGACTAGGCACCACTCTTTACTTGTGAAGTCATAAATGTTATGGACTTTCACTGCCAACGTGAAATGGATCTGCATGGTCACACACATAGGATTTAACCTGGAAGAGGAGTTTATCCACATAAGGATATTTAGATTGATTACTAAAGGAGTTTAGTAGTTCAATTAAACACTCAATCAATTGATAGTTCAATATCATAGTGTTCAAGGTGTTGGACCGATTGATTGGAGTATCAGATTGATTGAAACTGTGATTGATTGATTTGTACAAGTCTGCTGCCCCAACCGATCGACTCATGAGATGAACCAATCGACTCAGGTTGGTGAACCGATCGGCTCAACTGGTAAGACGATCGGCTCATGTGCAATGAGACGATCAACTCAATTGTTAAAGCGGTCGATTCATGGACCAACCGAGATCGTTTGGAAAGTTAGAAGACTATTTTGCAAATACAATTTGTTTCACTTGTACAAATTCGATTTGGACAAGGATTAATATTTGATTAATTAGAGACAAATTTGAAAGTCAATTTGAGTTGGACCAGGACCATGAACCGATCGGCTCAGGTGGTCCAACCGATCAGTTGAGGTCTGAACCGAACGACTCAGGTCCCCAACCGACCGTTTCAGGGTGTGAAACGATCGGTTCAACTGGCGCAAGTTGGTTGTTTTGTGGAAAATCTCAAACCCTTCTACCTCTGTTTAATCCCGCATTGCATGGGGTAGAGAAACATGTTCCATGACCCTCCTATATATATCGGGGTAGTGGGGGCTTCTCAGAAGAACAACTTAGAAGACCAGTTGCCCTGCAAAGTTGTCGGTCTCTCTAGTTTTGGTAACCGAGAGAGAGAGAGCCCGAGCAAGTGCTACCCGATAAGGGAGGCACAACAAGGGAAAGACAATTGTAGAAAAGAAACCGATTGTAGGAGAGTGTGTTGGTGACTAGTACGCCAATAAGAGGGCCAATTCCTTGTGGGATAAGGAGATCGGAGTTCCAGGTGGTCCGTGTGGACTACTTCAGAGGCGGGAGACTTCTTCCACTCAGAGGACAGCTGTCAATCCTGACAGTCCGGTGAGACCAGGAGCTGCACAGACACCGTCCAAGACCATAGGTGAAAACCACGCAAGCCGCGAGGTAACGTTGCCGAGCAAGCCTCAGGACAAGGTATGCCTCTACAAACCATCCTTCCTATTGTATAGACGTTGACGTGATTCCTTTATTCTGGGTTTGGGTGGAGATTTTTTTGTTGTTTCTGCTGCCTTCTCTGTCTCCGCTAAAATCCAACAGTGGTATCAAAGCCACATCAACTACTCTATACTTTAGGATTATTGATATGATCGATTTTGGTTTATCTCCTTTATTTATTGCATACAATGCGAATAAAATTGTCTTTTTACATGTCCAATCCTAAACCCCCAAATCCCAATATACATATACGATATGTAATATGAATGCACTCGATACACGTCGCCCTTAAATGAGTTTTGTGGTGGATGTATAGCATGGTTATGGCCAATAAACCCTATGTATGTATGCTTGGTTGTATATGGTTTCTTGCATCTCAGTCTGTGCACCGATTCCCTACCTCCTATTCCTGATGTAACTCGAGGTAACTCGAGATTTCTTTCCAACCTTTTCTCCCCCCGAATGTAACTCGGGGTTTCCCAATTCAAATGTAAAATAGGATATATCTTTTATTTCCTGTTATGTCAAAGAACGACGGACAACCCGACGACAACTGAGACGATCGGTTCAAGGTGTGAACCGATCGGTTGGCAATCCAGACGACCGGTTTGAGGAGCAAGACGATTGAGTGGCGGCCATGAGAAGATGCACGACGACCAGGTGAACCGATCGGTTGGAGAAGGCAACCGATCGGTTGGTGGCACCCAGACGACCGGGCAGGATGAACATGTCATTCATGTGATGAGTTGATCAACTCGAACAGCTATAGCACTTCATCATGGACATGTTACATGTGATGTAGACCTAGATGACCGTGATTCCTCTTGGCTCGAGGAATCACATTAGGATGTCCATAATCATCACTTTTATCATTTCACATGTTTTCTGTGGGATATAGCATGTATATGATACATACTATATATTGTTGTGATTGGATATGTATATGTACCTATAAAACCAAATCCCTCATTAAATATTAAAGTTTTAGATGCCTTCCAAATGCGACACACGTGAAAATCTTGATCGGCCAAGTGTGGGCACGCCCTAGTGTGGTGCACCGTCTATCTCATGGAAGCGTGAAGGATGGATATGTGGGTCTGCCCTAGCGGGGTGCATATTCATCATGTTGGCTTTGAGTCAAACTTAACAAGGTGACCTAGATAGGATCTAGCACCTTGAGGCATGGAGGTGATCATGGCAAGGAGTTGCATATGACATCTTTCAAGAGTTGCATATGATGCAATTGGCAAAACTTGCCTACCTGGAAGATCTAAGTTGTGGGTGACAGCCCTAGTTGGTCCATGACTCAGAGGATTTGAGGATCTTGACCCACTAGAAGGTTGTACGCTGCAATCTTCCGAATTGATGGTGAGGGCTATCAATTTGAACAAAATGGTGGGAGTAATATATAATTAAAGTCCTAATTATATCATCAACCTTTTAAATCAATCAAATAAGTCAAAATTGAGTTTTGGACTAAATTGCATATATTTCCTTTTTGTAGTAAAAATGACAACAAACAACAATCACTTTTCATTGCGATCGGTCCTTGAGAAGGACAAGCTGAATGGGACTAACTTCCATGACTGGTTTAGGACATTGGGAATTGTTCTCACTTAAGAACAAAATCTCTATGTCCTAGATACTCTAATTCCAGAGGAAACTGCTCCTACCGCACCAACGGCAGAAAGGGATGTTTATAAGAACCATTCTGATGATGCCATTGATGCAAAGTGCTTGATATTGTGCTCCATGAACCACGAGTTGCAGAGACAACATGAGAACATGGGTGTCATTGAGATGATTCAACATCTCAAGAACATGTATGAAGACTAAGCACGACAAGAGAGATATAATGTCTCCAGGGCACTGTTCAAGTGTGTCATGACAGAAGGAGATCTAGTTGGTCCGCACACGCTCAAGATGATTGGGTATGTGGAGAACCTAATGAGACTGGGATTTCCTATGAGCCAAGAGTTGGCTACTGACATGATATTGCAATCGTTTCCAAAATCCTACAGTTAGTTTGTGAGGAACTACAACATGAACAACTTTGACAAGCTATTGACAGAGTTGTTGGGCATGTTGAGGACAGCCGAGACATAGATGAAGAAGGACAAGCCTAAGTCTGTGATGATGATCAGCGACAAGAAAGGCAAGTCCAAGCGCAAGGGCAAAGGCAGGGCTAAGAAAGGTTCTGATGCTAGCCAGCAGCCCAAGGCATCTTCAGCTCTCAAGGCCAAGGGAGGCATGACCAAGAGAGGGAATTTCCACCATTGTCAAAAGCCAGGACATTGGAAAAGGAATTGCCCACTCTATCTGGAAGAACTAAAGAAGGAGGCAACTGACGTCTCCACCTGAAGGTGTCATGAAATAAACTTGTAGAATTTTTGAGGTATATGATACCAAGATATAAAATGTAAAACACTCAATAAATGTGGCAAGTGTTGCCTCCATAGATAGGAGTACTTTAGTTTATTTTCAGCCTTGAAGGCATGTAATAGAGTTATGAACTGCTATTTTCCAATGGATAGAAACACATAATTTTTTCATATTGTATGACAATGATTGCAATAAATAAAGTTTATGTTTCAATTTCAAAGATATGATCTTTATGGCAATGCCTTGTTTATCTTGTGGTACTTGGTATGCATAAGATAAAATGATACCTAAAAGTTATTGATAACTCAAACAATCAAATTAGCATAAATCATGAGAAATTCATATCTAGTTTCCATATGATGGATAAATCTAGACTCTTTTGGTTAGAGAACCAATAAGAGACATGAATCTCTTAGACATGATTAATCAATCTTCTCTAAGGTAGTGGGAGAATGATTATCCTATTAGGTATAATATATGAGATGTATTTACATACCTATTAGAGTTAATGTTAATACTTCAAATGGTGTTTAGAGAAATACCAATATGAATATCTTGAAGTGTTCAAGAATATCATAGATGAAGTAAGGATTTGGTAAAGTGTTAATTCTTGATGAGATCAATGAATGAAATACTTAGACCAAATGTTTGAGATCCTTGTGAGTGATTATGATAATGTATCACAGTGAGCTCGTGATTAAGGCATGGTGATGTCTAAATCAACAAGGAGTCATACTCTACGGAGTTAGAGGATGATTATCAAATAACTAATTTCTTCTTAAATAAAGAACACCCCAAACTAATAAAGGACATTAAGAATCACAAGGAATTGTGAGTTCTCATATCCTTGGTAGATGCACCTCGATTATCTAAGTGATGAGTTAGTCATGTGATGAGTCAACTATCTAGATGAATATGAGGAACCAAATTTTGAGTTATGGTTTATGACCATTACATCCTAAATGACTTCCATGTGAACCATAAGGTATGACCTTGATGGTAGCACCCATTGGGATGAAATCCATAAGTGCAAATGAGTTTTAAGCATTAAGACACATGGATAGCATTTTGAGAGGGATGAGGCTTGTTGATTGCAACTTAATGACTAAGAAATTTGGCATACGGATACTAAAACTGCATTCCTATAAGGAATAAAACAAGGATGTGTATGTGACATAACCTATAAGGTTTATGAATCCATTAATGCAAATAAAGTCTATAAGTTACAATGGACTAATCAGTGTGATTGATTGAGTATAAGCAACTCAGAGCTGGGATCTTTACTTTGATAATATAGTCAAAGGGTTTGACTGATATGATAAAGATAAAGAGAGATCTGTGATTTATTGGGAGCGTATTCACATTCCACATGTTGATGTGAAATGGAAATTTTCTAGAATGGAAATCCAAAGTGGAAATTATCTTTAAGGAAGATAGTGTGGCATACAACTCACAAAAACAAGATTTACTTAAGCGGAAGCGTTCATTAGCAACATATTACTAAAAAATCACTAAAAATTAAAACCTTTTTGCAAAGAGATCCAAACACAGGAAAACTCTTTGATCAAGAACTAATGTATTTCACTTACATCTTGGTTCATAAGTACATAACATGTACCATCTCTTCTCGAGAATTACATACAACAATTGCTTTGCCAGAACTATACATAAGCAACTCAAAACCTCAAGGCATTAAGCCAAAATCTCAGATCGATGTATTAAAATTACTAACTACTAACTCTGAGGACCTGAGAGTACAGAGATGACACATAGGATTTTCTATACAAAACGTGACAGCCAGAGCCTCCACCTAAGATGTTATTGTTGTCCCTGTTGCTGCTGCTGCTTTTCCCTTGTTATAGGGTTTCTGCCTCTTATTATGCGTTTACCTAAAAATTAGATCCCACGAGGGTGAGACAATTGAAAATTGCCCCAGAGAGAGATATAACTCTCCGCCAAAAACATTATTATTGTAGTTTAATAATATAAAACTGGGCAGAGGATAAGCAGTTTAGATCATTCTCATCTTTTAAAGTATTGCAACTGTCTTATGATAGAACAGTAAATCATCTATTCTCTTTATAAGAAATAGGAAGAACATGTGTATCATTTCAACATCTCAATCTTTTCCTTATTATCCTGATATGTCACCCATGATTCATTCTTGTTTCCATTTGTTGGCCTTAGCCAATATGCTAAGCAGATATTGATTTATACCAGACATAAGAGTATACATAATCATATTCTATCTAGGCATTGGACTATACCAATCCTTTGGTTATAGGCTTCATGCCTCTACCAGGTATTGGACTTTAACCAATCCTAATTACACCACCAGGCATTGGACTATACCAATCTTGATTACACATCCAGGCATTGGACTCTAACCAATCCTGATTACACAACCAGGCATTGGACTCTAACCAATCCTGATTACACAGTCATGCATTAGACTCTAACCAATCCTGATTAAACAACCATGCATTGGACTCTAACCAATCCTGATTACACAGCCAGGCATTGGACTCTAACCAATCCTGATTACACAGTCAGGCATTGGACTCTAACTAATCCTGATTACACAGCCAGGCATTGGACTCTAACCAATCCTGATTACACAGCCAGACATTGGACTCTAACCAATCCTGATTATACAACCAAGCATTGGACTCTAACCAGTCCTGATTACACAATCAGGCATTGGACTCTAACCAATCCTGATTTCACAGCTAGGCATTGGAATCTAACCAATCATGATTACAGGCTTCATGCCTCTGCCAGGTATTGGACTTTAACCAATCCTGATTACACAACACTAAGTACCACATCCTTTTACTAGCATTAAAATTTGGCCATGCCATCATACTTAATCACATTCTTTATGTAATACAAGTATTCCTCTCTTCCCCTTTCAGCATATTCAAAAACATGCATGATCATGATTTCATTATTATTATTGTATCCTTTTGTTTGTTATTATCATATTATTGAGTTTCCATTTCTTGGTTTATTATGAACATTATCATCTCTTATAAGAGCCCTTTATAAGCATCTTGGTATCTCTGTCTAGGCAACAACTTACTCATATGGCTCACAAGGCCCATTAAAACATCTTGTTACCTCTTACTAGGTAAGAACTTACTCATGGCTTTCAAGGCCCATTAAAACATCTTGTTACCTCTCACTAGGTAACAACTTACTCATGGCTCTCAAGGCCCATTAAAACATCTTGTTACCTCTCACTAGGTATCAACTATCCACATTTATTCCCATCATTTATCATTAAGTGGTAATCAACACAAGGTATGAGTTTCTCTCTCATCTTTTCTAGGACATTAATTACATCTTACTTTGTTATCTTGTCTTAACCCTTCCTCAAGGTATGTTAGTCTACACTTATCAAAGTGCATTACATGTTAATGTAATAATTATTATAACACACTTCATGTGTTACTCATCCAAATATATTGGATTTAGGGTACCTCAATGTATATTAACTTTGAGGTGCTGAATGTGATATCTATCACATCCTAATATTTTACTTCCCTCATCAGCTTGAATCTTACTTAAGTTCACCAACTTATCTTGGATTAGGGTAATTCTCATCCTAATACTTTATGCATCAACTCATCACATATCATATAATGCATTGGTCATAAATCACTCAGTTGATTTATTCAACCATTATTGATATAAAATTATCCATTGATAGGGATGGGGTTTCCATTCTTTATCAATTAGGGATTTGCATAACATCACCTTATGCTAGGATTTCACATGGCATCACCCTGTATTAGGGTTTCACATGACATCACCCTATGTTAGGGTTTCACATACCTTCACCTTGTTTTAAGGTTTCTCATCACTAATTACCCTCCAAACGGTTTTGGTCAACTAAGCCCCAAACGGTCTTGATAGAGTGGCCCTCAAATGGTCTAAGATCGTTTATACCTTCAAACGGTCTTAGTCAATTAAGTTTCAAATAGTTTGAAACCGTTTAGCAGAATTGGTATTTGAAACCATTTAGTGCAAAGATACTTGAGATTGTTTGAGTCTCAATTGGTTTGGGATCATTTGGTCCTAAACGGTCTTGAGACTGTTTGGTCCAAACCTCCTCAAAACCGATTGGACCAAAAATGGTCTCAACCACTCAAATTGATTTAGGGTTTCCAAGATTGATTCCTTCATCAATTGAATCCATGTAACCACTCATTAATGAACCTATGCACCGTACTTCAACTGAGATAATGAGTCATCTTTTAATTGATTCAACTTTCAATTAATCATCAATTAGGGTTTTGAACCCAATTGGATTAGGGTTTGAAATCAATGAACCTTCACTATTGGTCATTGTGGAACTATTTGCTTTGAAATCATTAGAACACCATTCAAATTGGGCATGGCCTAACCTTAAATGGTCTTGAGGTCGTTTGGCCCCAAACGGTCTTGAGACCGTTTGGTGTCAAACGGTCTTGAGACCGTTTGACCCAAACCAAACAAGGAAACCTCATGGAATTCAATTAGGATTTCAATAATGACCCGATCTAGGGTTGATAATTGAAGGACCTTCAAACGTTGAACGATGTTGAAACCAATTCAATTCAATCCATTGGATCACCATCCATCACATCATTAGTTGAGCTCCAAATGGTCTAAGACCGTTTGATCCCAAATGGTCTTGAGACCGTTTGGTTTCAAACGATCTTGAGACCGTTTGGTCTCAAGTTCATGAAACCGTTTACAAAGGATATTTGCGGAGGTGTGTGCTTATGATGATGTCATCATAATGAAGCTCTAAACCCATGAATCTTGATGTGATTTCCATGATGATTTCATCAATCAATCAAATAAAATTTGGAGGATAGAGAAAACTTCAACAATAGTTAAAGATATGAAATCAATAACAATATTCATGGTATCAAGTTATATGACCCACCTCCAATGTGAAGCTCCAACTCCACATCTTTAATGGTGGAAGAAGCTTTCTCAACTATCCCAAGCTCGTGCTCAACTCTTTGAGTGAAAAAGATTGGCTAGGATTGAAGATTGATTGAAGAAAAGAAGAAATCAAGCATTGATTTCTGATTTCCACCATGAATTCAAGGATGAAGGTGATCAAGGAGCTTACCTACATGTTGGAGTTTGTTACCCAGCTGCTTCTAAGTTCCCTTGTGCTCATCCAAATCAAGGAGGAAAGAAAATCCAAAAAAGAGTCTTTGGTTGAGTGGTAAAATGAAGTGTTTATAAGGAATTTCAAGGAGAGAGAAAAAGTTGAAAAGCAATCCTTCAACTCCCCAAATTGGTGCCACTTAACCCCCTCTACTCCTTTCATACGAAGGCATCCTCCTTTGCTTTTAATTCTTGTTCATTATCCACAATTTAAAGGAAAAGCAATTAAGCACCTTAATTCATATAATATTAATATCCCATTTTTAGTGGATATTTCTTTTAATTAACTAATGTGAGTGGGCTCTCCACTCACTTAGATATTTTTGTGGCCTTTGCAAGGCACAAGGACGTACACACTTATATAATTTCAACCATATCATTTTTGGTTGAAGGGCACTTCAATTAATATATTTGTTTTTGCATTAAATTGAAGTAAAGTTCCAATTATGCTTAAATCTTGATTATTTTAATATCAAGATTCTCTCTCTCCCAAAATGATTCAAATGAGGCGCCCCTATCAAATTCCTTTCTATAATTTATGCCAGGAATCATGAGGGACCCTCTTGAAGTGGTATTTTCCATATTGAACCCTAGGTTTTGGGTAAATTACACATTACACCAAAACTAGGTTTTAATGCACAAACATTGCTTAATAAGCTCTGTCTTGGTACTCAGGCTACCACAAGCCATACGACAACATCATTCTCATTCTTATGATGCTTCAACATTTGAGGAACTTTTTATCATATACAATTTGCAAGTTAACCCCTCAAATTGGATAAATAGCACTTTAGTCCAAACAAGCAAAATAGTGTTTCAACATTATTCAAAAAGGACTAAAATTGAAACATAAATTCCTCTTGAGCCTTAATTACTTTTCAAGAAATAAGAGGAAGCATATAATTAACTTTATTAAGCAAAACATCTAGGGTTAAGGCATAACCCATGTCAGGGATATTACAATTATAAACCCATACCAAGGATTTCGTCCCCAAAATCCCTAGATAAAGGGAAGCAGATATTATTTTTTTATCATCTCATCAAGTCTTCACATAACATCTCAATGTCATAAAGATACCATTGAACTTTGATCGATACAAAGTTCTTCCACACAACTTATTATAGAAGGTATGACCTGTTGTGCCATCTAACCAGCTGACACAACACTAGGCTTTCTTACTACTTGTACTGACTATCTCATTAGTTGTACATTATCTTATCATAAGGGAAGGTTATTTGTCAAATTAATTTGATAATCTTTTCTCGCAATAATTTTAATTTTTTATTATTATTCCTTCAAATAGTTCATCCTCATCAATGTTATTTTTATGCAAGGAATAAACCTCTAACATATGATGTCCATGCTACATTAGGTATCTGATCTTATTTCATAGTTAATCATTACAGGAAATCATCATAAAATAATCTGATATTTCTTAGATATCAGAATCTCTTTCCTTGATATCTATTATATGTGTTGAAAACACATCCCATCCTCATCTTCCTTTCATCATGAGACATTACTTGTTACTTTATCTTTATCTTGAAACCCAAGTTCAAGACAAACTGATACTTTTCTAAGTATCCATCAAAAGAACATTTTAATTTATGTACATCAAGTGTCATAAGACCCACTTGATTGCCATGTCCCAGACAAAACATTATTCTTATCACCCTATCATCACGCAGGGTTTTTCATTAAAGAGAAGAGATTATCAATTGCATGAACCTTCAACTTGTTCATGAGTCAATTATTCTTGTCTCATCCTGGTTCCTTGCCATCTGCATAGGAAATTATAAAGATAATTACATGTCACCACATCTTAGTATTATCATCATTATGATTACTAGATCTAGTTATTCAAACCTTTGGTTCATCACTGATTATTGTTACCTCCCATCAGGTAACTGTTACCTCTAGGTCTGAGGACCAGGGTATACATTATATGAAACCTCTTCTTTTGTTTATAAGTTGATTTATAATTAAATCAAATTCCTTCATATATCAATTAGAATGTGGTAGAAATATCCATGCCACATCTCCTACATCATTAGGCTCTTTTTAGATTGTTTCCAAATGATTACTTGATCAGGGTAATAAAAAAGATAACAATCGAGGTATGTCATACTTACCTTGCCTTCAATAAATGAATACATGTCCAGCGTATTCAAGAACTAAAATTTGGTAGTATGCGTTTATTTTATTTTATGTTTTTATCTCTTTAAATATCTCAGATTTTCTCTGAGTTCCTTTTATCTCTCTTCCCTTCCTTAATGAAGAGAGAGAAATTTTAACATTTTAAAAAGAATATTGAACTGAATACACATTTCCATCCTTTTTATCTCTTCTCCTTGTCCTTAAAGGATTAACTGAAGAAAGCTTATTAATAACTACCTTACTCATAATTAGTAGGCAAAGAGAAGAAAAAGGAAAGGTAATTCAGAATGAAAATTTTATCCGACATGTTACCTTTACATGTTATCTATTGTCTTGTCTGTTGGGTCACCTTATTATTTTCTACTTGGACATTGCCACCTCAGATGTCCTTTCTGTCCACATATATAGCAAGCTCGAAGCCTTTTTGGTGACTGCTGCATTGTTTCACTATATTGTGGTTGAGTCGGTACTACTAAAATCTTTGATTGTTTAGTACCACCAATCCACTGTTCCTATGACTGTGTAGACTTCCTTTTAAGGCCTGTCTCATGTTTCTTTGTCGTAGACCTTTCTATCCTCTGAATTGATTCCACAAATGTAGCGAACCTTTCTCTAATTTCTAATGCAGATGTTGGGATGGACATCTCAACATTCAATGCCTTCTCAAAATGTCAGATCCTTTCCTACTCAGTAGCAGCCATTTGAGGACAAAATCGCAAAAGTTCCATAAACTTAACCTCATATTCATTTATCGACATTTCTCCCTGTCGAATCTTCTCAAACTGTGAGATCTTTTCATCTAAGTATGTCTTTGGAAAATACTTATTGATAAATTCTCGATGAAATTCCTCCCAATCAACCTCTTAATCATTCCTTTATATTTCTTCTATAGCCCACCAGTGACCAGCACTACCCTTCAAAAGGTACACGGCATGTTTGACCTTGTCGACATCTGGAATACTAAGGATCTTAAAAGCCTTTTCTAACTAAGTGAGCCAGAGATCAACATCTGCTGGGTCAGATGTCCCAGCATAATCTATGGCTCCTACACGATGTAGTCATTTAAAAGTCTTACCAGACCCATATCCCTCATTGGGAACTGGTGCCCTAGGTGCCGGTGCTGGCATCCAGTCTGCCATATGCCTCATTGTGGTCAGGAATTCCCTAAATAGAGAATGAAAGGTTGGGTTTTCTATTATAGCTTCATCAAAATAGGGGTTCTCAGGCACTGATTCCTCTCTTGCCTGATCCCTTGCACCTCCTACTGGTGCAGCAACATTGCTTTCAGCAATGTGATCCTCGTGTTCTCCATGCATCTTTAAGCTATCTTCCTTCTTCTGCATAGGCAGAAGTCACTATAAGATATACTGGAGGACACTAGAACAGACTCAACACCTTAGTCCTATGTCTCTATAGACTCAATGAACCTAGATCTCTGATACCACTAAACTATGGCAGAAAACTCACAAAAACAAGATTTACTTAAGTGGAAGCGTTCATTAGCAACAGATTACGGAAAAATCACTAAAAATTAAAACCTTTTTGCAAAGAGATCCAAACACAGGAAAACTCTTTGATCAAGAACTAATGTATTTCACTTACATCTTGGTTCATAAGTACATAACATGTACCATCTCTTCTCGAGAATTACATACAAAAATTGCTTTGCCAGAACTATACATAAGCAACTCAAAACCTCAAGGCATTAAGCCAAAATCCCAGATTGATGTATTAAAAGTACTAACTACTAACTCTAAGGACCTGAGAGTATAGAGACGAAACATAGGACTTTCTATACAAAACTTGACATCCAGAACCTCCACCTGAGATGTTACTGCTATCCCTGTTGCTGCTGCTGCTTTTCCCTTGCTATAGGGTTTCTGCCTCATGTTCTGCGTTTATCTAAAAATTGGATCGTCCCATGGGGGCGAGACAATTGAAAATTGCCCCAATGAGAGATATAAATCTCCACCAAAAACATTATTATTGCGGTTTAATAATATAAAACTGGGCAGAGGATAAGCAGTTTAGATCATTCTCATCTTTTAAAGTATTGCAACTGTCTTATGATAGAATAGTAAATCATCTATTCTCTTTCTAAGAAATAGGAAGAACATGTGTATCATTTATATATCATATCATTTCAATATCTCAAGATTTTCCTTATTATCCTAATATGTCACCAATTATTCATTCTTGTTTCCATTTGTTGGCCTTAGCCAATCTGCTAAGCATATATTGAATTATACCATACATAAGAGTATACATCATCATATTCTATCTAGGCATCAGACTATACCAATCCTTTGTTTATAGGCTTCATGCCTCTTCCAGGTATTGGACTTTAACCAATCTTGATTACACCACCAGGCATTGGACTCTACCAATCCTGATTACACAACCAGACATTAGACTTTAACCAATCGCAATTACACAGCCAGGCATTGGACTCTAACCAATCCTGATTACACAGCCAGGCATTGGACTCTAACCAATCCTGATTACACAGCCAGACATTGGACTCTAACCAATCCTGATTACACAGCCAGACATTGGACTCTAACCAATCCTGATTACACAATCAGGCATTGGACTCTAACCAATCCTGATTACATAGCCATGCATTGGACTCTAACGAATCCTGATTACATAGCCAGTCATTGGACTGTAACCAATCCTGATTACACAGCCAGGCATTGGACTCTAACTAATCCTGAATGCACAATTAGGCATTGGACTCTAACCAATCCTGATTATACAGCTAGGCATTGGACTCTAACCAATCCTGATTACAGGCTTCATGCCTCTTCCAGGTATTGGACTTTAACCAGACCTGATTATACAGAACTAAGTACCACATCCTTTTACTAGCATTAAACTTTGGCCATGCCATCATACTTAATCACATTCTTTATGTCATACAAGTATTCCTCTCTTCCCCTTTAGCATATTCAAAAACATGCATGATCATGATTTCATTATTATTATTATTGTATCCTTTTGTTTGTTATTATCATATTACTCAGTTTCCATTACTTGGTTTATTATGAACATTATCATCTCTTATAAGAGACCTTTATAAGCATCTTGGTATCTCTTTCTAGGAAACAACTTACTCATATGGCTCACAAGGCCCATTAAAACATCTTGTTACCTCTTACTAGGTAACAACTTACTCATGGCTCTCAAGGCCCATTAAAACATATTGTTACCTCTCACTAGGTAACAACTTACTCATGTCTCTCAAGGCCCATTAAAACATCTTGTTACCTCTCACTAGGTAACAACTATCCACATTTATTCTCATCATTTATCATTAAGTGGTAATCAACACAAGGTATGAGTTTCTCTCTCATCTTTTCTAGGACATTAATTACATCTTACTTTGTTATCTTGGCTTAACCCTTCCTCAAGGTATGTTAGCCTACACTTACCAAAGTGCATTACATGTTAATGTAATAATTATTATAACACACTTCAAGTGTTACTCATCCAAATATATTGGATTTAGGGTACCTCAATGTATATTAACTTTGAGGTGCTAAATGTGATATCTATCACATCCTAATATTTTACTTCCCTCATCACATTTAATCTTACTTAAGTTCACCAACTTATCTTGGATTAGGGTAATTCTCATCCTAATACTTTATGCATCAATTCATCACATATCATATTATGCATTGGTCATAAATCACTCAATTGATTTATTCAACCATTATTGATATAAAATTATCCATTGATAGGGATGGGGTTTCCCTTCTTTATCAATTAGGGATTTGCATAAAATCACCTTATGATAGGATTTCACATGGCATCACCCTGTATTAGGTTTCACATGGCATCACCCTATGTTATGGTTTCACATACCTTCACCTTGTTTTAAGGTTTCACATCACTAATTACCCTACAAACGGTTTTGGTCAACTAGACCCCAAACGGTCCTGACCCTCTAGACCCTAAACAGTCTTGATAGATTGACCCTCAAATGGTCTAAGACTGTTTAGACCTTCAAATGGTCTTAGTCAATTATGTTTCAAACGGTTTGAAACTGATTAGCAGAAATGGTATTTGAAACTATTTAGTGCAAAGATACTTGAGATCGTTTGAGTCTCAATTGGTTTGGGATCGTTTGGTCCCAAATGGTCTTGAGACCGTTTGGTCCCAAATGGTCTTGAGACCGTTTGGTCCAAAATGGTCTTGAGACCATTTGGTCCAAAACGGTCTTGAGACCGTTTGGTCCAAAATGGTCTTGAGACTGTTTGGACTCAAACGGTCTTGAGATCGTTTGGTCCAAACCTCCTCAAAACTGATTGGTCCGAAAATGGTCTCAACCACTCAAATTGATTTAGGGTTTCCAAGATTGATTCCGTCATCAATTGAATCCCTATAACCACTCATCAATTGAACTTATGCACCATACTTCAATTGAGATAATGGGTCATCCTTTAATTGATTCAACTTTCAATTAATCATCAATTAGGGTTTTGAACCCAATTGGATTAGGGTTTGAAATCGATGAACCTTCACTATTGGTCATTGTGGAACCAATTTCTTTGAAATCATTGGACCACCATTCAAATTGGGCATGACCTGACCTCAAACGGTTTTGAGGTCATTTGGCCCCAAACGGTCTTGAGACCGTTTGACGCAAACCAAACAAAGAAAACTCATGGAATTCAATTAGGATTTCAATAATGACCTGATCTAGCGTTGATAATTGAAGGACCTTCAAAAGTTGAACCTTGTTCAAACCAATTCAATTCAATCCAATGGATCATCATCCATCACATCATTAGTTGAGCTCCAAACAGTCTGAGACCGTTTGATCCCTAACGGTCTTGAGACTGTTTGATCCCAAACGGTCTTGAGACTGTTTGGTTTCAAACGATCTTGAGACCGTTTGGTCTCAAGTTTATCAATCTGTTTACAAAGGATATTTGCAGAGGTGTGTGCTTGTGATGATGTCATCATCATCAAGCTCTAAACCCATGAATCTTTCTATGATTTCCATGATGATTTCATCAATCAATCAAATAAATTTTGGAGGATAGAGAAAACTTCAATAATAGTTAAAGATATGAAATCAATAACAGTATTCAAGGTTTCAAGTTATATAAACCACCTCCAAAGAATGCTTCAAAGCTCCAACTCCACATATTTAATGGTGGAAGAAGATTTTTCAACTATCCCAAGCTCGTGCTCAACTCTTTGAGTGAAAAAGATTGGCTAGGATTGAAGATTGATTGAAGAAAAGAAGAAATCAAGCATTGATTTGTGATTTTCACCATGAATTCGAGGTTGAAGGTGATCAAGAAGCTTACCTACAAGTTGGAGTTCATTCCCCAGTTGCTCCTAAGTTCCCCTGTGCTCGTCCAAAGCAAGGAAGAAAGAAAATATGAAAAAGAGTATTTGGTTGAGTGGAAAATGAAGTGTTTATAAGGAATTTCAAGGAGAGAGAAAAAGTTGAAAAGCAATCCTTCAACTCCCCAAATTGGTGCCACTTAACCCCCTATACTCCTTGAATATGAAGACATCCTCCTTTGCCTTTAATTATTCTTCATTATCCACAATTTAAAGGAAAAGCAATTAAGCACCTTAATTCATATAATACTAATATCCCATTTTTATTGGATATTACTTTTAATTAACTAATGTGAGTGGGCTCTCCACTCACTTAGATATTTTCGTGGCCTTTGCAAGGCACAAGGACGTCCACACTTATCTAATTTCAACCATCTCATTTTTGGTTGAAGGGCACTTCAATTAATATATTTGTTTTTGCATTAAATTGAAGTAAAGTTCCAATTATGATTAAATCTTGATTATTTTAATATCAAGATTCTCTATCTTCCAAAATGATTCAAATGAGGCACCCCTATAAAATTCCTTTCTATATATGATTCCAAGAATCATGAGGGACTCTCTTGAAGTGGTATTTTGCATATTGAACCCTATGTTTTGGTTAAATTACACATTACACCAAAACTAGGTTTTAATGCACAAATGTTGCTTAACAAGCTCTGTCTTGGTACTCAGGCTACCACAAGACATACCACAACATCATTATCATTCTTATGATGCTTCAAAATTTGAGGAACTTTTTATCATATACAATTTGCAAGTTAACCGCTCAAATTGGATAAATTGCACTTTAGTCCAAAACAAGCAAAATAGTGTTTCAACATTATTCGAAAAGGACTAAAATTGAAACATAAATTCCTCTTGAGCCTTAATTACTTTTCAAGAAATAAGAGCGAGCATATAATTAACTTTATTAAGAAAAACATCTAGGGTTAAGGCATAACCCAGGTCAGGGATATTACAGATAGAGACATTTCTTATGTGATAGGAATAGAGATATCTAGAGATAGTTCTCGAAAACCTCTTGGCCTGAAAAAGAGAGATCATACATTGGCAATCTATACTGAAGGGTTCAATGTGCATAGATTCAGTGGGAGAAAACTTGTCCCTGTTACATGGAGTCATTATCCCAAGGCCAAGTGTCCAATTCTTATGAAGAATGGGAACACTAAGAATAGATATAGATCTATCATGTATGTGATCATCCCATTATCTTGCATGTATAGACATAGCAAGAATAAAATGCATTCATCATCTCATATGTGGGACATGACAATATGATGTGCTCATCCTGATAACTCATGTGTGGGACATGACAAGTGGATGATTGTCTAGTTCCAGTAAGGGTTACTGGAATACCATAAGAACTTGATAAGTACTAGTTCTATGGAAATAAGGAAGGGTTCACTGTAAAGCGTTACACTGATGTGAACTTCCGAAAAGGACATAAAATTAATCGCAATATATATATATATGGGATATATATAAAAGTGAATGTTTGTTGATAAATGGAAACGTTACAATAAAGTTGTTTTAAAGGAAATGTAGATTATATATGTGTTAGAGAACAACAATGGATACTATATGGATCTAGGAGTTCATAAAGATGAACTTATAGTTAATCCAGTCATTGATGACAAGTTAGGAGCGCTTGGTCATGCAATGTGGCTAAATGTTAGCGAAGGAATACTAGACCACATATTATGGAAAATCCATCTTATACGTGTGACGTACAGTGAAGAGATGAGAGACATGCAGTAAATACTGACTTTGGCAAGGTGTTTCCATAACTCACTATGTTTGCACTAGAGCACAGTAAAATGTGGGACATGTTTGAATATCACTATGAATATGATTCAAGGGTGATTGGCTCACAGTGCAAGTGGGAGTCTGTTGGTATGTATTCCCTGAGAGACAATCATGGGATGATTGGTGGGATACATTAAGATTGATTTGATAAACATCAAAGGCAAGCTTCCAATTCATTCTGGTTCAGTCATATGAGATAATGATAAAATAGATTGAATGTCTAGAGAATGACAGTACTCAATGACGTATGCCTTCAGGTTTAGGACCTGAACGATGAGATCATATGGACGCTAAGAGTTTGTACATTCTTATTATGTCCCTAGTCAAATGTCATTGTGGAAGGTAGATAGACAACAATGACACACAAGACTAGATTGCAGTGTTGGTTGATGAAAGAATCTCATTAGTCATGATATGGAGATATCAAACCAAACACATAGGTACTTGTTAGAGAACAAGTGTACCAGATAGACCCACTATGAGTTTGACACATGGAACCATGACATGGTAGTCATAGTTAGTTCTTATAGTGATGGTGGTGAGTGTGATTCTTTGACCTGAAATCACTACACTCAACACATGTCATTGGGTACACTTTGACATCATCAAACACAATCCTAAAACATGGGTTGTTATAAAGGTGATGATAAGGGTGGCTTTGACACATGGGGCTTTTGAGGGGTGAGTAATAGATATGTGATTTGTCCCTCCTAAGGGAGTTTGATATCTATGGCCACTTGATGAGTAGGATTGAGATAGGCATGCACACATGTGTGAATCAGTATATGATATTAATGTCATACATATCTCCTCCAATCTACTCTGAGATCAAGAAAGTGAATGAACATTGAAAGGATGACTATTCCATGCCTTGAGTTCGTTCAGGATATCAGTGACAAAGGAATTATACATTCCTTGTAACACCATTCATAGATTGTAGGATTGAAAGTTGTTCTCCAACTTTCCTT
Organism: Alisma plantago-aquatica; assembly: GCA_963693085.1. Classification (NCBI taxonomy): domain Eukaryota; kingdom Viridiplantae; phylum Streptophyta; class Magnoliopsida; order Alismatales; family Alismataceae; genus Alisma; species Alisma plantago-aquatica. The sequence continues at coordinate 43,819,858 of OY856410.1, read as the reverse complement.
TTCACTTGGGTAGCATTGATGTGCTACTAGGCACCACTCTTTGCTTGTGAAGTCATAAATGTTATGAACTTTCATTGCCAACGTGAAATGGACCTGTAGGGTCACACACATAGGATTTAACCTGGAAGAGGAGTTTATTCACATAACAATGTTTAGATTGATTTGCTAATGGAGTTTAGTAGTTCAATGAAACACTCAATCAATTGATAGCTCAATATCATAGTGTTCAAGGTGTTGGACCGATTGATTGGAGTATCAGATTGATTGAAACTGTGATTGACTGATTTGTACAAGTCTGCTGCCCCCAACCGATCAGCTATGAGATGAACCGATCGACTCAGGTTGGTGAGCGGATCGGCTCAACTGGTGAGACGATCCGCTCATGTGCAATGAGTCGATCGGCTCAATTGTTGAACCGATCGATTCATGGACCAACCACAATCATTTGGAAAGTCAGAAGACTATTTTGCAAATACAATTTGTTTCACTTGTACAAATTCAATTTGGACAAGGATTAATATTTGATTAATCAAAGACAAATTTGAAAGTCAATTTGAGTTGGACCAGGACCACGAACCGATCGACTCATAAGTGAACTGATAGGCTCAAGTGGCCCAACCGATCAGTTGAGGTCTGAACTGATCAGCTCAGGTCCCCAACCAACTGTTTTAGGGTGTGAAATGATCGATTCAGCTGGCGCAAGTTGTTTGTTTTGTGGAAAATCTCGAACCCTTCTACTCCTGTTTAATCCCGCATTGCCCGGGGTAGAGAACCCTGTCCCATGACCCTCCTATATATATAGGGGTAGTGGGGGCTTCTCAGAAGAACAACTTAGAACACCAGTTTCTCTGCAAAGATGTCATTCTCTCTGGTTTTGGTAACTGAGAGAGAGCCTGAGCAAGTGCTACTTGATAAGGGAGGCACAACAAGGGAAAGACAACTACAGAAAAGTAACTGGTTGTAGAAGAGTGTGTTGGTGACTAGTATGCTGACTAGAGGGTGCGACTCCTTCCAATTCCTTGGGGGACAAGGAGATCGGAGTTCCAAGTGGTCTGTGTGGACTACTTCAGAGGCGGGAGACTTCTACCACTCAGAGGACAGCTGTCAATCCTGACTGTCCCAGTGAGACCAGGAGCTGCACAGACATCGTCCAAGACCAGAGGTGAAAACTACGCAAGCCATGAGATAACATTGCTGAGCAAGCCTCAGGACAAGGTATGCCTCTATAAACCATCCTTCCTATTGTATAAACGTTGACGCGATTCCTTTATTCTGGGTTTGGGATGAGATTTTTTTTTGTTTCCACTGACTTCTCTGTCTCCCCTAAAACCCAATAGATACATGTTATGGAGATATGTGACCATTTCTATAACTCCCATGTTCTCATATTGCTTCTGGAGCTCATGATTTATGGAGCACAACATGAGACATTGGATGTCTATGGCGTCATCAACATGCTTCTGATAGGCACCCCTTTCTGCCTTAGGCACATTCCGAGCTGGTTCCTCTAGAACTGGTGTGTCCGGGACACAGAGATTTTGCTCCTGAGTGAGAACTATTCTCAGAGTCCTAAACCAGTCGTGGAAGTTATTTCCATTAAGTTTTTCTTTCTCAAGGACTAATCACAACAAAAAAAATGTGGTTTTTGTTTTCCCATCTACAAGAAAATATTTACATGAGTCAATATATTGATTTGATAAAGATTTGATAATATTAATTAGGACTTTAATTATTTATCTCCCCAGTATCTTCTTTAAATTAATATCCCTCACTATCAATTTGGAAGATTGTAACGAACAACCTTCTAGTGAGTAAAGATCCATATTTCATCAAAATCAGGAGCCAACTAGGGCTATCACCTATAACTTGATTTTTTTTAGATGAAAACAGAGCCATTGTATTAATCACTAGATGATACAATGTGCTCATCAACAAACATAGGAAAATTACATGTAATAACGGATTCCCTTTCCTTTCCCATGCCCTTTTTTGCTAGCTGGTGTGCCATAGAGTTCCCTTCTCTAAGGGTGTGAGAGAAGATAGTTGAACTGAACCTGCTGGATTGCATTTTTATATCACTAAACAACAGTTCAGTTGGGCTTAAACCCCCCTTATGTTTCATGATTTTCTGCCACACATTCTTAGCAACAGTCTCCACTTCAATCAGGTTGAGATTTAGACTTTTTGCAATTTTTAGGCCAAACTTAATCCCCTAGGATTCAGCTATATATGGGCTCCATCTACTGTCACTAGTTCTTGTTTCCATAGCAACCACCTCCCTGTTATGGTTTCTGAAAACAGTAGCAAGACACACCCTTTGATCAGCTATGAAAGCTGCGTCTACGTTGATTTTTGTACAACCCCTAGGTGGTACTCTCCATCTACACTCTTTTCTATCCACTGTGGTACTTTTAATAGTTCTGTCCTAGAGCCTGCTATCCACGAATGCTATGGGCCCAGTGCACAATTCTGTGAGCAGTCAAGCACGGTTGTATGGTCTTGTTGCTGAAGATGCTCTCGTTTCTGCATATCCAAGTCGCCAAGCATATGGCTGTGAAGTCCACAAGAGTACTATTACCACCTTTGTTGATAAACCAGTTGAGAAGATCACCAAAGTCAATGGTTGGGGCTCCACTGATCAATCCTCTATTCTCAGGTTCATTCCATATCATTTCAGCATTAGTACATTGGGTCGTGATATGTATAGTTGACTCTTCTAGTTTTAAACACACATCACAAATTCTATTATCGTTGATATGTCTGGTTTGAAGATTACATTTCGTAGGGAGGGTCTGTGTCAAACAACGCCACAAAAAGTGCTTCATCTTGGGGTGCATAGAGCTCCTCCACACTTTATCCCACATATCATGGTTGATAAATCTTCCCCTTTCAGCAGTGTTCTGATGACCCAGAATGCCCAGCCAGTAGGCCGATTTTACCGTAATCAAGCCATCTTGGGTAGGATACCAGTAGAGCGAAGATTTACTCACCATGCATGTAGGAATCTTTAGGATTTCATTAATCATGTCTTTAGAAAATAGGTTCATCAGTCTAGAAATGTCCCACTCATCTGAGCTGTTCAAGAGCTCCTACACCCAAGTAGGTCGATCTCTATTGTCCCCTGAAATTTGTGGCAGTACACTTTGATAACCGAGAATCCAGCTATCATTCCATACGTGGATTTCGGATTCCATGGTTATGTTCCATCTCAGTCCCTCAACAAGAAGAGATTTAGCACCCCAAATACTTCTCTAGCAGTAGCTCAGATCGGGACCTCTATTAGCAGTAAGTAACTCATTTCTATTGTAATATATGGCCTTGAAAACTGCTGCGACAGTGGATTTAGAATCTTGGTGAAGGTGCCATGCTTGTTTATCCAGAAAAGCATGATTGAAAACCTTTAAATCGTGGAAACCCAAACCCCATCCTTTTTTGGGAGACAGAGCTTACTCCAGGATGTCCAGTGCATTTTCCTTTTACCGTTATGGGTGCCCCACCAAAAGTTAGCTAGCATTCTATTGATATCATCGATTATGTTGTCCGGGATGTAGAAAACACTCATCATATAAGTAGGTATAGCTTGGACTATGGACTTTATAAGTGTTTCTTTTCCAGCTTGGCTTAGCATTTTTTCCCTCCATCCTGTTATTTTCTTCCATATGTTGTTCTTTAGCTCACTAAACACCTTCTTTTTTATCTGCCAATAATGGTGGGGAGGCCTAAATACTTATCATGAAATTCGACCTGATTTACTTGGAGCCGATCAAGGATACTCTTCTTCATGTCTTCAGGAGTATTTTTGCTGAAAGAAATCTCCATCTTGTTGTAATTTATTTTCTATCCAGAAGCCCTCTCATAGTAGCTTACTAAGGAAGCTATTCTTTCGGCTTCTTGGAGATTTGCTTTAGCAAATAGGATGTTGTCATCCGTGAAGAAGAGGTGGGTCGTACATGGGCCATTTCTGCATGTCCTGGCTCCTGTGATATGGCCTTTTACTGCCTCTCTATTGATAAGAGTAGAAAAAACATCTGCACAAAAGAGAAAGAGGTAAGGTGAAATGGGGTCGCCTTGGCGGATCCCTCTTTTAGGCGTTATGTGGCCCCTTTTACTGCCATTTATAATAAAAGAGAATGCTACATAGCTCATACATTCATAAATTTTTTTACACCAAAGAGCCCCAAAACCCATCTTCTCCATGACTCTCACAATAAAACTCCATTCCACTCTATCGTAAGCTTTACTCATATCAAGTTTAATTGCCATCTGCCCTTTCTTGCCTTTTGTCTTTCTTTTCATAGAATGGAAGGTTTCAAAAGAAATGAGCGTATTGTCAGTGATAAGTCTTCCCGGAATGAACGCACTTTGATTGGGGGAGATAATCTCATTGAGTAAGGGCTTCACTCGGTTAGCTAGAACTTTGGAGATGATCTTGTAGATGGTGTTGCACAAGCTGATAGGTCAAAAATCGTTCATGGTAGCTGGTTCTTTGCATTTTGGGATCAACACAATTTTGGTTTCATTTATCTCTTGTAAGTTTTTTTTTTATTTTTCCACCAACCTTTGATGTAGGAAGCAATATCCTTGCCTATTATAGACCAAAAGTTTTGAAAGAAACTGGCATGAAAGCCATCGGGCCCCGGGGCTTTGTTAGGGTGCATAGCAAAGACCACATTCTTTATTTCTTCTTCATTAGGTTCCTTTTCCAGTTGTTCATTTATGTATGGGCTGATCATACTTTGTATTCCTTCAAGGGTAGTATCAATATCCTCACTTCCATTGGAACTGAATAGAGATTTGTAATAATCTATGAAAATGTGTCCAATGTCTTATTCGTTGTGCGTCCACACCCCTTCATCATTCATAAGACATTTGATTGTGTTTCATTTCTTTCTTTGAGAAGCCTTGTTGTGGAAGTAGCTTGTATTCTGATCCCCGTCTTTCATTTCTTTAACTTTAGCCCTTGTGAACCAATATGTCTCCTCAGTCTTCTCGAGCTCATTTATTTCTTCACAAAGATCCTTGTAGTTTTTTATGTTATCAGCTGCCATAGGGAGAGCTTGGTCATGCAACAGTTTTCTTTCAACATTTTTTAACTTTTTGTCAGTCACCCCAAACTTCTTCTTTACCCAATCTAAAAGGACCTTCGAGCAATGGTTTATTTGCTGATGTACTTTAGTTTTTGCTGCCCAATTTTCTTTAATAATCTCTGTGCATTGTGGATCTTTTAGCCAAAATTGCTCGACTTTGAAATCTCTGCTCTTTCTCTTTCGTTTATCATCCTCCTTGCATTTTAACAGGATTGGGGCATGATCAAAGTTTCTTCTTAGGAGGTGAATGGCCTTGGCCTCTGGGTAAAGATTACTCCAGTTTCTACAAGCCAACACTCTATCGAGTCTTTCCATGATTGTTGTTTCAGGTTTTTTTTCCTTCTCACCCAAGTATAGGAATTACCTTTAAAACCAATGTCCATAAGCTCACAAGTATCAATAATATCTCTAAAATTTTCCATGTATTTTTCCTCTCTAGCAATGCCTCCACTTTTTTCATCATTTCTCTTTATCTCATTAAAGTCCCCCATGAAAATAATCAGCATGTTGTTGCTGTTCTTAATATTTGTGATGAGCTCCCATGTTTTGACTTTGTTTTGTTTTTCCGACCAACCATATATGCCCACACATTGCCAATCCAAATTATTCCCTTTGCCTTTGATGATGGCATTGATGTGATGGTTTGAGTAGGAGAGAACATTAACATCCATATCATTCCACCACAAACCCGAGCCTCCAGCTTTGCCCCTGCTACTGACACACAGCCCGTTGTCAAAGCCACATTTTTTTCTTATCTCATTCAACTCTTTGTCCTTTATCTTAGTTTCCATTAAGTACACTATATCTGGGCGTTCTTTCCAACACAAGCGTCGGAGGGTGTAGAATGTGCCACGGTTGCCCACACTCTGACAATTCCAGCTGACGACTTTCATTGCCCTTCACGGGCCTGATAACCATCAGGTCTCGTTACTTGTTTGGGGTATTTCACCCAAACCATTTTGTTCTCTTCTCCCTTATGTATTTTCTATTCCCTGCCTTGTTTCACTGTAGGTGCTACTCCTCCTGCTTCTATTTGTTTCCATTTTTTTCGCCTTTATATGTCTCTCTGTTTTCTTTTTGGCTTCTTGTCACCACTGTTGCCCTTTGTGTTTTGTATTTTCTTATCTTCCTATTTGATATGTTATGCTGCTCTTTTTCAAGAATGTTTTCTTTCTGTGGCCCCATGTCAAGCACCTTGTGCTCACTTGCTTTGTTGTTTATCTTCTGTGGTATGGTGACCTTGGTTGGTGATCTTTCAATGCCTTTATTACTGTCTTGAAGGGATAACAATAGTGAATCAAATAAAGAGCTTGTGGAGATGCTTCCCTGGACCTCGTGATCCTCCCCGTGATTGCTTTTATCTGGTCTTCTCTCTGGGTTCTTTATTCCTCCTATGGTCCCAACCTGCTTAGCTTTTTCTTTCCCTTTGTTTGCAGTAAAAGTAGTTTCCCTGCCACTGCTACTTTTCTTCTGTCCTTCAGTAATTTCTGAGATTTTATCTGCCCTCTCGTTTCCTTTACCTTCCCCTGGTTGGCTTTCCTTTGCTATCATGGACAACCTTCTGCTTTATTGTGTTGGTGTTTTTTTGTTCTCCTCCTTTTTCTCCCAGTCAGACTTCTTTCTACACATCTCGTACTCCTCTCCCTCCCTGCTTGCTCTACTCTGTCTTCTCGGTGATGCCCGCAGCCTCTCTCCCCATTTTCCTTCTTCTTCCATTTCCATTTCCCGCCAGTCGTGCTTCACATGGCCGAGCCTCCCACATTTATAGTAGAAATTAGGTAGCCTTTCATACCTAATATCTATCTCCAGCATCTTCCCTCTAGCATCCTTCATTCTCTATTTTGTTTTGAGCGGGTTATCTATGTTAATAACCACCTTTGCTCGCTGCGCCCTGTCCCATGTTGTTTCCCCTTCATCTACTTCCAAAAATTTTCCCACCTTCCCTGCAATGGTAGCCACTGCTTTGGACGATCTGTATCCCATTGGAAGGTTGTACAATCTCAGCCATATGGGCGATTCGTTGAAGATCAGTTCAGACGGTTGTGTTGATCCTTATATTTCCTTCAACAGAACCAGGTTGTTGTCAAAGCTCCATGGAGATCCCTCCATAACTCTTTCCTTGTCTTCTTTTACCACAAACTAGATCGTGATGACTGCGTGTTCTATTTGTTTGAAGACAGGTTTCCTTCTCATCCCCCAAATGATTTCCATCGTCCTCTTGAAAGCATTGAAGTTGATAGGTCGATCTTCTTTTATTTTTGCAGCCAGTGACAACTCCATTGTCTCCTTCTGTTCATCTTCGTCCTCCTCTGAGAAGATGGCGATGTATTCATCTTCAAGCCTCAGCTCCTCACACTGTCTTGTTATTTCTTCCGCCATATCAGAACCAGGAAAAAATGCCCCCAACTAACCTGAACTGTAGCTGGATAAACTAGGATGTCCGATCTCAGCCCCGGGAGGCAAGATGCTAAAGCCCTAAGCGCCCAAATTGCCTTCACAGGGGGAAGATAGAAGAGGAGCGGGGAACTACACAAGATGTTATAATATAACTTGATTATTTAGGTAGGAAACACTTGCCAATTGCATCATGTGGAACTCTTGATAGATGGCATGCACAAATCCTTGTCATAATCTGTCTTTATGCTTCTAGGTGCTTTATCCGATTAAGGTCACCCAGTTAAGCCTGACCCATATGCCAACACGATAGAATATGCACCCTGCTAAGGCAGACCCACATATCTACCATCACACTTCCACGAGATGGACAACACACCATGCTAGGATGTGCCCACACATAGTTGATCATGCTTTTCATTTGTTCTTCTTAAGAAAAGCATTTGATACTTAATATTTTATTTGAGGGGTTTTATATATAAATACATATAAATATCCAAACACCACATACTTACAATATGTATCATATAGATACTATATTCTCAGTCACAAACCATAGACATGCAATACACAAATGCATAAGCATTGGTTATGATCATACTACTATAATCCTTTGGAGCCACAAAGGATTACTAGCCACCTATGGTCTTTTGCATCTCATGCAACATCAACTCGTGAATATCATATGAACCTACATTTGATCGGAATCACTGTGAACAACTACATGGATGCTCCTTGGAGTTGGAGCTTCAAGTTTCCTCTTCTTCTCAAGTCTTCCAAAACTAAAAGTATCCCTATCTCTATTACATAATGTGTAAAAAGGAGAACCTTGAGTTGCATTCGAGGGAGTTTAGAGGGAATAGAATTAATTACACTTTGAGGTAAAAGATGAGGCTCAGCATGCAAGCCAAATACTTATACAAAATGATCCAAGCATAACCATGTACATCCAATCATAACAAGTACAAAAGGGTGTCCTAGGCCATAACCATGCATTCATTCACTACACAAAACATTTTAAAGGTGATGTGTATGATTTTATAGGTATATTATATATATATATATATATATATATATATTAAAATTTTAGTCCATTTAATGAAGGACATTCCCCATTAAATATTTTGACTCCCACACAAAAAAGGTGGGGTACACAGGGGTAGCACCCCTCGCGGGGTCTCAGGGGCATCACCCCTGAAAGGTCTATGAAATTTTCATTTTCCTGCACTAGGAAAATCAATATTTTCTATATTCGACCCCGTCTGATAAGTCAAAAATGATAAGTTTGCGGTGTATGTGGAATTAGATCAGATATGTACATTAACAATTTAAGTTTGCATCGTATGTAACCAAAAAAATGATATACAAAAATCCAATCATATCGAAATTAATCCAAATATGTTTTAGATTGATGCGACTCTGATATTGCTATTGAGTTTTTGTGGAGGCGACATGTGCAACGAAAGAAATAAAAATTTGCTCCACATATCCTACTCAAGGATGTCATCGACAACAACATATACAGATATAGGGAACAAGGATATTCCTCATTGTGGAGCATGTATGTTGATGTCCCTTGGCTCAGTGATGTGTAGCGTGCACAGACAATCCTCAATCATCCTCTAAATGTATGAAACTCAATGTGTACATCTCTACTTCGTCCACACAGATGGACTGGAACTCCACGTTGTGCTTCCTTAATCCGGCGGGAAGAAGCAACCTTCTGCTTGATGACGTGCTAGCATCAACTTCTCTGCTTCTCTCTCACTTGGGGATGATGACAGCAAGGGTTCACATACAAGAATGTAACCTCAGTGTGAGCGTATATGCGTTAACCAAAAGCCGAATGTCATGCCCTATTAATAGCAAAGAAAGGAAGTAGAATTTTGTAAAACCCTTGGGTAAAAAAAAGGGATGCAACTACATCTAAAATGAGTCACTCGTGGACCAATAAAAGAATATTCTAGAAATAATTAATTAATCCAATTAATCATATTAATTAATTAACTAATTTCCATTATCCATCTCTAGTTAATCACTCTGGATCAGTCAACCAACTTAACAATTGAATCTAATTAATTGGGCCTAAACACTTTAACCAATTGACTCAAATTATATTCCAATTGATTACCATAATGTCTTAGTATTCAATTTTATTTGGAACCTTTCCAATCACATCCACAATTATACTTCTATTCCAATTACATCCTATGTGTGTGACATGATAGGCTCCACATTATGTTGGCAGTGATATTCATAATCATATTATGATTTCACAAGCAATGATTGGTATCTAGCAAGACTTCATTTCTACTCAAGTAATTGGAAAAATTAGAGAACAACTTAACTTATCATCTGTGAATGGTGTTACAATGATTGAATACTTTCTTTGTCTCTGATATCCAGATTGAACTCGAGGCATGGAATTTTCATCCTCTTTAACATGGAATCCATATTCCTTGAACTAGAGAAAACTATCTAAGATACATTTAATCTCAATATCACATATTTACTCACACCAACATGGCCATGTATTTCTTAGTCTTTCTTATCAAGTGGATATGATATCAAACTCGTGTAGGAGAGACAAATCCCTTCTACATCACTTAGAGTCATCCCCATGCATCACAGTGCACCCGAGCACCACTTTTATGGCAACCCTTATTCAGGATCACGGTGGATGATGTCAAAGCACACCGAACGACATGTGATGATTGTAGTGATTTCAGGTCTAAGAACCGCAATCACCACCATCACTATGAGAGATGACTCTAACTACCATTCATGGTTCCATGTGTCACTCTCAAGGTGGATTTGTCTAATATACTATTCTTTTGATATCACATATCATGAGTAATGTGATTTTGTCATCAACCAACACACACTCTAGTCTTAAGTGTTATTTTTATCTATCATCCTTCCACAATAACATCTGACTAGGGACATAAACAAGAATGCATATACTCTTGACATTCGTATGATCTCATTGTTTAGGTCCTCAGCCTGAAGACATACATCACTGATTAATATCATTCTTTAGACATTTATTATATTACATCATTATCTCATAACTGAATAACAAAATAAATTGGAATATTGCCTTTATTAATCAAATCATTTACAAGATATTCTATTACAATCACCATATGATTGGATCTCTGGGCATACATAACAACATCTATCTCCTCATATTTGCATGGATTTAGTTAGTGAATATTGCTTACTTTGCAACATTGTTGACTTAGATGCTTTAGGTGATCATGTTGCCCATTGTTGCATATGATCTAATTATAAGTTCAATCATAATGTTGTTTATGATTCTCTTTTTGGCATTATCTCTCATGTTGGGATAAAGTCACTCAAAAGAAGCCCCTTTAGCTTTTCTTGGCACCCAATCTGATGCTCCCCATTCACAACGACCAATAGATATCTTATTATTTGATTGGACAGATGGAAGATACACATGCATTGACCTCACTGGCATTTTTCCTTTAACATGAATCATTTCAAATAAATTTAAAGTATGCCAAACTGCCTCTGACACAGCTGGATGAAAGGTCGAGGAAAATTGTGTAGCTGATTTTCATACTTTTGGGTTGCTTGCCAGTGATGCAATTTCTATCCCTTATCGCCTTCAACATATAACCAACAGTAACCTTACGATGCTGTCTTCTGCTGGGAAATATGGGCACATAGTATAGAAGTGGAAACAAACAAATTTTATCTATATGTATTCCCCAATATAACAAGATCACATCAACTACTTTGATATAGGAAGGATGGTTTTTAACAAGTTAATCATGGTCCCGGAGCAAGTCCAACAAAACTTGCTTCTTTGCAATTGTTGACAAGTTGCTCTTGGATGGTGGTTGTGTAACTCCTGGTCTTCACCACGAACAATGTCGGCACAACCTCTGTAGTGACTCCAATGGTCTTGCCACAAACTACAAGTTGACTTTTCTCTTCGAGCAGTAGCCAAAGGACTCCTGCCTCTAGAGTAGTCCACATCGACCAACTATAACTCTTTTCATTCACCAAGAATGGACAGGAAGGACTTATCATCCCTGATGGTGTACTAGTCACCAACCTACTCTCCCACAATGATAACTTCTCAGTTGTTCTCTCCCATTGACTATCCCTCTTTTTTAGGTAGGACTTGTGTGGGCTCTCTTGGTTACCACAACTAGAGAGGACTATAGTTGTCAGAGAAATTGATTCTCAGTTGTCTATGTTGTGTTGTACTCTAGGAAGCCCCATTACCCATCTATATATAGGAGGGGTTAGGGTCAAGGTTCCCAATCCCCAGCCAATGCAGGACTAAAGCAGGAATGGAAAGGATAGGAAGATCTTGAATTTTAATAACAATTCTGGAAGTTTCACAACTTGCGTCAGCCGAAACAGTCGTCTCATAAGTCGAGAAGGTTGGGGACATGAGACAGTCATTTTGCTAAGCCAGACTACCATCTAGGATGCAAGATGGTCATTTCACGCTTTCCCAGTCAGATATGAATTGGCAAATAATTTCGTATTTAATGTCACACATTAATTTACTTACACCCCAAGTATGTGTAATTGAAATGAGTTTGGGAAAACTCCAAAAATTTCATTTATCCCAACCAAGCCGTCTCACACCAGTGAGACTCCTGTCTAACTCACCTAGGTGTTCGTATAGTGAGTTGAGATGAGCCGGTCATTTTAATCATATTGAATCGGTCGGTTCAAGGGAAAAACTTTAGCCAAATCAATCTCTGATCAACCTGACCCCCAAACGACCATCTAAACTACATGAGACATCCATTTGGCTGCCCAAACAGCCATGTCACTCAATGAGATGGTCGTTTGGTAGACCTGGTCAATCATTCAAGCAATTAGTTGTGTGAATTGAATACCTAAACACTTTACTAATCAATCCAATCACCGTTCAAGATCAAACTCCTCTTCTAGATGTGTTCCTATTTGTGTGACCCTATAGGTCCGATGTCACATTGGCAGTGAATGTCCATAACTAGGTTATGACATCACAAGTAAGGAGTGGTGCCTAGTCGCATATTAGTGCTACCCAAGTGAAATGGAAAGTTGGAGAACAAATTCAACCTACATACTATGTAAGGTGTTGCAGTGATTGTATAATTCCTTTGTCTCTGATATCCAGAATGAACTCGAGGCATGGTTGGTCATCCTCTCAACATTCAATCCATGTTTCTTGAACCAAGAGCAGACTATCTGAGATAATGTGACATTAATATCATATATTGATTTACATGTGCATCCGCATGCGTTCCTCAATCTCTCTAATAAAGTGGCCAGGATATCATACTCCCAAAGGAGGGGAAAAAACCCATATGTATCACTCACAATCTATCCCCATGTGTCAAAGTCACCCAATCATCACTGTTATAACAACCCATATTTTAGGACTGTGTTTGATGATGTCAAATTGTACCCAACGACATGTGATGAGTATAGTGATTTTAGGTCTAAGAATCACAATCACCACCTTCACTATGAGAGATGACTGTGACCACAAAACCATGTGTCACTCTCAAGGTGGGTTTGTCTGATACACTATTCTCTAACATGTATCTATGTGCTTGGTTTGATATTGCCATATCATGACTAATGAGATTTAGTCATCAACCAACTCATATTTGATCTTATGTGTTATTGTTGTCTATCAACCTTCCACAATAACAACCGATCATGGACATAATGAGAATATGTATATGTACTCTTAACATCTGTATGATCTCATCACAAGGATAGGAACTTGGCAACATACGTCATTGAGTAATATAATTATCTAGACATTCACTCTATATCCTCATTATCTCATAATTGAGTGAAATAGATGAACTAGAAGCTTGCCTTTATTTATGTGTTCTGATTAATCAAATCCTTTTAAGTAATTATGCCATGTCAATCATCGTATGATTTTCTCTATGGGCACACCTTACCAACAAACTCCCACTTAAATTAGAGCCAATCACCAACAGATCTCATCCTTAGTGATCTAAACATGTCCAACATGCTTCTGCTGTGCTAGTGCTAAAATAGCGGGTTAGAAACACTTTGCTTATAATCGGTATATTGTATGTTTCATATCTCTTTGATTTGAGATGAAACTGACAATATATGGTATCTGATATTCCTTGCCTAACAATTAGCTCCATTATTGTCACAATATTCTACTAAGTTATCAATGGTTGGAAAATATATAAGTTCATCATATGAACCTTTAGATCCATATAGTATCATTTTTTGTTCATAACACAAATATACTCAACTTCTAATGTAGATTAGTATTAATGAATATTAGTTTGGAACCTTTCCAACTAATCATCATTTATTCTTTTAAATCAAAACATATTTTAATTTTGTGATCACTTTGTCATTTATGGAAGCTTGCATCAATGTTCTTTACATCCAACTCTTCCTATTATTGCTATTATCATTGACTAGCAATCTATCCTTAGTCACTTCTTAAGTACCAATGGATATCTTTAACGACATTCCAGTGACCTTTATTGGAATTTATATCATCTTCTCATGTCTAATACATAAAGATTATATGGGGTAAGCTTGTTAATAGATTACATGATAGATCCACTATTGGGCTGGGCCATGGAATCTAATTCATGATATTTCCATTCTTCACAAGAATATGAATATAGGGTTCATGAGAGATCAATCTGAATTCCCTCTCATTGAATCCTTCCATGTTGAACTCTTTCAACACATTGCTATTAAACGTGATTAAACTTGCATTATGTAACCTTCAAGAACTATCTCATATGTCTTGGTCCTTATCTCATAAGAGGTTTCACCTTATCCTTCATTGTTGAAGGAGTTTTTATGCCAGTTCTCAATATTTATAATATTGAGATGTTATTCATCATCATATGTGAAATCTTCATATATGCTCCCACGAAATCCTTTGTAAATATAGATTTCATCTTTTGTCTTGACTTAAGTCAAACCCTTTGACCTCCTTATCAACTCAAAAGATCCCATTTTGAGTTGCTTGTTTCAATCCCAGACCGAACTTTGTATCTTATAGACTTAATTTGCATTAATGAAGTTTGAAACATTTTAGGTTGGGTCACATACACATCCTCTAATGTATTCCCTTAAGGAATCCGGTTTCATCTTCATATGTCAAATCTCATAGTCTATTTTAACTACAACAAAAAGTCATACAATTGGTGAAGGAATTTCTATCATATCCAACAATTTGAACTTAATTTATTCAATTAATTTGTTCTTTTATGTTATCCACGTAGGTCTTGATCATGAAACCCTATTGCACCTTTTTGGTATTACCCCTTTAGGTGGCTTTATCAATATCCTACCTTGTTAGCTTACATGGATTTCATATAGCTTAGAAAAAGGCTTCTAGCTGACTAGTTGGCTCATCCTATATGACCAACCCATTTGATTAGTCGGATTCACAATCCTCCAATCTCAGATGTGTTCTACTAGAATATTTTGTTTTGTATCACATGATGATCTGAGATTCCATAACAAATTGTGATTCTTATTGTTCACATTGTACCCTTTTTGTTGACCTCAAACACTTTGAGTATTACTGCTACTCCAACTGAATCTTTAAGAACTCAGTTATCCCATTAACAAAACAATTTTGTTATTGGATTGATATTAATAGTAATGTTCAACTATCATGGTTTATGGATAAACCTTCTCAAGAAACTACTTTCTCAAGGTGGGTTTTAATCATTTAGACATGATGTCTTACAAACCATTCTCGGAGTACATATTTAGTGATAGATATATATTTATGAGGATATAAGAAGACTAGATTAATTGATAATTATATCATGACTCATCATGGTATAATTCCTTCATTCTGACACATCATTATGTTCAGATGAATTTGACTTGTGATACATTATCACAGTTCATTCTTGAAGGTACTCAAGGTATTGATATAAAATATTTCAACATTTGATCATATCAAAGTATCTTAATACTTTCATCAATGGTATGCTTCATTTATAATCTCCTTGAAGATTTTCAAGAGATTGATGCTTTCATTTCATTTAGTACATATCATCATATTACCAGTAAATCAAAATGAAGTATTAATTATTTATCTATAGCATTCATTCCATAAGTTCTTCATGCATCATATGTATGAGGTCTAATGGAAGACTTATCCTCCCACTACATCTAGTTAAGAACGTCATGTCATGTTGTGTGTAAGTAAGACTTTGCATGTTTCCTTAGGTTCAATAACCAAGGGAATCTAGATCAACATCATTATGTGTTCTAGGCATGCATCTGTCATATTCATACAAGATGACTAATGCTAATGATGGTCTAGAGTTATCAATTATAATCTTTTGGTATAAACATTCATCTTTGATCATTTCACATAAATATCACAAGATGTTTTAGGGCCAATGCCACGCAAGATCATATCTTTGAAATATAAGCACTTATAATTCTTTATTGATAATCATCCTTATCCATACAAGATGCATAAAGAAAATGTTTATATTCTAATGGCATAATGAAATAGTAGTTCTAATAACTCTATTACATGCCCATTGGGTTAAGATAAATTTAAATGTAGACTATGGCTTCCACAACACTTGCTCTGCCCTGTCCATCCTTGTCCTTCCATGAAGGCCTTTAATTATTGTCAGATCCTACACATCAGTATGTCAGACTTTTTGAATCCCGTGTTCCCTTTTGAAGTTGAGGGGAGGGCGTTGAAGTACACCCCTTGGGGTGATAAAGATAAACACTCCCCTGGTTAGCAAGTTATATCTGGTCCTAGAGCAAGTCCAACGACAAAACTTGCTTCTTTGCAGCTGCTGACAAGTTGTTCTTGGACTGTGGTTGTGCAGCTCCTGGTCTTCACCACGAGCAATGTCTGTGCAACCTTTGCAATGACTCTGGTGGTCTCACCACGAACTACAGGTTGACTTTTCTCTCCAAGCAGTAGCCAACTGACTCCTGCCTTTAGAGTAGTCCACACAGACTAATTAGAACTCTTGTCGTTCACCAAGAACGGATAGGAAGGAGTTGTCCTCCCTATTAGTTTACTAGTCACCAACCTACTCTCCCACAATGACAACTTATCCACTGTTCTCTCCCGTTGGCTATCCCTCCTTTTTAGGTAGGGTTTGCCTGATCTCTCTTAGTTACCACAACTAGAGAGGACAACAATTGTCAAAGAAACTAATTCTTAATTGTCTATTTTGTGTTGTACTCTGGGAAGCCCCCAATACCCCTCAATATATAGGAGGGGTTAGGATCAAGGTTCCCAGTCCCCAACCAATGCGAGACTAAAGCGGGAGTAGAAAGGACTGGAAGATCTTGAATTTTTACAACAATTCATGAAGTTTTACAACTTGCGTTAGCTGAAATGGTCGTCTCACACGTGAGACGGTCGTTTGGGACACCAGACGGTTGTTTCATGCTTTCCTAGTCAGATATGAATTGACAAATAATTTCCTAATTAATGTCACATATTAATATACTTGCACCCAAAGTATGTGCAATTGAAATGAGTTAAGGAAAATTCCAGAACTTTCATTCATCCCAACCGAGCTATCTCACACCAGCGAGATGCTCGTCTCACTCATCTAGATGGTCGTCTAGTAAGTTAAGATGAGCTGGTTGGTTCAATCATATTGAACCGATAGGTTTAAGGGAAAAACTTTAGTCAAATCGATCTCTGATCAACCTGACCCCCAAACGACCATCTCAACTACATGAGACGCTTGTTTGGCTACCCAAACGGCTGTCTCACTCAGTGAGATGGTCGTTTGGTAGACCTGGTCAACCATTCAAGCAATCAGCTGTGTGAATTGAATACCTAAATACTTTAGTAATCAACCCAATTGTCGTTCAAGATCAAACTCCTCTTCTAAATGAATTCCTATGTGTGACCCTATAGGTCCCATGTCACGTTGGCAGTGAATGTCTATAACTCACTTATGACATCACAAGAAAAAAGTGGTGCCTAGTCGCACATCAGTGCTACCCATGTGAAATGGAAAGTTGGAGAACAACTTCAACCTACAATCTGTGTAAGGTGTTGCAGTGATTGTATAATTCCTTTGTCTTTGATATCCATGATGAACTCGAGGCATAGTTGTTAATCCTCTCAACGTTCAATCCATGTTTCTTAAACCAAGATAAGACTGTCTAAGATAATGCGACATCAATATCATATAATGATTGACATGTGCATGCGCATGCGTTTCTTAGTCTCACTAATCAAGTGGTTAGGATATCATACTCCCGTAGGAGGGAAAAATCCTATATCTATCACTCATAGTCTATATCCATGTGTCAAAGTCACCCAATCATCACCATTATATCAACCCATGTTTTAGGAATGCATTTGATGATGTCAAAGATTACCCAATGTCATGTGATGAGTGCAGTGATTTCATGTCTAAGAATCACAATCACCACCTTCACTGTGAGAGATGATTTTGACCACAAAAACATGTGTCACTCTCAAGGTGGGTCTATTTGATACACTATTCTCTAACATGTATCTGTGTGCTTGGTTTGATATTGTCATATCATGACTAATGAGATTTAGTCATCAACCAACTCACACTCTGATATTATATGTTATTATTGTCTATTGACACGTGTTTATCGTGCGTTATAAGCAAGTGAACATATCGAAGTAATATAGGCCTTTATGAGGCCTGAGTCAAACACATGGAAACATTCTCCAAAAGACTACTACTAATTATAGTCTAATCATCTAGGCTGGTGAAAGTGGATTGGTTTGATTGAACAGAAACGATTGAGAACAAAACAAGCTTAACAATTAAATTACTCAGATTTTAGGGAATTCCTCAGGACTATGGTTTCACCACAGATAACATTGAAATTTATTCCACACACTAATATCTATTACTCCTATCCCTGGATAAAGTGCCTGTAGTCAGAACTACCCACTCCCGTAGCATAGTTCACTACCTATTCTAATACCAATCTCATTTCCATAGCAATTGGTTGATTGGTTATGTGCTTTATGATTAATCTCTGGGTTTCTCCTCTCGTTTATTCTCCACCTTTACCAAGGGATGCAATAAATGAGTAAATCTATACTTTCCAACCCTCAACCTCTCTCCTAAAATGACTAAGGGCATGAGAATATATCTATGTTGATCTGGCATAAATAGAACAAGACAACTTCATAGATTTATATCCAAAAAATAGGGATAAAGATGATATTAAAACATGGAAATCAATTACAATGTATATCCGGGCTACCCCCGGATCCTAAGGAATTAAGGGGTTTATCCCCACATGGTTTTTATTGACGAATACATGGTAGAGAAAGAGAAAAACATGGGAAACATTAGAAAAACTAAGTAATCCCTGGAGAATGGATGATCTGGGTGATCCCCTACGTCGTGCGTGCAATTTGCTGTCTTTCAGCTACATATTTTCCTTCTGGAGGTTCTTCGATCGCCCCAGGTGAAGCCTTTAGTTCCTTTCTCTTCTCCTTTCTCTCCCCCATGACATGCAATGGAAAATGGCTGCCTCCTCTGGTTTGGCCGAACTCCTTTCAAGTCATAGGAATCACTCAAGGTGCAAAATAATGCCAGCCGTTGGATTATATTGCTATCTTTAGATTTTCCTTATCGTGCATACTTGGTAGTACCGAGTTCCTAGAGTATCCACGATTGATTATAATATTAGTACTATCAACTTGTCTCGATAACACTGAGTCTTTAGGTCGCTCGAGCAATGCTTTACTGTTGCCATCTCGATAATACCGAGTTTGTGGAATCGGTAGTACCGAATTTCTGTGATTCATTCTTGTGATCTACTGACGAGGTTCCGATACTACCGACTTTGAGTATCAGTAGTATCGAGTCTGTGCAAGTCTTTTCAGGTCTAGTACTGATGTGAAGTCGGTACCACTGACTTTTGGTGTCGGTAGCACCGAGTCTGTGAAATTTGATCATACTTGAAAATGCACAAGAACCTGGATAAATACTCGGGATAAATATTAAACCATCTTAAACAGTAAAAATCATATATTTTTATACATTTAGATAGAACAGACCATTGATAGTATTTCACATATAATTAATCAAATAAATGACAAATCCACACATAAAATCAAGGAAAATATGCCGTGAAAACGACTCAAAACCCATGCATCATCTATCAACCTTCCACAATAACAACCGATCATAGATATAATTAGAATATATATATATATATATGTCCTCTTAACATCCATATGATCTCATCACAAGGATAGGAACTTGACAACATATGTCATTGAGTAATATAATTCTCTAGACATTCACTCTGTATCCTCATTATCTCATAACTGAGTGAAACAGATGAACTGGAAGCTTACCTTTATATATGTGTTATGATTAATCAAATCTTTTTAGATAATTATGTCATGTCAATCATCATATGATTTGCTCTATGGGAATACCTTACCAACATCCTCTACATCTAATATTATTATATTTAGAACTATTAGATTTTTTTCATCTTGAAGGAACTGACAACCCAATTTATTACCCACGCTTATGTAACAACATTTATGTAATTTATCACTTTTACATAGGGTTGTTAATGGGGAGGGTGTTATCCATTTATCCTCTATCCATACCCTATAGGGTAAGGGTAAAATTTTTTGTTACCCGTTCCCCATTTACCCTTTCTTTGTTTGCCCATCACATTAAAAGGAGAGGGTAAGGTATGGAGTTTATTCATACCCTTTTACCTGCATTTATTTAATAAAAATATATAATTATATAGAAGCTTCTGGTTAAATTTTCAACCTATTTTTTACTACACAAATGTTGTGGGTTGCAGCTTACCTCCCACGCCCACTCACACTCAAAAGTTTATAGTATATGATTATTAAATGTTGAACCAGTTGATAGGATCGCGAAACAATTGGAAAAAGATGACCACACATTCCCTAAACCTCTGCTCTACTTGCTCAATCATGTGGACTTTCTATCTTTTCTTATATGTGTTTTGAAATTGCCTCAATGTCCCTTCTATGACACATTCCTCATCTCTATCCATGTGAAGTGAGTGATTGTTGTTGTGAAGACTAGTAGTGATGGAAAACTTCCTTGTAGAAGCCGACCCAACACAATAATTGAACCCCTTTCACATAATATTTTTTACTTGGCCCTTATTGGAGGGTGCGATCAATTAAGAGAGCTTTCTCAATCTGCTAAAATATAACCACATTGACTTGGCTAGTAAAAGATGGTTTTTTTTTTACTTGGACCACTGTTTAAACATATTACACAAGTATAACATTGGTCTGCTTATATTCACATTTGTGAAAATAGAAGTCAAGAAAGATGCGTCTTAATCTTGCTAGGCATCACCACAAAATAAGTTAGTCTTTTTGTAAAAAAATTTTATTGATCAAAATTATCCTTTACCCGTTTAGCATCCCCATTTACCCTGTGGGGAAGAAGGTAAGTGTAAGGGGAAGGTAAGAAAAATACAGCGAAGGATAATTATCCTTATCTTTACCAGCTACCCTCCTGAAGATAAGGTCAAAAATAAAATCTTACCCTTTCCATGCCCTACCTGGTGACAGCCCTAATT
This sequence comes from Alisma plantago-aquatica, assembly GCA_963693085.1. NCBI lineage: Eukaryota > Viridiplantae > Streptophyta > Magnoliopsida > Alismatales > Alismataceae > Alisma > Alisma plantago-aquatica. Next base: position 43,798,775 of record OY856410.1, on the reverse strand, counting down.
TTAGATACGCCTATCTCAAAGTTATTACATCATATGTTAGTTAGTGAATTAGTGACCTTCCTACCATTCAAGGCGTCCCTTTTTTTGCCGCGCCTCGTGAAGCGAGCGAAGGAGCACTTGAAGAGCGCGGTTAGGCTAAAGGGCCTCGACCAAGCAAAAAGGGCCGTTACCCAAACCCAAACCTGATGGGTGGGCTAGCCTAGCCAGTAACTTGATCACGTGGTGCGCTACAGGGCAACCGAACTCAGCTGCGGCAAACGAAAAAATGAAAAAAGGAAGACGCCCCAATGGCCTGTCCCACCGATATGACATACACCTGAAGGCAAACGACAAGGTGACTGTAGTTTTATAACCACAAAGTAATAATTATCGGCCTCCTGAGTAATTAATAGTCGACAAGAGGCTATATAGTTTTATATAGTATATGGGATGTGTAAAATTACGAAATTGGGCTATTCCGGTCCTTATGATTAAACTATGTACTCGTGACTGAATTCGAAATCTCAGCATGTTAAACGCTTTTGGATTTGATATGGGACATTCGGGGTAAATGATTCAAGTGAGCTTTATTTCATTAATAGGCAAATATGAATGATATACGATCCAGACCACCCCCCGACCTCTTGATGTAATTCTACGCCTATACACCTTGAGACAGTACCTAGAACCAACGAGTAATGGACATCGTTGGGAGCCATATAGGTTGTCAAGGGACAAAAACAACCCGACCACCAATCTTGAATTCCAAGAAGTGGAGACAAAGAGCATAGACAAAGATTTATTTTTAATACCCACTCCACAGAGTGAAGAATCACTAAGAAAATATCCAATTAGAAAACGTATTTGATGAGGAAGATCACAAATTCTAATAAGTAACATTAAAATAATTACATATAATTGCTGCTCTTTCACAACACCCACACCTTAATACCCCACAAAAAATATGTATGCCATTTTGAATGATATGTGTGTATAATGCCAAATAGACTTACCTCAATTTATGTGAAAAATGCATGCTTATGCTTGATGCCTCATGTGTGATTTGAGGCAAGTGAGTGAACATTATGATTATTGATGACTAATGATGATAATAATTGAGGAAATAGGATGACCAAATACCGAATGCCCCATATCACCACCCACTTCAACCAAAGTACTATTTACTTTTTATTATAATTATATTATATTATATTATGGAGAAACCACTTCATGTATAATACCATGTTTAATTATACCCTATTATATTTCATTTAAGTTATGGATAATAGATACTGGGAAATGTCTTCGTGTTGAAATGACTCAAGAGCAGAAGAGGCTCCCAAAGGGGCTACTGAGGAAGGAGGGTCGTGCCCCAGGAGAAAATCACTAGAAATCACTCAAATTCCTAGCAATGGATAATCATCATCCTCCCTCTTATGGTCCAATCTCTTCAAATTCAACAAGGAAAGAGAGGAGAGGCTAAAAATATCCATATTGAAGTCTTTGAGTTGAAGTTGTGATACACCCAATTTGAATTTGTTTGAAATGCAAATAAATGGAAGGATGTTGCTATTGGCTATGTTATCAACATCAAGGTGCATATCCTTAATCTTGCTAGACATCCCATATGGCAATGGAAAGTCAAAGGAAGCATTGTCATCTTTATGAGGAGCTGTGGATTTTTTATAACCTACTTCTTAGATGAATCAAATATGGTACATTCTCTTGAAGATAGACCCTGGCTTGTTAAAGGTAAGACTCTGATCCTTGAATCCCTAGAAAATCGATGACAAATCAGAAAAGAACACCAAAAATTCTATTCTAATTTGAGTGAGATTCCACAATCTTCCGCTCAAACTTTTAGGAGACAATATGTTTTCACATGTGGGAAGCTTCCTAGGTGCATTCATTCATTATGATGCTTCTATAAAGAAAATATTCAGACTTGAATTTTGTATATCTAAATTCTTACGGCTATCAAATCTGAATTATCTATGATTAGTGATTTTGGTGATGAGCATTATATTGAAATCTCGTATGAATGGATTCCTAAGAAATTTTCTCATTGTGGAACATTTGATCATGAGACCATTATCTTCCCTTCTCAAACCCCTACTAAGACAAAAACTTCACAAAGGAAAACTACATTGGTTCTAAAAACAAAGAAAATTCCGTAGAAGCTATTCCTTCCTTGTCATTTGCAAAACCTATAATATATGAGTTTTTGTAACTAAAAGACAAGTCAAAAAATTCATTGGAACTATGGATTATCTTGTTACTAAAATACAAAAGAATGATTTGTCTGGGTCTACAGTTTTGGTTTCCTTGATTGATTGTGTTGATACCGTATATATACCTTTAGAAGTCAAGTAGAAGGTTGATGATTGTATCACCTTGGAGTAAGCAAAAAAGACCCACAACAAGGAAATTACTTTCTAGCAATGGAGAAAAGATCACTGCCTTGATCTAAATACTCTAATATATAAAGCAAAGTCTCTTCTGCTTGATGAATATGGATTTCTATGTGTGATTTTTGAGACTAAATACCTCATAAAGGTACTACCAAGACAAATAAAAGTAAGAGATTCATATCTAGTAGCCAAAATATCATCTCAATAAATAGGTTCCATGAACTTACTTTCTTTGATGATGAAGTATCTGTTGTTACTGATGCTAGTAGGCCTCTAGCAATCCTTGTCACTAATGGATGATATTTCCAATATTTCCTAGAATGTACATGGGATGAATAGCCATTTCCATCATTTAAAGATACATGATAAACTCTTTAGAGCCTAGTCCCCAATAAAATTCCTTTTTTAGACTAAGATTTATGAAGGAAAATCTACAAGACTATGGATAAGTTTGAGACCAATATGGATATGATCCTCAATAATAATTGTTATCCATTGGGATGCATTCTCATTATCTTGAACCATGTTATAGACAAATTTGAAATAATCATAGAACCAAATTAGTCTATGTATTGTAATGTGAGTATCAACGATGTTCATTTCTTTTCCATTACTACATATGGAGCAAAAGAAGATGCAAAATGAATCGGGCTATAAAACTCTGGAATTCTCTTTATGTCATCTCTAATATAATGTTGGATGATTGGACTTCATTCAGAGATTTCAGTTCAATTAAAAAATTCTCTAAAAGATAGGGAGATGTAATCCCTCTTCTTCCTTGATGGTGGACTCTAATTATTTTATGCTACACTCTGGTATTTTTGAAATTGAAATGAAAGGTGCACTTTTCACACGGGCTAATAGACAACAGGAGGGGTCAGTTGTACTAGTAGTAAAAGTGATATAATTATTATCACTATATTCTCTTATCCATGCTAGTTATGCCATTTAATTCCCATATGTCATGTTATCTACATCTGAAATGTCAAATATACTATCAATATGGTAATAATGTACTTTTGGGTTGTTTATTTGACACATCATCAACACATTTTATGTTTAATATAATTGCAAATTTAGGGATACTCTATTCATGTAAACATAAATAACATGGACCATCCTTTCATGCTAAGTATTTGATGATTCAAGATAAAAAACAATATAAAATTCATTTATATAATAAACAAATTGAAATAGGTTAGCAAGCATGAAATCATATCCTTTGCATAAAGAATCTCATTTCATGAAAAAACCATGATAAACACACATATACAACCTTATTACATATAACACAATATGTCATACTATTCCTATTTTTTACGGTAGAAGAATCAATATGGCGGCCATAGAATATCTATACGAAGTGGAAGAAACACCAAAATAATAAAGATGAACCAAGTCTGGTCTTAGTTACCACCATACTTTGTATCAGGATGTGAATATGAAACATCCACGTAGAATCCTCTATAATGGAACTGAATAAAGTATTTTCTCATGATGGATACATTTGACTTGAGCATACACGACCTAACACAACATTGCACAAAAGTTTTGTTCCAACTCAAAAATGTTGTTGGTTGTATGCCCTGAGAGCCATCATGTGATGATTGTCAAAGTGATATTTTGTATTTGATTTGACTATTTAATAAAAGGCAATTCCAATCATTATGTTTGTTTCAATATGGAGATAATGAATAACTTAATAATGTAATAAGAATGTTTTAAACTCAAATTCCATATGGTTTGGGTTGAGGACCTAAAAATAACTTCATATGTATAATAAGAGTACTTATTCTTGTTTTGTTCGTAGTCAGTTATTAATGTGGATAATATAGGACAATAATAATACACAAGACTAGAACATATGATCAGTGATGACTATGTCTCTTAAGGCATGCTATTGATATTCACTCAGATACATGGGTACTTATTAGAGAATAAGTGGTACCGGAAAGACCCACCTTGAGATTGACACATGATTCATGCAATGAAATGTTAGAGTTATATCTCATTGTGATAGTCGTGACTATGATCCTTAGTCACTACATTTTGGCTGTATACTTTGACACTGGCCCAACATGTTATGAAATACAGGTTTCCATAAAAGTGGTGATTGGGTACACTGTAACACATGGGGGATATTGTAAGTGATGTAGATGGAATTTGTCTCTCCTTGTTAGTGATATTGTTAGCCACTTGATAAATGATACTATGTCATGCTCATACAAGTCAGTATATGATATTGATGTCAAAATATCTCAAATAGTCCGCTATGGTTCAAGGAACACAAACTAAATGTAATAGGATGACATTCCATGCTTCATTTTTTATTTGGATATCTATGATAAAGGGAATATTATGATAATGGTGACATTAGTCACGTTATAGTTTGTATTTGTTCTCCAATTCATTCCTATTACTTGGGTGGTAATAATGTGTGAATATAGACCAATCTTTGCTTGTTTTGTTTTGAACATCACTACCAACATAATTAGGAATGTACCAAGTCACACACATAAGCATGCATAAGGGAATTGAAGTTCATAACCAATCATATAATTAGAATAGTTCTAAATCATAAACATGTTGATTAACCCTATGCGACCAAAATGTTTGATTGGCAAATCAGACTAATTGGGTCAATGGATAAATAAATTGTTAATTGGTCAATTGAGGTTTCCACTGGACTGGCATGATCGACCGACCTAGAAACTTGGTCAGGCAATCACTTTGTGATAAGGAAAGTCTCAAATTGAAATACAATTTAGATCATGTTCTGAACTGTTCTTATTGGCTGATCAGCTAACCTGATCGGGAGACCAGAGTGCCTAATAGTACAATGATTGGTCGATCAGGTAACTTGATTGGGCAATCATGATTTAGTCTAAGTTATTTTTTCATTGAAATATTTTTGGGATTGTGACTAGGAAAGTGATTGAGATTAGGATTTTCCTAGCCCATGGCTCTCCTATATAAAGGGGGTATGTCCCAAATGGTTTAATAGAACACTTGAGACAACTTGTCAAATAATTTGGCCATCAAACTTATCTTTTTAAGAGAGGAAGTGACCAAAGGACTACTGCTCAAGATAGGAGAATAAAGGGAGTTGTGGGATGACTAGCATGTAAAAAAATCATGGTCCTCTTTAACGGAAAATGTGGTGCACCACATTCTTCCTCATACACACATATGAAGTAGAGTTCAAGCCACATGGGACTTGAAGAAGTTGTTCCTAAAGAAGATAACCATGCAAAAACTTAGTGGCCAATCTGGATCTCTTATTGATTCATCTAGATTTATTGGTGGTTATTTTGAATCTAGATGAATGGATGTTCTTCACCAGCAAAAGACCCGTCTAGTTGTTGGACAACTAGTGTGCACAGAGGTATTGTAGGTGTAATGTCCCAGGATTTGAGGCCTTGGATAACATGATCTTAAAAGGAATGATTGGACTACCCATATCACCAAGGTGCACCTCCTTTTTCGAGAGTCCATCATTAAAGAACTCCATAGTAAAGCGTGCTAGGCTTGTACTGTACTAGGATGGGTGACCAGTCAGGAAGTTGATCCTGACTTGCACGTGAGTCATGATAATGCATGCAGTTAAGGCTAGTGGTAGTATGTGGCCCCAATCATCATTCCTGAAACTCTACTAGAGCCTTGGGTAGTGGGCCCGGGTGTTACAAATGGTATCAGAGCCATAACCCCTCCAATAGGTGGGGCCCACATGGCCATGTGGCATGCCAGTCTTGAGTCGTATGGTCCAGGCAAGTTGGAAAGGGCTATCCATGGTTGACATAGACACCCTTGTGTTGGTATTCTGTGATTGGGAGCTGGGTTTCCATGGACCATTCTGGGTCTGCACTGAAATGGGGAAGAGATTATGAGGCCATATATTGAGCCTTGATGAGGACGTCAAGAGTCTAAGTGGGGGAGATTGTAATGTCCTAGGATTTGAGGCCTTGGATAACATGATCTTAAAAGGAATGATTGGACTACCCATATCACCAAGGTGCACCTCTGTTTCCGGGAGCCCATCACTAAAGAACTCCATAATTAAGCATGCTCAGCTTGGAGTAGTACTAGGATGGGTGACCAGTCGAGAAATTGATCCTGGCTTGCACATGAGTGATGATAATGCGTGTAGTTTAGGTTAGTGGTGGTCTGTAGCCCCAGTCGTCATTCCTGAAACTCTACTAGAGCCTTGGGCAGTGGGCCTGGGTACCTGGTCCTGGAGAAAGTCTAGTAAATATCCTTGGAGCGACGTGCTTATTTCTCAAGCAACACCTGGGTGGTTGTCAGTGGTGACCTCCTTGTGTAGGAACATGAATAATAGTTGACGACATCCTCCTAGGGTGGTGGAAATAGCCTCCACCCCTCTACTTAGTCTACGTAGACCACCAAGAACTCTTGCCAATCTTCTAGGGTTGACTGGAAGGAGTTGTCCCTCGTGTTGTCAACGTACTAGCATCGACTTTCTCCCCTTTGACTATCTCTCCCTTTTATGATTAAGATGCCTCTGGCTCTCACTCTACCATAATGTTGAGATTAGGAGTCTTTACATGAGAGCCTTGGCCACACCCCTTTATATATAAGTGGATAGGTCAGGGTTTCCAAAAACCCAGGGATACGAGAAGACATATTTCATGAATTATCAACTACTGCAAATCACCAGTCACTCGACTGGGCTCCCAGTCATTCAAATGGCATGCCACTCGGTCGACTAGACACTCTAGTTGCTCGATTGGCTACATTTCCTATTTGCAAACATATATGATTTTAGTGAAATGATTAATGCATGACATGACGTCAACATCAATCCTTGATCTAGTCTTACGGATCATCCATTCGGCTGACTAGACACTCCATTTAGTCAACTCACATTCCCAGTCGGTCGACTGAACACTCTAGACAACCATTTGTTAGCCAATATTTTTAAAGTTGATTACCTAAACACTTAATAATCAAGTTAAACCTTATTCATGAGTAAGCTCCTATTGTAGGTGCATCCTATGCATATGACCCTATAGATTCCAGATTGTAATGTCAATGAAGGTATACAACTAGATTATGACATCACAAACAATAAGAAGTATCTAGAAACACATCATTACTACTCAAGTAATTGGAAAGTTGGAGAACAACTTCAACCTACACCTATGATCAGTGTTATCATGATTGTATAGTTCCTTTGTCATTGATATCCAGATTGAACTTGAGGCATGGAATCATCATCATCTTGATATTCAATCCATGTTCCTTGAACTAGAGCAGACTATCTGAGATGCATGTGAGCTCACATATCACATATTAATTTACATGAGTATGGCCATATGTTTCTCAGTCTCACTTATCAAGTGGCCAGGATATCAACTCCTCCAGGAGTGACAAATCCCATATACATCACTCACAATCAATCCTCATGTTTCACTACATAACCAAATATTACATGTATGGTAACCCTTATTCAAGGTCATGTTGGATGGTGTCAATGTACATCGAAAGACATGTGATGATTGTAGTGACTTCAAGTCTAAGAACCACAATCACCATTATTACAATGAGAGTTGATTTTGACCACCATTTAGTGGTTTCCATGTATCACTCTCAAGGTGGGTCTGTCTAATACAATGTTCTCTAAAAAGTACCTATGTGTTTGTCTTGATATCATATATCATGACAAATGATATTCTATCATCAGTCAACACACATTCTAGTCTTATGTATTATTGTTGTCTATATTGTTTCCATAATTATATTCGACTAGGGACATAACTAGAATGTATATACTCTTATCACAAATATGATCTCATTGTTTAGGTCCTCAAAATGGAAGACATATATCATCCAGTAATATCATTCTTTAGACATCTATTAGGCTATACCATCATGTCATAATTGAATAAACATATAGACAAAAGTTGCCTTCATTATTATTCAAATCAATTACATGATGTGTCATTACAATCATTGTATGAATGGCTCTCTGGGCATACATACCAATAGACTACCACTTCTATTAGAGACAATCATCCATGAATTTAATCACAAGTGATCTTACATGACCTTCATGCTTCTTATATGAAAGTGGTTTTTTCAGGTGGTCCGCAACATTGCTTTTAGTTGGTACTCTACAAATCTTCACAAGTCCTTGTAGCATGATCTCTCATATGAGATGGAACCATCATTGTATGTGTTTGGAATGGTGATGCAATCTTGGTTCCTTAGCTTGTGTAATGGCTCCATTGTTGTTACGATACAACACTATTACATCGCTAATGCTTGAAACCACCCCAAGTTCAATGACAAACTTCTTGATCCAAACAACTTCCTTTGCAACCTCTGTTATAGAATCATTAACTACTTCATGCTTGGAACTCTTCCAACTTACAACTCCATTGTTAAGGCAAAACACAAATTGAGATTGTGATCTAAAGTCATCTTTGTCAGTTTGGAAGGTAACATCCATATAACCTTTTACCACCATCTCTTCCTCACCACTGTAGAAAAAAATATTGATCCATAGTTCTTCTCATGTATTTAATGATGTTTTTTACAAAAGTCTAGTGATCTTCAACAAGATGTGACTAATATCTACCCATCATTCTCAATGCATACATGACATCAGGATGAGTTATAACATTGTGTACATGATAGATCCAATTATAGATGCATATGAAATCTTACTCATGTGTTCTCATTCTTCACAAGAAATAGGACATTGATCTCTTGAGATACTAACACCATGAGACATATGTAAGTTTCCTCTCTTTGAGTTCTCCATAGGACAAGTACATAACATTGAGTACATGATAGATCCAATTTCAACGCTTCATCAATGTATGTGCTCTGGCATAGACCAAGAAGACTTCTATATATATCTCTATAGATCTTAACTCCTAAGATATAAGATGCTTTGCCTAATTCCTTCATAGAAAATGTATTCCCCAACCAAGTTTTACTATTTGTAAAGTAGGGATGTCATTCCCCATCAATAGTATGTCATCTACATAAAATATGAGGAATATAATAATGCTCCCACTAACCTTCTTGTAAACACATGGTTCATCTTTATTTTGACTAAATCTAAACTCTTTGACTATTTCATCAAATCAAAGATTCTAGCTTTGAGATGCTTGTTTCAATCCTTATATTGATCTTTGTAGCTTACAAAATTTATTGGCTTCCAATGGATTATAAAACCCTTAGGTTGTGGGATGTATACATCAACAAGTAGATTCCCATTAAGGAATGCAATTTTAACATCAATTTTCCAATTTCATAGTCATAATCAGATGAAATGGAAAGCATGATTCCGATGGATTTAACCATGGAAACTGGAGAAAAAGTGTCGTCATATTTCAACACCTTGAACTTGTCTAAAAACATTTCCCACCAATCAGTCTTTATAGGTTTGTACATTATTATCCATGTTCATCTTCTTTCTGAAGACCCATTTTTATCCTATGGGTTTTTATTCAGATGGATCCACCAAGATCCATACCTTATTGATGTACATGGATTCCATCTCAGATCTCATGCCGTCAATTTACTTCTCAGACTATAGTCCCTTAACATATTCTAGGTTGGTTTTGGATCATCATCTATGACCAACTCATTGCCAAGGTAACCAAAATTTTCAGGCTCAAGGTGTGTCCTATTAGATCTGCAAGGTTCTTGTATTGTATGAGGAACTTGAGATTCCACAACAGTTTGTGACTCTCCATGTTCCTTTTGTACCTCTATAGACTCAATGTTTCCTTTCTTATATCAAACCTCTTAAAGTTCTACTTTCCTCCAATTAATTCCTTTTCTAGGAATGCATCATCCCTATCAACAAACACTTTGTTGTTAGATGGAGTATAAAAGAAATATCATTTGGTTTCTCTAGGATATCTAAAAAATAACTTTTATCTAATTTGGGTCCAACCTTTTTGGGATACTAATTTCTCATATAAGTTTCACATCCCCAAAATATTCATAAAAGACAGACACTTCCAATACCAGATCTCATATGGTGTTGATCGTCCTCAAAAGCGGGTCCAAAAAGGGGAAACAGTTCTGAGGGAATCAATCTTTTACAAATTATAATTCTCAAAAGTTTTAATGATGCCTGCAACTAGTACGGGGTCAAAATAGCAGTTCGAGGTCGAACACAAGGATGAGGAGAGTAAACGTCTTGAAAACCAAGTTTAGTTTGTCAAGGTCGTCAGAAACTTGATAGGGGTGAAGCATACACAACTCACTAAAAGAATGAAACAAAAACTAACTCCAAGAAGGAGTTTACTAATAGAAAGTTTAGGATGCTTTTGGGGTTTTGATGATTTTTAGGAGAGTTTTAGATTTTTAGAAAATAGAACTAAAGGATTAATTCTTAAGTGCTGAGTATAGAATGAAGAAAGAAAATTGTTCTTACAACTTTTTGATGATTCATTTCTCACACCAATTTCTCTCAAAAATGGTGTTTTAAGAAAAAAACCAAATCATAAAATTCTCTCTCAAGGAAACTTAAAAAACGATTTCACATGAATGAAAAATTGAAGAAATATATAAATTTGGGTATTCTCATACACCATGGTTATACCAAATTCTATTTGTATGTGTCTTTCTTCTCTCAAAGATGGTCTGGCCAGGAATCACGTTTTTGGTATCTAGTCAAAAATGCAAAGCAAAAGAGAACATAGAACTCAGATGTAAGAGATACCAATCAACTAAAAAGAGTCATACTAAATAACATGATAAGAAATAATCACTAAATTGCACTAATACAGAAATGTAATGGTTTAATTACAATGCATTGATGAATAAAAGATAAAAGATGAAAAAAGGAAGATAGGTATCAGTTTCCCTGATTTAGGAAACCGATATGCATAGTAGATGACACCTGGGACTGAGTTAGACCAGTAACGGGGACGGGTAAAATTCTGAATCGTGTTGGGTCACGAATTTTGTCAGGCAACGTCCGTGTCAGGTGATGACTGTGTCGACCTGTGACATTGTTGGGTTACGATCGTGTCGGGAAATTGCCATGTCAGGTTGTGACTGTGTCATACTGACACTGTCCCAGTTCTTATCATCCCAATGTTAGGCTGTTCTATCTAGACCATCCTCTCAGGGTTAGAGGCTGATAGGAAGCCCTACACGCACGAGGAAGCTTCGAGGACAAAAACCGACATCTCTCTCAAGGACAAGTCTATTTTTTCCTACTACTATGGGAGTGATACCTAAATGAGCCCTCCATCCTTCTCAGAATGAAAGTAGTGTTGGGTTTTAGGGGAGATAGAGAAGGCATTGGAAACAAAAAATTTCTTCTCCCAATCCCAGAATAAAGGAATCACATCAACGTCTATACAATAGGAAGGATGGTTTGTAGAGGCGTACCTTGTCCCGAGGCTTGCTCGGCGACGTTACCTCACGGCTTGCGCGGTCTTCACCTCCAGTCTTGGATGGTGTCTGTGCAGCTCCTAGTCTCACCGGGACTGTTAGGATTAACAACTGTCCTCTGAGCGATAGAAGTCACCCGCCTCTGTAGTCATCCACACGGACTGCCTGGAACTCCGATCTCCTTGTCCCACAAGGAATCGAAAAGAGTCGTACCCTCCTGTCGGCGTACTAGTCACCGACACACTCTCCTGCAACCAGTTGCTTTTCTATAATTGTCTTTCCCTTTCCGTGCCTCCCTTATTGGGTAGCACTTGCTTGGGCTCTCTTGGTTACCAAAAGCAGAGAGAATGACAACTTTGCAGAGCAACTGGTATTCTGAGTTGTACTTTGAGAATCCCCCAATACCCCTATATATATAGGGGGTCATGGGAAAAGGTTCTCTACCCCGGGCAATGTGGGATTAAAGCAGGAATAGAAGGGTTCGAGATTTTACATAAAACAACCAACTACGTCAGATAAACCGATCGTTTCAACCCTGAAACGGTCAGTTGGTGACCTGAGCCGATCAGTTCACACCTAAACTGATCATGTGGAGCACCTCAGCCGATCGGTTCGTGGTCCTAGTCCAACTCAAATTGACTTTCGTATTCATTTCCAATTAATCAAATATTAATCCTTGTCAAAATCGAATTTGTACAAGTGAAACAAATTGTATTTGCAAAATTGACTTTCCAAACGATCTCCGTTGGTCACATGAATTGCTCGGTTCAACATTTGAGCCGATCGTCTCATTGATACATGAGTCGGTCGTCTCACCAGTTGAGCCGATCGGTTCACCAACTGAGCTGATCGGTTCATCACATGAGCCGATCGGTTGGAAGTGCAAACTGTGTAGAATCAGTCAATTGCAGTTTCAATCAATCTGATACTCTAATCAATTGGTCCAATACCTTGAATACTATGATTTTGAGCTATCAATCAACTGAGTGTTTAATTGAACTACTAAACTCATTTAGTAATCAATCTAAACATCATTTGTGGATAAACTCCTCTTCCAGATTAAATCCTATGTGTGTGACCCTGCAGGTCCATTTCATGTTGGCAGTGAAAGTCCATAACACTTATGACTTCACAAGCAAAGAGCGGTGCCTAGTCGCACATCAGTGCTACCCAAGTGAAATAGAAAGTGGGAGAACAACTTTCAATCCTACAATCCGTGAATGGTGTTACAACGAATGTATAATTCCTTTGTCACTAATGTCCTAAATGAACTCAAGGCATGGTAGATTCATCCTTTCAACATTCATCCATTTCTGTGATCTAAGAGCATACTGGGTGAGATGTGTGTGACATCAATATCACATATTGATTCACACATGTATGTGCATGCCTTTCTCAATCCTACTCATCAAGTGGACATGGACATTAAACTCCCTTACGAGGGAAAAATCCCATATCAATCACTCACCCCTCAACAACCCCATGTGTCAAAGTCACCCAATCATCACTTTATAACAACCCATGTTTCAGGACTGTGTTTGATGATGTCAAAGTGTACCCAACGACATGTGTTGAGTGTAGTGATTTTAGGTCTAAGAATCACATTCACCACCATCACTGTGAGAGATGACTATGACTACCAAATCATGGTTCCATGTGTCACTCTCACGGTGGGTCTGTCCGGTACACTTGTTCTCTAACAAGTACCTATGTGCTTGGTTTGATATCACTATATCATGACTAATGAGATTTTATCATCAACCAACACACAATCTAGTCTTTAGTGTTATTGATGTCTATGGTTATTTCCACAATAACAACCGACTAGGGACTAAACAAGAATGTATACTCTTAACATCTATATGATCTCATCGTTTAGGTCCTCAACCCAAAAGCATACGTGATTGAGTAAAACAATTCTTTAGACATCTATCATGTTACACTATCATCTCAGAAATAGTCAAAACATATAGATCGGAAATTGCCTTTATTATTATTAAAATCATTTACAAAGTCTCCCATTACAATCATCACATGACTTGCTCTATGGGCATACATACCAACAGAATCCCACTTGCACTTAGAGCCAGTCACCTAGGAACCTTAGTCCTTATGACCTAGCATGACCATCATGCTTCTACTGAGAAAGGGCCTTAGTCAGTGGATCAACTATGTTGTCTTCAGTTGGTACTTTGCACTTTGTCAATGTATGTGCTTTGACTTAGTTCGAGAAGCCTTTTAGATCTATCTCTATAGATCTTAATTCCTAGAATGTAGGATGCTTCTCCTAAGTCCTTCATTGAGAAAGTATTCCCAAGCCAAGTCTTTACCTTCTCTAAGGCTGCGACATCATTCCCCATCAATGGTATGTCATCCACATACAATATGAGGAATGTGGTCGTACTCCCTCTAACCTTCTTGTACACACAAGGTTCATCTTCATTTTGAATGAAGCCAAACACTTTGACTTCCTCATCAAATCGAAGATTCCAACTCCAAGATGCCTGCTTCAATCCATAGATTGACCCTTGTAGCTTACAAACTTTATTGGCATTCTTTGGATCCACCAAACATTCAGGTTGTGTCATGTACACATCCTCATTTATATTCCCATTAAGGAATGCAATTTTAACATCCATTTGCCAAATTTCATAGTCATAGTAAGTCGCAATAGCAAGCATGATCCTGATGGACTTAATCATGGCAACTGGAGAAAAAGTTTCTTCATAGTCAACACCTTGAAGTTGTCGAAAAGCCTTTGCAACCAATCTGCCTTTATAAGTTTGCACATTGCCATCCATGTCAGTCTTCTTCTTGAAGACCCACTTGAACCCTATGGGTTTTACCCCTTCAGGTGGTTCTACCAAAGTCCATACTTTGTTGGAGTACATGGATTCCATCTCGAATTTCATGGCCTCAAGCCATTTCTCATAATCGGGTCCCTCCATAGCCTCTAGATAGGTAGTTGGATCATCATCTATGATCAACTCAATGCCTTCTTGAGTCACAAGGTATCCAAACCTCTCAGGTTCAAGGTGTGTCCTACTAGATCTACGAGGTCCTTGTGTTACTTGAGGAGACTGAGATTCCACAACACCTTGTGAATCTCTATGTTCCTCTTATACATCTACTGGTTCAATGTTTTCTTGTTGGGCTTGAACCTCTTCAAGCTATATTTTCTTCCCACTACTTCCTTTGGAAATAAATTCCTTTTCTAGGAACACAACATCCCTGGCAACAAACACTCTGTTGTCAGTTGGGTGGTATAAGTAATATCCCTTGGTCTCCTTAGGATATCCAACAAAATAACATTTATCAAATCTAGTGCCTAGCTTGTCAGGAAACATTTTCTTGACATGTTCATCACATCCCCAAATCTTCATAAAAGACATATTGAGACGCTTTCCAATCCATATCTCATATGGTGTCTTTTGAACCGATTTAGATGGTACTCAGTTAAGTGTAAATGTGGTAGTTTTAAGATCATAACCCCAGAAGGAAATCAGAGGATCAACAAAACTCATCATTGATCGCACCATATCCAGTAAAGTGTGATTCCTTCTTTTAGACACACCATTATGCTATGGTGTTCCAGGTGGAGTCCATTGTGATACGATACCACAAGCTTGTAGAAGGTCCTCAAACTCCTGGCTCAAGTATTCTCCACCTCGATCGGATCGAAGTGCTTTAATACTTTTACCAAGTTGGTTTTGTACTTCATTCATGAAATCCGTGAACCTTTCAAGGGTTTTTGACTTATATTTCATCAGGTACACATATCCATACCTACTGAATTCATCAGTGAAGGTAATGAAGTACTGATACCCACCTCTGGCATTAGTTCTAAAAGGTCCACATACATCATTATGTATGAGTCCTAATAGATCACTAGCTCTCTCACCTTTACCTGAAAAGGGAGTCTTAGTCATCTTGCCCAAAAAACAAGATTCACATGTCTCTATTGATTCATAATCAAAAGAGTCTAGATAACCATCTTTATGGAGTCTAGAGATGCATTTCTCATTTATGTGCCCTAGACGACAATGCCAAAGATATGTTTTTTTTGAGTTGTTGAGTTTTTTCCTTTTAGTGTTAACGTTATATACACTTGTCTCTAGATCTATCAAGTATAGACCATAAGACATTGGGGCACTGCCATAAAACATCCCATCTTTTGAAATGGAACACTTTCCATTCATAATAAGAAATTCAAAACCATCCTTGTCCAAACAAGAAATGAAAATGATATTCCTATTTATGGAAGGTACATAATAGAAGTTCTTCAACGCTATTATTAGCCCACTAGGTAGAGTTAACTCATAGGTTCCTACGGAACTGGCATCAACTCTTGCCCCATTGGCAACACGTAGTTCAACCTCACCTTTCCCCAAAGGCCTACTTCTCTTAAGATCCTTCACATTTGAACAAATGTGAGATCTACATCCGGTATCAAGTACCCATGACAAGGAAGTAGTAAATTTAATATCTATCATGTATACACCAGAAGTAGAGATCTCTATCTCTTGCTTCTTCTTCCATCGTTCCTTCCATCCTCTCCATGTTTTGAGCGTGGAAGATTATGACATTGGCTTGGCGAGAGAACCCTTCTCTCACTCACCATTGTCCTTAGACTTTGTTCCATTGATCTCCATCAATGAACTATCCTTCTTCTTAAGTGCACATAGAGTGGATTCAAAGGTTACTGGTATATTTGGATTGTGCAGAACACTTCTCACAATCCCCAACCAGTTATGGAATTTATTCTCAATTAATTTGCCCATTTTAAAAGATGATTCTTTTTCCATTCTGCAAGAGAAAATTGCATGTGTCAAAACTCTTTTTTATTTGATTTGAATAAAATTTGATAGTAGTTAATTAGGCCTTTAATTAATTATTGCTCCCACTATTTTGATTCAAATTGACAGCCCTCACCATCAATTCGGAAGATTACAACGTACAATCTTCTAGTGGGTCAAGATCCGTATTTCATCAAATCACGAGTCAGCTTTGGCTGATCGCCCACAACTTGACTATTTAGGTACCATTATGCCAATTGCATCATATGCAACTCTTGATAAATGAACATGCACAACACCTTGCCATGAACATTCCGTGCCTCTGGGCTTAGACGCTCTAAGAATCACCAGTTAAGTCTAACCCAAAAGCCGACATAGTAAACATGCACCCTTCTTTGGTAGAACCTACATGTTTACCCTTCACACTTCCGCGAGATAGACGGCGCACCATTCTTTGGCGTAACCCACACTTGGTCGATCAAGTTTTTCATGTGTGTCTCTAATGGAAGGTGTGAAAGACTTAATATTTAGATGAGGGATTTGGTTTTTATAGGTACATATACATATCCAATCACCACAATATAGTAAGTATCATATAAATGCCATATCCCATAGAAAAATGCAAAATGATAAAAGCAATGATTATGGCCATCCTAATGTGATTCCTCGAGCCAAGAGGAATCATGGTCATCTAGGTCCACATCACATGAAACCTGTTCAAGATGAACACTGTGCTTCATCGTTCTGGGTTTAATCAACTCATCTCCATGATTGATCGGCTCACCATTAGGCTGGTCGGTTGGGTGCCACCAGCTGATCGACTGGCGCCTCCAGCCAATCGGTTCACTACTCATCGTGCATCTCCTCAGGATGTCACCCACTCGTCTCGCTCCTCAAACTGGTCGTCAAAAAGTCCGCCGTTCTTTGAATAATAGGAAAGAAAAATCTATCCTATTTTACATTTGAAAAAGGAAACCCCGAGTTACATTCAGGGGGAGCAAAGGTAGGAAAAAATCTCGAGTTATCTCGAGTTACATTAGGAATAGGAGATAGGGAATCAGTGCGCAGACTGAGATGCAAGCAACCACATTCAACCAAGCACACATACATAGGGTTTATTGTCCATAACCATGCTATACATCCACCACAAAACTCGTTTAAATGTGACACATATCGAGTGAGTTCATATTACATATCATATATGTATATTGGGAGTTGCGGATTTAGGATTGAACAAGCATAAAGAAAATTTTATTTGCATCGTATGCAATAAATAAAGGCGACAAACCAAAATCGATCACATCGATAATCCTAAAATATAGAGCAATTGACGTGGCTCTGATACCACTGTTGGGTTTTAGGGGAGATAGAGAAGGCAGCGAAAAAAAATGTTCTTCTCCCAAACCCAAAATAAAGGAATCATGTCAACGTTTATACAATAGGAAGGATGGTTTGTAGAGGCGTACCTTGTCCCGAGGCTTGCTCGGAGACGTTAACTCACAACTTGTGTGGTCTTCACCTCCGGTCTTGGACAGTGTGTGTGCAGCTCCTGGTCTCACCGAGACTGTCGAGATTGTTAGATGTCCTCTGAGTGGCAGAAGTCTCCCGCCTCTACAGTCGTCCACACAGACTACCTGGAACTCCGATCTCCTTGTTCCGCAAGGAATCTGAAGGAGTCATACCCTCCTGTCGGCGTACTAGTCACCGACACACTCTCCTACAACTAGTTGCTTTTCTGTAGTTGTCTTTCCCTTACTGCGCCTCCCTTATCGGGTAGCACTTGCTCGGGCTCTCTCGGTTACCAAAACCAGAGAGAACGACAACTTTGCAGAGCAACTGGTGTTCTGAGTTGTACTTTGAGAAGCCCCCAATACCCCTATATATTGGAGGGTCATGGGATAGGGTTCTCTACCCCGAGCAATGCGGGATTAAAGCAGGAGTAGAAGGGTTCGAGATTTTCCACAAAACAACCAACTGCGTCAGCTGAACTGATCGTTTCAACCCTGAAACGGTCGGTTGGTGACCTGAGCCGATCGGTTCACACCTGAACCGATTGTTTGGAGCACCTGAGCCGATCGGTTCAAGCATGAGCCGATTGGTTCATGGTCCTGGTCCAACTCAAATTGACTTTCATATTTGTTTCTGATTAATCAAATATTAATCCTTGTCCAAATTGAATTTGTACAAGTGAAACAAATTGTATTTGCAAAATTGACTTTCCAAACGATATCTGTTGGTCACATGAATCGACCGGTTCAAAATTTGAGCTAATTGTCTCATTGATACATGAATCGATTATCTCACCAGTTGAGCTGATCAGTTCACCAACCTGAGTCGATCTGTTCATCACATGAGCCGATCGCTTGGAAGTGAAAACTGTGCAAAATCAGTCAATTGCAGTTTTAATCAATCTAATACTCTAATCAATTGGTCCAACACCTTGAACACTATGATTTTGAGCTATCAATCAACTGCATGTTTAATTGAACTACTAAACTCCTTTAGTAATCAATCTAAACATCATTTGTGGATAAACTCCTCTTCTAGTTTAAATCCTATGTGTGTGACCCTACATGTCCATTTCACGTTGGCAGTGAAAGTCCATAACACTTATGACTTCACAAGCAAAGAGCGGTGCCTAGTCGCACATCAGTGCTACCCAAGTGAAATAGAAAGTTGGAGAACAACTTTCAATCCTACAATCTGTGAATGGTGTTACAGTGAATGTATAATTCTTTTTTCACTAATGTCTTGAATGAACTCAAGGCATGGTAGATTCATCCTTTCAACATTCATCCATTTCTGTGATCTAAGAGCATACTGGGTGAGATGTGTGTGACATCAATATCACATATTGATTCACACATGTATGCGCATGCCTTTCTCAATCCTACTCATCAAGTGGACATGGACATTAAACTCCTTTACGAGGGAAAAATCCCATATCAATCACTCACCCCTCAACAACCCCATGTGTCAAAGTCACCCAATCATCACTTTATAACAACCCATGTTTCAGGACTGTGTTTGATGATGTCAAAGTGTACCCAACGACATGTGTTGAGTGTAGTGATTTTAGGTCGAAGAATCACATTCACCACCATCACTGTGAGAGATGACTATGACTACCAAATCATGGTTCCATGTGTCACTCTCACGGTGGGTCTGTCCGGTACACTTGTTCTCTAACAAGTACCTATGTGCTTGGTTTGATAACACTATATCATGACTAATGAGATTTTGTCATCAACCAACACACAATCTAGTCTTTAGTGTTATTGATGTCTATGGTTATTTCCACAATAACAACCGACTAGGGACTAAATAAGAATGTATACTCTTAGCATCCGTATGATCTCATCATTTAGGTCCTCAACCCAAAATCATACATCATTGAGTAAAGCAATTCTTTAGACATCTATCATGTTACACTATCATCTCAGAAATAGTCAAAACATATAGATCGGAAATTTCCTTTATTATTATTCAAATCATTTACAAAGTATCCCATTACAATCATCACATGACTTTCTCTATGGGCATACATACCAATAAGTAGGCTCACCTAAATGATCACTAGGTGGACCCTCAGAACCTTACTTGAAAGTGTCTCCACTCTTAGGCTAAGGTCCTATGTAATCCAACAACATTGTCTGTGCACTGTGCAAGCTATTTATAGGCTGAACGAACTTTTAGAGGCCCCATCTGATTGGTCCACGTGTCATGTGACTTTGTTCGATTGCTCGTGGCAGGCGGTGGTCTCGGTTTTCTACTTTTAATAACCGTCATGACCTTTGGCTATATGACCGGGTCTATTTGTAGCTCGTCTCAATTCTTCACTTGATGTCGTGTGCTGGGTTGCGACCGTGTCGGGTTCTGGTCATCCCAGGCTATGATCAATAGTCAATACAGCCATTCTTTGCTTGTGTATCGGGGCTCTCATACTGGTGTCGACCTGCTTTCTGCTGGTCTCACTTAGGAGGGTGTATCAGGTTGCTGGTAATGAGCCCAATATATTTTTCTATATATAAAGTCATCAGTTAGATGGGTGTCCTTTTGTTATAAAGTCTCAAAAAGTCCTTCAAAAGATAAGAAAAGTGACCAGGAAGTACAAAAAGCATATTTAGTCTAATATTTGAACAAAAATTAGGAGGAAGTGAAAGTTTGAGATAGTTTTTGGTATATGGAATATGTTCTAATATCTGAAAATGGGTGTTATCAGGTGTCTTTTTAACCAATTTAGATGGTACATAGTTAAGTGTAACACTACAATTTTTGGAGAATATACGCAGAAAGAAGTCAAAAGATTAGTAGAACTCATCAATGACCACTCCATATCTAGTAATGTAAAGTTCCTTCTCTCTGATACACCATTATAATGTGGTGTTCCAGGTCAAGTCCATTGTGATAAGAAACCAAGGTCTTGTAGAAGCTCCTCAAACTCTTGGCTTAAGTATTCTTTACCTCAATTATAATGAAGTGATAAAATACTTTTACCTCAATCAGAATGAAGTGATAAAATACCTCAAACATAAGTTTGTAATTCATTCATGAAATTCTTGAACTTCTCCAGGGTTTCTGACTTATGTTTCATCAAGTACACATATCCATACCTACTAAAGTCATCAATAAAGGTAATGAAGCACTGGTAGCCACCTCTAGCATTTGTTCTAAAAGGGCCACATACATCAGTATGCATGAGTCCTAATAGATCACTTTCTCTCTAACTATTACCAGTGGAAGGAGATTTTGTCATCTTACTCAACAAATAAGAGTCACATGTCTCTATTGATTCAAGGTTAAAAGAGTCTAGATAACAATCTTTATGGAGTCTAGAAATGTGTTTCTCATTAATGTGCCCTAGACAATAATGCCAAAGGTATGTTTTGTTTGAGTTTTTGAGTTTTAACCTTTCAGTATTTACATTATAAACATTTGTCTCTAGATCTAATAAGTAAATACCATAGGACATTGGGGCACTTCCATAAAGATCTAATATTTAGAAATAGAAATCAACCAATATTTATATAAAATTTAAATCCATTCTTGCACAAAAAAGATACAAAAATGATGTTTCTAGTAATGGAAGGTACAAAATAGTAGTTCTATAACTCTATTATAAGTCCACTAGGTAGAGCTAAATGATAGGTTCCAACTGCAGTGGTAGAAAATCTTACTCCATTAGCAACCACAGTTCAACCTCCCCCTTTCTTAAAGGCTTACTTCTTTTTAGATCTACATATTTGAACATATGTGAGATCCACATCCAAATATCTAGTTCCCAAGATGAAGAAGTAGACATATTTATCTCAATAGAATATATACCTAAAGTGAAGATCTCTATCTCCTGCTTCTTCTTCCTCAATTCCTCTAGCTAAAGAGGGAAATTCCTTTTCCAGTTTCCAACCTAGTGACAGTGGTGACAATTGCCTTCCTTATTCACCCCTTACTTTGCTTTATGTGTAGAAAACATGGGTTTCTAGCAAATTTAGAACTCTTCTTAGCCTTGCCTTTGCCCTTGGACTTCCCTTTTCCTCTATTGATCATCATCACATATTTGGGCTTATCCTGCTACATTTGTGGTTTAACAGTTCTCAACATGCCAAACAATTCTGACAATGACTTATCAAAATTGTTCATGTGTTAGTACATGACAAATTGGTTGTATGATTTTGGTAGTGATTTTCGAATCACATATGTGACCAACTCTTGGCCCAAGGGAAATCCCAGTCTTGCAAGTTTCTCCACATACCCAATCAACTTTAGTACATGGCCCCAGTAGAACTCCTTCAGTCATATTGTACTTGAACAAAACCTTTGAGACATCATATCTCTCTTGTCTTGCCTGATCTTGGTATATATTCTTCGAATGTATAATCATATTAACATAACGTTGGAACATTATTATCTAGCTTAGTGTTGCATCATAATTATTACAAAGAAATAGAAGGGAGATGAACAACAAGCTGCACCGCCAGTCCCTTTTGGATGGCAAATCCAATCCTCCACAAAACCACATCCATAGTCCTGGGAGTCATAACATTAATGTGCATGATTGTTTGGACCCTCTTGAGAAGTTCTACAATCTCAAGAACATCCATATTCTCATGCTGCTTCTGCAACTCATAGTTCATTGAGCATATCATAAGGCACTTGACATCTACGACATCTCCAAAGGGCTTCTTGTAAGCATCGCTGTCAGCATTAGACGTAGTGGGAGCAAGTTCATCTAGGTCTGGTGTTTAGGACATAGAGCTTGTATCATTGTGTGAGAATGATTCTCAATGTCCTGAACCAATTAGGGAAGTTATTCCATTCAACTTCTCCTTCTCAATGACCAATCACAAAAAAAATGTGTTGTTGTTTTCCATTTGTTTCTACAAAAGAAAGTTTGCATTTTTTTCAAAATCCTTTTGATTTTACTTTATTAAAAGAATTTTTTGATGATATTAATTAGGCCTTTTATTAATTGTCAAACCCTCTATTTTGTTCAAATTTATAGACGTTACTATCAATTTGAAATATTGTAGTGTACAACCTTCTAGTGAGCTAAGATCCAAAACATTTAAGTTGTTACCCAACCAACTCCTTATCATATTACATATGTATGCTTCTAGGCACTTAATATCATTAAGGCCACCTAGTTAAACCTGCCCTTTAAAGCCAAAATGCTAGTAATGCACTCTACTTCACAGACCCACATAACTACCATCACACTTCCATGAGATAGATGACACACCAATCTTGGTTTGCTCATGCTTACTCGATCAAGATTTTCATGTGGGCTACTTATGGAAAGCATATGAGACTTTAAATCTGATTGAAGGGTTTTATTTATATATAAATCCATTTAAATATCCAATCACCACATACTTATAATATGTATCTTATACATACTACATCCATAACTGAAACATGCAATCATAAAATATAAGAGATGGTTATGGCCACACTAATGCAAATCTTTGGAGCCAAAATAATTGCTACCCACCTAACGTCAAACATCACATGTGCAACCTGTATAAAAAAAATTGTGCTAGAAAACAAGACGGTTGGTTGATTGGACTCTTCCAATCGATCAATTCATCCTCTTGTCAGTTGATTGACCTCCATCGGTCAGTCGACTAGCTCTTGGATCAAGAAGTTGTCTGGACCCCTCTAGTTAGTCAATTGGGCCTCGAGTCAATCAATTTATTCCTTTGATATGCTACCTCTTTGGTCCTCTGGAGATCAACTCAACTCCCAATCGATCAACTCTCCTAGTGGATAACATCTTCTCTTTCATCGAAATAGAAATTAAAACTATTCTATTATGTATTACATTGTACAAGTGAAACCTCAAGTGATATGTGAGGGGAGTATAGAGATGACAACATTAACTTACATATGGAGATAGAGAGAGTCTCAATATGAAAACCAAATTTAAAAAGGAAAGAAATAAACCATTCAATCATGCACACATATTCATAGGTATAGGTCATAACCATGCATACATCCACCATCAAAATGATTGTAGGGGGATGCATTTAAATTGCATATATATATTATATCATATTGTATATATAGATTATACAGGACATTCCAATAGTGTATGTGGTATTTAATAGGATAGGAACATTAATCATTTAATTATTCATATTGATGTAATAAAATAAATTATAAAACCAAAAATCGATCATATCAATCAAATCCCAAAACATAGTTATCTGATGTGGCTCTGATTCAACTATAGGGAAATATGGCTATAGTGATGGTAGTAGAAATGGCATTTTCTCTACCCTATTCCCCACAACCAAAAGATAGTGTCAATAACTATGATCAGGAAGGATAGTTTGCAAGGCAATATACCTGGTCCTAGAGCAAGTCCAATGACTATCCTTGGAGTGACATGCTTCTTTCTCAAGCTACACCTAAGGCGGTTTTCAGTGGTAGCCTCCTAGTGTAGCGCCGAGGGCAAAAGTTGATGACGTCCTCCTATTTTGGTGGTAATGACCTCCATGCCCCTATGTAGTCCACATGGAGTACCAAGAACTCATGTTGTTCTTCTAGAACTGACGAGAAGGAGTTTTTCCTTACATTGTCAACATGATAGCTTCGACTATCTCCTGTTTGGATATCTCTCCCTTTTACGAGTAAGATGCCTCCGCCTCTCAGGTTACCACAACGTTGAGATAGGAGACTTGTCCTAAGAGCCTTGTCCATCCCCCTTTATATAGCATATGAGTCAGGGTTTCCACTAACCCGAGGACATGAGGAGACAAATTTCATGAATTCACCAGTCATTCTACTAGGCTCCCATTTGGTCAACTAGACACTCCAATCAGTTTATTGGCTATATTTCATATTTGCAAACATATTGACTTTCAATTCTATGATTAATGCATGAGATGATGTCACTATCAATCCTTGATCCAATCTTAGTGATCGTCCAGTAAGTGGACTGGACTTCTCAAATTAGTCAATTGGATACTCCAGTTGGTCAACTCACATTCCTAGTCAGTCGAATGGACACTCCTGTCAGCCAACTTCAACCAATATTATTTAACTTGATTACCTAAACACTAAGTAACCAAGTAAAAATGAGTAAAATCCTATTCTAGGTGCATCCTATGCGTGCGACCCCATAGGTCCTAAATTACGATGACAGTGAATGTCCATAACTAGATTATGACATAACAAACAATGATTGTATCTAGAAAAACATCATTGCTACCCAAGTAATTACAAAGTTGGAGGACAACTTCAACCTACATATGTGATCAATGTTATCGTGATCATATAGTTCCTTTGTCACTGATATCCAAATTGAGCTTGAGGCATGGAATCATCATCCTCTTGATATTCAATCCATGTTTCTTGAACTAGAGCAGACTGTCTAAGATTCATGTGAGCTCACATATAACATATTGATTCACATTAGTATGGTCATACATTTCTCAGTCTCACTTATCAAGTGTCCATGATATCAACTCTGATAGGAGGGAGAAATCCCATATACATCACTCACAATCAATCTGTATGTGTCACAAAATACTCAAACATAACCTGTATAGTAACCCTTATTCAAGGTTACATTGGATGGTGTCAAAGTAAATCAAACGACATGTGATGAGTGTAGTGACTTCAGGTCTAAGAACCTCAATCACCATTAACACTATGTGAGCTAATTCTAACTATCATTTAGTAGTTTCTAAGTTTCACTCTCAAGGTGGGTATGTCTAATACCCTATTCTCTAACAAGTACCTTTATGTTTGTCTTGATATCAAATATCATGACAAATGAGATTCTCTCATCATTCAAAACACATTCTAGTCTTATGTATCACTATTTTCTATATTATTTCCACAATAATATCCAAGTAGGGAAATAATAAGAATGTATATACTCTTATCATACATATGATCTCATTGTTCAGGTCCTCAACCTGAAGACATATGGCATTGAGTAATATCATTATTTAGACATCTATCAGGACATACCATCAACTCAAAATTGAATGAACATATAGATGAAAGTTTCCATTACTATTAATCAAATCAATTATATTATGCCACATTACAATCATCATATGACTGGATCTTTGGGCATACATACCAATAGACTCCCACTTGCACTTAGAGACAATTATCCATGCTTTTGATTCCAAGTGATCTTACATGAGATTTATTCTTCTAATGCAAAATTTCTTTTGTTAGGGGGCCTACAACATTGCTTTTAGTTGGTACTCGGATTTTTTTGACATCTCCTCATTGTACAATATCTCATATGAGATGTAACCACCATTTTATGTCGTTGGAACACTGATGCGATCTTGATTCCTTAGCTTGTGCAATAGCTTCATTGTTGTCACAATACAGCTCTACTACATAGATAATGCTTGGAATCATCCCAAGTTCAATGAAAAACTTTGTGATCTAAACAACTTCCCTTTCCACATTGGAGGCAAGAATGTACTCGTACTCTTTGTAGAATCAACAAATGTTAATTTCTTGGAACTCTTCCATCTTACAACTCCATTTTTTAGGCAAAACACAAAACTACACTTGCAATTTAAAGTCATATTTGTTTGTTTGGAAGCTTGCATCGGTGTAACCTTTTACCACCAACTCTTCTTCACCACTATAGACAACAAACTGATCCTTAGTTCTTCTCATGTACTTAAGGATGTTCTTCTTGGAAGTATAGTGACCTTCATCAGGATCTGACTGATATCTGCTCGTCATGCCCAGGGCATACGAGACATCAGGAAAGTAATAACATTCCATACATGATAGACCCAATTGCAAATGTATATGGAATCTTACTCACGCATTCCCATTTTTTACAAGAACTAGGACATTGATCTCTAGAGATACTATCACCATGATACTTGGGAAGTTTCTACTCTTCAAGTTCTCCATAGGATGAGTACATAACATTACGTACATGATAGATCTAATTTCAACACTTTGTCAATTTTTATGCTAGGGATTAGACCAAGAAGCCTTTTAGATATATCTCTATGGATCTTTATTCCTAAGATATATGATTCATCACCTAAGTCCTTCATAGAGAATCTATTTCCCAACCATGTTTTTACTGTATGTAAAGTCAGGATGTCATTCCTCATCTATAGTATGTCATCTACATACAATGTGAGGTATAGAATCATGCATGCTCTCTAACCTTCTTGTAAAGACACGGTTCATGTTTATTTTTATGAAAGCCAAACTCTTTGACTATTTCATAAAATCAAAGATTCTAGCTCCGAGATACCTATTTCAATCCACATGTTGACCTTTGTATCTTACCTACTTTATTGGCTTCCTTTGGATTTATAAAACCATCAGGTTGTGTCATGTATACATCGTCAAGTAGATTCTTGTTAAGGAATATGATTTTAACATCAATCTTCCAAATCTCATTGTCATAATAAGCTACAATGGAAAGCATGATCCAGATGAATTTAACCATGTCAACTGGAGAAAAAGTGTCATCATAGTCAACAACTTGAATTTTTCTAAAATACTTTGAAACCTATCAGCCTTTATAGGTTTGTACTTTATTATCCATGTTAGTCATCTTTTTGAAGACCCATTTTATCCTATGAGTTTTACCACTTTAGGTGGATCCACCAAGGAACATACCTTGTTGGTGTAGATGGAACCATCTCAGATCTCATGGCCTTAAGCCACTTGTCAAACTCTTATCCCATGACAGCTTCTAGGTAGGTTGTTGGCTCATCATCTATGACCAACTCATTGCCTTCTTGAGTCACAAGATCAAAAAATCTTATAGTCTCAAGGCATTTCGTACTATATCTGCAAGGTTCCTATGTCACATGAGGAACATGGGATTCTACAACAGTATATGACTCTCCATATTCCTTTCGTTCCTTATAGGTTCAATGTTTTCTTGTTGGTCTCGAACCTCTTTGAGTTCTACTTTCCGCCCAATGACTCCTTTTTAAATAAATTCCTTTTATAGGAATACATCATCCCTAGAAACAAACACTTTGTTGTCAGATGGGGTATAAAATTAATATCCTTTGGTTTCCCTAGGATATCTAACAAAATAACATTTATTCAATTTGGGTCCAAGTTTTTTGTGAAGTTGCCTTCCCACATAAGATTCTCATCCCAAAATCTTCATAACAGACATAGTGGGATGCTTCCCATACCATATCTCATATGGCATCTTTTTTAACCGATTTAGATGGTACATAGTTAAGTGTAAATGGTATAATTTCTAGAGAATATCCTAGAAGGAAGTAAGAAGATTAGCAAAGCTCATCATGGATCTCACCATATCCAGTAATGTAGAGTCCCTTCTCTCTGATACACCATTATGCTGTGATGTTCATGGTTGAGTCCATTATGATACGATACCACAATCTCACAGAACATCCTCAAACTCGTGGCTTAAGTATTGTTTACCTCAATCAGGATGAAATTCTTTAATTCTTTTACCAAGTTGGTTTTGTACTTCATTCATGAAATCCTTGAACTTTTCAATGGTTTCTGACTTATGTTTCATCAAGAACATATAGACATACCTACTAAATTTATCAGTAAAGGTAATGAAGTACTGGTAATCACCTCAAGCATTAGTTCTAAAAGGGCCACATACATCACTATGTATGAGTCCTAATAGATCACTTTCTCTCGCACTATTACCTGTGAAAGGAGCTTTTGTCATTTTACCCAACAAACAAGACACACATGTGTCTATTTATCCAAGGTCAAAGTAGTCTAAACAACCATAATTTTAGAAATGTGTTTCTCATTGATGTTCCCTAGATGACAATGCCAAAGGTATGTACCATTTGAGTTGTTGAGTTTTAACCTTTTGGTGTTTACGTTATAAACATTTGTGTCTAGATATAATAAGTAAAGTCCATAGTAATTGGGGAACTACCATAAAGATATCATCATTAGAAATAGAACATTGACCATTATTTATATGAAGTTTTAATCCATTCTTGTCCATACAAGATATCAAAATCATGTTTGTATTAATGGAAAGTACAAAATAACATCTCTACCTCTATTACAAGCCCTCTCGGCAGAGATAAATTATAGGTTCCAACTGTAGTGGAAACAACTCTTGCTCCATTCACAACACACAGTTCAACCTTGCCCTTTTTTATTGGCTTACTTCTTTTTAGATCATGCATATTTGAACATATGTGAGAACCACATATAGTATCTAGTAACCAAGATGAAGATGTAGAGATATTTATCTCAATAGTGTGTATACCTGATGTGAAGATCTCTATTCCCTACTTCTTCTTCCTCCGTTCCTCTAGGTAATGAGGGTAATTCCTTTTCTAGTGTCTAGCCTGGTGACAGTGGTTCCAATAGCCTTCCTTATTCACCCCTCCCTTTGCTTTGAGTATAGAAAACTTGGGTTTTTGTCTAGATTTAGAACTCTTCTTAGCCTTGACTTTTCCCTTACACTTCCCTTTTCCCTTACACTTCCCTTTTCCTTTGATAATCATCACATATTTGGGTTTTTCCTTCTTTATTTGAGCTTCAACAATTCTCAACATGCCAAGCGATTCTGACCACAACTTATCAAAATTGTTCATGTGTTAATTCATGACAAATTGGTTGTATGATACGGGTAGTGATTGCAGAATCACATATGTGGCCAACTCTTAGCCCAAGGGAAATCCTAGTCTTGCTAAGTTCTCCACACACCCAATCAACTTGTGCACATGGGCCCCCACTAGATCTCCTTCAGCCATATTGCACTTGAAAAGTGCCTTTGAGATATCATATCTCTCTTGTCTTGACTAGTCTTGGTACATATGCTTAAGATGTGTAGCCATCTCAAGAACATCCATGTTCTCATGTTATTTATGCAACTCATAGTTCATGAAGCATAACATCAGACACTTGACATCTATGACATCTTCAATGTGATTCTTATAAGAATCCCTATAAGCCTTAGGCGCAGTGGGACCGGGTTTATCTGGATCTAGTGTCTCTAGGACATAGAGCTTGCACTATTGTGTGAGAACGACTCTTATTGTCCTGAACCAATCATTGAAGTTATTGCCATTCATTTTTTCCTTCTCAATGACCGATCACAAAGAAAATGTGTTGTTGTTAACATCTGTTTCTAAAAAATAAAGTTTGCATTTGTTCAAAACCCTTTTGATTCGATTTGATTAAAATAAAATTTTGAAGGTATGAATTAGGCCTTTTATTAATTAATGATCACACTATTTTATTCAGATTGATAGCCCTTGCTATCAGTTCAAAATATTGTAGCGTACAACCTTCTGGTGAGCCAAGATCCAAAACAATTAAGTTATTACCCAACTAACACTGACATCCATAATTGATTATTAAGGTACGTAACATTTTCCAATTACATGTCATGCAATTCTTGGATAGATGATATGTACAACCCCTTGTCATATTATATATGCATGATTATAGGAACTTAATCTCATTATGGTCACCTATTTAAGCCTGTCCCCAAAAGCCAACACGATTGTAATGCACCCTACTTGGCAGGACCACATAACTACCATCAAACTTCCATGAGACAGATGTCACACCATGCTTGGCATGCCCACACTTAGTCGATTAGGCTTTTCAAGTGTGTTTCTTATGGAAAGAATCTAAGACTTAATATCTAATTGAAGGATTTTTATTTATATATAAATACATATACATATCCAATCACCATGTACTTATAATATATATCATATACATACTATATCCACAAACAAAACATGCAATCATAAAATACTAGCGATGGTTATGGCCAAACTAATGCAATTCTTTAGAGCCACAAAGAATTGTTATCTGCCTAAGGTCAAACATCACGTGTAACTTTTATAGAAAAAGTTATAATGGAAAATAAGTCGACCAGTTGATTGGACGCTTCTAATCAATCGATTCGTCTACCTGTCAGCTGATTGGCCTCCATCATTCGGTTGAGTGGCTCTTGGATCAAGTCTCTATCGATGTGGGTTTTGAGGGACAAAATAGGCAGTGGGAAAAAAAATTATCTAACCAAAAACCCATAACCAGCAGATCACATCAACAATTATGTAATAGGAAAGATGGTTTAGCAAGCAATACCTAGTCCTGAGGCTTGTTCAGTGACAATACCTCACAGCTAGTGTGTCCTTCAACCACCTAGTCTTTGACAGTGTCTGTGCAGCTCCTGGTCTTGACCTGGACTGCGGTTGACTGTCATCCTCCTGAGTGACAGAAATCTCCCACCTCTATAGATAGTCCACATGGACCAGTGAGAACTCTAGTCGTCCTAAAGGAAAGACTAGAAGGATTTATCCCCTTCTGTCAGTGTACTAGTCACCGACACACTCTCCCACCACAAGTCACTTTTATGTAGTTGTCTTTCCCTCACTGTTCCTCCATGGACGGGTAGAACTTGCTTGGTCTCACTCAGTTACCACAACCAGAGAGGACAGTAACTTTGTAGAGAAACTGATGTTCTGATTTCTATGTTTTGAGAAGCCCTTGTACCCCTCTATTTATAGTAGAGGTTAGGGTTAGGGTTCCCAATCTCTGGGGGAGTAGAGGGTCTAGATTTTCCACAAACTGATTGCACTGCAATAGGAAAACTGATTATTTCATAACTGAATCGGTCATTTGGGCAGGTGAGCCGATCAATTCATAACTGAACCGGTCATTTGGGTAGGTGAGCCGATCAGTTCACCCAATGAACCAGTCCTTTCACTTCCCAGACTTGCCCACAATTGACTTTCCTTATTCATTTCTAATTAATGCAAAGATTAATTCTTGTCCCAATCATATTGAACAAGTGAAATGAGGATCTTTTCTCATGAAATGGGAAACCCAACACTTCTCATTTGGTCCATGTGAATCGATCAGTTCACTAGAATGAATCACTTGTCTCACTAACCATGAGTCGATCGGTTCACTCAATGAACCGATTGGTTGGTTGTCTAGGTTGTGCAGAACTCAATCAATGTAGTTCTCAATCAATCTGACACTCTAATCAGTTGGTTAAACATTTGAACTTCATTATTCTGAGTAAAGTCTATTGATTGAATGATTGATTGAGTACCTAAACACTTTAGTAATCAATCTAAACATCATTCATGGATAAGACTCTCTTCCAGATTAATCATATGTGTGTGACCCTATAGATTCCATTTCACATTGGCAGTGAATGCCCATAACTAACTTATGAAATCACAAGCAACAAGTGGTGCCTAGTCTCACATCAGTGCTACCCAAGTGAAGAGGAAAGTTGGAGAACAAATTTCAACCTAAAATCTATTATTGGTGTTATAGTGGATGTTTAGTTCCTTTGTTGCTGATATCCAGATTGAACTCGAGGCATGGACTTGTCATCCTCTACAAACATTCAATCCATGTTTCTTGATTCAGAGTAGACTGTCTGAGATATATGTAAGCTCAATATCATATATTGACTTACATGTGCATGGCCGTGCATTTCTCAGTCTCACTCCTCAAGTGGCCATGATATCACACTCCCTTAGGAGGGACAAATTCCATATCTATCACACACAGTGAAGTACCCATGTGTAAAAGTCACCCAATCATCACCATTACAACAACCCATGTTTCATGAATGCATTTGATGATGTCAAAGTGTACCCAACCACATGTGATGAGTGTAGTGATTTCAAGTCTAAGAACTACAGTAACCACCAATACTATAACAGATGATCCTGACTAACCAAGTGTGGTTTCCATGCATCACTCTTATAGTGGGTCTGTCCGATATACTATTCTCTAACATGTATCTATGTGCTTGGTTTGATATCATATATCATGACTGATGATATTCTGTCATCAACCAACACACACTCTAGTCTTTGATGTTATTGATTTGTATGGTCATTTCCACAATAACAACTGACTTGGGACGATAGTGAGAATGTACATGCTCTTAACATCTGTATGATCTCATTGTTCAAGTAACGTATTTGAAGACATACGTCATTGAGTTTTTTCATTCTCTAGACATCTATCATGTAATACTATTATCTCCAAAATAGTTAAAACATATAGACAGAAATTGTCTTTATTATTATCAAATCAAGTATCACAATCCTCATTGCAATCATCATATGATTGGCTCTCTGGGCATACTATACCAACAGACTCCCACTTTCACTTAGAGACAATCACCCACAAATCATATTCCAAGTGATCTTAACATGACATCATGTTTCTACTACACAAGTGCTTTTATAGCGGATAAGCAACATTTGCTTAAAGTCGGTATATTGCATGTTTCACATCCCCTTGCTATATGATAGCTTGTATGAGATGGAAGTGACGTAGTATGCTATCTGCAATTCCTTTGCCTAACCAGTGGCTCCATTGTTGTCACAATATTACTATTAAGTCACCAATGGTCGGAACCTCTCATAAGTTCATACATATGAACTTCTAGATCCATATAGTATCCTTTACAATGTTAGTAACATTAAGGTACTTGGCTTATTATTGTAGAATTAATCAATTGTCTTATGTTGGAACATTTCCCACTAACAATTCTTATTCTAAGGTCAAACACAATTATGTCATTTTGGTAGCTTGCATCGGTGTAACGCTTTTACACCCAACTCTTCCTTATTACCATAATTAAAGAACTAATCCTTTTAGTACTTCATAAGTACAAAAAGATGTCTTTCATGGTATTCCAGTAACTCTTATTGGATTTCTATAGATATCCATTGGTCATGTCCAATACATACAAAATAACTGGATTTCATATCTTCTTGTCATATCCAATACATACAAGATGATGAGTTCGTATATTCTTGTCACGTCCAATACATACAAGATAATTAGTTCATATTTTCTTATCATGTCCAATACATACAAGATAACAAGATGAGTTCATACGTGATAGATCCAATCTATCCATGTGTTCCTTATTCTTCATAAGAATTTAGACACTTGTCTCTTGAGAGACTAACTCCATGGAACATGGACAAGTTTTATCTCATCATGTTGAACCCTTTCAACATTTTGCCGATGTATGGTCTCTTTCTTAGTTCAAGTAGCCCTCAGGATCTGTCTCTATAGATCTTGATTCCTATCACATAGGATGCTTCTTTAACACTTTAGAATGTACTTTGTTGCCAGGTTTTAATATTCACAATATAAGGATGTTATTCCCCATCAATATGTGGAATATGCATATGCTCCCACTAAATTCTTGTAATCATACATTACTTCTTTATTTTGACTCAATTCAAACTCTTTGACTATCTTGTCAAATAGAAGATCATAATTCTGAGGTGCCCGCTGCAATCCAAAGATTTATCTATGCAGCGTCATGGACTTTATTTCCATTAAGCTACAATAGCAAGCATTATCCTGATGGATTTATCCTTGGTAACTACTGAAAAGATTTCATCATGTTTAACACCTTGAACTTGTTAGAAACTCTTTGCAACCAAATTACCCTCCATGTCAGTCTTCTTCTGGAAGACCCAAAATTACCCTATGGGTTTTACCCCTTCAGGTGGATCAACCAAGGTCATACTTTGTTGATGTATATGGAGTCCATATTAGATTTATTGTCTTCAAGCCATATCTCAGTTTCTAGCTCTCATTAGCTTCTAGATAGACTGTTGACTCATCATATGATCAACTCATCACCTTCTTGTCCATAAGATATCATGTATCATTCAAGCTCAAGACGTGTTCTAATAAAACCATGAGCTCTATGTGTTACTAAAGGAACTTTGAGATTCCACAACATTTTGTGATTCTCTTTATTCCCATTGTACCCTTTCATGTTCAATGTTTTTCTTGTCTGTCTCAAACATTTTGAGTTCTACAATTCTCTCCCACTAATTCCTTTAGAACTAGGTTCTCCTCTAGGAATGCAGCCATCCAAAACAACTATGTTATTGGATTTGGATATGAAGGGAGTATTCAAAAAAATAACATTTACTTGATTTGTGGACAAAACCTTTTAAGAAACAATTTTCTTATTTAGGCTTTCAATCCTAATCTTTATAAAGACATATCAGGACACGTACTTCCCATTCCATATCTCATATGGTGTCTTTTGAACTAATGGTACATTGTTTTAGTGTTAATCATGTGCCCAAAAGGAAATTTGAAGTTTAGCTGGTATTCACACTCTGATTTATCAAGGTGTGATTCCTTCTTTCTGATACACTTCTCATGATACACTATCATTGTGTTTCAGGTGGAGTCCATCATGATACATTATTATTGTGATGGACTAGCTTTTCGGCTTACTTTCGAGGATGAAATTACTCTTAAGGTGTGTAGGATGTGATGGAGTGGAATTTTGGAATCCTTAAATGTCTAATGACATAAGTGAATTCATATGTCTGAGTTATATTAAGAGTTTCCAAGTGCTTTGACAAAATGCAAATGCTGATTGGTGTTAACATCATGATTGAGATTCTGATTTGTTATGCCCTTTTGAAGTATTTAATTGATAAGTTAAACAATTGAGTTTTGGCACCAAATTGGATTACAATAAAGCTCGAATTATGATAAAGCTATGGTTAAATTTTGGTAATAATTTGATGTTCCTAGAAGGAGAAATTTAAGTTTGAAAATGGTCATATAATTGATACATTATGTAAGTAGAGCCTAAGTTATTAATCATTTTGGGCGTCACATGCCCCTTAGTTTTGGGCAGCCCATGTGGAGACCTCTTTTTTGTTCACAACTAATCTACTAGCTGGGATCATCCAATTATGTGAGCCACATATTGTACTCGGGATAGAAAGATTTGGACCCTTAGATTTTGATCTACTGATAACCTGGTCATCCTCTACCTATGACATGTCGGGGTAGTGGGATTGGATGTGAACCGTCTTCAACCCACATTTCCTAGCCGGTTGTTCATGTGTAATAGTATGATTTCAACTGAGAAGTTAGAATCAGAGAAGTGCAAGAAACACACCAACCTCTCATAGTCATCATTCAGTCAAGAGGGGAGTGAGATTGGGAGCTCTGACTCCATGGGTTCTCCACCACCACTTGCAAGTGAAAAGTAGAGGTAGGAGAATGGAGAGGAAAGAATCTTGTATAGTTCTATGATACCAAGAATGAAGAGAGATGTCTGGTGAACAAAATCCACACACAACGACCGACTCCCATGGTCGTTTCCATGGTCGACCAACCCAATTTTACCGAAGATGAACATGGAGTTTTGCGGACTGCAATGAGTGCATCCACTGAAATATGGAGAGCATAGACAAGTTACTGGAGGGTAGTCGCAGACCTGAATACTTCTTCTTGGAGCTGAGAGGCTCTGGTGCACGAATGCCTAATTCTAACCATGGAGCTCTGCCGACAGAGTAACGTGAAGACGACTCTAGTGTTCCTAGGGCATATCGTCATGGGAAGATTGCCTCTTTAGATCTCCTGAGCACTATGAACACGTTTTTGGTAGTTTTGTCTAAAGGAGAGACATTGGATGACTTTGATCTCTCATCAGAGATCTCCCCTATAGCAATGACATAATGGAGATCACACAACGATGCATGCATGAGGGTGAAAGAGAAGGAAGAGCGGGCGTTCGAGTCAGGGACAAACCCGACAAACTGACTGGTCTAAGTAAAGAGCCACACATCCACACTGGACATGTAGCAGAGGCCAATTGGTCAGAAAAAGGTAATTCCCAGATATTCATCTGATCTTGCATAAATCATAGAAAATAGAACTTTTATCAAAAAAATACAAACAAGATATTGAAATGTTTAGAAAAATGAGTAGAACAATATGAAACCATAATATTAGTAATTTGATGTTCAAATCATAGAAATATCATGTAAGATGTATTGTACTTGTTTCATGGAGAATAAATATCAAACAATGGTCTAAAACTGTGATAATATATCAGTAAATCCATAATCATGTTTATAATGCATATAATGTCAGTAATTGAAATGTTGATGCAAAAAATCTTGTAATTTGCTCAATATGGCTATTTAGGGCTATTAACCCTAAATAAAATGTAATAAATACATTGATGATCAATAATTGATGATATTTATAGAGTAAGCTCATATAAGTATATCGAATCTTAGATTTAATTGTGAGATCACGATGATGCACAAAACTCATTGTACATGAAGATGACTCTAAATACATAAGATGTAACCCTAATATAGGTTAATGTATATAAACTAGGGTTAATATGTGCACAAAATTCTATGGAACCTAATGTTTACATAATGAATCATAATCTAAAAAATGACATTAGTAAGATATTTCCAAGATAATAATGCAAGTAAAGATGAGAAGATCTATAATAAAGATAGGAATATCATAAGACTAAGAGAAACCCTAATGAACACGACTAGGGTTAAGATGATGAGAACATGATGATAGTATGTGATCTTATCTTAATTAGGGTTGACCAAGGATA
This sequence comes from Alisma plantago-aquatica, assembly GCA_963693085.1. Lineage (NCBI taxonomy): Eukaryota > Viridiplantae > Streptophyta > Magnoliopsida > Alismatales > Alismataceae > Alisma > Alisma plantago-aquatica. Next base: position 43,761,312 of record OY856410.1, on the reverse strand, counting down.
TAGTTGACATGAGGAGTATCTGATGATTAGGTTTATCTTTTGATCACGGTACGCCATTACCTCTTACTTGGATTATTATACAATATGCTTGAGTTATATGTGTAGTAAAATACTTGGCATATGATATTGGATGAAATGATTGTTCTTTCATGATATGTTGCTTGATTTTCTATACTTATGTCTATGAACACATGAAACATAATAAATTTGTTCCAATATATGAAAGCACTAATTCTCTTTGGTAGCATAGTGCCCAAAAGTGATCATTCTCTTTGGTAGCAGATCACATTGTACAATGATCTAACTCTTTGGTAGTAGATCATAAGGCCTTACATCTCAAACTATTTGGTAGCTGAGATGATGCATTATTCCCTCAGGTGTCAAATGCATGGAAGATATAATGGAAAATGAGCTTAAAATATGAGTTCTCTTTTGTTAATGAACATCTTTGTGCAAGTATATGCTTTTTATTATATTTCTTTATAACTGCCAAGTATTAGTTTTATCTTATTGCCAAGCTTAGTAATGAGAGTTATATAAAAGACACGTAGGTGTACTCAATACAATATTGTTGAATACTGTGCTGACATGTACCACAAGTAATGTTTTGTTTAGGTTGTTGACATATGATCTAGAAAATCCAAGATAGTTGAGAGTTGTATGGTTAGATGATGTACAGGTGGACCTGTTGTCTTAATATCTTGTAGTTTAGTGGTAGTACATGTATATGTAGAAGTTTGTTGTTCAATATGTAATATCAAATGTTGTAACAAATTCATGTTACATTATATGTTGAATGGTGAACTTGTGTTGTATGGTTTTATTATTGTTCAGGTGCATGTGCTATTGTTGTTTCCTTCTGACTCCCTTGATTTTCTTCTTCTTAGCCTAGTGTGTAGCGTTTAAATTGGGATTCTTACTCAGGTGAGGGTTTCAATTTGGATGTCACACATCAGATTAAGTTTTAGAAAATCCAGGGATGTCACAGGTGGTATCAGAGCATGAACAATAGCAAAGCTTGACATCTACTCATTATGCAACTTGAAAACAAAAAAAACCTTGAACTTAATAATCTATAGGGTTAGATTAGTTGTATTTTAGAGACTAGATCTGACTTAGCCTCTAGGTTAGCACCTAGATGTCTGAGAACTAGGTCTAGACTAGTGCTTGTTGTATAGCAAGTCCTTAGATGTCGTTCTTTCTTTATAGTGCAGTGGTATGGGACGTTGCATTATTTTGAAATGACGTACATCACGGGAAGAGAAACCTTTGGCATATGATGCATCTATGTTTTGGGTAGCTACACCAGTCTACACTTTGTTCTCACCCTTTTCATTAGTTTTCATGACATTGTACTCTCTACTATGTGTGAGACACTCATTTTGTAGATTTGGTTTTTGATTCCAGTTGGATCAAACCTTGATAGTTTTATCTGACACTTGTTTTATCATAGAAAAAAGATATAATATTTTATTATATATGTAAGTAGTACAAACATGTGTCCCCACACATGTATGAGTAGGAGGTGGTCATGTAGCCTAAGTAACAGTGAATGACAATAGTCTAGAAGAGAGAATAGTTCTAGATTAGATGTCTAGAGCCTGGTTAGAATATATGATAGATGAAATAGATGAAACAAATTTTGCCGATATGCTGTAGGTCTTATATAGATGATATAAGATAAATTATGTTGATATATGTTTGTCTTTGAGGACTTAAGTTTCAGTTTTGAGGATTTGTTATAGGCTTTGGTGATGAAAGGATGTATGTTCTTGTAAGATGAGATAAGATAAGCTAAGACAAGGTTGTGAGTCAGCATGAGCCTCAAGCTCTTTTACAAAGGAGGACCTCTAGTGTTGGGATCAGTTATAGGGTTAACTCCAGAGAGAGTGGAACCCATAGGGAGAAGGTCAGAGAACCTAAACTCCAAGATATGAGAATTATTTGAAATATGTGTTACGATATGTCCTAAACTAGACTACTCCTGAGTGAATGAGTTGAGTTGCTTAATGCGTGATTCCTATAGTCTTGTTGAATCCTAGATGTCCTTGGGAGGACCAAACATAGAGTTAGAGGGAGGCTGGTTATGTATGTATATGTGAATATGAATATAAGAGCCTACCATCTAGGTGAGGGAAAGAGTCTGAAGATCTTGGAGGAGGCAATGACTGTGTTAGATTCTATAAAGCCTCATGCTCGGGTTGGTGGTACCTTGTAGGACTCTAGTGGTGTATATAAGAGAGAGAGTTGGGAAATAGTTTTTCATGGTTAGAGATCTATGAGAAGAGTATATCATAGCATGTTTTGGTTTGTGCCTTTTTGGCTAGATCTTCTGAAGCTATCCGCTAGTACAATTGAGGTAGACCTAATAACCCTAGACCAAAGAGGGGATATAGAGCTAGTGTGTACATTATACTTAAAGAGATGAGTGAGCTCAAAGAGACTTAGCATGACACTACCCTCACGATATGGGTTAGGGGAACCTCAATTGGACTCGATAAAGTTTTGATATGTGTTTCATTAGCCACTCACTTTAGTTTGTTTAGCACAACCATGATATAATATATTTAAGGATGTGATCTAATCTTGAGTTTTGATACGATAATATGATATGATGAAAACATGGAGTTGGTTTAATAGATATCAATGTATAAATGGTTAACCATATATATGAATAAAGATGATAATGTGAAATTGTTGGATAATCTTGTGATGAAATCACTAGTAAATGTTGTAATTGACTATGAGCAATGAAATAAGATCATGTGAATGAAACATGTTATATGATGTGTTACCTTAATGCTTAACAAAGATGAAAAATATACTTTGATAATTAGCACAACATAACGATTATGACACCTTGATGTGATCTAGATAGATAAAGTGGGTAATTGTAGTTAACTCCCTCCTAAATGGCATATGTTAATGTTGAACATGTTCTAATAATTATCTCAATAAAATGGCGATAACACCTTGATATAATGGGCTAACATTAGTTAACTCCTTTTGAACATGACTAATGAAATGATGGAATCCTTAAATCTTGGGTTATTTAAGGATGTAAATCCTAATATATGAAACATGTCATAAGATAATCAGAGTTTCTAAACTCTAGTTTTGATCTTATGTAAAGAGGTGGTTAATCCTAGTTTCTATTAGAATCTCCTAGAAAGATATGGATATAGTTTGGAGCCTTTTTTGTAAGACATGATGCACTTTGATTTGAGACCTTTTGGTTTTCCCCCTGGAGGATGAGTATGACATAATTTTGAGGACGGAATTTCTTTTTAAGATGTGTGTGATGTGATGGACTGACTTTTTGGCTTAATTTCGAGGACAAAATTACTATTAAGGTGTGTAGGATGTGATGGAGTGGAATTTTGGAATCCTTAAATGTCTAATTACATAAGTGAATTCATATGTCTGAGTTATATTAAGATTTTCCAAGTGCTTTGACAAAATACATATGCTTATTGGTGTTGACATCATGATTGAGATTCTAATTTGTTATGCCCTTTTGAAGTATTTAATTGAAAAGTTAAAAAATTGAGTTTTGGCACCAAATTGGAGTACAATAAAGCTCGAATTATGATAAAGCTATGGTTAAATTTTGGTAATATTTTGATGTTCCTACAATGAGAAATTTAAGTTTGAAACTGGTCAAATAATTGATACATTATGTAAGAAGAGCCTAAGCTGTTAATCATTTTGGACGTTACATGCCCCTTAGTTTCGAGCGGCCCGTGTGGAGACCTCTTCGACATTCACAACTAATCTACTGGTTGGGATCGTCCACTTATGTGAGCCATGGATTGTACTCGGGCTAGAAAGATTTGGACCCTTAGATTTTGATCTTCTGATAACCTGGTCATCCTCTACGTGCGACATGTTGGGATAGTGGCATTAGATGTGAACCGCCTTCAACCCACATTTCCTAGATGATTGTTCATGTGTGATGACACGATTTCAACTGAGAAGTTAGAATTAGAGAAGTGTGAGAAACACACCAACCTCTCATAGTCGTCATTCAGTCAAGAGGGGAGTGAGATTGGGAGCTCCGATTCCATGGGTTCTCCACCACCACTTACAGGTGAAAGGCATAGGTAGGAGAAGGGAGAGGAAAGCATCTTGTATAGTTCTATGATACCAGGAATGAAGAGAGATGTCTGGTGAATAGAATCCACACACAACGACCGACTCCCATGGTCATTTCCATGGTCGACCAACCCAATTTTACTGCAGATGAACATGGAGTTTTATGGACTACAAGGAGTGCATCCGACTACATATGGAGAGCATAGTCAAGTTACTAGAGGGTGGCCGCAGACTTGGATACTTCTTCTTGGAGCTGAGAGGCTCTAGTGCACAGATTCCTAATTTTAACCATGGAGCTCCACCGACACAGCAGCGTGAAGATGAATCTAGTGCTCCTAGGGCATATGGTCATGGGAAGCTTGCCTCTTTAGATCTCATGAGCAATGTGAACCCATTGTTGGTAGTTTTGTCTAAAGGAGAGACATTGGATGACTTTGATCTCTCATCGGAGATCTCACCTATAGTGGTGGCATAATGGAGATCGTGCAACGATGCGTGCGTGAGGGTGAAAGAGAAGGAAGAGCGGGCGTTCGAGTTAGGGACAAACCCGACAAACCGGCTGGTCCAAGTAAAGAGCCATGCATACACACTGGACATGTGACAGAGGTCAATTGGTCAGAAAAAGGTAATTCCTAGATATTCTGCTGATCTTGCATAAATCATAGAAATATAACTTTTATCAGAAAAATACAAACAAGATACAAACAAGAAAACATGGGAAGTGATAAAGAGATGATTACGACCATCCTATTTGTAATTCCTTGAGCCACAAGGAATTACGTTCATCTAGGTCCACATCATATGCAACAACCTATTGTTGATGAAGATTTGTGCTTGGGTTGTTCCGAGTTGATCAGCTCATCCCATGACTGATCGACTCACCTCCTGGACGGTCGGTTGGTTATCACCAATCGATCGTCAGGTTCCTCCAGACAGTCAGTTCGTTGGGTCGTCGTGCTCCTCATAAGAACACCAACCACTCATCTCGCACCATTAGTCAGTCATCTTGGTCCCTTAACTGCTTGTCTAGGCGCCCTTCGTTCTTTGACATAACATGAAATAAAACTATCCTACTTTTGCATATATCTTTGGGAAACCTCAAGCTACATTCAGAGGGAACAAAGGTAGAAGAGAAGGCTTGATTTATCTCAATTTACATTTGGAATAAAAGAAAGGACTCAGTATGTAGACCGAGATGCAAACAAACACAACCAACCAAGCACACACATAGGGTTTATAGGCCATAACCACGCTACACATTCACCATCAAAACCATTTTAGAGAGACACGTATCGATTGTATATATATACCATATCATATATGTATATAGAGATTTGTGGTGTTTAATCAGATATGCACATTAGCCAGTTAATGTATTCGCATCGCATGCAATAAATAAATGGCAAAAAACTAAAAAATGATCATATTGATTAATCCTAAAACATAGTATGTTGGCGTAGCTATGATACCACTGTTCAGTTTTGTGGGATAGAACATGTAGCGGAAACAAAAAATTTATCTAACCACAAACCCATAACTAGCAGATCACATCAACAACTATGCAATAGGAAAGATAGTTTAGTGAGATAGACCTAGTCCTGAGGATTGCTCAGCGACAATACCTCACAGCTAGTACAACCTTCAACCACCTTGTCTTTGACAGCGTCTGTGCAAATCCTAGTATTGACCCAGACTGCGGTTGACAGTCATCCTCCTGAGCAAAAAAAATCTCCTACCTCTGTAGATAGTCCACATGGACCATCGGGAACTCTAGTCGTCTTGAAGGATTGACTAGAAGGAGTTGTCCCCTTCTGTCAACGTACTAGTCACTAACACACTTTCCCACCACCAGTCACTTTTATGCATATGTCTTTCCCTTGCTATTCCTCCCTGGATAAGTAGAACTTGCTTGGTCTCTCTCAATTACCACAACCAGAGAGGACAACAACTTTGTAGAGCAACTAATATTTTGAGTTATGTGTTCTGAGAAGCCCCCTGTACCCCTCTATTTATAGTAGTGGGTAGGGTCAAGGTTCCCAGTCTTTACAGGAGTAGAAGGGTCTGGATTTTACATGAACTAATTACACAATGGTACGTAAACTGATCATTTCATAACTGAACTGGTCATTTGGGTAGGTGAGTGGACCGTTTCATAACTGAACCAGTTGTTTGGGCAGGTGAGCTGATCGGTTCACCCAATGAACCAACCATTTCACTTCCCAAACTTGCCCATAATTCCCTTTCCTTATTCATTTCTAATTAATGGAAATATTAATTCTTGTCCCAATTGAATTGAACAAGTGAAATGAGGATCTTTTCTCACGAAGAGCGAAACCCAACACTTGCTTATTTGTTCCATGTGAACTAATCTATTCACTAGAGTGAACCGGTCATCTCACTGACCATGAGCTGATCGGTTCACTCAGTGAACCGGTCGGCTAGTGGTCCAGGTTGTGCAGAACTCAGTCAATGCAGTTCTCAATCAATCTGATACTCTAATCAGTTTGTTGAACACTTGAACTTGATGATTCTCAGTCAAGTCTATCAATTGAATGTTTAATTGAGTACCTAAACACTTTAGTAATCAATCTAAACATCATTCATAGATAAACTCATCTTCTAAATTAATCCTATATGTGTGACCCTATAGGTTCCATTTCATGTTGGCAGTGAATGTCCATAACTAACTTTTGACATCACAAACAAAGAGTGGTGCCTAGTCGCACTTCAGTGCTACCTAAGTGAAGAGGAAAGTTGGAGAACAACTTTCAACCTACAATCTATTATTGGTGTTATAGTGAATGTTTAGTTCCTTTATCACTGATATCCGGATTGAACTTAAGGCATGGACTTGTCATCCTGTACAAACGTTCAATCCATGTTTCTTGATTCAGAGTAGATTGTCTGAGATATATGTAAGATCAATATCATATATTGACTTACATGTGCATGGTCATGTATTTCTCAGTCTCATTCCTGAAGTGGCCAGGATATCACACTCCCTTAGGAGGGACATATTCCATATCTATCACTCATAGTCAAGTCTCCATGTGTCAAAGTCACCCAATAATCACCGTTACAACAACCCATGTTTCAGGAATGCATTTGATGATGTCAAAGTATACCCAACCACATGTGATGAGTGCAGTGATTTCAGGTCTAAGAACCACAATCACCACCAATACTATAAGTGATGATCCTGACTAACCAAGTATGGTTTCCATGCATCACTCTTATGGTGGGTCGGTCCAAGAGACTATTATCTAACATGTATCTACGTGCTTGGTTTGATATCATATATCATGAGTGATGAGATTCTGTCATCAATCAACACACACTCTAGTGTTTTGTGTTATTGATGTCTATGGTTGTTTCCACAATAACAACTGACTAGGAATGATAGTGAGAATGTACATACTCTTAACATCCATATGATCTCATTGTTCAAGTCACGTACTTGAAGACATACGTCATTGAGTTTTTTCATTCTCTAGATATCTATAATGTAATACTATTATCTAAAAATAGTTAAAACATATAGACAAAATTTGCCTTTATTATTATCAAATCAAGTATCACATGCCTCATTACAATTATCATATGATTGGCTCTCTGGGAATACTATACCAATAGTCGGGAATCCTCCAGTCATTTGATTGGGCCTCCAGTCGATCAAATCATTCCTTCGGTCTGCTACCTCTTCAGTCCTTTAATCGATTGACTCGACTCCCCGTCAATCAACTAGCCTGGTGAAGAACATCTTCTATTTTGTCAAAATAGAAATTTAATTCTATTCTAGTATGTATTACATTGTACTAGTGAGAGCTCGAGTTACATTTAACTTATATATGGAGATAAAGAGAGATACCAACAACTATACATCCAACTATGCTCTATGGGAGTGAATGTTGGGCGGTGAAGAAACAATGTCTCAACAAGATGAACATGGCTGAGATGGATATGTGGGAAGACAAGAAAAGATCACTTGAGAAATGGTTATATTAGGAATAAAGTGGGGGATGGTGAGCATTGAGAACAAGTTTCATGAGGTCTGACTCAGATGGTATGGACATGTGCAATGCGGACCGACTAATGCACCTATATGAAGCAATTCTATTGAGTCAAGCACAATGCATAGAAGAAGAGGAAGATGTAAATTAACATGGGATGCACTTATAAAGAGAGATTTTGAATCTCTACATCTCAATCAGAATATGGCCCATGATAGAGATGAATGGAAATGAAGGATCCATGTAGCCGACCCCAACATAGTTGGGACTAAGGCTTAGATAATGATGATGATGATGGAGATAGAGAGAGAATCGATATGCAAATTGAATCTAAAAGGGAAGGAAATAAACCATTCAACCATGCACACATATTCAAGGGTATAGGCCACAACAACACATACATCCAACATCACTACAATTTTAGGGTGACACATATAAATTGCATATATATATATATATATATATATATATATATACACACACGGTATACATGACATTCCGTAGCATATGTGGTATTTTGTAGGATATGCACATTAATCATTTAACTATTCATATGGCATGTAGTAAAATAAATAACAAAACCAAAATTTGATCATATCAATTAAATCCTAAAACATAGTAAATTGATGTGGCTCTGATACCGCTATAGAGAAATATGGCGACAAAGATGGAAATGAAAATAAAAATTTCTCTACCATATTATAACTAGCAGATCATGTCAATAACTATGAATAGGAAGGAAGGCTTGCAAGGCATATACCTAGTCCTGAATGAAGTCCATCGACTATCCTTGGAGCGACTTGCTTCTTTCTAAACAACATACAAGGTGGTTTTTAGTGGCTGCCTCCTAGTGTAGCACCACTATGATGCCCCACACCATAAACCAATGAGATCACTCAAAACTAAACATGAAACAAAACTAAACAAGCCGATTACCAAAAAACACTAAAAATAAAAACCGATTTCATTAAGCACCAAAGTTGCAAAAACCTTTACATATAAGTCCTCACAGGACACCTACATCGGATATCATAGATCACATAGTACTTACATCAACATGTTCTTACCACGTATGTCATCAACCTGCTACCATAGAAACATGTCTCATATATATACATATATATACATGAATATCTGCCACATCCTTACATCAAAAGGGCACACAAGCCAAAACCACGTATCAATAGAATGTCTACCCAAACACACCCAAAACCATCCCCAAGACATGAGTGTACATGGACGACTCTAGGACTCTACACCAAAAGACTAGCAACACATCCAACCTTATCTGCTACTGTCCTTCTTGCTACTACTTTGCTTCAGCTGCACGATCTCTACCTCCTCGTGCACATCCACCTAAAAGATGTAGAGAAACCCACAGGGTGAGATCCAAATCACAACGGGAGATATAACTCTCCACCAACACTATTATTAACATAGATAATGTAATTAAAGGGAAAAAGTAAAAATACAACTATGACAAATAGATTCATCTAATGATATCAACAAGGCATATATTATCATCTAACAGATCAAAAGGAATATGAAGAACATGTATATTTACTACCTACAATACTGTACAAAAGCAAATTAATGTCTCATCAAATGTTTTCTTATTTGATCCTAAGCAAGTATGCTACACAACTGATTACTTATTTTATTATTCCCCAAGGATTTGAGTAATACCAATAAAATCCAACGGACCACTGCTAAGTAGAAATTAGTGCCATACAAGGTCAATTGAAGAGCCAGAATCCATGATCTCACCAAACCTCATGGTCAGTACATGAGTACACCCTAGAGACATACCAATCAACTGCAACCTACGACATATAGTCAAATAGTGAAACTCTTAGCACACCTTGGTACATGTCATGATGCTAGTAAAAAATGAGCTACATCCCGCCTCTGCACTCTTGCCAGAATATGGCCTGTGACCAATCCTATGATACCTCATAAGAATCATATCACTAAGATATGGACCACAGTGTCACTCCTGCCAGGGTATGGCCCACAATAAATCCTGTGAATGCATATACTCAATAGTATATGACTCTGAGCTCCCACTAAGGGAGAACCCGTTTCACCATACATCAAGCACTGACGCTGATGATGGATCTATGGAACAACACAAACTACATGATTAAGTTCCACTTGATTAGTTAAGTCAATTAGGTGTCTTTTAGCATCAATCAAGTTATACTATACAAAGCCAAAACAAGCTCTACAAAGATAAGGGAATGATACAATTCCAGAAGATATAAAGTGTATAACGTGTGAACTTCTCACACTATCACCACTTGAGACTTGTAACACTACTATTCACAAGGACATCAAGTCATCACCAGATCATAGAACTCATTCACATCATTCCTATATTACAAGTTTCTCAACATATATGCCTCATGAAGGCTCCTTCAACATGTATCATATCACATGCAACATAGCATGCACTAGTTATGATAATCAAGTTCATATTACTTGTTGGGTTAGGGGTTCATAAACAAGTGAGAGAAATCATCATACTATAATTACCATTCCAAGATAGAGAAATAAACATGTCACATTCTCATTTTAGGATTAGGGTTCCACACTATAGCTGATTAAGGTTTAAAGCTAGATACAAATACCAAACCCTAGATACACCACATACCACTATCTTGGAGCATCTTAGGGTTAAGAATTACAATTAGGGATGATTAGGAAACCACCCAAACAACAATACATGTGGTTTAATATTTGACCACTCATGTACATGTGTTATTATATCGTCATACATGAGTCAACCACTCATCATAAACATGTCACAACCACCTTCATATGCATGTCAGTACCACCCATCAAGCATGGGTCATGACCACCACCCTTATGCATGTCATGACCATGATAAGGACATGGGTCATCCTCAACATAAGAACAAATATTCATCTAAAATAGAAGCAAGGTCCTACTGATTCAAGACAGGTAAAATGACACACAAATAGGACATCTCAACTGAAACAGACCATGGGTCGTGACCGCGAGACACCAAAGAGAAGACCCATCTAAATCCAAAACCAACCTGACAAAGGTCAAACCATAACCAAGGGAAAGGTCCATATCTACTCAAGTATTAAGCATGATCTAAATAGAAGATAGAACCAAGGAAGATCCATCTTTATCTTGGAGAAAAACTTCATGCAAAATGGTCATGAAGAACCCTAGATCATGCATCATGAACCCTCCATGAAAACACCTCATGCAAGAGAGATAAAACCATGTTTCAAACCTCCAAAATAGAACACAATCTCCATAGAACACCAAGACACATGACGAACATGCATAGGAGCAAAACTAAGGTCAAAAGGTAGAGGACGATCACCAAACACCACAATCACCAAAATCGGGTACATGTAATAAGGGTTTTCAATTTCTACACAACCAAGAAATATAATCACCCCCAAATGAGTTCTAGAGGTTATCATCATCCACTAGAATTATAAGGGGACGTTTTAGAGAGAGAAAATAGTAGCTTGCAAGTATAAAAGGTGCAATAATAGAACAGGTTAAGTGTTATATAACCCACCTTAAGAAGCTCAACTCCAAAGATCCAAGCCCCCAGATCAAGGGCTCTAAGCACACGTTCCATGGTTGAAGAAGATCCACCAAAGGTTCCACTTTCAGCCACCAAAGCACCTCAAGAATAAGAAGGTACCAAGGTCATAGAAAACCCAAGATAGAAAAAGGAAACCCTAGCCGAACCAAAGGATAAGGAGGAAAAAGGGGGAAGAACATCCTCTCACCATGGCATATGACACTTGTGATGAGGGGTTTCTTTTCATGGACGACCACCATGCAAAAACATGGTACATGGATGAGAGAAATGCATATACTTACTATGGTTGAATATGAGCAAGGATCACCACAAGCACCACATGCAAGAAGAGTGCAGTCACCAAGATATCCAAAGTCAGATCTTTTTGCTCAGCCAAGTGCCAAGAAAAGAAAAAAGAAAGGGAGGAAGATGGAGGGATGAAATGGCCACTTGCAAGGATAGATAATGGGTTATATACACTAAGGATGAGAGAGAAGGGCAAAATATGAGGTGTCAACACCCTAAGGCACCAATGAGACACTTGTCCACCCAAGAAACCATCATGCACCCACTTATACCATGCATGCAAAAGATAATGACACATTCTACATTGGGTCTCAACCTACTTAGGTCACACCCAATTTGGCCGCGCTCACGACCCACCATGGAATGCCATCCATGGTCGCGACAAAGCACCAAACACCACTAGGTTGAGACAAGAGGTCACTACACAACCTAGGTCGAGACATAAGAAGACAAACTATCTCGACCTCCACCTCACACCCTAGGTCGAAACCAACATGATCAAGAGAAGTGTCTTGATCGAGACACACCCAAAAACCACCTATGTCATGACATAGGTTGCAACATGGGTCGTTACACCTATCCTTGTACACATGGTAGAGACACAACAAACCTTAGAAACCCTAATCACCACTAAGGATATCACTCCTCATCTAAGGTTCAAACAAGTCACCCACTTCATTATCTCTCCTATAGATGATGTCAAAGGATGAAAGACACACTCCTGAAGTAACAAATTGCACATCAACCCCCTATTTTGGGTAAATTGCAATTTGCACCAAAACTAGTGCACAAAGCTCAAACATCATCCAAACAAGCTCAAACTTGAAAATTAAGATCTCCACAAGACCAAATTACATCTAAAAATATTACAACAAGGTTCTAAGAACCATAAGTAATATAAAAAAATAGGGTTACCCCATAATGTAGGCCAGGGATCTTACAAGCCATAAAACCCCTTACAAGGATTTCACCCCTGAAATCCTTAGGGAAAAGAGAGGGTACTTCCTCCTCATCTCTTCCTCAAGTTCCCACGTGGCTTCCTCAACACCATGGTGATGTCACACAATCTTCACAAGAACTGTGTCTTTCTTCTTCAGCTTCTTCACTCTTCTATTAAGAATCAATATTGGACCTTCCACATAGGACATATCCTCATCAAGATCCACCTCCATTGGCTGCAACACTAACTCTATATCAAGATGGAACTTCCACAACATGCTCACATAAAAGACCCGATGCAACATGTGCAACTCAGGTGGCAACTCCAACTTATAGGCCACCTTCCCAACATGAGCCACCAAGGGGTAAGGTCCCATGAACCTGGAAGATAGCTTACCCTTCTTCCCAAACCTCAAAACACCTTTCTAAGGAGAGACCTTGAAGTAAACTCTATCTCCCACTTGGAACTCCAAGGGTCTATGTCGATTGTCCGGATATGGCTTCTTACTGTCCTATGCTTCCTTCAACTACTATTGAACTACCTTGATCTTTTCTGTCATTTATTTCACAAGCTTAGGACCAAGAAGTTGATACTCATTGATCTCAAACCAACACAACTAGACCTACAATGCATCCCATGCAATGCCTCATATGGTGCCATGTTGATGCTCCGTAGATAACTGTTGTTGTAGGAAAACTCTATTAGATTGAGGTGGATGTCCCAACTACCCAAAAATTGAAGAACACATGCTCTCAACAAATCCTCCAAGGTCCGAATGGTCCTATCAGATTGACGATCTGTCTGTTGGTGGAAAGTAGTGATGAACCTCAACTGCATATGCAAATCTATGTACAAATGCTCCCAAAACTGACTCATGAAATGAGGACCTCTATTAGACATGATAGTTGCTGGAACAACATGCAAACACACTATCTCATCAACATAGATCTGGACACGCTTCTAAACTATATGTGTTGTCTTCATAAGATGGAAATGCACTAACTTGGTCAACCTGTCAATGATCACCAAGATGGAATCATGACCTTTGGCTATCCTAGGAAGACCAAAAAAAAGTCCATGGTTACATGATCCCATTTCCACTGTGGTATAGGCAACAATTGCAATGTCCTTGCAGGCTGCTGGTGCTCAACCTTATCCTATTGACACACTGGACATCTTACAATGAACTTAGCTACATCTTGCTTCAAGCCAGGCCACCAATACATGCCCTTCAAATTATGATACATCTTGGGGCTACCTGGATGCATAGCTTACATAGATGAGTAAGCCTCCTCCTAAACCATCTTCCTCAGATCTTCAGCATTAGGAACCATGACTCTGCCATGGTAACAAACTGTCCTGTCATTTAATTTGTGGAAGCCATCACACTTTTCACTGCCAAACTCTGATCTAATCTTCTATATCATGGTATAAACCTATTGTGCCTCTCTAATTTACTGTCTCATTGTAGGCTTCACCTGCAACTATGTTGGCAATCCTACTAGCAATGAAACCTCAAGCTTAACATTTATCTAACATTGGGAGACCATCATGTCTCACTTGTGGCATACCAAGGAACACAACTATGCCTTCTCTGCAGTTGACAATGAAGAGGATTTCCTACTCAGTGCATCTACCATAACACTAGCCTTCCCTAGATGGAAATCAATAGTGCAGTCATAGTCCTTGATTAACTCCATCCAATGCCACTGCCTCATATTCAACTCCTGCTGCAAAAAGATGTACTTCATGTTCTTATAATCTGTGAAGATCTGACACTTCTCAACATAAAGGTAGTACCTCCAGATCTTCAAGACATGAACCATACCAACTAACTCTAGGTCATGGGTTGGGTAGTTTTTCTCATGTTTCTTAAGCTGTCAAGAAAAAAAAGAAACTACATTCTTATCCTACATCAGCACACAACCCAAGCCATACCTAGACGCATCACATAAGACTATGTATCCCTTTCCTTGCGTAGACAAAACCAATACTGGTGCTCTTATCAACTTATCCTTTAATGTATGAAAGGCACACTGACATCTATCATCCTAGACAAATAGCACATCCTTCCTCATAAACTTAGTCAGGGGTAGGGCTATAACGCTGAAGTTCTTAATGAACCTCCTATAATAACATGCCGAACCCAAAAAGTTGTGCACCTCTATTAGTGTCTTTGGCTGCTTCTACTCTATCATGGACAACCTTCTTGGGGTCCACATGAACACCCTCAGTAGAGATAGCATGAACCAGAAAAGCCACCTCCTTCAGCCAGAAGTCACACTTGCTGAACTTGGCGTAAAGCAGATGTTTCCTCAATAAGGTCAATTCTTGTCGGAGATGTTGTTCATGCTGATGGTTGTCACAACTATCTATCAGGATGTCATCTATGAAGAGCACCACAAACTGATCAAGAAATGACCAGAACACCCTATTCATCAAGTCCATGAATGTTGTCGGTGAATTGGTTAGCCCAAACGACATAACAACGAACTCATAATGACCATACCTCATCCTAAAAGCCGACTTAGGTATGTCATCCTACTTGATCCTCAACTAATGATACCCTAACCTCAGGTCTATCTTCAAGAATACTGTCACGCCACACAACTGATCAAACATATCATCTATCCTTGGCAAGGGATACTTGTTCTTTATCATCACCTTGTTCAACTGTCTGTAGTGTATACACAACCTCATGGACCCATCTTTCTTCTTCACAAACAGTACTGGAGAACCCTACAGTGACATACTCAACATGATAAAAACTTTGACAAGCATCTCTTACAAGTGTCTCTTCAACTCTTCCATCTCAACATGAGCCATCTTGTACGGTGTCTGAGCTATCGGTTGTGTACCTGGGACTAGATTGATCTTAAAATCAATCTCTCGGGGTGGGGGAACACCTAGAAACTCTTCAGGGTACACATCCACAAACTCTTTGACAATTGGCACCTCCTTAATACTAGGACTCATCACCTCAGTATCCACCACATGTGCCAAGAACACCTCACAACCTTGCCTCAATAGCTTTTCCACCACCATCCCTAACACCAGACACGTCAAAAGAATCTTCCTATCTCCTTGAAAGATCCATGTCTTATCACCATCTACAAATGTAACCTTCTTGGAACCATAATCAATGACCACTTTATACATATCCAAGGTGTACAATCCAAGGACTACATTGAATCCATGCATATCAAGTGGTATGAGATCCACTTAAATGTTGTTCCCTGAAAAAGAACAGACATGAAAGGACACACCTCCCACAACACTACAAAACCAACTAACAAGGTTTCTAACAACAAACTATCTCTCCTATGACTAACAGGAAAAAGACAACTATGAATTACTTTATGAGTGACAAAAGAGTGTGTCGCACTTGGGTCGACCAAAATATATATGAAGCAAGAAGAAGAAAAATCACAATGAAACATATCCATCTGTCATGTCACCACTCACAGGTTGACCACCGCCTCTGGCTGACTCATGGCGTAGAATCTAGCCATTTCTTATTGTCATCCTCATCCTCTGCTTCCCAGAGCAGACGATCCAGCATGTGAAGGTTTTCCATGTCCTCATACTCCTACACCACTGAACTGTTGATGTCTCTATGAGCCCTACTGGCTCTACCTAAGTTGTTGGGTCACCTCATCGCCTCTCACTAGACACTCCCACTATAGATGTCGTACTTGGTGACACTTATGGCAAGCCCTACTCTCAAATTGTGGCCTAGGCGGTCCTATCACTGATACTGATGATGTGCTATGAGCTCCAGCAGGTGGAAGGCTACGACCTCTTCCTTTACTCGGTGACCACTGTGTCTACACACTGAACCTATGTGGTGTTGGTGGTCCAGATAACCTTGGCTTCTTAAAGCCTCATGATGATTGTCCTTGAAACTGTACATGCCTCTTCTGAGTACTCACATCTCTCTTTTGTATTACAGATCTCTCTAACCTCTGGTTAGACTCCACAAACGTGGAAAACCTGTCTCAATACTCCAAGACAACCCCCATGGTAGACAACTCAATGTTCAACCTCTTCTCAAAACACTCAATCCTCTCATCATCTATAATAGCCATGTAAGGATAGAACCATATAAGCTCCATAAACTTAGTCTCATACTCATTTATCATCATGGATCCTTGCCTGATCCACTCAAACTGGGATATTTTCTAGTTAAGATATCTCCATGGGAAGTAGAGACTGACAATCTCACATAAGAAATCCTCCCAACCTACCTCAGCACTAGGCCTCTTCTCCTCTTCTATGGCCCACCAGTGGCCAACACTCCCTTTCATAAGGTACACTGCATGCTTCACCTTATCAACCTCTGGGATACTAAGGATCTTAAAGAATTTCTCAAGCTTGGTTATCCATAGATCCGCATCTGCTGGATCATCTGTCCAAGCATACTCCATTGCCCCAACACGATGAAGCCGCTCAAACATTTTCCCAGTATCTGAAGATTACACATTGGGAACCAGTGCCCTAGGCTAAGGTGTGGACATCCTATCTGCCATATGCATCATATTAGCCATGAACTACCCAAAAAGAGACTGAAAGGTAGGATTATCAAGCATGAATGGGTCGAACTGAGGGACCTCAAGAACTCGATCTTCTCACACCTAGTTCCTTGAACCACCACCTTGTACAGCAACACTACTTTTAGCAGTGTGTACTTGATGTTTTCCAGACATCTTTAAACTTTTCTTCTCCTTCTACATAAATAGAAGTCACTATAAGACAGACTGAAGGACACAAGAATAGACACAAACCCTAGTCCTAGGTCCCTATAGTCTCGACAAACCTAAAGCACTAATACCAACCAAATTGTGATGCCCCATGCCATAAACCAATGAGACTCAAACTAAACACAGAAACAAAACTAAACAAGCATATTACATTAGAAAACACTGAAAATTAAAACCAATTTCATTAAGCACCATAGCTAAAAAACCTTTACATATAAGTCCTTATAAGACACCTGCATCAGATATCATAGATCGCACAGTACTTACATCAACATGTTCTTACCATGTATGCTATCAACTTGCAACTAGAGAAACTTGTCCCATATATATACATTTATATACATGAACATCTGCCATATCTTTACATCAAAAGGGAAAACAAGACAAAACCACATATCGATAGCATGTCTACCAAAACACACCCAAAAACCATTACCAAGACCTGAGTGTATAGGGACAACCCTAGAACTCTACACCAAAAGACTAGCAACACATCCAACCTTATCAACAACTGTCCTTCTTGTTGTTGCTCTACCTCATTTGCGCAACCTCTACCTCCTTGTGCACATCCACCTAAAAGATGTGGAGAAACCCACGGGGTGAGATCCAAATCTCAGTGGTAGATATAAATATCCACCAACACTACTATTAACACTGATAAGGTAATTAAGGACTGAAGTAAAGCTACAACTATGATAAACATATTCAACTAATGATATTAGAAAGGCAGTTATTACCATCTAACAGTTCAGAAAGAATATGAAGAACATGTATATTTACTACCAACTATATTATACAAAATCAAAGCAAGGTCTCATCCAATGTTTTCCTATTTGATCCTAAGCAAGTATACTACACGAATGATTACATATTTTATTATGCCCTGAGGATTTGAGTCATACCAATCAAATCCAACTAACCACTGCTAAGTAGAAATCAACGCCATATATGGTCAATGGAAGAGCCAGAATCTATGACCTCACCGAAC
This sequence comes from Alisma plantago-aquatica, assembly GCA_963693085.1. Lineage (NCBI taxonomy): Eukaryota > Viridiplantae > Streptophyta > Magnoliopsida > Alismatales > Alismataceae > Alisma > Alisma plantago-aquatica. Next base: position 43,742,639 of record OY856410.1, on the reverse strand, counting down.
CTCGTGATCAATACATGAGTACACCATAGAGACATACCAGTCAACTGCATCTAGCGACATATGGTCAAACTATGAAACTCCTAGCCCACCTTAGTACAGGTCACGGTGCTAGTGAAAACTGAGCTACAACCCACAACTGCACTCCTACTAGGGTATGGCCTGTGGCCAATCCTATGAAACCTCATAAGCATCATATCATTGAGCTATGACCTACAACTACACTCCTGCCAGGGTATCGCCCACAAACAATCCTATGAATGCATATACTCAACAATAAATGACTTAGAGCTCCCACTAAGAGAACCCATTTCACCATCCAACAACTGCTAACACTGAAGATGGATCTATGACATTGGTAAAACTATATGATTAGGTTCCACTTGATTAGTTAAGTCAATTAGGTGTATTTTAGCATCAATCAAGTTATAAGGTACAAATCCATAACAAGCTCTATAATGAAAAGGGCATGATACAATTCTAAAAGACATAAAATGTATAATGTGTGAACTTGTCTCACTATCACCACAGGAGACCTATAACACTACCATTAACAAGGACATCAAGTAATCACCAGGTTATAGAAATCGTTCACATCATTCCTATAGCACAAGTGTCTCACTATGCTTCACGAAGGCTCATTCAACATGTATCATATCACATTCACCATAGCATACACCAACTATGATAATCAAGTTCATATTACCTATAGGTTTAGGGGTTCATAAACAAGCAAGAGAAATCATCATACTATAATGACCATTCCAAGATAGAGAAATAAACATGTCACATTCTTATTTTAGGGCTAGGGTTCCACACTATATCCGATCAGGGTTTAAAGCTAGATACAAATACCAAACCCTAGGTACACCACCTCCCACTATCTTGGAGCATCTTTGGGTTAAGAATTACATTCATGGTTGATTAGGCAACCTGCCAAACAATACTACACGTGGTTCAATACTTTCCCACTCATGTATATGTGTAATTATATCATTATGCATGAGTCAACCACTCCTCATAAACATGTTGTGACCACCTCCATATGCATGTGCGACCACCCATCAAGCATGGGTCACGACCACCACCCTTATGCATGTCGGGACCGCAACAAGGATAAGGGTCACCCTCAACATAAGAACAAGTATTCATATGAAATAGAAGCAAGGTCCTACCAATTCAAGGTAGGTAAAATGAAACACAACTAGGGCATCTCAACCAAAATAGACCATGGGTCGTGACCGACCATGATATCGCGACCGACCGCGACCAATCAAATAGAAGACCCATCTCGACCCAACATCAACCTGCCACAGGTTAAACCATCACCAAGGCAAAGGTTTGTCTCTACTCAGGGATTAAGCATGATATAAATAGAAGATAGAACCAAGGAAGATCCATATTTATCATGGGGAAAGATTCATGCAAAATAGTCACGAAGAACCCTAGATCATGCATCATGAACCCTCCATGAAAACACCCCATGCAAGAGAGATAAAACCACATTTCAAACCTCCAAAATAAAACTTAATCTCCATAGAACACCAAGACACACGACCAACATGAATGGGAGAAAAACTAAGGTCAAAAGGTAGAAGAAGATCACCATAACACCACAATCACCAAAATTGGGTACATGTAATTAGGGTTTTGGATTTCTACCCAACCTAGTAAGATAATCATCACCAAATGAGTTCTAGAGATTATCATCATACACAAGCATTATAAGGGGACGTTTTAGAGAGAGACAATAGTAGCATGCAAGTATAAAAGGTGCAATAATAGAGTAGGTTAAGTGTTACATTACTCGCCTTAAGAAGCTCAACTCTAAAGATCTAAGCTCCCAGATCAAGGTCTTCAAGCACACATTCCAAAGGTTGAAGAAGCTCCACCAAAGATTCCACTTTCATCCACCAAAGCACCTCAAGAACAAGAAGGTACCCATGTCAAATAAAACCCATGAAAAGGAGAAAAAGGAAACCCTAGCCTAACCAAAGGAATAATGAGGAAAAAGGGCGAAGAACATCCTCTCACCATGGCCTATGACCCTTGTCATGATGGATTTCTTTTGAAAGACAATCACCATGCTGAAACATGGTCCATTGATGAGAGAAGGGGAGAGGGAGGTAGGATATCTAAGAAAATTTTGTAGAAGAAAGACATTTACTTAATATGGTTGAAGATGAGCAAGGATCACCACAAGCACCACATGCAGGAAGAGTGCGGTCACCAAGAGATCCAAAGTCGGATCTTTTTGGTCCACCAAGCTCTAATATGAGCAAAAATAAAGGGAGGAAGATGAAGGGCCAAAAGGGTATCTTACATGGAGAGAGAATAGGTTATATACATGAGGGATGAGAGAGAAGGGTAAAAAATGAGGTGTCAACACCCTAAGGCACCAATGGGACACTTGTCCACCAAAGAAACCAACATGCACCCACTTAACCATGCATGCACAATATGGTGATACACTATAGGCTGGGTCTCAACCTACTTGGCTCACCCCCAACATGGTCATGATCGCAACACACCATGGAACAACATCCATGGTCATGACAAAGCACCAAACACCACTCAGTCAAGACAAGAGGTCACCACACAACCCAAGTCGAGACATAAGAATACAAACTATCTTAACTTCCACCTCACACCCTAGGTCGAATCCAACATGATCAAGAGAAGTGTCTCAGTCAAGACACACCCAAAAACCACCTAGGTCATGACATAGGTCGCAACATGGGTCGTTACACCCATCCATGTACACATTGTCGAGATACAACAAACCTTAGAAACCCTAATCACCAGTAAGGATATCACTCCTCAATTAAGGTTCAAAGAAGTCCCCCACTTCTTTATCTCTCCTATAGATGATGTGAAAGGATGAAAGACACACTCTAGATGTGGCAAATTGCACATCACCCCCCTACTTTGGATAAATTGCAAATTGTACCAAAACTAGCAAACAAAGAACAAACATCATCCAAGCAAGCTCAAATGTGAAACCTAAGCTCTCCAAAGGACCTAATTACATATAAAAAGATTACAACAAGGTTCTAAGAACCACACAAAAGAAAAACAAATAGGGTTACCCCAAAATCAGGTCAGGGATCTTACAACCACTGACGGTAGCTGAGGACAACCTCCTAGCGTGGTGGCAATGACCTCCATGCCTGTATGTAGTACACACATACCACTGGGAACTCCTATCATTCTTGTAGACCTTACACGAAGGAGTTGTCCCTTATGTTGTCAACATGCTAGTGTTGACTTTCTTCCCTTTTGCTATCTCTCCCTTTTATAGGTAAAATACCTTTGGCTCTCACATTACCACAATGTTGAGATTAGGAGACTTGTCTTGAGATCCTTTGCAACCCCCACTTTATATAGGAGTGAATGAGTCAGGCTTTGCACAAATCTAGGGACACAAGGAAATGAATTTTATACATTTTCAGCTATTGTAAATCACCAATTATTCGACTGGGCTCCCAATCAGTCAATTGAACACTCTAGTCAATTAATTGATTATATTTCATATTTGCTAACATATTGGATTTCAATGCGACGATTAATGCATGACATGTGTCAACATCAATCCTTGATCTAGTTGTACTGATCATCCAGTCAACTGGTTGGACTTCTCAGTTGGTCGAATGAACATTCCAGTCTGTCATCTCGCAGCCGTTCAATTGGACACTCCAATCAGCCAAATATTAGGTAATATTGTTTAAGTTGATTACCTAAACACTAAGCAACCAACTTATAACTTATTCATGAGTAAACTCCTATTCCAAGTGCATCCTATGTGTGTGACCCTATAGTTCCCAAATGACAATTTCAGTGAATGTCCATAACTAGATTATGACATCACAAACAATGAGCAATATCTAGCAACACATCATTGCTACTCAAGTAATTGGATAGTTTTAGAACAACTTCAACATATATCTATGATTAGTTTTATTGTGATTGTATAGTTCCTTTATCATTGACATTTATATTGAACTTAAGGCATTGAATCGTAATCCTCTTAATATTCAATCCATGTTCCTTAAACTAGAGAAGACTGTCTGAGATGCATGTGAGCTCACATAGCACATATTGATTCACATGAGTATTGCCACACATTTCTCAATATAACTTATCAATTGGCCATGATATCAACTCCGGAAGGAGGGACAAATCCCATATACATCACACACAGCTAATCCCCATGTGTGACACCATACCCAAACAATACATGTATGGTAATCCTTATTCAAGGTCACGTTGGATGGTGTCAAAGTACATGGAATGATATGTGATGAGTGTAGTGACTTTAGGTCTAAGAACCGCAATCACCATTATCACTATGGGAGCTGATTTTGATTACCATTCAATGGTTTCCATGCATCACTCTCAAGGTAGGGGTGTCCAATACACTGCTCTCTAATAAGTACCTATGTGTTTGGCTTGATATCATATATCATGATAAATGAGATTTTGTCTTCAGTCAACACACATTCTAGTCTTATGTATTATTTTTATCTATATTTTTTCCACAATAATTTTCATCTAGGGACATAACAAAAATGTATATACTCTTATTATACATATGATCTCGTTGTTCAGGTCCTCAAATTGAATACATATGTCATCAAGTAATATCATTCTTTAGAAATCTATCATTTTTATACCATCATCTCATAATTGATTAAACATGTAGATGAAAGTTTCCTTTATTATGAATCATATCAATTACATGATGCTTCATTACTCTAACACCCCTCCTCTAGACATATATTATAACTGAGTGGAAGCTTTCATCTTGAAGAGGGAATGTCACATTAATATGATCATAACAAATAAATACATAAATAACCATTGAGATTCATACATTGTTCTTTACATAGGAAACTATAGTTGAGTTCTATGACATGTCTAAACATGAAAAAGTAAACATGAAAGTAAACATCTCTATGTAATTGGATCGCATAAAATGGATGGCACCCCACCAATTAGCTCTTGAAGGTCTTATAGTCCTTGCTTGCTTCTCTTGAGTCCTTACTTGCTCCAAATCCTGGGGACATTGCGTCCCCAACCATGCAAAGGGGAAAACCAACACATTAGTAAACAATACTAGCACTTTATAATATGAACAAAATAAATATACTTGACATGTAAGAAAACTTGATATGAATTAACCACAAGCTTTCTTGAATCATTATTAACATGAAGAATTGAAAAGTAAATGTATGCATCCCTTTATGACGCCCCCTTGGGAGCACATGTTGCTAGGAAAGCCCTTGATGCTAGGAAAGTCCTTGACGACCCCTTGAGGTCCATGATTTGGGAGCATATAAAGACTATTTCAATTCCAATTAACTTGATCATTAACATGACATTAACATTTACATAATCATGAATCCTGACTTAACATGATGGGATTTCTCCCAATTAACATGATCTCTTAAACATGATGGTATTTCTCCCTCTTGATCATTAACATGATTTTCATGAGTCGTTAATCATAAGATATAATCAAAGTGAACATTACAAACATAGGACATAGCATATAGAAGTCATCAAGCAGTGGTATAGTGAACATGATTAAAACATTAAACTTGAAACAATAATGTATACTTTATATTTAACATGCAAACAACGAATAGTACTTATGCTCAGTAGCATGACCCATTTACCTTGGAGGAATGGTGATCCTAAGATAGTCCACTTTGGTGTGTATCAAATCCTAGGTCAAAACCGTCTCTTTAACTTGATTAGGTCCTAAACACTTGTTCATAATTATTAAATACAATAAATTAATACATTATATTTATCCTAGGTTAAAATAGGGTGAAATAGTGTTTGAATGCATTAGTGTTAGGCTTACTGATAATAATAATAAAATGAGGAAAACATGATTGCTTTAGATTGCATAAATCACATGTGATTAATTATTAGGGATTCATGGGTTCTATTAGGGGTTCTAATAAAACATCAGAATAGGGAGTCAAAACTGGCTTGAAAACATAAAAATCATATTCCTCCAAAAAATCCTTTCAAAAACATTTTTTTGGTATTTTTTCTGATTAATGGTTGATTTATTATGAATTTCCAAACAATAGATCAATCGCAAATCATACAAAAGCCATGTGTATATTTTAACTCAACGCTATGGATATTGGGGTCGAGCCCTACCCTCATGGCCCAATAGCAAATTGCCAAGATGGCATCACATCTCAATCCTAAAGCACCAAAATGCGACATGAAATCCCAAAAATGCCCATTCATGATTGATTGTTCGATTAATCAATTAAGGGCAATTGAGCCATATCGCCACCTGGTTTCTTCCCCTTTCACAGTGTGCTAGAGAGTAGTGCTTCAGGGATCCAAGGTGAGAGTAAAGCTCATGACATGTTGATGATTGACTTGGGGAAACAACTTGATTGCCTTCGTCGAACTCCGTCAATCAAAACGAACCTGAGATTCGGGTAAAATGGTAGCGAAGTCACCCAAAGACATGGCAAAAACCAGAGAATAGAGGAAGAGGGCTAAGAGACCCAAACCGTGACACTAATCAAGAAGGCATCAATTTAATTGGAGAAGTGATCTTAGAGATCAACCGGCTTAGTTAGATGTCACGCGAGAGACGGTTGGCCACTAGATCACCGTGGCGATGAGTGTCGGTGTGGTCCAGGCGACAAAGTATAGGTCCTAGAGGTTGGAGTACTCGTGAGACAAAACTAATGCACATGAAGAAACTTGAGGGTTTTTAGATGCTTACTTTGTGGTCAATTTGACTAGAGGTGGTGGAGAATCTAGGCCAGTGAAGTGTTCACAAGAGATGCAAATATTGAGTGGGTGTGGAAGCTTTAGGGTGCAAACAATGCAATTGGTGATGGATGAGCAAGTTTTGATGGGTAAAGGATCTTTGGGATAGTTATATAGGCATGGGGGGTTTTGTTTTGTCATCTGCAAGTCGGTGGAAGAGAGGAGAGGAAAGACCTACAGGGAGTTTCATCTGTAGGGAATAAAACCTCAAGAAAATAGGGATGGTTAGGCTTGGAGTGATGCCACGACTTCGTTGGAAAAGAAATCATGGGAATAGGAGCAGCGTGGAGGAAGAAAGAGATCAGGAAAGCAATCAATGTAACCATTTTCATACTTGCTAAAAATACAGAGGAGGAAGACAAAGGCAGAGTCGTCAGATCGGGAGCGTGTTAAATGACGACCGCCTGATCGTGCAAAAAAAGGAAAACAAAAAAAAAGCGTGTGACAACCCAAATTAACCAAAATTTAGGGAAATTTGATGTATTTAATACATTTTGATTAAATTCTTTACAAAACTATATGGAAAATTGTATATTCAATTTTAAGGGTTAAACTTGGTCAAAATGAGTCCAAATTTGGATCATAAACTAATGAAGTAGTCTAGATTATTTCTATTCATTTAGATTTAGGTTTCTCGCAAGTCTTGACCACCATTTTTTAATAGTCATTTAACTTTAACTTAATGCATTAATGGATAAGATAATTTAGAAAAATACTTTCTTTTGTTAATACATTGAGAAAATTCGAGATAGAGATTAATTATTCTCTCAAAAGGTCATGTCTTATATATTTGTATGCCTTTTGAGAAACTTTGATGGAGGAGAAAGAAAAAAGAATTTCCTTCCTATTAAAACTATTAAAGGAAATAAGGTTACTTCTTTCTTAAGTTATACAAAGTAAAGTTTCAAATTTGGAACCTTTTATTTATCTCTTCCATTTCCCCTAAACATTATTTAAGGTTAGGAAAAATAAAAGGGTGAGGGGCCAACATCTATTTCTTGAGTGCATAAATCATATTTATAATGGAGAAATAGGTGGATTGATCCTAATATTGTTTTTTAACTTCATTATTCTTAAATAAATCATCTTCAGGGTATTTTGCTAATAAGCCCCTCAACTATCATTTATTTAAAAAGCCACTTTTTAAAACTTAAATTGATATTGAAAATTTGGGATGTTACAATTAAAATCATCATATGACCAGCTATCTAGGCATACATACCAATAGGTATAACCTTTATCCCTTCTTATGTATTTTTTTTTACTAACATTTTATAGCTATAATGTATCCTACAAGTAGGGTATAAAGGGAAATTTTTCTAAATATTGATTTTACCCCCCTTCCAGAAAATGAAACACTAGTATTAGGATCAATTTTGTATACTTTTAATTTCAGTTCAGGTTTTGAACCACAAATGATTTTCCAGAAGAATAATGTGCAAAATTGTATCCAAATAATCACCTAATATCATATATGACATGATATGTACATATGTTACATAAACCAATGCGGCACCTTGAAAATGGTTTTGCTTGGTGGACTTGGATAAGGAAGTTAGATCATTGTGTGATTTGAAGCATGTTCTATTAAAATTTTGATTTCGATCAAACTTCATGTGACATGTATATGCCTTGCATTTCATGTCTCTCTCTATTCTTTCTCCATGTAAATTTTATATTTTACAATGATGTGAAGACATCACTGGTGGACCATGGTGGAGAGGAGGAGAGGATCAGAAGCCAACATAGATGAAGATCGTCCTTTAAGGGTGTGTGATCAAAATGAGATAATAGATCAATAAAAACACAATAGCTGCCTAAATCAGGGACTGTTGATCAGCTAACATGAACCTTGAAAAGGCCACATTTGGGATTGTACTTATATGTGAATGTCTTAGTTGTTTTTCTACAACACTTGTTGGCTTGAGTTGTTGTACTAGTTGACATATCCTATTTTGTTGTATGTGGTGATTTCTATAGTACATGGAACATATAAATTTATATGTAATGGTGATCGGGTACATAAGGATATATATATATATATTTATATTTATATATATGTGTGTGTATATATATGTATGTATGTATATATATAAATCCCTCCACGTAATATCAACTTTGAAGATGCCTTCCAAGCACAATACACATGAAAACCTTATTCGATTAAGTATGGGAATACCTAGCGTGGTGCACTATCTACCTCAGGGAAGTGTGATAATAAGTTGTGGGCCTGCTAAGTGGGTGTATATCTTATTGTATTGGTCTTGGGTTGGACTTGACTAGGTGATTATAATGGGATTAATCACTTTAGGCACAATGATGTCATATAATTCATATGATGAATTATTGACACGGAGTTGTGTATGCATCTATCCAAGAATTTCATATGATGCAATTTGTAATGTTTCCTACTACAATAATTAGGTTAGGAGCAGTTAGCCACAGTTGACTCATGACTTATGTATTTATGATCTTGGCTCACTAGAAGATTGCTCATTGTAATCTTCTGAATAAATAATGATGGTTATTAACTTTAATAAAATCGTGGGAGTGTAATTAATTATAAAGAAGTAAAATGAGAACCCAAGGATGTTATTGAGATGATAACACATCTCAGGAAGATGTATCAAGAACAAGCATGTCATGAGAGGTATGATGTCTCCAAGGTGTTGTTTAAGTGCAAGTTGTAGAAGGCGAACTAGTTGGACCCCATGTACTCAAGTTAATTGGGTATGTGGAAAGTCATTCAAGATTTTGATTTCCTTTAGGTCAAGAGTTGAACAAATATGTAATATTTCAATCGTTTATGTATTCATACGAGCAATTTGTCATCAAATACAACATGAACAATTTTGATAAGCCATTGATAGAGCTACTTGGCATGTTGAGAACTGTTGAGGGGAAAATGCAAAATAAGAACAATTCTATATTGAAGGTTAGGAAAAAGAAAATAAATCACAAAGGAAAATCTAAGGAAGGTTTGAAATCTAACCAAAACTCTTCTACACTTAAAGAAAAAGGAGGAGAGGGAAAGGAAGTCAATCGTCACCAGACTAGACACTGAAAAGAAGTTATCCTCTATACCTTGAGGAACTAAAGAAAAAAAATTAGGGGATAGATATCCCCACTTTAGATATACATGTTATAGAAACAAGATTAACTACTAATTCATCATGGGTAGTGGATACTAGATGTGGATGTAAGGAGTGGGATCCACTCCCTACTAATTTTTTTTTGAAGAATTAACATCTATTCCAAACTCACTCAAAGGAATGTTGGAATAGGTATAAGAGTTTCAAATTTATTATAATCGTATGTAAAAGACCAAAGTGTAGCGGCAGAATAAAAATAACTGACTATGTTCAAATTTCATAAAAGATTACACAAGTACATCAAAATCTCCCATTAGGGTTTACAAAAAAAAAAGATCCAGATAGAGGGAAGTCTAAACTACTTCAAATCTTGTCTCCAGAGCAACATCTTCAAGTGCTGGATCCATGTCCAAAGTTGTGTTCTCCTGATTCAACTCGACAACTTGTCCTAACCTGGGCGGTTGGGAGAGCACCCAACAAAAGGGAAAGGAAACAAGGTATGTGTCAAAATATTAAACAAATATAAAAGATAAGGATAACATTGAAGCATAAATATATGGATTCATGACACGATGAGAGGTCCAAGAGGATGAGGCATATAAAAAAAATAGATTCTTGCCAGAAACCAACAAATAATAAATTGCATGAATGACCAATATTGGACTGCATTAACTAAAGTAGGATTGAGGCACCTACCAGACCTCAACCAATAGGGGAGGGGACAATTTATACATTCCCACTAACCTACACATATTTTTATATGGGGGAGAATAAGACGTTCCCCAGGGTGAATTAACACATGCCCTACTATGGGTGGTTGTACATAAGTACCACTACTATAGCTAAATAGTCAAATAAACCATCATGCATAAGAAGTAGTAAATTGGCAAGGTAAATAGTCATATAATTGCAATATGGTAGTGGGGCTCCAAGACCCATGAAATAAAACATCAATACTAATTTTGAGGCAAGTACATCAAAAGATTCATGAGTAGAGGAAACTGGGTTCACTAAAGCCTCATTAGGGAAAGTAAGGTTGGTTCACAAGTATCCCAACTAAAGGGTTAGATATGCACATACCTCTCTTACCGATATCAATTACTACCTTTGACCACTTGAATTGAGTCTAAGTTCTACTTTGCCTATTTTAATTGTATTAACATGTATCAGAGTACATAATGCACATTAATGTATAGAAGCTCTAAATTCAGAACATTTTTATCAAAAATCAGATTTAGATTTTGAAAATATCACCAATGATATTAGGTTCTCTTGATCAAGAAAACATATTTTTATGTTAATTTTGGAGTTATGGTGATTAAGATGTACTTTTTATGGTTTTTATGCATTGAATTCATTTTACAAATATCACCCTTCGTCAAACCCTAAAATCAGAACTTGAAAATATTTTTATTAGACAGAGATTAATTTTTGAATTCCAAAACATATTTATTTGTCAAATTTGGATAAGTGGAATAAAAGATATGAATTTTTTAATTTGAACCAATCAGGAAATGACAAGTCAGAAATCTTCGAGAGAGAGGAAGTGTGAGAGTGAGAGTGAGGGAGAAAACACAATTTGACCCAAGATCAGGGTTGGAGTTGCATAAGTAACCAAACTAGAGCTTCTAGAGAAGGTAAAACAACAAGAAACCAAAACCCTAGTAGAACATGGTAAATAGAGATGGAGATCATCGATTTTAAACATAGAAACATGAGTTTTAAGCATGTAATAAGTAATATATGAGAAGGGGGCTAATAAAAATTACCTCTAGGAAGGTAAGAAGGTCCAAACAGTAAGGATTTCGAGATTAGAAGGTCTGGTTGCTCCAAGATAAGCTCCTTTCTTGAGAAAAGATCACCTTCTCCACTTTACAGGTGCAAACCCTAGCAAAAGAGCATGGAGAGATGTTTTAGGGCTCTAGGTGGAGTTTTACCATGGAAGGTCATGGTTTCGACCTGGAAGAAGGTGGGAGGAAGACTAACAAGATGAAAAAAAGGAAGGAAAGGAGGAAAATTATTATCTTTGGTTGAAATCACCAAGAAGGAACTTTAGAAACCCTAAATAGAGCAAATTTGGAACCCTAGGAGCTTTCTTCACCAAGGTAAGCACTCTCTTTTACCTTAGGACATCATCTTCATGGACAAATAGAGTAGGAACGATGCTATAAGTTGGGGGAAAGAGAAGGAGAGGATTTCTTATTAGATTTGGAGGTGGGAAGGGGTAGGCATAGCTTTATAAAGAAGGGGGCAAGCATGAGGTGTCTATGGGACTTTCCATGTGTCCTTAGGCTAGGGCTTCATGGCCATGCAAGAGGACAACTCATAGAGACTTGTTGTATATCAAATGACGGTCCAAAAATCCCATGGAGACTTCTACGCCATCTCCACCATTCTCCAATCAAAGAAATAACCCCATTGGTTGATAGCTTTTAAAGATAAGCTCATTTATAAAGAGGGTAATCCCTAAAATGCCCTTGGAAAGAAACACCTTCAAACCAAGGTGCAACTAGGTGCCCCATGGTTCAAAAACTCGAGAATGGTAAGGGAATATCTAAAGATTATAATGCATGTGACAACTTATAAAGAAAACCTCTGAATCAGGTAAATTGCATAAAAGTAAAAAATGTGCATATAATTGCATAACATGCACAAACAACATCCAAATTGGACCAAACTTGAAACTTCATCTTATATCATGATTCCAAAACACCTCACAAGGTTATATTAAGGTTTACAGTACTTAATTATGGTAGTTAAGCTTCTTCAATACATTAAGTAAGGTTTGGGGCCTTACAATTCTAACATGGATTTATTTACCATTGTTCCACTAAAGCAGTGATTTTACATTTTAGATCCTTAAATAAGATTTCACTGAGGTATTTGTGCATAAACCCTTACATTGGAATAATTATTGAACAAATGTTAACCAAACCACTATAAATTCCACAGTTTAAGCATCAAGGCCAAAAAGGATAGAAATGATAGGAAAATATCAGGAAAGGGCCAAAAAGAGAATTTTTCGAAGTTTCGGTATGTTACAGTGGATTTCACATATGCTCAATTGTGCTAAATATGAAAAGAAGTAGACCTTTGAATAGAGGGGAGGTGGAACTACATGGTGCAAATAGAGTAAGAGTTTCTACCACTGTAGTAGGCACCTATTGTTTATCTATTCCCAATAAGTTTGTAATAGAGTTAGAGAACTTATATAATGTACTTGTCATAAATAGAGACATTATTTCTACATATTGTTTGAACAAGAATGGTTTTGAGTTTCTAATAAATAATGGTCATATTTCCATTTCTAAGGATGAGATCTATTATGGAAGAACCTCTATATCTTATAATATTCATTTTATTAGTTCTTGAGTTACATGTATATAACATAAATACCTAGAAGTTAAAACTCAATAACAAAAAAAAGACTTATCTTTGTCACTATAGTATAGGGAACATAAATGATAAGATCATTGTAGACTTCACAAAGATGATTATCTAGACTCTTTTTATTTTGAATCACTAGAGACATGTGAGTCTTGTTTATTGGTCAAGATAACAAAAGAATCTTTTGCTAAAACTATGAGATAGCTAGTGACTTATTAGGACTCATACATACTGATGTATGTGAATATTTTAACACAAGTTCTAGAGGTGTATGTCAATATTTCATCACACATACTGATCACTTCAGTAGATTTGGATATTTGTACCAAATGAATAACAAGTCAGAATCCTTTGGAAAGTTCAAGGAATTCATGAGTGAAATATAAATCAACTTTTATAGCACTTTGATCCGATCAAGTTGGTTAATACTTAAGACAAGAGTTTATGGTCCTTTTGAGGGATTGTGTTATTGAATAACAATGGACTCCACCTGGAACACCACAACAGAATGGTGTGTTAGAGAGAAGGCATCACACCTTGTTGACATTGTACACTCGATGATGAGTTTAGATGATGTTCTGATTTCCTTTCTGGAATATACTCTTGAAATCACCACATTTACACCTAATCGACTACCTTCCAAATCTGTTAAAAACATATCATATGAGATATGGAATGGGAAATGTCCCAATATGTCTTCCATGTAAGGTTGGGTATGTGAAGCTTATATCAAAAAGTAGTTCTTTGATAACCTTAGAACCATATTACATAAATGTATTTTTGTTATGTACCTTAAAAAATTAAGGGTTACTACTTATATATTCTATATGAAAACAAAGTGTTTGTTGCCAATAATGTTGTAATTTTAAAAAAGACATTTATTTGTAGGGGAACTGGTGGGAGGAAAATAGAACTCAAAGTTTGAGACCAACAAGTTAACATTAAATCTATGGAGGTAGACACAGAACATGAGGAACCACAAATTGTTGTGGAACCTCAAATCCCTATTATAACATAGGAACTTTGAAGGTCTAGTAGGCATGTCTTAAGCCAAAGAAAGATGAATTTCTTGTGACCTAAGAATATTATGTGTTGTTTATTAAGGATGATGAGCCAACAACCTATACTAAGGCTATTGAGGGATCAAATTCTAAAATATGTCTTGAAGAGATGATATTTGAGATGGAATCCATGTATACTAACAAGGTATGTAACTTGGTGGATCCACCTAAAGGGGTAACACCCATAGGGTGAAAATGGGTCTACAAGAAGAAGATCGAAATGGATGGTGATGTACAAATCTAAAAAGGTAGGTCGGTTGCAAAATGTTTCAAACAAGTTCAAGGTGTTGACTACGATGGAACTTTTTCACCAGGTTCCATGGTTAATCTATCGGGATTATTCTTACCATTTCAACTTATCATGACTATGAGATTTGTAAAATGGATGTTGAAACTGCTTTCCTTAAAGGGAATCATATAGGATGTGTACATCACACAACTTGAAGGTTTTATCATTCTAAATGAAGCCAATAAAATATATAATCTACAAAGGTCAATCTATGGATTGAAGCAAGCATCCAAAAGTTGGAATATTCATTTAGATGAGACAGTCAAACATGTTGACTTCATTCAAAATGAATATGAACCTTGTGTTTACAAGAACGTTATTGGAAACATAATTGTATTTGTTATATTGTATGTAGATGACATACTATTGATGGGAAATAACATACCCACTCTACAATTGGTTGAAAAATGGTTTGAAAATACCTTCTCCATGAAGAGCTTAGGTGAATCTTCCTATATTCTAGGAATTAAGATCTATAGAGATAGATCTAGAAGGCTTCTTTGCCCAAGCCAAAATACATATATTGAAAAAGTACTAATGAGGTTTAGCATGAAAAATTCAAAGATAGGAAACTTACCCATGTCTCATGGTAAAAGTCACTTTATAATGAATATCCCAACTCTTTAGAAGAGTGGATATTCACGACTAATATTCATATATAGAAATTGGGATTGCAGGATAGGCAGTGGAATAAAAAACTAGTCCTTAATTATTCCTAACCAGCATATCACATCAATAAAAATGTATCTAGATAAGAAGGTTGCAAGGCATATAACTGGTCCTGAAGCAAGTGCAATGACAATCCTTGCAACGACGTGCTTATTCTCTAAACAATACATGAACGGTCATCAGTTGTGGCCTCTTGGTGCAGTAATAGTCACTACAAACGATAGTTTATGGTGTTCTCTTAGTGGGGTGGGAACAACCTCCACGCCTCTACATAGTCTAGGCAAACCACCAGGAACTCCTATCGTTCTGCTATAACTATCAGGAAGGAGTTGTCCCTTGTATTTTCAACCTGCTAGCATCAAATTTTCTCCCATTTGGTTATCTCTCCCTTTTATGAGTAAGATCCCTTTGTCTCTCACATTATTACAATGTTGAGATTAGGCAATTTGTCCTGAGAGATTTGGCCACCCCCTCTTTACATAGAAGTGGATGGGTCAGGGTTTCCACAAACCTGGGGACACGAGGAGACGAATTTCATAAATTTTTGTCTTGTTTGAATCACCCTTTCAGTCGAATGGTCACTCCAATTGGTCAGTTGGAATGGTTTCATATTTGCAAACATATTGGCTTTCGATGTGATGAGCAATGCTCAACATGATGTCAACATAAATCCTTGATCTAGGCTTGTTGATCATCTAGTCATTTAACTGGACTTCTCAATGGTCAACTAGACACGCCAGTCAGTCGACTCACATTCCCACTCAGTCAACTCACATTCTAGTCATCAAAGTGTTAGCCAATGTTGTTTAAGTTGATTACCTAAATGCTTTTGTAATCAATTAAAACCTTATTCATGAGTAAAATCCTATCCAGTTTCATCCTATGCATTTGACCCTACATGTCCCAAATTACATTTCCAGTGAATTTCCATAACTAGATTTGACATCACAAATAATGAGAGATATCTAGAAACACATCATTTATGCCCAAGTAATTGGAAATTTGGATAACAACTTCAACCTACAATCCGTGATCAATTTTATTGTGATCATATAGTTCCTTTGTCTATGATATCTAGATTTAACTCAAGGCATGGAATCGTCATTCTCTTAATATTCAATACATGTTCCTTCAATTAGAGAAGACTATATGAAATGCATGTGACATCACATACCACATATTGAGTCACATGAGTATGTCTAGATGTTTCTTGGTCTCACTTATCAAGTGGCCAGGATATCAACTCTTGTAGGAGGGACAATCCTATCTATGTCACTCGTACTGAATCCCCATGTGTCACAATGTACCAAAGAACCACCTTTACGGCAACCCTTATTCAAGGTCAAGTCGAATTGTGTCAAAGTTCATTGATATGACATGTGATGAGTGTAGTGACTTAAAGCCTAAGAACCAAAATCACCACTATCACTAAGAGAGCTTACTGTGACTACCATTCCATGCTCTCCATGTATCACTCTCAAGATGGGCCTGTCTGAAATACTATTTTATAACAAATACATATGTGTTTGACAAGATATCCCATATCATGACTAATTAGATTTTGTCATCAGTCAACAAGCATTTTAGTCTTATGTATTACTATCATCTATTTATATTCCATAGTAATATTTGAGTAGGGACATGACAAGAATGTATATACTCTTATCATACATATGATCTCATTCTTCAGGTCCCCAACCTGAAGACATGTCATTGAGTAACATCATAGTTTAGACATCTACTATGTATGTGTCATCATCTCATGATTGAGAAAAACATTGTAGACAAAATTACCTTTATTAGAAAATCAAGTATATGATGCCCCAATATAATCATCATTTGGCTGGCTCTCTCAACATAAATAGCGATAGAATCCCGCTTGCCCTTAGAGACAATCACCAACAAATCTTATTCCAAGTGATATTAACATGTCCATCATGTTTTGGCTATGCAAGTGCTTTTGTAGCTGGTTAGCAACATTTTTTGCTAGTTAGTACTTTACAAGTCTTCTCATGTTCTCACAATCTCTCGTATGAGATGGAAATATTGTATTATGCTATATGGGTTTCCTAGCCTATCTAATAGCTCCATTGTTGTCACAGTATTGTGTCATCAATGGTTGGAACCTCCCACAATTTCATCTAAATGACTTCTTGATCCATACAATATCTTATGATGTGTTCAAAAGAGTAAGGTACTCAACTTCTATTGTAGAATTGATAACTCTCTATTGCTCAAAACTTGTCCATCTCGCAGTTATGTTTTAAGGTCAAACACAAATTGTGATTGTGATTGTTAATCTTCTTTGTCAATTTGGAATCTTACATCAATATAACCATTTACACCCAACTCCTCATTACCTTGAACAACGAATTGATCCTTAGCATTTCTCAAGCACTTAAGTGTATTTTTTATGGATGTCCAGTGACCTTCACTAGAATCTGATTGATATCTACTCATCATGTCCAATGCATAAGAGACAATGAGATGAGTACATAACATTGCATACATGATAGATCCAATTGTGAATGCATATGCCATCTTACTCATGCGTTCCCATTCTTCACAACAACTGGGACACTAGGCTCTAGAGAGACTAATTCCATGAGACATGGACAAATTTCCTCTCTTTGGGTCCTGCATGCTAAACCCATTTAGCATCATGCCAAAGTATGACCTCTTATTTAGGTCAATAAGACTTCTAGATCTATCTTTATAGATATTAATTCCTAAGATATATGATGTCTTGCCTAAATTTTTCATAGAGAAGGTGCCTTCCTAGCCAAGTTTTATCATTTGTAGGATAAGGATGCCATTCTCCATCCATATGTTAAATACTTATATGCTCCCAATAACCTTTTATAAACACAAGTTTCATCTTCATTTTGACTAAAGTCAAACTCTTTGACTTCCCTATCAAATCAAATATTCCATATTTGAGATGCTTGCATCAATCCATAGATTGACTTTAGTAGATTACAAGCTTTATTTGCATCAATTGGATTTATAAAATCTTCAACTTGTTTCCCACTCACACATTCACATGAATATTTCCTTTAAGGAGTGTGGTTTTAATATCAATCTGCCAAATCTCAGAGTCATAATAAGTTGCAATGGCAAGCATGATCTTGATGGGTTTAAGCACGACAATGGGTGAAAAGGTTTCATCATGTGCAACACCTTGAACTTGTTTGAAACCCTTTGCAACTAATCTATCCTTATAGGTTTTTACATTACCATCCATTTCGATCTTCATCTTGAATACACACTTGCACCCTATGGGTTTTTCCCATTCAAGTCGATCCATCAAGATCATATCTTTTTGGTGTGCATGGAGTCAATCTTAGATCCAATTGCCTTTAAAAATTTCTTAGAGTGTCGTCCCTCAATAGCTTTTAGGTAGGTTTTTGTATTATCATCGTGACCAGATCACCATCTTCATGAGTCATAATATATCTTAACCTTTCAGGCTCAAGGCGTGTTCTACTAGATCTATGAGGTTCATGTGTTACATGAGGAACCTGAGATTCTACAACAAATTGTGATTCTTCTTGTTCCCACTGTACCTCTATAGGTTCAATGTTTTCTTGTTGGTCTCAAACTTTTTGAGTTGTACTTTTCTCCCACTAATTTCTTTGGAAATAAATTCCCTTTTAGGAATACAATCGTCCTAGAAACAAACACTTTGTTTTTAGATGGAATATAAAATTAGTAACCTGTAGTTTCCCTAGGATGTACAACAAAACAACATTTATGTGATTTTGGAACAAAGCTTCTCAAGAAACTATTTTATCATATAAGCTTCAATTCCAAATCTTCATAAAAGACATATTGGGACACTTCCCATTCCATATCTGGTATGGTGTCTTTTGAACCAATTTATATGGTACATGGTTTTGTGTCAAGCATGTGCCCAAGAGAAAGTTGGAAGATCAGCTAGATTTGTCAATGATCGAACCACAACTAATGGGGCATGACTCCTTTTTGATACATCATTATTTTTAGTTGGTGGCCATTATGATACAATATCACAATTTTGCAAAAGGTCCTAAAACTCCTAGTTTAAGTATT
This sequence comes from Alisma plantago-aquatica, assembly GCA_963693085.1. NCBI lineage: Eukaryota > Viridiplantae > Streptophyta > Magnoliopsida > Alismatales > Alismataceae > Alisma > Alisma plantago-aquatica. The sequence goes on along the minus strand of OY856410.1, from coordinate 43,723,263 downwards.
CTTCACATTGATCATGTTGAAGTGTTTTAATACTTTTACCAAGTGGGTTATGTACTTCATTCATAAAATCCTTGAACATTTCAAGGGATTCTGACTTATATCTCATTAAATACAAATCACCATATCTACTGAGATCATCAATAAATGTATCTGAGGTACGGGTAACCACCTACAACATTTGTCTAAAAGGTTTGCATACATTAGTAAGTATGATACCTAATCTCTCATTGTTTCCATTGAAAATCACTTTTGTCATATTGCAAAAAAAAAAAAGACTCATACGTCTCTATTGGTTTGAAACCAAAAGATTATGCATTACCATCCTTGTAGCATATATAAATAAATTCTATATTTATGTTCCCTATACAACAATGCTATAGGTATATATCATTTGAATCATCGAGTCATTTATTATATATGTTATACATATTGTCTCTAGAACTATCGAGTATAGATAATGAGACATTGGGGCAATGCCATAAAAGATCTTAGCTTTAAACTAAAACGTTCATGATTCATGATGATCTTGTCCAAACAAGATACATATATAATGTTTCTATGGAAGCTACAATAATATGAATTCACTAATTCTATTACATGCCCATTGGGCTTAGATGAATGACATGTTCCAACTATAGTGGAAGCAACTCTTGCTCCACGTAGTTCCACCTTATCTAGATTACTTCTTCTCAGATTTGAAGTGGAGATCTCCATCTCTTACTTCTTCTTCCTGAGTTCATCTACATAAAGAGGACAATTCCTTTTCCAGTGTCCAGGCTGGTGACAATGGTGGCATTTCCCTTCCTTATTCACTCCTCCCTTTTCTTTAATTGTAGAAGAGTTGGGTTTGTTGGATAGATTTAGAACTCTTCTTGTCCTTGACTTTTCCCTTGGACTTTCCTTTTCCTCTACTGACCATCATCACATATTTAGGATTGTCTTTCTTCATTTTCACTTCAGTAGTCCTCAACATGCCAATAAATTCTGACAATCACTTATCTAAATTGTTAATGTTGTAGTTCATGACAATCTGGCTATATGATTCCATCAATGGCAAACGTATCACATCCGTCGCCAACTTCTGGCCTAAGGGAAGTCCCTATCTCGTTAGGTTCTCCACATACACAATCAACTTGAGGACATGTGGCCCTACTAGATCTCTCTTTGCATATTGCACTTGAACAACGCCTTTGAGATATCATATCAATCTTGTCTTGCTTGATGTTGAAAAATGTTCTTGAGACATGTTACCATCTCGATGACTTCCATGTTTTCATGTTGTCTCTATAAATTATTTTGCATTGACATAGCATCAGGCACTTGATATCCATGGTGTCTCCAGAGTGCTTCTTGTAAGCATCCCTATCAGCCTTAGGTGTTGTGGGAGCGGGTCCATTTGGCTCTACTGTCTCTAGGAGATAGAGCTTGCACTCTTGAGTGAGAGTGATTCTTAACATCAAGAACTAGTTGAGAAAGTTATTTCCATTTAGTTTTTCCATCATAAGGACTGATCACAACATAAATGTGTTTGAGTTTGCCATTTGTTTCTACAATAAAATTTGCATTTTTTCAAAACACCTTTTGATTTGATTTGATTTGAAATTATTTATGATATTAATTAGACCTTTAATTAATTATCACTCCCACTATTTTGTTAAAATTGATAGCCCTCATTAATCAATTTAGAAGATTGTAAAGAACAATCTTCTAGTGATCCAAGATACAAAATAATTAAGTCATCACACAACCAACACTAATGATAATAACCAATTATTATGGTAGGAAACATTTTCCAATTGCATATCATGCAATTCTTTGATACATGGTATGCACAACTCCTTGCCATAGTCCATATGCATGCTTCTAGAAACTTAATCCTAAGGCCACCTAGTTAAGCCTGACCCAAAAGCCAACACAATGAATATGCAACCTGCTAAGGCGGACCCACATATCAACCATCACACTTCAATGAGATGGACGACACATCACATTAGGGTGGTCCCTCACTTAGTCGATCAAGATTTTCATGTGTGTCACTTATGGAAATCATCTTAGACATTATATTTATTTAGGGATTTTATATAGAAATATATATAAATATTCAATAACCACATACTTATTATATGTATTGTATATATATATATATATATATATATATATATCTGTGTGTGTGTGTATATTTATATATATATATGTCTATATATATGTATATATATATATATATATGGCTAAAAGAATTGGGTACCTAAGTACATATATCTAATATGTACCCATCCTTAATTATGATGGTTGCACAATTTTGTCGAATAATCTAACCTTACGGATGTGATGTATACCTCTTAGATAAGATATGTATGGAAAATCATTTAAATATGACATTCTTAGATCATCTAATGAAAGAAGATATATATTTTCTAATCAACGGTAAGTTTCCGAAACTGTAGAAACTATTGAATGATATATTGACATATATAATGATTTATATGTGATATGGTTGTGATTTTTGAAACACACCTAATCTCAATAATGTTGATTCAATACATATGGTTGGATTTAGTTAAGGTATTCTACATATGTCATTTTCACAGGTGGTACACATAATTTACATGTACCGGCCGGTACACACTTCCTAACCTCTCTCTCTCTCTCTCTCTCTATATATATATATATATATATGTCCACATAACAAAACATACAATCAAAAACATACAAGCAATGGTTATGGCATACTAATGCAATTCTTTGGAGCCACAAAGAATTGCTACCAAATAAGGTCGTGTGTAATATGTAGCAATCTATACTAGAAAATATGTTGATGGTAATAGGTCGGTCGTTCTGTTGGTCCCTCCAGTCGATGGGTTGGACTACCAACTAATTGATTGGCTTCTGTAAGTCGGTCAATTGGCTCCTGGCTCATGTGATTGGATGGACTCCTCCAGTCAATCAGTTGGGCCTCCAGTAAATTGATTGGATCCTCCTCTCGGTTGGCCTCCTTGGTCCTCTAGTCAATAGACTTGACTTCCTAGCCAGTCGACTTTCCTGGTGTAGAGCATCTTCTCTTTTCCAAAATAGAAATTAAAACCATCCTATTCCTATTAACTTATTACATTGTAAAAGTGAAACTATGATTTACATTTGAGGGAAGTATTGGAAGAAGAGCATCAATTACATGTATAGAGAAATAGAGAGGTTCAGTATGCAAACCAAATAAAAGGCATGAATAAAACAATTCAACCATGCACACACATCCAAAGGAATATAGGCCATAACCATAGATATCCACCATCAAAATAATTTTAGGGCGATGTGTATAGATTGTACATATATATATATATATATATATATATATATATATATATCTGTGTGTGTGTGTGTGTGTGTGTGTACACACACACACACACACACACATATATATATATATATATATATATATATATTGGTATTGTATGTGATATTTAATCAGATATGCACATTAATCATTTTAAATATTTGCATCATATGTAATAAAGAATGATAAAATAAATCCGACCGCATCGATTTGAATCCCGATACACCGCAAATTGATGTCACTCTAAACCACTGTAGGGAAATAGGGATGATAGATAAGGAAGAGGAAACAAAAAATTGTCCTTATTTCTAACCAGCAGATCATGTCAACAATGGTGTATCTAGATAAGAAGGTTGCAAGTCATATACCTAGTCATGGAGCAAGTCTATCAACAATCCTTACAGTGAAGTGCTTCTTCTTCAAGAATCACATGAATGGTCATTGAAGGTGGCTTTCAGGTGTTGTACCAAACAACCTCCACACCTCTACCTAGTCTACACAGACCACCAAGAACTCCTACCATTCCACTAAAACTGACTAGAAGGATTTGTCCCTCAAGTTGTCAACATGCTAGCATCAACTTTTCTCCCCTATGACCATCTCTCCCTTTTATGGGTAAGATGCCTCTAGCTCTCACGTTGGCACAATGTTGAGATTTTATGAGTTGTCCTAGGATACTTTTCCACCCAAAATTTATATAGGAGTGGATGGGTCAAGGTTTCCAGTTCTCAAGGACACAAGGAGATGCATTTCATGAATTTTTTATTGTTGTGAATCACAAGTCGTTCGGCTGGTTGATTGGATATTCCAGTTGGTCAGTTGGAATGTTTTCCTATTCACAAACATATTGGCTTTCAATGCTATGATAAATACACAACATGATATCAACATTGATCCTTGATCTAGTCTTACTGATTGTCCAATTAGTCGATGAGAGTTCTCAGTCAGTGGATTGGACACTCCAGTCACTCGACTCACATTCTAGACAACCAACTATCAATGAATGTTGTTTAAGTTAATTACCTAAACACTTTAGTAATCAAGTGAAACCTTATTCATGAGTAAACTCATATTTTCGGTCATCCTATTTGTGTGACCCTATAGGTCCCAAATTACATTGGCAGTGAATGTCCATAACTAGATTATGGCATTACAAACAATGAGTGGTATCTAGAAACACATCATTGCTACCCAAGTAATTGAGAAGTTGGAAAACAACTTCAACCTACGCTCATGATCAATGTTACTATGACTTATAGTTCCTTTATCCTTGATATCTAGATTGAACCTGAAGTATGGAATCATTATCCTCTTAGTATCCAATCCATGTTCCTTGAAGTAGAGAAGATTGTATGAGATGCATGTGATCTCAAATATCACATATTGAGTCACATGAGTATGGCCATACATTTCTCATTCTCTCTTATCAATCAAATAGAATATCAATTTCTTTAGTACGGACAAATCCCATCTACACTACTCATAGTCAATCCCCATGTGTCACAATGTACCAGAGCACCACCTTTATGGAAACCCTTATTCAAGGTCACGTTGGATGGTGTCAAAGTTCATCGAACAACATGTGATGAAGTGTAGTGACTTCGGGTCTAAGAACCACAATCACTATGAGAGCTGATTGTGACTATCATTCCATGGTCTTCATGTATCACTCTCAAGGTTGGTCTGTTCAATATACTATTCTATAACAAGTACCTATGTGTTTGTGTTATATCCCATATCTTGACTAATGAGACTCTCTGTCATCAGTCAACACACATTCTTGTCTTATGTATTACTATCATCTATTTAGATTCCACAGTAATATCTAACTAGGGACATAATAAAAATATATATACTCTTATCATACATTTGATCTCATTCTTCAGGTCCTCAATCATTGAGTAACATCATTCTTTAGAAATCTACTCTATATGTGTCATCATCTCATGACTGAGACAAATATAATAGATGAAATTACCTTTGTTATCATCAAATTGAGTATATTATGCCCCATTTCAATCATCATAATATTGGCTATTTAGGAATAAATACCAACAATTCCATATGCCTCACCAATTAGATATATTATATATGCAACGATATATACGCGTCCACGTGTCTCGTATTCTTTAATCATTATGACAAGATTCATGTCAGATCTAGGTGCTTATCACTCAATAATTGTAAAGAACATTCTTAAGTACTTGAGAAGAACGAAGGATCATTTTCCTAATGTATGATAGTGAGGAAGATTTAGTTATAAAGGTTAAATATATGCCAGCTTCCAAACTGTAAAGGACGATTACTGATCACAATCAAAATCTATGTTTTACCTAAATGGTAGAACAATAAAATGAAAGAGTTCCAAGAAAGAGATAGTGGATGATTCTACAACATAGTGTGAGTAAATTGCTTTCTCTAGTCTAGCAATGGAATAATTATGGGTCAAGAAGTTCACTAGAGAACTTAGGACGATTCCAACTATTGAAGTTGTAATAGAGCTTTACTACAACAACAATGGAGCTTTCACACTAGCTAAGCAATACAGACTTCATTAACATTCCTAGCACATACTCATGCATTACCATCTCATATGTGAGATCATACAACAAGGAGATATAAGGCTTTCTAGAGTACCAACTGAAGGCAATTTTTCTAATCTTCTAAATAAAGCACTTTCTTAGAAAAAACATGATAATCATGTTAGATCGATTGGACTTTGGTTCATGATTGCAAACTTATTTTCCCTTAAGCATCCTTATGTGTGTGGTCCTACAAGTTCCACGTTATGAAGGAAGTAATGTTAAATATCTCACTAGAAAAGAGAGGTATCTAGCAACACGTCATTGCTACCCAAGTAGTTGGAAAAGGTTGACAACAATTTTAACTTGTAAGTGACCAATGTTAACACGAGGCATGGGAGTTCAAGAAGGAAAATAACTCCTTATGGGTAAAATTTCTTCAAAATAAGTACTCTAAGAGGATTGTCTATAAGAGGAGTGGTCCACATTGTGGAGGATCATCTAACAAACTTTGAATACATTGAAGCTAAATTAGATAGGGTTGCTATCTGTGGATCCAATGTAAATGTATGGGATGAGAAGCGGGTTAGGGGAGGTCTGAAACTTGGTCTACAAGACAATAGGTAGGTTCCTAATTTTTTTTTGGATCTGGTGGTTTGTAGTTTGGTGAGTGAAGAAGGGAAATAGGATATGGACTTCATTGGTGAGGGGTTCGAAGACCATACTGTCAAATGTTTAAGTAGGATGTGTCCTCAAGGAAGGAATATGGACAAGATTATTGGAATTGGCTAACTACCTACAAGGAGAATTCTCATTCAAGTTTGCATATCGATTGTTAATTAGAGGACATGAGGTGAGTTTTATAGGGAACTGGGATGTCATCTGGTGAGCTCCAATTGCCTTGCAAATCCAAATGTTGTGGTGTCTGCAACACAATAGGTTGATGACAAATAAAATGAGGGAGACTAAGAAGGTGTCAATGTCTGGCTATTGTCCCATGTGTGATGAGATAATGGAAACATGTTTTTATTCTATAATAGACTGCTTTATGAGAAAAGAAATTTGGGACTCCCTTTGTCAGATAAAATTTTCTGGGAAGCTAATATTGGCAACTCAATAATCAACAATCTCAAGGAAGAAGAGACATTGTTGAATGGAGCACTATGTCTGTGATCACATGTTGGAAACTGCAAAACGTGAGAAATAAATGGATATTCATTATTTATATGGTGGACAAAACTAAAAAAATCAATATTAGGGCTACTAATAAGGAGATTTAAAATGCAATCAACAAGGGGCATGTTCAGAAGAATACAAGTAGACCTAAAGATACAAGGAATTAAAGCCTTGTTTGATAAAGGGAGGCATAATAATCAATGTTGATATAACTATTCATCAATGCAATAATATTTAGAGTTCTAGATACATTATCATAAACAGACAAGCAAAGTGGATAGTTTGTGGTTCTTCTAGACATTATGGTATTGATCCTTCAAAGGGAGAACTCATGGCTATTTTGGATAGAATTAACAAAAGTTGCCCACAGGGAGATAGGGAGGTTCTTCTCCTTTTAACTACAAGATAATGCTAATAACATTTACAAGAACTCACCTTGCACTGGAAGATATCAAACAATAGTTGAAGTTGGAAGACACAAGTTGAAGAACTTAAGACTTTTCAAATCCAGTTTGCTTCAATGTAAACTAATGAGACAACTGATAGATTGGCAAAGGATCAAATGAAGCTGCCTAAACCAAGACACTACATGAATTGTCGTCACAGATTAGTGGTGGTTTATCTGTCTCAGTAATAAAGAATCCATCATGGTGGTGTTAGTGATATGGAAGTAGTTTCATAACATATGTAGGGTCAAGGATTTTATATTTTTCTAAAAAAGAAAACTAGAAGTTTCTCCCAAAAATGCTAGAACCAAGTCACAATTCCTCATCATGCCTCTCATATCACTTTAAACTGAATCATACCATCTTAATTCTTCTTCTACTACAATAGGCTCTACTACTACTACTACTACTACTACTACTACTACTACTACTACTACTACTACTACTACTACTACTACTACTACTACTACTACTACTACTCATATAGGGTCACTAAATTGATTTAAGTTCAAAATCCACTTGAAAAGTATATCTACTTTTAGGTAGAGAACATAGATTGGTCCATATAATTCTGTTAATATCTCATTTGGGTGCACATATGAGTACTCAAATTATGAGTCCTAAAACTTTGATATCAACATGTCGAGTTGAGAATATTTTTTTTGGATAATATGTATTTATTTATATAAATCCTAAAAGTTTTTTGTTCTAAATTTTGATGTAACATATCTTTATGTGATATTGTATTGGCTCAACAATTTTTATGTAATTCATATTTTCTTTTTCTCCCTTTATAAGTGGGTTTGTGTTTATAACAATTATCCAAAGTTTTATACATCTCTAAAATTTGGGACAGAAAAAATATAGATATCCTAATATTTACCATTATTCAACATTATCTTTACTCTAAAGTGAGATGCAAATATTAAGCCCTGTCATGTTTTTTTCCAATTACATATATATATGCACACACACCCAAGCTTGTGTTTATATGGATCTAATATAATATTTATGACTTTTTTCTAAGTAGCTAAGTAGCTCAAAAGTTGTTATTACATATTTAGAAGAACAACATGTTATTTATCTCTTAACTCATTGAATTTTTTATTCCTTTTTAGGGTATTTATGTCAAGTTATCATGAGGTAAGTTTCTTTAAATTGATAAGTGTACAATATTATTAGTTGAGATGATTACATTTTCTTTCCTCATTTATTTTTATCGTGGTATTGGAAGTTCTTAATTCCCTACTCATATAAATATAATGTGGAACCTATTTTAAATAACACATGTTTTCTAGATATTAAGTTTCTCAAAAGTTACATTTATACCTATATTATGTGAAACTTTTGTTCTTCTCTTAGATCATGAAATTTATATTTGTTCATATCTCTAGGTTATTTTGGTTAAAGGTATTGCGAGGGACACTTCCCTTAGTGAATATGTGGTCTATAAGTGGTATTGGATATATATAAATGTATGTATTTTTAATCTATATATCTTTTGTCTTGAGTATATTAACATTTTATTATGGTGATTATAAATACCCATTTTTCTTTTTCACTTTGAATTGATTTGGAAATTTTGTTTTAAATTTAGGGTTTTGCTCAAGTAGTCAAAATTTCCTTTGCTAGGTCAGTAATGCAAACTTAGGAACTTCACCACCACCAAAGTGGATTGGGATGATTATTCTAGAACCTCCACTAAATATTCCTCCCCTAGACACCTCATCCTATTTCCACTTACCTGGTGATAATTACCCTCCATAATTTTATTCTTTCGGTGGACTTTGGAGTAGAGTTAGTTTTTTCTAACCTTTAACATGTTCACAATATGTTTCTAATATTTAAGCTTTATCATGTCCACAATAAGTTTCTTTCCCAAGGACCGATCATAATGAGAAGTTGTTATTTGTATATCCCATTACATCTACAAAGAAAATGTTTAAATGAGTCAAAAATTTGATTTTATACTTTGTTTGATTTTATGACATTAATTTGGGCTATAATGAGCAATTCTCCCTCAAACTTGATCAAATTAGTATCCCTCACTATTAAATCCAAAGATTATAGTGAGAAATCTTCTAGCGAGTCAAGATCCATACCACATTAAGTTGTGGGTCAACTTTTGTAGACCAGTTAAAATTAAACTATTTTTGTAGGTAACAATTTCCAATTGCAACCAATGAAACTCTTACATAGATGGTTGCACAACTCCTTGTCATAAGTCAATTTTGAAGTATATGCCATCTTTATGCCTATAAGTTCTTAATCCTATTAAGATCACTTAGTCAAGTCCAACCCAAAGGCCAATACAATAATCTATGTACCCTACTTTGGAAGACCCACGTATTTATTATCACACTTTGCTAAAATAGACAATGCACCACTCTTCGGCGTGCACACATGTAGTCTATTGACATTTTCATGTGTATTGCACAATGGAAGGCATATTAAACATTGATATTATATTGATAAATTTAATATATAATAATCATTTATCCAATCCCTATTGCATATACTATATTGTATGTATCACATACTACAACAGTCTACCAAAATAATAAAGTAGGACATAGAAACTCGTACAAAATATTGAGCCAACAAGAGTTGTAGAAAAATGATCTCAAGATTTGTATCTAATGTAACCTTAAATTTATCTTAATAAGGTTTTCCAAGTGCTTGATTGGATTCCCTATTTGGGAAATTCTTCAATTGTGGATATAGAGTCATCACTCCATCTTAACCATGAACCCTCCAAGGACCTTCCTTGTTTGTGTGAACTTCTAATCCTCTCCTCCTCCCCACCATGGTCTTTTCATGATGTCTATACATTATCCTATTCTAATTGCAAGAATTAAACATTAAGAATATAGATAGAGAGGCATGTCATACAAGTCATATTGATGTTATATTGTTTTAGATCACAATCAAAATCCACATATTACATGTTTCAAATCATAAGCATTCAACACAACAAAAAAATCGCCATATCCACATCCACCACAAAAAATGATTTTTTAAGGCATTGCACGAGATTACTTTCTATGAATATATCATATCATATATGAAAATTGGTAATTAATGTAGATACACATTATAGAATTATCCATTGATCAATGATATGCGGTTTAAAACCCAAATAGCATTAAAGGTAAAAAAAAATGTTGACTCTGGTACCATTGTAGGGTGGTGATGGGAGGGGTATAGTAGAATTGCAAAAAATCATCCAAAGAAAGACCAAGACAATTGATCCATAGTATCCATAAGATGTTGGTATATTAAATACATATAAGAGATAGCGAATATACCTTAGTGCATGCTAGTTGTCTGACAAGTAGAAACATCTTATTTTGGTGTAGAACTTGCACTTTTGGATCTATATCTAAAGTGGGGGTTGTTGTTGCCTTGTCATCACAACAACACCTTGTCTTCTTCTTGAAGAAGTTAATTGTTATCAAGCCTCCACCCAAGGTCCTCAGCCTCTACACCATCCATGGATATGTGATAACTCTTAGTTCACCACCTTGGTTGCTGAGAGGAAGTGGAACTCATAGTTTTGGATGTGCTAACATCACCTTCTCTCCTTCTCCTCCTAGTGTGTGTTGTTGTCCTTAGGGAAATTTTTTCTCTCTCCAAGAGTAAAAAATCTTAGATAAGTTTTGTCACAGTGTTGTGTGTCAGCCATTGGACGTCCACCCCTTTATATAGGAGAGTCATGGGATTAGATTTTCCAAAAACCCAATCTATTTCCTAATCACAACTCAGAATAGAATCAAACTCAAAATACTACTTCAAATCCCAATCAACTGACCGGGTTATATAGTTGACTGACTAAAATTCATTTTTTTATCAAGTCGATCGACTAGATTATTCTATAGACTTATTCTCTAGTCTAGTTTCAATTTACATTGACCAATTCAATTCCAAATAGAAAAACCTACATATTCCTTGTTGTTTCCTGACTTTGATCCTTTCGAATGACTAGGTTATCCAGTCGACCAACTATCTAGTTTCCCAAACTGGTGATCAGTTGATTGAATGATAATCAATTGACCAATTGATGCAAACCATCAAATCAACCCATTGGCTTATCCAATTGATTGATTGGATAGGGTATAAACATGTACACGATTCAAAAACATATGAATCATATATTTGATTACAAACTTAAATTTCTTAATGAATCCTAATGTGTATCACTGACAAATTTCATATTACATTGATATTTATTTTCAAAACCTCACAAGAAGAGATTGATGTCTAGCAACACATCACTACTACCCAGTAATTTGAATAAGTTGAGAACAACTTCAACGTGTAAAGTGAACAATATTACCAAGAATGGATAATCCCTTTGTCACATATGTACATATTGAAACTAAGGCATGTATTTTTCATCCTCTTAATATTTAATCTATGTTTCTTGAACTAGAGTAGGCTATTGATATTGTGCGAGCTCAATATTGTATATTGAGTCACATGAGCATGGTCGTGCATTTCATTGTCTCATTGATCAAGTGGCTAAGATATCACTCTAATGGAGAGACATATTCCATCTACATCACTCATAATAATCCAAAAGTGTTAGAGTATACCCAATCACTGCTAGTATGACAACCCCTCTTTCAGGGTCACTTTGGCCAAGTGTTAAAGTACACTAAATAACATGTGATCATTTTAGTCACTTTAGATCTAAGGATAAAAATCACCACTGTTCACTTAGAGATGACTCCGAATTTCCATGACCTATCTTCCATGTGTCATTCTCAAAGTCTATTTATCCAGCACCACTTGTTCTCTAACAAATACCCATGAATCTAAGTTAATGTCCAATATCATGACTAAAGAGACATAGTCATCACTCAATAAATAGACTAGTACTTATCCACAATAATAAGTGACTAGGAAATAACAAGAATCAAAATTTTGAGTATACATATGATCTCATGTTTTGTCCATCAACCCAAACCATATGTTATTAAGTAAAAACTTAACTAGGACATGGTTACCTTTATTATCTCAATACTGCAACAAATGTAATAAGTGATATTGTTTTTATTAATATTCAAATCATAAACAATGTATGCATATTACAATGATCACATGATGTATCTCAGGGAATGCTACCAACATGATGACCAACTCACTTCAAAATTATAGCTCCAACTTAATATAGTATAATTAAGTATATTGTGTTTGATCATGAGGACATATCAGATTCTATGCCATGTGATAAACTTTTACAAAGTAAGTATCAAGTTTGAGTGACCTTTTCCTTTTATTATAGTGTTACAGTGATATCCCGAAGTAAACCATCTATGGTTTTGTACATCCTATGCAAATGTAGTTGGTCCCAAGCCTGGGTAAAGGAGGAGGGTTGGTGGTAGGTTGATAGGCATCCCCAAAACTTTGATGCTCTTTTAGTGACATAAATCCTTATAAAGGTGATATCCCAAAGTTATTGACATACTAACAACCCAGTTAGATACAAATATATACTTTTAAAGACAAATATACACATTGTTTCAATATTTACAAACCAATTAAGTTGTTGGTCATGTATAAGAGACACATACTCATTGTCATTGGCATAACTTTTTGTCACCATATTGACCACACCATCCTATGTGGTCCTAAGTTTCTTAACTTTCATTGAGGGACACTCCTTAGACAAATGGAAACTTAACTACAAATTCAACACTTTGGTTATGGTTTTCTTGTAGATATTACCTCTTATAAATTTCTATTTTATTCCTTTATGCTTATGGTTTACCTTTTTAATAATGTTGTAAGAACCTAAAATTATTCTCTACACATATAGTCCACTTTTGACTTTTGTATTCTTATTTTATCACTGTGATTGTTATTAACTTATGAGATGTTATAAATTCCTTATTTTGCTTTATAATTATACTAGAAAGTTCCTAAGATCCATAGAGTTTGAATGATTGTGGTAACACTAAATTTTTCTTGTCTAGCTTATTATCATATTCCCTTAATCTATGAGCAAGAGTAGAAGTTATGAACATGCTCATTTACTATTTACCTCTCAACTATAAAAAATACAACAAATTTGGCAACAATATTTTTCAGATGAAGGTCTTTTGTTTTGTAATTTTAATTGAAAGAAACCCAAAGTTCCTTAGTGATAGTAGTCTAAGAGATTTTTTTACATTAAACAACATGTTTGACATGTTAATAGAGAGAAATATTTTCTCTATAGATGACAAGAACCACGATATATAACATACATTACTTCTCATATTTCCACGAGGGAAATTAAAAAATTGTATATACTAACCACATAACTAGGACGAAATACATAGCCAAATAGATGGATGATCCTAACAAAAGCAAGCAACATCTCATTTTTTTTTGAGTTCACTGTCATTAAAGACTTTCCTTGAAGAAAATAGAGCTCCACTATAGCTTTATGTAGATTTCATTTAACTTTTTCTTAGGATGGAACATTCACACATTTAAGACACAAACCATAAAATTTGAAAATCTTAACCACACCATAGTTGTCTATACTAGATTAAAGACCCAATGGAACAAACTAGAGAAGAAAAACTTGTTCTAGTGAGAGAGGACTCAATCTGATAGAATTTGACACCACCCAGTGAGATCAAATAATTCATAATTGTGTCACATTCATACAGTAAGATGAAATATTATTCACTCTCTCACATTTCAGATTGTTTATATGTCTTGTTTGTATTGGATAACTCATAGTCCAGTTGGTATCATTTACATTTTAAACTAAATTTTCCTTGTGTTTCTAAGGTTATATGTAAATGAATCTTGTCACACTCTAGTCAGATCCATCCAAAAGGATTGTGTATATATGGAATCTGTGTTCAAACATTAGTGTGTGAAGGAAAGTAGTCAACTAAATCTATATCCAAATCTAGCTCTTGTTAATCTATGCTCTTGTTGTCTCTTTCGACTACTTCATCCCCTCTCTTCATCCTCTTTTGGTTTCTAGGGTTTTATCTTATTTCTTTCTCTAGATTTGTCTTGTTATCAAATCGTTGACTCAATGAATGGCTTCCGCATCATCCTATATGAGGAGGGGAGCAGTCAACAACAACACAACACTGTTAAAGATCTCTAAGAATTATCCATTCCTAATGGAGTTAACGTGTTCAATTTTATCTCACTGTAGCTGACAAACTCCAAATACCTTTGTTGGGATCTTCAAGTGCAAGCACCAATTGAGAACACTTTGTAAAAAATCCTTCATTGATGGAACTAAGAAGGCATCAAGAAAGATAATCATCGATGATGAACGTAATGTCACTCCTAATCCTGACTACCCCTTGTGGATGAGAACTAATAAACTAGTCAAAGGAGGGATATGGGATCATTTAATGAGAAACATTTAGGAATTTTGGTCGGTCTTTCCTCTTTTGCTCAGATCTGGTCTATGTTGTCTAAAAATTTCTATAATTGACATAGTCACGAGGGTTGTTTGAGCTGATGATGAAACTTCATCGCATCCAAAAGGATAACCAATTTTTAATTTGTTGATTATCTCAGAGAGTTTAATCTAATTTCTAATCAACATCACCCCATATCTAAACCACTTTATGACGATGATAAGGTTTATTACAATTTGAGTGAAGTAGGAAATGATATCCAACATTTTACAGTGTTCATGATGCATCCTCCAAATCCTTCCTTTGATGAAGTCGATTCTCTTCTTAAAGATCATGATATGAGAAGATCATCAATGAAATCTTCCTAATCTCCTAATCTCACCTTTTTTGACCTAAGGACTAGTTACAAGCAAATTTGCAAAATCAGTTTTCCCAAGGCAATTCTTAACAGAATCATGTTCAAGGTCCTGGTGCTTTTAGAGCCATACCTTATCCAGTTTTTTATTCTCATGGCTGGATATATAATACAAGTTTGAGACCTTCTGGGATAAATAATCAAGTGAGAGGTCCAGTGTTCAGTCAAATATGTGGTACTAGGGGTCACAAGGCATTTTGTTGCTGTCACAAATTTGACAATAATTATCTGAGAATTATTGTTCCTAAAACTCTAACTAATGATGTTGTTACTAATCAAGCCAAGGTCCTCACAACAACACACATTAATGACCATTGCCACTTCAATATGAATGAGTGGCATGTGGACTCCAGTGCTAAAAATCACATTACTCAGGACCTAAGTATTCTAAAAACGATTATATCTTATAGAGGCAGTGATTGTATTATGATAGGTGATTGATCTTTCCTTCCTATCACACATACGGGAAACACTTATATTTTTTATAGTTCTTCAATCCCATTGGAAAAGGTTTTAATTAAATTGGACATGAAACATAATCTACTATCTATTGCTCAATTAACAATCCCTTGCTATTTTTTCTTTTTCAAGGACATCTTTCGAATCATTTATAGAGAAACAAAACCCTTGCCAGGGACCTCCCACTTAGAAAAGGGATGTACATTATTTGGTCTGCAAATCATAAAGCCTTGGTTGCACTAGGAAAGAAGCAAGTCACCTAAATAGATTGGCAAAAAAGATTTGGACACTCTAATCATGACATTTAAAAGTTCATGGAAACCATCAATTTGATTTATTCTTCCAATAAAGATTTTCAAAATTTTTAGTAGCTGTGTTTTTATCGAGAGTCGTATACTTCCTAATTCAAATAAGCATGTGAAGTGCACTACTCTATATGCATAAAATTATTATGATTTGTGGCAAGGATCATGTAATATCTAAACAATGGTTCTCCTACTATGCTCTATGTGTAGATGAATTTAATGGATATTGTTAGTATAATCCTCTAAAGAAGTTTTTTGAACTCTTTGAATAATCTATTTTCTTTTGTAAATGAATTAAATCAATTTAATACAAAATTCCAAGTTTTAATGACATACAGAAGGGTAGAATATGTAAATATTGCATTAAAAAATTATTTACTACAGAAAGGAATAGTTCATCAAATTTTGTATCCTCATACACATGAACAAGTTGGTCTTGTTGAGAGAAAGCATTGACATATTGTTGGAATAGGGCCTACAATTATGTTTGATATTGGTTTTCCTAGTAAATTTTGGGATGAAATTTTTGTTCACCAACTTAAATAGTCAATCATATACAATTAATGGTTTATAATTTTGTATCACCTATGTGTAAGTTGTATGGAAAACAACAAGATTACGATTCATTGAGATGCTTTGGTTGTTTACGTCTTCCTTGCTTAAGACCCTATACTAAGTACAAACTCAAACCCATAGCTTTACCATTTGTGTTCTTGTGTTATAGTGACACCTATATAGGATAAATGTGCTTGCACATCTCCTTAGGACGAATTTAATTCTCTAGAATATTGTATTTAGTGAACAAGTCTAGTCAAATAACATGTCTCTTCATAGATTGTACTTGGTGAATTATCTATTTTTATTGAGTTTTTGAATGCATAAGAGAAATCAAATACTATTATGACAATGTTCTATAATACTATTTCTTCCCATTCTCATCGACAAGCTGCTCAGCTCCTTTTAACAGTGCAGATATTTCTGATGTTAACATGAACATTTGATCTCCGTTTTGTTTTGAAAATGTAATTGTGTTGGAGAGTTCTCCTACAGGTGTATTGTTTCCTATGGATTCTTCTGCTAACAATTATGTTGGTTTACAACTAAATGGGGACTCTCATGAGGAAGATATTGCACCTTCTATGCAAGAAGTTATCAATGAGATATAGACTACCATCTGAGCATATTCCTTGCATGTTCGTTCTTCTAGGCCTAAGAACATGTATATCATCCTCACCAGAAGTAAAGTAGGAATCACCAATCCTCATCCTAAATATGTCCTAGTTTCTCAATATTCACCTATGTTACCTAAATCATTCAAGTTTTCTCTTCAAGATCCTGGTTGGTTTCAGTCTATGATAGATGAATTGCAAGAGTCAAACTATGAAAACACATGGAATCTCATAGCATGGCCTAAAAATGTCAATATTATTGGAACTAAATGGATTTAAAACCAAAGTTGCATGTTGGTGGATCTATAGAGAGCCTCAAAGCCCTTTTGGTGGCTAAAGGTTTTAGCCAAGAAGCTAGTATTGGTTATCTTGATACTTATAGCCCAGTCGTTGCAACCACAATTTCTATTTTTCTAGCCTTAGACATTTCCTTCAATTAGAAATTATTCAAATTTATGTAACACCTTTCTCAATGTTGAGTTGATAGAGCATGTGTATATGGATTAGACTCTAGGCTTAGTGCATAAGTCTTTTCCTCCTCATGTTTTCAAGTTGAACAAAGCTCTTTATGGGATGAAACAAGATTCACAAGCTTGGTTTAATAAACTGAATGACTTTTTGATTGCATATGGTTTCACTTACAACAACGTTGATTCATCACTATCTATTTTCTAGAACAATGTTGATTACATTTATCCTCTTATATATGTCGATGATACTATACTTTCTAGAAACAATTCAACTCTACTTAGACAATTTCAGTCCAAGTTAAGAAATGCTTTCAATCTACATATCCTTGATTATCTAAGCTACTTTCTAGCAATACGAGTTCCCTATCATACTATTTGAACATTGTTAAGTCAAGAAAAATACATAAAATTCATGAATCCACTCTTCAGATGATCCTTCTTTTTATATGTAATTCGTGGGATGTCTCCAATATGCAACTATAACCAGACCTAACGTTGCATATGTTGTCAACACCACTTGTCAATTCTTAACTTCTCCCTAATAATCACACTTTCTTCTTGTAAAAAAAATCGTCATTATCTAAAAGGAACTTTGAGCATGTTCTTGATAATCCCTCACACTCGTAGTTTACAATTGTATGCCTATATTGGTTCAAATTGGGTTGGTTGTCCATCCACAAGGAGATCCATGATGAATCCATATTCACCCTAGATTTAGCTACATTTTCATCATAGTTTTGCACTCATTTTCATCATTTTAGTTTACAGGTAGCTAACATCTAGATTTTTTATTGGTTTTAAGTTATTTTGTAAGATTTTGACCTATTTCCCCCATTCCTATGACAACCTTTGACTTCATTGCTTGATATGGGTGTAGGATATGGTGGTATCCCTAACCGACTAGTGGGCACAAGAAACTTTTGAAGAAAAGTACCATATTTTTGGTAATCCATTACTTCATTAGATGATATACTGTCAGATCATGTTACAGTACTTGCAGGGCCATCAATTTTCTTCATGCTGCCATTCCATTAGAAGATGCTACATAGATGTAGTCCTTTGACCTCACGCTAATGGCTCCCCCCCACCCCTAAGGGTTGGGCTTAATTCTACCATTCAATTGGTTTGCAGTAGGTCTACATAACCATCAATTTGCACCACTCTGTTATTCCTTCGATTGTTAGTCCAACTCCACCTTCTTATGTTTGCACTACATCCATCTTCGAATGGTTGGTCTGCTCACGCCTCACCTACCGATGGCTGACTTGCATGTTCCTTCTGATGGTAACCCAACGTCTTTCCTTTAGATGGCTGATCTGCATCAACACTCCAAGGAAATGATGTGTCTACCTTCTAATGGTCACTCGAACCCTACCTTCTGAAGGCATATCTACCCACTACAACTAATGGCGCGGCTGCTTGGTCTTCCGATGGATCTGTTGAGCATTGTGAGACCATTCTTCTATCAATGGCCCCACTGTAGATCAATATCCCCTCATATTCCCCACTCCCCACTAATTCTTCACCCCCCTGGTGGCCAAGACTTAACTCTAGGGTGGCTAGGAGAGTTATAAACCTTTCCCCACACCTACAAATAGAAGACCAAGACTAATGAAGAGAGGATCTGTTATTGACACCACCAGGCTACCACTATGCAAACACACTTTTAAACTTCAACATCCATCACCTTCCTATATCAGTTGATGAACGTCAACTGAAAGTGCTTCCATCTCTACTCCACTTAGGCTCCAAGGACCAGACCTTGAAAGAGGCATGTCTTGCGGCACCCTTGTACATCGGCTGATGATTTCCACCATCGATAACCCAATGCTCTCTTATCACAACAATATGATTTTGACTTCAAAGAAGGAGACAACGTCCTTGATCCACCTACTACAAACATATAAGGATGGGCCAACTGCTTCACCGTCCACCATCAACCTCCAACATGAAGACATGCTTTTGCACATCACAAATTTTCTCTTCTCTTCTTGTATGATCATGGTTTTCTTCTCTATTTCCCTTGCGATTTCTATTGTTTCTTCCATGAGAAAGTAGCCCACTCACGAGGGTGTAGGGAGTAGCCCAACTATCTAATTTTTTTATACTTATTGCATCCATCATTATATGAACCATTATATGTTTTGAATCAATTGTTTATATTCTTATATTCTTGACTAATCATCAAGTTTATATATAAATCATGTTTTAGGTGCACAAAACTTTGAACTTAAGATCTAATATATCAATTGATTCATGTTTGACCCTTGGTGATAACTTTAGATAGATATTTTTGGAGGTAATAGATGCATCAAATCTAGATAATGTGATAGCGAGCTTAGAGTGAAATATGTCTGAGTTTTAATCTTAATGCCAAAAGGGGGATTTTTGTAGCCTCAACATTTATGTTTATGCTTAGTGTGATGCAATGAGGGAATGAATAATTAGTAGCAGTGATGAAGCCCATTCCACGCTAGTGTTCCTATCCATTGATTTATAAATCATTTAATTCAACCTTTACTATTTGCAACTTAGTACAATCAACAACCAAATCCAAATCTTTCGTTAAATACTATCTCTTATCCGGTTATTTTGATTAGAATAGTTCTTAAAAATGTTCTCCTTTGGGTTTGATCCTAAACTATACTACAAAAAGATCCATCCACTTGCGGGTGGTGATTATTGTATGTTAGTAAAGGTAAGCTCTAGGCCCCTAGTGTTTTTTTTAGTGTGATAATATCCATGTCCATCCACCAAGAGATTTTGTTTTTTCTAGGATAAACTTGCATTTCTTGGAGTTCTAAGAAACATAACACTATAGCTCGATCTAGCTATGAGGTTGAGTTGACTTGTCTCTAGGCTCTTCTTTGGGATCTTGGTACCTTGTCTACCTCTCCAAATTTCTATACTGTGATAACACAAGTTCTCTTAAGCTTATTGTGAAATTTGCCTTCCATGCTCAGACCAAGCATATTGAGATTCATTACTACTACATCAAGGAAAAGGTCACTTTTGGTCACATCACTACAACATACGTAGCTTTAGATCAACAACCTTCTAATATGTATACCAAGACCTTGTCTAAAGCTCATGTTTGGTGTCTGTAGAACAAACTGGGTCTTGTGGTACCCCACACCCAGTTGGCGGGTGAGGGAGGTACTGGTTAAGCCATAGCCTAGTTGTTGTCTTTTACATTTTAATGTATGTATTCCATGTGTTTCTAAGGTTATATGTAAATGAAGCATGTCACTCTTTAATCAGATCCACCCATTGGACTGTGTATATATGGACTATGTGTTCAAACATTAGTGTATGAAGGAAAGTATTCTCTAGATTCTGTACATTTGAACCTGTTTTCGGTTGAAATCAACACACATCATATCATGTACCTGACTGAACACAAACATAATTTATGACTTATATGTAATTTAATCTTTTCATCAAAATTTAAAGTGGAAAGAGGGGCTATTCTTCTCCAATAAAAAGGGCTCAAATGATTTCTATAACCATGCCACATTGGCGCGTCACAAGTAAGCCATCCAGAAGAAGACCTACAATGCAACTTCTATACATGCCTTTTTTTTGGGGGGGGGGAGATATTGGGCTATCTAGTCATCGTGCCCTCCTCTTGTAGACAATTTCATAAAATCATTACAAAATATTGAATGCATATCATTAAACTTGGTAGTACTACTACCATTATAATTGTGTCTAGCTAAGAGGTTGCTAGCCTCTTGAAGGGGTCTAATGTAGCTATATGACCCAAGATTGTTTTTTATATGTTCCTTGGCCAACCAGTCTACCACGTAATTGCAATCTCAACTTTTTTACAACAATTTCCATTCCTCCTTTAGTTTCCTTTAAATGTCTACGAACCAATTAGCATATATGGGATTCAAAGAGGGATATTCATATATCATGCATGTGCAACTTGATAGTCATTGGCTAGTTTGATTGTCTTGAATTTTCATTCCTCTACTACCTTAAGTTCTAGCATTCCGACATTGAGCTCCGCTTCCAAAACATACATGGTAGGTCTGCTGATACTGATGCCCCCATGCCATTATCCTCTACTGTCCCTTGTGATGCCACAATAGTCGGCTTTCTCCCTTTCATGGGTGCTCTATTTAAATCTTGACATAACCTTCCATAGGATGCTTCCATTCTTGTTTTGGTGGATTTCTTATGGGTCATTTGTTGTTCCAAGTGACTTCATAGAACATTCTCTTTTGGTCGATGGAGTTAACTTGATGAGTTGCAAAAAGATATTTGTTTTCTAACACTTAGTAGTTTCTACACCTCCAAATGTACTAGCAGGCGAAAAAATGCCTGGATATGGTCAACTTTTCTTCACAAATTCTAGTGGATCCAAGTAGTCAGATTTTGCTCATTTTGGAAGACAACTATATCCATGCCCGGTAACACCAGTGACCAAATAGCTTTCACATGAATACAATCCCTCAAAGCATGGAGGGTAGTCTCCTCATGGCTATTACATCTTTTACAAGTGGTCACCTGATTTCATCTTCCTTCTTTGTCTGGTAGAGTTAGTGAGGATGGCATTGTGATACACTAGCCACATTAACATTCTAACCTTTGCAACTAGCTTGGAGCCCCAAATGATCTTCCATTCACCATGTGTTTTAACTTCTTCGGGATCCCTCATAACTATGTAAGTCGGTTTGGTGAAGAACATGCCATTAGCCATATGTTTCCAAGTGTGAACATCTGATCCAATGCTCTTTATTGGAGTCTTGACATAAATGATGCAAGCAACAATGTCACATGGTAACCAAAGCTTCAGGAACTCATGATCCCAGTTTCCTTCTAGATTGATCAGGTTGTTCGATTAGATTTTCAGGAATAGCTTGTGTAACATGATTTGCAAGGGTCCCCTCTTCTAGTGCCCAATGATCCATACAAACCATGGTCCTTTCTCTGTTCACCACTATCATATAAGAGTGTTTGTCAATGAAAGTCTTTCCCTAGACAACAACTCTTCCAAGACGAGACAAATTTTGAGTGACTCCAATTTTGTAGAGCATGTATCTTTTCTACATTGTCTGACACCATAAGGTTGGTCTGCCTCTATAGATGTTCCATGCATTCCGCAACAGCCGACAAGGTTCTAGTTCCTCATGGACTTATTTCCTAAACGACAGTGTTTTAAGTTACTTGTGACTTTGCCCCAAGTCACTAAGGATATCGGTCGATGGTTTCTGCTACATCCCCAAATGAATTGGTGAATGGTTCCATCCACTCTATCATAAAATTATAGGGGTATAACTGATGATGTATGCATGACATATGTGGGGATGGCTCCTAGAGTGATTTTAACCATGCAAACTCTACCAACCATGGATAAGAATCTAGTATTGCTTTTTATGACTCTTGAATATATTATCGGCACACCCATATACTTACCAAGGTCACTTGTTTCTAGAAAGCCGCTGCTCTGACAAATTGTGTTTCTAATCTCTAGTGGCACATTTTCAGTGAAGTAGATGCGTGTTTTTTCTATTGAAATTTGCCTGACACATTCTTGAAATCCCTGAAGCAATCCAAAATGATTTTGATATTCCTTTTATCGGCTTTAGCAAAAAGAATCAGGTCATCGGCGAAGCATAAGTGAGTAATCTTTGACATTACTCCCCAGTACTTTAATAGGTGACCACTCCTTTACAACCCAGGCTTCTATCATTTGGCTAAGCCTCTCTAGGCACAAGAACAAATATGGAAATAGAAGATGTCCCTGCCTCAAACCCCTCGAAGATATGCATGCCATTCAATCCGAAGAAGAAAACTATTCTTTTTTCCTATTTATTAGGTTTCCAACAGTAGGACCACGCTGGGTGAGAATCAACTAATATCATGTTATGTATTGGGTTGGCGGTCATATTAGATTGCCGCAGATTGCATATCGGTTGTCGGTAGCCTGCGGGAGTAAGGATAAAGAAGTAGGAAGATTACACCAAAATGGGAGGATTGAAAACACATACTCTAACAATACATATCGGCATCAGCCGTAACACACCATAGGAAATTAGAAAAAGCCGTCCACATATATTAATGTGCACTCTAAATGTTTATATATACATCGTCCAATGCATCCGTAGGCTTAGCAGGAGAAAAGACGGTGGGAATATCTTCCCGTCAAAGCAGTTGGTTTCTTATATCTTCGGCAGCTTAAATAATTATGTCAAACAACTTGATGATCATGATGCCTCGTCCCGCCTTACCGTTTGTCGGCAATGAAATTTGGAAATGATCAGTCTCTTTATAGTCAGAGTGGGCCCAACAGAATGTACCCTTTTGGAGCAACTTCAGCAGGAAGTGGCCTGCCAATATAAACAAAGATTGGTCACGGAATCACAGACTTGTATGTAACCCACTTGCAATGATTCCTACTGTATCCATCACCAGATTGCTGATATTAGAAGTGATGCGGATAGGGAGCAATTAGGACAACAAAGTCCATTACACATTGAATTATCTTAAACACGGCAGATTCGAAATGACAGTTTATTAGTCAAGGATAGTAAGATATTTTAATACTATTGTAACAGTGACGTCAAACGTTGTAAACTGTTCAGGGATTGTTTTTGGGCTGCAACTAAATGGACAATATTGATTTCACCATGTTGTTTAATCTTTGGTGTCACGGTGTATATCGAAATTGGTGTGTGAATATGAACGGCGTTCTTTATTTATCCTATGTAAAAACAGTGGCATTTGATTTCCTGTAATTTTATACTTTTTTCTTTAAAATCGCAGTTAATAAATGTTTAACCAAAAACCCAAGATGCAGTAAATAAAAACATTTGAGCGTGCCCTGTTTCATTTGTCTGTGACGAACGATATCTGTGCAACCAAATTTACCTTGTTAGTCATGCAAAAAGTTCACCAGCTTATGATATGGCTCCGAAAGATTATCGGTTACCCTTTTGAATTCAGTCTGACGTCGAAATATCATATGATGTTACATTATCATGCATCGTTTCTGAGAGCCGGCGCTGGAGAACTCCAGCAAAAGGTAAAAAATCGGCAATCATACCTATCAACTAATAACACGGGTTCCCATAAAAAAAAATTCATTGTATGTCATACCTCTCAATTGTCAAATTCAGATCTCTCACTTATCATATGCCAACAAACCTCCAATCTAGTGTCGGTTGTGACTGTTCCTACCAACTAGGTAGTTAGCCATCACTCTAAAATATAGCCATCTGCTTTAATTATAACTAGACCAAACCTAAGCACTAGAGCTGCACAGAAGAATGTGTTGCGGTGGCAACAAGCCCCACTTTACTATTTCCTATTGTAGAAAAAGGCATTGAGCCACGAACAATTTATGTGGTAATTTATAATTCCCCACCGTCCCACTTTACTTTTTCCTATTGTAGAAGAAGGCTTTGAACCACGAACAATTTGTGTGGTAATTTATAATTCTGTATTCGAAATGTGAGTCAATTATGAGTTCAGTTTTAAGACTTCAAACTCTATTTTCCTTCGAATTTTTTTTATGCTTCCTTACAATTACAGGAACTAAGAGGCAAATAAACATGCACAGAATGATGAGTGAACCAAAATGTTTGAACTGGTTTCATGTATATATTTAACCAGACAGATCGACGTGTCCCGCATCCAAAGCATGCGGGGGTGCATGTAACATCCTAATTTTTATATAACATGTAGGAAGTTATTATTTTTAACTGAAAAGTGTTAATAACATGATATGCATTACAATAATGACATATAAGGGCCAATACAGACTAGTGTAAAAATACATTCTATAAATTCTTATAAAAGGAACTCTATTACAGAAGAAACTTTATATCATGATATTACCGTAAACGAATCTCATGTAAAATCTGGGACCGTAAAGATGTCACCCCACCAAGAAAACATCCTAAAATTGTAGTCGCATCCTCTTGTCATGACTATCTGCTGAAGTTATGTACCTGCACACATATCATCACCAACCATGCACAAAGGGTAAACCTAAGTTAGAGTAAGTGACATTAAATTTCTAATAAGATAAATATAAATATGCTATAACTGAAAGATGAACTGATATATGAAAGATATAAACTTAAATAGAATCGACGTGTCTTTCATTTACATTTTTTATCTAATTTGTAGCCAACATTATATGAGAAGTCCTCCTGAATTGGCGTATCTTCACCTTGAATTGGTACATAAGTACCTCTGAATGACACTACATGCATATGAATGACACTGAGGTGTCTCTAAAACAGCATGCTACGCCCTAACTTGGTACCAAAGTACCTATGAAATGGATTAAACACTCCTCTGAATTGGCAACAGATGCCTATGAATCGTTCCCAGACTTACTGAATGAGGACCTATTGTAAGGCCCCTAAACTTGCTTAATGAGTTGAATAAGCTTAATTATCATAATTGAATTCTTATAACCTTAATCTAACCTTTTAATATTCTTTGAAATCATAAGATAGTCTTAAGTTTCAAATTTGGTCCAGTTTAAACACTGTTTGAACAAGTTATATAATTTTATGCACATTTTAGACTTTTCTATAATTTACCCAATTCATAGGTTTTCTTTGCAATTTATCACTTGCATTATGTTCCTTGGATATTCTCTCATCATTCTTGAGCTTGTTGATCCACGGGGAGCCTATTTAAACCTTAGTTTGATGGTGTTTTCTCTAAGGGTATATTAGGGGTTTAACCCTTCATGGATGAGCTACCTTTAGTAGCTATCAACTAATGAATTATTTGTTTTTCTTGGAAATTCAAGAAATGAGGGATAAACATATCTCTATGGACATTGGGTGAGCTGCTTGTGTGTGTGCTTGTATATTCTTAATGGTTTAAGGCCATAGATACTTGGAAAGATACTAGAGCTTCAACTTTTTTTTCTTCTTTACCTTAAAGTTTCATATACTTATCCCTAAGAACCAAAATGAGTCATTTTCTCTCCACCACTTCCCTCCTTCTACAAACCTCATTCTCCCTATGTGCTTCTATAAATTTCCTATCCAAGGAAGAAGAAAGAGGGGACCTTCTTGGAAAAAGAATCTAGGGTTGCAATTGACTTCCTTTTAGGGTTTAAAAAGCTTCCGTCTAGTGATCTTGACCTAAAAGAGTAAGTATCCCCTTCTTTCCTCCATTTATTTCTTTTTTATCCTTCCTCTTATCTTTCTCCAGGTCGGAACCTTGCTGTTCCTTTGTAGAAATTGCTCTAAAGCTCTAAAGCCCTATCTTTCTTGCTCCTTATGCTTAGGGTTTGCTCATTTGATGAAGAAAGGTGCTAGATGGATGAGTTCATAGCTTATGCTTGGATTTTCTACCCTACCTGCTCGAGTTTTCTTCTGTTTAGGGTTTCATATTCTAATTAGAGGCAAGTTTTATAACTTGCTTCACATTTATTGCTTACCATAAGCTTGCTAGCTCATATTCTTGCTTGAAAATGATGATCCATGCACTAAAAAGCTATGCTTGACTTGGATTTTGATTTTTATAATGTTTCCTGTTCTGATTTCAGTTCTACATGAACCTGTGATCATGTGTACGTTATTCCTAAGGTAAAATATGACTTGAATCAGGTTGGTTTGACAACCTATGGTGCTAAGCACCTATCAACCAATGGTCAATTTCAGGGTTTAAAGTTGATTTCTTCTATAAACACATGACTCAATGGTGGTACCATTGCAACAACCGATGGTATTGTCTTCATGAAAACTGATGGTGGTGACCAAGGGTGTCAACAAACATTCACCCCTTAGGTCAGGTGTTGGCCTAATTAGAAGCCTAGTGATTATCAACTAAGTACCCTAATGACGTTATCAATCAATGGTGATATTAGTTTGATATTTGATGTTGATTAATGAATATAGTGTTGATCTAACAACCTATGTTGATTTAATAATTACTAATGATGGTGGATCAGGTATGTACAACCTATGTTGAGTTAAGAATTGTAGTTATAGAATCAATTAAGCCTTAGACCAATGGTTTCTTGGGACACTTGATGCAATGGTCGAACCTATACTGTAATTGATGGTTTTAACATATGGACTTGACCCAATGGTCAAGATCTAATATTTATTCCACCAATAAAGTGGAATGATGGCTAATATAATATGTTCATCCTAATAATGTGATTTAGATGGTTTCCTTTATATGATCAACTTAAGGAGCTTACTTGTTGACAATGGATGGCTTGTTTTAAATGAACAATCATTTTCGGGTTTTACCCTACTCTCAATGGAACTTTTTGTGTTGTTAATCAAGGGATGTCTAGGGTTAAATGGTGACTCTTTCTAGAGAACAAATCAAGGACTTCATAGGTGGTTTATCCAAGGTATTTACTTATGTAAACAACCAATGGTCTTACCTTTTAAACATCTAATGGTTCTGGGTGACATGGTGGTATGGTGATATGGGTTGAATGAAGATGGAAAAATGGAGGGTTACCCTTAATAAGGTAGTAATACCTATTCACTCATATGAATAGAAGGTATGATAACAGTGACGACCGTCTTGCGAAAATAAGATCAATGAATTTAAACTAATGCGGAAGCGTTTTGTTAGCAGCGAAATTACTGAAAATCACAAATTTTTAAAACTTTTTACACAAAGGTCCACAACCTATAAAACTCTTTCATAAAAGAACAGGATAAGTTATTTACAAGCTGATACATTAGCACATCTCTGTAATATCACATTTCGAGAGTCACAACATTAACTGCCCTATTAACTATACAAGGCAAGATACAAAAATCTCGAGGCATTACGCCAAAATCTCAGATCTATATTACACATTTACTGACTCCTAGGACCTGAGAGTACAGAGACGACACATTGGACATTTCTATCTACAAGACTTGATAGACAGTGTCTCCACTTGAGGATCACTGCTGTCCCTGATGTTGTTGCTGTTGTTGTTGCTGTTGCTCACCCACTGAAGGGTTCCTTCGTCCTCGGCGTCTACCTAAAAAGTTGAATCCCACAGGGGTGAGACAATTGAATAATTTTCCCAGCGAGAGTTATAACTCTCCGCCATAAGCATTGTTATTGCAAAGATTAAGATAACAATGAGCAGCATAACTGTAATTATTTAACAGCAGGCAATTTATTATATAATTGATTGAAACAATATAACTTATGCAATCATTTCAATTATAACTTGAATGAATGACAGGACATATATCAATAAGGAATATGAAGAACATGTATACCAGTTATTCAACTAGAGTACTATAAACGATGTATCATCAATCATTGTTTCTCGCAGTTCAACCTAAGCAATTATGCTATACGGATGATTATGATTTTCAAACATATTTATGCCCTGAGGAGATGAGTTACACCTCTCATACTCCAACCGACCATTATGAAATCGCAATCGGTACCATACATAGGTCATCAGAAGAGCTGGATTCCTGTGACCTCATCTTCCTCAGTCAGTGTGAGGATCATCATGAAGGACATCTTGTGTCTCTGCCATAATAGCTTTCCAGGGTATTCTGGAAACTTCTCTATTAGAGTTACAGTGGTGTGCTGTACTCTCTTCGCCATCGAGGGATTTCTTGTTTATCTCTCATCGATGCGGCATTAACAACATCATCGGGAGATTAGTGATACATCATCCCGACATAAACATATAATGAAGGATTGAGAGATTAATTATACATCTCACATCAATTCTTACATTAGGACGTAAGGATATTCGTGTCCATAACCCCCACATACTCAAAAGTATGCTCTCCAGGAGTTCCCTTAGGAAAACCTGTTTCACCATCATTTAACTTCTGACAATGATGGATCTATGGTCAGGGCTCTACATGATATCATTGTACTTGGTTATTTAAGTACATTATGGCATTCTTTTAGCATCAGACATATTTTCAAACATAAACCAATAAAACAATTTCTATAAAGAAAGAATACTACTTGTATCAAGTTCATTTAATATCCAGTTGTCATTGGAATATCAATCCTTAACCATCTCATCATTATGGTTCAGGAATATGGGTGTTCAAACCCTAAGATCGTCAAAACACTTGTTATCAAGTAACATATTTGTAACATCCCTGACCTGGGTTATGAGTTAACCCTAGATGTTTTGCTTAATAAGGTTGAAAAGATTATTAATCTTATCTTGGGAAAAGTAATTAGGGCTCATGAGAAACTTATGTTTCAATTTTGGTCCTGTTTGAACAATGTTGAAGCAATATTTTCTTATTTTGGACCAAAGTGCAAATTACCCAAGTTGAGGGGTTAAACTGCAAATGTTGCATGGTAAGATGTTCTTCTGATGTTGAGACATCATAAGAATGAATATGATGTAGTGGTATGGTTTTCACAAGCTTGGGCACCAAGATTAAGCTTGTAAAGCAGTGTTGTGCATTAAAACCTAGTTTTGGTGAAAAGTGCAATTTACCCAAGACCTAGGGTTCAATATGTAAATTACCACTTCAATAAGGTCCCTAATGTTTCTTGGAAACATGTAGAGCAAATAAAATGAGATGGGTGCCTCATTTGCATTAAGTTGGAGGAGAGAGAATCTTGATATTAAAATAATCAAGATTAATGCCTAATTGAAACCCTAATTTGATTTAGGGCAAAAATGAATAAAAATAATTGAAGGGCTTTCAACCAAAATGTTTTGGGTTGATTTTGAATAAGGATGAACGTTCCTTTGCCAAGATAAGGAACGAAAATATCCTAAGTAGGTGAAATTCCACTCACCTTATTATAAGAAAAAGAAAACCCACTCACATATGGATATTAATATAATAAGCATTAAGGTGCTTAATTTGATTTTCTTTAAATCAAGGATAATGAAGGAGAATTAAAGGCAAAGGAAGGTGCCTCGTCCTTAAGGGATTTGAGGGGGAAGAGGCGGCCATATGTTTGGAATTTAATGCATTTTAATAATGCATTTTCTCTCTCATCAATTTCCTTATAAAAGTGCCTTTTTCAAGCCAAATGAAAGGCTATTTCGGATTTTCTTCTTTCCCTTGCTTGCAAAACCGACCAAGGAGCTAGGGAGGAGCAGGTAGCACGTCCCCAACCTGTGGGTGATCCCTTGACCTTCGTTCTCCTTGATTTCATGGTGGAAATCGAAAATAAATTATGGATTCCTTTTATTTCGATCTCCTCTTCAACCCTAGCCAACTTTTGCAATCAAAAGCTTGAGGACGAGCCTAGGGGGAGTTGCAAGAGCTTCATCCACCATTAATGGCGTGATCGTGGATCTTTGGAGCTCAATTGGAGGTGGGTTTTATAACTCAAACCCTTAAACATTGCTATTGCATCAATTCTCTATGCTTTGTTGATTGATTTCTTCAATTTGATGCACTCTTGTTTCTTGCTGCAATTTCCATCAAGAACGGTTGCTGTTCTTGGTTGTTCGAAGGAAGGGGATGATGACATAATCCTAGATGCTTATCCAAAGAAAATTACCAAGCAAAACCGTTTTGATAGCTACTCCAAATCGTTTTAATTTGATTGGCTATGCGGTTTCAGCAAACCGTTTAAGGGCAAACGGTTTGAGACCGTTTGGGAGAAAACGGTCTCAAGACCGTTTTAGATGGTTGACCAAGCGTTTACCATTTGGGAATTTTGTTCCTAATTATGTAGTATGATAACCCTCCAAATTTTAGGGATTAACTCCAAAGGAATCGAGAGTTGAAGGCCAATGAATTAGGCAATCGAATTGAATTATGTGCTGATTCTCAACCTGATTAAATTGACCTGGTTGAGAAAACGGTTTCAAGACCGTTTGAGATGGTTGACCAAGCGTTGACCGTATGGGATTCCTGTTAATAATTATGTTTATTAATAACCCTCCAAATTTGAGGGATTAACTCCAAAGGAATCGTGAGTTGAAGCCTAATCAATTAGGGAAACCTAATTGGATTAAGTGCTGATTTTCAATCTGATTTAATTGAACTTTTTGGGCAAACGGTCTCAAGACCATTTGAGTGCGTTGACCAAGCGTTGACCGTTTGGGATTACTGTTCCTAATGATGTGATATAATGACTCACCAAATTGGATGGATTAATTCCAAACGAGTCATGAGTTGAAGGCTAATCAATTGGGCTAACCCTAATTGAAATCAATGCTGAAATCACAATGAGCTAATTTGAGATTTTGGGTTGATTAGCCCAAACGGTCTCAAGACCGTTTGGGGGATCATCCAAACGGTCTCAAGACCGTTTGGGGTCACCTCAAGACCGTTTGGAGGTCTGGGGTCAAGTATAGTTGACCAATTGAAGGTCCAAAGGTACCAAATCATACTGCAACTAAATGCTGATTTGTTGATCAACTCGATAGACCAATCCATGATGAATTTTCACTAGAGTCCAAAGGTTGGATGGGCAAACGGTCTCAAGACCGTTTGGAGGTCATCCAAACGACCTCAAGACCGTTTGGTGGTCACCCAAGACCGTTTGGAGGTCTAGGGTTGAGTATAGTTCAGTGGTTGAAGGTCTAAAGATATCAAGTTGATCTGCAATAGATTGCTGATTTGGTGAGCACTTCAATGATCCAAACCTTAATTGGATGGCTTGGATTTGAGTGATATGATGGGAAAACGGTCTCAAGACCGTTTGGAGGTCATCCAAACGACCTCAAGACCGTTTGGTGGTCACCCAAGACCGTTTGGAGGTCTAGGGTTGAGTATGGTTAGGTGTTTGAAGGTCTAAAGGTACCAAGCTGTTATACAATGCAATGTTGATTTGGTGATCAATCCAATGATCCAAACCTTAATTGGATGGCTTGGATTTGAGTGATATGATGGGAAAACGGTATCAAGACCGTTTGGAGGTCATCCAAACGACCTCAAGACCGTTTGGGGTCA
This sequence comes from Alisma plantago-aquatica, assembly GCA_963693085.1. Lineage (NCBI taxonomy): Eukaryota > Viridiplantae > Streptophyta > Magnoliopsida > Alismatales > Alismataceae > Alisma > Alisma plantago-aquatica. Next base: position 43,690,739 of record OY856410.1, on the reverse strand, counting down.
GGTCATACCCAATTTGGATGATGGTTCAATGGTTTCAATCCAACTAGTTCTGCATTGATTAGTGTTGAAGGATCATCGATTCCAAGCCCTAATTCAATTGAATCAAACCCTAATTGATGATCAATTGAGGGTCAATTGAGGGTCAAATCAGTTGTAGGTTGACCTATTAAACTCAATTGAAGTATGAGTATAGGTCCAATTGATGATTGGTTCCATGAATTCAATGATTGAAGGAATCAACATTAGAAACCCAAATTCAATTGGATACCTCATGTTATTGAAGGTCCAATGGATCAAACCTTTTTGAAAACCTAATGTGATTAGGTGGGAGATACCTTTAATGGTACTAGTGATTAATGCATAACAAATGCATGGATCCAATACATGATGTAAGCCCTAATTGAGGCTGATTCCATGTATAACCCTAATAAGAGGTTGACTACATGTGAAATCACTAATTAGGATGAATAGTAAACCCTAGATGAGGGTGCATCCATGTGGAACCCTAGTTGAGGGTGATTCCAAGTGAAACCCTAATTGAGGGTGCATCCATGTGGAACCCTAATTGTGGGTGATTTCATGAGAAACCCTAATTGGGAATGCATCCCTAATTGCTTATAGGACCAATGACTTGGTACACTATGTTAATCATAGTTGTATGCATTTGATTGAAGGGTTGATGTGACCTAATCAAGTTGAAAGGATCAAATAATAGAATTCATATATATAAATATGATTCATGTGATGATCCTATGCAGCACGACCGTGCAAGGCAGCACGGCCGTGGCGACTTTACTCAGCACGACCGTGCAAGGTAGCACAGCTGTGGTAGCTTTACTGTGCACGACCGTGCAAGGTAGCACGGCCGTGGTGGTCTATGCTTTACTTAGAGCTGAATTGAAAGTGACCTAACATGGTCATTTTGTTAATTCTCAACTTAAGGATGAGAGAGATACTCATACCTTGTGATGATAATCATTTAATGATAATTGATGAGAATAAATAAGTATGATTGAATACTTATGGTATAAATGTTGGCTCCTAGATGTGGGGAGCAATGAACTAGGGTTTGATCATTGATAATATGATCTTGAAAACCTAAATGGTTAATAATGGAAAACCCTATTCTTAATGAAGGGTAATGATATGTGAGAGAAATCCCTAATTGATGGTAAACCCTAACCCTGGTAAGGGAATAGTGGTGTTACCCTGTATTGCATGATGTGTTGTAAACCTGATAAGTCTATTATCATGTGTGACAATCATGCAGGTCTCATGAGTTGATGATCATAGCCAGGTATGAGCTATGATGTTTATTTGATAAGAATTGATTGGCCATATGTGCCATTATGTTTTTGTTACTGAGGAAGAAGTAACAAGATGAGTTGGGCTTGTAAGCCTTTGTTTTAAGTTGTTGCCTAGTGAGAGGTGACAAGATGTGAATGGCCTTGTGCGCCATGTGAATAAAGTTATTGCCTAGTGAGAGGTGACAAGATGTGAATGGCCTTGTGCGCCATGTGAATAAAGTTGTTGCCTAGTGAGAGGTGACAAGATGTAAATGGCCTTGTGCGCCATGTGAATAAAGTTGTTGCCTAGTGAAAGGTGACAAGATGTATAGTGTTCTGATGAGCCATGTGTGATGGAAACCCAAATCCTGGTAAAGGATTAAGGGTAATACCCTTGAATTATTAATACATTGTTTTTGCATGGTATTGATAGATAATTGATGTACTGCTATTATATGTGCTAACCATGCAGGTATTATGAGATGATGAGCATAGCCAGGTATGAGCTATGATGTATTATTAGTTTGAATTGTTAATTGGGCCTTGTGAAGGACAGTAGCAGTAGCAGGGACAGCAGTAAAGTCTCAGGTGGAGACATTGACTGTCATGTCATGTTCATATGTATATAGAAGTCCTATGTGTCGTCTCTGTACTCTCAGGTCCTTGGAGTAGTAGTTAATGATTTCGAGATTTTGGCTTAGTGCCTCGAGGGTTTTATACTACCTGTGTACAGTTAAGACAGAGTAGTTAATGTTTGTATTCCTCGAGAAGCAAAAGTACATGAGATGTATATATATGAACCAGGATGTAAAGTTTTACTTTGGTTCTGAATGAAAGAGTTTTCATATGAATGGATCCCTTTGCAAAAAGTTTTAATTTTTAGTGATTTTCGCTAATCCGCTGCTTGATGAACGCTTCCGCATTAGTTAATCTTGTTTTCGCGAGACGGTCGTCACAATTTAGTGGTATCAGAGCTCTAGGTTCGCTGAGTCTATAGAGACATAGGACTAAGTTGTTGAGTCTGTGTTAGTGTCCTCCAGTATACCCTATAATGATTTTTTCTTGTGTAGAAAAAGGGTAAAGTTTAAAATGACTGGAGAACACAAGAAACACATTGCTGAGGGCAATGTTGCTGCACCAAGAAGAGGTGCAAGGGATCAGACAAGAATAGTATGAGTGCCTGAGAATCCCCATTAAGACCTGATCAGGATAGAGAATCCTATGATCATGCTCTTGTTGGGCAGATTAGGGAAACAATAATGCATATAGGGGACTGGATACTAGCTTTACAATCTAGGTTATCAGTCCTTAATACAGAAAGTTTGAGCTTTAAAAGAGTTCCTAAATGACTTAGTCATGTTGGAACAAGGGAAAATCATGTGTGTATAATGATATGAAAAGCAAGGAATATGATAGCATGTAAGTGCATACTACTTGATCTCAGTATTTGTAAACCCTGGCCAGGTATACAACTATTGATGATAAAGTGGGTATGGAAACTCTTAGATTGTTGTCTTTTTGATTGCTCTGATCAAGTAGTCATTCTGAGACAATCTAATGAGTATCATGAAATAAGAAATATGGAATCAATAAAGGAAGATGCTTTGTGCAATTCCAATAAAGGAAGATGCTTTGTGCAATTCCAATAAAGGAAGATGCTTTGTGCAATTCCAATAAAGGAAGATGCTTTGTGAAATTCCAACCCTAAACAAAAAGGGAAGAGCTATGTGTCATTCCCAATCAAAAAGGGAAGAGCTATGTGTCATTCCCAATCAAAAAGAGAAGAGCTATGTGTCATTCCCAATCAAAAAGGGAAGAGCTATGTGTCATTCCCAATCAAAAAGGGAAGAGCTATGTGTCATTCCCAATCAAAAAGGGAAGAGCTATGTGTCATTCCCAATCAAAAAGGGAAAGCTATGTGTCATCCCCAACAAAAAGGGAAGAGCTATGTGTCATTCCCAATCAAAAAGGGAAAGCTATGTGCCATCCCCAACAAAAAGGGAAGAGCTATGTGTCATTCCCAATCAAAAAGGGAAGAGCTATGTGTCATTCCCAATCAAAAAGGGAAAGCTATGTGTCATCCCCAACAAAAAGGGAAGAGCTATGTGTAATTCCCAATCAAAAAGGGAAGAGCTATGTGTCATTCCCAATCAAAAAGGGAAGAGCTATGTGTCATTCCCAACCAAAAAGGTAAGAGCTATGTGTCATTCCCAATCAAAAAGGGAAAGCTATGTGTCATCCCCAACAAAAAGGGAAGAGCTATGTGTCATTCCCAATCAAGAAGGGAAAGCTATGTGTCATCCCCAACAAAAAGGGAAGAGCTATGTGTCATTCCCAATCAAAAAGGGAAGAGCTATGTGTCATTCCCAATCAAAAAGGGAAAGCTATGTGTCATCCCCAACAAAAAGGGAAGAGCTATGTGTCATTCCCAATCAAAAAGGGAAGAGCTATGTGTCATTCCCAATCAAAAAGGGAAAGCTATGTGTCATCCCCAACAAAAAGGGAAGAGCTATGTGTCATTCCCAATCAAAAAGGGAAAGCTATGTGTCATCCCCAACAAAAAGGGAAGAGCTATGTGTCATTCCCAATCAAAAAGGGAAGAGCTATGTGTCATTCCCAATCAAAAAGGGAAAGCTATGTGTCATCCCCAACAAAAAGGGAAGAGCTATGTGTCATTCCCAATCAAAAAGGGAAAAGCTATGTGGCATTTCCAACTAATAAGAAGAACTATGTGAACAATCCCAATTACATAGATTTTGTTAAAGGATTACTGAGTAAATTATCTTTGTTAGATATATATGTTGTTCCTTTTGATAAATATTCTTGGGTGATGATAGAAGTATGTTCTTTTATGCTTCTTCTTTCCAATAATATGGACATCATATGTTAGGGGTTTATGCTCTACATAAACATTGGTAAGGTTGAATTAGTGAATGGAGCCTTGTGTGGAATTACAGAATTCATGATATCTCCATGATATTAAGATGATATGTGGAGACTTGAGGGCATGATTAATGAATAATCTATCTCTCCTTTTGTCTGGGATTTTGAGGACGAAATCCTTGTTAGGGGTTATAATTTGTAACATCCCTGACCTGGGTTATGAGTTAACCATAGATGTTTTGCTTAATAAGGTTGAGAAGATTATTAATCTTATCTTGGGAAAAGTAATTAGGGCTCATGAGAAACTTATGTTTCAATTTTGGTCCTGTTTGAACAATGTTGAAGCAATATTTGCTTATTTTGGACCAAAGTACAAATTACCCAAGTTGAGGGGTTAAACTGCAAATTTTGCATGGTAAGATGTTCCTATGATGTTGAGACATCATAAGAATGAATATGATGTAGTGGTATGGTTTTCACAAGCTTGGGCACCAAGATTAAGCTTGTAAAGCAGTGTTGTGCATTAAAACCTAGTTTTGATGAAAAGTGCAATTTACCCAAGACCTAGGGTTCAATATGCAAATTACCACTTCAATAAGGTCCCTAATGTTTCTTGGAAACATGTAGAGCAAATAAAATGAGATGGGTGCCTCATTTGAATTAAGTTGGAGGAGAGAGAATCTTGATATTAAAATAATCAAGATTAATGCCTAATTGAAACCCTAATTTGATTTAGGGCAAAAATGAATAGAAATAATTGAAGGGCTTTCAACCAAAATGTTTTGGGTTGATTTTGAATAAGGATGAACGTTCCTTTTCCAAGATAAGGAACGAAAACATCCTAAGTAGGTGAAATTCCACTCACCTTATTATAAGAAAAAGAAAACCCACTCACATATGGATATTAATATAATAAGCATTAAGGTGCTTAATTTGATTTTCTTTAAATCAAGGATAATGAAGGAAAATTAAAGGCAAAGGAAGGTGCCTCGTCCTTAAGGGATTTGAGGGGGAAGAGGCGGCCATATTTTTGGAATTTAATGCATTTTAATAATGCATTTTCTCTCTCATCAATTTCCTTATAAAAGTGCCTTTTTCAAGCCAAATGAAAGGCTATTTCGGATTTTCTTCTTTCCCTTGCTTGCAAAACCGACCAAGGAGCTAGGGAGGATCAGGGAGCACGTCCCCAACCTGTGGGTGAGCCCTTGACCTTCGTTCTCCTTGATTTCATGGTGGAAATCGAAAATAAATTATGGATTCCTTCTTATTTCGATCTCCTCTTCAACCCTAGCCAACTTTTGCAATCAAAAGCTTGAGGACGAGCCTAGGGGGAGTTGCAAGAGCTTCATCCACCATTAATGGCGTGAGCTTGGAGCTTTGGAGCTCAATTGGAGGCGGGTTTTATAACTCAAACCCTTAAACATTGCTATTGCATCAATTCTCTATGCTTTGTTGATTGATTTCTTCAATTTGATGCACTCTTGTTTCTTGCTGCAATTTCCATCAAGAACGGTTGCTGTTCTTGGTTGTTCGAAGGAAGGGGATGATGAAATCATCCTAGATGCTTATCCAAAGAAAATTACCAAGCAAAACCGTTTTGACAGCTACTCCAAATCGTTTTAATTTGATTGGCTATGCGGTTTCAGCAAACCGTTTAAGGGCAAACGGTTTGAGACCGTTTGGGAGAAAACGGTCTCAAGACCGTTTGAGATGCTTGACCAAGCGTTGACCGTTTGGGAATTTTGTTCCTAATTATGTAGGCTGATAACCCTCCAAATTTGAGGGATTAAATCCAAAGGAATCGAGAGTTGAAGGCCAATCAATTAGGAAATCGAATTGAATTATGTGCTGATTCTCAACCTGATTAACTTGACCTGGTTGAGAAAACGGTTTCAAGACCGTTTGCGATGGTTGACCAAGCTTGGACCGTATGGGATTCCTGTTAATAATTATGTTTATTAATAACCCTCCAAATTTGAGGGATTAACTCCAAAGGAATCGTGAGTTGAAGCCTAATCAATTAGGGAAACCTAATTGGATTAAGTGCTGATTTTCAATCTGATTTAATTGAACCTTTTGGGCAAACGGTCTCAAGACCGTTTGAGTGCGTTGACCAAGCGTTGAACGTTTGGGATTACTGTTCCTAATGATGTGATCTAATGACTCACCAAATTGGATGGATTAATTCCAAACGAGTCATGAGTTGAAGGCTAATCAATTGGGCTAACCCTAATTGAAATCAATGCTGAAATCACAATGAGCTAATTTGAGATTTTGGGTTGATTAGCCCAAACGGTCTCAAGACCGTTTGGGGGATCATCCAAACGGTATCAAGACCGTTTGGGGTCACCTCAAGACCGTTTGGAGGTCTGGGGTCAAGTATAGTTGACCAATTGAAGGTCCAAAGGTACCAAATCATACTGCAACTAAATGCTGATTTGTTGATCAACTCGATAGACCAATCCATGATGAATTTTCACTAGAGTCCAAAGGTTGGATGGGCAAACGGTCTCAAGACCGTTTTGAGGTCATCCAAACGACCTCAAGACCGTTTGGTGGTCACCCAAGACCGTTTGGAGGTCTAGGGTTGAGTATAGTTCAGTGGTTGAAGGTCTAAAGATATCAAGTTGATCTGCAATAGATTGCTGATTTGGTGAGCACTTCAATGATCCAAACCTTAATTGGATGGCTTGGATTTGAGTGATATGATGGGAAAACGGTCTCAAGACCGTTTGGAGGTCATCCAAACGACCTCAAGACCGTTTGGTGGTCACCCAAGACCGTTTGGAGGTCTAGGGTTGAGTATGGTTAGGTGTTTGAAGGTCTAAAGGTACCAAGCTGTTATACAATGCAATGTTGATTTGGTGATCAATCCAATGATCCAAACCTTAATTGGATGGCTTGGATTTGAGTGATATGATGGGCAAACGGTCTCAAGACCGTTTGGAGGTCATCCAAACGACCTCAAGACCGTTTGGGGTCAGGTCATACCCAATTTGGATGATGGTTCAATGGTTTCAATGCAACTAGTTCTGCATTGATTAGTGTTGAAGGATCATCGATTCCAAGCCCTAATTCAATTGAATCAAACCCTAATTGATGATCAATTGAGGGTCAATTGAGGGTCAAATCAGTTGTAGGTTGACCTATTAAACTCAATTGAAGTATGAGTATAGGTCCAATTGATGATTGGTTCCATGAATTCAATGATTGAAGGAATCAACATTGGAAACCCAAATTCAATTGGATACCTCATGTTATTGAAGGTCCAATGGATCAAACCTTTTTGAAAACCTAATGTGATTAGGTGGGAGATACCTTTAATGGTACTAGTGATTAATGCATAACAAATGCATGGATCCAATACATGATGTAAACCCTAATTGAGGCTGATTCCATGTATAACCCTAATAAGAGGTTGACTACATGTGAAATCACTAATTAGGATGAATAGTAAACCCTAGCTGAGGGTGCATCCATGTGGAACCCTAGTTGAGGGTGATTCCAAGTGAAACCCTAATTGAGGGTGCATCCATGTGGAACCCTAATTGTGGGTGATTTCATGAGAAACCCTAATTGGGAATGCATCCCTAATTGCTTATAGGACCAATGACTTGGTACACTATGTTAATCATAGTTGTATGCATTTGATTGAAGGGTTGATGTGACCTAATCAAGTTGAAAGGATCAAATAATAGAATTCATATATATAAATATGATTCATGTGATGATCCTATGCAGCACGACCGTGCAAGGCAGCACGGCCGTGGCGACTTTACTCAGCACGACCGTGCAAGGTAGCACGGCCGTGGTAGCTTTACTGTGCACGACCGTGCAAGGTAGCACGGCCGTGGTGGTCTATGCTTGACTTAGAGCTGAATTGAAAGTGACCTAACATGGTCGTTTTGTTAATTCTCAACTTAAGGATGAGAGAGATACTCATACCTTGTGATGATAATCATTTAATGATAATTGATGAGAATAAATAAGTATGATTGAATATTATGGTATAAATGTTGGCTCCTAGATGTGGGGAGCAATGAACTAGGGTTTGATCATTGATAATATGATCTTGAAAACCTAAATGGTTAATAATGGAAAACCCTATTCTTAATGAAGGGTAATGATATGTGAGAGAAAGCCCTAATTGATGGTAAACCCTAACCCTGGTAAGGGAATAGTGGTGTTACCCTGTATTGCATGATGTGTTATAAACCTGATAAGTCTATTATCATGTGTGACAATCATGCAGGTCTCATGAGTTGATGATCATAGCCAGGTATGAGCTATGATGTTTATTTGATAAGAATTGATTGGCCATATGTGCCATTATGTTTTTGTTACTGAGAAAGAAGTAACAAGATGAGTTGGGCTTGTAAGCCTTTGTTTTAAGTTGTTGCCTAGTGAGAGGTGACAAGATGTGAATGGCCTTGTGCGCCATGTGAATAAAGTTATTGCCTAGTGAGAGGTGACAAGATGTGAATGGCCTTGTGCGCCATGTGAATAAAGTTGTTTCCTAGTGAGAGGTGACAAGAAGTAAATGGCCTTGTGTGCCATGTGAATAAAGTTGTTGCCTAGTGAAAGGTGACAAGATGTACAGTGTTCTGATGAGCCATGTGTGATGGAAATCCAAATCCTGGTAAAGGATTAAGGGTAATACCCTTGAATTATTAATACATTGTTTTTGCATGGTATTGATAGATAATTGATGTACTGCTATTATATGTGCTAACCATGCAGGTATTATGAGATGATGAGCATAGCCAGGTATGAGCTATGATGTATTATTAGTTTGAATTGTTAATTGGGCCTTGTGTGCCATAATATACCTTGTGCCTGGTAAGAGGTGGCAAGAGAATTAATGTGCATCAAGTGCCATGATGGATGCTTGTGTAGCAAGTATCATACTTACCTTGGTCAAATGATCTAAAGGTGTTAGTTACCTGAGAAAGAGGTAATAGTGCTCAAGTGATGAACAAAGGGTTTGAATACCCAGGATTTCATGGTTATGGTATTGAAATTGAGAATGGATGAGAAGCCCCAGTGTTGAAATGAGGGATTAAGATCCCAACACCTTGTGAAAAGAGTATGGCTACGGGCCATGACTCCACAATGATAATGCCAGGATTTAGTCATATGATCTAAGCCTGAAGAGAGTTAATGCAGTGATAATGATTCTGTAGTTTGAATAGATGTTATACATGTTCTTCATATTCATTAAAGGAATAGTAACATGTTTATTCTATCAAGTTACAGTTGCAATGCTTTTGATATAGAATAATGATTTAATCTGTTAGACAAAAAAATATCTGCTGTCAAATAAATATGATTTCCCTATTCACATTTATCTTATTAAGTTGCAATAATAATGTTTCTGGCGGAGAGTTATATCTCTCGCTGGGACAATTTTTATAATTGTCTCACCCCCGTGGGAACCACATTTTTAGGTGGATGCGGACGAGGAGACAGGAATCCTTCAGGATGTGAAGGACAGCAGCAGTAGCAGGGACAGCAGTAAAGTCTCAGGTGGAGACATTGACTGTCATGTCATGTTCAGATGTATATAGAAGTCCTATGTGTCGTCTCTGTACTCTCAGGTCCTTGGAGTAGTAGTTAATGATTTCGAGATTTTGGCTTAGCGCCTCGAGGGTTTTATACTACCTGTGTACAGTTAAGATAGAGTAGTTAATGTTTGTATTCCTCGAGAAGCAAAAGTACATGAGATGTATATATATGAACTAGGATGTAAAGTTTTACTTTGGTTCTGAATGAAAGAGTTTTCCTATGAATGGATCCCTTTGCAAAAAGTTTTAATTTTTAGTGATTTTCGCTAATCCGCTGCTTGATGAACGCTTCCGCATTAGTTAATCTTGTTTTCGCGAGACGGTCGTCACAATATTGATGACTTGATGGCAATATAAATATTTCTCATGGCTCATATAGCCTATTAATCTCATATGTTACCTCTTACTAGGCAACATAACATGTCATTACTTTCAAAACTCATAAAGTACTTTTCATGAATATGCCATCATAACCCTTACCTGGCTATGATCACTTCTTTATAAAGACCTGCATGACTAACACAATTAATAACATGCACATTATATCTATATCAGCATAATACAATTTATTTCCAAGTCAAGTATAGAATACCACGACCGTGTTACATCACCACGCCTGGTTCCTAGGGTTAGGGTTTCTTATTCTATTCAATTAGAATTATTCAACCCCTTAACTTAATAGGAATAGTGATTCCTCAATTCATACATCAATCATAGAGTTTCATGCTTAAAAGCATAACCCAAAATTAGGGTTTACTGTTCATATCATCACATTACCCTAGATTAGGGTTTACTATTCACATTACATCACATTACCCTAGATTTGGGTTTACTATTCATATTACAATGAATTAAGATAATATCATAATCATGTATGAGGATTATTTCCATTAATGTCTTTAAATTAGGTTAAGATTCATTAACCATCATAATTAGGGTTTCCATGATCTCACTATAAAGGATCATACCCTAATTAGATACATTCATACATATTGGAAGCTTGTTACTTAATTCTCATTTATATAAGGAGTCTTCTCTCTCCTCTTTCTATTAGATGATGTTTACATCACTCTTGATTAGATTAAGTCAAATCAACCTTGACATCATGGGTTATATCATCACTATTGTGATCATCAAGGTTCACTAGTTCAAAGGGTGTTAGTCACTCTATCCCATCCGGGGTACTTTTATAATGTTCACCATTGATTATACATTAATCAACTAATTACTTGGTCCCTTAATCACTTAGGTATCTATGAGGTTTAGGTTAATCAACCACTAAACCATCTTGACCACTAAGGCATCAAACGTTCTTGACCTTTTTAGACCTTAAACGGTCTTGCACATAAACTCCCCAAACGGTCTTGGATGGACCTTGAAACCGTTTGGTGTTGTTGACCGTTTGGTCTAGTTTGACTTTTGAAATCGTTTGGTAAAGTGCACACTCAAGACCATTTGCCTTAAATGAGGTGAAGACCATTTAGTCTAGTTTGACTTTGAAACCGCATGGATAAAATCGATCTTGAAACCACATAAGATCAAACGGTTTGGGATCATTTGGTCCCAAACGGTCTTGATACCGTTTGGTCCAAACCACCTCAAAACCGCATGGACCAAAAAGTGTCTCAACCACTTCAATTGAGTTAGGGTTTCCAATGTTGAAACCCTCAATCATTCATGCACTTGTTAGCCACTCATCAATTGAGTTAATTAGGTCAACCCTCTACTTATTTGACACTCAATTTGCCCTCAATTGATCACCAATTAGGGCTTGGATCAATTGAATTAGGGTTTGGAATCCATTACCCTTCAACACTCCTCAACATGAGTCTAATTGATTTGAATTCATGGAACCATCAATCAATTTGGTCATGACCTGACCCCAAACGGTCTTGGGATCGTTTGGATGACCTCCAAATGGTCTTGAGACCGTTTTCTCAAGTCCACACCAAAAACTAACTCAACTTACTAAGGTTTGGCTCATTGATTTGATCATTAGGTCACTAATCAATTACACTTCAACTTGTTACCTTTAGATTTATAATCACTTGACCATAGTCAACCCTAGACCTCCAAACGGTCTTGGGTGACCCCCAAATGGTCTTGGGATCATTTGGACATCCTCCAAATGGTCGTGAGACCGTTTTCCCATTATGTCATCAAAAACCAAGTCATTCACTTAAGGTTTGAACCCTAGGTTTGGTCACCAAATCAGCACTCAATTGTTCATCAACTTGATATCATTGGACCCTCAATTGGTCAACCCTACTTAACCCTAGACCTCCAAACGGTCTTGGGTGATCACCAAACGGTCTCCATTTGGGTGATCCACAAATGGTTTTGAAACCGTTTGGGCCACTCAACCCAAACTCCAACTTGATTAAATTATTGATATTAGCAATAAACCCGATTAGGGTTTAGGTAATTGATGTGCCTTCAATTGGTGATTTACTTGGATTTAGTTGATGATTTTTGGTAGGTGATTAGTCCATATTGTTTACAACAGACCTACAAATGGTCAATGCCTGGTCAACGCATCCAAATGGTCTTGGACCATTTGCTCCCATGCGTTCTTGGTTGAAACCGTTTGCATTCAAACGGTTGGAAACCGTTTGCATTCAAACAGTTGGAAACCGTTTGCTCCCAAACGGTTTGGGAAACTATTTGCAAAAGTTGGGAGACCATTTGCTAAGCAAAATTTTGGATAAACATAGGAATTAACGTCATCATCTTCTACCTCAAGAATAAGGGCGGTTCTTCATGGAAATCATACCAAGAACACACAAAGGTGTCTAAAGAAGAAGTATAAGCAACGATTCTAGGAGAAGAAGATGCAAAAGCAAAGCTTAAGGGTTAGAGTTATAAAACCCGCCTTAAGATCTGATCTAGAGCTCCAAGCTTCATATATTTAATGGTGGATGAAGCTCCAAAGGTTGTCCAAGGTCCGTTCTTCAAGATTTGGTGGAGAAGATGGCTAGAAAGAAGAATTGTGTAAGGAAAACTAACAAACCAACCTTGTATTAGGGTTTCCTCCCAGAATTTGAGCTAGGTGATGATCCATTGTGACGTCCCCAGATTTTCTAAAACTTAATCTAATGTGTGACGTCCAAATTGAAACCTCACCTCAGCGAGAATCCCAATTTAAACACCCCACACCAGGATAAGAAGAAGAAAATCAAGGGAGTCAGAAGGAAACAACAGTAGCACATGTACATGAACAATTATTAAACCATACACCCATGTTCACCATTCAACATATAATTACAACATGAATTGTTACAACATTTGATATTACATATTGAACAACAAACTTATACATATACATGTACTACATCTAAACTACATGATCTTAAGACAACATGTCCACTTGTACATCAGCTCGCCATACAACTCTCAACTATCCTGGATCTTCAAGAGCATAACCACAACCTAAACAAAAGATTACATGCGGTACACGTTAGCACAATATTCAAGAATATTGTACTGAGTACGCCTACGTGTCTTTTATTTACCTCTCATCATATCTTGGCAATAAGGTAAAACTAATACTTGGCAGTAACAGAAGAATATAAGAAAAGCGTATACTTGTACAAAGAGGTTCATTAACAAACGAGAACACATGTTTTAAGCTCATTTTCCATTATATGCTCGTGCATCTGCCTACTAATGGGATATATGCATTCAAGCCTTATGATTTGCTTACCAAAGAGATAGATCATTGAACATGTGATCTGCTTACCAAAGAGATAGATCACTCACTAGCACTATGCTTACCAAAGAGATATAGTGCTTTCATATAATGGAACAAATATATTATGTTTCATGTGTTCATAGCCATAAGTATGGAAAATTAGGCAACATATCATACAAGAGAAATCATTTCATCCAATACCATATGTCAAGTATTTTACTACTCATATAGCACAATCATATTGTATAATAAGCCAAGTAAGAGGTAATGGCGTACCTTCCAAAGAGATAGATCATTCTAAACACATTTCTCATGTCATCTATAACCTTGTTTAAACCTGATTAAGGCAGGATCATAAACTATCATCAGGTTCTCATCATCTTACATCTCAACTTAACCCTAATTACATCCATTAGGGTTTCACTTAGTTCATTGGGATATTCTCATTACTACTTGTCTTATCATCTTGTTATCTGGGATTGATGTTACTGATGTCACTTTCTAGATTATGGCTAATTATCTGAACATTATCTTCCATATCATTTTTGTGCACAAATTAATCCTAGGTTACATCATTAACCTAGATTAGGGTTTCATGACATGTATTAAGGTTCATCTTCATATAACATGGATTTCGTGTATAAAACTGATATGAAAGTTCCAAGTTAGCTTCCAGTTACTGATATAAGATTGTTCAGTAAATTTCATCATTTATTGAGCATGTATGCATTAATTGCATTATCTTTAGTGGTATTAGCCCTAAATAGTCATATTAATCAAATTACATGATTTCATGCATCAACATGACCATATCTGATATCATATGCATTCTATACATAATTATGGACTTACTGATATTTTTCCATGATTTTATGTCATCATTTGCTATTTATTATCCATTGAACAAGCATTACACATCTTACATTATATTGCTGATATTTAATCATAAAATGCCTGATATTATTGTTACATCTAGTTCTATGCATTTTTCTAAGAAGTTTGGTACCTTATTTGCATTTTTATGGTCACTGAGATAATTTCTATGAATTATCTAAGATCTGAGTATTTATAAATCTTTTACCTTTTGTGGCCAATTGGTCGATAGCACGTGTCCTCTAATGGGGCGCTTGTCTCTTTAGTTGCTGCCTGGGTTGAGTCATGGTTTGGCTGGTTCATCCGATCTGATTGAAGATGGGGCCCGGTCCAACTCTGGGATTAGTTGGGTCGAGGCTGGTTCGCTCCTTCTCCTTTCTTTGCTCACGCGTTTGGGTTCTCAGGGCAAGTCGACGTCCGTGCGCCGCCACCAAGCCAAACTCTGATGTGTGATTATCCATCTGCCAGTACTCCTCGTGAAAGGATTAACTTCCATTTGCTTCATCCTCTCTCCCTCGACGCCATCGGCCGGTCTCCCTTCTGCCCGATGCTCCTCCTTGTGAGCTCACACAGGTCGCCGCCGCTGGCCCAAATCCAGCCAGTGTACTTCCTCTGTGTTGTCGAGGCATCAAAGCACAACTCTATGAAGTATGATTCACAGATACAGTCAAATGGGCATCACCTCGAGGCTAGAGTCCATTACAACACTCTCGGGTTCACATCAATTTCATGTGGTCGGTTCTCCTCCCCCGTCTGAGGCTTAGGCGCCACTGCTATAACATTTCTGGAATCATCCACCCAGATCCGAATCTCATCCTCATGAGCTCAAATCCACAGTGGGTCTCCCTACTTTCACAACCCCCGTTGCATCCAGGACAACAAAGAAGGTCTGCCCTGATTGTGACAGCTTCTCCTTGCACACTCCGACCCCCGCAAGGAAGCGTTGCACCGCTTCACGAACTGTCGTCGCTGCCTATGTGTCGGTCTGTCTTGCAGACGTACTGGCTTCATCTCTGGTGAGCGACACTGTCTGCTATATGCACTTTCTAGCACTTCACTCCTCCTTGTGGAACTGCCTACATGTTGCACGTCTGCCTCCTGCCTAGCCGCCGAGCTCGGGCCAGGCGCTGCTGTGTGGTGGCGAGTACGCTCGTGGAGATGGAGGGCTCACACTCTCAGGGGGGTCAAACAGTTCATCTTGGGAAGTAGTAAACAACCTGTCGGTTATCTCCCGCTCCTCTCACCCCATGATCAGTGATCGTGCTCGCATGGACCATCACCCACTCGCTTCAACTCAACAACATAACAACAAGGTGAGATGATGGGGTTCATTCGATTCTAGCCATCTAAAGGATTAAGAGAGGGCCACACACTCGATCTGCGGCTCCTCAAGTCTGGGTGCTTGCCACTGAAGATTATCTAATCTTAGTCTACTATATTGAAACATTGGCCATAAGAATATTAACCTTGTTGCATGTGCACCACAAAGCCAAAGATTTCATCATATCATACCTAAATAGCTAAATCTAGAGATATCGCTACGATTAATAAACGTTGACCGAGGCTTTATTATCATCCATGCTATATCCCATAAAATCTCAATCTCAAGTTTCCACTACTTGACCAATAAACAACTTAATCCAAAAAGGGAATCAACTTAGGGATCTTAATCTTGGGGTCAACACAACTAATCATCCATATTTTATCAAAGTACTTGGAGTTATCAAGATAAGTCGACATATGAATTCCAATATGTCATTGGACATTTAAGGATTCTGAAAGTCCACTCCATCACATCCTACACACCTTAAAAGATATTTCGTCCTCGAAATTAAGCCAGAAAACTCACTTTATCACATCATATACATCTTAAAAGAACTTTCATCCTCGAAAGTCAACCATACTCGTACTCCAAGAAAAACTACCATGTCTTCATCCACATGTAGAAAACCACTCTATGTGAAACATATCTGCAAAGGTTACCTAGAACCATGTATCCAAAGCACTTTCAGGGGGTTTTACAACCATCTTGGTACACAAACACTCCATTCAAGGTTAAACTCAAGAGTTAGAAACTTAGGTTATGTCATTACATATCTCGTATGCTAGGGTTCCATCCTTATCTTTACCCATGCATTAGGATTCCCACATCATATTACCATGTTCTAAAGGAGTTAATAAAGGTTAACCCATTATCAAGGTGTCATCAATATTTTATTGAGATAATTGTTAAAACATGTTCAACATTAACATGTGCCTTTTAGGAAGGCGTTAACTATAGTTAACCCACTTTATCCATCTAGATCATATCAAGGTATCATAATCATTATGTTGTGTTAATTGTCAAACTATAACTTTCATCTTTATTAAGCACTAATATTAACACCCCATGTAACATGTTTCATTCATATGATCTTGCTTTATTGCTCATGATAAATTGATACATTTATTAGTAATTTCATCACAAGATTAACCAACAATTTCACATCGTCATCATTATTCATGTATATGGTTAACCATTTATGCATTGATATTTATCAAACCGTCTCTAGGTTTTCCATCACATCATGTCTATATATCACATCTCGAGGTTAGATCACATCTTACATATATTATATCATGGTTGTGCTAACAAACTTATACAAGTGGCTCGTGAAACATGTATCAAAACTTTATCTAGTCCAATTGAGGTTCCCCCAACCATTATCCTGAGGGTGGTGTCATGCTCAATCTATTTGAGCTCACTCATTTCTATGAGTATCTCATAGCAAAAACTTTATCTTCCCTCCTAGTCTAGGGTTCTCGAATTACCTCATTGGTACTAGTCGATTGCTTTACTAGCTCTAGCCACATAAGCACAAACCAAAACATGCTATGACATACTCTTAATAGGTATCTACCCATGAAACATCATACCAAAAACTCTCTTATATGCACCACTAGATTCCTATGTGGGAAACCACCAACCTGAGCATGAGGCTTCACAGAAACTAACATAGCTACCTCCTCCAGGGTCTTGGGCTCTCTCCCTCACCCAGATGGTAGGTACTCATCTTCATGTTCACATATGCATATAGCTAGGCTCTCTTTGTATCTAGGGTTTGGTCCTCCCAAGGACATCTAGGGTTCAAGATAACTATAGGAATCATGCATAAAGCAACTCAACTCAATCACTCAGGAGTATTCTAGTTTAGGACATATCATATCACATATTTCTCATAATTATTATATCTTGGAGTTTAGGCTCTCTGACCTTCTCCCTCTAGGGTCTCACTCTCTCTGGAGTTAACCCTAAAATTGGTCCCAACACTAGAGGTCCTCCTTTGTGAAAGAGCTTGAGGCTCATGTTGATCCACATCTTATCTTAACTTAGCATATCTTATCTCATAAACAAAAGCATACTTGCATCATCGAAACTTATCTCAAAACCTCAAAACTGAACTTAAGTCCTCGAAGACAAACATAGATCATCATAACCATCTTATGTCATCTATATAAGACTTACATCATATCATCAAAACTTATTTCATCTATTCCAACTATCATATATTCTAACCAGGCTCTAGACATCTAATCTAGAACTACTCTCTCTTCTAGACTGATGTCATTCACTTTCACTTAGGTTGCATGACCACCTCCTACTCGTACATGTGTGGGGACACATTTTTGTAATACACATACATAATAAAATATTATATAGTTTTTCTCCGATAAAACAAGCGTCAGAGAAAACTATCATGGTTCGATCTTGATTGGAATCCAAAACCAAATCCTGAAAACGAGTGTCCCACACATAGTAGAGAGTACAGTGTCATGAAAACTAAGGAAAGGGGTGAGAACATGGTGTAGACTAGTGTAGCTACTCTAGACAATGAGTGCCATATGTCTAGGGTTTCTCTTCCCTTGATGCACGTCATTTCCAAATAGTGCAACGTCCCATACCGCCGCACTACAGGGAAAGAACGACATCTAAGGACTTGCTATACACAAGCACCAGTCTAAACCTAGTTCTCGGACATCTTGGTTCTAACCTAGAGGCTAGGTCAGATCTAGTCTCTAAAAGACGACTAATCTAACCCTAAAGATTATTAAGTTCAAGGTTCTTTAGTTTTGAGTTGCATAATGA
Source organism: Alisma plantago-aquatica (assembly GCA_963693085.1). Lineage (NCBI taxonomy): Eukaryota > Viridiplantae > Streptophyta > Magnoliopsida > Alismatales > Alismataceae > Alisma > Alisma plantago-aquatica. The sequence goes on along the minus strand of OY856410.1, from coordinate 43,672,316 downwards.
GCAAATGTCAGGCTTTGCTATTGTTCATGCTCTGATACCACCTGTGACGTCCCCGGATTTTCTAAAACTTAATTTGATGTGTGACGTCCAAATTGAAACCCTCACCTCAGTGAGAATCCCAATTTAAACACCCCACACCAGCATAAGAGAAGAAAATTAGAGGAAGTCAAAAGGAAACAACAATAGCACATGTACATGAACAATAATAAAACCATACACCCATGTTCACCATTCAACATATAATTACAACATGAATTGTTACAAAATTCGATATTACATATTGAACAACAAACTTATACATATACATGTACTACATCTAAACTAATGATCTTAAGACAATAGGTCCACCTGTACATCAGCTCGCCATACAACTCTCAACTATCCTGGATCTTCAAGAGCATAACCACAACCTAAACAAAAGATTACATGCGGTACACGTCAGCACAATATTCAAGAATATTGTACTGAGTACTCCTACGTGTCTTTTATTTACCTCTCATCATATCTTGGCAATAAGGTAAAAATAATACTTGGCAGTAACAAAAGAATATAAGAAAAGCGTATACTTGTACAAAGAGGTTCATTAACAAAAGACAACACATGTTTTAAGCTCATTTTCCATTATATGCTCGTGCATCTGCCTACCAATGGGATAGATGCATTCAGGCCTTATGATCTGCTAACCAAAGAGATAGATCATTGAACATGTGATCTGCTTACCAAAGAGATAGTCACTCACTAGCACTATGCTTACCAAAGAGATATAGTGATTTCATATAATGGAACAAATATATTATGTTTCACGTGTTCATAGCCATAAGTACGGAAAATTAGGCAACATATCATACAAGAGCAATCATTTCATCCAATACCATATGCCAAGTATTTTACTACTCATATAGCACAATCATATTGTATAATAAGCCAAGTAAGAGGTAATGGCGTACCTTCCAAAGAGATAGATCATTCTAAACACATTCCTCATGTCATCTATAACCTTGTTTAAACCTGATTAAGGCAGGATCATAAACTATCTTCAGGTTCTCATCATCTTACATCTCAACTTAACCCTAATTACATCCATTAGGGTTTCACTTAGTTCATTGGGATATTCTCATTACTACTTGTCTTATCATCTTGTTATCTGGGATTGATGTTACTGATGTCACTTTCTAGATTATGGCTAATTATCTGAACATTATTTTCCATATCATTTTTGTGCACAAATTAATCCTAGGTTACATCATTAACCTAGATTAGGGTTTCATGACATGTATTAAGGTTCATCTTCATATAACATGGATTTCGTGTATAAAACTGATATCAAAGTTCCAAGTTAGCTTCCAGTTACTGATATAAGATTGTTCTGTAAATTTCATCATTTATTGAGCATGTATGCATTAATTGCATTATCTTTAGTGGTATTAGCCCTAAATAGTCATATTAATCAAATTACATGATTTCATGCATCAACATGACCATATCTGATATCATATGCATTCTATACATAATTATGGACTTACTGATATTTTTCCATGATTTTATGTCATCATTTGCTATTTATTATCCATTAAACAAGAATTACACATCTTTCATGATATTGCTGATATTTAATCATAAAAAGCCTGATATTATTGTTACATCTAGTTCTATGCATTTTTCTGAGAAGTTTGGTACCTTATTTGCATTTTTCTGGTCACCGAGATAATTTCTATGAATTATCTAAGATCTGAGTATTTATAAATCTTTTACCTTTTGTGGCCAATTGGCCGTCGGCACGTGTCCTCTAATGGGGCGCTTGGCTCTTTAGTTGCTTCCTGGGTTGAGTCATGGTTTGGCTGCTTCATCTGATCTGATTGAAGATGGGGCCCGGTCCAGCTCTGGGATTAGTTGGGTCGAGGCTGGTTCGCTCCTTCTCCTTTCTTCGCTCATGTGTTCGGGTTCTCAGGGCAAGTCGACATTCGTGCACCGCCACCAAGCCAAACTTTGATGTGCGATTAGCCATCTGCCAGTGCTCGTCATGAAAGGATTAACTTCTATTAGCTTCGTCCTCTCTCCCTCGACGTCGTCGACCGGTCTCCCTTCTGCCCGATGCTCCTCCTTGTGAGCTCACGCAGGTTGCCGCCGCTGGCCCAAATCCAGCCAGTGTACTTCCTCTGTGTTGTCGAGGCATCAAAGCACAAATCTACGAAGTATGATTCACAGATCCAGTCAACTGGGCATCACCTTGAGGCACGAGTCCATTTCAACACTCTCTGGTTCACATCAATTGCCTGTGGTAGGTTCTCCTCCCCCGTCCAAGGCTTAGGTGCCGCTGCTACAACATTTCTGGAATCGTCCACCCAGATCCAAATCTCATCCTCCTGAGCTCAAATCCACAGTGGGTCTCCCTACTTTCACGACCGCCGTTGCATCCTGGACAACAAAGAAGGTCTACCCCGATTGTGACAGCTTCTCCTTGCACACTCTGACCCCCGCAAGGAAGCGCTGTGCCGCTTCACGAACTGTCGTCGCCGCCTATGTGTCAGTCTGTCTTGCAGCCATACTGGCTTCATCTCCGGCGAGCGACACTGCCTGCTATATGCACTTTTTAGCACTTCACTCCTCCTTGCGGAACTGCCTGCATGTTGCATGTCTGCCTCCTGCTTGGCCGCCGAGCTCGGACTAGACGCTGCTGTGTGGTGGCGAGCACGCTCGTGGAGATGGAGGGCTCACGCTCTCAGGGGGGTCAAATAGTTCACCTTGGGAAGTAGTAAACAACCCGTCAGTTATCTCCCACTCCTCTCACCCAAGGATCAGTGATTGTGCTCGCATGGACCATCACCCACTCACTTCAAATCAACAACATAACAGCAAGGTGAGATGATGGGGTTCATTCGATTCTAGCCATCTAAAGGATTAAGAGAGGGCCACTCACTCGATCTGTGGCTCCTCAAGTCTCGGTGCATGCCACTGAAGATTATCTAATCTTAGTCTACTATATTGAAACATTGGCCATAAGAATATTAACCTTATTGCATGTGCACCACAAAGCCAAAGATTTCATCATATCATACCTAAATAGCTCCATCTAGAGATATCACTACGATTAATAAACGTTGACTGAGGCTTTATTTTCATCCAGACTATATCCCATAAAATCTCAATCTCAAGTTTCCACTACTTGACCGATAAACAAATTAATCCAAAAAGGGAATCAACTTAGGGATCTTAATCTTGGTGTCAACACAACTAATCATCCATATTTTATCAAAGTACTTGGAGTTCTCAAGATAAGTCGACATATGAATTCCAATATGTCATTGGACATTTAAGGATTCCGAAAGTCGACTCCATCAAATCCATACTTACCAATTTAACTTGGTCGTCTTCCTCTGTTCCAGAGCTCCCTCTTGGTTGGTCCAAAGAAAGAAGATGAGGAGAAAGAACTAAAGGAACGATCCTTTGCTTTGAGGAAAAAGGGTGCTTATATATATTTTTGGGTATTTATCAAGGCAAAGAAAAAGATGGTTATTTCTTTTATTTCTTAAACCCATCCACTCATGCTCATTCCACCCTTGACCACGTTTCTTCCTCCTTTTCACATGCAAAACCTCTCTCTTATCCAAGGTTAAAGGAAAAGAAACCATATATCTTAATAAGCTATATATATGAAAGGCCATTTCGCTTAAAACTTGGTTATTTAGATATTAAGGTTATCTTTCTTCTTTGATCATTCAAATGAGGCGCCCTCCTCATTTTCTTTGCTCTACATGATGCTAAGAGTCATGAAAGATACTCTAGAGGGTATATTTTACATGTTGGACCCTAGGTTTTGGGTAAATTGTACTTTACATCAAAACTAGGTTTTAAAGCACAAGGATTGCCCTACAAGCTATACCTTGGTGCTCAAGCTTGTGGAATCCATAAAATCACATCATATTCATTCTTATGATGTATCAACATCAGAGGAACATCTTAACATGTGAAATTTACAATTAAACCCCTCAACTTAGGTAATTTGCGCTTTAGTCCATATTTAACAAAACAATGTTTCAACATTATGCAAAAACGACTGAAATGGAAATATAAGTTCCTCAAAAGATTTAATTACATTCCAAAGGATGAACACAAGCATCTAATCACTTAATTAGACAAAACACCTAGGGTTAGTACATAACCCAGGTCAGGGATGTTACAAATTATCCACCCCTTACAAGGATTTCGTCCTCGAAATCCTTACAAAACATATTAAGAGAAAAGAGTAGGGTATTTCCTTCTCATCTCTTCCTCTAGTTCCCACGTGGCTTCTTCAACACCACGGTGATTCCAGAGGACTTTCACAAGACTTATTTCTTTCTTTTTCATCTTTTTAATTCTTTTATCAAGGATCAATATAGGTCCTTCATAAGATACATCATCATTCAAATCTACTTCCATAGGTTGCAGAACTGATTCTGTATCAGGATGACATTTCCTAAGCATGGAAATGTGGAACACAGGGTGTAACTTTTGTAACTATGGTGGTAAATCTATCTTATAAGCTACCTTTCCAACTTGTTCAATGATTGGATAAGGCCCCATAAACCTAGGAGCTAACTTTACCTTCCTTCCAAATCTAATAACTCCTTTCTAAGGTGAGACTTTGAGGTACACTCTATCTCCAACCTGGAATTCTAAAGGTCTACGACGTTTATCAGCATAAGATTTCTACCTATCATGTGCATTCTTCAACTATTGTTGTATTATCTTAATCTTCTCGGTGGTCTGTTGTACAAGATCAGGACCTAAAAGTTGATATTCACTGATTTCATACCAACATAAGGGTGATCTACAACGTCTACCATACAAAGCTTCATAAGGTGCCATGTCAATCTATGTTGATAGCTATTGTTGTAGGAAAACTCTATCAAGCTTAGGTGCAGATCCCAACTCCCTGTAAACTGAAGAACACATGCTCTAAGCAAGTCCTCCAAGGTCTGTATAGTCCTTTCTGACTGTCTATCAGTCTGGGGATGAAAGGTTGTACTACACCTTAACTGTGTGCCTAAAGCTTTATGAAGCCACTCCTAAAAATGACTTGTAAACTGGGGACCTCTGTCAGAAACAATGGTAATTGGGACTCCATGCAGTCGTACTATCTCACCTACATACAACTGTGCCAGTTTCTCAGCAGAATAGGTTGTTTTGACAGGCAAGAAATGTGTTGTCTTTGTCAACCTATCAACTATTACCCAGATGGAATCATGGCCTTTGGTTGTTCTAGGTAAACCAACCACAAAATCCGTGGTCACATGATCCCACTTCCACCGTGGTATGGGAAAAGGTTGCATTATTCCTACAGGCTTCTGGTGTTCAGGTTTAACTTGCTGACACATAGGACACCTCATAACAAACTCAACAACGTCTTTCTTCAAACCAGGCCACCAATACATATCTTTTAAGTTTTGATACATCTTGGTGCTTCCTGGATGCATGGCATACATCGAAGAATGAGCTTCTTCCAGGACTAACTTTCTCAAGTTATCCACATCTGGTACTATCATCCTACCATGATAACATGCTACTTGATCATCTGAGTCATGGAAACCATCTCATTTCTCATTACCATACTCCGATCTAATCAGTTCAACTACAACATCAACTTGCTGTGCCTTCTTAATCTTCTCTCTCAGAGTAGGTTTTATATGCATCTCAGCTAACAACCTGACTAACAACGATACTCTTAACTGTACATTGTCTTGCCTTAAGGAGATAAGCATATCTCTCCTTGAGCACACCAAAGAATTCAGCTGTGGTCTATCTAGGACTGGTGTTGCTGATATCCTACTCAAAGCATCAGCAACCACATTGGCCTTCCCTGGATGGTAGTCAATTGTACAATCATAGTCCTTGATTAACTCCATCCAGTGGCGTTGCCTCATATTGAGCTCATGTTGAGAAAAGATATACTTAAGGTTTTTGTTGTCGGTGAAAATCTAGAATGTCTCTCCATAAAGATAATGTCTCCAGATTTTCAAGGCATGAACTACAACAGCTAGCTCTAAGTCGTGTGTCAAATAATTCTCCTCATGTTTCTTAAGTTGTCGAGAAGTAAAAGAAATCACTTGTTTATCCTGCATCAACACACATCCTAATCCATTATTAGAAGCATCATAGAAAACTATATATCCTTTTCCTTGTTCAGGTAACACCAGCACATGTGCACTTGTCAACCTTTCCTTCAACAACTGGAAAGATTGCTGACACTTATCACTCCAGGAAAAAGGAACATCCTTCCTGGTTAACTTAGTCAAGGGTAAGGCTATAGAACTGAAGTTCTTAATGAACCTCTGATAATAGCATGCCAACCCTAAGAAACTACGGATCTCTGTTGGTGTCTTTGGCTGTTCCCATTGTAGGACAAATTCTACCTTTTTAGGGTCAACACGTATACCTGAAGCAGATATCACGTGTCAAAGAAAAGATACTTCTGGTAACCAAAACTCGCACTTGCTAAACTTAGCATATAACTTGTGTTTTCTTAGCAGAGTTAGAGCCTGATGAAGATGATGTTCATGTTGCTGAGCATCTCTACTATAGATCAGGATTTCATCTATGAAGACAACAACACACTGATCAAGAAAAGGTCGGAAGATTCTATTCATGATTTCCATAAATGTAGCTGGTGCATTTGTTAGTCCAAACGACATAACCGTGACCATACCTTGTTCTAAAGGCAGACTTAGGTATGTCGCCATCCTTAATACGCAGTTGGTGATATCCTGACCTCAGGTCTATCTTTGAGAAGATGGTTGCACCACACAACTGGTCAAAGAGATCATCAATTCTCGACAGAGGATACTTATTCTTTATTGTTACTTTATTTAACTGCCGGTAATCAATGCACAACCACATTGACCCGTTTTTCTTTTTAACAAAGAGGACCGGAGCACCCCAGGGTGAAGTACTCGGTTGGATGAAACCTTTCTCAAGCAACTCTTATAGCTGCTTCTTGAGTCCTTCCATCTCAGCAGGTGCCATCCTATACGGTGTTTGTGCTATAGGTTGCGTGTCTGGGGTTAAATTGATTTCGAAATCAATTTCCCGAGGCGGTGGCACACCTAGAAGTTCTTTAGGAAATACATCTACAAATTCCCTGACTATCAAAACTTCAGCAGGGTTAGGACTATCCATGGTAGTATCTACCACATGGGCCAAGAACGCATAACATCCTTGCCTCATCAGCTTCTCAGCAACCATAGCTGATACAAGACAGGCGGGTAGAATCTTTCTCTCTCCTTGAAAGATCCATGTGTCACTATCATCAACAAACATAGCTTGTTTGGATTCACAATCCAAAACAACCTTATACCTTTCTAAGGTATCCATCCCAAGGATTATATCAAATCCATGCATCTCAAGTGGTATAAGATCCACTTGAATGCGATGTTCAGAAAAGAAGAGGATGCAAGGAGAACATACTTCCTGCAACACATCAGATCCCATCAATGGAGTTTCTAGCAACAAACTATCTGTCCTATGACTTGTAGTCAGGTTGCAGTCAAGAATCACTCTTCGAGTGATAAAAGAGTGCGTAGCACCCGAATCAATTAAAACAGATACAATGCAAGATATATGCATATCAGAATTAAACAACTCCATCTGACCTGCCACTGCATCAGGTGGATTCATTGCATAGAATCTTGTCGTTGCATGTGGTTGATTCGATGCTCATTGACCTGGTGCTGATGATCCAGCTTGGGACGCTTGTCTACGTCCTCTAGCTCCTCCTGGAAACTGTCTCCTTTGAGATCCTTGTTGACTCTGCCTTTGAGGTTGAGTTACACTCACTTCTCTGGCTCTACAGTCTTTCATCAAATGTCCCATCTTTCCACATATATAACAACTTCTGTTCAGTTGTTGTGGTCTGGGTGGTCCTGTAACCGACATAGATGTTGAACTGTGAGCTCCTTCTAGTGGTAGGCTTCGTCCTCTACCCCTATTCGACGTCCACTGCGTATGGGTACTAAATCTAGGTGATGGTGTAGGTGCAGAAAACCTAGGTTTTTTGAAATCTTTAGATGAGGACCCTTGGAACTGGGGATACATTCTCTTATTCTTGGTCTATCTCTTCTCTGATACATACTTCTCTATCCTCCTGACTAACTCCAGAAAGGTAGCAAACCTTTCCCTGTTCTCCAGAGCAGACATAGGGGTGGTCAATTTAGCATTTAATCCTTTCTCAAAACGTCTAATTATTTCTTCATCTGTGGTTGCCATGTGTGGACAGAACCGCAACAATTCCATGAACTTAGCCTCGTATTCGCTAATGTTTATAGGTCCCTATCTTAACCTCTCAAACTGAGACATTTTCTCATCTAGAAATGTCTTAGGGAAATATATGTTGATAAATTCCCGTCGAAAAACTTCCCATGCAATCTCTACACCTGGCCTTTTCTGTTCTTCCATGGTCCACCAGTGACCAGCACTCCCCTTGAGAAGATATACAGCATGTCTGACCTTCTTATCTTCTGGGATGTTCAGGATTCTAAAGGCCTTTTCTAGTTCAGTTAACCACAAGTCGGCATCTGCTGGGTTAGCTGTTCCAGCATACTTTGTGGCTCCAACTCGGTGAAGTAGTTCAAATGTCTTGCCGATTCCTTGTCCTTCAGGATGGGTAGGTGCCCTAGGTACAGGTATAGGCATCCTATCAGTCATGTGTGTCATGGAAGTCATAAACTGCCCAAACATGGCTTGGACGGTTGGGTTCCCCATGTCAGCTGGATTGAACTGGGGTGGTTTAGGTACAGGTTCTTCCCTTTCTTGGTTTCTTGCACCTCCTCTGGGTGCAACAACACTACTCTCTGCAACATGTTCCTCGTGTGGTCCAGAAATCTTTAGTTTTATCTTCTTCTCTTGATGAGCAGAAGACACTATCAGATACACTGGAAGACACTAGAACAGACTCAACAACCTAAGTCCTAAGTCTCTGTAGACTCAGCGAACCTAGAGCTCTGATACCACTAAATTGTGATGACCATCTTGTGAAAATGAGATCAATGAATTTAAACTAATGCAGAAGTGTTTCGTTAGCAGCATAATTACTGAAAATCACAAAATTTTATAACTTTTTACACAAAGGTCCAAACCTATAAAACACTTTCATAAAAGAACATGATAAGTTATTTACAAGCTGATACATCAGCACAACTCTTTAATATCACATTTCAAGAGTCACAACATTAACTGCCCTATTAATTGTACAAGGCAAGATACAAAAATCTCGAGGCATTACGTCAAAATCTCAGATCTATATTAAACATTTACTGACTCCTAGGACCTGAGAGTATAGAGACGACACATAGGACATTTCTATCTACAAGACTTGACAGACAGTGTCTCTGCCTGAGGATCACTGCTGTCCCTGATGTTGCTGCTGCTGTTGTTGCTATTGCTCACCCACTGAAGGGTTCCTTCGTCCTCGGCGTCTACCTAAAATGTCAAATCCCACGGGGGTGAGACAATTGAATAATTGTTCCAGTGAGAGTTATAACTCTCTGCTAGAAGCATTGTTCTTGCAAAGATTAAGATAACAATGAGTAGCAGAACAATAATTATTTAACAACATGCAATTTATTATATAATTAATTGAAACAATATAACTTATGCAATCATTTCAATTATAACTTGAATGAATGACAAGACATATATCAATAAGGAATATGAATAACATATATACTAGTTATTCAACTAGAGTACTATAAACAATGTATCATCAATCATTGTTTCTCACAGTTCAACCTAAGCAATTATGCTATACGACTGATTATGATTTTCAAACATATTTATGCCCTGAGGAGATGAGTTACACCTCTCATACTCCAACCGACCATTACGAAATCTCAATCGGTACCATACATAGGTCATCAGAAGAGCCAGATTCCTGTGACCTCATCTTCCTCAGTAAGTGTGAGGATCATCATGCAGGACATCTTGTGTCTCTGCCATAATAGCTTACCAGGGTATTCTGGCAACTTCACTATTAGAGTTATAGTGACGTACTGTACTCTCTTCGCCATCGAGGGATTTCTTGTTTGTCTCTCATCGATGCGACATTAAAAACATCATCGGGAGATTAGTGATACATCATCCTGACATAAACATATAATGAAGGATTGAGAGATTAATTATACATCTCACATCAATTCCTACATTAGGACGTAAGGATATTTGCATCCATAACCCCCACATACTCAAAAGTATGCTCTCCAGGAGTTCCCTTAGGAAAACCTATTTCACCATCATTTAACTTCTGACAATGATGGATCTATGGTCAGGGCTCTACATGATATCATTGTACTTGATTATTTAAGTACATTATTGCATTCTTTTAGCAACATGCATGTTTTCAAACATAAACCAATAAAACTATTTCTATAAAGAAAGAATACTACTTGTATCAAGTTCATTTCATATCCAGTTATCATTGGAATATCAATCCCTAACCATCTCATCATTATGGTTCAGGTATATGGGTGTTCAAACCCTTAGATCGTCAAAACACTTATTAGGAAGTAACATATTGATGACTTGATGGCAATATAGATATTTATCATGGCTCATATAGCCTATTAATCTCATATGTTACCTCTTACTAGGCAACATAGCATGTCATTACTTTCAAAACTCATAAAGTAATTTTCATGAATATGACATCATAACCCTTACCTGGCTATGATCACTTCTTGATAAAGACCTGCATGACTAACACAATTAATAACATGCACATTATATCTATATCAGCACAATACAATTTATTTCCAAGTCAAGTGTAGAATACGATGACCGTGTTACATCACCACGGCTGGTTCCTAGGGTTAGGGTTTCTTATTCAATTCAATTAGAATTATTCAACCCCTTAGCTTAATTCCTCAATTCATACTTCAATCATAGAGTTTCATGCTTAAAAGCATAACCCAGAATTAGGGTTTACTGTTCATATCATCACATTACCGTAGATTAGGGTTTACTATTTACATTACATCACATTACCCAAGATTAGGGTTTACTATTCATATTACAATGAATTAAGATCATATCATCATCATGTATGAGGATTATTTCCATTAATGTCTTTAAATTAGGTTGATTCATTAACCATCATAATTAGGGTTTCCATGATCTCACTATAAAGGATCATACCCTAATTAGATACATTCATACATATTGGAAGCTTGTTACTTGATTCTCATTTATATAAGGAGTCTTCTCTCTCCTATTTCTATTAGATGATGTTTACATCACTCTTGATTAGGTTAAGTCAAATCAACCTTGACATCATGGGTTATATCATCACTATTGTGATCATCAAGGTTCACTTGTTCAAAGGGTGTTAGTCACTCTATCCCATCAAGGGTACTTTTATAATGTTCACCATTGATTATACATTAATCAACTAATTACGTGGTCCCTTAATCACTTAGGTATCTATGAGGTTTAGGTTAATCAACCGCTAAACCATCTTGACCACTAAGGCATCAAACGTTCTTAACCTTTTTAGACCTTAAAAGGTCTTGCACACAAACTCCCCAAACGGTCTTGGATGGACCTTGAAACCGTTTGGTGTTGTTGACCGTTTGGTCTAGTTTGACTTTGGAAACCATTTGGTAAAGTGTACACTCAAGACCACTTGCCTAAAATGAGGTGAAGACCATTTGGTCATGAAGACCGTTTGGTCAAGTTTGACTTTGAAACCACATGGACAAAATTGATCTTGAAATCGCATAAGATCAAACGGTTTGGGATCGTTTGGTCCCAAACGGTCTTGAGACTGTTTGGTCCCCAATGGTCTTGATACCGTTTGGACTCAAATGGTCTTGAGAATGTTTGGACCCAAACGGTCTTGAGACCGTTTGGTGCAAACCACCTCAAAACCGCATGGACCAAAAAGTGTCTCAACCACTTCAATTGAGTTAGGGTTTCCAATATTGAACCCCTCAATCGTTCATGCACTTGTTAGCCACTCATCAATTGAGTTAATTAGGTCAACCCTCTACTGATTTGACACTCAATTGGCCCTCAATGGATCACCAATGAGGGCTTGGATCAATTGAATTAGGGTTTGGAATCGATTACCCTTCAACACTCCTCAACATGAGTCTAATTGATTTGAATTCATGGAACCATCAATCAATTTGGTCATGACCTGACCCCAATCGGTCTTGGGATCATTTGGATGACCTCCAAACGGTCTTGAGACCGTTTTCTCAAGTCCACATAAAAAACTAACTCAACTTACTAAGGTTTGGCTCATTGATTTGATCATTAGATCACTAATCAATTACACTTCAACTTGTTACCTTTAGATTTATAATCACTTGACTGTAGTCAACCCTAGACCTCCAAACGGTCTTGGGTGACCACCAAATGGTCTTGGGATCGTTTGGACATCCTCCAAATGGTCTTGAGACCGTTTTCCCATTATGTCATCAAAAACCAAGTCATTCACTTAAGGTTTGAACCCTAGGTTTGGTCACCAAATCAACACTCAATTGTTCATCAACTTGATATCATTAGACCCTCAATTGGTCAACCCTACTTAACCCTAGACCTCCAAACGGTCTTGGGTGATCACCAAATGGTCTTGAGATCTTTTGGGTGATCCCAAAACGGTTTTGAAATTATTTGGGCCACTCAACCCAAACTCCAACTTGATTAAATTATTGAAATCAACAATAAACCCGATTAGGGTTTAGGTAATTGATGTGCCTTAAATTGGTGATTTACTTGGAATTAGTTGATGATTTTTGGTAGGTGATTAGTACATATTGTTTACAACAGACCTACAAATGGTCAATGCCTAGTTAACACATCCAAACGGTGTTGGACCGTTTGCTCCCATGCGTTCTTGGTTGAAACTGTTTGCATTCAAACAGTTTGAAACGGTTTGCTCCCAAACGGTTTGGGAAACCGTTTGCAAAAGTTGGGAGACCGTTTGCTAAAGCAAGATTTTTGATAAACATAGGAATTAACATCATCATCTTCTACCTCAAGAACAGGGGCAATTCTTCACGGAAATCATACCAAGAACACACAAAGGTGTCTAAAGAAGAAGTATAAGCAACGATTCTAGGAGAAGAAGATGCAAAAGCAAAGCTTAAGGGTTAGAGTTATAAAACCCACCTTTAGATCTGATATATAGCTCCAAGATTCGTATCTTTAATGGTGGATGAAGCTCCAAAGGTTGTCCAAGGTCCGTTCTTCAAGATTTCAATGGAGAAGATGGCTAGAAAGAAGAATTGTGTAAGGAAAACTAACAAACCAACCTTGTATTAGGGTTTCCTCCAAGAATTCGAGCTAGGTGATGATCCATACTTACCAATTTAACTTGGTCATCTTCCTCTATTCCAGAGCTCCCTATTGGTTGTTCCAAAGCAAGAATATGAGGAGAAATAACTAAAGGAACGATCCTTTGCTTTGAGGAAAAAGGGTGCTTATATATATTTTTGGGTATTTATCAAGGCAAAGAAAAAGATAGTTATTTCTTTTATTTCTTAAACCCATACACTCATGATCATTCCACCCTTGGCCACGTTTCTTACTCATTTTCACATGCAAAACCTCTCTCTTATCCAAGGTTAAAGGAAAAGAAACCATATATCTTAATATGCTATATATATGAAAGGCCATTTTGCTTAAAACTTGGTTATTTAGATATTAAGGTTATCTTTCTTCTTTGATCATTCAAATGAGGCACCCTCCTCATTTATTTTCTCTACTTGATGCTAAGAGTCATGAAAGATACTCTAGAGGGTATATTTTACATGTTGGATCCTAGGTTTTGGGTAAATTGTACTTTACATCAAAACTAGGTTTTAAAGCACAAGGATTTCCCTACAAGCTATACCTTGGTGCTCAAGCTTGTGGAATCCATACCACCACATCATATTCATTATTATGATGTCTCAACATCAGAGGAACATCTTAACACGTACAATTTACAATTAAACCCCTCAACTCGGGCAATTTGCACTTTAGTCCATATTTAACAAAACAATGTTTCAACATTATGCAAAAAGGACTGAAATGGAAATATAACCTCAAAAGCTTTAATTACATTCCAAAGGATGAACACAAGCATCTAATCACTTAATTAGACAAAACACCTAGGGTTAGTACATAACCCAGGTCATGGATGTTACAATAACCATATTGTTTTGATATGTAACCCTAATGAGGTATAGATTGCTATACCTAGCTTTAATATAACTAAATGATGGTAATTGGGTATGAATAGTCTTTGAATGACAAATACAATCATGGAGTATTCTCTTATTGTTGTTGAAACCTTAGTATTCTATAACCTGATGGTTACACCTTGACTTATGTGTGGGTTCATACTTGAGAATACTATGGAATGTGATGGTGATGCTTCACCATATGCATCCATGATCGAATGGGGATGATGTGAGTTAGGGTTTGGGTATGAGTGCTGATTAGTAACATAAATATAATTTATCTTGTTGAAACTAACTCTAATGCAAATAGATAAAGATGATTATTGATGTTTAACCTACTTATATGATGGAATTATGGTGGAATAATCTCCTTATATGATCATAATATTAATATGTTAATTGATGTTTATCATAGCCACATGGTTGATACTTTCTTATACTAAACATGTGCATTATGAATATGGTGAGGGTTAATCATATCTAAATTTCTTGCATGTTGATGTGATAAAGGAATGTTCTTAATGTTAATATAACCATGCTATGATTGTTTATGAATATCTCCCAGCTTATTAATGCAATATTGTGCTGATACAATGTATTATATGTAAGTGATACTATTGAGCCTTGCTATTAGGCATGGAAAGATAATGATGATCTTGAAGGGAATAGTATGATGGTCTTAATGACCTTTGGGCATGGTTGAGCCCTGAATGAGGTGTAATCCTCTTATGTTGATAAGATTTGATACCCTGTGATATTGTGAAAATGATTTATATCTTGTGATAGTATGATGACTAGTGTAGCCTCATGAATGGCAAGTGAATAGTACCATGTGATGATGAGATGAGAAATTATATTTCACACATTTTATATCTTTTGAAGTTGTGATATTTATATTCTTATTAGAAGTGAATTAGGGTTTGTATGTCTACTTGTTTGATGCATCCTTAATTCACCCAATTGGCATAACTAATCAAGTGAAACTCTAATCATGTAGTGCCCTGTGACATAGATCTATATGAGTGTCAGAACTTCCAGATGGTGAAACAAATATTCCTAAGGGAAACTTGGAGCACATACTGATGATTATGCGGGGTGTTTGTCATTCTGAATTCAAGTGTTTAGGGAGGATGACCACGGTCATACCTAGCCCTCAGTTTGAGAACGGATGCTATCATGTCTTGGTGATTATATATGTGACGAGATTGGAGGACAACTATGGTTGTACCTCGGATGGTAGGGTATGCGTACCCACCTCCTTTCACTAGTGTCGTGACATGTACCAAGGACAAACTAGGTTGTTAGCATCTTGACCTTATGTGTCACTTTGGAATACCCGTACTGACCGGGGGCAGAGGAGATCTTAGGATTTTGGCTCTTCCTAGATCTTGTATGGCACTAATTTTGACTTAGCAGCGGTCAGTTGAATTTTGAGTGGTATCCTCAAATTCGTCAGGGCATAATAAAAGATGTAAGATAGTTGTGTAGCATATCTATTTAGGGTTATACACAACACTTCATATTGGATGATAACCCTTGTTTGCTTTCTTTTCATTAAGATCATGTTTAGTACAATAAGAGATAATAGATATGCTTATGTTGTAGTTGTTCTCATGTTGTAAACATGCTTATGTTGTCAAATATACTGACACTGATGGTTAAGATGATGCTTCTAGCTATGTTTAATATTGCTCTCCATGCCTATGTAACTATAGATGCTTAAACTAATAATCATGCATGTGCAGTTAATTGTTCTATGATGTTAGTTCTACTTATGATATAGATATGTTCCCCTTATTTGAGATGCCAATATTGATAGGCATGTTATGTTACTAGACATATTCATGATGTCAGGGATGCTTATGCTACTAGATTTCTTGTGATGTTAGCAAGGAATATGATGATAGTCACATTAATGATAATGATTGTTATTAGATGCAATTTGATGGTTTTTGAGTAGATACCTACCTAGAGAAATGGATTTATTTGTCATCTATATATGAATTGATGATCATACTTGTTTCTAAGATGATTTGCTTAATCTATTTAGTATACTTGAACTGTTCAATCTGTTCAATTGATTATTAAATACTCCAACTTCTTAGTTATCTACTATATAAAATGTTGTAATCAATAAGTGTTGTTGGAGGTTATATCTCTTGCTGGGACTTGTGTCTCACCCTTGTGGTTCACCACATCTTTTTAGGTAATCGGAAGTGACGAAACCAAACATGTGGCAGAAAAGAGGAGCTATAGTAATGAATCTTTGAGAAAGTTGATTAGATGTCTAGTGTGTCCTAGAGTCATCCCTGTACTCTCAGGTCGGGGCTGGAAAAGTTTTTATATGGTGTTTCAAACAAATTGAAATTTTGTTATCATGCTAATGCTTGTTTGTGTGACATATACAAATATGGTTCTCCTATGTATATATGTTGTGGCTTAGGCGATAGACCAATTTGTATCAAATTCTTGGCATAGTATGGTTACAAGAAAGATGTTGGGATCTTATGAAAATCTTTTTGAGTGGGCGTTGATGTTGAAATCGGTTTTAATTTACCCATATTTTTGGGTATGCGATTAATTAGTGATTGATTGTGTTTTATATTTTGAGTAATCTCATTTAGTCTAACGAGTTCTCTTACTTATCATATAATATCTTATGTGAAAGTTCTGACTTAACTATTTTAAATCTGAACTTTCTGAATTCTAAATCTGAACTTATCTTATACTGAAATTGAATCATGATAACTGAACATATACTAATTTCTGAATCTGAATCTAGTCTTCAGAAAGCTTGTCTTACTTAACTGACGCATTAAAACTATTTTATTAGAAACTAAAACCTCAGTAAATTGAATTCTTGATCTGAATGTCTTCTCTTAAATTCAGAATTAAATCTAAATCTAAACTCTGAATCCAAATCCAAATATGTATATTGATCACTAGATAATTGAGATTGGATTTGAAACTCTTATTAGGTATCCATATCTAACTTATGACTTCTCACAATGAGTAATCTAAATCTCAAATTTGAAATCTATATTCTTATTATCCGAATAAATCTTAACTGAAAACTCTTATTTAATAGATGACTCAACTACATTCTGATATCAGATATATGACATTCATGTCTTTGAGAGAAAAAATTGAAGTAAATAGATAAATTTTGAATATCTGATAATTATATCAATCTCAAATACTTGGAATCTGAAAATGTGGAAACATAATTCAATATGAAAGAAATCTGATTAGTCCAAGCATGACAAGATATGAACCACTAAACTCTGAAAGTAACTTAATCTCCAAGTTACTTTATAAGAAGGTCTAGAATGAATCAGAATAACTACATAATCCAAAGTACATAGCTCTCTTACCTTTTATATAGAAAATGTCCTTAATGTAGTCTTGTTGACTTGATCTACAACATATATACATGGTCATCAATAAATTTTTATAAGTCCATGTATATTCTCCTCTCTTCATTTCTAAATCTCAAACCCCATCATCCTAACCTTACACAAAAAATTAGGATTCTAATTTAGATTAAGTATGAGTCTGATATAATACCATGAAAAAATATTAGTACGGAATGTATATCAAAACATACATTATAGAACTGATATAATCTCTATACTCAAATAAGCCAAAAGTCATCTTATGCACCAATATGAGCATATACATCATACAATGAGAATAAATATCAAACATGATCATATATAATAATCTTACTAACTCCATCATTACATTAGAGGAAAATATAATTACAAGCTATTTTCTAAACAAAATATGTATACATACCCCATGATAATCCTCAATTATCTTTCCTAATGGCCACTTAGGCCCCAAAACTAAATACTAATATAATAATACATGAAACTACATCACAACTTAAGTAACAATAAGAATTATGTATATTAGGGTTCGCATTAAAATCTCAAATCATTTCATTATGAAACAATAGGTGAAAAACCCATAATGCTCTTGTTAGGATGTACATTAAAAACCTTAGTAAAATTTCAAATTTGAAAGATCAGACCTTGTATTCATGCTAAACATATCAAAATATATTACTTTAAAATTCTCGTAAATTTCCAAAGTCTTTTACTATTTTCAGTTCCCAAAATATTGAAATGGCCTATTCTTGAGAAATAAACTTGTAATAATTATCAAACATTCAAAATGCTATCAAAATATACTTTTATAATATACTATACATCATTATCTCTCCATCAATACTATGTTTTCTAAAACAGAGGCTTAAATCTCAAGATGTGAATTTTGTAAGAATTACCTTATTGAAGAGATGATGGTACTCCAACCAAGATCCAATGACTGAGGTGAATAGTGATCCTAGTTTCATTCGAAGCAAATATGGGAGGGAACTTTATCCCCTTCACCCATTGAGAAAGGGCGATCTTCACCCTTTTTTTAGCCTGTCCATGTCACCGTTTGTAGGGGAGACCTCAGATACGCTCAATCCCAGATCGAAGGACAAGGATGTGCCGCCAACCTTTCTTAGTAGCTATCTCACCTAGGGTGGCACTACATTTGGACATGGCTAGGCCATGGGTGAGCAACCTAGACCTGTGATAGACGCCCCCATACCTCTTCTTGTTCCTCATTTTCCCTCTTCTATCTCCGATTCTCACTTCTTTTTCTCAAGACTTCTCGTCAAAACCTTAGATCGACTTTAGCCCACCCTAAAGCTCTGAGATCTTGGGCTTTTGTATCCCCTCTACCACCAGATCTTGGGTTGGTTTTCCCTTTGAAGGACTCTATATAGACCCTATAAAACATGGGTCGCAGCTCTTAGTCCGCACGAACAAGAGCGCCCCTTTCTTTTTCTATTTTATTTTTGCATAAAAGTCCACTTTCTATAAATATTTCTATAGGACATAATATGAGTGTATTTAGTTTCAAATTTTGGGATCAACAATATATTGCCATCATCTTTTAATGGACAAGCTTTTAGGTCAAAAATAACTCTATAGAAACTCCAAACATATCTTTTAAATAAATTAAAGGGTAATTACTAACTTAATTACCGACGCCACTAAATATATCAAAATATTCTAAAATTTCACCCACCATCTTATATTTTAATCATTTGTCTATTAAAAATATTTTGAGCATTTATCATGGGCACCAAATACTCCAATCTCAATTTTTACTCCAAGGACCTATTTTTAAAACCGAATTGGTCCAATTGGGCTCTAGGGTACACTTCCCATTCCTTAGTTTTTCATAGGGTCCATGAGCTTAATCTTATTCTAAATTATAAAAAAAGAGCTTAAATCAATATAATTTCTCAATTGAATCTCCTATATGATACATGTGATCAATATTGCTTTGGTTACATAACATGAAGACCTAAGCTAGGTCTATACCTCAGACCATCAACTATAGCCATCATATTTCTTTCAAAGTTAAACTTTGGTTGTCACCTCATATGATAAAAGTACATATGAAATTTACAAACTTTGGTTGTCACCTCATATAATAAAAGTACATATGAAATTTCCAAACTTTGAGGATATTACCAAAATAGTCCCAATTGCACAAAAGACACCCTCTACATTTTTTCCTTCCTTTAAATCTAGATAGTAAGAAAATTGGATGGAACTTATTGTAACCGTAAGTCTGTCATATATCAAATTCATAAATAACTTAATCATGTACTTACTAGGTTCTAAAAATTAGGGGTGTGACAACACTACCCACCTTTTTGGGAATTTCATCCTCGAATTTGACTAAACTATAGGAGGTACCCACCTTAGGATTTCACATAACTTGCTAACACCAACTCTTGAAAAACATTTGTCATAAAGTCCAATAGGCAACTTTAACATATGACCTTCTCGTGGGTGACTAAGAATGTCTAACCACAACTAGTATGTACAACCAACATGGAAATTGTAGGAAAAACTTAACCATAACAAATATTCTTTCTTCACTCTAAATTCTTTCTTTTTATTTATCTTTTTTTGAAGACATGTACTCTGGTACCCAAGTCTCATGACCTGAATTAAGGGCCCTATGTCATGTCTCTTGAGTTGACCTGTAGTATGGCTTGGGTATAACTTTATAGTTGATGTCATCTTATTAAATCTGATCTTATATGAATCTTAGTGCATTTATACCTCATGGTTTTACCTTACATCTTAATGCATGGATCTTTTCTTGGAAACATAATCATAGATTAATACATTTGAAACTTATCATGCACTTGTTTGTAGATGTTAATCATTCTAAGAATCCTTATTAACATGGCTCTACATGAGATCTTAGGCACAATAAGGATATAGCCATGAAAGAAAAAAAATCTTACTTAAATGTTTTATCTTAGTATTATTCTTAATGACTTTCTTCATCTTATCATGGTGCTCTAGGAAGTGTGAACCCAAGGTTCTAATAGTCATTACACTCTTATTAAATTATTCTTATCATCATGTATACTGAATGAACTCTTAGTCAAGCAACTTTTCTAGACGCTATCTCATGTGAAAATCATCTAAAGTCCAATATTATAGTGATCCTGGATCATTAATCTATACTATGCCATATCTAGTATCGCTATACGATTAAGTCATATTCATGTATAACCTTATAGACTTATATTCACATCTAGAAGTCCTCATACCTAAATGTAAAATTTGATTCATAACACAGATTCTACTATCCTCAAGTATTTTCCTTAACGATCATCATGATTCCACTTGTGACTTTAACTCCCCCTTAGGAAGAAGGTCTTAAGGACATCAAGAGTTCTCTAATTCTCATCAAGTATAGTACGGACAAGGATCTCATCTCCCTCCAATCATTATTCGTCTCTAAAGCCAAGTCACTCATCTATTTGAGAATATCTACCTTTGGTATGCATTCTAGGGTTCGAATAGATATGCAATTAGGTGTAGGTGACCATCTACCTCAAACTTTTTGTCACCTCCTGGTGCATTCCATCCTGTCATACATCTTAAAGCGCCATGTCTTATCATATTTATCTCACCGTACAATACATATGTCCCATAGCATATGCATTAGAAAGAGTGAGACAAGCATAATAAGTAAATGACTATGCATATGACATCCCCTCTAGAAAATCCCAAAAGAATGTGTCCCATACCATAAACATGTGGTAAAAAAGGCATGATATGCACAATATAAAGTTAACACAAAAGTACAAAGCATCTAGACAATAATCCTGATACATATCTCAACTTCTATTGCCTGATTAAACCTCATATTTTACTATATTTCACTTCACCTTCTATAATTAGGATTACTAATGGTATTTTATAGATTTGTTTATGCTCACTTGGTCTCTAGTGGGAATTCTAAACTAAGAATATGAGAACTTACCTGATTCTTCCACATTATAGCTCTGATACCATAATGTAACACCCCAATTTTTATATATGATGTTGGAAGCTAATTTTTTTTCTTCAACTGGGGAGTGTTACTAACATGATATGCATTACAATAATGACAGATAAGGACCAATACAAACTAGTTTAAAAATTCATTCTCATAAATTCTTATAAAAAGAACTCTATTACAGAAGAAACTTTATACCATGATACTACCTTATACAAATCTCATGTGAAATCTGAGACCGTGTAGATGGCACCCCACCAAGAAAACCTCCTAAAGTTGTAGTCACATCCTCTTTTCATGACTACATGCTGAAGTTTTGTACATGCAGACATCTCATCCCCAGCCATACACAAATGGTAAAACTAGGTTAGAGTAATTAGCATTGAATTTCTAACAAGATAAACATAAATTTACTATAACTGAAAGCTGAAATGATATCTGATGGGTATAAACTTAAACTGAATCGATGTGTCTTTCATATATATATTTTTATCTAATTTATGGCCACCATTATTTGTTAAGTCCTCCTGAATTGGTGTATCTACACCCTAAATAGGTATCGAAGTACCTCTGAATGAGACTGAGGTGTCTCCCAAATGGTGTGGCTATGCCCTTAATTCGTACCAAAGTACCTATGAATTGGAGTAAACACTCCTATGAATTGGCAACATATGCCTCTGAATCGTCCCATGACTAATTGAATGATAACTTATCATATAATGTCTTATGTGAAGGTTATGAGATAATTATCTTAAATTTGAACTTACTGAATTCTGAATCTAAAATTATCTTATACTGAAATTGAATCATGATAACTAAATATGTACTGACATTTGAATCTGAATCTAGTCTTCACAAAGCTTGTCTTAACTGACACATTAAATTATTTTATTAGAAACAAAAACCTCGTAAACTGAATTCTTGATATGAATCTCTTCCCTTTAATCTTGAAGTAAATCTAAATCTGAACTCTAAATCTAAATTTGAATATGTATCTTGATCACTAGAGAATTAAGATTGGATTTGAGACTGTTATTAGGTATCTGTATCTATCTTATGACTACTCACAATGAGTAATCTAAATCTAAAATTTGACATCAAGATTCTTATTGTCTGAATAAATCGTAATTGAAAACTCTTATTTAATAAATGACTCAATTACATTTTGATATCAGATATATGACATTCATGCCTAAAGACTTGAGAATATGTATCTTAATAAATGACACAGTTAATTGAACTTTGAATCTAAATTTGAATATGTATCTTGATCACTAGATAATTGAGATTGGATTTGAGACTGTTATTAGGTATCTGTATCTCACTTATGACTACTCACAATGAGTAATCTAAATCTAAAATTTGAAATCTCAATTCTTATTGTCCAAATAAATCTTAATTGAAAACTCATATTTAATAAATTTCTCAATTACATTCTGATATCAGATATATGACATCCGTGCCTAAAGACTTGAGACATAAATTGAAGTAAATAGAGATATTTTAAAAATCTGACAATCATATCAATCTCAAATTCATGGAATCTGATAATGTGGAAACATAATTCAAGCTGATAGAAATCCAATTAATCTAAGCATGACATGAGATGAACCACTAAACTCTAAAAGTAACTTAATCTCTATGTTACTTTATAAGATAGTGTAGAGTGAATCATAATAATGATGAAATTCAAAGGACATAGCCCACTTACCTTTTATATTGAAGAACTCCTTAATGTAGTCTTGTTTCCTTGATATACATTATATATACCTGGTCATTAACAAATTTGTATAAGTGCACGTGTATTTTCCTCTCTTCATTTCTAAATCTCAAATCCCATCATCCTGACCTTATACACCAAATTAGGATTCTAATTAAGATTAAGCATGAGTCTGATATAATACCATGACAAAATCTTAGTACTAAATGTACTCACATTTTAGAACTGATATGAGCTCTATACTCAAATAAGACAAAAGTCATCTTATGCACAAATATGAGCATATATATCATATAATAAGAATAAATCTTGAACATGATCATATAACAAATTTACAAACTCCATCATTACATTAGAGGAAAATATAATTACAAGCTATTTTCTAAACAAAATATGCATACATACCCCATAATAATCCTTAATTATCTTGCCTAATGGCCACTTAGGACCCAAAATTAAATACTAGTATAATAATACATGAAACTCCATCAGAACTTATGAAATAGTAAGAACTATGTATATTAGGGTCCGCGTTAAAATCTCAAATCAGTTCATTGTGAAACAACGGGTGAAATACCCATAATGCCCTTGTTAGGATTTACATCAAAAACCTTAGTAAAATATCAATTTTGAAAGATCAGGCCATGGATTCATGTTGAACATATCAAAATATACTTAATGTAAAATATTCAAAAATTTCCAAAGTCATTTTCTATTTTTAGTTCCCAAAATATTGAAATAAACTTTTAATAATTATCAAACATTCAAAACACTATCAAAGTATATTTTTATAAGATATTAGACATCATTATCTTTCAATCAATATTTTCTCTGCTAAAAATGTAGCCTCAATTCTCAAGATGTGAATTTTTTAAAAATTACCTTATTGAAGAGATGATGGTCATGCAACCAAGATCCAACGACTGAGGTGAATAGTGATGCCAGTTTCAGTGCAAGCAGATCTGGGCGGGATATGCATCCCCTTCCCCATTGAGAAAGGGGGATCTTCTCCCTTGTTTCAGCCGATTCATGCCGTCATTCATAGGGGAGATCTCAGACACACTCGATCCCAGATCGGAGGACAAGGGTGTGCTGCCAACACCTCTTAGTAGCTACCTCACCTAGGGCTCACTGCATTTGGACATGGCTAGGACATGGGTGAACAACCTACACCTATGATAGACACCCACATATCTCTTCTTGCTCTCTAGTTTTCCTCTCTTTTTCTTCGATTCTCACTTCTTTTTCTCACGATTTCTCATCAAAACCCTAGATCGACTTCAGACCACCTTAAATCTTTGAGATCTAGGGCTTTTGTAGCCCTTCTACCATCAGATCCTGTACAGAGTTCCCCCTTCGAGGGACTCTATTTGGACCCTATAAAACATTGGTCGTATCTCTCAGTCCACGCAGACTATAGCACCCCTCTATTGTTTTTTGCTTTCTTTTTGCATAAAAGTCCACTTTCTATAAATATTTCTCTAGGACACAGTATGAGCCTATTTAGACTCAAATTTTGGGATAAAAAATATATTGTCATTGTCTTTTCATGGGAAAGATTTTAGGTCAAAAGTAACTCGATAGACACTCCAAATATATCTTTTAAATAAAGTAAAGGAT
The DNA here is from genome assembly GCA_963693085.1 of Alisma plantago-aquatica. Classification (NCBI taxonomy): domain Eukaryota; kingdom Viridiplantae; phylum Streptophyta; class Magnoliopsida; order Alismatales; family Alismataceae; genus Alisma; species Alisma plantago-aquatica. Next base: position 43,647,404 of record OY856410.1, on the reverse strand, counting down.
AATTACTAACTTAATTACCTATGCCGTTAATTATATCAAAATCTTCTAAAATTTCACCCATGATTTTATATTTTGATTATTCATCTATTAAAAGTATTTTGAGAATTTACTATGAGTACCAAATACTCCATTCCCAATTTGTACTCCAAAGACTTGTCTATAAAACCTAATTGCTCCAATTGTGCTAGAATTTGGTTCTAGGGCGCATGGCCCATTACTTAGATTTACAAAGGGTCCATGAGCTTAATCGTATTCTAAATCATAAAAATAAAGCTTGAATCATTATAATTTCTCAATTGAATCTCTTATATGATACATGTGATCCATATTGCTTTAGTTCATAACATGAAGACCTAAGCTAAGTCTAGGGTTCACACAAACAACTATAGCCATCATATTTATTTCATAGTTAAAATATGGTTTTCACCTCATATCATAAAAGTACATATAAATTTCCAAACTTTGAATATTACCAAAATAGTCCCAATTGTATAAAAGACACCCTCTACATTCTTTTTTCCCTTTAAATCCATATATCATGAAAATTGGATGGAACCTTATTGTAACCGTAAGTCTATCATATATTAAATTCATCAATAACTTACTAGGTTTTAGAAATTAGGGGTGTGATAGTGCCAACATTAGGGTGATTGGTCCATTTAGAAGTCAGGACAGCCTAACAAGTTTGAGATGTTTCCCAGTGCACCCTTTGTTGCATCCATTTGACAACATATTCAAACTGCATATTTTGTTGGACAAATGATGCTGAAGTGAAATTTGGGTGTCATGCTACCAAATGATAATATCAAGACTTTTTCCTCAGAAAACTTCCCCAGTCTTATAAGATAATAAATATTTCCCTACATTTTCAGTAAATGATCCCTCATATAAATCACCTCCTTCACTTCGATGATGGTTACTCATGATGCTCATGACATCAACATCATGACTATTTAGGCATATAATCACTTATAGTTTTTTTGGTCATAGGATAATGATAAAAAGGAAAGGGAGGAGACACCCGTCATTGATGTGAGTGAAGTAGAAAAAACTTGGGGAGATGCACTACCTGTTTGGTGTTGTTTTACTCCCAATTAAATCAAGGTGGAAATAGTGAAGGAAGCATAATAAGGTAATCAAGCTCTTGTATTACAAATTCGATTTCCTTCTTCAAGCCCCTCACATTCCTCTTAGTTTAACTTCCTTTCCCTCCCAATTCCTAACTATCTACTAATAAAATGTTGGTTATTCCTATGAAGAAGAAATGATACTCATCACCCAATTATGAAAAAAAATTAGGCATATTATAAGGTATAATGATTTGATCAGTATTTAACCCCTGTTTCATGAAAGATTATTATAACATAATTTACAATTAAAGAGATGGAATTTAAACATTAAAAAATATTATGACAAACATGTTAATTTGGAGTTGATATTTTCTAACCATAATGAAGATTTATAGATGGGTTGTATGAGATATCTCATAGAATGCTTCCACATTGCATGTCCGTAAGGATATACTCCTATCATGACATTCATTACTCAAGGGTATCAAAGTCATAAAAAGTTGTCTGGAATGAAAGAAAAATCTTCATTAATAAAGAGAGAATATTTTCCCCACACCAGATATGGTTGAACATTTGCGACCATCCTATGAAATACATTAGTTTGTCAAAGTGTGTGTCTTGAATAAGGGATATTTTTTGGCATCGAGTGGGGTGGTTTTATAAAATCCTACATCCATTTTTTAAGGGAAAACTATTTCGTGTGTTGGACATGAATGTATATATTGGTGCAAAATACTAACTACAAAACTGACAAATACATATTTTACCGATGCCATTATTTTGTGAGTTGACAAATATTTTACTTTTTGGTCGATTGAATTCTTAAAATAAGATAAACATGAAAAGTTAATGGAAATAAAAATAACAAATTTATGAAAAATATATGTGATCGTACACAATTATTGAATGGGAAATTCTCCAATGGGATACATGTTAGAGCTAACTAAGATTTCTATATTAAGTACTAATAAAATCAATTAAACAAGTATCAATTGTGAGGAAGAGGAGAAATTTTCTTAACCAATATTTTTGATACATGTAATATAGTCCTAGATGGGTGAGTACGATGCAGAACCAGTGCCTTTAGCAACCTACTCAACATCCAACAAAGATATAGAGTTCAAGTATCTCTCTCTCTCTCTCTCTCTCTATATATATATATATATATATATATATATATATAGTAAGTCTAGAATACACTCAATGTATACAATTTGCAATACACTCATGTTATTTTCCATCATGCCATAATTCTTTTGAAAAATATAAACCATTGATCTTCTTATATACCTTAAAATTGCCTGAATATAAAATTTGAGATTTTTTGGACACTTATAGGTCATTCATCTAGAGACAACAAAAATAATACACTTGAAATTAGTTATGTATGTCGATTTTTTGGACCATTGTTGAGAGACTGAAAGACATCCAAATTAGCTAAAATTTTCCAAGTAGCCTATGTTTATGATAACAATGAAAATCAACAGTTTCGATTTTCCTAATAATTGGCCTTGATATCTAAACACCACTTGATTGTACGGTACAATCTATATGTGTTTTCTAACCTGACTCTCTCTCTCTCTTTGTATTATATATATACACATATATAGATAGACACATACACACACACAAACACACACACACATGTATCTGTATATATATTTTTTCCTCAACACACAAAGCTTGCTGGTGGTTCTTTGAACCATGAGAACGTACAAAAGGAAACTAGAAATATTCACTTTGGTGAAATTAATCTAGAACTATGTGATAATGGGCTTTCAAGATGACACTCAACGAATCTTTTTTCTTCAATTCCTCACTACCAATAAGCACCTCAATACATTTATATCACTACAAGAACAATGTTGGTAAATAAATTTTTTTATGAAGTTTCATATTGTGGAGGTGGTTTATGTCTTTAATGGTTGGTGTACAGATAAACATCCTCTTTTCATAGAAAAGGTTGCATAAATGACTTATTTCAATTTTTACCTCCAAGGTTGGGATTCCAACCATCTAAGAAGGAATATTTTGATGTTGCAAATCAAACTATACCATCTCTACATAAAATCTAGAGTTGTATTAAATAATTAAATGCATAAGTTAGTTTAGATGTGTGTTAATTCTTATCTATATATGTGTGTTAATGTTCAACAACATGTAGTAATTCCATGATTTTATCCATTCTAATCAGAAGGTTGAGAAACTTGAATAAATTCCAATTTTTTTTTTAATATGTTTTGAGGTGAGAAACCTTCCTACATGTGCAAACATAGTCCTAGGGAAGTACTCAATTAACATGAAGTTATAGAATGTCTATTTGGAAGTAAGTGTTTGTTCTAATTGAATATCATCTTAAGTATACCAATTCAAGTAATTTCATCCATGCATTACATGAATAATTTGGGGAAATATTAGATGATATATATTTATACTTCCACTATGCAGTATACAAAATTTCCATCGCATATAAGTGCAAATTAATAAGAATACTTTATTGGAAACTATTAGTATAATTTTTTTTATGTTCTAAATCTATATATGAACAATGAGCAACACCACATAAGAAAATTGGATATAATTACATGATAAATTTGAAGTATATATCTCATTGATAGTGAGATATATGAATAATGTCATGAAGGTAAACACTAAAGATAATTTAAAATAAAAAAGTAAATGCATTACATGTGGACCTTGCTAGACTTATCAGAACTGAGTTAAATCTATTGGGGTAGTTATAGATGACTCGTATCAAGTGGGGAAGACCAATAATTAGTCATAGTTAATAGAGAGAGACCTTTTTCATTTTCCTAGTGGGGATAGGTTAAAGTATCTTCATCTAGTTCTGAAGGTGAAACAATGTTGTTAGAAAGGACCTTTGTAGAAAAATCTAGCTTAAAAGGGTTCAACTACATTTTTCTCCACTTAGTTCAAGAACCTAGATTGTAAGGACATGTTACTTATAGGTTAAGAATATAAATCTTGTTAGAGGAGATGAAATTGTGGATCAATTTGGCATCCATCTGGTAGTAAAAGTCTGCTACAATGAGTTCATCTCAATAACATTGAAAATTGTTTGAAGAAATTATTAAATGCAAAAGAGAAACATTAGAGAAATTACAAAATACTAAGATGATAAAATGATTGTATTTATATAGTGTGTTTTTGCTTCATACTATACGAATTCCCATGAGTTTCATTATTATGAACACATAGAAGCAAGATAAAAATTCATGTGATAAAATGATTAGGAATTTATGAAAATTCAAAATATTTCATTGATGTAATAAGTTTATAATCTTTTGTTAGTGACAATTCATTAGTCATTGAATAATCTATGTATAATCTTTTCTTAGCGATGATTATATTTTTAATATATATAGAATGACTATTTTTTGTTGTGGTTTCTACTTGATGCATCAATGTACAAGTTGTTATTCCCAACACCTATTTGATTTTCTTAATCAAGAATCTCACCCATTAAAAAGTTATGCAAGAATGATAATAGTTCAAATTACTAGGAGTAGGATTTTGAATGGTTGGATTGGGTAATGATCTACCTATACTTTACACACATCCACTAGAGGATCCTAATACAGGATGGGGTTCCATGCCCCCAAAAAGTTTTGAAAAATATTTAATACTTTGTTTCACATTAATATGTTATACTATGCCATGACACTCCAAGATTGCTATGTATTGTAGAACTATACATAATAATTATGGATAATATCTTTTCTGAATAAGAGTATAATTCTATATTGTAATTACATAGTTAAATTATTTGATATATGTGATTTATAAAGAATCATTCCCCCTTTCCAACAAGAAAGGGACTCTTGTTTAAAAATAAAGCATAAATGATGTTAGATGTGAAGTAAATCCTTTAACATCTCAAGAAACACTGTTCAAGATAGAGTCTTATGTAAATCCTAGGGTCAAGTAGGGAAGATATAGTTGTACATGAGACCTGAGGCCCAACGAGCTAGAAGAAGAGCAATCCATTTGTACCTGAGGCCCAAGGAGCTAGGAGAAGATCACTCCATATGTATGTATACCCTAGATACCCTAAAGGAATGACCAAGTCCCATGATGCATGAGAAATACAAAAAGAATTGAAAGATTTTCATGCCCTAAGGGAGGTTGTTCCCAAACTCAAGGGCCCTCATAAATCATTTTTCCATTGGGTTCATGACATTAAAAACATCACTAGAGTTAGAAGAATTTTCATATATGAGTATTCATTTGTTCAACATGATGCCACCTTGCTTCAAAAAAATAAGATGATTTATGGACTCTCCGTCTCTACACTAGAAATGAGGTGGACTTGTATTTGGACTAAAACCACATATATATTTCATGTTAGTGTAGGTGCGTCAGAAGGGGTAGCTATGTGTAATACACAAAATTTGTGATGAATATCATGATCATGAATTAATGATATGATAGAATGTATAGAGGTATTAACCATATTATAGATATTGTTAAATGATATCTCTTTTTCATGAGGAATACCTAAGTGACAAATGTAGTTATGAAATGGTTAAACAATGCAATTAATAAGGAGGTGGGACCATATATAAAATTGTCCCAGTTCCCGCCTCAATTTGCATATATGATCACCATAATTAAGGTTGATTACAAGTTAAATAAAACCTTTACAATATGGGTTGTTATCCTAAAAGTGCATGTGAAACCCCCTTTTGGTTTGGTAACATAATACAACAAAGAAACTTGAGTTCATTATCATCTTGAAAAAATAGCATCATTGGTAATTTGACTTATGTTTTTATATTTTCACTTGTGTGTGGATGCATATGATATAAGTGAGATATGCAATGCAATGCGAGGATTGGCCTAAAATGCATACTCCTTGGACATGAGGAAAACTAGTTTGGGATGGATATAGATTTCTATGGTTGAATCCAAGAGGAGTATCCAATGACTTAGAGTCTCATGCTTCAAGAAAGGAGAAACCTATATTTGACAAAATTGTTCCTCTAATGTATATATACACTCTATAGAATGTGAGGTAAGGGTTAAGGTCCTCATGATAATACAAACCCATACCATACATATAAGATGTAATTTTGATATATGAGTTTGAATATGAGGAAGTGTTTAGATCATAGATTGCATGATCATTGTATTTAATGCTTAATATCAAGTAAAATAGATTATAATGAACCTATGATGATAATTTATTATTAGTCATTGATATTTTTGGAGGAAACTCTAAAGTACACAAGAATCAAATGTAAGCACTTCAAACGATAACATCTTAGAATTATATTGATGATGACCCTCAAAATCACCCTGAATTTAATTATATTGAATTTGAGGATGAACTTTATATTAAGGTGGGGTTAATGCCATATTCTCACTTTTTATAATAATTTCCAATATGATCTTTGATGGATAATCAATAAAAACCAAATAGTACAGCTTAAACTTATTCTTTAATGTGCGATGCTAGGGTTTAATGGATCCGGAGGTCGTAGAGGCGACAATGGAGGAAGGGACCAAGGTCACCTTCATTGCCCCCTAGAAGCACAAACAATGACATTAAGACAATATATTGATCATCCCACATCGGTCAACCAGAGCATTGGCACTGAATCACCATAGAAAACTACAAAAGACTCCCATGAACAAGTGAACATGGATGAAGATATGAATGGAATGGCAGATGCCTCATTGGAACCGAAGAAGACTTACAAGCAAGCATCAGTTGGGAAAGACCAAGGACTACTCTCGTACATCAATCCCATATCACCAGATCTTCTATTTGGGTCAGGCATGCAAGTTGAACTAAGTGGAGTCCTCCCACTCTTCTCAGTCAGGAATGAGACCATCAAACCACTTCAAGAACCATGACAACACACCATGATTGTTAAGGCTATAGGAATCAACGTTGGCTTTTAGGCATTTGTCCACAAGATTAGCATCCTAGGGTAACCTACGTCACAATTCAGGGTGATTGACCTTGAAAACTGTTCACTTGAGTGTTATACATTTTCCATATTTTGATAATGAATTAACCATTCCATTCATATGTATCTAATATGTTTGTTTAAGATTTTTTAGGCTTTAGGTACATGAAAATGATCAAATTACACAAGCCCTATAGCCTGTGCAAGTTCAAGTCAAAAGCAATGCAAGTGTGCAATTTTGGAAATCACTCCAAACTACCTTAGATTAATTTTGTAATCACTAGTATTGATGATATGACTTGTAATGTAACATCCCTGACCTGGGTTATGAATCAACCCTAGGTGTTTTGCCTAAATATGTAATTAAATCTTTGTGATTAACTCTGAGCATGTAATTAAGTTTCTCAGAAACATATATTTCAATATTTGCTCCTTTTTATTTAAAGTTGTAGCATTGTTTTGATATACAGGGACCTATGTGCAATTTACCCAGTTGAAAGGGTTAGCTTGCAATTTGAACATGATGAGATGTTCCTCTGATGTTGAGACATCATGAGAAATCTTTTTGGCAAAGTTTGAGGGATTTCCCAAGCTAGGGCACCAAGGTGCAGCTGTGGAAGCAATCCCGGTGCTTGAAACCTTAATTTGGGGTAAAATGCAATTTACCCAAATTAAGGGATGCAATTTGTAAAATATATCATCTAATGTATCTTTCTATATTCTTGCCATCATTTAGAGAAGAAATGATGAGGAGGTCACCTCAATTGAATTATCAAGTTATGAAATATACCTAGTGATTGAATAATCAGGGTATATGTACAATATCCCTTTTATGTATGTACCTTAGTATTAGATTAATCTTCTTTGCACTCTTTTTCTAGACCTTAAGAGAAGTTTTGTCCTTAGAATAAAGAGGAAGGGACGAGCAAGTAATGAAGGAAGGACCTAGTTGGATTTATGGGAAACTTATGGGCCTTTAATGAAACCTCACCCATGTATATATACACTTTACCTCTCAAGCAAAGGAACCTTTCCTTCGTGCATATCACTGTTTCCCCTTGCTTGGCCGACTAAGGACTGTCTTGGAGCTCAAAGAGGAACGACCAAGGGTGCAAGGTAGGTTTGAATCCCTCTTCTTGCCTAATTCCATGGTTAGAACTCGAGTTCAAGGTCAATTTGGTGACTAACTCACAAAACCCTATCTTTCTAGCCATCTCTTTTCGTTTTTCCTTTGAGTTTTCACCTTGGCCAACCTGTGGGAACTCAAGGACGCCATTAGAGCTTGGAGCTTGAAAGCTTGGAGCTCAAGGAGCAAGCTTTAGGCGGGTTTTATAACTCTAAACCCATGCTTTACTATATACATCTCTTATATGCGGTTAGATGATAGTTCTTCATGTTTCCCTACTTTTCTTTGCTATTTTGCAAGCAAATCCATGGGATATCAGTACTGTTATTGAGCTAGGAGATGAAGGCATGATTTACGAGAAAAACCCACCGCTTTTCACTTTCGTAAACGGTCCCAACAGTTTGCTCTCTCGGTCTCAGGACCGCGAGGTGAGCAAATGGTCTCTGGACCGCGAGAGGGAAAACGGTCTTGAAGACCGTTTGGACCCGTTGACCGAGCATGGAACGTATAATACTAATTATATAGGATAATCACCCTCAAAATTTGAGAGGCTAACTCCAAAGGAATCGGCAGATATGACCTTTTTAAGTAACAACTTTAATTGAATTTATTCCTGATTTTCAAACGGTCTAAAATTGCCTTTTTGGGCAAACGGTCTCAAGACCGTGTAAGGTCGTTGACCAAGCGTTGACCATATGAAATTACTGTTCAACATTATGTTAATTAACAACTCACCAAGTTTAATGGTCTAATTCCAAACGAGCTAAGAGTTGAAGGGTGATTACTAGGGCTAACCCTAGATGAAATCAGTACTGAAATTATGGTGGTATAATTAGGGTTTTTAGGGTTGATTGACCTAAACGGTCTCAAGACCGTTTGGGGGTCATCCAAATGGTTTCAAGACCGCGAGGGCAATCAACCATGACCGTTTGGAGGTCTGGGGTCAAGAATAGTTGACCAATTGAAGGTACATTTATACCAAATTATATTGCAATTAAATATTGATAGGATCATCAACTCAATAGGTCAGACCTTGATGAATTTGCACTAGAATCCAAAATTGGATGGGCAAACGGTCTCAAGACCGTTTGGAACTCATCCAAACGGTCTCAAGACCGAGGGGACAATCACCCAAGACCGTTTGAAGGTCTAGGGTTAAGCTAATTTGATCAATTGAGGACCCAATTTCAATAAGTTATCAAATTGATTAAAATACTGATTTTGTGACTCAATCATGGTTCAACCCCTATCAAATCACATTAGATCTTGATGAAATCTTGGGCAAACGGTCTCAAGACCATGTGGGGTCCACCCACATGATCCCAATACCGTTTGGGCCAAGTTTGGGCCCAATTGGAGCTCAATTGAAGGGTTCAACCTTGTGTTGATACACATTGTTGAGTGTTGATGGGTGAACATTGATAGACCCTAATTGAATCGAATCCAACCCTAATTGGTCAACAATTGAGGGTCAATTGAATGACCAATTGGCTAAGCATAATATTAATTGACCCAATCCATAAGTGGTCACCATGGCTTTGACCTTTTGAGGGCTTCAACATGAGTTGACATTATCGGTTGTATCATTGAATCTTGTTGATGGTCCAAGTGGTTGAGACCACGTGAGCCTCGCGGTCTCAAGACCGTGAGATGGCTCGCGATCTCAGGACCGTGAGAGGCTCGTGGTCTCAAGACCGAGAGAGGGCTCACGGTCTCAAGACCGTGAGGGGCCTCGCATTCCTGAGGTCAAAGGTGGGCAAACGGTCCACACCATCCTCGCGGTCTTGAAATCAAATAAAGGCTCGCGGTCTTGAAGAAGGTTGAGAGGGCTCGCGGTCTTGGAAGAGGTTGAGGGCTCACGGTCCTAAGGTCAAAGATGGCTAAACGGTCAACTCACCCTCGCGGTCCTGAAAGTCACATTGGTTAAAAGGTCAACTCAACCAATGGGTCTCAAATCGATTGAGGGTTGATGGTTGAGATCGATCAAGATAATTCAAGGTTGACTTCATTCAATCAATTGATAATATAAATAGTTCAATGATGCCCTAATCTAAAACCTAATGATAACCTAGGATATTAAGGGTTTAATTGACTAAGGTTTTGACCATGATGATGATCAATGGGGTGAATTACCAAAATACCCCTGAAGGGTCAATTGAGTAATACCTTGCTCGATTCAAACTCTAATTACATGAGAATGATGTTTTTAACCATAATGATTCCATCCAACTTGATCTAGTCTAATGTTATCATCAATCACTAATATGAAGAAAGAGAAAGTAATCTAGAGAGAGAAAGTACTCTAGAGAGAGAAAGTACCCTAGAGAGAGAAAGTAACCCTAATTGGATGGAAACTTAAGAGAAGCATCTTCAATGCACATGAATGTGTATAATTAGGGTATGATTCACCTGTGTGAAGTCATAGAAACCCTAATTATGATAAATGATGAACCTTTAACTAATCTGAGAGCATCAATGATGATGTTACTCATACATGATGATGATATAAGATCAACTCACCTTAATGTGAATAGTAAACCCTAATTCAAGGGTGATGACATGTAATGTGAATAGTAAACCCTAATTCAAGGGTGATGATATGTAATGTGAATAGTAAACCCTAATTCAAGGGTAAAGGCATACAAATAAGTATTAAAATCCAATTGATGAGAATCGGAGGATTTAACTCTTATGACAAGAGTGGAAAGTATATTCCTTATTTTGTATTACCTTTATCAGTTGAATTAACCATGCAGGTTCTGATATGAAGGTGATCATATCAAGGTATGGATGTTGATGTTATATTCATTGAAGGCATGTTGTTAGCCTTATGAATAAGAAAAGGAACTTGATGCCTTGTCAATGGCATCCCATAATGATAATGGGCTGTGAGAGCCATGAATACCATCAAAAGTCATGCTTTAGAGATGACTTCTGATGAGTATGATGAGAAATTATGGTTGATATGAGTTAGGCCTGCTACATTTAGTATTCTTCTATTATAGCTGTTATGCTACTGTTATTGTTTTAAGAACAATGTATGTTGTTAAAGAATACTAAATGTACCTAACTAATCAAGTATAAAGTAGAGCCCTGATCATATATCCATCATTGTCAGAGATTAAGTGATGGTGAAACAGGTCTTCCTTAGGGAACTCCTGGAGCACATACTTTTGAGTATGTGGGGTACATGGATGTGTAGAACCTTACATCCTAGTGTAGGAAAGTGATGTAGATGTGTAATCCATCCATCCTCCACTACAATTCCATACCGTATCAGTGGTAGGTAAACATGAAACCTCCTGATGACGAAGAAAACACAAATATCCGTATCAGTGGAGATAAACATGAAATCTCCTGATGATGAAGAGAGTACAGAACGCCACTGTGACTCTAGAATAGCGAAGGACCAGTTTACCCTGGTGAGCTATAGTAGTAGAGACACGAGATGTCCTACAAGTGATCCTCTTACTGACTGAGGAAGGTGAAGGTCATGAGAATCCGGCTCTCTTAATGACCTATGTATGATACTGATGTGACTTCACAGTGATCAGTTGGAGTATGAGTGGTATACCTCATCTCCACAGGGCATAATGTTGTTTGAAAAACATAATCAACCACGTAGTATACTTGTTAGAGATAACTCCAAGTTAGTTGATTGATGTTACAATGTAATAGTGCTTATATTTCTTCATACCTCATAAATGTTGAGTTCTTGGTTATAGCTGCAATTGTTATCTAATACTTTGAAGGCTTTACTGCTTAAGATATTCTTGAATGGTATATTAAAGCTTCTGGCTGAGAGTTATAACTCTCGCTGGGACAATTATGTAAAATTGTCTCACCCCGTAGACTTCAACTTTTTAGGTGGACGTCGGAGACGTTGGAACCATCCTACAGGTGACCAGTCTCAGCAGCAGCAGCACCAGGAGCAGCAGTAATCTCAGGCGGAGATTTAGTCTGCCATGTGGTGTAGTTAGAGTCAGTCCTATGTGTCCTCTGTACTCTCAGGTCTTGGAGTCTTGTGTTATGTGATCTTGAGATTTTGTATCGTGACGTATATAATTACTCAAGAAGTAATTATCCTGAGATGTAAACAAGTTTATCTCACTTTATGAAAGAAGTTTTTATGGATCCAAGCTCTTGTCTCGAAAAGTTTTAATTTCCCGTGATTTTTGTCTTCAGCTGATTATCAAATCGCTTCCGCTAAGTTTTAATCGTGTTTATGTCATGGTTTGGAGATCAGAGCCCACAATTAGTGGTATCAGAGCTCTAGGTCAGTTGAGTCTACAGAGGCATAGGACTTAGGATGTCGAGTCTATCTTTAGTACTCCTTCCTTATCTAATAGAATCTTCTGCTCCTCAGGAGGAGAAGATACCTAAGGATGTCAGAACATCATGATGAGTACGTGGCAGAGAGTAGTACTAGTGCACCTCGAGGTGGTGCAAGGGTTCCGAGGATAGAACAACCTGCACCTGAGTCGCCAAGAAGGCCACCCCAGTTTGACCCAGCTGACATGAGTAACCCAGCTGTACAGACGATGTTCGGGCAGTTCATGACTGCCATGACACATATAACGGATAGGATGCCCATTCCTGCACCTAGGGCACCTGTCCAGCCTGAAGCACAAGGTATCGGTAAGACATTCGAACGACTTCGTCGTGTCGGAGCTACCGAGTACTTCGGGACTGCCGACCCTGTAGATGCTAACTTATGGTTGATAGAGTTGGAGAAGGCTTTCAGGATTCTTATCATTCCGGAAGATGAGAAGGTTAGACATGCTGTCTATCTTCTCAAAGGCAGTGCTGGTCACTGGTGGAACATGGAAGAGCAGAAGAGACCTGGAGTAGAGTTCTCATGGGAAGAGTTTCGTCGGGAATTTATCAATAGATACTTTCCAAAGACCTTCCTAGATGAGAAGATCTCTCAGTTTGAGAAACTAAGGCAGGGTATGATGAACATTAGTGAATATGAAGCTAAGTTCATGGAGTTGTTGCGGTTCTGTCCGCACATGGCTTCTACGGATGAGGAAAGAATCAGAAGATTCGAGAAGGGTTTGAATTTTGATATGTCAACCCCTGTTTCTGCCTTAGAAAACAGAGAGAGATTCTCTACCTTCGTTGAGTCAGTCCGAAGGATAGAGAGATCTGTGGTTGAGAAGAGACAAACCCATAAAAGATATCCACAGTTCCAGGGTTCTTCATCTAGGGATTCCAAGAAACCTAGATTCTCTGCACCTAACCCTCCACCACCCAGATCGAGTTTTCAAACTCAATGGACACCAAGCAGAGGTAGAGGACGGAGTCAACCGCTTCAAGGGACGCACAGTTATGCATCTGTGTCAGTCACTGGACCACCTAGACCACAACAACAGGAGAGGAGTTGTTACAACTGTGGTAAGGTGGGACACTTGATGAAGGATTGTCGTTCTAGACCTGCTAGTGTGACACAACAACCTCTGAGACAGAATCAACAGAGATCTCAGAGCAGACAACATCAAGGAGCAGCTCGAGGACGTGGACAAGCGTCTCAAGCTGGATCATCAGCACCACCTCAACACCAGGCAACTGCGAGGTTCTATGCTATGAACCCACCTGAGGCAGTGGTCAATCCACGGGTAGTGGCAGGTCAGATGAAACTTTTATATTCTGATATGTCTACATCCTGTGTTGTATCCATTCTGATTGATCCGGGTGCTACGCACTCTTTCATCACTCGTGAAGTGATTCGTAACTGCAATGTGACTGTTAGTCATAGAGCAGATAGTTTGTTGTTAGAGACTCCGTTGAGTGGGTCTGCCGTTTTGCAGGAGGTATGTTCTCCCTGCATCCTCTTCTTTTCTGACCATCGCATTCAAGTGGACCTTATACCACTTGATATGCAAGGATTTGATATAATCCTTGGGATGGATACCTTAGAGAGGTATAGAGTTGTCTTGGATTGTGAATCCAAGTTGGCTGTGTTTGCTGATGAAAGCAACACATGGATCTTTCAAGGTGAAAGAAAGATTCTGCCCACCTGCCTTGTGTCAGCTATGGTTGCTGATAAGATGTTGAGGCAAGGATGTTATGCATTCTTAGCCCATGTGGTAGATGTTACCAAGGAAAGTTCTAATCCTGCTGAAGTTCCTGTAGTTAGGGAATTCGAAGATGTGTTTCCTGAAGAACTTCCTGGTATACCACCACCTCGAGAGATTGATTTTGAAATCAATCTGATTCCAGATACGAAACCCATAGCTCAGACTCCGTATAGAATGGCGCCTGCCGAGATGACAGAACTCAAGAAACAGCTTCAAGAGTTACTTGAGAGAGGTTTTATCCGACCGAGTACTTCACCTTGGGGTGCTCCGGTCTTGTTTGTTAAAAAGAAAGATGGGTCAATGCGGTTGTGAATCGACTACAGACAACTCAATAAAGTAACAATAAAGAATAAGTACCCTCTGCCGAGGATTGATGATCTCTTTGACCAGTTGCGTGGTGCAACAATCTTTTCAAAAATAGACTTGAGGTCTGGATATCATCAACTCCGTATTAAGGATAGTGACATATCCAAGTACGCCTTTAGGACAAGATATGGTCACTATGAGTTCACGGTGATGTCGTTTGGACTAACCAATGCACCAGCTGCATTTATGGAACTCATGAATAGAGTTTTTCGACCTTTCCTTGATCAGTGCGTTGTCATCTTCATAGATGACATTCTGATCTATAGTAAGGATGCTCAGCAACATGACCAGCATCTTCGCCAAGCTTTGACCTTGCTAAGAGAACATAAGCTGTATGCTAAGTTTAGCAAGTGTGAGTTTTGGCTATCGGAGGTATCTTTTCTTGTTCATGTGATATCTGCCTCGGGAATTCGTGTTGACCCTACGAAAGTAGAATCTGTTCTACAGTGGGAACAACCGAAGACACCGACGAAGATTCGAAGTTTCTTAGGGTTAGCTGGCTACTACCGAAGGTTCATTAAGAACTTCAGCTCTATAGCCTTACCTTTGACTAAGTTAACCAGGAAAGATGTTCCCTTTTCTTGGAGTGATAAGTGTCAACAGTCTTTCCAGTTGTTGTAGGAGAGGCTGACCAGTGCACCTGTACTTGTACTACCTGAACAAGGAAAAGGATATGTAGTTTTCTGTGATGCTTCCAAGAATGGACTAGGATGTGTGTTGATGCAGGATAAACAAGTAATTTCTTTTGCTTCCCGACAGCTTAAGAAACACGAGGAGAATTATCCGACACACGATCTAGAGTTAGCTACTGTGGTTCATGCCTTGAAAATCTGGAGACACTATCTCTACGGAGAAACATTCCAGATTTTCACAGACCACAAAAACCTTAAGTATATCTTCTCTCAGCATGAGCTCAACATGAGGCAACGTCGCTGGATGGAGTTACTCAAGGACTATGACTGTACAATTGATTACCATCCAGGCAAGGCCAATGTTGTTGCAGATGCCTTGAGTAGGAAATCAGCAACATCAACCATGAATAGAGCACAACTAAACTCTTTAGTATGCTCTAGGAGAGATATGCTTATCTCTTTAAGGCAAGACAATGTACAGTTGAAGGTGTCATTGTTAGCCGGTTTGTTAGCTGAGATGCATATTAAACCTACCCTTAGAGAGCAGATTAAGGAAGCACAGCAAGTGGATGCTGCAGTTCAACAGATTAGATCTGAGTATGGAAATGAGAAACAAGATGGTTTTCATGACTCAGAGGATCAAGTAACTTATTATAATGGAAGGATGATAGTGCCAGATGTGGACAACTTGAGAAAGTTAGTCCTGGAAGAAGCCCATTCTTCCATGTATGCTATGCATCCAGGGAGCACCAAGATGTATCGGAACTTGAAAGATCTGTACTGGTGGCCTGGAATGAAGAAGGATGTTGCAAGATTTGTTCTGAGATGTCCTGTGTGTCAGCAAGTTAAAGTTGAACACCAGAAGCCTGCAGGGACAATGCAACCTTTACCCATACCACAGTGGAAGTGGGACCATGGACTTTGTTGTTGGCCTACCCAGGACAAGCAAAGGACATGATTCCATTTGGGTAGTTGTTGATAGGTTGACTAAGACAACGCATTTCTTACCTGTCAAAGCAACCTATTCTGCTGAAAAGTTATCAGAGTTGTATGTTCAAGAGATAGTGCGTTTGCACGGAGTTCCTGTTACAATAGTTTCTGACAGAGGTCCTCAGTTTACGAGTCATTTTTGGGAACAGTTACACAGAGCCTTAGGCACCAAACTGAGGTTTAGTACGGCCTTTCATCCACAGACTGATGGACAGTTGGAAAGGACCATACAGACCTTAGAAGACCTGTTGAGAGCATGTGTTCTCCAGTTCACCGGAAGTTGGGATCTACACCTAAGCTTGATAGCGTTTGCCTATAACAATAGCTAACAACATAGTATTGATATGGCACCCTATGAAGCTTTGTATGGTAGACGTTGTAGATCACCCTTGTGTTGGTATGAAACTGGTGAACATCAGTTGTTAGGTCCTGACCTTGTGCAGCAGACCACAGAAAAGATTAAAGTAATACAACAAAAGATTAAGACTGCTCAGGATAGGCAGAAATCTTATGCTGACAAATGTCGTAGACCCTTAGAGTTCCAGGTTGGAGACAGAGTGTATCTCAAGGTCTCACCTTGGAAAGGAGTCCTCCATTTTGGAAGGAAAGGGAAGTTAGCTCCTAGATTTATGGGGTCTTATCCAATCATTAAACGGATTGGAAAGGTAGCATATAGACTAAAGCTGCCCCCAGAGTTACAGAGGTTACACCCTGTGTTCCACATTTCTATGCTGAAGAAATGTCACCCAGACACCGAGTCAGTTCTACAACCTATGGAGGTAGAATTGAATGATGATATATCCTATGAGGAGGGACCAATGTCAATCCTTGATAACAGAATTAAAAAGTTAAAGAAGAAAGATATAAGTCTTATGAAATTCCTCTGGAACCACCGTGGTGTTGAAGAAGCCGCTTGGGAATTAGAGAATGAGATGAGAAGGAAGTATCCTGCCCTTTTCTCTTAATATGTCTTATCGATTTCGGGGACAAAATCCTTGTAAGGGGTGGATAATTTATAACATCCCTGACCTGGGTTATGAATCAACCCTAGGTGTTTTGCCTAAATATGTAATTAAATCTTTGTGATTAACTCTGAGCATGTAATTAAGTTTCTCAGAAACATATATTTCAATATTTGCTCCTTTTTATTTAAAGTTGTAGCATTGTTTTGATATACAGGGACCTATGTGCAATTTACCCAGTTGAAAGGGTTAGCTTGCAATTTTCACATGATGAGATGTTCCTCTGATGTTGAGACATCATGAGAAATCTTTTTGGCAAAGTTTGAGGGATTTCCCAAGCTAGGGCACCAAGGTGCAGCTGTGGAAGCAATCCCGGTGCTTGAAACCTTAATTTGGGGTAAAATGCAATTTACCCAAATTAAGGGATGCAATTTGTAAAATATATCATCTAATGTATCTTTCTAGATTCTTGCCATCATTTAGAGAAGAAATGATGAGGAAGTCACCTCAATTGAATTATCAAGTTGTGAAATATACCTTGTGATTGAATAATCAGGGTATATGTACAATATCCCTTTTATGTATGTACCTTAGTATTAGATTAATCTTCTTTGCACTCTTTTTCTAAACCTTAAGATAAGTTTTGTCCTTAGAATAAAGAGGAAGGGACGAGCAAGTAATGAAGGAAGGACCTAGTTGGATTTATGGGAAACTTATGGGCCTTTAATGAAACCTCACCCATGTATATATACACTTTACCTCTCAAGCAAAGGAACCTTTCCTTCATGCATATCACTGTTTCCCCTTGCTTGGCCGACTAAGGACTGTCTTGGAGCTCAAATAGGAACGACCAAGGGTGCAAGGTAGGTTTGAATCCCTCTTCTTGCCTAATTCCATGGTTAGAACTCGAGTTCAAGGTCAATTTGGTGACTAACTCACGAAACCCTATCTTTCTAGCCATCTCTTTTCGTTTTTCCTTGGAGTTTTCACCTTGGCCAACCTGTGGGAACTCAAGGACGCCATTAGAGCTTGGAGCTTGAAATCTTGGAGCTCAAGGAGCAAGCTTTAGGCGGGTTTTATAACTCTAAACCCATGCTTTACTATATACATCTCTTATATGCGGTTAGATGATAGTTCTTCATGTTTCCCTACTTTTCTTTGCTATTTTGCAAGCAAATCCATGGGATATCCGTACTGTTCTTGAGCTAGGAGATGAAGGCGTGATTTCCGAGAAAAACCCACCACTTTTCACTTTCGTAAACGGTCCCAACAGTTTGCTCTCTCGGTCTCAGGACCGCGAGGTGAGCAAACGGTCTCTGGACCGCGAGAGGGAAAACGGTCTTCACGACCGTTTGGACCCGTTGACCGAGCGTGGACCGTATAAGAAATCTGTGCCTAATTATATAGGCTAATCACCCTCAAAATTTGAGAGGCTAACTTCAAAGGAATCGGGAGATATGACCTTTTTAAGTAACAACTGTAATTGAATTTATTCCTGATTTTCAAACGGTCTGAAATTTCCTTTTTGGGCAAACAGTCTCAAGACCATGTAAGGTTGTTGACCAAGCGTTGACCATATGAAATTACTGTTCAAAATTATGTTACTTAACAACTCACCAAGTTTAATGGTCTAATTCCAAACGATCTAAGAGTTGAAGGGTGATTACTAGGGCTAACCCTAGATGAAATCAGTACTGAAATTATGGTGGTATAATTAGGGTTTTTAGGGTTGATTGACCTAAACGGTCTCAAGACCGTTTGGGGGTCATCCAAACGGTCTCAAGACCGCGAGGGAAATCAACCATGACCGTTTGTAGGTCTGGGGTCAAGAATAGTTGACCAATTGAAGGTACATTTATACCAAATTATATTGCAATTAAATATTGATAGGATCATCAACTCAATAGGTCAGACCTTGATGAATTTGCACTAGAATCCAAAATTGGATGGGCAAACGGTCTCAAGACCATTTGGAACTCATCCAAACGGTCTCAAGACCGAGAGGACAATCACCCAAGACCGTTGGAAGGTCTAGGGTTAAGCTAATTTGATCAATTGAGGACCCAATTTCAATAAGTTATCAAATTAATTAAAATACTGATTTTGTGACTCAATCATGGTTCAACCCCTATCAAATCACATTAGATCTTGATGAAATCTTGGGAAAACGGTCTCAAGACCATGTGGGGTCCACCCACATGATCCCAAGACCGTTTGGGCCAAGTTTGGACCCAATTGGAGCTCAATTGAAGGGTTCAACCTTGTGTTGATACACATTGTTGAGTGTTGATGGGTGAACATTGATAGACCCTAATTGAATCGACTCCAACCCTAATTGGTCAACAATTGAGGGTCAATTGAATGACCAATTGGCTAAGCATAATCTTAATTGACCCAATCCATAAGTGGTCACCATGGATTTGACCTTTTGAGGGCTTCAACATGAGTTGACATTATCGGTTGTATCATTGAATCTTGTTGATGGTCCAAGTGGTTGAGACCACGTGAGCCTCGCGGTCTCAAGACTGTGAGATGGCTCGTGGTCTCAAGACCGTGAAAGGCTCACGGTCTCAAGACCAAGAGAGGGCTCACGGTCTCAAGACCGTGAGGGGCCTCGCGGTCCTGAGGTCAAAGGTCGGCAAACGGTCCACACCATCCTCGCGGTCTTGAAATCAAATAAAGGCTCGCGGTCTTGAAGAAGGTTGAGAGGGCTCGCGGTCTTGGAAGAGGTTGAGGGCTCGCGGTCCTAAGGTCAAAGATGGATAAACGGTCAACTCACCCTCGCGGTCCTGAAAGTCACATTGGTTAAAAGGTCAACTCAACCAATGGGTCTCAAATCGATTGAGGGTTGATGGTTGAGATCGATCAAGATAATTCAAGGTTGACTTCATTCAATCAATTGATAATATAAATAGTTCAATGATGCCCTAATCTAAAACCTAATGATAACCTAGGATATTAAGGGGTTAATTGACTAAGGTTTTGACCATGATGATGATCAATGGGGTGAATTACCAAAATACCCCTGAAGGGTCAATTGAGTAATACCTTGCTCGATTCAAACTCTAATTACATGAGAATGATGTTTTTAACCATAATGATTCCATTCAACTTGATCTAGTCTAATGTTATCATCAATCACTAATGTGAAGAAAGAGAAAGTATTCTAGAGAGAGAAAGTACTCTAGAGAGAGAAAGTACCCTAGAGAGAGAAAGTAACCCTAATTGGATGGAAACTTAAGAGAAGCATCTTCAATGCACATGAATGTGTATAATTAGGGTATGATTCACCTGTGTGAAGTCATAGAAACCCTAATTATGATAAATGATGAACCTTTAACTAATCTGAGAGCATCAATGATGATGTTACTCATACATGATGATGATATAAGATCAACTCACCTTAATGTGAATAGTAAACCCTAATTAAAGGGTGATGACATGTAATGTGAATAGTAAACCCTAATTCAAGGGTGATGATATGTAATGTGAATAGTAAACCCTAATTCAAGGGTAAAGGCATACAAATAAGTATTAAACTCCAATTGATGAGAATCAGAGGATTTAACTCTTATGACAAGAGTGGAAAGTATATTCCTTATTTTGTATTACCTTTATCAGTTGAATTAACCATGCAGGTTCTGATATGAAGGTGATCATATCCAGGTATGGATGTTGATGTTATATTCATTGAAGGCATGTTGTTAGCCTTATGAATAAGAAAAGGAACTTGATGCCTTGTCAATGGCATCCCATAATGATAATGGGCTGTGAGAGCCATGAATACCATCAAAAGTCATGCTTTAGAGATGACTTGTGATGAGTATGATGAGAAATTATGGTTGATATGAGTTAGGCCTGCTACATTTAGTATTCTTCTGTTATAGCTATTATGCTACTATTATTGTTTGAAGAACAATGTATGTTGTTAAAGAATACTGAATGTACCTAACTAATCAAGTATAAAGTAGAGCCCTGATCATAGATCCATCATTGTCAGAGATTAAGTGATGGTGAAACAGGTCTTCCTCAGGGAATTCCTGGAGCACATACTTTTGAGTATGTGGGGTACATGGATGTGTAGAACCTTACATCCTAGTGTAGGAAAGTGATGTAGATGTGTAATCCATCCATCCTCCACTACAATTCCATACCGTATCAGTGGTAGGTAAACATGAAACCTCCTGATGACGAAGAAAACACAGATATCCGTATCAGTGGAGATAAACATGAAATCTCCTGATGACGAAGAGAGTACAGAATGCCAGTGTGACTCTAGAATAGCGAAGGACCAGTTTACCCTGGTGAGCTATAGTAGTAGAGACACGAGATGTCCTACAAGTGATCCTCTTACTGACTGAGGAAGGTGAAGGTCATGAGAATCCGACTCTCTTAATGACCTATGTATGATACCGATGTGACTTCGCAACGATCAGTTGGAGTATGAGTGGTATACCTCATCTCCACAGGGCATAATTTTGTTTGAAAAACATAATCAACCACGTAGTATACTTGTTAGAGATAACTCCAAGTTAGTTTATTGATGTTACACTGTAATAGTGCTTATATTTCTTCATACCTCATAAATGTTCTTGGTTATAGTTGCAACTGTTATCTAATACTTTGAAGGCTTTACTGCTTAAGATATTCTTGAATGGTATATTAAAGCTTCTGGCTGAGAGTTATAACTCTCGCTGGGACAATTATGTAAAATTGTCTCACCCCGTAGACTTCAACTTTGTAGGTGGACGTCGGAGACGAAGGAACCAGCCTACAGGTGACCAGTCTCAGCAACAGCAGCACCAGGAGCAGCAGTAATCTCAGGTGGAGATTTAGTCTGCCATGTGGTGTAGTTAGAGTCAGTCCTATGTGTCCTCTGTACTCTCAGGTCTTGGAGTCTTGTGTTATGTGATCTTGAGATTTTGTATCTTGATGTATATAATTACTCAAGAAGTAATTATCCTGAGATGTAAACAAGTTTATCTCACTTTATGAAAGAAGTTTTTATGGATCCAAGCTCTTGTCTCGAAAAGTTTTAATTTCCTGTGATTTTTGTCTTCAGCTGATTATCGAATTGCTTCCGCTAAGTTTTAATCGTGTTTATGTCATGGTTTGGAGATCAGAGCCCACATGTAACTAAGATGAGAAAAAATCAAGGACACTTAATTCCAATGTTTGGTCACTCAAAATTAGTTTTGAAAAATTTGTCACAACAACTTTGTCGATCGAGTTTGAATCTTGACCAATCCGTGATGGAGTTTTGGAAATGGATCAATTGATCAAGTTGTACATTCATATAACTCGACCAACCGAATCACTTACCAAAATTGATTTTGACTCATCGGTTGAGTTTCCTAGAACAAACTCGACTGATAGTTTGAAAATTAGCTTTGTTGGTTAGTGGATCAATTGAGTTATCTATATTGAAACTCGAATAAATGTACTCTATAGAAAAAATAGAAAAAATGATTCTAACCATTGGAGAGTTGTTAGAATGAAAATAGATCCATTGCAAGTTGTAAAACAACTATTTTTATTTCTTAAGTGATCCCACACTCAAAGGAACACCCCCATCTATAAATAGGACATCTTGGAGTTCATTCCATGGTTTCTCATTCATGCTATCCTTGGTCCTTGCTATAGTTGAGTGTTTTACAACCCTTTGATCCCCTTTATCTCTCTCATTTACAAAGCATTTCGTTATCCTGAGTGAGTTGGGCATGTTGTAAGAGAGCAACCTCCATGTTATCTTGTAAAGCTATCATTCCTTCCATCTTCCCAATCCCATTTCTCAAAGAGCAAAGGTTGAAGTGAGCTTCTCTAACTGAAGTTGAAGCTATTGTTCTTCTTCAAGGTTGAAGGAGTGAAGATTTTCTCCAAGTGAAGGAGAAGGGTAAGGTGAACATTCAATAAGAATGCGTAATTCCTTCAAGGATAAAGACTTGAAGGAAGTGTGGGTAAGTCCTTGTTGAAGGCTGAAGATATCTTGATCAAGTGGGTAAGTCCTTGTGTAGGTGAAAGACTCTTGTCTTAAATATGTAAAGCCCTTGGATTTATGGTGGTCTCCTCGTATCTCTTATGATGGAATATAAGTATACATGGGTTACAAAGTCCTGCAGGTTGACCACTCTAGGTAGTGGATTGACGGTCTCCTAGTTTAGAGATCGGAACCACTCTAACCACCTTGTCCAAATGTATGTTTTGATCGCTCTCATCCTTGCTATTCTTGGACTTCAAATTGTTCTTAAACACTTGGTTTCAATTGATATAATTTGAAGGTTTAACTATTCCTGTAAGAATTTTGAAGCTCTATTCACTCCCCCTAGAACCCTAGATCCAACAAGTGGTATCAGTGCAAGGATCTTCTCCGACAAATCTCCCACGAGGCAAGAAGATGGGTGAGAACCTACTTGGTTCACTCAACCTAGAGGGAGGCTTCTCCATGCGCCCCCGATCTTCAACGAAACCAACTTCCCCTATTAGAAGAGGTGGATGAAGCTCTACATTAAAGGGATGAAATTTGATATTTGGAAGGTGATTATTACACCCTACAAGGAGCCAACTGGTGATGTGTCAACATGGGATGAAGTTGCCCTAAAGAATGCCCAACTCAATGCCAAAGAAATTAGCATCCTCTATACAACCCTCACTCCAACCAAGTTCCACTGCATCTCCTCATGGGATATAGCCTATGAGATATGGGATAAGTTGTGCATCACTTATGAAGACACAAAGCAAGTGAAGGAGGAAAAGACCTACATATTGAATAAACTCCTATAGAACTTCAATTTGGGGAAGAAAGAAGTAGTTATCAACATGTACTCTAGACTCAACATCATCATAAATGTCCTAGGTGCTTTGGGACACACTTTGGATAGAGGATCAATGAACTTAAATATCTTGAGGTATCTAGCAAAGAGATGGTAGTCAAAGGTGACCTCCATTGAAAAAGTGAGAAGTCTTGGTGACATTCCAACTGAGGAGTTTATTGAGAATCTACAAGCTCATGAGCAAAGACTAGAGAAGAAAGAAGAGGAAGCCAAACAAGAAGAGAAGGAAGCAAGGAAGATCAAAGATAGTTCCTTAAAAGCTCAAGTGTAGGTTTTCATCCTTCAACAACAAATTTCTTGTCAGACCTCTCCCTCCTCCTCTAGTGAAGATGATGGCCCTAGTGAGCATGAAGTTAACTATTTCAAAGGAAATCAATTCAAAGGAAAGAAATCTTCTTCTTCTACTCTAAGGTGCTACAAGTGTGGTAAAAAAGGACACTACTAGAGTGAATGTCCTAAGGCAAGAAAGTCACACAAAATGAGCACCTCCAAGAAGGAAGAAGAGTATAAGAAAAATAGAAAGTACAAGAGGAAGGATAAGAAGGAGAGGAGACATAAAGACGTAGTTGATGTAGCTTGGGAAGCATCATCCTCTAGTATCTCAAGATTTGATGAAGATGGAGAGTGCAATCTTGCACTCATGGACTTACACATGAAGATATTGGCGAGGTAAGTGAGGTAAGATTGCATGAGTTAGCTAAAGAAACTCTTATTGATATGCTTATTTCTACCCATTCTTCCTATTCTAAATGTAAATCTAAGAAGTAGAGGTTAGGTAAAATCATTGATGACTTGTATGCTAAACTTGACATTCTTGTGCAAAATGAGAAAATTCATCTTGAGAGCATTGGTAACTTACAAGGCCAATTTCTTGATCTTGAGATCCAATACAATGGAGTTGAGGTAGAGAATGGTGTCTATTTTAAGAATGTTGAATCTCTTAAGGAAGATAACCAAAAGTGCCTAAGTGAGCTTGAAATAGTTAAAATTGAAAATGATAAATTCAAGCTTATTGTTGATGCTCGTAGAGATGATAAGGACGTTTATCTCAAAGAAATTCTATTGCTTAAATCTGAAAATGCTAGGTTGCTTGGTCAAGTTAATGATTTATCTTCTAGACACATTTTTCCTAGTAATGATGTTGCTACCATTTCTCTTGTAAAAGATTCTTATTTGACTAAAGACCTCTGTTTAGAGGCCAACCTTGTTCATGCTAGAGATGATCTTGCTAGTTTGTCTTCTACTGTTATATCTCTCACTGATGACAATCGTAGACTTAGAGCCTCTCTGCAGAAATTATTCAAAGGGAAAAACTGCCTAAATGAAATCCTTGACCATTCTACCAAAAAAAGTGATATTAGTGGTTTGGGAATTATAGGGGGAGAACATAAGGGCAAGAATAAAGACAAAGGTAAGAAAAATAGTAAGGAAACCTCCTTTATCATTAGAGAGTCTTCTGGGACTAAGAACCATATGATTTTCTCTCATTGCAAAAGTGATTATCGTTATTCTACTTATTGTCCTTATAAGCCTAAGGGGACCAACCCAAAGATGAAATGGGTCCCCAAGCTAACTCCAGATCCCAAAGTTTGAGTTGGGAATCAACACTCTCCTTTCTTGTAGGAAAAAGGAAAATGGATTGTTGATAGTGGTTGCACTAAGCATATGACAGGTGATATAAGCCATTTCAACAACTTCACAAAGAAGAAAGGAGGTGTGGTTATCTACGGGGACAACAAGAAAGGTAAGGTAAAATGTGAGGGTGATGTAGGTGAATCCTTGTGCATCAAGAATGCTCTTTTTTTGAACGACCTACATCACATTTTAATAAGTGTAATTCAATTATGTGTAATTGTTACCTTGTGTTATTTACTTCTTTTGAATGCTTCATTCTAGATTCCCTCACTTATCATGTCATATATAAGCGAACTAGAAATGGTAATCTTTATGTAATTATGCTTGACTCTATTAAGCCTACTGTTGGTAGATGGCTAGTATTCAATTCGAATGATATTTCTCTTTGGCATCATCTTCTTGGTCATAAATATGCATCAATTGAAGAAGTTGAGCAAAAAGGACTTGGTCAAGGGACTTCCCAAATTGTATTTTTAAAAGGATGAGGAATGCCAACCTTGTACCCAAGGAAAGTAGACCAAGTCCTCCTTCAAATCCAAAGCAGTCCTTGGTACCAAGAGTTCTCTTGAATTTCTCCATATGGTTCTATTTGGTCCTATGAGAACTCAATCACTTTGTGGTTCCAAGTATTGTCTTGTTCTTATCGATGATTTTTCTCAATATACTTGGACCTTATTTCTTGTTTCCAAGAGTGATACACTTGATGTTTTCTCTGGTTTTTGTAAATGAATTGAGAATACAGTCTCTTGCCAGATTGTTTCCATCCATATTGATCATGGGGGAGAATTTGAAAATGATCCTTTTGAATGTTTTTGTGAATAATCTGGATATGCACATAACTTCTCTTCACCTCGAACACCTCCACAAAATGGGGTTTTAGAGAGGAAGAACATGTCACTATAGGAAATATCTAGGACCATGCTTTTAGAGTATGACACTCCAAAGAAGTTTTGGGCGGAAGCCGTTAGTACATCATGTTTTGTACAAAAGCGGGTCTTTACACATCCTTCTTTGAAGAAAATCCCCTATGAGCTATGGAGTGGTAGGAAGCCTTCTATTGAGTACTTTCATGTTTTCAGATGTTCTTTTTTTTAACCCAAAAGATTCTCTCAACAATCTTGGATACATCACTACTAGCAAGGCTTATAGAGTGTTTAATGTTGATCTTGATAAAGTAGAAGAATATATTAATGTTAAGTTTGTTGAGACTAACCCCTCTATTAACAAATATAGCGTTCCAAATGATGATGTTGTAGGTGAGTTTATTCCTATCTTAAAAGAACTCAACATCACCCTAAAGGGAAAAGAGGTGACCACTCAAGAAGAAGACAAAGAGGAAGAGAAGAAGGATCCAAATCCCCACTTTGCAAAGAATCATCCTAAAGAGCTTATCTTAGGTGACACCTTTGAAAGAGTGAAGATGCGGGTTGCCTTAAAAAAAGAACAAGTAAACAATTCCTTCATTGCACAACTCGATCTAAAGAACGTTAAAGAAGCTCTTGGGGATGATGAATGGATCCTAGCCATGCAAGAATAATTGGAGCAATTCAAGAAGAATAGAGTGTGGACGCTAGTGCCAAAACCATGTGATAGAAAGATCATATTGGCACCAAGTGGGTCTACAATGACAATCTCAATGAAAGTGGCAAGGTGGTAAGGAACAAAGCAAGGTTAGTGTCTCAAGGCTACGATCAGTAGGAATGTATAGATTTTGATGAAACATATGAACATGTAGCTAGACTTGAATCTATTCGTATGTTGCTTTCTTTTGCTAGTTATAACAACTTTCTTCTTTATCAAATGGATGTTAAAAGTGTGTTTTTGAATGGTACAATTGAGGAGGAAGTGTATGTTACACAACCCGCAATCTTGGAACATGATAGTTTAACCAACCATGTCTATCTATTGCAAAAAGCTCTCTATGGACTCATACAAGCACCTCAAGGTTGGTATGAGAAATTAAAGAACTTTTTGTTATATCATGGGAATATCACGGGCAAAGTAAATTCTACCTTGTTTCTTAAACACACTTCTAACAATTTTCTTTTCATTCAAATTTATGTTGAAGATATCATTTTTGGTGGAACTAATCTTGATCTTTGCAAGGAGTTTAGTGATCTTATGCAGAGTGAGTTTAGGATGAGCATGATGGCTGAGCTTACATTCTTCCTTGACTTTCAAATCAAGAAAACTAAAGAGGGGAACTCCATCAACCAAGGCAATTATACAAGTGTGCTACTTAAGCACTTTGGGATGGAGATCACCAAGCTGATGGACACCCCCATGTCAAATACCGCCAAACTTGATAAAGATGAAGAAGGTGAGAAAGTGAATGAGAATCTCTATAGAGGCATGATTGGAAGTTTACTTTATGTAACTACCTCTAACTTGATATAATGTTTAATGTTGGCTTGTGTGCTCGCTTTCAATCAAACCCCAAGAAATCACATCTTATAGTTGTTAAGAGGATTTTAAGGTACTTAGCAAAAACTCAAAATTTTGGACTATGGTATCCCAAGTCAAGGAACTTTAATCTTATGTCTTATAGTGATGCGGATTATGTAGGATGTTTGATTGATAGAAAGTGCACAAGTGGCACTTGCTTCCTCCTAGGACCATGCTTGGTGTCTTAGTTCTCCAAGAAATAGAGCATTATGGCTTTATCAACTTCCGAGGATGAATACATTGCAGCCAAAAGTTGTTGTGCCCAGGTCCTATGGATGAAGCAAATGCTCCAAGACATTAACATTTAATTTTATGCTTCTACTATTTGTTGTGATAATACTAGTACAATCAATTTATCTTATAATCCTATATTGCATAGTAGAGACAAGCATATAGAGGCTCTACATCATTTTCTTTATGATCACATTTCAAAAAAGGATATCTATGTCACACATGTAGACACAGAAAATCTGTTGGTGGACATTTTCACTAAATCTCTAGCTAGACAACAAATTAATTTTATTAGATCTAAACTGCTCATAATTTCTTTGGATGAATCTGATATGCCTTCTAGTTAGTTTCCATCTATCCTATATGCTTTGCTCATGTCTTTGATCACCTTTGCGTGCTAAAGTGCTAAATTTTCATGTTCTTTTACCTTGTTTTCATTTGTTTTGGGTATCTTTCACAAATGCTTTCTTTATCACAAAATAGTACCCAACGATGAGTGATATGTTCCTAAGTATGTTTAAAATACAAAATGCACTAGAATAGTAAATTTAATTATCACTCAAGATGCTAGAAATTAATATTTCTAATTTTGGGGAAAACTATCTGTCGGCCGAGTTACAAATTCGACCGATAGGTGGCCGAGGGCTTTTTGAAAAAGACATTAGGTCAAGTTTCCATTTCTCAAAACTCGACCAATGGTCGGGCTGGTGCAAACATAAGTGTAGTTCAGTTAACTTTTCTTCCTCTCAACTAGAGAAAAATCGATCGGTTCACTCTCTAGCTCCCTCAAGCTCTCAACCCTAGCCCCGACCTTCCCTTTGCTAACCCTAACCTAACCTTGATTGACCTTCCTAGACCTCTTGCACATCATCCCTAGGTGTTTGGTCATGTTTTGGTGGTGTTGTCTATGTTTTTGATCTCTCTCTCTCCTCTTGTCTCGCCTCCATGGCTTCCAATAGGAGAAAGAGAGCTACCCCCTTTGGAGCACCATCCTCCTCCTCCAACTCGTGTCTTATACCCTTTGATGATACCTTTTTTTGTCTATAATGATGCTTTAAATAGGTACAAGGAGCTCCTTCCTAGGAACCCCTTTCCTTTCCATGCCTTATTTGAGCCATGCCCACTTAGACAAAAGGTTATAGATTAAGTTGTCGAGTTGTTGTATGACCATCACCTCTCTACCTTGAGTGTTGAGTGTGCATGCTATAACAATTCCATCTCAAGAACTAAATCCATTCACAAATTCTGTGCAAATTTGTAATGAGATTACGACACTCTTGTACCCCTACTAAATACTCAAGTCATTCTTATTTTCATGATTTCCAGGAAGAAAATCCAAGTCTCAGAGGATACCCTGAATGTCTTTTTCTCTGGTACTGAGGTAATTGACACTTGGAGGAAGGATTTGCGTGATTATTTTGACCTTCTTGACCCTGAGGCCTTCTACAAGAAATATGATATCACTCTCCCTAACATACATAAATTCTTAAAGATGCCTCAATTTCCCTATAGGAAGAATTCTACCCTTTCCTCCTCTGCCTTAGACCTAAAGAACCACATTCTAGTCATGGTAGGCAACTACAATATTCATCCAAAGAAAAATCAAATTGAAATTGGAGACAATACTATGGTGATTATGTTTTGTATCCTGAAGAACATTAGAGTCAAGTGTTCTCGCTATATTTTCCATCACATGACTTTCTTCGACTCTAGTAAGAACACCCGTGGTACCCACCCACCCTACCCAACCTTGATTTGTGCTCTTTTACAATCTGTCACTTGAAAGTCTCTTTTTCATGACCTTCATTACAAAACTGCTCGAAAAGGAGTTTGCATCAATGAGACCACAATTCAGAAGAGCTTGCCTACCCCTTCTTCTACCACACCTAGAGACTCCACCTCCACCGAGGCACCATCACCTCCTCATCCATCTCGACCTGCCCATGCTTGGTATAATGCATCAAATGAAACCCTCACGGGTTGCATGATGCACCAGTAGGCATATAACCTTTAGGTTCAGGAACATATGCATCAAGATCTCTATTCTATCATGTCTACCACATGAACATGTCATGTGCCCATCCTTACCCTATCTACCAACCCTACCTAGGAAGTGGTTATGCATCCTATGCATACATTCACTTTTACCAAGCCCCTCCACTTGCTACTTTTGTTTCTACACCCTCTACTATTGGTGGATCTACCCCTGGGGTGCTACCTCTCCCTACTGGTCTGATAGCTACCTTGATTACATGACTTGACACTTCTGCTTCTACTTTTACTAAAACCCAAGAGTTGCATGACCTTGGTATGTCTTGGGCTGAGTAGAATACCATGTGGCCTGGTCGTGGTTTCGGTCCTTCTGCCGATGAGATGCCTGACCAAGTTGATGAGGAGGCTACTATTTTTGATGAGGAGGTATCTGAAGATGATGGTGAGGATGGTTCAGATGGACCCAATGATGTCTTTGTTGGTGCATCTGGTGAAGAAGGTGAAGTTGCTGTCTCTACTGTGCCTTCAGATGGAGATGATGACTATGCGCCTTAAGATTTTGATGATTATGTTGATGATGATGTGGACATAGATAGCCTAGACATTTATTTTTCTTATATTTTAGTCTTTAGATGCTAATCATATATATCTTTGTAGACTATTTTGTACTAAAAACATCTTGGCACATTATCTGAGATGTACTATTTCAATCATCATGTTTCTTTCATCATTTTAGCTTGTAGTTGTTTTGAGGACATTCTTTCAGTGTTGTAATCTTAATCATGTGTACACTTACTCTTGATTGACTATATCTCATGAGTTGGTGCTATGTTTCCCATATTTTGATCATGAATTAGCTTGCTTGTCTCTCTCTCATCTCTGTTTGATGTGTGCTATGAGGTTGCATGATTTATATTGTGGATTGAATGTTTTTGTTGTGGTTCGAGAAAACCTATTTTTGTGGTCTTCTACCCCCTTAATTTTTAATTATGCCAAAAGGGGAGACAAATTCCATGCTTTGAAGCTCAACCATATTTCCTTTATTGTCTATGTGATCCTTTTCTGGTCTAATATATGTTTTATCACATGATTTCCTAAAGGACCATATAGTATATATGTTATAATGCTCTGTGTAGAAAGAATAACTATGTAGGTAAGAGTGAGCATAGATTGAGGGGGAGCAAATTCACATTTTTAAAATTACAAATCCCCCTACAATTCACAACACTAAGGTATAACTTTACATATACTTTTCAATATGTTGAGGAATGGCCTGTCATAGTCAAAAAGGGGAGAATGTTGAGTTGAGAGTTATACATTGTCCATATTTTAATAATGACATAACCATTCCATTCATATGTATCTAATATGCTTGTTTAAGATTGATTTTAGGCTTTAGGTACATGAAAAGGATCAAATTACATAGGCCCTAGCTTGTCCAAGTTCAAGTCAAAAGTGATGCAAGTGTGCAATTTGGGAAATCACTCCAAACCACCCTAGATTAATTTTGTAATCACATGTATTGATGATATGACTAGTAACTAAGATGAGAAAAAATCATGGACACTTAATTCCAATGTTTATTCACTCAAAAATCATTTTGAAAAAATTTTCACAACAACTTTATCGACCGAGTTTGAATCTCAACTGATCAATGATGAATTTGTGCAAATGGAAAAATTAGTCGAGTTGTACACTCACAAAACTCGACCGACCAACTCACTGAACAAAACTAATTTTGACTCATCGGTCAAGTTTCCCAGAACAAACTTGACTGATAGTTTGAAAATTAGCTTTGTCAATTAGTGGATCGATCAAGTTATCTTTATTGAAACTCGACTGAATCTATAGTTGAAAAACACAAAATAAGTGATTCTAACCATTGGAGAGTTGTTAGAAACAAAAATAGATCCATTGCAAGTTGTAAAATGGCTATTTTTCGTTCTTAAGTGATCCCACACTCAAAGGAACACCCCCATCTATAAATAGGACCTCTTGGAGTTCATTCTAAGGTTGTTCATTCATGCTATCCTTAGTCCTTGCTATAGTTGAGTGTGTTGCAACCCTTTGAGCCACTTTCTCTCTCTCATTTACAATGCATATCATGATCATGGGTGAGTTAGGCATGTTGTAAGAGAGCTACCTCCATGCTATCTTGAATAGCTCTCATTTCTTCCATCTTCCCAATCCCCTTTCTCAAAGAGGAAAGGTTGAAGTGAGCTTCTTCGAGTGAAGGTGAAGTTGTTGTTCTTTCTTCAAAGTTGAAGAAGGAGTGAAGACCTTCTCTAGGTGAAGGAGAAGGGCAAGGTGAAGATTCAAGAAGAGTGGGTAATTTCTTCAAGGCCAAAGACCTAATGCAAGTGTGGGTAAGTCCTTGTCGAAGGCTGAAGACATCTTGATCAAGTGGGTAATTCCTTGTATAGGTGAAAGACTCTTATCTTAAATAGGTAATCCCTTGGATGTATGGTGGTCTCCTTGAATCTCTTATGATGGAATATAAGTATATATGGTTTGTAAAGTCTTAGAGGTTGACCTATCTAGGTAGTGGATTAACGGTCTCCTAATTTAGAGATTGGAACCACTCTAACCACCTTATCCAAGTGTATGTTTTAATCTCTGTCATCCTTTTCTATGCTTGTTTAGAAAGGACTTCAAATTGTTATCAAGCATTTGGTTTCAATTGATATAATTTGAAGGTATATCTCTTCTTGTGAGAATTTTAAAGATCGATTCACCCCCCTCTAGAGCCCTAGATCCAACAAAAATGAATGGATTATCCAACCTAGTAACCAAATCGATTACAAGAAAGCAATGACTAGCATCCCCTGGATGATCTTTGGAATTAGTTGTCCATCCAGTCATGGACTCCCAACTTTAGCCCATCTTATCCTATTCCAAGGAAGTCAGGTAGTCTGGGTCCAGGTTGCAGACCTGACTGTATTCCTCCACTAAAAGCGACTTCTCAATCACATTGTCAACATGGTTGGAAAAACCATTAAGATTGATGCAAACACTCTTCATGGTAACAGTGGAAACTTTGCTCATATCATTGTCAAGGTGAATGTTGAAAAACCCCTCTTTCCCGCAATCTTCATCAATGGGGAGCACTTCCTCCTTGATATGAGAATCTCCTCCAAATATACATGCAATGTGGATGTCTACGCCATTCTTATCCATGTAATAACCAACACAATATAATGATCTTGCATCTACTTTAGCTCCAATCCCCATGCCTAGGTTAACTTATATGAAAACCGTTCATGCAAAGAAGCCTGAGTGTCTCTGCCCTCAAGCAAATGATGATGGGTCTAGGATAGAAACCAACAAAGATGTCCCTGAAAAACTCTTAGAGACTCACATGAACCAACCAAAACCAGTCTCAGAGGATGAGAGCTCAGCTAATGACGAGGATGACTGGGATACAGTTCTCAGCAAGAAAGCCATACGGAAGAACCACAAGCAAGAATTTGTTGAAGGTGCAGAAAAGAATGCCAACATGGGAACCAGACATATGGGAAGAAAGTCCTTGTGATACAGGGTGTAGAATTTGTTTTCATGCTCACCAAGAACAACATCAGAATTGGTCGCTCGAATAACGCTAATGATGATGGAAATTTTTCTAATTCCAGTCCAGAAGGGTCACTAATCCATTTGTTCTGACCAAGCAAGTATCGATGCTCCTTGGAAAGGGAGAGAGTGGATATGTGATGCTGAGAAATTGCAAAATTGTTTTTCAATTGGACAACAACTTGGACAGAGTTTAGAAAAAAGAAGAACAAATGATCAGGAAGAGATTTGCAATGGAAATTGCCAGCCTAGTGATCTCACACGAAGGGTTCAATTTAATGAATATCTAGAAGCAAAGTACTCCTTATGAAGGTGAAAACATGAACATAAAAAATGAAGAACAATCCTTGGGACTATGTGCGGCCTTACAATAAGTGCCACCACCCCGCTTCTCTATGTCTGATGAATGTTTGCTGTAGGAATATATAGGGCACTTTCCCTGATAAGAAGATATGACTAAAAAAAGATATGAAAATCTCACATAAGATCAATATTGTGGATATCTTGGAGCCAAGATTGTGTCTCCCATTATTGAAAAACTTGGATTCAACTCATCTCATAGAGTTGAGGCCACTTATTTCTCTAGTGGTATCTGATAACCTAGGACCAAAGTCATTGATGTATTGATATCATCCTCAACCACCAACAACCAGTAGACTGTAAGGTGAACAATTCCTACTACCTCATATTATCTACACTAGCCCCAATCCTACTAAACAAAAGTTCTTGTGGGAATAGCTAGAGGATCTCTCCCTCGATGCCCATGATGTGTGGGCAGTCATGGGATATTTTTATACTATGCTCAACATGAATGAAAAGAAAGGGGTCAAGTACTTTGACAAGTACTCCTGCACCTAATTCAATGGAAATCTGCTAAACATAGGATTATCTGATCTAAGAGCTCAAGTCCTGCCATTCATCTTCAAACATCTGAGCCTTCTTGAGAATCTGGATCGTGTAATTGCTAATTCTCAATGGCTCACTAGATTTGACACTGCCTCAATTACAATGCTCCCCATACTTTACTCTGACCAAATCCCAATCCTTCTTTCTTTGGGGAAAAAATACCCTTGATGCTACTACTTCAGAACCAAAGCAAAATGGAACTTGATTGTTAAATTCCATACCGAGATCCTTCCAAAATGGACAGATGAAAAGAACTTCCAAGATGCTCTTTAGGCCTTCAAGTCTAGTGCTATTAAATGGGACACAAATCACATTACAAAGAAGCAAAAAGAGAAGCACAATGTCCTCACTCACATTAGTAGATGCCAGGTATCATCTCAACTTCTCAATTATCCACCTTTGGATGACCCATCTATCCCTCTATGGGAGAGATATCATCAAATCCTTTTAAAGGGGGAGGCAGACTAGCAACAACACACTGATATAGATTGGTTACAATTTGGTATTTTTACTAGTCATATGTCAAGACCAGGCATCATCATAATAAAATCAAATACTTGAAGAATGATGTTGGAGTATGGGTAACCCACACTGATGATATCAAGTAACTTCTCCATCATTATTTTGACGACCTCATGACAATGTACCAACCGTCAGACAACCATTGCATCTGAAACTATATTGGCATCTTCCCAGGCGTTGATCAAGACACTTATGACTGTATGATGACCATTCTACCACATACGAGATTCAAAAAGTTGTTTTCAATATGGCACCTCTAAAGCACTAGGCCCAGATGGCATCTACACTGATTTGATACAAATGATTTGGACTAAGGTTGGAGCTTCCATCGCCCACATGACCACTGATACCTTCACTTATGAGATGATTTCTTCATCCATTGTGGGCTCCTTCATGGTGATCATTGTGAAACTAGAAGTGACCAGAAGTGCATCGATTCCCATCCCATCTTGCTCAATAAAAAATGCTTCAAGCTCATATCTAATGTGATTGTAGAAAAAATAAAGCCTTATATTGATGCCTAGATTGCCCCAACCCAATCCACCTTCATCCCTGGATGAAGAATCAATGATAATATCCTCCTCATCCAGGAGGTTATTCACTCAATGAGAATTCGAGAAACCAAGAAGCACACTATGTGCATCAACCATGACCTAGCCAATGTGTTTAATAAAATGAACAAGGACTTCATCCATGATACTCTAAAATGAACTGGTATGTTGGATAAACTATGAAACCTCATCATGCAAATTATTATGTTGGGTTCCACTTCCATTCTAGTAGGGTACCCCACTCCCAACTTTCAAAACTTCTCAGGGTGTGTTGCAGAGTGATCCAATCAGTCATACATTTTTGTAATGTGCATGAAGAGGCTTAGTCAATCCATGATAGTTTCCAGTCACAACAAGCGAGTGGAAACCTTTGACCCTTACTAGAGGTGGCGTAAAGCTTTCCCATGTATTCTTTTCCAAACACATCCTCCTAATGGGAGAGTCATCTACAACACAAGAAAAAGTTATCTCAAACATATTGCAAGCCTTTTTAAAAGTATCAGGTAAATTTGACTCAGAATAGAAATTACCATTTTTCTTTTCTTATAACACATCTGGTCTAGAAAAACCACTCCATCAATAGGAAGCTTGGATTAAACTAGACTAATGATCTTGGAAAATACCTTGGAGTACCCATTCTTCACCATTTTCTGAACAAATCTACACATGATCATATTATTGTGACAATAAAGAAGCACATTAATAGCTAGACTATGAGCCATCTGTCCTTGGTTGATCAGATCACTCTAGCAAAGTCTGCCCTCCAGGATATTCCTACATATACCATGAAGTCTATCAAACTCTCTCCACAACTATGCAAAGAAATTAACAAACACATCAAGAACTTCATCTGGTTTGGATGTAGGTAGAATAGGAAACTCTCACAAGTAGCTTGGAGAAAAGTTTCATCACACAAGGATGTCAGTGGTCTTGGCATTAAAGATGTGCGAGATTATAATCATTACCCGATGTTAAAAAGGTATGGGTTTTTCTTAAAAACCCAAAAAGCTATGGGTATAGGTTGTGAAGGACAAATACATTCGTGGAATTTCCTTTGTCCCTCAGCCTTCTTCATTAATATGGAGTTTCATTAAGAGGCATGTTGGCAACATCAAGTTTCTATGTTATAAGGTCATCAAGAATGGTGTTACCATGAATGCCTAGTGAGATAAATGGATCGTGGAACAATCAATTGTCGATTACTCCTCCAACTAGTACATACTTGATGATCAAAATGTCCTTACAGTCAATTACATGCTCAATGGCGAGTGGGATTGGAATTTTATTCATAACTATCTACCTCAATGTAGTTAAACTTGCATAACATCCACCCCAACGCCTATGGCCTTCTAGGGTGTTGATACCTGGTCGTAGACTCTAGAAATGATGGGTCAGTTATCATCTCACTCAGCTTATGGGTGGACACACAAGGATAAAGAAACTCCCCTTCTAGGAAATTGGAAACAAATATGGACTTCTAGATTGCCAGAGAGATTGAAGGCATTTCTCTGGTTGATCTAGCAAAAATATTTACTTACAAATCTTGAAAAATAGTGCTGCCACATAAAAGTTATTGAAACCTGCAATGTCTACAACAATAAGAAGGATACTCTACTACATGCACTATCAGATTTCCCCAACAATAAGGCCACTTGGATTTTTTTCTACATGTCAATAATAACCATTTTCATCAATACAAAGAAGAATGTATATCATACTATATAACAGGATGTGATGACATCCCTACTACACAAACATTATAGACCATTTCTTGCTGAAATATTTGTCATTGTCGTAATGAATTCATCCATCAAAAAAACTAAGATATGATTCTACTCAAGTTACCTTCATCCCATGTTGGACGTCAACAATTCTCTTTACTTTGTTCTCCCTCTATGTTGATGAGAATTTTCTGTCAAAGGAAGAAGAAAGAAGGGATCTTCTTGGAAGAAGAATTTAGGGTTGTAATTGATTTCCTTTTAGGGTTTAAAAAGCTTCCTCCTAGTGATCTTGACCTAAAAGTGTAAGAATTAACTTATTTCCTCCTTTTATTTCTTTGTTATCCTTCATCCTACATTTCTCTAGGTGGGAACCTTGCTGTTCCATGGTAGAAATTTCTCTAAAGCTCTAAAACCCTACCTTTCTTGCTCCTTATGCTTAGGGTTTGTTCATCTGATGAAGAAAGGTGCTAGATGGACGAGTTCACAGCCTATGATTGGATTTTCTTCCCTACCTGCTCGATTTTTCTTTTGTTTGGGATTTCATATTCTCATTATAGGAAAGTTTTATAACTTGCTCCATGTTTATTGCTTACCATAAGCTTTCTAGATCATGTTCTTGCTGGAAAATGATGATCCATGCACTAAAAAGCTATGCTTGACTTGGATTTCGATTTTTATAATGTTCCATGTTCTGATTTCAGTTCTAGATGAACATGTGATCATGTGTACATTATTCCTAAGGTATAACATGACTTGGATTAGGTTGGTTTGACAACCTATGGTGCTAGGCACCTATCAACTAATGGTCAATTTTAGGGTTTAAAGCTGATTTCTTCTATAAACCCATGACCCGATGATGGTACCATTGCAACAACCCTATGGTGTTGTCTTCATGACAACTGATGGTTGAGATCAAAGGTGTCATATGATGGTGACAACCTATGGTCAACCCCTTAGGTCAAGTTTTGGATCAATTAGAAGTTTAATGATCAACCATTAAGTACCCTACCGATGTTATTAATCAAGGATGACATTAGCTTAATATTTGATGTTGATTAATGAATATGGTGTTGATCTAACAACCTATGGTGATTTAATGTTCACTAATGATGGTGGATCAGGTCTCTACATACTATGTTGAATTAAGCATTGTTGTTGTAACATCAATTAAGCTTTAGACCAATGGTTTCTTGAGTCACTTGATGCAATGGTCGAACCTATATTGTAATTGATGGTTTTAATATTTAAAATTATTTATTGTTATTGATGGTTTATTATAAATCTAGATCTTAGAAATATTGAAAAATGACCCTTTCCTATATGGTATACCTTTAATAGGGATAACATAAGGTGGAATTCATTACAATTGACACCAGAGACTAGATTCATATAAGTGACTTCTAATAAGTAATAGTTTAAAAAACTCTATAAAACTATATGGTTATTATTAGGGTTTTTACCAGAGAGCATTGATGTCTAGGATTGGGACACAACCTTTCACCACTCCTTGTGTAGATCTTGTAGTCAAGATGATGCATGGAAGAACCACAACATTGGGTTTTGGATGAAGGGTGTCTCAGAACCATTCTTACATGAGGGCATTTGCTCTGAAATTTCTACCCAAAACTTACCATAATCATATTTTTCATCCTTGTGGCAGTGATTTTCTTCATCACACTTCTTTAACCATGCAACATGTATCAGGATAGTGAAGATACCTTTGTCCTTCAATGTATGTTCATATGTATACATGTGAAAGATGCATTCTAAGGAATTATTCGTGGTCTTTACCTTCATGAAAGTGTCCATGCACTCATGGATGAGTTTGTCATAGATGGGCCAGACACAGAAAGGAAAATTGAGTAGGACAACCCTACATAGCTTTTCCTCTACATAGTAGAGGATTATTCACTTTTGTAAAGTATCTACTGATGCCCATTAGGAAATCTATACACCCAACTTTTCATAACCGAGTAATTATTCTTCTACTAGTATTGTCTAGCACCTTATGTTCTTTAAAGATGGGAAATGAGCGAATTGTAGAATGGTGAACATGGATATGGATAAATTCCTCACAATATGCATTATGGGAGCAAGGTTGGGGCTGTTGTGCCAGGGTCCACCAATAAGAAGAATGCTCAATGGCATGAATATTTTCCTTGTGCCCCCATGCTCAATTTGATCAATAATCATTTGGTCATAGAGCTCGAGATAAGGTTCAACAACATTGTCATAGAATGATCTATGTCGATGGGAGGACTCAAATAGATGGGAGTCATCAGAAGCCATTCACTCTCAAATGACACTGTGCCCATACTTGCCAGGTGAGTCCACCTGAAGCAGGTGGGAGCAACCTTCTTCTCTTTGTCATTCATACTTTCCTTAAGGATCAAGATGACTTTCTTCACGATGTCGAGGGGATTAGATGGGCCTCCCTTTTATTGTACCATTATGATGGAGAAGTTGTTTACAACATCAAAAAATGGAATCCTAATCAGTATGTATTGATCGGCTAAGGGATTGAGACGATCATCGCATATGATAAGTCAATTGGTTGGTGTAGATGAGATGATAGAATGGAATGAGGTTAGGTAGTTGTTGGAGTGGTGAGATGAACGTATGGAACAACAAGACGATTAGCTTGGCTACACAAAATAGAGTAGTATATGGTTCAGATGACTTATGATAGGGACAATCACTAAAGTGTTTGAAATTATTGTTTGGTCAAGTGGTGGATTGTATGGATGTAGTGGATGAAACCAATGATGGAGTGAAGAAAAAATTGTCTGGTTGGTAGAAACATGATTGACTTGAGAAATTGAGTCGATCTAGTCATCTAGGGTAGAAATACTATGAAGGTAATAAGGGAAAAGTTTGTTTTCTTTGCAAAGTGTGGTATAGATGATGGAAGTCACAGAGGATCTGATGGTGGAGTATGGAAAATATTGTTCTGATGATGGTTTTTGGGTTAAAGAAGTGGTGATTGGGAGATCTCTTCTCTAAACTCTAGATAAGTGGAGATAAAGGTAGAATCAATGAGATGACATGTGAAAGACATATAGCTCATTGGAAATGGGTCAGGTCATCTAGGGGGTAATGATATATTCGTTGGTAATGAGTGGTGTGTCCGCTCACTCTAAGAATCCATGAACTGAGAATATGGGAGAAGGGAGAATCGATTGACCCATTTTCCCTAATTGAGCTCACACATTGTAGTTCATGAGTAGATTGACTACAACCCTAAGTTAATAATATGATTATTGTTTCCTTCCACCAATTGACTATTTCCTTGCATGAGACAACCATATAGGTCTTGGTTTTACTCAGCTGCTGATGTAGTTGAATCGATTGGCTTGTGATGTTGGGTTTTAGAGGCAGAGAAGCAGCGGAAACAAAAACAATTCTCCCCAAAACCCAGCACGAAAGGAATCGCGTCAACGTCTATATAATAGGAAAGGTGGTTTGTGAATCATACCTTGTCCCGAGGCTTGCTCGGCGACAGTACCTCGCGCCTTGCACAGTCTTCACCTCCGGTCTTGGACGGTGTCTGTGCAGCTCCTGGTCACACCGGGACTGACGACTCCTCCTCCTACCGGACTGTCGGATGACAGTTGTCCTCCTGAGCAGTAGTGACCTCCCGCCTCTGAAGTAGTCCACACGGACCACCTGGAACTCTACACTCCTTGTCTCACAAGGAAGTGGAATGAGTCTCACCCTCCTGTTGACGTACTAGTCACCAACACACTCTCCTGCTGTCAATTGCAACTGCAGTTGTCCTTCCCTTGCTGCACCTCCCTTTGCGGGAAGCACTTGCTCGGGCTCTCTCTCGGTTACCAAAACCAGAGAGAACGACAACTTTGCAGAGTAATCAACTTGCCTTGAGTTGTCCTCTGAGAAGCCCCCAATACCCCTATATATAGGCGGGTCATGGGACATGGTTCTCTATGCCCAACAATATGGGACTAAAAGTAGGAGTAGAAGGGTTTGAGATTTTCCACAAAAGTAACTAACTCGCAACCTAAACCGATCCGTTCACAAGTGAACCGGTCGGTTGGGGACCTGAACCGATCGGTTCACCACTAAACCGATCATTTGGGACCCTTGAACCGATCGTTTCACTCCTGAACCGGTCGGTTGGGGTTCCAGGTTGGTTCCCAATTGACTTTCCTTCTTTTGTTTCCAATTGGTATCGAATACCAATCCTTGTTCCAATCAAATTGGGCAAGTGAAACGCAAGGAAAATTCTCACCAATCCTACTTTCCCAAGTTGCTCGGTTGCGCCAGTTGAACCGATCGGTTCAACACTTGAACTGCTCATTTCACTCTGTGCATGAGCCGATCGGTTCAACAATTGAGCCGACCGGTTCAGCAACCTTAGCCGACCGGCTCATCACATGAACCGATCGGTTGGGAGTGCAGGTTGTGCAGAATCAGTCAAACACGATTTCAATCAATCCGATACTCCAATCAATGCGTCCAACACCTTGAACCTTATGATATTGATCTATCGATTAATTGAGTGTTTAATTGAACTACTAAACTCCTTTAGTAATCAATCTAAACATTGCTTGTGGACAAAACTCCTCTTCCAGGTTAAATCCTATGTGTGTGACCCTACAGGTCCATTTCACGTTGGCAGTGAAAGTCCATAACACTTATGACTTCACAAGCAAAGAGCGGTGCCTAGTCACACATCATTGCTACCCAAGTGAAATAGAAAGTTGGAGAACAACTTTCATCCCTACAATCCGTGAATGGTGTTACAATGAATGTATAATTCCTTTGTCACTGATATCCTGAATGAACTCGAGGCATGGAACAGTCATCCTATCAATGTTCATTCATTTCCTTGATCTCAGAGTAGACCGAGTGAGATTTGTGTGACATCAATATCACATATTAATTCACACGTGCATGCGCATGCCTTTCACCATCCTACTCATCAAGTGGCCAAGGATATCAAACTCCCTTAGGAGGGACAAATCCCATATCTATCACTCGCCCCTCAAAAGCCCCATGTGTCAAAGCCACCCAATCATCACCTTTATAACCACCCATGTTTCAGGACTGCGTTTGATGATGTCAAAGTGTACCCAACGACATGTGTTGAGTGTAGTGATTTCAGGTCTAAGAATCACACTGACCGCCATCACTGTGAGAGCTGACTGTGACTACCAAGCCATGGTTCCATGTGTCACTCTCACGGTGGGTCTGTCCAGTACCTTGTTCTCTAACAAGTACCTATGTGCTTGGTTTGATATCACTATATCATGACTAATGAGATTTTGTCATCAACCAACACACAATCTAGTCTTCAGTGTTATTGATGTCTATGGTTATTTCCACAATAACAACTGACTAGGGACTAAACAAGAATGTATACTCTTAACATCCGTATGATCTCATCGTTTAGGTCCTTAACCTAAAAGCATGTCATTGAGTCAAAACATTCTTTAGACATCTATCATGTTACACCATCATCTCAGAAACAGTTTAAACATATAGATTGGAAATTGCCTTTATTATTTATTCAAATCATTTACAAAGTATCCCATTACAATCATCACATGAATTGCTCTATGGGCATACATACCAACATGTCAACCAATTGATTATGCCCCTAAAAAAATATTTCACTCACTGTGATGTGGAACTTCACCAATTGAGAACAAAGTGAGTCTCGTTATGCCTTAATAAAACTCAGTCTCGACTCTCAACATAGACCTAAAATAACTCCCCATAACCAAAAAATTCATAAATAAAAAGCTCAAGACATTGCTTCACCATATCAAAATAAATGGCACATATACATGTCTAAAAAGTTATGGGCATGTTACAAAGTCCAAAAATGCATCCTACAATAGGAGAAAGTATTGTAAGTGTAGTCATAGATAGTCTTCCTTAGATCCTAAGGCTCGACAAAAATTTGTTCAAAACCAAAATAACAATCATAGAAACAAAAAATAGGAGCGACCAGTGAGCAGATCCAAGATCTAATTGATGAAGGGGAGTTAGAAATGATCTTTCTAGGTAGTTGTATCATATCAGTGGTAATATATAGACACAATCCACCTATTAATGAGGTGAGTTGAAATAAATTCATTGACCATATTTGTAGTAGCAGTGAGCCCCCTTCTTGGGGATACCAATGCCATACTCGACCAATAACTATCTAGTATTGGAGAAATAATTCCTACATGTAGAATCATTGGTACCTCCTTCTTGACAACTCTTTCATGATTGGATTTGTGTTTCCTTTTTGGTTGTCCCACAAAATTTTCTCCCCCTTTATTAGGGTCTTGCCTTGGCATAGACTAGGGATATCCCTTTGAAATATGTAATAGATGAAGTGAGTGGTACCTGATGTTCTCCCAAGACTTGTATCAAATGCTCCTCCTCTACTGTGCTAAAATGAATAGAGAGGATCACTAGTATCACATCATTCTTCCTAAGAAAACCTATTTGAGATGTGGAAGTAGTGACTTGAGTTACGTTCTATCTTTAGTGGGCACTGAAATCATGATTTTAAGGGTGGTGAAGGTGACCGCAAATCTTTGTAATGATGTGCATAATTTACAAAAGTTCCTTAAGATGCATGGCACACTCCTACAAAAAATCAGCTCAGGTAAAGTTGTTTTTCAAACTAATGAGAAAGGTGTATAAAGTAGGATTGAGTAAGAGTCAGTAGTAGCATCCAACACCATATGTGTAATAATAGAATAAAGGAAATCATCCCATGGTTGTATAGGATGCTTCATAATTATGGGGTTAGAATTTTTCACTACGTTTTCTATCACCTCCACTTGAAGAGTTCCCCTATCAACCTGAGTAATGATATATTTCTACATCAAGAATAGGTTCCATAGAAGCAAAGACACATCAATAATCATGTGCTACATAGCAAAACGTCATGCTACACTCCCCCATTTTTGTCTTTTCTTGGGATTTGAAACTCCAATCTAGCATCTTAAATGGCCAATGTCATTCACCCATTTTCCATCTTTATTATGACATCCACAGTGGCCAAAAATGCTCTTCTCAACAAAAAATTTGACAAATAATTCTCTTGCATTTTCATTACTACACTTTCAGTGGAAAAATAAACTATCTACCTTCATGAGAAAATCCTTAAAAATAGCCAAAGTCCTAACAATGGATTTGTTTGCCAATTGGATTTTCATGCTAGTCTTTTTTCTCTCCTTCAACCTCACTTTCTTGAAGGTAGTGGGTGGCATAAAGTTGAAGTTGGACCCAAAATCATAGAAAGTGTTCTCAAAATAAATACTTCCAATTGATCAATGAATATTAAAACAACTTATATCATGCCTCTTCCAACGTAGTTTTCTCTATATCAATGTGTTAACCTCCTCAAGGACCACCT
This sequence comes from Alisma plantago-aquatica, assembly GCA_963693085.1. Lineage (NCBI taxonomy): Eukaryota > Viridiplantae > Streptophyta > Magnoliopsida > Alismatales > Alismataceae > Alisma > Alisma plantago-aquatica. Next base: position 43,602,461 of record OY856410.1, on the reverse strand, counting down.
CTTGTCAGAGTCCATAGTTCACCTCTTCTTATTGATGATGTATTTAATAACTTTCCATGAGGTCAAATATGTTCAATTTCTTCCACCAATGGGAGATTGATGTGAAGCTTGTGAAAAATTTAGAAACATTTCAAACTATTGATCTAGGTTGCCTTTCTTAAGGATGTAATAGAATGGAAAATGAACAACAATCATGTGTTGATGTGGTGGCATTTTATGCGTCCTTGGGGGCTTTTCCTTTCCCCATTCTACATCCAAAATTCTCCATTTTATATGGAACAAAATGAATAGATGATTTCTTTGAATGAACAATCTCCTCATCCCTACCCAACCAATATAGATGACTCTAGATGCTCCTTCAAATTATAACCTATTCCCTTTTTCCTTATTAACAATCTTTCCATAGTGGAATGTGATTTTTTTGGATTTCTGGATGTTTTGGAAGATCTCTGTAAATTCTAGGAACCCCTATTATGTTGTCTTTTTAAGATGTTATAAGTTTGTTTCCAACAGAGATATTTGTGTCTCTGGACTCCTTATTTTGGATTCGTGGTTTTGTTTCTCCATGTGGAGTTGTTAAAATAAGATTCATTATTAATAATAAAATTCTTGAACATTTACTCTAGTATGTCCAAGTGGCTAGGTCCTCCACCTCTGTGAGGAGGTTGTTGGCATTGCTACAACTATTAAGGTGGCTATTGTTTCTAATATGGATCCTATCATTTATTCTATTGGGTTGCATCATATACATGCATTCTTTTTATGCATCATGTATAATGTTGGAGTTCAAGGTCCTGAACTCATTGGACAATGTGCTCAACTGTAATTTCAAAGCAGCCAACCCCTTTGCTTCAGTTTCACTCCTAGTGTACCCACGTTGTACATGCTCATCGCCCCATGACTAGTTCATATCCATATTTATAGTATCTCCTATCAATTGGATGCTCAATTATTTAGAAAAAAAACCCGTCTAGCTGAGTGAATCATGGCCCTCACCCTGATATGTGGACCATAATAGAAAAACCTTCCTTGATCAAAGGTAATAATTCCATTATGAGGATGTTTTCTAGAAATATCTTCATAACACACACGTGCTTCAGAATAAAATTTGTCTAACATTTCTAGAATTAATTAATCATTCCCAAAAGCTCTGTCATCTTCTGAGGTAGAAAGTAAGCTCTAGTAACTTGTCAATCACTTGATCCATGTTCAATAGAGTTTGGATGTGAAGTATCAAACCATATCTTGTCTTTCTCAATAATGAAAATGTAATAAAGCTTCAAATAGATTTTTATGACCACAATTATATCGATATTTATAGTGTCACAACATTCAATAAAGTTATTTGTATGATACATCAGATCTTCATGAAGGTGCCCATAAAAAATCTATGATTTCATTGTTATTTTTTTTTAGTTGCCCACATTTATTACTTGTCTTCCTATAGGTCCATGTTGAGTTGTAGTTGAAGAGACCTTAATCCTCTCCTATATTGTCTTATCATTCTCCTAAGTCACCACCTTTCAGCACTACCCCCGACTGCTCCTCCACCATTATCTTCATGATCACTCATCTCGACCTACTCTTCTTTATCATATGGCAGTGGAGTCAGATTAAGTGTTAATGAAACACTCAAATCCTTAATTGAGGCAGAAAGGACACTAGATTAGAATTGAATGTTGTATGCTCTCTATTGAATGTAGAGTGTGTGTGTACCATACACTAGTACTTAAATTAAATCATGAAGAATAAAAATCATGGGATATAGATATGACACAAAAAGTGATTATTGAAATAGTTAATGCTTTTTTAAATGACCTAGAGTGGTCGGTCCTAGATCATAATGAATTGGTTGCCAATTGTGTGGTGGCGGCACCAAAAACTTGACATGTGAAATTTGTATGTGTAATAAGAAACAATACAATCAAGTAACATAGGATCGATTAAAGCCAAAGGTTGCTAAACACCAGGAATCTGATCGCTAAGGACTACTACTATCTAGACCTAAGAACTATTTTTTTAAATTGATTGGTGAAGTAATGATTAAATTCAATGAAGAAACTAAAGGTTGATTTCAAATTAGAATGAAGAATATCCTCAGGCCATCAATTCACTATGGAGTTCAAGTCTTACTTGACTTTATCAAATATTCATATATAATCATTTCAAGATATATATATATATATATATATATATATATATGAGAACTATGTCCATTCAGGATATAATGCCATGTTCAATCTAGTTAAAGCCTACTTTGGTGGAATTTTATCCTATTTGAATGAGCCAAGCACAATCTCTAAATATTGATCCTTCATAACTGTGGGTCTACTTTTGTATGCCCCCATTAATTACGTTAAAAAAGAATCCTTTGCCAATTATATCTTCTTTAGACCTGAATATTTGTCTAGGTTATTGACTATGTTGTGAAGGAACAAGCAACGATCTTCATATAGTCCAAGCGAAAAAATATTTATCAAAAGTTATTTTTTTTCTATAAAAGAATCATGTTTGCATGTGTCTTAAGGATAAAGAGAATTAGTTTCACATCACAAACATGATATCATAGTGATCTTGGAAAGAAAAGGAAATATGCATGGAAATAACAACGAACCTTAAGGAAATTATACTAAATTTTGCATGAATTTGTGACTGTATTTTGGGTGACTAACTCTATCAAGTCATGCTCTAGGCATACATCCAATGATACATTTCCTTCTTTTTCCTCTTCTTCTCTTTGCACGACCATGTAAGGCATTGAATAAGAAGATCATATACTCCTCCCATAATTAGGTATCTAGTGATCTAATTTCAGGAGATGATTGTAGATTGTAAATAAGGAATGAATTCAAGCAAGGATCACCATGGAAGAACACTTGGTAGATCAATATGCAAGTAAAATCCCCCAAAATGATCATGTTACTTTGCCATGGCCATGCTTGTCAAGGCCTCTCATTTGATCAACATTGATGCAATTCATTAGAATGAAACCCAAACCTAAACTAGATTATGAATCAAAATAAATAATTCTTAGCAAACATGATTAACACAATATAAGAATGAAACACAAAAAATTCCTTTTTCTTTCTCATGAAAACTTGTAACAATGCCACCTTAATGACAACATATTTAATCACCATGAATCATAATCACCTCCATTAAACTAGAATCAAGACTTATATCTTATACATGATTCAACTTACATCCATTACATGAATATGAAAAACAAACTTGATCTACAAGAAATCCAGAGAAAGAGAGAGTACATGGACATTCCATCTATATTATTCTATGTAAATCTTTGTTGCAAACACTATTTTGAATAGCATTATACCTAAAAATTTTGAAACAACCTCATGGGAGTCATATAGAGCCTCAGTGAGTGGATACCTCCCACTCAAGCTGAGTACACACGTCAACATCAGATGAAGTATATTGAACTTAAAAGAAACTTGCAGATATTGAAAAATCTAGAAAATCATTATAGAATATAGTCATATATAGCTTACAATAATAATATAAAAACTCAAATAGATTAATCACTTAGATTGGATCCAACTTTAAAACATCTTATAGAACATATCTATGAACAAATTAGTAGATGTTAGTTAATTTTGAATGACAATCCATTAGTATGAGTAACAAGTCAAGATTTAAACATTTAGCATCAAAATATAACAATAACCACATCATTGTGGCACTCCACTATCCAGACCAGGAACATATCCTACAACCCTGAAGCTGAAGTACACATAAGACTTGTCTACCAAATAAGACTATTCAATTGAAAAGTAAATCTAAATCATATTTGGAGTGGAAATAAAATTCCATCATCAACTGCATGTTAACATTTAAGGCCATATTCCAAACCACACAACTAAAGATATAGAAATAGATGATCTTTACAAAAGAATAATTAGTTTCCACAACAAGAAGCATATTCAATAGTAGTAGATCAACTAGCTAGCAGAAAAAGGCATGTATCAACATTCAACTCATATTCTACAAAACTTATCATCTTTTATTCATTTTCCATGAAACTAATTTGCTTATAACTCACAATGTAGAAGTCATCTTGCCTAATTCCTGTTTCCATGACTCATTGTCACTATATTAGGGTTTACCCGACCACCCTAATATATCAACAAAATACCATCATCCACTGTAGGGTTTCCAAAAGTGGCTCACATCCTAATCTTGGGTACACAAGATAGGAACCAGCATAACAATATATCAAATATCATCATATATCACATGTTTCAAAGTTTTCATTTCATCAAAGTCTATTCCTCGTAGACATAGAATTTCATAATGAAGGATTTAGGGATAGAGCCACACTAGATGACTCACTCCTAAATCCCTATGGTCTAACCTTTAAGGTCTCGCTCCACACTCTATAAATTATTCTCATAATACTCTAATTACTAACAGAATATTTGTTTCATTTCCCTAATGTCCCACTCAGGGGAAACTCACAGTGTTCATGGAACCTAACAAGATGTGTCATCATTCCACTCATTATTAACCATTTTTACTCATTTTAAAGAATATTCAATATCATTTATCATGTGCTTGTGTAACTAGAATGACACAAAGTAGATTAGGCTAATCAAACAAAAAATGAATAAAATAAGAAGCACAAAAATATGTAATTTGCAACACATATGATTCCTTCCACTTCCACATCATCTCATAACAATCTTCATCAGTGGGCGTTCAACCCGAGCCATAATCTCATTCTTCATTATTTACCCAAAATATGGTTTCTCAAAAGTAATTCAAGCATGTTAATTCCATCTCAATTATTTCTTATCAGTGCATGTCATATCATAGTTCTCATAAAATATTCATAGATACATTAAAACTAGCAATAGTATAAGAATATAGACATCTTGTATCATTCATTAAGCTCAAAACAAGTTCATGATGCAACATATGCTTATTCTGATCCATTTCTGTATATATGAATAAATCTCAAGCATAAACGTGCAAGAAACACTTAACTCCTCACTTACTATTTACCACTCTTTAGGTAGCTCTACTATTCAATCCATAAGTCTCATTAGAAGTTCATTAGAGAAGGCCATTCTTAGAATACATGTATCCTAACATACAATTACAATCCAAGAGCAGATTCTTATAAAGCAATTCATATCCGTGAATCTCATATTGTAATTGAATTAAACAATACTCATATGTATTACTTAATCCCTCATTTGTGATCATTATTAATTAGCATCACATAACTCATTATTTTAGGGTTAGGGTTAGATTCTTTGACCCGTCTACTAATTTTCATCATTTTTCCTTCATTTCATTTCATGTTCACTACTACTCTAGGAGAAGATTATTCTAAATTTATTTAATATAAGGTTTATCTCTAATTGAAATCCTTCATAATATGATTTTAATGTATATAAATCAATTTAGGTCATCTCACATGTAATTATGATAAATATACTATATACTTCTTCATACATGTTTCATTAATTTCCTTCTTAACTCGTCATCACCATTATGTTGATTCTTGTTTACTTCCTTTCTCATAATCAGATGAGTCTACCATGCCATTGACTTTCAATGGATTTCTCATAATTAACAATGATTATTTATTCCCTTATAATACTACTCAGTTTAGCTTAAAAGAATGGATTAGGATACATATTCTTACACCATAATCTCTAATCATCCTTCACAATTCATTGTTATGTTGCTTGTATACAAGGAACCATATTCATGTGATGGTTTACTCATTAGTCCCTAAATTACACTATAATAGAAGCATTAGTATTATGTCATATTAATAAGAATCATCATGTTAAATTGAAGTATTAATACGTACAATTCAACATTTCATCACATTTTCAAAATTATTTATATGTTCTTGGTTTATCACTCATACTCATCTTAATACTATACTTCTAGGGTTCTAAAAAGGTCATAATAGTGAACACATCACAGATTTATTTATTAAACTCATCAAGATGTATATAGGTTCATCAATTCTATTCGAGACATTTGGAAACCCTAGATTCCTTACCACATAATCAACCAATCATTTACAAGCATACAATGATTTATTGACTCATTTGAGTCCATCCTTGAATATTAACCCTGGACATGGATTTCCTCCATATCAAACCCTCATATATTGATCCTCATGTACACAACATATTCAATTTAAGTAAGGATTCAAAATTTCAATTAAGAAACTCATGATTATTGAGCTTAATTATAACTATATTCATGTCAATGAAATTTCCAAGCATATCTCCTATTGACTGAATTGTAACTAAAATTGGTATAAATTGATATATTTCTCTATACATAAGACATTACATATATCTTAAATCAATAGATATGGAAATAGGAAAGTACAAACTAATGAGAAAGGATCTAAATAAGTAGCATTTATTTCCCCAAAATCATCCCAATTGATTATGCAATTGCATACAAGTACTAGCAATGATTTTGATTAGTTTAGCCAGATATAATTACTCTTTCAACATGATTACATATCTCAAAAGGGAGAGAAACACTCATATAATGTGACAAGTACCTAAAAAACATAAGTCATTCTAGAATTTCATCAAATTTCTTGATATTGAATCCATTTCTTCCTCCTCTCAACTCAGACACCCTGGAAATGGAGAATAGGGAGGAAGAGTGAGAAAAGGGGTGATTTGATACCATTTTGAATCAAATCATAGGAGAAATGGAATCTTCAAATGTGAGAGAAAACTCACCAAGAAAATATATCTAAGAAATAACAACTTACTTGATTTAATCAACTCTAGGAAGAGAAAACCATAGATCATCATCTTCACCACTTTCTCCAAACAAGCCTTTCTCTCCCTATCTCTCTATGGTTTCATTTATCTGGAATGAATCATGAAATAAGAGAGATCCTTGGGTGCTAAGTTGCTCATACAATTCAATTAAGGTGCTTGGGTCAATTGTAAATTGGCCCAACTTCACACTTTCTTATATTTTAGAAGAATTTTTTATCATGCAAATGTTACTAAACATTAGTTACATGATATATTAAATATCCTCCAAAATTTATGAAAAATTATCTCCTTTCCTAAAAAACTATAGAGATCCATTCAAAATTTCAAGATCACTCAGAGTTACCAATAAAAAGATAAAAAAATACTACACTGCTATTTTAATCCAGAATGCATGGTCGTCTGGCTTTGTCTTGGGTAAAATTGATTGACATGAAACTCTATATAGATCAAACATCATAAAAAATTTATTCAAATTTAGTGTCATAAGTGCATATCTTAATATACAATTAAAATTTCAACTCATTTGGATATACTATAATATGATAAAAATGAAATACCAGAACACTATATTTCAATCTGAATACGTGGTCGACTGAGTTCATCCGAAGGTTACTCATCCATAAAACAAGTCATACAACTTAAATATGAGTTTTCAAAAACATTTCTAAATTTTGTACCACTCTATTTATCAAAATTTGTATTCATATGCTACAAAAATCCTAATTCTAGCAGATTAGGTTTTCAATTCTCAAACCCTGATTATTTGAAATAAAAGTATATTTAGAGTTTCTCATTAACTTTAAATAATAATGATTAGACTACCATCATTAACTCAAGCTTAGACAATGATCAATTTAGTTAAGCATGCAATCATCCAAGTAAATGCTAATTAGGTGGTTAATCTGAAAATGAGTCGTTACAAATTACTCTCCTTTTAGGATTTCATCCTGAAATCCATGAAAAGATGTGGAAGAATATCATATCATCTAATTGTTCATCTCTCTCATTATCAAGTTAGAAAGATTTCTATTTTATCTTTCTTCCATATGACTTCATTTTCTTGCTTCTTGGATCTTTTACATTGGAATCCTGAATTTACTAGTATTAGATGGATATTTCATCCCATATCATAATCATTTACCTCTTTGAGTGATGCTAAAACTTCACAAATATTAGTTATACATTTATTTTCAAATGCAATTCACATCACCTTTCGTATTCTTTTAAAATTGATTATATACCTCATGGAGGAAGACTGTCATTCATTTTGTATTATTATTTGCATGCTTCATTTTCTTCATAAGGAAGATCATTTAGTGGGCTTTATTCTCAGTTATTGACCTTTTCTTATAGTTTTAGATTCATACTCATGTTCAACTTTATTGGGGTTTATCTTCACAATCTGTTATATTCATTGATCTTTCTTGTATGAAATTTCCATATTGTATTAGATTCCATATTTCATTATATAATCCATGCTCTCTCTCAATCTTATAATTTTTATTACAATCATGCATCTTGTTACACTCCTGAAATGTATTCATCTGGATGCTTGGTTAGGACAGAAGAAGTACAACTGACAGTTCGTTACTAGCTTATGTCAATACCCAAATATTGGACCAGAGTATCTGGATATTGAGTTTAGTCAATATGCATATCATTCAGGTGATGTTCAACATCCATATTATGATTTAGTCCTAGATCATATCATCCATGCAGACTTATCCAACCTAGGCTCTGATACCACATTGTTGGGGACTCTATTTTGATCAACCTTAATGCAAATTATTAGAGAGAAACTGAAAACCTAAATCCAAATTATGAAGAAAAATAACTAATTCTCAACAAACATGATTAACACAATATAAGAAAAACACAGTAAATTTTTCCTTTTTGTTTCTCATAAAACCTCATAAAAATGTCGTCTTAATGAACTACATATTTAATCACCTTGAATTGCATTCAAATCCAATAATACCAGATTCAAGATTTATTCCTTATATGTGATTTAATTTACATCAATTACATGAATATAAAAGAACAAAGTCGATCTACAACCCATCCTGAGAAAGAGAGAGTACAAGGACATTCTATCGAGATTACTCTATTTAAATATTATTTATCACAACCTCTTCGCTGGATAGTATTATACCTAAAAACATTTGAAACAACCTCATGAGACTCATAAAGAGCCCCAGTGAGTGGATACCTTCCACTCAAGATGAGTACATACATCACCATCATATTAAGTATATTGAACTTAAAAGAAACTTGTGGATATTGAAAAGCCTAGCAGATTTTCTAGCATATAATCACATCTAGTTTACGATAATAATATAATCAATCAAAATTGTAACCACATAGATTAAATCCAACTTTAAAAAATCTTGTAGAACATATCTACGAACAAATGACTAGATGATACTTAATTCAGAATGATAATCCATTAGTATGAGTAACAAGTCAATATTTAAACATTTAGAATCAATATATAACAATAACATCATCTTTTTGACACTCCACCAGCCAGAATAGGAACACATCCTATAGTTCTGAATCTAAAGTAGACACAAGACATGTCTACCAAACAAGACTATTCAAATGACAAGTACATCTAAATCATATTTAGTGTAGATATAAAATCATCCTCTCATATTTACGTAAGGGATGGGGAAATCTTGGGGAAAAGGGGGTTCTGGTAGAAACACAAATGATGCTAGGGATATTGATCCTGAGGAAAATAGGAAGAAGGATAGGTATCTAGAAAAAAATACACATAACCTTGGAAGGAAAGAGGAACATGAGGGTGCTACAACAATGAGAGGAATACATGCTCAGGCAACCAACTTCTCTATACGAGAGATCGGACAAAACTTTACATTCTCAGGCATGAGAGGAGCAGAAAGCATGGATACTCCAATGTCTCCACAACTAGATCAACATGTGGTGCAAACAAATGTGGTTATAAGTGAAGCCCCTATAGATGTGGTATCAAGGGGCACAAACCCTAATACAAACACAATGACTGTCCTGGTGAAGATGACACATGAATCATTGATTTCCTTTAGTAAAGTCGTGTCTGGTACACAAGGTACAAGAAAAAACAAGTTCTTTCCCAAAAAAATGTGTGGATAACTTATCGGTTAAAGATGTGATATTGAATGAAATCCAAGGAATGCACACTTTGTCAATAATCCCGAAAGTGGAAGATGCCCTGATGAAACTATGGAAGTACGCAATTGTACTCCTATTTCTTGGATCTGAAGTAGGCTATATGACACTAAGTGACAAATTGAAACTTATTTGGAGGATTACGAAAAGGATTAATATGTATGAACTTGATCTGAAACATTTTTTGTGAAACTTTCATATCTACATGATTTTTAAACTATTGTCACAGGCGGCCTAATGAAAATCTTTGGCCTCAATGTTTTGGTGTGGGACTGGTATACGTCCTTCAAGCCAAAAGAAAAAATTCATGATTTGGTTGTATTGTGGGTCCACATACTAGACCTCCTGCTTCATCTATGTGTGCCTACTATGTTTGAATACATAGGCATGGTTCTATATAGGATTATCAAAGTCGATACCCATACAGCAAACATATCATAGAGCAAGTTTGCTAGAATTGAGATAGACCTAGACACAACAAAACCTTTCTGCCCATCCATCCTAATTATTATAATGGACTATGACGTGACATATGAAGGTCTTTCTTAGAGATGTGTGATTAGCATAGAGGAGGGGCATACTTCAAGAGAATGCATAACTTATTATGAGATGGAAACGGTGGTAATAGATTGAGGTAATGAACAAGCTAAGGTAGATGTAGAAGAAGCAACCAAAAGTAACAATCCCTAACAGACTTAGAGACAAAAAGGAAGCAGACGAAAACATACTGAAGATATGGAGTGTCCTACAAACCATTAAATAAAAATATTTTTCCAAATTTTCATATGGAAGGGGACAATACCAATCATAACTAGGAGGAGAGTGGTCAGCGTAACCACAATGATTCTCAAAATATGATCAAATGTACAAACAAAGTCTGGAAGAAGAAGAAATCAAATGCTCTGAAGAACACAAATGATGGCATCAGGCCCCCACTGATAGACATTTCAAATATGCAGGAATATAAGGAGGACCCTATTACACATAAGAAAACAATCGACATTGTCGTCAACCCTATAGTGGATGAATTAGTTGAGGTGATAAAGATATACACTATAGAATGCTTAGCAAACAACACAATGACTTTCGATGGGGTAATAGAGGAGTGTATGACAAAACACTTTAAAGAATTTAATGAGTCCATTGAGACAATCCCTAGTTATGAGGGGAGGAAATCTTAGGGAAATGACATCAAGATGAAATGTGAGAAAAGGGTCTAAAGCATTCCCCCTTCTGAACCAGTAAGAAGAAGGCCAAGAGGAAAATCAAAGGAGGTGGATACCATAAGACATGAGATGAGTGATGGAAAGAACATAGATATAGAACAAACTATTATGGAAGAAGAAGTCAAGGAGAAGCATAGTACACTCGACCATTCTTGATCAATCTTTTCTTTAGAAGTTACCCTATGCAGGACATTCTGTGTTGGAACATACATGGAGTATCTAGATCAGATTACTATCTTAGCCATAAAGAGCTGATACATCGACCTAGAACCAAAGTTATTACCAATTTGAAACCTTGGATAAGTGTCAATAAAGTTGTGTCGACCATAAACAAGCAGGGGTTAGACAAACTGTTTAGTGTAGAGGAAAGAGGATTCACGTGCAACATTTATCTCTATTGGAAGGATCATGAGCGCTAAGTAAATATTTTTAATTATCATATACATATAGTAAATCATTGCATCAATAATGACACTATTATTACCTTTGTGTATGCTAATACTTACCTCATTATCATGCAACTCATGTGGAAGTAATTAATTAAGATGGGTAATACATACACAAAGTCATGGATTATTTTAGGGGACTTTAACACTACTACTAATCTTGAAGAGAAAAATGGTAGTATACATTACAACCATACCAAAGTCGGACTCTTCCAAGAAACTTTGTTGGAGGAGGGCCTTTCTAACATGGGTTTCTCAAAGGTTAAATTTACTCTTAAGAGAGGTGTACTCTAGGAGATATTGGATCATGAAATGGAAAATGACAACTTCATTCATACTTATCCACATTTCATTGTAGACCATCTTCCACACCTACAATCTGACCACTACCCCGTATCAGTCAAATCCATGATAAGAAAAGCTAGTTATCAATGTTTCTGGGTGAAAACTTCTTGGGCACATGACAAGAGTTTCAAAGACTTACTCGATAGTCATTGAAATCAATGTGTTAACTTCAATAAGGCACTTAATGGTGAAAGGAATTCCATCCCCAAGTGAGACAAAAACCAGTCAAAGTAAAGGAAGAGAAATAAAGACAGACTAATGAGAAACATAAGCCAGCTTGAAAAAGATTTGGAATAATGTTATAGGCCAATCACTGATTGCATCTATATATATATATATATATATATATATATATATATGAAATCAGAACTAGATAAAATACTCAAAGAACAAGAGGAGGAGTGGAAAGAAAGAAGCCATATCGATTGGATAAAAATTGGGATGTCAATACAAAGTTCTTTAGCACTTATGTCAAGCAACATTGAAAATTTAACACTATATCCATGCTTAAAGATCAAAAATGTCAATGGTTTAGTGATGATGTTGAACTAAAATTTTTGGTCCTCCATCATTTCCAGGCACTTCTCATTGCACTTGAGAGCATAAATATATCAAACCTATATGGTATACACGGACGTTTCAAACCAATAACTCACACACAAAAACTCAGCATTGCAAAAGGAGCCACAAAAAATGAGATTCATGATATTCTCAAAGATATGAACCGATACAAAGTGGTCGGCCCTGATGGTATCAATGATCATCACATTCTATGTAACTTGGAGAAGGTGGGGAAGTTAGTGATGTACATTGTGAAATATTCTCTTCGCATCAACAGTCTTAATAAAAGCCTCTGCAACTCCACAGTAGTACTCATCCCTATAGTGCCTAAACATGTGATGTGAGAGCAGCTATGACCGATTTCAGTAAACAGTATCTGCCTTAAATTAGCATCAAAATATGTGTTCGAACATTTAAAATCCCATATCCCTGAATGGATCTCTCAAGCTCAAAGTAGCTTTGTCCCTAGAAGATGAATAATAGACAATATAGTTGGAACCTAGGTGGTTATCCATACTATGAAGAGGAAGACTAGTGTCAAATTCATGTCCATTAAAGTTGAAAATACAAAGCCTATGATAGGTTGTATTAACACTTCATTAGGGATACTCTGATGAAGATCGAGCTGTCAAACAACATCTCTACTTACAAAATGAATTCAATTACAACTAGTGAGACAGAAGGCCTATGTAACGGAAGTAAAACTACTCCCTTGAAAGCTAGTTGGATTGTGACAGGGTGAACCATTGTCCCCTTCTTTGTATATGCATCAAATGTCTCAGCTAGATGAATTAGGAGCTGGTGTTGCAAGGCAAATGGAAACCTATCATCCTTTCATGTGGTGGAATCAAGCTTTCTCACTTCTATTTTGTTGATGATTTGATCTTTTTTAGTCAAGCTAGAGGTAAGAAGATGCACACAATTATAAAAAATTAGAATATTCAAGAATGCCTTTGGCCAAGCCATTTCAATGAAGAATACGCAAGTCTTTTATGCAACCAATGTACCCCAACAAACTAGAAGGGATTTAAATTGAATATGAAAATTCAAGGAAAATTGTGATATAGATAGGTATCTCAAGGTTCCCATCTTGCATTCAAAGGTAAAAAACAAAGTATGTTCTTTAAATCTAGAAAAAGTTGACTTGGAGATTAATGGGTGGGTGGGAAAATGTTCATCACTCATCGACCACTTCGACCTAGTGAAATATACTCTCAATGGGATCCCAACATATACTATGCAAACTGTATTAATTCCATTGGTCTTGTGTGATAAATTAGATAGTAGTATCCAACTATTTTTGGGGTGGAAACTAAAATTCCAATACAACTTTGTTGGTGTCCAAGAATTGGGTGACAAGCAGTATGACGAATGGATGTCTAGGCATAAGAATCATGTGAGAACTAAACATGGCTTTCCTTCTGAAGAATTCTTAGGAGATAGCATGTAACTATTGATCCCTCTGGTGCAAGTTTAGAGAGACCAATAAATTAACAACATAGAGGGGAATAGACCAATGCATCATGTCTGGCGAGGGATACTTTACAAGGAAAAGAATTTATTGAGGAACATTCATTCACTCAAATCATGAATTGTGAGACTACACAATTCTAGAATGATACCTGAGAGTAGAAGGATACAACCCTCAACTAGGTTGTTGTGAGAAGCATTCTAAAAGATCTAATCGACCTTCACATCATCAACGTTGTCACAAATGAAGGAAAATGGGAGAGTTTCTAAAGAACTAGTTGTCAGATGAAAGAGCCCACATCATCATGAATATCAAGCTACAGAGTAGAACTAATATTGAGGATATGAAAGTCTAGACCATATCTAAGAATGGGAGATACATGACTGATTCTACATATCACCTCCTCCACAGACATAAGGATGTCATAGTAAATGGGGAGTGGAATAAAATATAGGAAACCATGGTCACAAAAAAAGTTAAATTCCTCATTTGGTGGCTAGCACATGATCTCGTTCTTACTAACAACAGGTGGGTCTGGACACATATGACCATGGAAGTGTTTGTTAAAGATGCAACAAATAAGAGGAAACTAGTCTTCATGCATTTAAAGATTGCAAATATGTGATAGTAGTATGGAAATGATTGTTGCAGAACAACTTGTTGAGCGAATACCTCACCTTCAAATCTAAGTAACGGGATCAAAATGGGGCTAGTAGGTGAAGAAACCAAAAGGAGCTGCTTTATGATAACTTTTTGGTATATGTGGGCCTACATGAATAGCCATGTGTTGGAAAAAACCTTGAAACCCACCGAACTTCAAATAAATTATATTATGAAAGAAGTGGAATGCTTCAAGAAAAGTTGGCAACTCAAAACCATTAGTGGAATATGGGCCACAGGTTCAACTCATGAGTGTTTCTAGTAGGCACCCATAGTAGAAACTCTTAAAATGAATATCAGTGCAACCCTAAACAAAAACAATTGTGTTGCAACAATTGTGCTATGGTATGATAAAGGATATTGGATTGAAGGACTGGTTTGGAGTGGTGAAGTTACTTTGATAGTGAAAGCTGAATTGTTTGAAATCAAACATGCCTTGCAAAGAGCACATGCGCTAGCCACACACTACTTAGAAGTAGAAACTGACTATAAAGTGTCTCTCAACATGGTGCAAGAACACCCTAGTCGCAATCCCAAATTTGCAAGACTGATCGACAATATGCATTTCAAGATGAAGGAGAATACGACTTGGTTGATTAAGCATGTGGATAGAAGACGTAATAGTATTGCAAATAGCTTGGCAAAACATCATCTAAGAAATAATAATGGTAAGTTTATGTATTTCCAAGGTCTGAATACTATGTTATCTAGAATGGAAAAGTGCAAATGTAATGGTAGT
Organism: Alisma plantago-aquatica; assembly: GCA_963693085.1. Lineage (NCBI taxonomy): Eukaryota > Viridiplantae > Streptophyta > Magnoliopsida > Alismatales > Alismataceae > Alisma > Alisma plantago-aquatica. Next base: position 43,587,051 of record OY856410.1, on the reverse strand, counting down.
AGTATCACCAAATTTATTTTGTCCCAAATAATATAGTTTGTACTAGTTTATATTTCCCTACAAGAGGAGGGTGGGATGAATAGATAGCTTCCTAGATTCCCCCAAAAGAAATGAGTGGATATAAAATTGCAACATCAACTACATGCCAACATTTAAGGTCATATTCCAAACCAGACAATTAAAGATATAGAAGTAGACCATCTTTATAAAAGAATAATAAGTTCTCATAACAAGACTCACATTCAACAATAGTAGATCTATCAGCTAGTGCAAAAAAGTCATGTAACAACATTCAACTTATATTCTATATGACGTGTCATCTTTTATACATTATCCCTAAAATTATTTATCCTATACCTCACCAAGTAGAAGTCTCCAATCACCCTCAGATATCAACAACAAATCCTTGTTCTTCATAGGGCTGAGTAAAGAGACTCACATCTTCATCTTGAGTACACGAGATAGGAACCAACAAAACAATATATCACATATTATCATATAAAACATGTCTCATAGTTTTCATTTCATTAGATTTTGTTCCTCATAGATATAGACTTTAACAACAAAGAATTTAGACACATGCCACATCAGATGACTCACTCCTAAATCCTGGTGGTCTAACCTTTAAGGTCTTGATCCACACTCCAAAAATCTATCTCATGATACTATGATTACTACAAGGAAATCTATTTCATTTCCCTGGTGTTGCACTTGGGGGAAACTCATGGTGTTCAGGGAACCTACCTAGATGTGTCATCATTCCATTTGTTACTAATCCTTTTCACTAAAGAAGATTCAATATCATTTATTTTGTGTGTATATTCTCATGTAACTAGAATTACACAAAGAAGATTAGGCTTATCAAGAAAGACAATGACTAAAACAAGATGCACACCAATCTATAATTTGCAACACATATGATTCTTTCCATTTCCACATCATCTTATAACAGTAATCAATAGTGGGCTTTCAGCCCAAGACATAATCTCATTGTCCATCATCTACCTTAAAAATGGTTTCTCAAAAGTAATTGAAGCATGTGAATTCCATCTCAACATATTTCTTATGAGTTCATTGCATATCATAGTTCTCATCAAATTTTCACAGATACAATAAAATTAGCAATAGTTTAGGCATATGAAAAACTTGTGTCATTCATTATAATCAGAGCATGTGAATCGATCAAGATATACTTACTCCAATCCATTTCTAAAAATATGAATAAATCTCAAGCATAAATGTGCATAACGCACATAATGCTCCTCACTTACTATTTTTGACTCTTCAATTAGGGCTACTATTCAGCACATATGTAATCTCTCTAGAAATTTGTCAAATGTCATTGTCAGATTACAAGTATCCTAACATACAATTATAATCCAGGAGCACATTCTTTTAAACCAATTCATATCCTTGAAGGTCATCATGTAATTGAATCAAATGATACTTTTATACATTCATTAATCCCTAATTTGATATCATCATTAATTGTCATCACATAGCTCATTATTTCAGGGTTAGGGCTAGATTCTTACATAAATCTATTAATTTTCATCATTTTCCCTTCTCTTCATATTCATTAGTTTTAACTTTTTTCATTTCATGCTCGCAGCTACTCTTGGAAAAAATCATTCTAAATTCACTTAATATATAAATTTATCTCTCATTGACATTCTTCATAATATGATTTTAATGTATTTCATTTAATATAGGTCAACCCACATGTAATTATATTAAATATAATATATACTTTTTTAAGGTGGGATACTTACAAGGAAGTATGCATCAACTTTCATTAATGATCAAACATAAAACAAGGAAGTCCATTCATGATCTTGTTTAATAGGCTTAGGTCACAACTATTGGTAAGATTGCTAGCAACAACTTTCTTGGCCAAACAATGAGCTACATTATTCTAAGACCTAATAAGATGCAAAAAGGAAATAACATCAACATAGCTACAAATGGACAATATGTCCTCCACAATGAGAGCAAGGTGGTCCCTCCTGCCCCCTCCATTCTATATGGCTCTGATCAGGATCAACGAGTCTAATTCGATGTGGATGTGTTTCAATCCCCACGATCTTTCTTGTTCCATGGATAGTCTCAAGGCTAATGCCTCTTCTACCTTTGGGGTCACAAACATCTCTTTCTTGTCTTCCACCACTACCATTATCTTATCGTCGTGGTCTCGAAAAGCTCCATCTAGGCCAATCTTCCCCTCTTCCCTCACCACCACTTCCATTTCCAGCTTTGTTGTCCTTGTTGGTGGGTGATTCTACTCCCATCCTTGCTGGTCATTGCGGGCTTCCGTTTCTCCCGAGTGTGGCTCCTTTACCTGCTGGTAGTCATTGATAAGTGTCAAGCAAGATTAGACAGTGTGTACCAGGTCCTTCTTCACAGATTTGAAAACCAATCCATTCATGTGACTCCAAGTGGTCCAAAGAGATGCCAATACTAGAACTAAATGCTCCAACTATAGAGAGTCATGGATTTTAAATAAGGCCCCACATGGATCCATGTTGCATACCTCTTCTATTAGTCTGGTCTCCCCAATGTTGTCCCTCATCTTACCAGTCTCAATACAAATGAAATCCATATGCATAATGGTTACCTTCTCTTTGTTACACAACTAGTAGGTACTTGAGTCATGGAAATGTCTATCCCATAATCTTCCTACCATAGCTAGACTTCCCGTATAAAACCTCCATAAGAAATGAGCAACCTTAGGCGGTGACGCTGACTCCCACATAACTCTCCATATTGCCTACCTATCCTATTGCGATTGAATATATATATATATAGTTTTACCTAGGTGACGAATCCAGTATGTCATTCTAGTAGAAAAGATCCCATTTTTCTTTGGCCACCAAAACATTAGATCTTATGGTTTCCTTTTACTAATAGGTGTGACAAGGATATCATTCGAGACATCTAGAGGGAACCCAGAATGAACCTTTTGCAAGTCCCAACCATTGGTAGTGCTATCCATCAAGTCCATGACCGGTAAAGGTAGTCGAACTACTAACAGTAAAGGATTTACTCCTCAAAGACTCCTCCAAATGAAGCTTGGACTGTATCCCCTAGATGACTAGAGAATCTCACATTTAGGAAAATATATGGCTTTGAGAACTCTGTGTGCTAACAAGTCCATTTTTTGAGAAGCCTCCATAACTTCTTATCTAGCATATCTTAATTGAAAGATTCCATGCCCCAGAAGCCCATTCCTCCACATTTTTTTGGTCTACATAGTTGTGCCCGTGATTCCCAAGATAGCTTCCTTTATGTCTGTTTATCCCCCACTAAAACCTGGCAATGCAATTCTGGATTTCTTGTAGTAGACCTGTCGGAATTTGGAATACGTTCATCACATAAGGTGGTATTTCTTGGGATATCTCTTAAATCAATACTTCTATTCCTGGTTTAGATGGAAGCTTTTCTTTCAATCCTTGTAGCTTTTTCCTGATCCTCTCCTTGCTAGACCCAAAAACCTACTTTTTAGATCAAGCTATTGTAGTAGGTAGACCCAAATATTTTGCATGCTTGTCCATTTCTTTAACCTGCAGGAGGTCTTTAAGATTTGCACAAGTTTGAAAAGGATACCCTTTACTGAAAGCAATTTTTGTTTTGGATAGATTAAATCTTTGACCCAATTCCTGTTCATACTAGCCAAGCAAGTTAGCTATCTTCAGATATTCTTGACGGGCTCTAGCAAAAAGGATGTTGTCATCTACAAATAAAAGGTGATATAAGAAAGGAGAAGATCTTCTCACTTTTATACCATGAATATTATTTTCTTTAGATGCAGGGAGAAGAAAATTGGAGAAAGCTTCAACACATAAAATAAAAGGTAAGGGGATAGAAGGTCACCCTGTCACAGATCGCGGGAAGGATGAATTCTCATGGTCCGGTCTCCATTGATGGAAAAGGAATGTTGAACAGATGATACACACTCCCAAATCTTCCTCCTCCATTTACAACCAACTCCCATCTTTCCCATCACAAAGTCTAGGAACCTGCACTCCACATTGTCATATGCCTTTGACATATCCAATTTCAAATCCATATGTCCTTTCTTACTCGTCGGACCTGTGCATTTTATGGAAACATTTTTAGGCGATTAAAGCATTATCCATAATCATTCTTCTCGAGATAAAGTCACTCTGATTAGCAGAAACACGGTTGTCCATAAGGGGCTTCAATCTATTTGCTACCACTTTAGATGCAAATATGTAAATGACATTACAAAGACTAATAGGGTGAAATTCAGAAATTTCTTTGGCTGTGAAACCTCTGGAATCATAACAACCAATGTACGATTTACCTCTTCTAAGTCCACCTACCCCTTCCACCACCCCTTTATGTAGTTTGAGACATCTTTTCCCACAATATGCCAATCTTTTTTATAGAAGATCGTCTCCATACCATCTAGAGAAGGACCTTTGTTTGGATGCATTTTTTGAAGGGACGCTTTGATCTCCTCATCTGTCAGATCACCTTCCATCATGTCCTTCATTTTGTTGGGTAACCATGGGTTGGATACCTTTTGTTGGCTCTTCAAAAAAATTTATATTGGAACATGTAAATAAATTGAAGTAAAAGTCCAAAATAATTTGTTCAATCTCCTTCTCTTCAGTTTTCCAAATATCATCCTTGTATTTCTTTTGTTTCATTGTGATGCTTTATGATGAAAGTATGCAGTGTTCTGGTACCCATGTCTCATCTCATTCACCCTGGATCTGGTGTGCCAATAATTATCCTCCTGTCTGTGCCACTACTAGAGTTCTCTAGCAAACTCCTCACATTTTTCCAGGACTTTATGATCAGGTGGTTTCTTTTACTCATCTCCGAAAGCTATCTCAGTCTCCTTGACCTTCTTTTTCAAAGCCCCAAATTTTATATCAGACCAAGTTTGAAGTTTCTCACTGCATCCCTTACTTTTTCTAGCAAAATCACTATTCGGGTACCTATCCCATAAGTCTTTGATAACCTCTGCACAAATATCTTCTGACACCCACATTTGCTCGAACATAATTCTTTTTCCTATCTCCTTCTATGAATGTCTCTTCTGTCATCTGAAAAAATAATGGAGGAATGGTCAAACTAATACATGGGCAGGTGGAACACTTTGTAGTATGTAAATAGCTGACGATAGCTTAGAGATGCTAGGGCTCTATCCAACCTTTCCTTAATTAGAGTATCCATAGTTCTGCCTTTCATCCATGTGAACAAACTTCCTTCATATACCAAGTTGAATAACTCGCATGTGTCTATAACATTATGGAGATCTTGTATCCACATGTCTAGTTTTGGATCACCATCCATCTTTTCATCATTAATTGATATAACATTAAAATCCCTAAACACATATTATCTACATTATCATTTTGTTTCATATTCCTCAATAAATCCCACATCTTAGACTTTTGTTGTTGCTCTTCCCAACCATAGACTCCTATGCCCTTCCATTGTCATTCCCCATCACGTTCTGTCACTAGGCTCTCCATGTGATGTTGAGACAAGGATATTATTTGCACATTCACATCCTTCCACCAAAAACCCAATCCACCTGACTTGCCAACGCTTGACAGACAAATCCCATCATTGAAGCCACATTTTCGTTTAACCAGTTCTAGTTTGGTATCTGCAATTTTGGTTTTTGAGATGAAAACCAAGTTTGGGCTCTCACTCCAACACCATGTATGGAGAGCTTTTACACTATTGGGTTTTCTCATCCCCTGACAGTTCCAAACTAAAATTTTCATTGTTGTTCGTAGGGTTGGACCTCTCCAACTCCTGCTACTTGAAGTTGCTCATTCCGCATATTGTTGTTGTTTGCCTCTCTTCCATAGAAATGTTTTTTGGGATTAAAATCCCTATCAAGATCATCGAGTTCCACATCATAACTCAAAGCCTCTCGAGTACATTTCCCACTACTATTCACCATTTCTTCCTAGACTATTACTTGGGCTCTCTGAAAAAAGCATTGTTCTTGTCTTGATGATCAACTTCCTCAGGTTCTTGACACATTCCCCAGATGGACTTCGTTTCCACCTTCCCAGACTATTTTTCTTCTTCCCCCTTGTTCTGCCCTTGTCTGTCTACATGCCTGCATCAAACCACATGTCAGTTTCCACAAACTTGGCTCCTTGAACCTCCCCCTGCCCCAACCTATCTGCTTAGGTCTGTGTTAAGTGTGATAAGCACCTCACTAACCCTGGGATCCACTATGGTTTTCATATTATCACCATCATTCTTTGCTGTATTGTTAGCATAGTTTTCATTCCTTGATGTGATGTTCAAGTTGCACTCTTCTATCTCCTCCCCCGCCAATAGCAAGTGCAACTTCTTCCTTCTCTTTCATCCATCCCATCTACTTTTTCATGCTATCTTTATGACACTATCAACATATGGCCTACCCTATCTTTAGAAGCACAATTTCTATTCTTGATCTTTCCTATTTAATCCTCTACTGATGTGGTTGTTTCTACAAGTTTGACTGCCTGGTTCATGCGGTCTATTACCACATTAGTGATGCTGCCCTTTCTCCATGATGCCACTTCATCTCCCTGCTTCCCTCGCTATAGTCCTTCATATTCACTAGTTTAGAAGAGTAGATCAATCTCCTTATCATGTTTTTCTTCTCCAGATTCTCTTTCTTCTCATTTCTCAGATGGAAGACCAGGTCTTGTGTGTCGAGCCTTCCCCATACACCACTTTTTTAGCAGAAACCTTAGGTTTTTGTGGAGAAGCTTTAAACCAGGGGACCCATCGTCATGGTTGTCCCTCATCTTCTTCCTCTAGTAGGCAATCCTTTTCTAGGTGCCCTCATATCCCACAAACATAGAAAAAATTAGGTATCCTTTCATACTTGATCTCTATGTGAATCATAGCCCCTTCTTATATCAAATTCTTTAATTGTGCTTGATTGGTTTTGTGATGTCCATTCCAAATCAGACACAGTTTGAAAAATCCCAACCTAAATTATCATGATCTAGTTTAACGACATGGCCAATCCTCTCTACTATTTCCCTAGTAGTTGCTTCAGACCTGTGCCCAAGGGGGATTCCATACAGTTAGATCCAAAAGCAACTCTCAGTGAATTGTTTGCTACCAGGCCGATCAGAAACATTAACTTATTTAATTAATAGGAGACAATTATCAAAATTCTACAGTCCTCCTTCTCACTCTTCCTTGTCCTTCCTGTGCAAACTATACGATTAACACCTTTCTAACAATCTTCTTGTGGATCACTATGTTGGATAATGCCCATGCATGTGTGAGCATTCGTTATAGAGCCCAAAAGTTGTAAGACTTGTATGTCAACAATCTTTCCTCTAAGGCTAGGGAGACATGTTGTTCCTTCTCCACCGCCTCTCCTTCCTCTAGGTCCAAAAAGTCTTCTTCGTCATCTATACCTAGTCGTGCATGCCTGTCAGTGAGATCCTCTACCATCTTTCAACTGAGACAACAATGAACTAGACTTCTGTGAACTTGCAAGAGGGTATCCTACAAGGGAGAGAGGGTATCCCATCATAGCTTTCCTAATCGCCAGAACAGTTTGGGTTAGTGTGCGGGAGAGAGTAAATACAATATATACTTCATCATACACATTTCATCAATTTCCTTCTTAACTTGCCATCACCATTCAATTGATTCCTTTCTATTTCCTTTCTTGTAATAAGATGATTAAACCATGTCATTGAATTCCAATCACATTTTTATAATTAACATTAATTATTCAGTCCCTTATAACACTACTCATTTTATCTAAAAGAATAGATTAGGATACATCTTCTTACATCATAATCTCTAATCATCATTTGCAATTCATTATTATGTAGCTTGTATACAAGGACACACATTCATGTGAGGGTTTACACATTATTCCATATATTATAGTAAATATATGCATTAGTCTTAGATCATATTATTAAGACTTTTCATCTTCAATTGAGGTATTAATTCCTAAAGTTCAGTATTTCAGCACATACACAACATTATTTACAAGTTCTAGCTTTATCACTCATACTCTACTTAATACTAAAATTCTAGGGTTTTCAAGAAGTCATCTTAATTCAATGCATCATTGGTTTATTTATTAATCTCATCAAGGTGTATAGAGGTTCATTGAGTCTATTCAATACACAGAGAATTTCAAGATTCCATATTCCATACCACACAATCAACCAATCATTTACAAGCATACAATGATTTATTGACTCATTTGAGTTCATCCTTCAAAATTAACCCAAGACATGGATTTGCTCAATATCAAAACTTCTTATGCAGATCCTCATGAACATAACATATTCAATTCAAGTAAGGATTCAAAATTTAATTTGAGCAACTCATGATTATTAAGCTCAATTATAATTACATTCATGTCAATGAAATTTCCAAGCATATCACCTATTGACTGAATTTTAAGTAAAATTAATATAAATCAATATAGTTTTTTAACCATACAAAATTACATATATCTTTAATCAATAGATCAGGAACTAGGAAAATATAAATTAATGAGAAAGGATCTAAATTGGTAGCTTATTTCCCCAAAATCATCTCAACTGATTATACAATTATATACAAGTACTAGTAATGATCATATTTAATTTAACTGGATATAATTAGCCTTTGAACATCATTATGAATCTTAAAAGGGAGAGAAAGACTCATGTAAGGTGACTAGTACCTTAAAAACATAAGTCAAACTTTGAATTTCCAAATATCCACCAATGTTCTAGCTATTGAATCCATTTTTTCCTCCTCTCAACTCAAAAACCCTAGAAGTGGAGAATAGGGGAGAAATATTGATAAAAGGGGGTGATTTGACATCATTTTGAATCAAATCAGAGGAGGTAAAAATATTGATATGTGAGAGAAGAATCACCAAGAAAATCTATCTAGCAATTACCAACTTACTTAATTTCATCGACTCTATGAAGAGAATGCCCAAGATCCCCATCTTCACAACTTTCTCTAAATAAAACCTATCTCTCCCTGTCTCTCTAGGATTTCATTTTTCTACAATGAATCACAAAGTAAGGTAACTCCTTGGGTGCTAGGTTACTCATATAGTTTAATTAAGGTGCTTCTTTCAATTGCAGATTAACCCAACTTTACACTTTTATTTTTCAAAAAAAAATCTATTATAAAAATGTTACTAAAAATGGTTTACTGAATAGGTCAAAGATCCTCCAAAAATTATGCAAAATTGGTATCTAGTCGAAACAACATTTTAGAGATCAAGTAAAAATTTGATATCATTTACAATTGCCAATAAAAAGAAAAAAATGGAATACTAGACTTCTATTTTTTAGTCAGAATGTATGATCAGCTGAGTTTGTCCTGGGGAAATTCAACCAACACCACATTATGTAGAGCTCAGACATCATTCAAAAATTAATTACATTTAACTTAGTGGTGCAAGGAATGATATCTCCAAGTGGGACAAAAACCAGTCATAGTAGGGGTAGAGAAATCAAGACATACTGGTGAGCAACATAAGCTAGCTTATAAAATATTGAGAGGAATGTTATAGCCCAATAACTGACAACATCTGTATAGATATGAAAGTAAAACTAGATAAAATACTCAAAGAAGAAGTATGAGGAGTGGTAATCAAGAATCCATATCAATTGTCTTAGAAATGGGGACATCAATACAAAGTTCTTCAACTCTTATGTCAAGAAGCATCAAAGATTTAGCACTATATCAATGCTCAAAGATCAAGAAGGTTGATGGGTCAGTGATGATGTTAAACCAAAATTTTAGGTTCGCCAACATTTACAAGATATTTTGATTCCACCTGAGAGCATAAATGTATCAGACCTAGATGGTATACCTGGATGTTTTAGACCACTAACTCATACATAGAAACTCAGCATTGCAAAGGAGCCACAGGAAAGGAGATTAATGATATTCTCAAAGATATGAACCCACATAATGGGGTTAGTCGTGGTGGTATCAACAGTGATTTCATTCTAAGAGAATAGGAGAATGTGGGGATGTTAGTGATGCACATAGTGAAAAAGGTTCTCGATAGTAGTAGTATGAATAAAAGCCTCTACAACTCGAAAATAGTACTCATCCCTGAAGTGCCTAAACCTATAAAGGGAGAGCAGCAAAAACCAATATTGTTGAACAATATCTACCTTAAATTAACTTCAAAAGTTGTGGTTGAATGTATAAAATCCCCTACCCCTTGTTGGATATCTCAATTTTAGATTATCTTTGTCCGTGGAATATGAGTAACAAAAAATATAGCCCTAACCCAAGTGGTTATCCATCCTATGAAGAGGGACTAGTGCCAAATGCATGGTCATCAAAGTTGATTTATCCAGATCCTGTGATAGGTTGTTGTGGCACTTCATTAGCGATACTCTGATGAAGCTTGAGCTATCAAACAACATCTCTACTAACATAGTTAATTCAATTACAAATAGTGAGACAATAGTGTTGTGAAATGGAAGTAACACTGCTCCCTTAAAAGATAGTAGAAGATTGTGAAAGGATGACCCATTGTCCCCTTAATTGTTTGTCTTGTGCATCGAACATCTCATCCAGATGATTTAGGAAATGGTGTTGCAAGACAAATGGAAACCTATCATCATTTCACATGGTGGAATCAAGATTTCCCACTTGTGTTTTGCTGATGATCTGATCTAGTTCAGTCAAATACATGTAAGCAGATGCATAATTATAAACTATTTCAAAAAATTTAAGAAAGCCTCTATGACGGATGGAAATTTTTGAATCTGTAAATATTTAGTAAGACAAATGAATCTTGTGATTTTGACTTACATTGAGGTTTCTAAGTGTTTTGTGAGGTTTGAGTGTTGATTGATGTTGATTTCTAGATTAATATCCCAAAGTTTAATGTCCTTTGAGGAATTTAGTTGACAAGTCAAATAGCTGATTTTTGTCACCAAATTTGAGTATAATGTAGCTTGAGTGATGATATCGCTATGGTTAAAATTTGGTGGCAATTGGAGGACCTTAGAAGAAGTTATTCAAGTTTGAATATGATGAAATAATGTGTATTTTGATCTTTATGGACCAAAGGATTTAATCACATAGCCTAAGTTTTAGTATTAGGCAGTGTCACACAATAGATAAATTGAGTCATCCACGGATTGGCTGTGTGGCTCTATCTCTGACCCTAGGATAAACAAATCAGACGAGAGAGACTTCGTCTGCTACCTTCTTTTAGGTCACAAATAGTAAGGGTGGCTGCAAGGACAAACCCACCTCATCCCACGTCGTGATCGTGGCTGGAGGAAGAAAATTGACCAAACAATTATGCTTAACTCGTCAAAAAGAGACCCTAGACCCTTCAATCATGATAGTTGGTTAAGTAGGAAGAGAAGTCCAAGAAAAGGACCTTCAAGGCCTCGCAAACTGAGTGGGAGGTGGAGATTCATGCCTTAAGTGAGACGTTGGGTACACAAACATGTGAACGACGGAGAAGAAGAAGATGGAGCAGAGTTCAGGGATGGCTTGCAGGTGTCTCCAATCTATTGGTATGGTATGCTCAGAGAGCCAATCATATGATGATTGTGATGAGGCATTAGAAACTTGATTTGATAATGATAAAGGTAATTCCATCTATTATGTTTGTCTCAGTTATGAGATGATGAAACATACATGATAGATGTCTAAAGAATGATATGACTTGATGACATATGTCTTTAGGTTGAGGACCTAAACAATGAGACCATATGTATGTTAAGAGTACATGCATTCTTGTTATGTCCCTATTTGTATATTACTATGGAAGTAAAATAGACAACAGTAATACATAAGACTAGAGTATGTGTTGACTGATGACAGAGTCTCATTAGTCATGATATGTGATATCAAGTCAAGCACGCAGATATCTGTTAGAGAATAGTTTATTGGACAGACCCATCATGAGAGTGATACATGGATATCATGGAATGATAGTCACAATCATCTCTCATAGTGATAGTGGTGATAGTGGTTCTTAGACCTAAAATCACTACACTCATCACATGTGATTAGGTACAATTTGACATCATCAAATGTAGTCCTGAAACATAGGCTATTATAACGGTGATGATTGGGTGACTTTGACACATGGGGATATATTGTTAGTGATAGAGATAGGATTTGTCCCTCCTACAAGGAGTATGATATCCAGGGCCCCTTGATAAGCGAGACTGAGAAATGTATGTACATACTCATGTGATTCAATATATGATGTGTGAACTCACATGCATCTCAGAAAGTCTGCTCTAGGTCAAGGAACATGTATTGAATGTTGAAAAGGATGACGTTTCTTGCCTCGAGTTCAATCCGGATGTTAGTGACAAAGGAACTATACGATCACGGTAACACCAATCACAGATTGTAGGTTGAAGTTGTTTTCCAAATTTCTGAGTTACATGGGTAGCAATGACGAGTTACTAGATTATGCTCATTGGTTGTGATCTCATAAGTTGTTATGAACATTCACTGCCAACGTAAATTGGAACCTGTAGGGTCACACATATAGGATACCCCTGGAAGAGGATATTGTCCATGAATAATATTTATATTGAGACTAAAGGTGTTTAGGTACTCAATTAAACATACAATTGACTTACTGAACTCAGAATTATCAAGTTCAAGTGTTGAACTAGCTGGTTAGAGTGTCAGGTTGATTAGAGATTGCATTGTCAATGTCAGGACTACCAACTGACCGGTTCACCCAAGTGAGTTGATCGACTGGTGTGTGCAAACCGACTGATTTACCTAGGTGAGCCGATAAGCTAGTGTGAGCCAACCGACCGGTTCACTTGGTGAACCAGGCAGTTCACAGTCCTTCCAACTGAGGAAATTGGGATTTTCCCGGTTGGAGGAAAACTTTCACGTTTCACTTGTTCAATTTGATTGGAATAAGGATTAATCTTTGAATTAGTTGGAAATAATTGACGAAAGTCAATTTTGGGAAAGTCAAGGAAGTGAAACGACCGGTTCACACTCCCAACCGACTGGTTCACTAGTGAACCGATCGGCTCACATTGCCAAATGACTGTTTCAATTGTGAAATGATCGGTTCACCTATCGTAGTACAAACTATTCATGGAATTTCTGGATCCTTCTACTCCCGATCAGACTAGGAACCCTGACCCTGCCCTTTACTATAAATAGAGGGGTACTGGAGGCTTCTCAGAACACACAACTCAAAACATTAGTTGCTCTGCAAAGTTGTTGTCCTCTCTGGTTCTAGTAACCGAGAGAGCCCAAGAAAGTGCTACCCGACTAGGGAGGCATAGAGAGGGAAAGACAACTACAAAAAAGTAGTTTGAGTTTGGGAGAGGAGGTTGGTGCTAGTACACCAATAGGAGGGTCGTCTTCTTCCTGCCAGTTCTTCTAGAACAAAACATGAGTTCCAGGTGGTCTGTGTGGACTATCTGTAGAGGCGGGAGATGTTTGCCACTTAGGAAGACTCGTCAGCCACAATCTTTGGTGGAGGCCAGAGTCCATGGTGAAGACCAGGAGCTACACAGACACCGTCCAAGACATGGCATTGAAGACCACACATGGCTGTGAGGTATTGTCACTGGGTAATCCCCAGGACCAGGTATATCTCATTAAAACCATCCATACCATTACATAGTTGTTGATGCAATCTCATGTTATGGATTAATGGCCAGTAAAATTTTTGTTTACGCTGCCTACTCTGAGGCCATAAAACCCAACAGTGGTATCAGAGCCACATCAGCGTACTGTGTTTTGGCATAAGTCGATATGATCATATTTTGGCTTTATCATCATTTATTTATTGGGTATGATGTGAATATTTAAAATGACTAATGTGTATATCTGACTAAATACCACATGCGACCACAAACTAATATGATACGGTATATATACAACTGATACGCGTCGCCCTAAAATGGTTTTAATGGTGGATGTATGGAATGATTATGGCCTATAAACCCTATGTGTGCTTGGTTAGTTATGGTTGTTTGCATCTCGATTTGCATACCGATCCTCTACCTTCTATTCCATATGTAACTCGAGATCCTTTCTCTTCTACCTTTGCTCCCCTCGAATGTAACTCAAGGTTCCCAAAGATTATGTAAAAGTGGGATAGTTTATTTTTGGTTACATTAAGAAGAATACGCTCAACACCAGATGAACCCACCGCCTGGAGGACCGAGGAGGATTGTGAAGGAGCCAGACCGACCGGTTGATGGCCCAACTGCATGTTGGAAGAATCCATACATCGTAGGCCAGACCGACCAACCAACCGACCAGGAGGTGAGCCGATTGTGTCATAGGATGAGTCGATCAACCCTGAATGGTTCAAGCAAAAAGATCTTCATTACTAGTAGGTTGCATATGATGTAGACCTTAGATGACTGTAATTCCTTGTGGCTCCAAGGAATTACAGTAGGATGGCCATAATCATCGCTTTTATCGATATTCCATGTTTCTCGTTGTGGTTATAGCATGTATATGATATATACTATAATAATGTTGTGATTGGATATGTATGTGTACTTATATAAAATCCCTCAAATAAAATATTAAGTCTTAGATTCTTTCCATAAGTAGCACACATGAAAAGCTTAATCGACGAGTGTGGGAATCCCAAGGGTGGTGTGTTGTCTATCTCGTGGAAGTGTGATTGTAGGTATGTGGGTTCACCAAGCGGGGTGCACTCCTATCGTGTTGGATTTTGGGTCAGGCTTAACTAAGTGGTCTTAATGGGATTAAGCACTTAGAGGCATGAAGATGATTATGGAAAGGAGTTGTGCATATCATCTATCCAAGAATTGTATGTGATACAATTTGTAAATGTTACCTACCTTAATAATTGATTATGGACGCTGGTGTTGGCCAGGTAATAACTCAATTGTTTTGGATCTTAGCCCACTAGAAGGTTTTATGCTGCAATCTTCTAAATTGATGGTGAGGGTTATCAATTTGATCAAAATATTGGGAGTGATAATTAATTGAAGGCCTAATTAATATTGTCAAAATTATCAAATCAAATAAATCAAAAAAAATTTGACAAAGTTATAAAATTCTTTTTTAGAATCCAAATGACAAACACAAATACATTATCGTTGCAATCAGTTCATAAATAGGATAAAGCTTGAATCTATTTTAGGACCTTTTGAGAAGTGTTCTCACAGTGAGAGAATGCTCTAAGTCCTTGAAAGACTAGATCCAGTGGAACCACTCCAAATGTGCCTACGGCCAAAATTGGATGCTTACTTGAAGTATGCCAATGATGCCTAAGACATCAAGAACCTTATGCTAAGGTATATGAACTATGAGTTGCATAAATAACTTGAAGCATGGACATTTTTTATATGGTTATACATCTTAAGAATCATGTAAAGCATGAAAGGTATAATGTCTTCAAAGCGATGTTTGAGTATAATCAGACACATGGAGATCAAGTATAATCTTATATGCTCAATATGATTGTGCATATAGATTAATTGTGATTTCTTATAGGTCAAGAGTTGACCAAGCATATGATTCTACAAATTGTTGTGTGAATCATATAGCCAGTTTATCAAATGTTGAGAAAATTGGCTAAACTACTATCTGAAGTGCTTGGCATGTTGATGCCAAAGCATGAATAAAGAAAAGACAAAACTTGTGATAATGATCAACAGAGTGAAGTTCATAGACTAAAGCAAGGATAAGAAATGTTCTGAAGCCAAGCTAAGGTCCAAATCTTCATCACTCAAGATATGGAGAAGGAGTAAGTGTAAAAGGAAATATGTCCTTTTCACTTATAAAGATAAGGAAAGAAAGTGCCACCATTGTCACCTATTTGACATTGGAAAGGGAAATAACCTCTTTATAGAGGAACTCGGGAAGATGATAGAGATAGAGATCTCAACTTCATGACCTGAGAGGAAGTCAGCTAGAAACTGTGTACAGCAAGAGTTGCTATCATTACTATTACATTATGACATTCATGGACATGTAATAGAATTAGTGAATATACCTACCATCAATGAAAACATCATACATCTTGTATGGGAAAGAGTGTTATGGACTGATGTTTCATTTTAAAGATATGATCTTTGATGGAAATGCCTATGTCTCGTCAACTATACTTGATAGTTAAAGAGGCAAATGTGTTACACATGTAATGGATGACACGATAACTCAAACTTGAATGCCTATAGCATAGTCATCTAGAGCGCATAAATGGGAATTGCATTTCTGGAATTCATATGATGGATATCTAGACTCTTTTGGTTGTTGAACCAATAGGGACATGCTAATCTCATTCATTGTACAATATGAAAAAGGTTCTTCACTAGATGTACATAGAGGACAATTATTATATTAAGGATTATACATATTGATGCATATAGACCTTTTAGAACAAATGCTAAAGGTAATCACTAGTACTTCAATATATTTACCGATGAGCTCAGTAGATATGGTAATTTGTATTTAATAAAATACAAACATGAATCTCTAGAAGTGTTCAAGGAGAACATAAATGAAGTACATAACAAAATTGGTATAAGTATTAAGTTTCGATATGATCAATATGGAAATACTTTGAACTAAGAGTTTGAGAATCTTCTGGAAGATCATGATAATGTATCATGATGGACTCCACCTGAAACACAATGATAGTGTATCATGAGAAGTGTATCAGAAAGAAGGAATCCACCTTGTTGAGTCAGAGTGTGATTACTAGCTAAACTTCAAATTTTCTTTTGGGTACATGCTTAACATTGGGAATAAAGAGAATCACAAAATGTTGTGGAATCTCAAAGTTCTTTAAGTAACACACAAAACTCATAGTTTTGGTAGAACACGCCTAGAGCTTGAATGACATATGATATCTTATGGATAAGAAGGTGGTGAGTTGACCATATGATGAGTCAACAATCTACCTAGAAGCTAATGAGAATTAGAAACTGAGATATGGCTAGAAGCCATGAAATCCAAGATGGATTCCATGTACATCAACAAAGTATGACTTTGGTTGATCCACCTGAAGGGGTAAAATCCATGAGGTACTTTTAGGTCTTCCATAAAAAGATTGACATGGAGGGTAAGTTGGTTGAAAAGAGTTTCTAACAAGTTCAAGGTGTTGAACATGGTGAAATCTTTTCAGCAGCCACCATTGATAAATCCATCTGGATAATGCATTCCATTGTAGCTTAATATGACTATGAGATTTGGCATATGGATGTTAAAATTGCGTTCCTTAAATAGATTACTACGCAGGATATGTATGTAACATAGTCTAAAGGTTTTATAAATCCAATAATGCAAATAAAGTCTATAAAGCTATATACATCAATCTTTGGATAGAAGCAAGTACCTCAGAACTGGATCTTCAATTTGACAAGATAGTCAAAGAGTTTGACTTGAGTCAAAATGAAGATGTAATGTCTGATTACAAGAATTTAGTGGGAGCATATATATGTATATATATATATATATATATATATATATATATATATATATATATATATATATATATATATATATATATATATATATATATATATATATATATATATATATATTGAACATATTGATGGGGAGTATCATTCTTATACTATAAAATTTGGTAATGAAGTGCATTCTAAAAGGTTTTAAAGAAGCATCCTATGTGATAGGAATCAAGATCTATAGAGATAGATTAAGAGGGATTCTTGACCTAAGAAAGAGAACATACTTTGGCAAGATGTTGAAAGGGTTCAGCATGGTGAGAGAAAACCTGTCCATGTTCCATGGAGTTAGTCTCTCAAGAGATGAGTGTCCCAATTCTTATGAAGAATAAGGAACACATGGATAGATGCCATATGCATTCACAATTGGATATATGGTGCGCTCCTGCTAGAGGCTTGCAACAAGTGCAATCCACGAGGTCGGGAGGCACGGGAGAGATGGGATCTTTGCTTTCTATATTTGTATGGTCCCACACTAACTACCTACGTCTACTAAGACACTACACCCACAAGCGCATGGGGTCATGCCGTAGTATAGGTGAGGCGGCAAGTACGGGGTCGATCCGCGAAGATAGAGGGGGCACTAGAGTTAGATGGCGTGAGCTACGTTCCTAGTACAGAGAGTAAGGTTATTAGGGTTTTAAGGTTGATTGGTTGATTACACTAATGAGAAAGTAAGAGATGCGAAAAGAAAACTAAATAATGGAAGAGCAAGAAAATTAGTAAACTAAGTTATCAAACTAACTAAGCAGGAACAAGAAGGGCTACACTACACTAGCAAGGCAAGAAACAAATAAGAACTAGACTAACCACTACCAAGAGCAAGAGCCTAAGTTAACACTGAAGAGTAAAACTAAGCAATTGACTAAGTTAGACTAAAGAAATTGGACTAAGCTAACATTAACAAGCAAACTAAGCGATTAGGGTTTTAAGCAAGGTGATTAAGGTGGGTGGGCTGTTTGGGGAATGTCACTTTAATTTTAGTTGGGGGAGTTCATTAAACATGCATGGTGCTCAATTCATATCTAGATTACCAAACCAAACAACAAGGGCAATGCCATTAGAACATACCATATACTACTAGTAGAAGACTAGGGTTAGGTGTAGTTCTAGTGAGATTGGCCAAATCTAGGTTTCTAGGGTAAGTGATAGTGGAAAATTGAGGGTTGAGGGTAGATATGGGAGTGGAGATGAAGGGGTTTAACCTCATGCCACTAGCCACTCTAGCCTTTAGAAGGCCCTAGGCAATTGCATCACTCTCACTTACACTAGCCACTTAAATCTCACACTCATTTGTAGGGGGAGGGATGTGTATGTAGGAACAAAGGGGGCTAGATAGGGATCCACTAATTGGACCTAGGAGCCATTCCTAAGATTGCCACATACACCCCAATTCCCCCTAGGAATGAAGTGTCATCAAAAACCTCAAAACAAGCAATTCATACAAGAAGCACAAACCACATGAAATAAGATAGGAAAAGAGATGGAAGCAAGAAGTAATCATCATAAATATGAATCAAGTTCATTACAAGAATTTATCCCCCAACATGGTATCAAAGTAACATTTTAATCCCAAACAGCCCACCACAAGGGGGCTTACCTAGACATAATCATGAAAATAGGAAAAGAAAGGGGTAGAAGAAGTAGGGACTCCGTGAAGCTTGATGTAGAAGCCTCCTTCTTCACCTCCAAGCTTGCTGTAGACGTCCTCCTCCCTCCAAGGGTGCAAGGGTGCATGAAAATGGTGGAATGGATGGATAGAAACCTAGAGAGTCTAGGTTTCTATGGTGGAAATGAGTGGAAAGTGGGTGGAAATGGGGTTGAATGCAAGGAAGAAGGTGGATGGGGGTAGTGGATGTAAGGGAGCAGCTAGATTGCGGCTAGGGGGTGCTCTCTCTCGAGCCCTAGAAGCAACTAGTGCTTATATAGGAGCTAGGGCTAAGTGGGGGAAAAATAGGAAAAACAGTGGAAAGTTGTATAGGGTAGGTGATCACCACGGTCATGGTGGGTGTACCACGACTGTGGTGAGGGTAGTGGGGGACGACCGTGGGGTGGTGAACACGGTCATGGGGTGAAGGAAGTGGTGAGATGGTGGTGGCCACGACCGTGGCGGAGTGCCACGGTCGTGGTGGGTAGCATGCACCACGGCCGTGTTGGGTAGCACGGCCGTTTTGGAGGGGTTGGAGCTGATCGTGGGGAGGGGCCACGACCATCTTGATCAGCATCGGCCACGGTCGTGGTCAGTGAGGCCAATTCCCTGTTGCAACCTGACTTCTTGTGAATTAATTCCCACGACCGTGGCAGGGTGCCACGACCGTGTTGTCTTCAGTGGCCACGGTCGTGGTTGGGAGGCCACGATCGTGGGCGATCTATGGATTTCCCTGTTGCAACCTGTTGGTTTGGCACAAAAAAAGCCACGACCGTGGCACTGTGGCCACAGCCGTGGTGAGGTTCGACTTCTTGATTTCTCTTCTAACTTTGTCATTTTCGGATGTCTTTGCTCGAGGATGATTCTTGGCCACTGGAGGTAGGTTGAGGGAGACTTTGGGGCCTTCTCTCGGTCCTTCCTTCTCTCTCTTCCATCTAAGCATGGTCCAAGTACCTGAAAAACAGTGCAAAGACCATCCATAAGCATATTTGCAATGATAATCATATTGGGGAGAATAACATGTAATTCTAGTGCATTTGAATGTGATAAAAGTACAAAATGACACAAGATACAACCCTAGAATAGGGTTGGATCACCACCCCAAACTTGAAACATACTTGTCCTCAAGTATGCTCCAACTCAATCTCTTTTCCATTTTCCACAATCAAAATATATGACAAATACAATATGATGGGCGACAAATGCTAAATGGGATCAAAGGTGACTAGGTACATGCAAATCACTTCCCTCCTCTTCTGCTTTCACAAACCAACCATGAAGAGAGCACAGAGCACATGAACTTCGTATATAATGCATGGATTGCACAAGTCGTCAATATCTTATTCATAAGGTTTCGGGTAGACCGTTTCATGATGATGTTAATCGCCGATGTAGGAGTGTTGTTTCACTTTCATGCGTTCGACCTTATGCTTCAAGTTATGCCAAATGACCCACATGGCTGCGGAAAAGGGATAAAGTGAGCTAGGTTTGAAGTTTCCTAGCTCAATGGGTATAAAAGTGGAAGAAAGGGATGCGATAAGATTTTTGGAGTGTTTTTGCACACTCATCGTTTCTTTATTTGAATGCTCTTAAACAGGAGCATCCTTTTATTTTGTTTTGTTTTTATTTTTCTTTTCTTTTCTTTTTTTTCTTGCCCCTGGTGTAGATAGGGAATATGGTGGATAGATTGAAGCGGGGAGATAAAGATGTGGCCACCCCAAACTTTCGGAGGTGGCCACGGCTAATATGTGTGCTTTGGCATCTTTTTATGAGGCGGAGAGGTATGAAGATGATGAAAGAGTGGTCGGGTCAAAGAGGGGTCACTTGGCATACTCTTCCACATAAGGTCTCCTGCATGAAAACTAGTCCAACACTTCACCATAGATATCACATCACATGAATGAACCAAACGAAATCCATATATCAAACCAGTAACTCCACAAACATTACACGTTCTATGCTTGCTCGGATCATAATTCAATCAAACCAACACATTCCCAAGGGAGGTGATGAGCATGTAAGAAGTCACTCGTTGATACCACATAGCAGTTCATCACAACATATCATCTTGTATTTGTCAAAGATAAGCAATTTCATTCAATATGGTAAAGATTGAGTCAAAACACACTTTTTGGACAAGAAACATCAAATCTGGGCAAAATTGGCCAAAAAGGTGCCACATTGCACTAAATCACATTCAATCACAACTTTAGGTAAAAAGCAAGTAAATCCTAGCTAAAACATGCAGAAATTAGCAAAAACTACATGATATGCAATGCATGGCTGAAAAAGCAAAAATTTTGAAAAATTACTCAAAAATGTAGAAATTAACTACATATTATGCAAAGATGCAATGAAAAGAACAAAAATAGTAAAACTAAACTAGATGGCAGGGTGATATCAAAATGACCAAAACTAGAGAGATAGGATGATGCGTACCACCCTACCCACCCCAAACTTTAGAATCATGTTGTCCTCAGCATGAAACTATAGCTTAGGGGAGATAGGGGAAGTGTCATGGCTGCGGTGGCTGGTCTGGCATGTTCGAAGGATATGGAGGAGGAGTTGAGTCTGGAGCTGAGCTTGACGGAGGATGCTGGTAATAGTGACCCCAGTAGTCATCCTGGGGTGGAGGATACGCCTGTGGGTGTCCATCTATACCACCCCAAAAGTCTGCACCCCATTCAGGGTTTCGTGCTGCCTGGGCATGTTGGTATTGGTACAAGTGGTTGATCCGATAGTGCATCTGCTGTTGATCTTGCCACATGTACTGCTGGACAAGCTGCATGTCACCTTGAGTCTTCTGAATACTCTCAAGGTGCGCCTGGATGGTAGCCATGTCATAGGTGTTCCCTGAGGGCGGCTGCAGCTGGGATGTCCCCTCATCCCTCCTTCTAATTCTTCGGGGCTTTCATTCTTCTTCTGCTTCATGCTCCTGCCCTTGTACATTAGATTCAGCGATTTCTTCATGTACGGTAGTGTCTTCCCTTGCATACGTCTCTCGTGGGTGTTCTTGCTGCCATTTGAAAAGTTTTTCTTTCAGATT
Source organism: Alisma plantago-aquatica (assembly GCA_963693085.1). Taxonomy (NCBI): domain Eukaryota; kingdom Viridiplantae; phylum Streptophyta; class Magnoliopsida; order Alismatales; family Alismataceae; genus Alisma; species Alisma plantago-aquatica. The sequence continues at coordinate 43,564,895 of OY856410.1, read as the reverse complement.
GAAATTAATTCCCAATGCGGAAAGAAGAGGTACCGCATGGTATGGCAACTCGAGCTCGAAGTTCGGCACACTAGTAGTAAGATAGATCATCTTCCTTTCCTTTATCTTTATAGTGTGCGAGCGCACCAAGTAGTTGAGGTCCACAAACTCTGCCTCAAGTGCGTCCTGTAACCCCGAGAGATCGTATCCCAGTGATAGTGCAATCGAAGTCACAAACCCACCCATGACAAAGGGTTTTGTGCTCTTGTAGGGTATGGACTTCATATGATCAATCAATAGAACACCAAGGTCGAGGTGCTTCTTGAGGTACATTGATATCATGACAAACATATCTTTTTGTGAAATGGAGCCTTGATTATCATACCTCCCTACAATTGTGTTTGCCACGACCTTTTGCACATAGCGCATCATTGGATTGCTTATGGCGGCTGTCTTTGATCTTCCTGCATCGTACACGCTGCTGCCTGTGATTTTCTCCCAGAAATAGGCATAATCCAATTCTTTCACCTTCTCTAGCAAGCTGTCATCCATCTTGACGTCCTCTTCAGGATTTGCAGCAAATATCCCATTCAACTCAGTGGAAGTGAGGGTGTGCACATTGCCCATTATGGAAAATTGGATTTCGTCACAGCCCCTCACTTTAGTCCTTTCGAGAGTAGCAAAGAATTCTTGGGTCAAGGCGACATAGGTTGGCTGCGGTGTGAAAAGGATATCCCACAACCCTATTCTCTTTAAGTTCCTTTCCATTGCCTCCTTGATCCCTAGATCCTTGATCACTTTCTGAGACCCATACTTGGTGGCGACGACTCGCCTCGTCATGCACTCCGGGTAGATAAGATCAACCTTCTTTTTCCTGTGCCCTCTACCATAGGACACCCCCGTCGGTGCTTTACCCAGGGTCTTTTCTCTGTCTGACTCCAAAAATGTCATAACATCTTCTCCTTCCGGCTCTAGTTCCACCTCTTCCTCCTCGCTATCTTGTTCTTCCTCCATCGCATAGGATTGCGACCCCGAACTGGTATCAAAATTGTACCAGTGGGCCAACTACTCCTCGTCGTGCTACAATTGCCGCGAGGGTTGCGGCTGCACATCACGTCTCGCCACCGCACTGGATGTCGAGTGGCGGGGTGGTGCGGGCTTTGGAGGCAGCCTGGATGAGGACGGCGCTGCTTTGGATCTCTGGTTTCTTTTTGCGGACGCCGGCTCAATCTCATCAATGAGGTTGTCCATGTCAACCCCCATGGACTCCTCCTCTTCTTCATCTTCTCCCTCATAGGTAGCGTCTGTGATGTGGTGGCTATCGGATGAGTGGGAGTGTGATCCGCTCACCGATTGCAACCGGCGGAGGGAATGGTGGGCGGAAGCGGTAGGTGATGGGGTGTGGTATGGAACGGACACATCGGAGGAGGCATTTTTAGAACACCGTTTCCCTCCGGTGAGGATGTTCGTCCCCTTTGTGATAGCCTTCCCAATCTTCTTCATTGCGGAAATGGAGGTGAAAGTGGTGTGGGAGGGAGATTTTCGGATTTGGTGGAGAAGGTGGTGTGGGTGTGGTTTTGTGGGTGGAATGGAAGGATAGTGATATACGGATGGTGGTTATATGATTAGTGGTGGATTTGGGCGAGAATGGAAGGGTTTTTGTGGAGGTTTTGTGTAGGGGAGTTGCTGGGCAAAATGGAGATGGAAATGGAGATGGAGATGTGATTGGGAGAGATTGGACAGTGGGAATGGGAGAGGGAAGGATGGGGATCGATTTGGGATGGATTGGGGATCAAAAGGAGGTGGATTGTGGTGGATTTGGTGGTGAATGGGGGAGCACGGAACCGTTTTCTGCCGCCACGGTCATTTTCTGGAGGTGGAAGATGAAAGAATGAGGGGGAGGGTCATTTTTGGACGCTTAAAAGTATATTTTTTTTCCTGAACCGAGTTCGGCCACGGTCGTGGCAGCGGGCCACGGTCGTGGCCAGGGTTGGGTAGCACGGCCGTAGCGGGTGCCACGGTCGTGTTGTCGATGACGAGAACCCTGGTCTGACCTCGCCACGGTCGTGGTCGACTCGCCACGGTCGTGGCCGATCTTCGAAACAACCTGTAACTTTGGCCAATTTGGAGCAATAATTCCCACGGCCGTGTTTGGCCAAGACCACCACGGTCATGGTCGACTCGCCACGGTCGTGGCCGATCTTCAAAACAACCTGTAACTTTGGCCAATTTGCAGCAATAATTCCCACGGCTGTGGCGAAGGGCCACAGCCGTGTTTGGCCAAGAACACCGCGGTCGTGGTCGACTCGCCACGGTCGTGTTGGGGTTGTTTCTTCAGTTTTCAAACTTTGAAGCTTGAGCTTTCGATTTTATTTGTTCTTTTTACCACAACTATGACTGAATGACCACGATTAACTTCTAGATCCTCTCTCTCTAATGTCTATCACCTTCCATCATCAAAACTCAAACAAAAACTATAAAGCACAAGTGTGCGTGTGTGTATTTGTGTAAAACAAAACTAAAGTATCAAAAGAAGGGTTCGAGAATCTCAAACCACGTGGGTTGCCTCCCACTAGCGCTAAATTTAACTCCTTTAGCCATGCTTATTGATCGTTGGACTTTTTCACTTTTTCGGAATTTTCAAGAGATCCTTGTAGTAAATCCCTTTCTCATCCTCGTCCAAGCATTCTTCTTCCTTAGATTCTTCCTCTATAAGCATGACAATATCGAAATCTTGGTTGGCCTTGTCCGGGCCGACCTCAATAATAGATTTTAGTCTTTGCCCACTAACAGTGAATTCCTTAGCTCCTTCTTTTGCACAAATGATCACTGCCCCGGATGGGTATACCTTCTTGACAAGGTAAGGACCTTCCCATCTAGAACGAAGCTTTTCGGGGAAGAACTTCATCCTTGAATTGTATAGCCATACCCATTTGTCGGGCTCAAACTCTTTCTTCTTTATGATCTTGTCATGTAGAAACTTGGTTCTTTCCTTGTAGCTCTTTGACATTTCATATGCTTCATGCTGCATTTCTTCTAGTTCATGCAATTGAAACTTTCTTTTCATTCCGGATTTCTCTTCATCGAAGTCCATCGTCTTTAAGGCCCACAATGCCTTGTGCTACATCTCAACCGGCAAATGGAAACTCTTACCATAGACAAGCTTGAACGGTGTAGTGCCAATCGGGGCTTTGTATGCAGTCCTATATGCCCATAAAGCTTCATTGAGGCGAAGTGACCAATCCTTGCGGTCTGGTCGCACCGTCTTCTACAAAATGAGCTTTATCTCCCAATTTGCCAACTCAACTTGACCACTCATTTGAGGGTGGTAAGGGGTAGCTACACGATGGTTAACTCCATGTCTCTTTAGCAGCCCTTCGAAGGTGTGGTGGATGAAATGACTCCCGCCATCACTAATCATAGCCCTTGGAACACCAAAACGGCTAAAGATGTTGGATTTCATGAAATCACACACCACCTTATGATCATTTGTCCTTGTTGCCACAGCCTCAATCCAATTTGATACATAGTCTACGGCGACCAAGATGTAGACATACCCAAAAGAAGGAGGGAAAGGACCCATAAAGTCAATCCCCCAAACATCAAACACTTCTACCACAAGAATAGGTGATAGAGGCATCATGTCCCTCTTTGAGATAGTGCCCACTTTTTGACACTTGAAGCAACCTTTGCAAAAATCATGAGCATCTTTGAACAAAGTCGGCCAGTAGAATCCACATTGAAGAACTTTGGCGGTCGTGCGTTTCCCTCCAAAATGGCCTCCGCACACTCCGGAATGGCACATAGATAAGACTTCTTGCTGCTCCATCTCCGGAATGCACCTCCTAATGAGTTGGTCCGGGCAATACTTAAAGAGGTGAGGGTCATCCCAAATGTAGTTCTTTACCATATCAAACAATCTCTTGCTTTCCTCTCTTGTCCACATGCCCGGTATCCTCCCACTGGCTAGGAAATTTTCTATGTGCTTGTACCATGGCTTTTGGACAGATGAGACTAAGAGGAGTTGTTCATGTGGCATTGTCTCTTTGATTGGACTTGTCATATCAAAAGGTCCATCAAGGCGGGAGAGATGATCTGCAACACCATTTTCTATCCCTTTCTTATCCACAATTTCTATGTCAAATTCTTGGAGCAACAAAATCCATCGGATCAACCTTGGCTTTGAGTCTTTCTTGGACATGAGATACTTCAACGCAGCATAGTCCGTGTAGATTGTCACTTTGTTTTGCAAGAGATATGGCCGGAACTTGTTAAGAGCGAAGATCGCCGCAAGCAACTCCTTCTCGGTAGTCGTATAGTTTCTTTGAGCATCGTCTAATGTTTTGCTTGCATAATAGATAGCATGAGGAATTCGGCCAATGCGTTGACCCAACACAGCCCCCACCGCCATATCATATGCATCCATCATGATCTCAAACGGGAAAGAGAAATCTGGGGGATGCATGATAGGAGCAGAAATAAGCCTCTCTTTTAGATGATTGAAGGCTTCAACACATTTGTCATCAAACTGAAATTCAACATCTTTCTCAAGTAATCGATAGAGTGGTCTTGAGATTTTGCTAAAGTCCTTGATAAAGCGTCGGTAAAAACCTGCATGTGCCAAGAAAGATCAAACATGTCTTACGGTGGAAGGAAGGTCGAGTGTAGAAATAAGGCCCACCTTGGCCTTGTCCACTTCAATCCCATCTTTTGAAACTCAGTGTCCCAGAACTATACCCTCATGTACCATGAAATGGCTCTTTTCCCAAGATAGAACTAAGCGAACTTTCACACATCTTTCCAGAACCGCAGCTAGATGTAGCAAGCACTCATCAAAGGTTTTCCCGAAAACTAAAAAATCATCCATGAAAACCACAAGTGACGAATCAAGCATGTCAGCAAAGATCGAGGTTACAAATCTATGGAAAGTGGAAGGGGCATTGCATAATCCAAATGACATTCTCCGATAGGAAAATGTACCACTTGGACAAGTGAATGTCGTCTTTTCCTGGTCCGCCGGATGCACAGCAATCTGAAAATATCCTGAGTACCCATCAAGAAAATAGTAGAAGCTCTGTCCAGCCAATCTCTCTAAAATCTGATCAAGAAACGGGAGTGGGTAGTGATCCTTCTTTGTCTTTTCATTGAGCTTCCGATAATCTACGCACATTCTCCACTTGGATTGTTCTCTCACTGGCATAAGTTCACCATCGGCATTTTCTGCAACCGTAATCCCACCCTTCTTGGGCACAACTTGGATGGGGCTCACCCACGTACTGTCAGAGATGGGATAGATAATCCCTTCATCAAGCAACTTCACAACCTCTTGAGTTACCACGTCCTTCAACTTGGGATTTAGCCTCCTTTGCATTTGACGGGTCGGCCTCGCATCTTCTTCCAAGTATATCTGATGCACACAGATAGAGGGGTCAATCCCTCTCAAGTCAGCAATAGACCATCCAATGGCTTGGATGTTCTTCCTCAAGACTTCCATCAAGGCATCTTCTTGCTCAAGAGAGAGAATAGAGGAAATTATCACCGGGAGGGTGTCATTTGAGCCAAGGAAAGCGTACTTCAATCCTTCAGGAAGTTTCTTCAACTCAAGAACGGGGGGTGCTTCAAGGGAGTTCTTTAAAGGTGCAGAAATAGAAGGGAGGTCCTGACTTGCTGCCACTAAGGCTAGCTCACACTCTTCATCATCTTCATCATCTTCATCAGGGAACTCAACAATTGGTTCAAGACCTCTACCTTGAGTGGCATTCTCAATCCACGTAGGTAGGAACTCTTCAACAATCTCATCTAGGCATTCCACCAAATAACAATCTTCCTCGGTGGCTCCTATCACTTCAGCTATAGTAGAAGACTTGAAGATGTTCAACCTGATCTTCATGTGCATGAATGTAACATACATGGTCCCAGTTCTCACATGGATCACGGCATCAGCTGTGGCTAAGAAAGGTCTCCCCAAGATGATTGGTACCTTTCTAGCCTCTTTTTCCATATCAAGAATGATAAAATCAGCTGGGAAGAAGGCATAAGTATCTTCATCAAGATGGACCAGCACATCATCCACACGCCCTCTAGGCGTCTTCACAGATCGGTCGGCCAACTGTAGAGTGCAGTGGGCTGGCCTCAACTCCCCTGTTTGGAGCTCAGCAAACAGATCATACGGCATCAAGTTTACGCTAGACCCCAAGTCAAGAAGAGCCTGGTCTATGTGATGTGCCTCGATGTAGCATGAGATGATGGGAGCACCGGGGTCTTTTCTTTTCCGGGGGATGGTGTGTTGGAGAATGGAGCTCACTTGCTTAGTGAGCTTGATCTTCTTAGGCGTCCTCCCTGTTGTCTTTCTTTTGAAGGTGCACAATTCTTTAAGGAATTTTGCATAGGACAGAATTTGCTTGACTGCATCTATAAGAGGTACATTGATTTTCACTTGCTTGAAGATCTCCAAAATATCATCCGCATGCTTCTTCTTTTTCTTTGCAACAGAAGGCTCCTCGAGTGCATCAGGATATGGAGGGAGTTGGGAACCCAATCGGTCCAAATCAACAGTATCATCCACTAGTATCACTGGAATCACAGTATCACGACTCGGTATCACAGTATCACTACTCGGCGTCATGGTATCAACACTTCCTCTTATCACGGTATCATCAATCTGCATCTCAGTATCAACCTGCTCTGCCTCAGTGTCATCTCTGCCAACAACTGTACCATGGGGCCTCTCCAAGGTCCTGCCACTCCTCAACGTAGTCACAGCCTTCACATGCTCATGGGTGGTAGAAGAGGGAGCTTGTGGAGGTGGTTGTGGTTATTGGGGTGGTGGAGGCCTTTGGTGAGGGGAGTTGGGATTTTGAAGGATGAATTGGGGTTGCGGTTGTTGTTGTGGTGGGGGTGATATTGTGGAGGTGGTTGTTGGTAAGTGTGAGGTGGAGGTGGAGCATATTGATAATTGAGTGGCGCTTGAGGAGGCGGAGGAGCATAGGGGTTTGGTGGGGCTTGGTAAGATGGTGGAACATAAGCACTCGAAGTTTTCCCTAGAAAAACCCCATCATTGTTTGGATTTGGCAGTGGTTGAGACGGAAGTCTACCTTCTTCCCTCCTAGCCAAAGAGAGAGACATTTGGTCCAACCTCTGCTCAAGACGGTTTATAGATTGCCCATGTGCATTGACATCTTTTTTTACTTCATCTAGGCTCCTTAGCCTTCCTAGTACCTCGTCCTCAAACTTGGAGCTGTAGCATGGCTTCTGCTGCCCCTGTCCTTGCCCATCCTCATTCTGTTGTTTCCAAGAGAAATTTGGGTGGTTCCTCCACTCTGGGCTGTAGGATTGGGACATTGGGCCCTGGTTGTTGCGGCCACCAAAGGAATGTAAAGCGTTAACTTCCTTGTCTATAGTGTCCACAGCCATTGCGGGTTGGCTAGAAGAGCCACCCACTTGACTCTTCATCATTCGCATCATATCAGCCATCATTTTCATCATATCAGGGTCGGTGGCATTGCGTGCGGGAGCCACGGAGGAAGGGGGAGGGTGTAGTTCCAGCCACAATGTCCCTCTTTAGTGGAAGCTCGGTGGCGTGAATTCTCGGCGAGATGCTCAAACAGCAGCCATGATTCCTCGGGGGCTTTGCCATGAACGTGCCCCCGCAAGAAGAATCGACGTTGTTTTGGCTTTGCTCCTCAAGCCCAGTGTAGAAGGCCTGAACTAGCTGCCAAAGAGGAACCTCATGATGAGGGCAGTCATGAAGCAGCTTCTGGAACCTCTCCCACGCCTCGTGGAAGGGCTCGTTGTCTTTCTGGGCAAACGATGTGATGCATCTTCTCATGTAGGATAACTTGGTGATGGGGAAGAACTTCTTGAGAAACTCATTATTCACCTCATTCCAAGTGACCAACTCTGGCCTCAAGACGTACCACTCCTTTGCCTTCTCTTTGAGGGAGAAAGGAAAGAGCATCCTCCTGATTGAGTCGTCGGTGGCGGCATGCGTGCGGAAGGTAGAGCACATTTCGAGGAACACGTCTATGTGGTGGTAGGGGTTCTCGTTCTCCATACCGAAGTATGTAGGGAGAAGCCCCAAGAGTGCCGGAGGGATGGAATAATGTTGACCTGGCATCTGGTCAACTAGAGTGGCGATGGGGGAGTTGTAGTTCCCCGGCGTGAAGTACTCATGAAGCGGGCGATGTGGCGGTGGAACCTCTGGTGGCGGGTCGTTCTTGGCCATATCGGCCTCTCGGTGTAGGTTGCGGCGAGCTTGACGCCTTCTTCTCCCAATCTTGGGGTCTTAAACCACCAAGTCGGTGCAAGTCGAACGCGTGCTACGCATGCACATCTGTCACCTGTGCAATTCACAAGCAAACAACAAGGAGCCAAGTTAGCGAACCAATATGCAAGAGTAACACAAAGAATAAAAAATAGCAATGGTGAGGGCAAAAGGAAAGGCTAAGCTACACTATCTAACTAGGCCGAGCGCCTCTATCCCCGACAACGGCGCCAGAAAGCTTGGTGCGCTCCCGCTAGAGGCTTGCAACAAGTGCAATCCATGAGGTCAGGAGGCACGGGAGAGATGGGATCTTTGCTTTCGATATTTGTATGGCCCCACACTAACTACCTACGTCTACTAAGACACTACACCCGCAAGCGCATGGGGTCGTGTCGTAGTATAGGTGAGGCGGAAAGTACGGAGTCGATCCACGGAGATAGAGGGGGCGCTAGAGTTAGATGGCGTGAGCTACGTTCCTAGTGCGGAGAGTAAGGTTTTTAGGGTTTTAAGGTTGATTGGTTGATTACACTAATGAGCAAGTAAGAGATGCGAAAAGAAAACTAAATTATGGAAGAGCAAGCAAATTAGTAAACTAAATTATCAAACTAACTAAGCAGGAACAAGAAGGGCTACACTACTCTAGCAAGGCAAGAAACAAATAAGAACTAGACTAACCACTAGCAAGAGCAAGAGCCTAAGTTAACACTGAAGAGTAAAACTAAGCAATTGACTAAGTTAGACTAAAGAAATTGGACTAAGCTAACATTAACAAGCAAACTAAGCGATTAGGGTTTTAAGCAAGGTGATTAAGGTGGGTGGGCTGTTTGGGGAATGTCACTTTGATTTTAGTTGGGGGAGTTCATTAAACATGCATGGTGCTCAATTCATATCTAGATTACCAAACCAAACAACAAGGGCAATGCCATTAGAACATACCCTATACTACTAGTAGAAGACTAGGGTTAGGTGTAGTTCTAGTGAGATTGGCCAAATCTAGGTTTCTAGGGTAAGTGATAGTGGAAAATTGAGGGTTGAGGGTAGAGATGGGAGTGGAGATGAAGGGGTTTAACCTCATGCCACTAGCCACTCTAGCCTTTAGAAGGCCCTAGGCAATTGCATCACTCTCACTTACACTAGCCACTTAAATCTCACACTCATTTGTAGGGGGAGGGATGTGTATGTAGGAACAAAGGAGGATAGCTAGGGATCCACTAATTGGACCTAGGATCCATTCCTAAGATTGCCACATACACCCCAATTCCCCTTAGGAATGAAGTGTCATCAAAAACCGCAAAAAAAGCAATTCATACAAGAAGGACAAACCACATGCAATAAGATAGGAAAAGAAATGGAAGCAAGAAGTAATCATCATAAATATGAATCAAGTTCATTACAAGAATTTATCCCCCAACATGGTATCAAAGTAACATTTTAATCCCAAACAGCCCACAACAAGGGGGCTTAGCTAGACATAATCATGAAAATAGGAAAAGAAAGGGGTAGAAGAAGTAGGGACTCCATGAAGCTTGATGTAGAAGCCTCCTTCTTCACCTCCAAGCTTGTTGTAGACGTCCTCCTCCCTCCAAGGGTGCAAGGGTGCATGAAAATGGTGGAATGGATGGATAGAAACCTAGAGAGTCTAGGTTTCTATGGTAGAAATGAGTGGAAAGTGGGTGGAAATGGGGTTGAATGCAAGTTAGAAGGTGGATGGGGGTAGTGGATGTAAGGGAGAAGCTAGATTGCGGCTAGGGGGTGCTCTCTCTCGAACCCTAGAAGCAACTAGTGCTTATATAGGAGCTAGGGCTAAGTGGGGGCAAAATAGGAAAAACAGTGGAAAGTTGTATAGGGTAGGTGATCACCACAGTCGTGGTGGGTGTACCACGGCCGTGGTGAGGGTAGTGGGAGACGACCGTGGGGTGGTGAACACGGTCGTGGGGTGAAGGAAGTGGTGAGATGGTGGTGGCCACGGCCGTGGCGGAGTGCCACGGTCATGGTGGGTAGCATGCACCACGGCCGTGTTGGGTAATACGGCCATTTTGGAGGGGTTTGAGCTGACCGTGGGGAGGGGCCACGACCGTCTTGATCAGCATCGGCCACGGTCGTGGCGACTTGGCCACGGTCGTGGTCAGTGAAGCCAATTCCCTGTTGCAACCTGACTTCTTGCGAATTAATTCCCACGACCGTGGCAGGGTGCCACGACCGTGTTGTCTTCAGTGGCCACGGTCGTGGCTGGGAGGCCACAGTCGTGGGCGATCTATGGATTTCCCTGTTGCAACCTGTTGGTTTGGCACAAAAAAAGCCACGACTGTGGCATTGTGGCCACGGCCGTGGTGAGGTTCGACTTCTTGATTTCTCTTCTAACTTTGTCATTTTCGGATGTCTTTGCTCGAGGATGATTCTTGGCCACTGGAGGTAGGTTGAGGGAGACTTTGGGGCCTTCTCTGGGTCCCTCCTTCTCTCTCTTCCATCTAAGCATGGTCCAAGTACCTAAAAAACAGTGTAAAGACCATCCATAAGCATATTTGCAATGATAATCATATTGGGGAGAATAACATGTAATTCTAGTGCATTTGAATGTGATAAAAGTACCAAATGACACAAGATACAGCCCTAGAATAGGGTTGGATCAATATATCACGTATGAACTCATCTCGTTATCTTGTATGTATTGGATGTGATAAGAAAATATGAACTAATTATCTTGTATGTGTTGGACATGACAAGAATATATAAACTCATCATCTTGTATGTATTGGACATGACAAGAAGATATGAAATCATCATATTGTATGACAAGATGATATAAATATCTAATAATTTTGTATGTATTGGACATGACGAATGGATATCTGTCAAACTCCAATAAGAGTTACTAGTATGCCATGAAGGACATCTTTGTGTACTTGTGAAGTACTGAAAGGATTAGTTAGTTATGGTAAAAAGGAAGTAGAGTAAGACCAATGCAAGCTTCCAAAATGACAAAATTATGTTTGATCTTGGAATAAGAATTATTAGTTGGAAATGTTCCAACATAAAACAATTGATTAATTCTACAATAAGTAGTTGAGTACCTTAGTGTTACGAACACTGTGAAGGATACTATATGGATCTAGAAGTTCATATGGACGAACTTGCAGGAGGTTTCGACCATTGATGACTCAGGAGTAATACTGTAACAACAATGGAGCTAATGGTTAGGAAAAGAAATCTCGGATAGCATACTATGGCACTTCCATCTCATACGAGTTGTCATACAGTATGGGGATGTGAAACATGCAATATACCAACTTGAAGCAAATGTTGCTTGCCCGCTATAAAAGAACTTGAACAAAAGAAACATGATGGACATGTTGAGATCACTTGGAATATGATTCGCGGGTGATTAACTCTATGTGCAAGTAGGAGTCTATTGGTATGGTATGCCTAGAGAGACAATCATATGATGATTGCGATGAGGAATTAGAAACTTGATTTGATAATGATAAAGGTAATTCTATCTATTATGTTTGTCTCAGTCATGAGATGATGACGCATACATGATAGATGTCTAAATAATAATATGGCTCGATGACATGCCTTCAGGTTGCGGACCTAAACAATGAGACCATATGTATGTTAAGAGTACATACATTCTTGTTATGTCCCTAGTTAGATATTATTGTGTAAGCAAAATAGACAACAGTAATACATAAGACTAGAGTATGTGTTGAGTGATGACAGAGTCTCATTAGTCATGATATGTGATATCAAGTCAAGCACACAAATATATGTTAGAGAACAGTAAATCGAACAGACCCACAGTGAGAGTGATACATGGATACCATGGAATGGTAATCACAATCATCTTTTGTAGTGATAGTGGTGATAGTGGTTCTTCGACCTAAAATCACTACACTCATCACATTTGAGTGGGTACACTTTGATATCATCAAACACAGTCCTGAAACATGGGTTGTTATAACAGTGATGATTGGGTGACTTTGACACATGGGGATAGACTGTGAGTGATAGAGATGGGATTTTTCCCTCCTACAAGGAGTATGATATCTAGGGCCCCTTGATAAGAGAGACTGAGAATTGTATGGTCATATTCAATATATGATATGTGAACTCACATGCATCTCAGATAGTCTGCTCTAGGTCAAGGAACATGGATTTAATGTTGAAGAGGATGACGTTCCATGCCTTGAGTTCAATCCGAATGTCAGTGACAAATGAACTATACAATCACGATAACACGAATCACATATTGTAGGTTGAAGTTGTTCTCCAACTTTCTGAGTTACTTGGGTAGCACTGATGAGTTACTAGATTCCGCTCATTGCTTGTGATGTTATAAGTTGTTATGAACATTCACTGCCAACGTAAATTGGAACATGTAGGGTCACACGCATAGGATACCCTTGGAAGAGGAGATTGTACATGAATAATGTTTAGATTGAGACTAAAGGTGTTTAGGTACTCAATTAAACATACAATTGACCATCTGGACAGAGAACTATCAAGTTCAAGTGTTGAACTAGCTAGTTAGAGTGTCAGGTCGATTGGAGACCGCATTGGCAATGTTAGGACTGTCAATCGACCAGTTCACCCAGGTGAGACGATCGGATGGTGTGTGCCAACTGAATGGTTCACCCAGGAGAGCCAATCGGATGGTGTGTGCCAACTGACCAGTTCACCTAGGTGAGCCGATCAGCTGGTGTGAGCCAACTGACCGGTTCACTTGGTGAACCGGGTGACTCACAGTCCTGCCAATCAAGGAAATTGGGATTTTCCTTGTTGGAGGAAAACTTTCACATTTCACTTGTTCAATTCGATAGGAATAAGGATTAATCTTTGAATTAATTGGAAATGATTAAGGAAAGTCAATTGTGGACATGTTTGGGAATTGAAATGACTGGTTTACTAAGTGAAACAACCAATTCACACTCCCAACTGACTGGTTCACTAGTGAACCGATTGGCTCACCTTGCCAAACTACTATTTCAGTTGTGAAATGATCGGTTCACCTGCTGTAGTACAAATTATTCATGAAATTTTTGGATCCTTCTACTCCCAAATAGACTGGGAACCCTGACCCTGCCCTCTACTATAAATAGAGGGGTATTGAGGGCTTCTCAAAACACACAATTCAGAACATCAGTTGCTCTACAAAGTTGTTGTCCTCTCTTGTTCTGGTAACCGAGAGAGCTCGAGCAAGTTCTGCCTAACTAGGGAGGCACAGTGAGGGAAAGACAACTGTAGAAAAGCTGTCTGAGTTTAGGAGAACAGGTTGGTATTAGTACATCAATAGGAGGGTCATCTCCTTCCTGCCAGTTCTTCTAGAATGGTAGTAGTTCCAAGTTGTTCGTGTGGACTATCTGTAGAGGTGGGAGATGTCTATTTCTCAGGAGGACACGTCAGCCACAGTCCATGGTGGAGGCTTGAGTCCATGGCGAAGACCAAGAGCTGCACAGACACCGTCCAAGACATGGCGTTGAATATCGCACATGGTTGTGAGGTATTGTCTCTGGGCATGCCATAGGACCAGGTATATCTCGCTAAAACCATCCTTCTCATTACATAGTCGTTGATGTGATCTCCTATTATGGGTTAATGACCAGTAAAATATTTGTTTATGCTGCCTACTCTGAGGCCATAAAACCCAACACAATCACCTTTGGAACTGCAATGGAGTTTTTAGTGGTCTCTCGGTCATCTTGGAGTTCGTAGTCACATCAGGGCAAGAAGGGGGTGTTTTCCCTTTTACTCTCCTGCATGACAGTAGCTGACGGAGGCGGCTATCTCCACAAGTGCTAGAGGAGCCACAATAGCAACAAGATTGAAAATGACGGTGCATAGGGAGCCTCGACAACCTGTAGATCCCTGACCAGCAACGCTGGAAACTTGGAGGGGGAGCCCTTCTTCTGATATGTGGTAGCATCTGGCAGCATCCAAATTGAGGAGGCAAGGATCCAAACAACCCAACAATGAGCCAAGTTTCCGAAGATGACAACCAGTAGGACCAGAAGATTTTCAGATCAAGAATACAGGACAAGGAGGAGGGACTTGGCGAATGACCACGCGCTGGAGAGGAGGACCATGGCAGACGACAGTCGTGATCTTGCGAGAATGCTAGGAGAAAGAGAGATGTGGACCCAGTCTAGGCACATAGATCGACTGGCTGTGGTAAGAGAACCACCCTAGGAGCCACGTGGCAGCTGTTAATTGGCCGCAAAGGTGATTCCTTCAAAAATGTTCAGATCTTACAAAATTCACAATAATTAGCTTCATTATTAGAAAAATGCAAACAAGGCATCAAAATTCTCAAAACAATGATTAGAACAACATGGAAGCATTACATCAGTCTTTTGATGATTAAATCTTAATGATATTATGTAATATGCTTTATACTTGTTTCATGAGTAATAAATATCAAATGATGACTTAAAATTATGATAAATGTCAATAAATCCTAAATCATGTTTGTAATTCATATAAGGTCAGTGATTATGGTGTTGATGCATGAAATCAAATAAAATGTTGCATATAGCTATTTAGGGTTAGTAACCCTAAATAAAATTCAATAAATACATTGATGATCAATAAATGATGAAATTTATAGAATTCCCTAATATCAGTAATTGGAAGATAATATGTAACTCTGAGATCAGTAATGTGCATATAAATCATGTTACATGTATGAAACCCTAAAATAGTGATAAAACCCTAACATGAATAATACATGTAACCTAGGGTTAATATGTGCCTCATAATCATATGTAATCAAATAATTAGGTTACATATCCTAATCTGGAATATAAGATCAATAACCTAATTGCAAGAAGATAAGACAAGTAATGATGGGAATATCATAAGACTAAGTGAAACCCTAATGAATCATATAAGGGTCAAGATGATGAGAATCTGATGGCAGTACGTGATCTTGTCTTAACTAGGGGTTTGACCAAGATATAGTTGACATGAGAATATATCTGATATCAGGAATGTGATTAGGTTTGTCTTTCTTGATCAAGGTATGCCATTACCTCTTACTTGGATTATTATACAATATGCTTGCATTATATGTGTAGTAAACACTTGGCATATGTTATTGGGTAAAATGATTGTTCTTATATGATATCTTGCTTGATTTTCCATACTTATGTCTATGAACACATGAAACATAATATATCTATTCCATTATATCCAAGCACTTCAACTCTTTGGTAGTCAAGTGCTGGAAAATAAAGTACTTCAACTCTTTGGTAGTCAAGTGCTGGAAAATAAAGTACTTCAACTCTTTGGTTGTCAAGTACTTGAAAGTGATCGAACTCTTTGGCAGTAAATCACATCGTAAAATGATACAACTCTTTGGTAGTAGATCATAAAGGCCTTAATGCATTCAACTCTTAGGTAGTAAATGCATGGATGATATAATGGAAAATATGCTTAAAATATGTGTTCTCTTTGTTAACAAATATCTTTATGCAAGTATATGCTTTTTCTTATATTTTTTATACCTACCAAATATTAGTTTATCTTATTGACAGGCTTAGTAATGAGAGGTATATCAAAAGACATGTAGGCGTACTCAGTACAATATTCTTGAATATTGTATTGACATGTACCACATGTAATCTTTTGTTTAGGTTGTGGATATGTGTTCTTGAAGATCAAGGATAGTTGTGAGTTGTGTGGCAAGCTATTGTACAGGTGGACCTGTTGTCTTAAGAACCTATTGTTTAGTGGTAGTACATGTATATGTAATAGTTTGTTGTTCAATATTTAATATCAAATATTGTAAGAATTCATTATGTAATTATATGTTGAATGGTGAACATGTGTTGTATGGTTTTATTATTGTTCATGTGCATGTGCTACTGTTGTTTCCTTCTGACTTCCTCTAATTTTATTCTTCTTGGACTAGTATGTGGTGTTTAAATTGGGATTCTCATTGAGGTGAGGGTTCAATTTGGACGTCACACATCAGATTAAGTTTTAGAAAATCTGGGGACGTCACAGCATCTAGGCATGACATTTCAATGAATAAGACAAAAGTCTTTTATGCCTCTAGTGTACTATGATAAACTAGAAGGGATGTAAATTGGATACGCAAATTCAAGGAAATTTCCAATCTAGGTAAATATCTTAGGGTTCCAATCTTGCATTCAAAGGTAACAAAGAAACCGTATTTTGAAATTCTAGATAAACTTGACTTGAAGATTAATAAGTGGGCGGCAAACTATTTGTCACTCGTTGGACACTACTTCCTGGTGTAATCCATGCTCAATGCCATCCCAACATACACTATGAAAATTGCATAAATTCCATTGGGATTGTATGATCAAATATATAGTAGTATCTAAAACTTTCAGTAGGGAGGCAACCTCAAGTCCAATCCAACTTCATTGGTGGCTTAGAACAAGGTGATGAGTAGTATGATGAATGGATGTCTAATAATAAGATGCTGGGAAATATGGCATCAAATATGACAATAATAAAAATTGTTTTCACTATCATATTCCCCTTGAAGAGTAGATTGTGTACGCAACCATATAATGGAAAGTGGGTTGCAAGGTTTATACCTAGTCTTAGAGCAAGTGTAGTGATTGTCCCTTGTTATATCATGTCCCTTTCTTAAGTCACACCAAGATGGTTTTTGGCACCAGCCTCCTGGGTGATCACCATGGATGGTAGTTTACTTCATCCTTCTAGAAGGTGGTAAAGGCATCCTCGCCTCTTAGTAGTTCACATGGACCACTGGGAAAACATGTCATTCTAGATGAACAAACAAAAAGGAGTTTCCCTTCTAATCAATGTACTAGCATCAACTTTCTTTCGTAATTTTGTATCCCTTACTATCCCTCCCTTTGATAGGTAGGACTTTCTCAGGTTCTCACGATACCAGAATTATGTGAACACAACAATTGTTAGATTTTACTGTTGTGTCTTCGAAAGGCCTCCACTACCCCTCTACTTAAAGGAGAGTCAAGGTTAGGATTTGTAGTTCATCTGGGAGTCAAAGTGATGGATATTCATGGATTTTCTTGAACATGCGAATGATGAACCAATTGGTTCATCATTGAACCAGTAGGTTCATAGATGAGTCGATCATTTCAACCCTTGAAATGGTCATTTCACAATGTTTCCCAATTGAAGCTGCATTGGCACTTAATACTCAGTTAATGCATAGCATGATATCAACATAAATCCTTGATCCACTCATTTGGATCAACCAATAAGTCAATTCACAACCTGAACCAGTTTGTTTAGACATCTGAGCCGATTGGTTCAATTGCAAAACTGGTTGTTTCAGGGATCTGATTTCCAATGTTGGTTCAAATTGACCTAACATTGGAATCAATTTGTTCAACACTTGAATTAGTCACTTCACAGTCCAATCCATCAACTTTCATCCTTTGTTGTTTTGAATTGAATACATAAACACTTTACTAATCAAGTTAAAAATTATTCATGAATAAACTCCTATTCTAGATTACATTGGCAATGAATGTCCATAACCAGCTTATGATATAATAAATAATGAGTAGCATCTAGCAGACATCATTGCTACCCAAGCAATCTAAAAGTTGGAGAACAACTTCAACCTAAAATTTGTTATTGGTGTTATCGTAATCATATAATTAATTTGTCATTGATATACAAATTAAACTCGAGGCATGCAATCATCATCCTCTTGTAGGTAAATATGGTATCAGACAGGCAACAGAAACAAAAATTTTGTCTACCATATTCCCCATAAATAGAAGATCATGTCAACAACTATGTAATGGGAAGGATGGTTTAAAAAATTCATACCTAGTCTTATAGCAATTCTATTGACTATTACTTATTGTGGTAGTGCAACTTTCTGGTAGTTGCACTCAGACGATGTCTGTAGCACCTCATGGTCTTCACCATGGACAGCAGGCTGATGTTGCCCTCCTAGTAGGAAATTTATCCATGCCTCTATGGTAGTCCACATGGATCACCTAGAATTCCTATTGTTATACTAAATAGAAAGGAAGGAGTTGTCCCTCTTGTTAGTGTACTAGTCACTAAATTTCTCTCCCATAATTGTTCTCCCTTGCTATCCCTCCCTTTATCAAGTAGGTCATGCTCGGGCTCTCTATTGGTTACCACAACCAGAGAGGACAACAATTGTCAGAGGGAATTGAGTTGTGTCTGAGAAGACCCCAGTATCCCACTATTTATAGGAGGGTTAGGGTGCCCAATCTGAGTGGGAGTGAAAGAGACCAAAATTTTGCAAACTTTACAACTTGCGACAGGCAAAGCGATCAGTTGGCATACAAGCTGATCGGTTCACCCTGTGAACTGGTCATTTCATCATGTTTCACAATCGCAATTGTATAGGGAATTCTAATTCAATTAATACACAACATGATGTCAACACTAACCCTTAATGCAATAGAATTTCTCCACAAATTGGGTGTTTGACTCAGTGAAATGGTCGACTCTAGTTGAACTGATTGGTTCATGCTCCAGTTCATGCAGAACTCAGTCCATGCAATTTTCAATCAACCTGACACTCTGACTGGTCGGTTCAACACTTGAACTGGTCAGTTGGGAGTTTATTTAGTTGATTCATTGCTTAAATTGAACATCTAAACACTTTAGCAATCAATTTAATTATCATTCATGATTAAACTCCTCTTCTAGATGTATCCTATGTGTGTAGCCCCATAGGTTCCTATTTATGTTGGCAATGAATATCCATAAACTATTTATGACGTCACAATCAAAGAGAGGTGCTTAGTCACACATCATTGCTACTCAAATAATTAGGAAAGTAGGAGAATAACTTCAACGTATGATATGTGTTAGGTGTTACAGTGATTGTCTAATTCCTTTGTCTCTGATATCCGGAACGAACTCGAGGCATGGCATCATCATCTTCTTGATGTTCAACCCATGTTCCTTGATCCAGAGTAGACTGTCTGAGATATATATGACATCAATATCATATATTGATTCACATGTGCATGGGCATGCCTTTTTTCAGTCTTGCTTATCAAGTGGTATGGATATCAAACACTGGTAGAAGGGACAAATCCCATCTACATCACTCACAGTCATCCCCATGTATCACAACATATTTGATCATCACCTTTATGGCAACCCTTATTCAGTATCATGTTGGATGATGTCAAAACATACCAAACGACATGTGATGAGTGTAATGACTTCAGGTCTAAGAACCACAATGACCACCTTTACTATGAGAGATGATTATGACCACCAATTATGTTTCCATGTTTCACTCTCAAGGTGGGTCTGTCTGATACATTGTTCTCCAACAAGTATCTATGTGCTTGGTTTGATATCACATACATCATGACTGATGAGATTCTATCATCAACCAACACACACTCTAGTTGTAAGTGTTAATGCTATCTATCTTCCTTAGACAACATATATCATGAACATGGACATAATAAGAATGTACATACTCTTAACATTTGTATGATCTCATTGTTCAATATATGCACTTGAAGACATACATCATTGAGTAATGTCATTCCTTAAACATTCATTATGTTTCATCATTATCTCATAACTGAGTGAAACTAAATGAATTGGAATCTTGCCTTTATTATTAATCAAATCATTTTCTATTATATGACATCACAATCATCATATGATTGGCTCTATGGGCATACATAACAATAGACTCCCACTTGCACTTAGAGCCAATCACCCACGAATCTTATTCTTTGTGATTTAAGCATGTCCATCATGTTTCTATTATACAGGTGCTAATCCAGTAGGTTAGCAACATTTTACTACAGTCAGTATATTGTATGTTTCACATCTATTTGCTGTACAATGTCTCATATGAGATGGAATTGCCATAATATACTATTTTATATTCCTTGCTTAACTAGTATATCCATTGTTGACATAGTATTTCTACTATGTCATCAATGGTGGGAACATCAATAAGTCTACCCATATGAACTTCTAGATCCATATAGTATCTACTCTTGTGTACTCAATACAAGGGTACTCGGCTTCTATTTTAGAATTTTAAAATAATAGTCTGTTACTTCAAAACTCTTTCCAACTAATAACTCTTCTCTAAGATTAACACATACTTCTATATTGTGACCATTTTCTACCATTTCATAATTTTGCATTGATGTAACCCCTTACATCCTACTCTTTCTTATCAGCATAGTGCATCAACTATTCCTTTACTGCTTCTCAAGTACTAATCGATAATGTTTATGGTATATCAATGGCCTTCATTTGTTATGACTAATATCTTCTTGTCATGTCCAATACTTACAAGATGATGGGATGAGTATATTATATTTATAGATAGATCCAAATGTGAATTCATATGGCATCTCTTCCATTCCTTACAAGAATCATAGAATCGGATTCTTTGAGAAACTAATCCCATCTTAACGGATAGATTCTCTCACTGAACCCTATATGTTGAACCCTTTTAGCATTTTTCCAATATATGTGCTCGTATTAAGGTTAACAAACTTTCCATAACTATCTCTATAGATATTAATTCCTATCACATAAGACATTTCACCTAAGACTTCATTTTGAAGGTGATTTCCATTCTAGGTTTTGATACTTAGTATTGAAATGTCATTCCTCAGCAATATGTGGAATATTTATTTGTTTACCCACTAAACCTTCTGTAATCACAGATTTCATATTTTATCTTGACTCGAGTCAAACTCTTTGACTATCTTGTCAAATAAAATATTCTCATTCTAAGATTCTTATTTCAATCTTTAGATTGAACATTGTAGCTTATAGAGTTTATTTGCATTAATGGAGTTATAAAACCTTCAGGTTGTGTAACTACACATCCTAATATTTATTCCAATTAAGGAATGAATTGTTAAGTGTCATATGCCAAATCACATAGTCTTGATAAGCTGCAACAACAATAATGTCCATTGGTAATGATATTTCATCATGTTCCATCATAGTCTTGATAAGCTGCAACAACAAGTATGATCATTGGTAAAGATATTTCATTGTGTTCAACATTTTGAACTGGTTTGAAAAACCATTCATCCAATCTATCCTTTCATGTTATTCATGTTGATCTTCCATATGAAAAAGCTAACTGCACCTTTTGGGTTTCATCCCTCTAGGTGGTACCACCAAGGTCATACCTTGTCAGTGTTTATGGATTCGATTCTAGATATGATGGCCTCAAGCCATTTCCTAGACTTTGGTCCCTCAATAGTGCTTAATCGGTTGTTGGCTCATCATCTTATGACCAAATCATAATTTATCTGAGTTATAGGATTCACAATATTTTAATCTCAAACGTGTTCTACCACTTCTATGAGTTTTGTGTCTTACATAAAGAACTTGACATTCCACAACTGCTTGTGACTCACTTTTTTCTCATTGTGCCTCCTATGGTTCAAAAGTTTTCTTTGTTGAATTCAAACTTTTTTAGTTGTACTTTACTCCCACTATTTCCAATGGAAATCAGTCATCCAGCAACAAACACTTTTGTTAATGGTTTTAGAAAAGTAGTGTACAACAAACTATGATTTGTGGATAAACATTTTGCAAGCAACTACTTTCTTCATATAGGTTTTCAATCTTTAAGACATATTAGGACATTCTCATATCATATCTCATAAGATTTCTTTAAACCCATTTTGGACGTTAAATTGTTTTAGTGTAAAGCATGCTTCTAAAGGAAGTTAGAAGATTAGATTAAATGATAATCATATCATGACTCGTCAAGATGTGATTCCTTCATTCTGATACATGATAATGCTTAAGTATACTTAATTGTGGTACAATATCACATTCTCTCTAGAAAGGCCTCAAACTATTCCTATAAAGTATTTCAGCATTTGATCATATGAAAGTATCTTAATACCTTTATGGAAGTTGTATACTTAATACATGTAATCTTGTTGAACACTTTAAGAGATTTGTATTTTACTGAGTACATATCACCATATTATCATCAAATATAATGAAGTACAAATAATTATTTGTATCATTTATTCCAAAGGTCTTTACACATCATTATGTACTTGTCCTTGTAGATTGCTTATTCTCCCACTACACCTAGTGAGAGGTGGTTTGTCATGTTTCCCATGTATAAGACTTGCATGTATCATATTGATTCAATAACCAAAAGAGTCTTGATAAACATCATTATGAATTCTAGATATTCATTTTTTATATGTGTGCTCTAGATGACAAAGCTATAGATATAGGTTGTTTGAGCTATTATATTACAAACCTTTGGTATTTACTTTATGAACATTTATCTTTAGATCCTAAATATCATAAGATATTACCACATAAGATCACATGTTTGAAATAGAACATGAACTATTTTATTCATAATCATCCTTGTCATTACAAGATCTAGAAAATAAAATGTTTCTATTATTGGCATAATGAAATAGTAGTTCATCTAACTCTATTACATGTCATGTGGGATAAGTTAAAATCTAAATTTAGACTGTAGATTCAACAACTCTTGCTTCTGTATTCCATCATTACCCTTTCATAAAGGTCTACTTCTTGTTAGATCATGCATATCAAAATATGTCAGATCTACATCTGGTATCACATACCAGTGATAAAGAAGTAATTTAGAATTATATTATAACATATTTACCTGATGTGGAGATCTCTATCTCCTCCTCCTTATTATTTAATTCCTCCATGTAGAGGGGGTAATTCCTCTTCCACTTACTATCCTGGTGATAGTGGTGACATTTGCCTCCCTTCTTTACTCCTCCTTTTGCCTTGATATTTGAAGACGTGGGCTTTTCACCAGCTTTAGAACTCTTCTTAGCTTTGCCTTTACCCTTAGACTTTGCCTTTGTCATGATGTTCATCATCACATACTTGGGCTTGTCTTTCTTCATTTGTGCCTCAGTTGTTCTCAACATGCCTAGTAACTCTGTCAATGACGTGTCAAAGTAATTCATGTTGTAGTTCATGACAAACTGACTAAAAGATTCTGGAAGAGACTACATTATCACATCAGTGGCCAATACTTGACCCAAGGGGAATCCTACTCTAGAAAAGTTCTCCCCATACCCAATGAGATTGAGCACATGAGGACCTATTTGATCTCCTTCTTCCATGTTACATTTGAACAACACCTTGGAGACATCTTATCTCTCCTATTTTGCCTGATCTTCGAACATGTTCTTAAGATGTGTGACCATCTCAATTACATCCATGTTTTCATGTTGTCTTTGAAACTCATAGTTCATGGACCATAACATCAGACACTTGACATCAATGACATCTTCAGTGTGCTTCTTGTAAGCATCCCTGTCAGCCTTAGGCGTGGTGGGAAGAGGTCCATTTGGTTCTAGTGTCTCCAGGACATAAGGCTTGCAATTCTGTGTGAGAACAATTCTTAGCATCCTAAACTAGTCATGGAATTCATGCCCATTTAACTTGTCCTTCTCAAGGGCTGATGGTAGAGAAAAGGTGTTGTTGTGTGTTGCCATGTGATTCTACAAAAGAATTTGCAATTTTGGTAGAAACTCATTTTTTATTTGATTTAATTTTAATTTGATGATGTTTATTAGGTCTTTAATTAACTATCTCTCCCACTATTTTATTCAAATTGATATCCCTCACATATCAATCTAGAAGATTGCAACATAGAACCTTCTAGTGAGACAAGATCCAAAATAATTGAACCATTACCCAGCAAATGTGAGCTCCATAGTCAATTATTAAGGTAGGCAACTTTTGCCAATTGCATCATATGAAATTCTTGGATAGATGATATGTGCAAAACTTTCCCATAGTTATTTGTATGCCTCTGGTGCTTAATCTCATTAAGGACACATGATTAAGCCCGACCCAAAACCCAACACGGTAATAATGCACCCCACTTGACAGGACCACATTATTACCATCACACTTCTATGAGATAGACAATGCACCACCCTTGGGGTTCCCACACTTAGTCGATCAAGCTTTTCATGTGATATATTATTTGAGGGATTTGGTATTTATAAATACATATACTTTATCCAATCACCATAGATATATAATATGTATCATATACATGCTATACCCCACAATGTAAACATGCAATATAAAACACTAGCGATGGCTATGACCATACTACTATAATTCCTTGGAGCCACATGGAATTACTACCACCTAGGTCAACATCACATGTGTGAACCTATTGTTGATGTAAATTTGTGCTTACCAATCTAGGTTGATAGGTTCAACCCTTGAACTGGTTGGCTCACCTCTTGGCTGGTCAGTTGGTCATCTGAAGCGATCATATGGCCTCTTGTACAACTGATGTTTGGACACCTCCAAATGGTTGGTAGGGTCAACCAGTCAGCCAATTTACTCTGCTACATTCTACCCTCCTTGGTCCACTAGTTGGTCAGCTCATCACGTGAAACTCTTTTCTTGCCTGACTCTTGATTGTCATCTTCGTCATTGAAAGAAAAGAAACTATCTTATTGCTATTAAACTTATTAAATGGTAATGAGAAACCTTGAGTAACATTCGAGGGGAGTAAAGGTAGGAAAGAATAAAACTTTTACATCGGGAAGAAGAAGGTAGAGGCTCGGTATGCAAATTGAGATAAAATATGAACAAAAGAAACCATCCAACCACACACAAATATTTAGGTATTTGGACATAACCATGTTACACATCCACCATAAAAACTCACTTTTAGGGAGACACATCTAAATTGCATATATATCACATCATATATATATATATATATATATATATATATATATATATATATATATATATATATATATATATATATTAGTTTGGAATCATATGTGGTCTTTAATCATTTATGCATATTAAGAAGTTTAAGTGTTCACATCATATGAAATAAATAAATAACAAAAACCAAAAATATGATCATATTGATTATCCCAAAACATAGTAACTTGATGTATCTCTGATACCACTATAAGGAAATATGGCATCAGATAGGAAGCGGAAACAAAAATTTTGTCTTCCATATTCCCCATGAATAGAAGATCGTGTCAACAACTATGTAATGGGAGAGATAGTTTAACGAGTTCATACCTAGACCTGGAGAAAGTCCAGTGACTATTCCTCATTGCAGTAGTGCAGATTCCTAGTAGTTGCACTCAAATGACGTCTGCAGTAGCTCCTAGTCTCCACCACAGACAATACTCTAATGTTTCCCACCTAGAGGGAAAGGTATCCATGTCTATATGGTAGTCCACATTGACCGCCTAGAACTCCTACCATTATACTAGAAAAGACAGGAAGGAGTTCTCCCTCTTGTTCATGTACTAGTCACCAACTTGCTCTCCTATAATTGTTCTCCCTTGCTATCCCTCCCTTTATCGGGTAGGATTTTCTCGAGCTCTCTATTGATTACCATAACCATGGACGACAACAATTTTTAGAGGCATTTGATCCTGGTACCCCTCTATTTATAGGAGGGTTAGGGTCAGGTTTCCCAGTCTAAGTGGGAGCAGAAGGGATCAAAATTTCACAAACTTTGCAACCTACAGGAGAAACAGTCAGTTTTCCAAGCAAACAGATTGGTTGGCATACGAGCCGATTGGCTCACTCTGTGAACTGGTCATTTCATCATTCTTCCCAATGCAATTGTATTGGAAATTCTAATTCAATTAATGCACAACATGACGTCAACACTAATCCTTGATGCAATCAAATTGCTCCAAAAATCGGGCCTCTCGCTCAGCAAAATGGTCGACTGGCAACCTCGAGCCAGTCAATTCACTAGTTGAATCGGTCGGTTTGTGATCCAATTCATGCAGAACTCACCCAATGCAGTTTTCAATCAACCTGACACTCCAACCGGTCAGTTCAACGCTTGTACTGGTCGATTGGGAGTTCAGTCAGTTGTTTTGTTGCTTAAATTGAATATCTAAACACTTTAGCAATCAATTGAATCATCATTCATGATTAAACTCCTCTTCTAGATGTATATTATGTTTGTGACCCCATATGTTCCTATTTATGTTGGTAGTGAATATCCATAGCTTGTTTATGATATCACAACCAAAGAGTGAAGCCTAGTCACACATCATTTCTACCCAAATAATCAGGGAAGTTGGAGAACAACTTCAACCTACGATTTGTGTCAGGTGTTACAGTGATTGTCTAATTCCTTTTTCTCTAATATCTAGAATGAACTCGAGGCATGGGACCATCATCCTCTCAATGTTCAATCCATGTTCCTTGATCTAGAGTAAACTGTTTGATATATATGTGACCTCAATATCATATATTGATTCACATGTGCATGAGGATGTTCTCCTTTAGTCTTGCTTATCAAGTGGTCTGGATATCAAACTCTAGTAGGAGGGAAAAATCCCATCTACATCACTCATGGTCATCCTCATGTGTCACAACACATCTGATCATCACCTTTATGGAAACTCTTATTCAAGATCACATTGGATGATTTCAAAACATACTGAATGACATGTGATGAGTGTAATGACTTTAGTTCTAAGAACCACAATAACCACCTTCACTATGAGAGATGATTATGACCACCAATTATGGTTTCCATGTTTCACTCTCAAGGTGGGTCTGTCTGATACACTTTTCTCCAACAAGTATCTATTATCTTGGTTTGATATCACAAATCTCATTACTGATGAGATTCTATCATCAACCAACACACTCTAGTCTTTAGTGTTAATGTTGTCTATCTGCCTTCCTTAATAACATCCGACCAGGGACATAATAAGAATGTACATACTCTCAACATCAATATGATCTCACTATTTAAGTCATGCACTTGAAGACAAACATCATTGAGTAGTGTCATTTTATAGACCTTCATTATGTTTCATCATTATATCATAATTGAGTGAAATAAAATGAATTGGAATCTTGCATTTATTATTAATCAAATCCCTTAATATAATACGCCATCACAATCATCATATGATTGGCTCTCTAGATACATACCATTACCTGTTCACAATTCAATCCATATTCCTTGAACTAGAGAAGCCTGACTGAGATATATGTAAGCTCAATATAACATATTGATTCAGATGCACAAGGATACACTTTTCTCAATCTCTCTTATAAAGTGGACAAGATATTAAACTCCAATAGGAGGGACAAATCCCATCAACATCACTCATAGTCATCCCCATGTGTCACATGTACCCGAACATCATCTTTATGGAAACCCTTATTCAAGGTCATAGTGGATGATGTCAAAATACATTGAACGACATGTGATGGGTGTAGTGATTTTAGGTCTAAGAACCACAATCACCACCATCACTATGAGAGATGATTTTGACTACCAATTAAGGTTTCCATGTAACACTCTCGAGGTGGGTTTGTTCGATACACTATTCTCTAACAAGTATCTATTTATTTGGTTTGATATCACATATCATAATTAATGAGATTCTGTCATCAACCAACACACACTCTAGTCTTATGTGTTACTGTTTTCTATCAACCTTCCAAAATAACATCCAACTAGGTACATAACAAGAATGTATATACTCTTCACATTCGTTTGATCTCATTTTTTAGGTCCTCAACCTGAACACATATGTCATTGAGTAACATCATTATTTAGACATTTATTATGTTATGTCATTATCTTATAAGTGAATAAAATAGAATAAATTGGAAGATTGCCTCTATCATAATCAAATCATTTACAATATATGGCATTACAATTATCATATGATTTTATCTCTGGGCATACATACCAACAGACTCGCACTTGACCTTAGAGTGAATCACTCATGAACTTAATCCCAAGTGATCTTACATGACTTTCATGCTTCTTCATCAAAAGTGCTTTTGTGAAGGGGTTAGCCACATTGCTCTCAGTTGGTACTCTACAAATCTTCACATCTCCTTTCTATGTGATCTCTCTTATGAGATGGAATTGCCTTTGTATATGCTTGGAACATTGATGTGATTTGGGTTCCTTAGATTGTGCAATAGCTCCATTGTTGTCACATGTGTAATAGCTCCATTGTTGTCACAATATAGCTCTATTTCATTATAGATGTTTGGAACCACCCCAAGTTTAGAAATGTACTTCTTGATTCAGACAACTCCTTTGATACATTGGATGCAACAATATACTCGGCCGCTGTTGTAGAATCAACAATTTTATCTTACTTGGATCTCTTCAAACTTATAGCTCTATTGTTGAGGCATAACACAAATCTAGATTGTGATCTATAGTCATCTTTGTTAGTTTAGAATCTTACATTGGTGTAACCCATTACCACCAACTCTTCCTCACCACTATAGATAAGGAATTGATCCTTAGTTCTTCTCAAGTACTTAAGGATGTTCTTCACAACAGTCTAGTGACCTTCACTAGGATCTGACTGATATTTACCCATCATGCTCAAGGCATACAAGACATCTAGATAAGTACATAACATTGTGTACATGATAGATCCAATTGTAGATGCATATGAATATTACTCATGCATTCCCTTTCTTCACAAGAATTGGGACATTGAGCACTAGAGATACTAACACCATGAGACATGTGGAGATTTCCTCTCTTTGAGTTCTCCATGTTGAACCTATTCAACACTTTGCCAATGTATGTGCTATGACTTAGTCCAAGAATCCTTCTATATCTATTTCTATAGATCTTGATTCCAAAGATATAGGATGCTTCACCTAAGTCCTTCATAAAGATTGTATTTCCTATCTAGTTCTTTACCATATGTAGTGTAGGAATGACATTCCCCATTAATAGTATGTCATCCACATACAATATGAGGAATACAATCATGCACCCACTAACCTTCTTGTAAACACATGGTTCATCTTCATTTTGACTAAAGCCAAACTCTTTGACTATTTCATAAAATCCAAGATTCCAACTCTGAGATGCTTGCTTTAATACATACATTGACCTTTATAGATTATAGACTTTATTGCATCCTTTGGAACTATAAAACCCCCAGATTATGTCATGTACACATCCTCAAGAACATACCCATTAGGGAAAGTAGTTTTAACATCCATCTTCCAAATCTCATTTTCATAGTAAGCTGCAATGGCAAGAATGATCATGATGACTCAACCATGGCAACTGTTGAAAAAGTTTCATCATAGTCAACACCATAAACTTGTTTCAAAATCTTTTGCAACCAATCTGACCTTATAGGTTTGTATATTACCATCCATGTCAGTCTTCTTCTTGAAGACCTATTTTCACCCTATGGGTTTTTTTACCCCTTCAGGTGGATCCAACAAGGTCTAATCCATGTTGGTGTACATGATTCCATCTCAGATCTGAAAAACACTAGAGGGGGGGTGAATAGAGTTTCTAAATATTTTAACAATTATTTAACTCAAACAACCACAATTGAAAATGGAAGAAGGAGACAAGTGTTTAGAGTGGTTCCAATCTTAGCAAATACTAAGATTGTCAGTCCACTACCCGATTGCTTACCCAACTGGGATTTTGAAAGTATCAATTTTATTACATTCACAAGGATTTACACAAAATACAATACTTTCTTACACCCCTTGAACATCCTTCACTTGAAGTAGATGTACCAACCCGAGGTAGCCTTCTTGAAGTAACTCCAATCCCCCCTTCAAGTAGCCTTCCTCTTTAGAAGTAACCTCCCGTTGCACCAGCCTTCTTGAAGTAGTTCAAGGTCCCCTTCTTCACCAAGAAGATCTTCCAACCTCTCCAATCCGCAGCCTCCAACCTAGGAGTAGAAAGGAGAGTACAAACAATAATAGTGAACAAGAAAGAAAAATGGAAATTACAACTTATCCTTTGAAGCACAAGGCTTGATTTGCCTAGATCAAGCGTGTAGATCTCCTAACCAATGTGTATGGAATTGTGATTGCTGTGGATTAGGAGATGATAGCCTATAGGACATGAAATTTGAGCTAGGAGAGGAAGTAACTAGTTGCCAATATGCTTAATTGCTCACAAATAGATTGCTCAATGTAAATGTATGCTCAAAGATTGCTCAAGTGTGGAATCAAGTAAGTTTAGGTTTCCTAAGGCATGTCCTATTTATAGGAATGTCCTACAAGTGCTTAAGGATGTTCTAGACACTCTCTAGGGGTTTCTAAGTGCTTAACTAGCCGTTAGATATAAGTTAGTTGCTTTAACAACGGCTAGTTAATTAATTCTGCAGTTGCTGTCAGAGAGCATCTCGGTCGAGAAATAGTCGACCGAGACACCTACTCGGTCGACGTTTTGTCGACCGACAGGCTCTCTGGATCAAGTGTTTGCAACGTTTATCTCCAACTGCCAACTACCTTGTCAGCTGTGTCTAACGGCTACTTGGGTCTTTCTCGGTCGAGAAGTTTGTCGACCGAGAGTGTCTCGGTCGAGGATTTTTTCGACCGAGATAGACCCTGTTTCAATGTTTCAAAAGAAGACATTAAGTGTGTGTATGAGTGTGCATATGTGACACTGTTGAAGGGGATGACCTATCTAAATGTGGTGTTTAGCTAGGGAAGATCTAACGCTTGATTTACATGAAGTCTAAGTACTTGTACATTATATATTTGTACAAGTTTACAATTGATTACATTTCATGACATTTACAATCATTCAAGCATATAGATTCCCTAGTGCTTTGTCATCCACCTTATTCCTGCAACACTCAAGTAGCACGTTAGATTAACAAGAATGAAATGTTTGTCATTATCAAAACAAAGGGATTTACAGATGTCCATTTAGCCAACAATCTCCCCCTTTTTGAAGATGACAAATATTTCCTAAATATAAAATAAGAAAATATAAAACATGTGAGTTTCATACCTGAAGATTACCTTTGTGAATTTCTTCTCTTGTTTATAAAATGTGTGCTTATTATTCCCCATGAATTATGGAACATGAAATCCAATTCTTTAGGGAATATAGAAACTTTCAATGTAAAGCCAAGAGTTTATGAAACTCATTGATTGAGTTTTGCACAATTACTAAGTTTTATATTTATTTATTACTAAGTTTTATATTTATTTCTCCCCCTTTGTCATTTCAAAAAGATATCCGATTAAGAACAGATATTATATGAAAAGTATTGCTCCCCCTTAACTAGATATCCTTCTTCAATAGATGGTCAATTTAGCCACAATTTTAAATTTCAGGTATTTTTCAAAGATTTCATCCTTTTTTATTGATGACATATTTATTACTCCCCTTACTTTGTATGCTCTACTAGAATAGACTTATAATCCATGTTCAAATGATGCCATAGAGGAATATCCTATTATAATCAGTAAAGATAACCCATTCATTAGAATCATGGAATTATTACAATCATGCAAAGATGTAAAGATAACCATTTCATTACAATCATGCAAAGATACCCATTTCATTACAATCATGCAAAGATAACAATTTCATTACAACTAATATAGCGGACACTCCAAATCTCACTGGAAAGACTTAAGTATTACATCAATATCAGGGTCTTTTCCAAGAAATGGCTCAGCTCCATAATACTTGACTAAAGTTTGCCACTCCAAAGCACCTGTCTTGGTTAAGGCATATGCTTCCAAGAAGGTAGGAACACGATCAAAGCGGAAATGAGCAGCAATGTCTTGTAATTGTATTGAGGAAAACTGAGTATGTGTGAGATCTGTAGATGGTGGAGGTGGAGTTTGGTAGTAGTTGTAAGATGGATTATATGGGTTGAGCATTCCAGGATTTAAAGAATAAGGATATTCATCTGGTTGATTTGGAGAGAGGGTTTGCATCCTTTGATTTAGGTAGGTCATGGCATGGTGGCTATAATCTAATTGTCTGCTTAGATGATATTGTGACCCAGCAACATAGGTTAGGGTGTTTTGGATGGGATCATAGGATGGGTTGGTAGGAGGAGGTGGTGGTGGTATATCTTGACTAGATGTCTCACCTTCCGTCCTAGCCCTCTTGTGACCGAAATCAATTCCCATATTTTCTACTGTGTTTTTGCTTATTTTTTGTGGTCTTCTTTCCCATGTGTACCCCATATCCTCAATTTGTGTCTTAAGAAAGTGTTGAGTGATTTGGCATACAAAATCGGCATATGGGGGATTGCCAGAAAACTCAAGCATGTTCTTAAGGATTATGCGGATAAAATTTATGGGAATACGTTTGATAATGGCATAAATTAGACACATGCAAAAAATAGGGACTTCAGACTTGTTTGCTCTAGGATGTATGTTTGTGGAAACAATAAGGTTGACAATCCTAGCTGCAGGTTTGAGATTAATGGCATAGTAGGTACCCCTATCTTCGTGACAAGTTGTATTAGATTGAAAAATGGCTCGTTTAATGTCACTAAGACTGACGGTATTATCACCTTGGGAAAATGTATTGAGTGGATTTCCAGTGGTAAGGTCAAGAGTGTCTTGATATTCATCTAAGTCAATGTTGAGCATGTCAAGAATATCCTCCTCAGTAAATCGAAAGCTATGCCCATTGACCATCGAGTAGAAGAAGTTATTTTCATTTTCGGAATGGGAGATTAGGTTTGCATAGAACTCATTTACCACTTTGGAAGAGTAGGAAGGGAAGGAAGGGTTAAGAAATTCTTTCAAATTTTGTACCTCAAAAAGATCCTCCAGGTCGACGATGCTGAGGAAGTCCATGACGTCAACCGTCCGTCGTGGAAGAGGAGTTTTGGAGGAGAGCCTGAGATAGCGATCTGCGTCGACGAAGGGGATGTCGTTGATGATCGTCAATGGTGGAGAAGCCGCCCTTCCTTTCCTGCCAGCAACTTTCTTCTTTCCACGTGTAGATGATGAAGTCATTTCTTTGCTTTAAGATGGAGAAGAAGCAAGAAAGTCTTGGGGATGAAGAAGCTAAAGAATTGCACAAGAATGCACTAGAGAGAAGCTATGGAAGTAAGAATATGAGAGTGTGAAACAATGACCCATTTTTGGTCCTTTTTATAGCAATCCAGTGACCAAGTCGGTCGACAATTTGTCGACCGATCGACCGCAATGGTCATATCCCAGACGCGCCACTCGGCCCCCTAATGGTCGATTGATAACGGTCATAAAACGGTCGGATTGCAACGGTCATATCCCAACGGTCAATTCTCGGTCGAACAATTGTCGACCGACATCGGCTCGGTCGAAAAATTGTCGACCGGAAGTGTGTCCGATGTAATTTTTATTTGAGGTCTGTCGGTCGAAAGAGATAGGCTGACCGAGATGTTTTCGGTCGAAGAATTCGTTGACCGACAGACTTTCTGTGAATGAATTTTTAAGCTGATTTTTAATGTAAATGATAGACTGAATTTGTAGAGCATATATATATATTTTCTAAGGGAGTAATATTGTGATTATTATTACCAATATTTGGACAATTTTGTGATCATAAATTGATTGTTCTTTTGATCACAATTTTTTTTAATATAGAAAATGATATTCAAATAAGTATTGTGCCAAACTTATTTTAGGTCGACTTTGACTACGACCATAGCGCCCCTTGG
Organism: Alisma plantago-aquatica; assembly: GCA_963693085.1. Taxonomy (NCBI): domain Eukaryota; kingdom Viridiplantae; phylum Streptophyta; class Magnoliopsida; order Alismatales; family Alismataceae; genus Alisma; species Alisma plantago-aquatica. The sequence continues at coordinate 43,531,208 of OY856410.1, read as the reverse complement.
TCAAGCTTGATTTTAACCAAGAGGCAATTTTGAGTGATACTCAATATGAAGATTTCCGTTCGTAATTCTTCTAGAATATTTATATAAGCTTTTTTGTAGGTACATAAATATCAAATTCTATTTCTTCTTGTACCCTTATTTTCTCCAAGAAAATATATATCCTTGAAAGCAATATCTCACGTTCTTAATTGAGAAATTTTTATCTTATGTGTTGCAAGCCTTAAAGTTCTTTTTCATATCACAAATGAATCATTTTGCTTGCCAATGTGTCATCAAGGATCCATGCATACAATAATCATTTTCTAACACCTTTATGAGCTGAATGATAAGATAGTGAAAGCATATCCATGATGTAATGATAGAGCATTTCCATGAAATACCATGATCATTAAACTAGATGTCATAACACATGATTTTTATATGAATAGATCAGGAGATGCAAAATCATGTGAATAATTTCTTTTTATTAAGTTAAATATGAGAATCAATTGAATTTATCTCATTTATACTTATAAGTTTTTTAGAAATCGTTTTCAACTTGTTTTGCAAGTCATTATTAATATATAGCAATTTGATCAATTGAATATACATTCATCAGATTTATTTTAGTTTTGACAATAGGGACTAGATCGGTTGATCATTTCTCAACCGACTGTTGTTCTCGGTCGACAGATTCTCGACCGAGAATGGTTCTGCATTATTTCAGAATTGTTTTTAGTAAGAATTATATATATCCCAGTTAAATGTTTTAGATACTTGAACTAATTTTTTATGCCACTATGTTGAGTTGAGATAGACATAGAAATATGCAACTAAGGTCCTTGGTCATATCTCAACTTAATTCCATTCATTTAGTTTGGAGGTTTTGGAACCCAAACTAACTCGACATCCTTTTTCTTATAAGGACATGAAAAGGAATAGTGACCAAGGCGCAAACAATAATGACAACATATAGAATCAACCTCATATCTCTTTCTATGATTTTGGTCTAGGTTGTTCTTGGGTATATTTGTATTTGTGCCTTTAGGTATATATATAGATTGATGTGCTTGTGTCTTTCTCCCACTAGGTTTATGATAAGATTTTCCCTTAGGCTTGTAACCTAGTCCTCTCCTTCCAACTTGATGGTAGGAATCATTTAAGATTTGATCAAATATGCCATTATTATTTAGACTACTAACTTTTTGTTGTAACTTAGCAATCTCATCCATTCTCTTCTTGATATCTAGCTTTGCTTGATCTAGATTAGATGATAATGAATTTCTTTCTTTCACGATAGTATCATAATCTAGATGTGAGCACAAAACAGGTTGTTTTTGAAGATCGTTCACTTGAGTTTGCAAATTTATCTTTTCTTGGGAAAGAAGATTGCAATTTTCCTCTATAGATTTTATCATAATATTATGATCTTCAATAATCTTTTTAAGATCTTCATTTTCAGAGGTAATAGCAAGAAGCTTAGCATGTAATTCATCATTTGTTTTATTAGCTTTCTTTAACTTCTTCTTGTACTCAATATATTTATTATGTGTCCTTCAAGACTAGCAACTAGCTCTTCTTTAGATAAATCAAAAAGGCTTACCTCTTCTTCCTCTTCACTTGTTGTAGCAATAAGACAATCTTTATGCTCATCTTCCTTCTTTGATTTCCATGGGCAGCTAGATGTTGTGTGGCTTGTTCCTAACATGTTGTAGATTGGTCCAAGCTGCTATTTTTATTGCGGTTGTAATTACCATCACCCTCCATTCTTCAAGACCTGGTTAGGGTTCCTTGAAGCCTACTCTGATACCAATTGAAAAACACTAGAGGGGGATGAATAGAGTTTTTAAATATTTTAACAATTATTTAACTCAAACAACCACAATTGAAAATGGAAGAAGGAGACAAGTGTTTAGAGTGGTTCCAATCTTAGCAAATACTAAGATTGTCAGTCCACTACCCGGTTGCTTACCCAACCGGGATTTTGAAAGTATCAATTTTATTACCTTCACAAGGATTTACACAAAATACAATACTTTCTTACACCCCTTGAACAGCCTTCACTTGAAGTAGATGCACCAACCTGAGGTAGCCTTCTTGAAGTAACTCCAAGCTCCCCCTTGAAGTAGCTTTCCTCTTTAGAAGTAACCTCCCGTTGCACCAGCCTTCTTGAAGTAGTTCAAGGTCCCCTTCTTCACCAAGAAGATCTTCCAACCTCTCCAATCCGCAACCTCCAACCTAGGAGTAGCAAGGAGAGTACAAACAATAATAGTGAACAAGAAAGAAAAATGGAAATTACAACTTATCCTTTGAAGCACAAGGCTTGATTTGCCTAGATCAAGCGTGTAGATCTCCTAACCAATGTGTATGGAATTGTGATTGTTGTGGATTAGGAGATGATAGCCTATAGGACACGAAATTTGAGCTAGGAGAGGAAGTAACTAGTTGCCAATATGCTTAATTGCTCACAAACAGATGCTCAATGTAAATGTGTGCTCAAATATTGCTCAAGTGTGGAATCAAGTAAGTTTAGGTGTCCTAAGGCATGTCCTATTTATAGGAATGTCCTACAAGTGCTTAAGGACGTTCTAGACACTCTCTAGGGGTTTCTAAGTGCTTAACTAGCCATTAGATATAAGTTAGTTGCTTTAACAACGGCTAGTTAATTAATTCTACAGTTGCTGTCAGAGAGCATCTCGGTCGAGAAATGGTCGACCGAGACACCTACTCGGTCGACGTTTTGTCGACCGACAGGCTCTCTGGATCAAGTGTTTGCAACGTTTATCTCCAACTGCCAACTACCTTGTCAGCTGTGTCTAACGGCTACTTGGGTCTTTCTCGGTCGAGAACTTTGTCGACCGAGAGTGTCTCGATCGAGGATTTTGTCGACCGAGATAGACCCTGTTTCAATGTTTCAAAAGAAGACATTAAGTGTGTGTATGAGTGTGCATATGTGACACTGTTGAAGGGGATGACCTATCTAAATGTGGTGTTTAGCTAGGGAAGATCTAACGCTTGATTTACATGAAGTCTAAGTACTTGTACATTATATATTTGTACAAGTTTACAATTGATTACATTTCATGACATTTACAATCATTCAAGCATATAGATTCCCTAGTGCTTTGTCATCCACCTTATTCCTGCAACACTCAAGTAGCACGTTAGATTAACAAGAATGAAATGTTTGTCATTATCAAAAAAAAGGGATTTACAGATGTCCATTTAGCCAACAAGATCTCATGGCCTCAAGCCAGTTCTTAGATTCTGGTCCCTTAATAGCTTCTAGGTAGATTGTTGGCTGATCATCTATGACCAAGTCACTGCCTTCTTGAGTCACAAGATAACTGAATGTTTCAAGCTCAAGGAGTGACCTACTAGATCTATGAGGTTTTTGTGCTACATGAGGAACTTGATATTTCACAACAATTTGTGAGTCTCCTTGTTCCTCTTGTACCTCTATAGGCTCAATGTTTTCTTATTGGTCTCAAAACTCTTCGAGTTCTACTTTTCTCCCATTGATTCCTTTGAAAATAAATTCCTTTTTAAGGAATACACTAGTCCTGGTAACAAACATTTTTTTGTTAGATGGAGTACAAATGTATTATTCCCTTGTTTCTTTGGGATATCCAAAAAATAACATTTATATGATTTGGGTCCAAGCTTTTTAGGAAACAATTTCTTGACATAAGTTTCACATCCCAAAATCTTCATAAAAGATATCAAGATGTTTCCCATATCATATCTCTTATGGTGTCTTTTGAACCAATTTAGATGGTACATGGTTAAGTGTAAATGTTGTGGATTGTAAACCATGTCCCCAAAAGGAAGTCATAAGATTAGCAAAACCCATCATTCATCAGACCATGTCTAGTAATGTGTGATTCCTTCTTTTTGATACACCATTGTGCTATGGTGTTCCAGGTGGAGTCCATTGTGATACGATACCACATGCTCACAGAAGGTCCTCAAACTCTTAGCTTAAGTATTCTCCTCCTCAATCAGACTTAAGTGTGTTAATACTTTTACCAAGTTGCACTGTACTTCATTCATGAAATCCTTGAACATTTCATTGGTTTCTGACTTATGTTTCATCAAGTAAACATAACATATTTCAAGGGTTTCTGACTTATGTTTCATCAAGTAAACATAACATACCAATTGAATCATTAGTAAAGGTAATGAAGTACTGATAAAGACCGCTAATATTTGTTCTAAAAGGCCAACATACATCAGTATGTATGATTTCTAATAGATCACTTTCCCTCTCAATGTTTCCAGTCAAGGGAGTCTTTATCATCTTACCTAACAAACAAGATTTACATGTCTCTTAATGATTCAAAATCAAAAAAGTCCAGATAACCATCTTTATAGAGTTTGGAGATGTGTTTGTCATTTATGTTCCCTAGATGACAATGTCAAAGGTATGTTTGGTTTGAGTTATCGAGTTTTTATTTTTATTTACGCTATACATGCTTGTCTCTAGATATATCAAGTATAGACCATAAGACATTGGGGAACTTCCATAAAAGATCCCATCTTTTCTAATAAAACATCGACCATTCTTTATAAGGAATATGAATCTATTCTTGTCCAAAAAAGATGCATGTATGATGTTCCTATTAATGGTAGGTGCATAATAGTAGTTCTCCAACTCTATTATATAACTCGTAGGCTCCAACTGCACTGGAAGCAACTCTTGCTCCATTAGAAATCAAAGTTCAACCTCAATTTTCTTCAGAGGTCTACATCTTTTCAAATCCTTCACATCTGAGCAAATGTGCGATCCACATTCAGTATCAAGTACCCAAGATGAATAAGTATTGAAGTTAATATCAATTACATATATACCAGAAGTAGAGATTTGTATTCCTTGCTTCATCTTCCTAGGTTTCTATATCCCTCACCTTTTTTTTAGTGCAGAAGACTTGGACTTCAGCTAAGCCTTAGGACCCTTCTTAGCCTTGCCTTTATCTTTGGACTCTATTCTATTAATCACCATCATGGGTTTGTCCTTCTTCACTCGTTCCTCAATATTTATCAACATCCAAGGCAACTCAGGAAATAGTTTAACCAAGTTACTCAAGTGATAACACTCAAATAAATTGGATATATGATTCAGACAATGATTGTAAGGTCATATTTGTTGCCAACTCTTGACCTCAAGGAAATCCTAGTCTTTTTAGATGATCCACATGCCCAATCATATTGAGAACATGGCTCTCTACTGGATCTCCCTATGTCAATTTGCAATCAAAAAGCGCCTTAAAGACATTGTGCCATTCTTTCTATTGATTATGCAACTCATAGTTCATATAGGCCCATACTAGATTCTGGAAGTATGCAACATCATTGGCATTCGTCAAGTACGCATCCAATATAGCCTTAGGAAAATATGGAGTTGTTCCACTAGCACTGGTGTTTTAGGGGCATAGAAACACTACTCAAAGTCCTGAACTAGTTATGGAAGTATATCTCGTTTAGATTGTCCTTCATAAGGACTGATCACAATGATTGTGTGTTTTCCATTTGATTATACAAGAAAATTTTGCAATTTTTCAAAACTCTTTTGACTTGATTTGATCAATAAAAAGTTTGACGATGTTTAATTAGGCCTTTAATTAACTATTTCTCCCACTATTTTGTTCAAATTGATAGCCCTACTACCAATTTGAAAGATTGTAGTGTACAATCTTCTAGTGAGCCAAGATCTAAAACAATTAAGTCAATACTTAACCAATGTTGGCGCTCATGACCAATAATTAAGGTAAGCAACATTTCCCAATTGCATCTCATGAAATTATTAGATAGATGGTATGCACAACTCCTTTTCATAGTCCATCTCTATGCTTCTAGGCACTTAATCATATTAAGGTCACCTAGTTAAGCCTGACCCATAAGACAACACAATCGAATATGCACTCTTCTAGGGCATACCCACATATCTACCATCACATTTCTACAACATAGAAGGTGCACCATGCTAGGGCGTGCCCATGCTTTGTTAATCAAGCTTTTCATGTGTGATTCTTATAGAAATAATCTTACACTTAATATTTTGAGGGATTTTATGTTTATATATACATATACATATCCAATCACCACATACTTATATTACGTGTCATATACATGCTATAACCACAAACGACATATGCAATTGTAAAACATGAGCGGTGGTTATGGCCATACTATTGTAATTCCTTCAAGCTACAAGGAGTTGATGCCACCTAAGTTGTACATCATATGCAACAACATGTTATTGATGAATATTTATGCTTGAACCAATCCGAGTTGATCAGTTCAACTCTTGAACCGATCGGTTCTCCTCCTGGTCGGTTGGTTAGTCTCTTAGATCGGTCGAACAGGCTTTGGTCCAAATGACATTTGGACACCTCTAGTCATTTGGTTGGGCCACCATCCGATCGGTTCATCTCCTCTTGTCATTTGTCCTCTTCAGTCCTCCAATCGATTGGTTTGTCTTCTAAAATGGGTGGTTCATCTGGTGCAGAACGTCTTTTTCTCCATAACAAGAATTAAAACTATCTAATCCTATTTATCATATTATATTGTAATAGGGAAACCTCAAGTTGCATTCAAGGGGAGCATGGGTAGGAATGAATTATTACTTTTACATTTGGAAAAGGAGAAAGAGGCTCGGTATGCAAACCAAGATATAAAATAGGAATAACAACCTCCAACTAAGCACAAATATCTGGAGGTTATTGGACATACCATGCTAATATCCACCACTAAAACCAATTTTAGGTTTCTTCTGGTGAATTGCATATATATTAGATTATATATATGTATTAAGATCGTATGTGGTCTTTAATCAGGTATACACATCAATTATTTCAAATATTCACATCATATGCAACAAAATAAATGATGAAACTAAAAATTTGATCGTATCAATTAAATGCCCATACATAGTAAATTGGCATGGCTCTGATACCACTGTAGGAAAATATGGCATCAGATACGGTAGCGGAAAAAACCATTTTTACCTCCTTTTTCTCTGTAAATAGTAGATTGCACCAACAACTATGTAATGGAAAAATGGTTGCAAGATTTATACCTGGTCCTGGAGCAAGTCCAACGACTATCCCTTGTTGTAGTGTGATCCTTTCTCATGTCACAGCTAGCGTCTATCAACAACAGCCTCTTGGTTGATCACCATGGATGATAGTTTACTTTGTCCTCCTAGCGGGAGGCAAAGTCTTCCTCACCACTATAGTAGTCCACATGGACCTTTGGGAACTCCTATCATTCTAGATGAACTAATAAGAAGGAGTTGTCCCTTCTCATCAACGTGCTAGCATTGACTTGCTCTCCAAATTCTCTCTCCCTTGATATCCCTCCCTTTAACATGTAGGACTTGCTCGGGTTCTCACATTACAAAAACTATGAGAAGACAACAATTGTTAGATCTTTTTATTATGTCTCTAGAAGGCCTCCACTATCACTCTATTTATAGGAGGGTCAAGGTCAGAATTTCTAGTTCATCTGGGAGTCAAAGAGATTGATTTTCATGAATTTTTTGGATCATGAGAATGATGAACCGGTCGGTTCACTGTTGAACCGACCAGTTCGCTGTTGAACCAGTCGATTCATAGGAGAACTGATTATTTCAACCCTTGAAATGGTCGTTTCACAATGTTTCCCAATTGTAATTATAAATGCAGTTAATGGTTGATTAATGCACAACATGACGTCAACATCAATCATTGATCCAACCGTATTGATCAACCAATCGGTTGGTTCACAACTTGAACCGGTTAGTTCAAATATCTAAGCCAATCGGTTTAGTTGTTGAACCATTTGATTTAGAGATTTGATTATCAATGTTGGTTCAGATTGACCTGACATTTAAATCAATCGATTCAATACTTGAATCGGTCGGTTGATAGTCCAATCAATCAACTTTCAACCTTTATTGTTTATATTGAATACTGAAACAATTTAGTACTCAAGTTTAACATCATTCATGACTAAACACCTATTCCAGGTGTATCCTATGTGTGTGACCCTACATGATTCAAGTTACATTTCTAGTGAATGTCCATAACCAACTTCTGATACCAAAAGTAATGAGTGGTATCTAACAAGACATCATTGCTACCCAAGTAATCAGAAAAGTGAGAGAGAAACTTCAACCTACATTATGTGATTGGTGTTACCATGATTGTATAGTTCCTTTGTCACTAATATCCAGATTGAACTCGAGACATGGAATCGTCATCCTCTTCAATGTTCAATCTATATTCCTCAAACTAGAGCAGACTTTCTGAGATGTTATAAGTTCAATATCACATATTGACTCACACGAGTTTCCATGCTTTTCTCATTCTCTTTTATCAAGTGGCCAGGATATCAAACTTCGGTAGGAGGGATAAATCTCATCTACATCACTCACAGTCATCCCCATGTGTCACAATGCACCCAAGCATCATCTTTATGGAAACCCTTATTCACATTCACAGTGGAGTATGTGAAAGTTCATCTAACAACATGTGATGAGTGTAGTGATTTTGAGTCTAAGAACCACAATCACCACCATCACTATGAGAGATGATTCGGATTAACAATCATATTTTCCATGTATCACTCACAAGGTAGGTCTGTCTGATACACTATTCTCTAACAAGTATATATGCATTTGGTTTGATATTGCATATCAAGACTAATGAGATTCTGTCATCAACCAACACACACTCTAGTCTTATGTGTTGTTGTTGTCTATCAACCTTCCACAATAACATCTCACTAGGTACATAACAAGAATTTATATACTCTTAACATCCATATGATCTCATTGTTAAAGTCCTTAACCTGAAGGCATACTTCATTGAGTAACATCATTCTTTAGACATTTATTATGTTACAAAATTATCTCATAACTGAATAAAATAGTATAAATTGGATGATTGCCTTTGTTATTATTCAAAATTTTTACAAGATATGCCATTACAATCATCATATGATTGGCTCTCTAGGCATACATACCATTTCTAGAAATATCAATAAATCTGCAGCATAAAAGTGCATAACACACTTAATACTCCTCACTTACTATTTACCACTCTTCAGTTAGTGATACTATTCAATGCAAAAGTGATCTCATTAGAAATTCATCAGAGAAGGCCATTCTCAAAATGCAAATATCCTAACATATTGTATTACAATCCAATAGCACATTCTCATAAACCAATTCATATTCTTCAGCCTCAATGTGTAATTAAATTAAAAGATACTCGTATTTATTCCTCAATCCTTCATTTTATATCATTGTTAATTAGTATCACATAACTCAATACTTTAGGGTTAGGGTTAGGGTTAGATTCTTAGACCCTTCTACTAATTTTCATCATTTTCCCTTCATTTCATATTCATTAGTTTTAACTTCTTTGATCTCACGTTCACTACTACTCTAGGAATATATCATTCTGAATTTACTTTATTATATAAAGTTTCTCTCTCATGGACATCCTTCAAAATCTGACTATAATGTATTTCACTCAATGTAGGTCAACCCACATGTAGTTAGAATAAATATAGGACATACTTCATCATACACATTTCATTAATTACCTTTTGAACTTGTCATCACCATTCGATTGATTCTTTTCTGTTTCCCTTCTTGTAATTAGATGAGTGTACCATGTCATTGAATTCCAATGAAATTCTTGTAATTAACAAATATTTAATCAGTCCCTTATAATACTACTCCCTTTAGCTTAAAAGAATGGAATATGATCCATCTTATAATGCCATAATCTCTAATCATCCTTCATAATTCATTATTATGTAACTTGTATGCAAGGACTCACATTCATGTGAGGGTTTACTCATTATTCTATAAATTATTATGAAATAGATGCATTAGTCTTAGATCATATGAATAAGACTCAACATCTTCTGCCGAAGTATCAATACCTACAATTCAACATCTCATCACATTTACAACATTATTTGTAAGTTCTATCTTTATCATCCATACTCATGTTAATATGAAACTTCTAGGGTTTTAAAAAAGTAATTTTAATCCAATGCATCATAAGTTTATTTTTTAATCTCATCAAGGTATATATAGTTTCATTGAGTCTATTCAAGACACGCGAAAACCCTAGATTCCATACAACACAATCAACGAATCATGTATCAACATACAATGATCTATGGACTCATTTGGGTCCATCCCTCAACATTAAGTAAGACATGGATTTCCTCCATATCAAAATCTCTTATATTGGTCCCCATGTACATAACATATTCAATTCAAGTAAAGATTCGAAATTGTAGTTGAGCAACTCATGATTGTTGAACTCAATTATAATTACATTCATGTCGATGGAATTTCCAAGCATATCTCATGTTGACTAATTTTTTAAGTAAAATTGATATAAGTACATATCGATATCTATCCATAAGTTACATATATCTTGAATAAATAGATAAAAACATAGGCAAATACAAATTAATGAGAAAGGATCTAAATTAGTAGCATTTATTTCCCCAAAATCATCCCAATTGATTATACAATTGCATAAAATTACTAGCAATGATCTTGATTAGTTTAGTCAGATATAATTAGGCTTGCAACGTTATTATAGATATTAAAAGGGAGAGAAACACACACCTAAGGTGTAAAGCACCTTAAAACCATAGGCAAACTCTGAATTTCTAGAAATCCACCAAGTTCTATCTATTGAATCCATTTCTTCCTCCTCTCAACTCGAAAACCTTAGAAATGAAGAATAGGAGAGGAAGAATGAGAAAAGGGTGAGTTGATTTAATTTTGAATCAATTCATAGTAGGGATGGAATCTTGCCATGTCATAGAAGAATCACCAAGAAAAGTTTTCTAACTATTACCAACTTGATTTCATCAACTTGAGGAAACGAAAACCCTAGATTGCCATGTTCTCCACTATCTCCAAACAAACCCTAACTCTCCCTATCTCTCTAAGATTTCATTTATTTGGAATGAATCACGAATTATGAGAGCTACTTGGGTGCTAGGTTACTCATATAGTTCAATTAAGGTACTTGGTTTAATTGCATATTGACCCAACTTTAAACTTTCTTTTATTTTACAAGAATTTTCTTTTACACAAATATTACTAAAAATGCTTTACTGAATAGGTCAAATATCCTCCAAAAATTATGAAAAAATAATTTTTGTTAGAAACAACATTTCAGAGCTCTAATAAAAATCTAGATAATTCATGGTTACCAATAAAAAGATAAAAATACATACTAGACTGCCATTTTTCAGTCAGAATGCATGGTTGACTGAGTTTGTCCTGAGGAAACTTGACTGAGATCACAATATGTAGAACTCAAAAATCATCCAAAAATTATGTAAATTTAAATTAATATATGAAATGTATAATCCAAACTATAATTAAAATGTCAATTTATTTGGAGATACTAACAAAAATATAAAATTAAATATCAGACTACTATATTTCAGTCTGAATACATGGTTGACTAAGTTTATCCTAGGCAACTGGCCAAAAAATAGATCATACAACATTAAAAATTTTGATATTTTTCAAGAACACTTAAAATTGAGCTTTCCAAATCATGTAATAATTTCAAGTAAATCAGATTTATAGATAAAATACAAAAAACTATTTACTATAGCATTTTATTTATCAAATTTTGTATTCATATGCTACCAAAATCCTAATTTTGGCCAGTTAGGGTTTTTAATTCTCAAACTCTAATTATTTGAAATAAAAGCATATTTAGAGTGTCTAATTAGATTTAAAGAATCATAATTAGACTATCAACATTAACTCAAGCTTAAACAATGGTCAATTTAGTTAAGCATGTAATCATCCAAGTAAACCCTAATTAGATGATTAATCTGAAAACTAGTTGTTACAAATTCTCCACTTCTTTTAGGATTGTGTTCCACAATCCATGAAAAGATGTGGAAAAATACCATATCATCTAATTTTTCATCTCTCTCAGCATCAAGCTAGAAAGATTTCTATGTTATCTTTCTTTAATATGACATCATTTTCTTACTTCTTGGATCTTTTACATTAGAGTCCACAATTTACTAGCATTAGATGGATATTTCAGCCCTTATCATCATCATATCCCTCTTTGAGAAATGCAAAAATTTACTTTATAAATCTTAGTAATACATTAATTATGAAATGTGATTCACATCACCTTTCATGTTCTTTTTAAGTAGATTATGTATCTCATGGATCAAGATTATAATTTATTTTATATTATTAACCGCATCTATCAATTTTCATCATAAAGAATATCATTAAATGGGCTTCATCCTTAGTTATCAACCTTTTCTTATAGTTTCATATTCATACTCATGTTCAATTTCATTATGGTTTATCTTCATAATCCGTTAAATCTATTCATCTTTCTCATATGAAAATTTCCATCATGTATTAGATTCCATATTTAATTGTGTAATACATTTTCTTGTTACACTCTGAAATTGTATTCCTCTGGATGCTTGGTCAGGGCATCCAGAAGAAGTACAATGGATAGTTCCATACTATCTTATCTCAGTACCCAAATACTTGACCAGATATTTAGATATTGAGTTCAGTCAATATGCATATCATTCAGGTGATGTTCAACATCCATATTATCATTTAGACCTAGATCCTATTATCCCTACAGACTCATCAAACCTAGGCTCTAATATCATGTTGTTGAGGCCTCTATTTTGATCAGCATTAATGCCAATCATTAGATAGAAACCCAAAACCTAAACCTAGATTATAAAGAAAAATAACAAATTCTGAGAAAATGTGATTAACATAATATAAGAAAAGCACACATAAATTTTCCTTTTTTTAATATACTCTTTGACCATCAATGGTTGCAGCAACATCACACACTATTGCATGTGGTGTTCAGGTGAGTTACCACAACACATCTGACCCTGGGGTTTAACCTACTAGGGGGAGTCCATTAGTGGCTCGTTCTAGGATGTGTTCCTCATCATCAATTTTTTTTCCTTTTTCCTTCTCATAAAACCTTAAAACAATGTCACCTTAATGATAACATATTTAATCACCATGAATCATATTCAACTCCATTAAAACTAGAATCAAGATTTATTTCTTAGATGCAATTAAATTTACATCAATTACATGCATATGAAAGAATAACCTTGACCTACAACTAATGTGTGCATTTTATATCATATTTTGGACCACTTTTGGTTGCATTTCTAAATCATTTTCACCCAATAATCACTCTTAATCATGCTAGACTTTCCATCTTTATTGTTGTTTTTACTTACTCTATGGTTTGGTTTGTAGGTTCAACAATTTGGCATCAAAATGGGGAGAAAATGCCATGATAACATCCATAAAGACATTCCCCAATCATCTAGACACTAAAAAAAACAATCTTGTTGAAACTGAGAAAGACACCCCATGTCTTATTAAAGACACCCTATGTTTCAGCCCAAAAATTGAATGTAGAACTCCAGATTTGCAGCAACACGCCGTGTTTTATTAAAGACACGTCGTGTCTATTTAAAGACATGTCATGTCTTATTAGAGACACGTCATGTCTTATTAAAGACACGTCATGTAACCTCTCAGAACTCGATCCAAACTTCAGTTATTGCATAAGACGCGTCGTGTCTTATAAAAGACATGTTGTGTCTTATAAAAGACACGTCGTGTGACCTGCAGATTTCACTCAAACACGAATTTAACTGTCTCATACTTATATATACGATCCCAAGCCATCTTGGGACAATTATCACGAACTATTTGGGACCTTTTGGAGCGGGACTCAAGGAAGGCAGAGCAAGGAGGAGTTGGAGGTGTTCCAAGGGAGGAAAGTTGGTTTCTCGGGAGGGAAACTTCTTCTTCTTACTTCTTCTCCAACAATTGCAGCAAGTATCTTTGTCGTTCTCTTCTCTCCACTCGAAAGTGAAACTTTTTGGAGAATTTCCAGCAGTAAGGATGGATTTGTGACTCCTTGAATGGAGTTCTAAGTCTATCTTCCTTCTTACATATACATCCAAGTTTATTTCCTTCTATTATGATGTCTAGCACTACTTTCTACTGTTTGTATCAACTTTCTGCAGCCATGGACGAGTATATCTCTTGTTCTTGGGCATGGGGGAGTAACTTCCATTTCATAACATTGTTGAACATGAATTTCATATATATAATGCTAGTTGTTCATTGTTCCAAAGTTCATCGATGTTTAATTCCTCTTACATTCTTTGTTGGCCACTTTGTATGTATGAATTCTGCTCTCTGTATGATCTGGGAAGATATGGATAGGAGTAAGGAGATGTACCTTAGCTGCACTACCTTGACCATGGGAGTGTCTGGGATGGGGAACAAAGGTTTGTAGTCCTTAACTAAGTTTATCCACGGGAGTGGTATACAAAGTTAGGATTGTTCTACACTACTGGGAGGTGGGTGTAGGATGCATGCCTCCCTTGTGTTATTGCTAGTGTTCTTAATCTTTGTTGTTCTTCATGTTATGATGTGGATTTGAAACCCTATCCTAAAGAATATCTAATCCAAATTGATCCTTAATACAAGTGTTTTATGTTTTAGTTCATTTCCTTATAATTGCTTAGTTAACATAACAAAACCCCTCTTGTTAAAAGGATCTAGATTGTTGAAGTTCAATACTCTTGCGCCTAGAAATATCTTGCTCCTTGGATGACCTTGATATACTACACGCACCCATATACTTGCGGGTTAGTGTTCAAGTTTATAGATATTAAAACTTGTGCACACACGCTAACAACAACCCTTATTGAGAAAGAGAGAGTGCGTAGATGTAAGGCCCCGAAAGTTTCTTAATGAGTTGAGTAAGCTTAATTATCATAATTTAATTCTTATAACAAAAATATAACCTTTTTATATGCTTTTCAATGATAATATAATCTTATGTTTCAAATTTGGTCAAATTTGGACACTGTTTGAGCAAGTTATGCAATTTTATGCACATTTTGAACTTTTCTGCAATTTACCCAATTGAGAAGTTTTCTTTGCAATTTATCACTTGCATTATGTTCCTTGAATATTCTCTCATAATTCTTGAGATTTTTGATCCATGGGGTACCTATTTAATCCTGGGATTGAAGGTATTTTCCCCACAGGTAGTTTAGGGTTTACCCCTTCATGGATGAGCTACCTTTAGTAGCTATCAACTAATGAATTATTTGTTTTGCTTGAAAATTCAATAAACGAGGGATAAACATGTCTCTATGTAATGTGGGGTAGATTCTTGGGTGTGTTCTTGTATATTCTTAATAGTTTAAGGCCATGGACACTTGGAAAGATACTAGAACTTCAACTTTTTCTTTTTCTTTATCTTAAAGTTTCATATATTTATCCCTAAGTACCAAAATGAACCATTTTCTCTCCAACTCTTCCCTCCTTCTATGAACCTAGCCCTCCCTCTCTACTTTTGTGAATTTCTTGTCCAACGAAGAAGAAAGAGGGGATCTTCTTGGAAAAAGAATCTAGGGTTGCAATTGACTTCCTTTTAGGGTTTAAAAAGCTTCCTTCTAGTGATCTTGACCTAAAAGAGTAAGAATCATCTTCATTCCTCCATTTATTTCTTTTTTATCCTTCCTCTTACCTTTCTCCAGTTCGTAACCTTGCTATTCCATGATAGAAATTGCTCTAAACCTCTAAAACCCTACCTCTCTTGCTCCTTATGCTTAAAGTTTGCTCATTTGATGAAGAAAGGTGCTAGATGGACGAGTTTACAGCTTATGCTTGGATTTCCTACCCTACCTGCTCATTTTTTATTCATTTTGGGAGTTTATCTTCTCATTATAGGTAACTTTTATAACGTGTTCCACGTTTATTGCTTACCATAAGCTTGCTAGCTCATGTTCTTGCTTGAAAATGATGATCCATGCACTAAAAAGCTATGTTTGACTTGGATTTCGATTTTTATTATGTTCCCTATTCTTATTTCATTCCTAGATGAACCTATTATCATGTGTACATTATTCCTAAGGTATAATATGACTTGTCTCAGGTTGGTTTGACAACCTATGGTGCTAAGCACCTATCTACCAATGGTCAATTTTAGGGTTTAAAGCTGATTTCTTCTATAGACCATGACCCGATGATGGTACCATTGCAACAACCCTATGGTGTTGTCTTCATGACAACTTATGTTCGGGATCAAAGGTGTCAGATGATTCTGACAACCTATTGTCACCCCCTTAGGTCATATTTTGGATCAATTAGAAATTTAATGAGCAACCATTAAGTACGTACCCTAGTGATGTTATCAATTAATGATGACATTAGCTTAATATTTGATGTTGATTAATGAATATAGTATTGATATAACAACCTATGGTGACTTAATGGTCACTAATGATGGTGGATCAGGTCTCCAAAACCTATTGTGAGTTAATCATATAGTTATAGCATCAATTAAGCCTTAGACCAATGGTTTCTTGGGCCACTTGATGCAGTGGTCAGACCTATACTGTAATTGATGGTTTTAACATATGAACTTGACTCAATGGTCAAGATCTAATGTTTATTCCTCCAATAAAGTGGAATAATGGCTAATGTAATATTTTGGTCCTAATAATGTGATTTATATGGTTTCCTTTATATCATCAACTTAATGAGCTTACTTGTTGACAATGGATGGCTTATTTTAAATGAACAGTCAAGTGTGGGTTTTACCCTACTCTCAACAGAACCCTTATTATTGTTAACCAAAGGATGTCTAGGATTAAATGGTGAATTTTATAGATCACAACTCAATAACATCATATATGATTCATTCAAGGTGTTTACTTATGTAAACAACCAATGGTCTTACCTTTTAAACATCCAATGGTTCTGGGTGACATTGTGGTATGGTGATATGGGTTGAATGATGATGGAACAAATGCAGGGTTACCCTTAATAAGTTAGTCTTACCTATTAACTCAAATGAATAGAAGGGATGATAACCATATTGTTTTGATATGTAAACCTAATGAGGTATAGCTTGTTATACCTAGCATTAATATAACTAAATGATGGTAATTGGGTATGAATAGTCCTTGAATGACTAATACAATCATGAAGTACTCTCTTATTGTTGTTGAAACCTTAGTACGCTATAACCTGATGGTTAAACCTTGATTTATGTGTAAGTTCATACTTGAGAATAGTATGGAGTGTGATGGTGATGCTTCACGTTATGCATCCATGATCCAATGGTGATGTCGTGAGTCAGGGTTTGGGTATGTGTTGATTAGTAACATTAATATAATTTATCTTGTTGAACCTAACTCTAAATCAAATAGATAAATATGAGTATTCATGTTTAACATTCTTATATGATGGAATGATGGATGAATAACCTCCTTAACATGATCATAACCTTAATGTGTTAATTGGTGGTTATTATCGCCACATGGTTGATATTTTGTTATGCTAAACATGTGCATTATGAATATGATGAGGGTTGATCACATCTAGATTCCTTGCATGTTGATGTGATAAAGGAATGTTCTTAATGTTAATATAACCCTGCATTGATTTTTTATGAATATCTCCTAGCTCATTAATGCAACATTGTGCTAATCTGGTGTATTATATGTTAGTGATGTTGTTGAGCCTTGTTATTAGGCATGCAAAGATAATGATGATCTTGCAGGGAATATTATGTTGGTCTTAGTGACCTTTGGGTATGGCTGAGCCCTGAATGAGGTGAAATCCTCTTGTGTTGATAAGGGTTGATACCCTGTGATATTGTGAAAAGGATTTATATCTTGTGATCGTATGATGACTAGTGTAGTCTAATGAATGGCAAGTGAATAGTACCGTGTGATGATAAGATGAGAAATTATGTTTCATGCATTTTGTATCTTTTGAAGTTGTGATATTTATATGCTTGCTAGAAGTGAATTAGGGTTTGTATGTCCACTTGTTTGATGCAGCCTTAATTCACCGTCTTGGCATAACTAATCAAGTGCAACTCTAATCATGTAGTGCCATGTGTCACAGAGCCATATTCAATGTCAAAACTTGTTGGATGGTGAAACGAGTATTCCTAAGGGAAACTCGGAGTGCATATTGTTGAGTATTTGGGGGTGGCAAGTTGAGGATGTATCCTTGTCATCTACAATGCATGTTGTGGAGGATGGCTATGGTCATGCCTCATACATCTGATGTGATTGAGGGCAACTATGGTTGTACCTCATATTAGAGGGTTTTGTATACCATGGATGCTAGCTCTATGACTTGTACCAAGGTGGGCTAGTTACAGGACTATATGTCGCTATTTTGCAGTTCGACTATATGTCACTGCTTTTTACTCATAGGGACTGAGGGGAGGAGATCTTAGGATACTGGCACTCCTAGATCTTGTATGAAACTGAATAGCCCTTCGCAGGGGTCGGTTGGACTTTGGATGGTACGATTCAAATTCCCCAGAGAATAATAAAAGATATAACATCCGTGTAGCATATCTATTTAGAGTTATACACAACAATTCATATTTGATGATAACCCTTGTTTGCCTTGTTTTGATTGAGATCATGTATAGTACAATAAGATATAATAGATATGCTAATGTTGTAGATATGCTCATGTTGCAAACATGCTTATGTTGTCAAATATACTGACACTAATGGTTAAGATGATGTTGTTAGCTATGTTTAATATTGTCAGCCATTCCTATGTAATTATAATACTAAAACTGCTGATCATGCCTATGCATACAATTGTGCTATGATGTTAGTTCTACTTATGATATAGATTTGTTCATTTTATTTGAGATGCCAATATTGATAGCCATGTTATGTTACCAGACATATTCATGATGTCAGGGATGCTTATGCTACTAGATTTCTTGTACTGTTAGCAATGAATATGATGATAGTCATATTAATGATAATGAATTTTATTAGATGAGTTTTGATGATATTTGAGTAGATATCTATCCAGAGAAATGGATTTATTTGTTATCTATATATGCATTGATGATCATACTTGTTTCTAAGATGATTTGCTTAATCTTTTCAGTATAGTTGAACTGTTCAATCTATTCAATTGATTATTAAATACTCCAACTGCTTAGTTATCTACTATTTAAAATGTAGTAATCAATAAGCATTGTTGGAGGTTATATCTCTTGATGGGGCATGGGTCTCACCCTTGTGGTTCACCACATCTTTTTAGGTAATCGACAATGATGACAACAAAATCGTGGATGCTAAGAGGAGATATAGTAATGAATCTTTGAGAAAGTTGATTATATGTCTAGTGTATCCTAGAGTCATCCCTGTACTCTCAGGTCCGGGCAGGAAAAGTTTGTATATGGTGTTTGAAACGAATCAAAATTTTGTTAGCATGTTAATGCTTGTTTGTGTGGCATATACGGATATTATTCTCCTGTGTATATATGTTGTAGCTAAGGTGATAGAACAATTTGTATCAAATTCTTGGCATAGTATATATATAAGAAAGATATTGGCTCTTATGCAAATGTTTCTGAGCGGGTGCTGACGTTGAAATTGGTTTTAGTTTACCCATATTTTTGGGTATGTGATTAATTAGTGATCTAATGTGTTTTATGTTTTGAGTAATCTCATTTAGTGTAATGGGTTCTCACAAGTTGGTATCAGAGCTTTAGGTTCACTGAGTCTATTGGGACACTAGGAATTAGGACTAGGATGTTGTCAGAAGTAGGAATATGACATAACAATATGGTGCATAGTGCCTAATCTCAGTATTTGGGTGCCCTGGTTAGGTATTCAATTATTAAAGAAAAGGTAAGCATGGAACTCTTAGATTGTTATCTTTATGTTTAATCTGATCAAGTATTCATTTTGAGACAATCAAAAGAGCATAATGAATAAGAAATCATGGTGTGAATATCTCAATCCTACCTTAAAGAAGATGAGAATTGCATCATAATCTATCAAAAATTGAATGTTTGGTAGCTAAAGAGAAAGATACAACACCATAAAATCTAAATTTGAATACAAATAAGAAAAAGAGGAGTTCTTGAAGGTGTGATTCAAGAAGATAATAAAGTAAAAGATAGATAAGTCTATGCTTATAAAGTGATTCAAGGTATGAAATCCACATAAGTTGGAGAGAACTCCAATGACAAGTACAAAATGAGAAGATAAATGGGAACAATGAAAAAGGAATAAGGTGGAACCTGAGTTAATCTTAGACTAACCTATGTGTGTAATAAAGTATTAATGTAAAATCAGCATGGCGTGTGAAAGAAATTAAGGAAGATGATCCTGGTTTAATGAAGAAAATATGGAATATGAGTATTTACCTATTAATTTGTTGTTTAAAAATATAATAAAATAAGAGAATATACCCAAGTGTGATAAATAGTCATCAAGGAAGGAGTAATGAGATATGTTACTCATGATGATTCCTATGCTAATGGCAAGGAACCCAAAATGAAAAAGGTAAAATGATACATAAGAAGTTGTAACCTACATAATGAAAAATAGAATTGGTTACCCTTTTTCTAGTGACCCTTGAACAATGTTTCTATGGTATGGGAAGTGTGTTTCCCTTTGTGTCTTTCCTTTCTAGGGAATAGGTTTCAAGTGGATCATTGCCACTTGGTATGTGTGGATTCACTGCAAACATGAGGGTGGATAGCATATTATAGAATAAGGTTGCTTGGACTGTGATTCCAAGATCATAAAGTTTGTGATGAGTTTGCTTTTTTTAGGGAAAGTCAGGAGGTCCTTTTATTCATCTCGTCCTCCTCTTACTAGCGGTTCAAAAATACTACTACAATCTAAGTTATGGGCTTCATTAAACTTGGCAGTACTACTGTCATTACAATCTCTAACCATGGTTTCATACAAGTATTCTGGTGGACGGGTATAGTGCATCCGTCCTTGGTTTTGTTTTTGATGGTATCTTGCTAACTTATCAGCAAGATGGTTACAGTCTCTCCTCACATGGACAATCATCCAGTTTGGCCTCATCATCCTCTTAAACTTAGACAGTGCTTCTATGAACCGCGGTGCATCGACATGTTCTCCTTGGAGCAGTTGAACTGCAAGTTTGCAGTCTGACTCTACTATCACCTTATTCAGACCTTCCTTCTCTGCCTCATCCATGGCGATGATTATGGCTTTCACTTCAACTTCCAGAGCATCTTCAGCAGAAACTTTGGTCCCTTTCCCTCCCAACCACCTCCCTCTCCACTCCCTCGCTACATATGCACAGTTGTTGCCTTTCTTTTGGAAAGCAGCGTCGACATTCATTTTGATCCAGCCTTCCTTTGGGCTTCCATGGCACATGTTGAGCGTTCTCTGGTGCCTCCTCCTCCTTCCAGGCAAACCTACTCAGAATGGTGAGTTTGCTTTTGATCCTTCAAATAATTAGGAAGAGTCCTCTTATAATTCTTGATATTTGTTATGTTGGTAAAAGTAGATGAGATAAGAACGTGAGTTCCTCATAGCACATGAGGTGGATACCAAGGTAATGAATCCTAGTATCCAAGATGTATCAAAAGTATGAGAAACATGTGAAGTTTGGAGATGTTTATTAAATGAACATTCTAAGTATTCCTCTCCCGTAGAGAGAGAGGGGGGGAGAGTTGATGATGATCTTATAAATGTTGTTTGGAAGGAAAAACAAAAGTGACTCTATAATGTTGTGTATGGTCTAGTGATAGTTGGGCAAGACCACTATCAAGGATAGATGGTTTGTTGATACAATGGATATAATTTCAGGATGATAGCTAGAATTTAAAGTTGAAAGTTACTATTAGATTTGTACAGGTGGCACAATAAGTTTTTATGTTCCATATTTGCAAATGTCTTCTTATGTGGGGTTTTTGTGCTGACCCAAGATGAGATATGTATGAATGATGTGACATCATCATGATATGCAAGTAACCATGTGAAGGTAATAGGATGAGCTGCAAAGCAAGTACCCATCTTTGTTTACCTTGGATTTCAGGGGCGAAATCCCTGTTAGGGGTTTATAGTTGTAAGGCCCCTAAACTTGCTTAATGAGTTGAATAAATTTAATAATCATAATTGAATTCTTATAACCCTAATATAATATTTTCATATTGTTTGAAATCATAAGATAAGCATAATTTTCAAATTTGGTCCAATTTGGACATTGTTTGAGCAAGTTATGCAATTTTATGAACATTTTGGACTTTTCAACAATTTACCCAATTGAGAGGTTTTCTTTGCAATTTATCACTTTCATTATGTTCCTTGGATATTCTATCATCATTCTTTATCTTTTTTATCCATGGGTAACCTATTTAATCCTTGGTTTGAAGGTGTTTTCTCCAAGGGTATTTTTGGGTTTACCCCTTCATGGATGAGCTACCTTTAGTAGCTATCAACTAATGAATTATTTGTTTTGCTAGGAAATTCAAGAAACGAGGGATAAGAATGTCTATATGGATGGTGGGGGAGCTTCTTGTTTGTGTGCTTGTATATTCTTAATAGTTTAAGACCATGGACACTTGGAAAGATACTAGAACTTCAACTTTTTCTTTTTCTTTATCTTAAAGTTTCATATACTTATCCCTAAGAACCAAAACGAGCCATTTTATCTCCACCACTTACCTCCTTCTATGAACCTCGCCCTCCCTCTCTGCTTCTGTAAATTTCCTGTCCAAGGAAGAATAAAGAGTGGATCTTCTTGGAAAAAGAATCTAGGGTTGCAATTGACTTCCTTTTAGGGTTTAAAAAGCTTCC
Organism: Alisma plantago-aquatica; assembly: GCA_963693085.1. Lineage (NCBI taxonomy): Eukaryota > Viridiplantae > Streptophyta > Magnoliopsida > Alismatales > Alismataceae > Alisma > Alisma plantago-aquatica. The sequence goes on along the minus strand of OY856410.1, from coordinate 43,508,519 downwards.
TTCTAGTGATCTTGACCTAAAAGAGTAAGAATCCTCTTCTTTCCTCCATTTATTTATTTTTAATCCTTCTTCCTACTTTTATCCAGGTTCGAACCTTGATGTTCCATGGTATAAATTGCTCTAAATCTCAAAAACCCTACCTCTCTTGCTCCTTATGCTCAGGGTTTGCTCATTTGATGAAGAAAGGTGCTAGATGGATGAGTTCACAGTTTATCCTTGGATTTCCTAGCCTACCTACTCATGTTTTCTTCCATTTGGGAGTTTATCTTCTCATTAGAGGCAAGTTTTATAACTTGCTCCAGGTTTATTTCTTACCATAAGCTTGCTAGCTCATGTTCTTGCTTGAAAATGATGATCCATACACTAAAAAGTTATTCTTGACTTGGATTTCAATTTTTATAATGTTCCCTATTCTGATTTCAATTCTAGATGAACATGTGATCATGTTTATGTTATTCCTAAGGTATAATATGACTTGTATAAGGTTGGTTTGACAACCTATGGTGCTAAGAACCTATCAACCAATGGTCAATTTTAGGGTTTAAAGCTTATTTCTTCTATAAACTATGACCCAATGATGGTACCATTGCAACAACCCTATGGTGTTGTCTTCATGACAACTGATGGTCGATATCAAAGGTGTCTGATGATGGTGACAACCTATGGTCACCCCCTTAGGTTAGGTTTTAGATCAATTAGAAGTTTAATGAGAAACCATTAAGCACCCTACTGATGTTATCAATTAATGATGACATTAGCTTAATATTTGATGTTGATTAATGAATATAGTGCTGATCTAGCAATCTATGGTGACTTAATGGTCACTAATGATGGTGGATCAGGTCTCGAAAACCTATGGTGAGTTAATCATATAGTTTTAGTATCAATTACTCCTTAGACCATGGGTCACTTGATGCAATGGTCGAACCTACACTGTAATTGATGGTTTTAACATATGAACTTGACCCAATGGTCAAGATCTAATGTTTATTCTTCTGATAAAGTGGAATGATGGATAATGTAATATGTTGGTCCTAATAATGTGATTTAGATGGTTTCCTTTATATGATCAACTTAAGGAGCTTACTTGTTGATAATGGATGGCTTGTTTTAAATGAACAATCGATTATAGGTTTTACCCTACTCTCAATAGAACCCTTATTGTTGGTAACCAAAGGATGTCTAGGGTTAAATGGTGAATTTTATAGATCACAACTCAATAACATCATTGATGATTAATTTAAGGTGTTTACTTATGTAAACAACCAATGGTCTTACCTTTTAAACATCCAATGGTTCTGGGTGACATTGTGGTATGGTGATATGGGTTGAATGATGATGGAACAAATGGAGTGTTACCCTTAATAAGGTAGTCTTACCTATTCACTCATATGAATAGAAGGGATGATAACCATATTGTGTTGATATGTAACCCTAATGAGGTATAGCTTGTTATACCTAGCTTTAATATAACTAAATGATGGTAATTAGGTATGAATAGTCCTTGAATGACTAATACAATCATGGAGTACTCTCTTGTTGTTGTTGAAACCTTAGAATGCTATAATCTGATGGTTACACCTTGATTTATTTGTATGTTCATACTTGAGAATAGTATGGAATGTGATGGTGATGCTTCACCTTATTCATCCATGATCCAATGGGGATGCCGTGAGTTAGGGTTTGGGTATAAGAGCTAATTAGTAACGTTAATATAATTTATCTTGTTGAACCTAACTCTAGTACAAATAGATAAATATGAGCATGTTGATGTAATAAAGGAATGTTCTTAATGTTAATATAACCCTGCTATAATTGTTTATGAATATCTCCTAGCTCATTAATGCAATATTGTGTTGATTTGTTGTATTATATGTTAGTGATGTCGTTGAGCCTTGTTATAAGGCATGCAAAGATAATGATGATCTTTCAAGGAATAGTATGATGGTCTTAATGACCATTGGGCATGGTTGAGCCCTGAATGAGGTGTAATCCTCTTGTGTTGATAAGGGTTGATACCCTGTGCTATTTTGAAAAGGATTTATATCTTGTGATAGTATGATGACTAGTATAGTCTCATGAATGGCAAGTGAATAGTACCGTGTGATGATAATATGAGAAATTATGTTTCACACATTTCATATATTTTGAAGTTGTGATATTTATACGCTTTCTAGAAGTGAATTAGGGTTTGTACATCCACTTGTTTGATGCAGCCTTAATTCACCCAATTGGCATAACTAATCAAGTGCAACTCTAATCATGTAGTGCCCTGTATCGTAGAGCCATCTTCAGTGTCAGAACTTGATGGATGGTGAAACAAATATTCCTAAGGGAAACTCAGAGCGCATACTGTTGAGTATGTGGGGGTGGCAAGTTGAGGATATATCCTTCCCATCCACAATGTTGGTTGTGGAGGATGGCTATGTTCATGCCTCATAGACCTAATGTGATTGAAGACAACTACGGTTGTACCTCAGATTAGAGGGTTTTGTATACCTTGGATGCTAGCATTGTGACATGTACCAAGGTGGGCTATTTATAGGACTATATGTTGTTGTTTTGTAGTTTGGCTATATCTCACTACTTTTTACTCGTACTGACCGAGGGGAAGAGATCTTAGGATACTAACACTCCTAGATCTTGTATGGAACCAAATAGCCCTTCGCAAGGATCGGTTGGATTTTAGATGGTACGATTCAAATTCTCCAGGGCATAATAAAAGATGTAAGACAGTTGTGTAGCATATCTATTTAGAGTTATACACAATGCTTCATATTGGATGATAACCATTGTTTGCTTTCTTTTCAGTGAGATCATGTATAGTACAATAAGAGATAATAGATATGATGATGTCGTAGTTATGCTCATGTTGCAAACATGCGTATGTTGTCAAATATACTGACACTGATGGTTAAGATGATGTTGCTAGCTATGTTTAATATTGTTAGCCATTCCTATGCAATTATAATGCTTAAACTACTAATTAGGCATATGCATACAATTGTGCTATGATGTTAGTTCTACTTATGATATAGATTTGTTCACTTTGTTTGAGATGCCAATATTGATAGTCATGTTATGTTACTAGACATATTCATGATGTCATGGATGCTTATGCTACTAGATTGCTTATACTATTAGCAAGGAATATGATGATAGTCAACTAATGATAATGATTATTATTAAATGCAATTTGATGATATTTGAGTAGATATCTATCCAGAGAAATGATTTTATTTGTTATCTATATATGCATTGATGATCATACTTGTTGCTAAGATGATTTGCTTAATATGTTAGTATACTTGAATTGTTCAATCTATTCAATTGATTATGAAATACTTCAACTGCTTAGTTATCTACTATTTAAAATGGTGTAATCAATAAGCATTGTTGGAGGTTATATCTCTTGATGGGACATGGGTCTCATCCTTATGGTTCACCACATCTTTTTAGGTAATCGACAGTGATGACAACAAAATCATGGAAGCAAAGAGGAGCTATAGTAATGAATCTTTGAGAAAGTTGATTAGATGTCTAGTGTGTCCTAGAGTCATCCATGTACTCTCAAGTTCAGGCAGGAAATGTTTGTATATGGTGTTTCAAACAAATCATAATTTTCTTAGCATGGTAATGCTTGTTTGTGTGGCATATACAAATATTGTTCTCCTATGTATATATGTTGTAGCTAAGGTGATAGAACAATTTGTATCAAATTCTTGGCATAGTATGGATACAAGAAAGATATTGGTCTCTTATGCAAATGTTTTTGAGTGGGAGTTGACGTTGAAATTGGTTTTAATTTACCCATATTTTTGGGTATGTGATTAATTAGTGATCGATTTTGTTGTATGTTTTGAGTAATCTCATTTAGTGTAATGGGTTCTAATAGTGGACATTCTATCTGGATTATTCTATTTACATATTCTTTGGCATGGTGTTTCCACTGGATAGAATTATACATAAAATATTTGAAACAACCTCGTGAAACTCATATGGAGCCCCAATGAGTGGATACGTCCCACTCAAGTTGAGTACATGCATCACCATTAGATTAAGTATAATGAACCGAAAAGGAACTTGTAGATATTGAAAAGTCTAGTAGACAATCAAATACAGTTTAGGATAATAATCTAATCAATTAAATATGGTAATCTCTTAGATGAAATACAAATTTAGAACATATCTATGAACACATCGGTAGATGTTACTTAATTTAGAATGACAATCTATTAGTATGACTAACAAGTCAAATTTAAATATTTAGAATAAATATATAACAATAACAACATCTTTGTTACACCCCACCAGCCGGACCATGAACACATCATGTAGTCTTGAAGCTGAAGTACACATAAGACTTGACTACCAAACAATACTACTCAAATGAAAAGTAAATTTAAATAATATTCATAGTGGATATAAAATCATGATCTCATATTCATGAATGAGATGGGGAAACCTAGGGGAGGAGGGGGTTGTGGTGGAGACATGGGTGATACCAGTGAAATTGATCATGAAGAAGGGTAGGTGTCCAAAAAGAAGTACCTAGGACCTTGGGAGGCAAGAGGAACATGAGGGTGCAACAACAACTGGAAAAATACATGTTTAGGAGGTGGGCTTCTCTATACTGGACTAAACTTCACATTCTAAGGCATGAGAAGAGTAGAAAATTGGGGACACTCCAACGTCTCCACAATTAGATCAATTGAGGCCCAAACAAATGTGGCTATAAAGGAAGTCCTTGCAGACATGGTATTAGGGGTCACAAACCCTAATACAAACACAGTGACTGTAACGTCGAAGACAGCACATGCATCACTGATGTCCTTTAGTAAATTCATCTCTGGTACACAAGGTACAAGCAGAAATGAGTTTTTTCTAGAAAAACATTTTGAGGATTGCTTATTAGTTTAAGATGTGACGTTGAATGAAATCGATGGAATGCCAGCTTTTTCGATAGTCCTAAAAGAGGAAGATTCCCTAATGAAACCATGGAAATACGCACTTGCAGTCCAGTTGTTTGTATCTAAAATAGAGTATATGACCCTAACGGACAAACTAAAACTTCTTTGGAGGGTTACCAGAAGGTTTAATATGTATGAACTTGATCTGGGACATTTTTTTACAATTTTTATGTCTACATGATTATGAAACTGCTTTCAGAGGTGTCCCATGGAAGATCTTTGAGCTTAATGTTCTGGTGTGGGACTGGTATATTTCCTTCAAGAGAAAGGAAAAAATTCCTAATTTGGTTGTATCCTGGATCTACATCCTGAACCTCCTGATTCAGCTATATGTTCCTACTATGCTCAAATACATAGGCCTGGATCTATATAGGCTTATCAAAGTTGATATCCATAAGACAATTTGTTAGACTTGCGCCTGAACTAGACACAACAAAACCTTTCGAACTGTCCATCCTAATTAATGGGATGGAATATAAAGTGATATATGAAGGTTTTTTTGGTGAGTATGCCCAGAGAGCCAATCATATGATGATTGTGATGGCATATTGCATATATGGTTTGGCTGATTATAATAAAGTTAATCTTCTAATTTATTCTATTTCACTCAGTTATGAGATACTGAGGAAACATAATGAATGTCTAAAGAATGACATTACTCAATGAACTATGTCTTCAAGTACATGACTTGAACAATGAGATCATACACATGATAAGAGTATGTACATTCTTGTTAAGTCTCTAGTCGAATGTTATTGTGTAAGGAAGATATACAAAAAAAACACTAAAGACTAGAGTGTGTGTTGGTTCATCATAGAATCTCATCAACCATGATATATGTGAGATCAAACCAAGCACATAGATACTTGTTAGGGTACAGTGTATCAGACAAACCCACCTTGATATGACAAATGGATACCATTATTAGTGGTCATAATCATCTATCATAGTGAAAGTGGTGATTATGGTTCTTAGACCTAAAGTCATTACACTCATCACTTGTCGTTCGGTATGTTTTGACATCATCCAACATAATCCTAAATAACAGTTTCAATATAGGTGATGATCAGATGCGTTGTGACACATGGGAATGATTGTGAGTGATGAAGATGGGATGTGTCCTTCCTAATGGAGTTTGATATCTAGGCCACTTCATAAGAAAGACTGAGAAAAGAATGTGTGTGCACATGCGAATCAATATATGATATTGAGGTCACATATATCTTAGACAGTCATCTCTGGGTCAAGGAACATGGATTGAACATTGAGAGGATGATGATTCCATGCCTCGAGTTCCTTCTAGATATTAGAGAACATGGAATTAGACAATCACTATAACACCTGACACATATCACAGGTTGAAGTTGTTCTCCAACTATCTTAATTATTTGGGTGGCAATGATGTGTGACTGGGCACCACTCTTTGCTTGTGATGTCATAATTAGGTTATGGTCATTCACTGCCAACATAAATAAGAATCTATGGGGTCACACACATAGGATACATCTAGAAGAGGAGTTCAATCATGAATGACAATTAGGTTGATTACTAAAGTGTTTAGGTATTCAATTTAAGCAATGAATCCGCTGAGTGAACTCCCAAATTACCGGTTCAAGTATTGAACTAACTGGTTAGAGTGTCATGTTGATTGGAAATTGCATTGGTTGAGTTTTGCAAAAATTGGGGAGCAAACTGACTAGTTCACCTAGTGAACCGACCAGCTCAAGCTCATAAACCAACCATTTGGCTCAGCAATATATTTGGTTCATGGAGCAATTTCATTGCATCAAGGATTATTGTTGACATCATGTTGTGCATTAATTTGATTAGAATTGCCAATACAATTGTGATTGGGAAAATGATGAAATGACCCGTTCATTGGATGAGCCGATCAGTTTTCATGCCAACCGATGCATTCACTAGCAAACTGACTATTTTTCCTATCATAGGTTGTTAAAATTCATGAGATTCTGGTTCCTACCACTCATGCACATATTGGGAAACCTGACCCTAACCATCCTATAAATAGAGAGATATTGGGGGCTTCCCAGAGATACAACTCAACTACCTTTGATAATTGTTGTCCTCTCTGGTTGTGGTAACTGATAGAGAGCCCAAGCAAGTCCTACTTGATAAAGGGATGGAGAGCAAGGGAGAACAATTGTGGGAGAGGAAGTTGGTGAATAGTACACCAATCGAAGGGACAACTCCTTCCTATATGTTCTATTAGAATAAAAAGAGTTCTCGGTGGTCTATGTGGACTACCATAGAGGTGTAGATACTTTTCCCGCTAGGAGGGAAACATCATCCTACTGTCCATGGTGGAGACTAGTAGTTGTTGCAGACGTCGTCCCAGTGCAACCAGGAAACTTGCATTACTGCAAATAAGGAATAGTCACTGGACTTACTCCAGGACCATGTATGAACTCATTAAAACATCCTTCTCATTGCATAGTTATTGATGCAATCTTGATGGTTTGGCTAATATGGACATAATTTTTTTGTTTCGACTACCCATATGATGCCCATATTTTCCAACAGTGGTATTAGATCTACGTCAATCTACTATGTTTTGTGATAATCAATATGATCATATTTTTTATTTTCATCATTTATTTATTGCATACAATGTGAATACTTAAACTACTTAATATGCATATCCAATTAAAGACCACATATGATCCCAAATTTATATATATATATATATATATATATATATATATATATATATATATGTGTGTGTGTGTGTGTGTGTGTGTGTATATATATATATATATGTATATGCAATTTACACATGTCAACCTAAAAGTGAGTATTGATGGTAGATGTGTAGCATGGTTATGGCCAATAACTGAAATATCTATGTGTGGTTGGATTGTTTCTTTTGTTCAGGTTTTATCTCAGTTTTCATACCGAGCATCTACCTTCTTCCCAATGTAAAAATATTATATTTTTCTACATTTGCTCCCCTTAAATGTAACTGGATGTTTCTCATTACCATGTAATAATATAATAGCAACAGGATAGTTTCTTTTCTTTCTATGAAACAATGACGATTAACACCAGGCGAGCCAATCATTTCATGTGATGAGTCGACCAACAAGAAGATCGAGGAGGGAAGAATGTAGGAGAACTGTTACTTCCTGATCTCACAATTACCACTAATCATGATATTAGGGCATAAATTGAGGATTTAACATAATACAAAGATCACCCTTAACTTTTTCTTTTCTTAATTACTTAAAATAACTTAAAAGGAAAGCTTATAACTTGGAATAAACTGACATCTTATTAAACTGCGGAAGCAACTACTATTTACATAACTGGGTAGATAAAGCAGATTTACACAAATATATTACATTTTTCATGCGGAAAATAAAGCACAACAGATAACTTAAAACTAATCAACATGTTACATTACATTCTCTCTCTACCACACCACATGCCCAAGGATCGAGGGGAAAGGACTAAGAGACCTCTATTCTAGCTATGAACTACCTTCTAAGGGCTTGGATGATAAGATCCTTCAGCTTCCTCATGCTGACGTTTACCTGAAAAAAATTTCAGTAGGTTATTCAGCCCTATTTTAGGGCTTTATCTTGTGCCATTTTGCATTTCAGCCACATCTATACTTGTTAGATTATATGTTATTTCCCCCAATATGCTTATTCATATCAAATGCACTTATGGAGGCTTTTTGCATGTTTTATAGGTACTTTGTCCACTAATTGATGGCATGGAAAGAGGATGGTCCAGTCTAGGGTTTCCTCAGGCTTGGAGGAGCTCAAAATGAGTCCAAAACCACTTCCAACCTACCCCAAGTGGTCAAAGAAAGTTTTGAATCAATACCCTCCATGGATGATCAAGTTCAAGGCTCAAATGCATGGGAGAGACACCACCACGACCGTGGTGAGCCCCCACGGCCGTGGTGTACATGCCCCAAGTACAAAAAATCAGTAAAACTCCTAGAAATTGATGAAAATGGCCAAAACGACCGTGGTTTTCAACATGCCCGTGGCCATAGGTGTCCACCACGACCGTGGTGACCCCCCACGGCCGTGGCCATCCATGCACACCTCCCTGTGATCTCTACATTCTAATAAACCCATGATCGTGCCCATCCACCATGGCCGTGGTCTACCCTACCCACCACGACCGTGCTACTCACAAAATCCACCCAGTTTTCACTACTTTCCCCATTTTGCCCCTAACTTAACCTAGTTCTTCCCCCACACCTATATATACCTAGGTGGTGGCTGGGGCACGAGGTTGGCTACCTTCTACCCCTTCCTAGCTCCCCAAATCGCCACCCACTCCATTCCACTCCATATCCACCTCAAATCCACTCCATTTCACCATTTCCACCACATAACCCCCCATATCTAAGCCTTCCATCCACTTCCCTCCATCATTCCACACCATTTCATCCAAGGAGAAGAAGGAGGACGTCCCTGCAGCTGCTGGAGAGGAGGACTTCTTCATCTACACCGAGCTCCATGGCTTCTTCTACCTCTTTCTCCTCTCTTTTTGTATTTTGCTTTGTTATGAGTAGCTAGGCCCCTTGGGTGGGCTGTTTGGGGGAAAATATGTTACTTTGATACCATGTTGGGGGAAAATGACATGTAAACTTTGTAATTTCATTTGTTAATGATTATATTCTATTTGCATCTCTTTCTCCATGGATTACTTGATGGTTTGTGTGTGAAATCACCTAGGAATTTAGGCAAATTGCTTATATGTGTGAATTTTGGGATTTGCCCCTAGGCCCAATTCTGGGATCCCTAGGTTGCCTCCCATCTTCCTACATCTTAATCAATCTCCCTAAACCTAAGTGAGAGATCTAAGTAGCTAGATTAGATAATTCTAGTGCAATTAGCATGGTGCCTTCTCAAGGCTAGAATGTGGGGGAATTGGGGTCCAAAACCCTAATCTCACCTCCCCATTACTACCCTCGGCCCCTAATTGCCCTAGGAATGCCTAATCTAGAAACCTAGACTTGATTAGACTCTAATTGAATTAAACCTAACCCCTAACCCAATTGAGCCTCGTAAGGGTAGTAGGGGTGTTAGGGACTAGTTCCCCTATACACAACCTAGCATATCCATGGCCAGATAGTAGCTTAGGTTAATTCATTAGACTCTAACTTGTTGTTTGGTTTGGATAATCTAAATGGAATCATAATGTTCATATGTCACCCCCCAACTTAAGTGATAAGTTCATACCCCTAAACAGCCCACACATCTCTTTACTGTTTAAAACCCTAGTTCTGTTCTTGCTTAGCTTAGTTAGTTCTTTCCTTGCTTAGTTAGCTTCTTGCTTTGTTCTTACCTTGTTCATGTTAGTTTAGTTCTTTAATTGCTCTTTTGCTTTTCTCTTGCTTGCCTTAGCATAATTGTCTTTTCATACCCAGCTTAATCCATTCTTTCCTGTTTAGCCTTAATCTAGTCTAGGGTTAATGTAGATTCCATTCTTGCCTTTAATTCCTTGCTTGCTCATAGTAGTTTAACAATTACAACAACCTTTAAACACTTAACCCTAGTCTCCGCAGTAGGAACCCAGCTAAACTAACCTAGCTCTAGTGCCCCCTCTTTTCCCTGTGGATGGACCCTTTACTTGCCACCTTCCTATACTACGACACGCCCCGTGCGCTTGCGGGTGTAGTGTTTTAGTGTGAGTAGGTGTTAAGTTAGGTTTATAAATTTTGAAAGCAAAAATCACATCCCCGTGTGTTCCGACCTCATGGGGCGCATCTAGTCGGGTCAAACTGGCTAGTGTGTTACACCTCTAGCGGAAACGCACCAGGCTTTCTGGCGTCGTTGTCGGGGATTAGAGGCGCTCGGCCTAGCTAGTTAGTTTTGCTTTGACTTTTCCTAGTGCCCTCATCATTACTATTCTTTATTCATTATCTTTTGCATCTTTTGTGTATATTGGTTTGATAACTTGTTCTCTTTTGTTTGGTTGTGCTTTGTGCATGTGACAAGCCATTCGGGAGGAAACGAGATGGAAGACCAAAATGCACCTCGCAAGTCCTTGCAAGATTACTTCATGCCGAGCAACTACCAGTCACCTATTGCATCTAGAGTCACCCAAATGCAAGGGGAGCAATTTTCTATTCCTCCAGGTCTTCTTGGGCTCCTGCCCACCTTCTACGGCTCAGAGAGTGAAAACCCCTACAAGCATGTGGATGCCTTCCTAGAGATGTGTGCCACCTTCAGAACGTCAACGGCAAGTGATGACTCAATTTGACTTACATTGTTCCCCTTTTCACTCAAGGATAGGGCCAAGGAATGGTATGATTCAAGGAGAGACATCATGAGTTGGGATGAGATGAAGATGGAATTCTTGAGGAAGTTCTACTCTATTGCAAGGTTGACACAAATGCGGCGTGCCGTGACAAGTTTTAGTCAAATGGGAGATGAACAGTTTCATAATGCATGGGAGAGATTCAAGAAGCTATTGAGAGAGTGTCCTCACCATGAGATCCCTTTATGGCAGCTAGTTCAATCATTGTACTCTGGTTTGTCTCTAAAGGACCAAGACACAATGGACTCTTCTTGTGGAGGAGTTTTCATGGCTAGGCCACCTGAGGAGATATGGCCTTTGTTTGAGCAGTTGGCTGAAGGATCAAGAATTCGAGCTTCTAGCATGATGAATGAAAGAGGGTATGCCTTTGGTGTGACACCCCCTACTCATGATGACTCAAGCCCGCAAATGATGAAGATTCTTGGTGACATGGTGAGCTTCATGAAGAACCAGGTGACAAATGCTCCTTGCCACCCGGTCAATTCTATTGAGTTCTTTGGGGAAGAAAAGAAGACACCTCACTCCTAAAGCTACCAGGAACCACAAAATCCCACATACAGCTCAAGGTTTGAGGAAGAGGTTCTTTCTAGATTGAGAGTTTTTGATGATGTTCAAAGAGATGTTGCAAGGTTAGAAGAGAGAATAGAGCAACTATCTTCTATAATCGCTCTCCAAGAGGAAAAATTGTCTTCAAGACCCATCGTGAGCCACCATTAAGCAAGTGGACCCATGCCCTCTTCACAAGTTTTCTACAGTCCACCCCCCATGCAAGTGCATCCCATTCACTCCTTCCAAGGCTATCCCCAGCCTTACACTCCTCCACCACCTTCACCACCTCAATTTTCCCAAAACTTCACCTTCCAACCCCAATTCTCTTCTCCCCCTCAATCCTCTTCTCCACCTCAATTTCAACCCCAAGTGTCACCCCCACCTCCTCCACAGCCACAACATGCTCCCCCTCCCCATCATGAGCAAGGTAGTGCTGTGATAGTTCTAAGGAGTGGGAGAACTCTTGAGCAGCCCGCAAGTCAAAGAAAGGTCGATAAAGCAAAACAAAGGCAGCCAAGTGGTGATACTGTGATTGATATTGCCGAAGATGATGTTGTGATACTGCATGTTGAGTTTGGGATTCCATGTGATCCGCCACATATCCCTTTTGCAGGTCCTACCATCCCTAGTGTTCCGCCTCATGTTCATGAAAGTGCGGCAAAAACTAGTGATCCTCCATTTGTAGAAGCACTAGATGAGCCACCGGAATTGAAAAGGAGGCAAAAGCACAATGTTGATATTCTTGAGGTGTTTCACCAAGTGAAGGTGAACATTCCACTTTTGGATGCTATCAAGCAAATCCCATCATATGCCAAGTTTCTCAAGAACTTATGCACTGTGAAAAGAAGGTCAACGGGGAGGATTCCAAAGAAAGTGAGATTGACTGAACAAGTGAGCTCCATCATACAACATGCCCTCCCCGTAAAGAGGAAAGACCCAGGAGCCCCACACATACCTAGTTACATAGGGGGACATCGCATAGACAGGTCCTTACTTGATTTGGGATCTAGTGTGAATCTAATGCCATATCATGTCTATGTTGAGCTGGGATTAGGCAAGTTGAAGCCGGCACATTGCACTCTCCAGTTGGTAGATAGATCCATAAAAGTGCCCAGGGGTAGAGTGGATGATGTCTTGGTGATGATAGACAAAGAAAAAGGCGCAGTGTTCCCGGCGGATTTCATTGTACTCGATATGGAGCCGGAGGATAGGAAGATTCCCATCATCTTGGGGAGGCCGTTCTTATCTACAGCTGATGCCGACATTCATGTACACAGTGGCACCATGACAGTCTCATTTATGGACATGAAGATCAACGTCAACATGTACAAGACCCCAACCCGGCGAGTCCGAGATAGGGATATTGGACATGATCACTTCACAAGTCCAAATGGGCATTTGAGAGAAGGAAATCAAGGTGAAGAAGTTAATGATGATTATTGTGATCAAAGGGAGGAGGAAAATAGATGGAGTGCAAAGGAAGGATGCATGTTTTACAAGAATGGACACATGAGAATGCCAAACGGATGAATGAATGAAGAATCACCAAGAAACCTAGTTGAAGGCAAGAAACTCAGTGCTTGTGGGAGGCAACCCACCTAGGTTTGGGAATTTTTAACCCAACCTCACATTTTTTATACTTTTGCTTTATTTTACACAAACACACACACACGCTTGTGCTTGATAGTTTTCTTTTGAGTTTTGATGATATGGCAGGTGCTAGACAATAGAGAGAGAGGGTATAGAAGAAGGTCATGGTCTTTAAATCAAATATGCGGCCGAATAACAAATAAAAGTGAAGTTCAAGTTCTTGAAGTGAGAAAACTGAAGGAGCATCCTCACCAAGGCCGTGGAGCTCGACCACGACCGTGGCACATGTGGCCAAGCACGACCATGGCACCCAGCCACGACCGTGGGAATTATTGCATCCAGTTGGCTGAAGTTATAGTGTTTTTAGAAGATTGGAAACAGCCGTGGCCACCCGCCATGTCCGTGTTGAAGAGGAGTGGCCACGACCGTGGCAATCGACCATGACCGTGGCGAGGGTCGAGCACCAGCCACAACAGGGTGACCTACATTCTGACACTCCGCACCATCCATGACCTTCACCCTACTATCCCTAAGCTCTAGTTTCATGTTGACGACATCATGATTCAAAAGTTTGGGGTGGTAGGGCGGTATGCACCTCCCTATCTCTCTCTCTTTTAGTCATTTTGTTCCACCTTTGCCATTCAGTTCAGTTTTATTGTTACTGTTCTTTTTACTGCATCTCTGCATGCCATGTAGTTTCCTTTCTTGTCATTTTTGCGTAATTTTCAAAAAATTTGCTCTTTTTGCCATGCATTGCATATCATGTAGATTTTTGGTAATTTCTGCATGTTTTAGCTAGGATTTTCTTGTTTTCTGTTTTACGTTCAATAATATAGGCTTAGATGTGATTAAAAGCAACTTGGCACTGTTTTGGCCAATTTTGCCCAAATTTGAGATTTCTGGTCTAAAAAGTGTGTTTTGACCCAATCTCTACTATTTTGAGTAAAAATGATGACCTTTGACAAATGCAAGTGACTTATCATTGTTTATTTCTAAATGGTATCAATTCTTGACTCTTTACATGTGCATCACCTCTCTTAGGATTGTGATTGATTTGGCTGAATTGTGAAGTTGAGCAAGCTTTAAACGCTTAGTGCTTGTGGAATCACTTATTTGATATATCAATTTCATCTTGTTCATTCATGTGGTGTGATATCTAGGATGAAGTATTGGATTAATTTTCATGCAGGATGTCTTATGTGGAGAATCATACCTATGACCCCCCTTTGACTCGACTTTTCTCTCACCATCTTCTTACCCTCCGCCTCATTAAAGGATGCCAAAGTGCACATATCAGCCGTGGCCACCTCCAAAAGTTTGGGGTGGCCACATCTCTACCTCCCCGCTTCACTCTATCCACCATATGCCCTATCTACACCAAGGGAAAGAAAGAAAAGAAAAGAAAAAGAAAAGCAAAAACAAAATAAAAGGATGCTCCTGTTTAAGAGCATTCAAATAAAGAAAAGATGAGTGTGTAGAAGCACTCCAAGAAGCTTACCACAAACCTTTCTTCCACTTTCATACCCATCGAGCTAGGAAACATTAAACCTAGCTCATTTTGCCCTTTTCCGCAACCACGTGGGTCATTTGACATGATTCGAAGCATAAGATTAAAAGTATGAAGGTGAAACAACACTCCTAGTCATCTTGGATTAACGCCATTATGAAACGGTCTACCCGGAACTACATGAAAAAAATATGGATAACTTGTGTATTCTAAGCACTATATTTGAAGTTCATATGCTTTGTGCTCTTTTCATGATTGGTTTGTGAAAGTAGGAGAGGAGAGAGGTGGAATGCATGTACTTAGTCATCTTTGAGCCCATTCAGCAGTAATCACCTTTTACATTACATTTGTCATGTCTTGAATGTGAAAAGTTTGTAGAGAGATTGAGTTGGAGCATACTTGAGGAAAAGTATGTTTCAAGTTTGGGGTGGTGATTCA
This sequence comes from Alisma plantago-aquatica, assembly GCA_963693085.1. NCBI lineage: Eukaryota > Viridiplantae > Streptophyta > Magnoliopsida > Alismatales > Alismataceae > Alisma > Alisma plantago-aquatica. The sequence continues at coordinate 43,493,162 of OY856410.1, read as the reverse complement.
GCCCTATTTTAGGGCTTTATCTTGTGTCATTTTGCATTTCAGCCACATCTATACTTGTTAGATTACATGTTATTTCCCCCAATATGCTTATTCATATCAAATGCACTTATGGAGGCTTTTTGCATGTTTTATAGGTACTTTGTCCACTAATTGATGGCATGGAAAGAGGATGGTCCAGTCTAGGGTTTCCTCAGGCTTGGAGGAGCTCAAAATGAGGCCAAAACCACTTCCAACCTACCCCAAGTGGTCAAAGAAAGTTTTGAAGCAATACCCTCCATGGATGATCAAGTTCAAGGCTCAAATGCATGGGAGAGACACCACAACCGTGGTGAGCCCCCACGGCCATGGTGGACATGCCCCAAGTACAAAAAATCAGTAAAACTCCCAGAAATTGATGAAAATGGCCAAAACGACCGTGGTTTTCAACATGCCCGTGGCCATAGGTGTCCACCACGACCGTGGTGACCCCCCACAGTCGTGGCCATCCATGCACACCTCCCTGTGATCTCTACATTCTAATAAACCCACGACCGTGCCCATCCACCACGGTCGTGGTCTACCCTACCCACCATGACCGTGGTGACCCACCACGGCCGTGCTACTCACAAAATCCACCCAGTTTTCACTACTTTCCCCATTTTGCCCCTAACTTAACCTAGTGCTTCCCCCACACCTATATATACCTAGGTGGCGGCTGGGGCACGAGGTTGGCTACCTTCTACACCTTCCTAGCTCCCCAAATCGCCACCCACTCCATTCCACTCCATATCCACCTCAAATCCACTCCATTTCACCATTTCCACCACATAACCCCCCATATCTAAGCCTTCCATCCACTTCCCTCCATCATTCCACACCATTTCATCCTAGGAGAAGAAGGAGGACGTCCCTGCAGCTGCTGGAGAGGAGGACTTCTTCATCTACACCGTGCTCCATGGCTTCTTCTACCTCTTTCTCCTCTCTTTTTGTATTTTGCTTTGTTATGAGTAGCTAGGCCCCTTGGGTGGGCTGTTTGGGGGAAATTATGTTACTTTGATACCATGTTGGGGGAAAATGACATGTAAACTTTGTAATTTCATTTTTTAATGATTATATTCTATTTGCATCTCTTTCTCCATGGATTACTTGTTGGTTTGTGTGTGAAATCACCTAGGAATTTAGGCAAATTGCTTATATGTGTGAATTTTGGGATTTGCCCCTAGGCCCAATTTTTGGATCCCTAGGTTGCCTCCCATCTTCCTACATCTTAATCAATCTCCCTAAACCTAAGTGAGAGATCTAAGTAGCTAGATTAGATAATTCTAGTGCAATTAGCATGGTGCCTTCTCAAGGCTAGAATGTGGGGGAATTTAGGTCCAAAACCCTAATCTCACCTCCCCATTACTACCCTCGTCCCCTAATTGCCCTAGGAATGCCTAATCTAGAAACCTAGACTTGATTAGACTCTAATTGAATTAAACCTAACCCCTAACCCAATTGAGCCTCGTAAGGGTAGTAGGGGGTGTTAGGGACTTGTTCCCCTATACACAACCTAGCATATCCATGGCCAGATAGTAGCTTAGGTTAATTGATTAGACTCTAACTTGTTGTTTGGTTTGGATAATCTAAATGGAATCATAATGTTCATATGTTACCCCCCAACTTAAGTGATAAGTTCATACCCCTAAACAGCTCACACATCTCTTTACTACTTAAAACCCTAGTTCTGTTCTTGCTTAGCTTAGTTAGTTCTTTCCTTGCTTAGTTAGCTTCTTGCTTTGTTCTTACCTTGTTCATGTTAGTTTAGTTCTTTAATTGCTCTTTTGCTTTTCTCTTGCTTGCCTTAGCATAATTGTCTTTTCATACCCAGCTTAATCCGTTCTTTCCTGTTTAGCCTTAATCTAGTCTAGGGTTAACGTAGATTTCATTCTTGTTTTTAATTCCTTGCTTTATCATAGTAGTTTAACAATTAAAACAACCTTTAAACCCTTAACCCTAGTCTCCGCAGTAGGAACCCAGCTAAACTAACCTAGCTCTAGTGCCCCCTCTTTTCCCTGTGGATCGACCCTTTACTTGCCACCTTCCTATACTACGACACGACCTCGTGCGCTTGAGGGTGTAGTGTTTTAGTGTGAGTAGGTGTTAAGTTAGGTTTATAAATTTCGAAAGCAAAAATCTCATCCCGTGTGTTCCGACCTCGTGGGGCGCATCTAGTCTGGTCAAACCGGCTAGTGTGTTGCACCTCTAGCGGAAACACACCAGTAGGTTGGTGAGATACTGGCTCAGTGAATAGAATTTCACCCAACCATCACAGATAACTCATTTTATGTTTATTAAATTTAAATAAAATACAAAAATTTCTACACTGAGCAGATCTAAAACAATACAGTTAAAATAACATAGAATGCCAAAATTTATATTTAAAGAACAACTGTTGTGAAATCGTACTCAAATCTTTCTTAGTCTTTCTTACTTATAAGAAACTCTTTTAACTATATGAACATATTTTAGCTTATGCCCTGATCATATGCAGTGTACTCTACATATGAAGACTCATAGCGAACTACGATCTCACTGTACAAGACTTAGCTAACACACCTGGGAATGCTAAGCCTGACTACGTCACTTGTCTGCAAAAGGAAAATGGCTCTCTGGCCTCGGCACACCTATTACGCCGTAAAACTGGACTCCTCCTCTAACCTAGACACATAGGCAGAGTCAAGCCACCTATTGGCTTTACTATACTCTAGGTGGAGAGTCAAGCCACCAGGACCTCTGGTTGATGTTGGACACTACATACTGTATTTTAAGGAGACTTCCACTAGGGCTTCATCCCCTGAACCACCTGTTAGTATGTTCCGACCCCCATATACTGGACACTTCCAGGGTTAGGTCGTTTCATCCCTACGGCGTAGACCTCTCATAGGGAATCTACGGTGTTCAGGGCCCTTAAGTCTATTATTTTATTATTCTTAGAAACCTCTTACTATATTGTATCTTTTCCTTACTTATACTTGACTCTGGTATCTTTATGGTACCATGTCCATTTATTTGAAATTTATAACATGTATATCATTCTAAACCTGGTAGAGCAGTATTTTCAAAACACGGTAATATATTGAGTAATCAACATACTATATATGCAGGCAGACTGAAATACTTAAATAAACAGAATACATGTTCACTTGGCACTTATACACTGGAATCATACAATTAAACATCTTAATATACTGCATATGAGTAATTGTCATTTGCACCTATAAATTATTTATACTTCCTTAGAAAATGTGCACCTCAACCCAAATCTTGAGTTGTGCATCACATAACATAATTAAGAGTTAATAACTTATCATGGTAAGATTTATTAATAATAATTGAGAATTTATAATGATGTCATTGAGAAATGTGCCAATCCATGTTAACTAAATCACACACATTAACTATAACAAAGAGCGTACAATAGATTTTATTGAGACATTGCGAGTCATCGTCTATTTCTTTAAATTGTGCAACTAGTTAATTATTAAAATTGTACAGCTTGGGTTTATACCCAAACCATACAGCTACTGGAAATTTGGGTTGGGTGCTAATGTCTTTGACCTCTAAACAGAGTAGTTTAGGATTTTATCAATCATATAGTTTCATTAATCCAAATCATACAAATTAGTTAATAAACTGAATCATACAAAACGTGAAGAAGCGAAACGTGCAACGAGAAGTCAGGCGACGCCAAGTTTGCCTGGCACTTGGGTAATTGTTGTTACCCATGAAAACACAGATCTAATCCAAAAAATTTGTCTATTTCATGGAGTTAGTATTGCTTAGTGAGTGAAATACTACTCACAGAGATTCGAGATGGCCGAATTCGACTGGAAACGCGTCCAAATCCCATTTCCAGACGTCAATAGGGTCATCTTCAACCTTGGGTGCCCTAGATTTTGGACCTACTACACACATCAGTAGCTTTTCTCACGTACAGGTAGGAAACGAGCTCAATTAAGTGCTAATAGCGAGTTCGGAGCTGTGAATTTGAGTCCTAGCTTCATGGTCGGAGTCAAGGGCGGCGTTACCTTGGTGTTTCCCGCGCCGAACAACCCCTGGCTGGCGCAGCAAGGATGTTGTGCAGCTGTTGTTGGATGGTGGCTCAAGTAGGTTAGGGCTGCAGATAGGGCGAGGTTGAGGAGGAAGGAAGGAGGAGGAAGCAAAGGACCTACTGGCTCGGAGCTATGGAGCTCAAAAATCACCCAAAAATGCCCCTTGCCTCTCCCTCTGCTATGGCCGATCGGGCTCTGCTTGGGCGCCTCTCAAGCAGTGTTCTATTCGATCAGGTGAAAGCGGAAAGAAGATAAGGGATAAAATAAAAAAGGATATTAAAGCTATTAATGGAAAAATTGTATCCAAATCCGAAAACCTTGAAAACATCATAACTTTTTCTTCAAAGGTCTGATTCGAATGATTTCTTTTGCAAAATTTCAAGCATGAGATCCACCACAACCTCAAGGCATGAAAACATAATAATTAAACCATCTTAGCTAAGTTAATCATATTAGGTAATTAAGTTAATCATTAACACTACATTTAACATTAATTACATCAGACGAATCAATCTCGACTAATGATTCACATCTTAGCATATCTTGATTAACCATGATGTTTAACAAGGTACTTCATGCTAATCTAGGTACTTACTAACTAATGTCAATGTGGGTTGTAACAATCTCCCTCCCTTATAAGATTTTCATCCCGAAATTCCTAAAAGAGAAAAGGAAACTTGTTACGCATTTTTGACTCAAGCTCCCACGTGGCTTCCTCTAGGTTGTGGTTCCTCCATAGAACCTTCACTATTGGTATCTCACAATTCTTGAGCTTCTTAATTCTCCTATCAACTATTTGTACTGGTCCTTCAACATAGGACACATCTTCTCTGAGTTGTGCATGTTCTGGGTTCACTATCTTCTCTGTACAAGGGCGACACTTCTTCAGCATCGATACATGAAACACATCATGTAAATTAGCTAACTCAGATGGAAAATCCAACCTGTAGGCTACAGGTCCAATCCTCTCAATGATAAGATATGGAACCATAAACCTAGGAGTAAGTTTTCCTCTCTTGCCAAACCTCAACACTCCTTTCCATGGTGAAACTTTCTAATACACTTCATCACCAACCTCAAACTCAAGAGGTCTACGCCTCTTATTAGTGTAACTCTTCTGCATGTCTTGTGCAACTTTCAACTGTTCTTTGATCACTATAATCTTTTCTGTAGTCAAATCCACTATTTTTGGTCCAAGAATCTCTTTTTCACCCACCTCGTACCAACATACGGGTGATCTACACTTTCTGCAATACAGAGCTTCATATGGGGCCATACCAAGACTAGAATGGTGACTATTGTTGTATGCAAACTCTATAAGGCTCAAGTGTTCTTCCTAACTTCCTCTGAAATGTAGGACACATGCTCTCAGCATGTCCTCAAGAGTCTGAATGGTCCTCTCTGACTAACCATCTGTCTGCGGGTGAAAAGTTGTACAGAATCTCAACTTTGTGCCTAAAGCATGATGCAACTGATTCCAAAACATGGATGTGAACTTAGGATCTCTATCTGATATTATTGAAACTGAGTTATCATGAAACCTAACTATCTCATCCACGTATATCTTAGCCAACTTCAGAACATCAAAGGTTGACTTAACAGGAAGAAAATGAGCAGACCGAGTCAATCTATCCACAATCACCCATATCAAGTCACAACCTCTAAATGTCCTAGGTAACCCTACCACAAAATCCATTGTGATATGTTCCCACTTCCACTCTGGTATAGGGAGTGATTGCAAGGTAACTACAAGTTTTTGATGCTCAACCTTAACCTACTGGCACACACTACACCTAGCCACATTCTCATCTACATCCTTCTTCATACTTAACCACCAATACAACTCCTTAAGATTCATGTACATCTTAGTGTTGCTTGGATGCATAGCATACATCGATGCATGTGCTTCCTCAAGAATTTGTCCTTTCAAATAACTATTTCTAGGTACACATAACCTATCATGTTGATACAACAAACCATCATCTGAAAGTGTGAACTCTAATCTTTTTCCCCCTGTCATGTCCTACATGATCTATTGTAACTCATTGTCACTCTATTGTACTTCCTTGATCTGATCATAAAAGGTAGGCTTGACTTGCATTTGTGCAATCAAACCACTCTATTGTGTCACTCCTAAGTCTAAGTTCAACTTCCGCATCTCTACTAGCAGGTCTCTCCTAAAACATGCCATAGAGAATACATCAACTGTTGAACTTGACTTTCTGCTCAGGGCATCTGCTATCACATTCGCCTTTCTAGGATGATAATCTATTGTCAATTCATAATCATTGATCAATTCTAACCATCTCTGTTGTCTAAGATTCAAATCCTTCTGGGTGAAGATATATTTCAAGCTCTTATGATCCGTAAACACCTGGCACGCATCACCATAAAGATAGCGGCGCCATGTCTTAAGAGCATGAACTATTGCAACTAACTCCAGATCATGTGTCGGGTAATTCTCCTCATTCTTATTAAGTTGTCTAGATGCATAAGCTACTACTTTGCCTTCCTGCATCAACACACAGCCTAAACCTCTCCTTTAAGCATCACAAAAGAGTGTGTAGCCTTTATCTGCCTCAGGTAGGATAACACTAGTGTTGTAGTCAACCTTTTCTTTAAAATCTAAAAACACTTCTCACATTTGTCTGACCATACAAACAGTGCATTCTTTTTCGTTAAGTGTGTCAGAGGTGACGCTACAACACTAAAGTTCTGGATGAACCTCCTATAGTAACCTGCCAATCCTAAGAAGCTTCTAATCTCATTAGGAGTCTTAGGCTGCTCCCACTATAGAATAGATTCGACTTTCTTAGGGTCAACACTTACTCCATCTCCTGAGATTACATGTCCAAGAAAAGACACCTCGGTTAACCAGAACTCTCACTTACTAAACTTAGCGTACAACTGGTGCTGTCTCAACAACTATAATATTATCCTCAGATGCTGCTCATGTTGCTCATCATCTCTGGAATAAATTAGAATGTCATCTATGAAAACCACTATGAACTGATCTAAGAACGGATTGAAAATCCAGTTCATCATATCCATGAAAGTTGTTGGGGCATTAGTCAGTCCAAACGACATGACCAGAAACTCATAATGCCTGTATCTTGTTCTAAAAGCCAATTTAGGAATATCTGAAGCCTTTATCATCAACTGATGATATCCTGATCTCAAGTCTATCTTAGAAAAGATTGTTGCTCCATTCAATTGATCAAACAAATCATCTATCCTTGGCAACAAGTACTTATTCTTGATGGTGATCTTATCCAACTATCTGTAGTCTATACATAACCTCATAGTACTGTCTTTCTTTTTCACAAACAAGACTGGAGATCCCCATGGCGAAGAACTAGGTCGAATGAAACCCTTATCCAGTAACTCCTATAATTGGATCTTTAGTTCCTTCAACTCTGTAGGTGCCATTCTATAGGATGGCAGCGCTACAGGGTGACTACCTGGCAACACTTGGATCTCAAAGTCTATCTCTCTTACAAGAGGTAGACCTGGCAACTCATCTGGGAAAACATCTGGGAACTCATAGACCACTGGCACATCCCATAGGCTAATTGTGCTATTCTCTACTCTGGTATCTACTACATGTGCCAAGAACGCCTCACAACCTTTCTGCAACATCTTATCAGCTATAGCGGTTGATGTGATACACGTAGGTAAAACCTTCCTATCTCTAGTAAAGACACAAGAAAATCCACCCTGTTGAAAGACAACCTCCTTCTTTCAACAATCAAGTTGAACTCTATACATCTCCAGGCAATCCATACTCAAGATAACTTGAAAAGAGTTAATATCTAGGGGTATAAGATTAACCGTGATGGTGTAACCACTAAAGGTCAACAAACATCCGGGACAAAACTCTGTCAACACTGTCGGTTCACCTAACAGAACCCTCAATAACAACTCAAACTGTAACTCTTGGGCTAATAGGTTAAGTTCACAAGCTAAATAATTCTGTATAAACGTGTGAGTAGCACCCAGATCTATCAAAATTGTAACTGAAATACTATTAAAGAAAAAAGCATTTCTCCTATAATTACTCAGGAAGAAACAATACCTTCTTATTGTGTCAGAGAGAAGAAGCGTCCTAAAGCTCTTCCTCTCCCACGATGTCCTCATTTTCCTTCCCTTCCACTGCGTGCTCCTCCTCCTCGGGAACCTGAAGCTACTGAAGAACTTGCTCCTCCAGTTGGAGCCTGTCTCAGAACATTTTGGTACTGTAACTGGGAACCCTATGTTTCCACTTGCTATAACTAGGGACATTGCCTTCTAAAATGTCCCACCTATCTGCAGATGTGACATCCCTGAAAATCTACACCCCAACACTGACCGGAGTGTGGCTTTCCATAGATATCACATATGGATGCATCACGTCTTTGCGGTCATGCCACTGACACTAAAAATCATGAAGACCTAGTTGGAGGTGTCCATGTAGATTGTGTATTCCATCTTCTAGAATTGGGCCTTCCTCCACTTGGTGAAAACCTAGATCCTTGTCTACCAAAACTACCAAGTCCTCATCCAATCTTAGAAAAGAAACCACCACCTCCTCTGTATCCACCACTCCTTTGTCCCCCTCTACTAAAGTCTAGATCTTTTCTTACTCTCAGTCTTCTTATCAGCATTAACTGACTATTCTACACGTCTCGCTGCTTCCACAAATTCCCCAAAGTTTTCTCTGTCTCTTCGATAAATGGCTGACACAATGTGTCTAATCTTTGATCTTAATCCTTGTTGAAATCTTCTGCACTTTTCTACATCATCAGGTACAAGTTGTGGATAGAAATTTTCCAACCTTGTGAAATGTGCCTCGTATTCACCAATTGTCATATTTCCTTGTCTGATATTCTCCAACTATTTAATCATATCACTCAGGAAGGTAGGAGGATAATACTTAAGGTGAAAATCATCCACAAAGTCCTTCTAGGTCATCTCTGCATTTCTCCTTTTATCTTCCACTCCTCGCCACCACAGCTCAACATCTCCCTTGAGTAAATAGACTACATGATTGATTTGCTTATTTTCTGATAACTCCATTAAACGAAAGACCTTTTCCAATTGTCGAAGCCACACCTCTTCCATAGCTGGATATGTTGTTCTAGAAAATTTAATTCCACCAAGCTTCTTCACCAACTCATAGGATTGCATCAGATCCTTACTAGAAGGTGAAGACTTCCTGTCCATCTTGTATTTTTCTTTTGTCTCCAGAAAAATATGATACATCTTTGTTGCCTCATTATCCTCTTCACCTTGAGCCATTGCTCGAGGGTCAGGGTCGTAATGGATCTCAGATTATTCCTCACCATGTCCATGTCCTCTTCCTTCCATCTCTGCATATCCATAACAAAACACATATGCTAGAAAATTGCAGTTCAAAGAGGAAAACACCTAAGTCCTAATCCTATTGGTCTCTTATCATCCCCTAACCTTGACTTAGAGTAACTATGTACTCAACATAGGCTCTCATAACCTTGCTCTGATACCAAGTTGTTACATCTCGATCTCACAATTACCACTAATCATGAGATTAGGGCATAAATTGAGGATTTAACGTAATACAAAGATCACCCTTAACTTTTTCTTTTCTTAATTACTTAAAATTTAACTTAAAAGGAAATATTATACTTGGAATAAACTAAATTCTTATTAAATTGTAGAAGCAACTACTATTTACAATATTGGGTAGATAAAGCAGATTTACACAAAAATATAACATTTTTCATGCAGAAAATAAAGCACAACAAATAACTTAAAACTAATCTACATGTTACATTACATTCTCTCTCTACCACACCACATGCCCAAGGATCGAGGGAAAAGGACTAAGAGACCTCTATTCTAGCTATGAACTACCTTCTAAGAGCTTGGATGATAAGATCCTTTAGTTTCCTCATGCTGACGTTTACCTAAAAAAAATTTAGTAGGTTGGTGAGCTATTGGCTCAGTGAATAGAATTTCACCCAACCATCGTAGATAACTCATTTTATGTTTATTAAACTGAAATAAAATACAAAATTTCTACACTGAGAAGATCTAAAACAATACAGTTAAAACAACATAGATTGCCAAAATTTACATTTAAAGAACAACTATTGTGAAACTGTACTGGAATCTTTCTTAGCTTTTCTTACTTATAAGAAACTCTTTTAAACTATATGAACATATTTTAGCTTATGCCTTGATCATATGCAGTGTACTCTACATATGAATACTTGTAGCGAACTATGATCTCACCGTAAAAGACTTAGCTGACACACCCGGGAATGCTAAGCCTGACTACGTCACTGGTCTGCAACAGGAAAATGGCTCTCTGGCCTCGGCACACCTATTATGCTATAAAATTGGACTCCTCCTTTAACCTGAGCACACAGGTAGAGAGTCAAACCACCTATTGGCTTTACTGTACTCTAGTTCCACCAGGACCTCTAGTTGATGTTGGACACTACATACTATATCTTAAGGAGACTTCCACTAGGGCTTCATCCCCCATACCACCTGTTAGTACATTCCGACCCCCGTATACTGGACACTGCCAGGGTTAGGTCATTTCAAGAACAAATCAATTGCCTAGTGCACTCAACCTACCATTTGGAGATGTCTAGACACCAATTAGATAGGAGGTCAGGAGATCGTTTCAGATGACCAACTGACCGACTAAGAGGAGAGCCAATTGGTTCAAGGGTTGAACTGATCAACCTAAATTAGTGAGCACATATCTACACCAACAACGGGTTATTGCATGTGATGTATACATAGGTGGTTGTAATTCCCTATGGCTCTAAGGAATTATAGTAAAATGGCCATAACCATTGCTAATGTTTTATATTGTGTGTTTAAGTTGTGGGGTATAGCATGTATTTGATACGTACTATATATGTGTGGTGATTGGATAAAGTATAGATATTTATAAATACAAACTCCCTTATTTAAATATTAGGTATATGAATTTATTGAACCTCAATAAATTCCATAAGAAACACACATGAAAAGATTGATCGACCAAGCATAGGTTACACCCAAGTGTGCTGCAACATCCATCTCATGGAAGTGTGATGGTAGATATGTAGGTTCTACCCAAGTAGGTTCTGCCCAATAATAGAAACATTTTATTTTCGACATCTTGTGAATGCAAGGATGACTAAGAATAAAATAGATAATGTTCTATTTCAAAGATGTGATCTTGTATGGCAATACTTGAATATCTTATGATCTTGATGTGAATGGATAAAGAGATTAATGTTAATAATGTAAATACCTAAAGGATTATAATTGATAACTCACTCAATCAACATCTATAATGTTGTCATCTAAAGCACACATATAAGAGATGCATATCTAGAATTCATCTAGACTTTTGGTTATTGAACCAATAAGAGATATGCAAGTCTTATATATGAGCAACATGACAACCACATCTCACTAAGTAGTGGAAGAACAAGCATTCAACAAGGACATGTACATAATGATGTACAAAGACCTTAGGAATAAATGCTACAGATAGTTGTTTGCACTTCATCATATTTATTGATAATATGGTGGTATGTGCTCAGTAAAATACAAATCTCTTGAAGTGTTCTGCAATATTACATGTATGAAGTACACAACTTCTTGAAAGTTATTAAGACACTTTAATATGATCAAAAGTTGAAATACTTTACATGAATAGTTTGAGGCACTTATGGAAAGAATGTGATTGTGTATCACGATCAATTCCTCCTTAAACATGATGATGTATCAGTAAGAAGGATTAACATCATGATGAGTAGTGACATGATTATCATTTAATATAATCTTCTCATTTCCTTAATAGGAATATGTTTAACACTAAAACAAAGTACGGTCTAAATGGTTTAAATACATGAGATATGATATGGGAATGTCTTGATATGTCTTATTGATTGAAACCTATATGAAGAAAGTAGTTTCTTCGAAAAGGTTTATCCACAAATCATAATTTGTTGAACACTACTTACCCAGTCCAATAATAAAAGTGTTTGTTGGTGGATGCCTGAGTTCCATAGGAATCTGTGGGAGTAAAGTAGAACTCAAAAAGTTCAAGATCAACAAGAAAGAACCTAAAGAGGTACAAAAGAATATAGAGAGTCACAAGTGGTTGTGGAGTCTCAAGTTCTTTATGTAACTCACAAAAAATCATAGTTTTAGAAGAACATGTCTGAGATTAAAGGATTGTGAATCATATAACTTAGATAAGTTATAAGTTGGTAACAAGATGATGATCTAATAATTAACAAGAACTATTGAGGGACCAAAGTCTAAGTAATGGCTTGATGCCATAATATCCAGAATGGAATCCATGAAGATCAACAAGGTATGACCTTGGTGGTACCAACTAGAGGGATAAAACCCGCAAGGTGCGGTTGGGTTTTTATAAGGAGGACCAACATAGATAACATGAAAGGACAAATTGGTTGAAAGTTTTTTCAAACCAGTTCAAAGTGTTGAACATGATGAAATATCTTCATCTACAAACATGCTTGTTACTATAGCTTGATGAGACTATGTGATTAGGCATATGAAGCTTAATACTGCACTCCTTATTAGGGATAATTAAGAGGATGTGTATGAGACAGAACCTGGAGGTTTTATGACTCCATTAATGCAACTAAGTCTATAAGCTACAATGTTCAATCTAGAGATTGAAACAAGCATCTTGGAATTGAAATCTTTTCATTTGACAAGATAGTCAAAGAGTTTAATTTGAGTCAAGATAAAAGATGATATATGTGATTACAAAAGATTTAGTGGGAGCATACATATATATAAATATTCCACATATTGACGAGGAATGAATTTTCAATACTAAGTATTTAAAACTTGGCATGGAATTTTCCTTCAACGTAAAGGATTAGGTGAAACATCATATGTGATGGGAATTGAGATCTATAGAGATAATTCTGGAAAGTTTCTTCACCTAAAATATGAGCACATATTTTGGCAAAATGTTGAAAAGGTTCAACATGCAGGATTCAGTGAAAAAATCTATCCATGAAGATGGGATATGTTTCTCATCAGTCCAATGTTCCAATTCCTTTGAAGAATGGAAGAGATGTCATATGCATTCACATTTGGATCTATCTACAATATAGTGTACTCATCCCAATATCTTGTATGTGTTAGACATGACAAGAAGACAATGGTCAAATTCCAATGAAGGACATTGGAATACCATAAAGAATATCCATTAGTACTTGAGAAGCACTAAGGATCAGTTGTTGCACTATGGTAATAAGAAAGAGTTGGATGTAAAGGGCTACATCAATGCAAGATTTCAAAATGACTGAAAAATGATTGCAATATAAAAGTATGTGTTTAATCTTAGAGAAGAGTTATTAGTTGGAAAGAGTTCTGAACTAATACACTGTTATTTTAAAATTCTATAGTAGAAGTCGAGTATCCTTGTACTGAGAACATGAGTGGATACTAAATGGGTCTAAAAGTTTGTATGGATGAACTTATGAGATGTTCCAACCATTGATGACATATTAGAAATACTATATCAACAATAGAGCTATTGGTTAGGCAAGGAATATCAAATAGCATGTTATGGAAATTCCATCTCATACAAGATATTGTACAATGAAGAGATATGAAACATGCAATATACTAACTATAGAAAAATGTTACTAAATCGTCGGATTAGTACTAGCATAGAAGAAACATGATGAAAATGTTTGGATCACTTAGAATGAGATTCGTCGGTGATTGGCTCTAAGTGAAAGTGGGGGTCTGTTGGTAAGTATACCCAGAGAGTCAATCATATGATGATTGTGATGGCATATTACATAAATGGTTTCATTGATTATAATATAGGAAGCTTCCAATTCATTCTGTTTCACTCAGTTATGAGATAATGAGGAAACATAATGAATATCTAAAGAATGACATTACTCAATGATGTATGTCTTCAAGTACATGACTTGAAATTTGATATTATATGGATTATAAGAGTATGTACATTCTTGTTATGTCCCTAATCGGATGTTAGTGGAAGGAAGATAGACAACAATAACACTAAAGACTAGAATTTGTATTGGTTGATGACAAAATCTCATCTGTAATGATATATGTGATATCAAACCAAGCACACAGATACTTGTTAGGGAATAGTGGATTGGATAGACCCACCTTGGAAGTGACACATGGAAGCCATTATTGGTGGTCATATTCATCTCTCATAGTGAAGGTGTTGATTGTGGTTCTAGATCGGAAGTCATTACACTCGTCACATGTCATTTGGTATGTTTTGACATCATCCAACGTGATCCTCAATAAGGGTTTCCAAAAAGGTTATGATTAGATGTGTTGTGACACATGGGGATGAATGTGAGTGATGTAGATGGTATTTTTCCCTTCTACTAGAGTTTGATATCCAGGCCACTTGATAAGAGAGACTGAGAAAAAGCATGGTGTAACATACTCAAATTTGGGTATATAACATATTGTCCCATCCCTTAGGTCCAACTTTAATTATATGAGTATTGAATCATTATTCGTTTAATTAGAAAAATAGTAGTAATTGGATCCAAGAAAATATAAGGAAACTATTATATAATGTTAATGAATAATTAATTAATAAAGTCATTAGTTCAAGTTAACTATATAATTCATGAATTAATAAGAGTTGACCCTAATTTACCAATCTAAAAGCATCACTTGTATAATTGATAAAAAGAATTCAATTAATGTGAAATAATGCATCAAACTATTTTAGACATATATTAAAAGGATTCATTGCATACTTATGTAAAGAAGCGAACCCACTTCTTTACTAAAAATTTGAACAATAAAACCTCAAGTCCAAACACACTCAGAAGGTATGATGGAGTGGGTGTAAAATTTTCAAATCTTTATATAATGGTAATCAAAAGACCAAAGTATAGCAGCGGAATAAAAACATGACTTTATTCAATTATAAAACAAAGGGGTTACAAACTTACATCACAAGGATCCATGTAGAGGAAATCTAAACCACCTCAAGATTGTCTCCAAGCTTCAACATCACAATCTAAGTCCAGGTCCACATGTCAAGCCATCCATGTCCTCCACCTAGGGTTGGAAGCATACCCCGGCAAAAGAGAAAAAAAGGAAACATCAGCAAAGGCTGGTATGTGCATACTAAAAAGCAAATTGAGCAATTTATAAAGGATAAGGGACATCAAAATAAAAGGTTTCCCATGCAAGAGATAAGGACTACCCACAAGGGCATAAAAGATAAGAATCATCATCACATAATAAGAGAAGATACTTGCCATAATCAAAACAACAATATAGCTTGTGCAATACTGGCACATAATGAGAGTAAGGCACACACCCCACAATCAATATCAATAACCTGCATGCATGTGAGATAAGCATAGCCCTAGAACAATATAAATACAATGGCATCCAAGTACAAACTTGAACTTGATAGAGAAAGGAATACTGCCAATCTCCCAAATATATAAAGTTTGAGCATGGATTATTGCCACACTCGATTTATAGAGGAATGGTATACTGCCACCCTCCAAATAAATAATAGGGGATTACTGCCCCAAAACCAATGTAATTACACTACTCTAGCGCTACTGAATCACATAGCATGTATAATGTAGAGGCAAGTAGAAAGTATAATCCGAAGATGATACAAAGGTTTCCATCACACAATGGACAACACAAACATATAACATCCACTTCAAAGTGAGCATATATCACCAAGTAAACTTCCACATCACAGTGGGCATATATTACCAAGTAAACTTCCACATCACAGTGGGCATATAATATCAAAAGTCCAAATTGCACCAAGCCAACAAGATAAGAATCTAAGAGAATATCCATGATCACAAGATAAATAACAAAATAAGATACTTCACATGAAGCATGATTTCAAAAGAACAAGACAATGTGTAGGCTAATGTCCATTGGACCAAGAGTAAGACAAAAATAGGATAATTGCTCAAGAAGAATAATTGGGGATGCAAACATACCTCAACTTCAGAGTCAAACAGATCCAAAGTCACTTCTAGGTCCAAGCCTAGGCTTCCAAAGCACCTATTAGCATATAAGTAGATTTGTATCAACTTCATGTACATTATCGAAACCCTAAAAATCCACCTTTTTACCATTATGCGAATTAGGTTTCCAAAACCATGCCATATTTTAGTATATGTTATTAGGAGTCCAAAACATATTTTATTGTATTTTTCTGACTTATAGATAATTAGTTATGAATTATACAAGTTATTATCTTATTTAATTAGATCCATTAAATCACCCCTTTAAAACATCAGATTCAGGCAACAAAACCAACATCATTAGAAATCTTGCTTTTTTATGAATCCAACAAATATTTTTCCATAATTTTCTGATCATCCAATAATTAGTTATACATTTTAGAAATTTGACCAATAATATAATTCCACGAAATAATTTTGCATCGAAAGTGGATAGCAGAAGAGGGGCCCACGTGACTTGTCCCAATCAGAGCCAACCAAGTCACCGGTCAATCCCTTGCAAGACCATGACTAAAGGAGGAAGACGAGATCTGTGAAAAGATGAAGATACCCATAGACCGGAAAACGTTGCAAACAGAAACAGAGAGGGTTAGAGAAGGGATAACACCAGGGGGGAGATCACCCAGACATATGCTTGCCATGGCGAGACCACATCATAAAAAGCCAAGGCCAAAACTCAACTTCTGATGAATAGGCTACCAAAACAAGCTACAAACCAACCCAACAAGCTCGCAGGAAAGCAATGAACTCCACGATCCCAATAACTCAACGAACAACCAGCGGAGAAGGAGCTCCATCGCGAGAGAGCTTGAACAAACCAGAAACCCAAAAACCAAGAAGACGAGATGAAAACAACCAAAAATTATGCAAGAAGCACCGCAAAGTGAAACCGAACTCGAGTAAGATCTTACGAGATCCGAACACCGCAGAAGCACCTGGTCGACGAGGTTGACGGCGGCGATAGCTCCCGGAGTAGGGGAGAGCAAACCGGAAAGCGCTAGGCATGAAGAAAGGCACCAACAGCTCCGGGGTGATCAAGTGATCGTCCACACACCACCAATTGACCAAAGACATGCCCCGCACAGAGAGCTGGTCGCCAGAGCAGACGAAGAAAGACATAGAAGGTTGGGTAGGTATAGAGGGTTTTGGGCGCAATTGAGGGCAGAGGAAGTTCAGGTTGGGTTCAAGGATGCTCCAGGATGCTCTATATATAGGGTAGGATGGGTGGAAAGGCGAGAAGGAAATAGGGCAGTTGATGCACTTTTGGGGGTTTTTGATCGTGAGAGAAAAAGTATAGAAAAGTTAGGATTAACTTGTTCGCCAAGAACTCCCGATCACACTGGGGCAAAAACTAGGAAATTCCATCGGGAGGGGAGAGAGAATGGTCCAAGGAAAAATTCGGGTACAACTCACTCGTGAGTCAGACTCCTACCCGAGGTAGGATATGATCGGATGCCGCTCAAAATGAAACCAACGATCACGATCAATCGACGCATAAGTAAAGTGCTTGACAACAATACTTTATGTGGAAAATCAACTTAAATCGTGACATTTAATCCGAGAAAAACTAAAGTGGGACCTCATAAAAACACCTTTTTCTCTCTCTTCGATATAGGGTTTATCATTATCTAAATTAAGATAAATTTTGAACATAGGTCATGTAGATTCTGATTTTCTAATTAGATTTCACTTTTGGCAACCTTAGATGCATTATTTTATATATTCCTTGTTTCTCTTTCTTGATGCATTTAATGACACATAGATAATCCAAATTTTCTGAAACTTGACCCTCAAGTCATATTTAATGTGTTGGATATGCATTTGCCATCAATTTTACATATTGGAGTTGTTTGAGTATTTATTTAATATTTTGAAGGTTCCACATACTTTGTCTCTCCTGATTTTACCTTTTAATCAAACTTTCTCCAAATTGAGTGAAAATTCACCCAAAGGCTATATTTATTATGTAGATCACCAATATAAGATTATTTTCCTCTTTTGGAGTCATTTATTATATTTATTTAATAATTGCACCTTGACGTGTATTTTACTACGTGCTAAAAATGCAAGTATACGTGTCGAAGTAATACAGGCCTTTGTGAGGCCCGAGTCGAACACAGGGATACTCGGAATTGTTGGTGACTCCTACTAACTAGTCGCGATCAGCTAAGCCGATTAACAAGTTGAGAGTTGTTGTTCAAACTAAAAGAAAAATAAAAACAAAACAAAAGAAGCAATCGATTAAATGTTGGTTTAATCAATTCAAAAGGTATCTTTAGGATTGCAGTTTCACCGCAGGTTTTCATTGTATTAAATTTTATATAATGCCTCAATCATCTCTCTCTATCTGGGTAGTGGCCTGAAAATAGAATTGCCCACTGTCGTGGTGCCATTCACTACTTAGGTTTAGTTCGGTTCCACCGTCGTAGTAACATATCCCCTAAACTAAGTGCATTACGAACGATCTCTCGGTATCCACCATTAATTTTACACCACCTTGTTTAAGGGATTTATCGATTAATGTAGGTTTCGTCTCTTTTCATCCGTTAATCCTTCTGTCGAAGTGATTAAGGGCATTAGATTATTATTATGGTGATCAAGCATAACAATATATGGAGAAAACGAAGCTATGCCATGGATTTAAGAGAGAAAATATGAATTACTATTATAAAAATGTCATACAATGAATTCCCGGGCTACTCCCGGTCCTAAAGATGGAGGGGATTAGCCCCGCATGTTCATCTCACACAAGTACATGGTAGAAATAGGGGAACTCATATGAAAAACGTGAATTGAATGGGAAAACCCCTGAACGGAGAAGAACCGATTGATCCTTTGCATAGAACACGTGCATTCCCGCCTCTCAGTGGTGAAATCTGTGTTCGGCAGTGTCTGGATCGACTCGTATGAACTTCTGGCCTCCGTTCTCCTTTCTCCTCCTCCTCGGCACTTGTGCAATGGCCAATGAGATCTCCTCTCCCTCCTGGCGGCCGTCATTAGGTATAAGTCCCTAATTAGGTCGTTAATTAACTCCAGCCGTCCGATTGAGATCAATCTGAATCCAACGCATATCTGACAGCGTCGATACCATCGACACGATTCGATGGTATCGACCCGCTGCAGTAGCGAACCCTTCCTTTGTCGTGCCCGACATCATCTCGATATCATCGACTCAGGTCGATGGTATCGACTTCCTTTAGGCGTCGGTTTTGTCGTTTTGCGACGTTGTAGCCTCCGTGCGTCGATGGTATCGACTTGGTGTCGATACTATCGACTGCTTCTTCGCCAACAACCTGAAGGTGACTCGATACCATCGACATCAAAGTCGATAGTATCGACTTTTTCCTGCTTCTTTCGGCTGGCAACCTGTGACCATGTCGATGGTATCGACTTCCGTCGATGGTATCGACGGAAGCAAATACTCGTTTGTCCTGCAATTCAAAGACAAGATCACATCAATTCACACAAATAATAATAATTTGACAATTAATGCTCAAAATGATGAAATAAAGGGAATTTGACATAAAATAGCAACAAAGACCAAATTGGATGAATTATGCGATATTAACCATAGAAATGACTAATTAAAGCATAAAACACATATAAAATAGGTCTATAAATGCGACTCAAAATCATCACATCAAACTCCCCTAAGCTTGAACATTGCTCGCCCTCGAGCAACTAATCCTTAGAATAGAATTGCAAATGTCAACTGAAAAACAACACACCAACCCAACATCCCATATGACTCCCACTGAACATTCACAAACCAGCCTTCTCTAACCACAGAACGGTAATTACCCTAAAGGCGACAGTAATCATCAATAAAAGAAATTGACCTCCAAACCAATGAACACTATCACATAAGGCAGTTAACATAATAAGATTCGCCAGTTCAGACTTGGTGCATCATGTGATCGCCTATACTACGTTGCTCGCCCTAACTACCATCTACATGGAAGCAGTTCTCCTGATATTCATTAGTGAGGAGAAATTCACGGTGGCCTACCAATCTGAGCAACGGGTGGATGAAGATGGGTGGCTCATGAAAGAACGTGGAAGTATTGTACAGTTTCAACCTGCATAAAACAAAAATGTCCTATATGATGCAAATGCACATTAGAAATGCCCTAATGCCTAAACTTGGGTGGAATGATGCATGTACTAACCATCCATCTCAAAATGAGATGGATATCAAGTCAAGCTACATCATGTACTCAATTACCCTGAAATGCAAGTGATATTACGTTCCTTTCTCCTTCTTATTTCACTTTCTTCTAAATTCTTTTTTCTTTTCTTTTTTTCTATTGCAGATTTTCCGATTTTTTTTCCAGCCCACATATCCATAATTGCTTAAAGATACTTTTATTGGGCTATTTTCTTCATACTCAGAATTTTTTTTTTGCACTATTTAGAAGGTATGGAACAATTTAATTCACCATTGGGGAAAAATTGAGATACATGATGTACTTTATGCATGCAAATCATGAATGCAACTACATGTAATGCACCTAAAGGTAATGTGCCCGAATCACTATATTTTTTCTTTTTATGCAAACATATGGAAAATACCAATGCAAGTCCTATATGAATGCTATGCACACAAAAGGAATTAAAACTGCACTTTACTTCCAATTCTTAGGTGGATTATAGAAAAATGAAGTGGAACGATCACAAGACTAGATGACTGAACCTTAGAAAGATATTATGCGTCCCTCCTTACTGACCTGTGTAGTAGTTTAGAGGGTTCTCTCTCTTACATCCAATTAAGGTCTCATTACCATTTGGTTAGGTTAGGCTCAAACAACCATTTCCGTCCACTTTCATGAATCATTAGGAGTACAGGTATGAAATGTTGTTTTAAAGTTGACATAACCAATCATTTTCGTAGGATGTGTGCCCAAAGACACAAAAATTTTCAAATTTCCCTTGAATTTCCCATGCACTAACAACAAGATGACACACTTTCCAAATACATCCACAATTACACTAGATAGCACGTGGATCCTACAAAAACTAAAATTGCAAGAAACAAATAACAAGAAAACAAAAGCAATAATGCTAAAAACCAAAAACAATAAAAGATAGAGTTGTTCCAACTACCCCCCTAACCTTGAGTTCAACTATGGCCTCATAGTCAAAAACAAACTTAAAGATTGGAACAGTGATACCAGATCATTCTTGTGGTGGTGGAGGCGGGTATTGCGGCGCCGTGGGGTCCCAAGACAGGTATTGCCCCTGAAAGGTCGGATCATACTGGGGCATTAGAGGAGGCTGTGGATACCCCCCAAAATAATTCTGGCTCCAGTAATGATCGTAAAACGACTGCTGCTGCTGCTGCTCCATCCTGTGCAGCCGATCATGGATGTTCTCCTGATTTGCAAAAAGAAGGTGCTCATTCTCGAAGATCGCCTGTTGGTTGACGAAGAGCCGGTTGGTGGTGTCTTGAATACTGGCATAGGCAGTTGTGTGGCTACGTCTGCTGGATGTCTTGAAGCATATTGTACATGCCTTGCATGGAATAGGCATCCTCGCTGGGCTGCGAGGGCGGTGGTGGAGGCGGCGTAGGCTGTGACGATGAAGACGCACCCGGATGCATCCTAGGGCGCTTCCGGGGTGCCACTCATGATCGAAGAGGTGTAAGGGTCTCCTCTTCCTCCTCATCCTCATCCTCCTGTCCGTCGTCGCCGCCGTCATTTCCGCCTTCTTCATCAGAGTCGGCGATAGCTATGATTGGCCATCGAAAATGTTGTGCTCCCTCGATATTGAAGACCGGATCAGGCAGCGCGCACTCCTGGTACTCTTGATTTACATGGCAATGCGCAAAAGCCATGCCAGCTCAGAGAAGAACGAGATTGGCTCGGTGTAGATGTTGCAAGTTGACCTTGCTTCTCGTAGAAAGAGGAGTCAGCTGATCGAGATTCAAGCCCAAGTAGAGGGCTACCTTGGTGACAAGCCCCCCAAAATGAATCGGGGCTTTTCTCGTGCTCCTCTTCACCGCCAATACTCGTAGAAAGAATGCACCCCAGTTGCATTCTTGGCGCTTCAGGAGCTGATATAAGAAGAAAAGATCCATCTCCTAAAATTTGCTTAGCGCCAGATCACTTCGAGCAAAGATGGTGGAACTCAACATACGATGCAATACCCGAACAAACGGGTGCTCGAAGTCGGCTACCACAGCGTTGTGGTAGCTCACCGACCTCCCTTGTGGCACCGTCACCAACTTGGAGAAGAGAGTGTCGTAGTTGGTGCGGTTATCCGGCCGCCGGTGGTCGTATGGAGAATGATTCCAATTGAAGATCCTGTTGAATTGGCGAAGCGTGAGGGTATAGTCACGGTTGTACAGCCGGAAAGACACCCGGCCCTTTATCCATTCACGGTCGGTGGCAACGACGTCGTTGGGCACGACGCAGACGTCAAGTGACGCCATGAACTCTGCCACCAATTCTTTGTAGGTTGGCCACTCACCGAAAAATAGCTGGCCATCAGCATGGTACTGTAACTCATCGGGCATCCTGCTTGTACGTTTCGCTTGCCCCTACAGAACATAGGCCAAATTGGCATTGAATCCGAGGTCTCGGATCATTTCCCGGTCCACATACCGGGTGGGTTCGATCTTCCTTTTTAAGATCTCCTCATAGATCTTCTTCACCTCTGTGGAAGGATGCATCATGCGCGGCCGTGCAACTGACCCGGGAGGAGGTGGCACAAACTCCTGAATCTCCTCCGGGTCCGCACGTGAAGAAGATGCTCCAGCGACGTGAACCATGTTGGCAACGAGAAAGGGATTAGAAAGAGAGAGCTCGGTGCAGAATGGAGATATGAATCTCCGCTCGGTGACGATCGTCGCTCGGTGATGCTGGTCTTCGCTCTTGGATGGCTCGGGGGAGTGCTCGGCGCAAAGGGAGGAGATCACTCTAAAGGTGTGACGTCAAATGACGTAATGATTCTCCTTAAATAGACTTGGTTGGCGCCAGTGTTAGCCCGTCGATACCATCGACGCGAGTTGATGGTATCGACGTTGGTCGATGCTATCCGCCCCTCACATGGTATCGACGGTCGTCGATTACTGGATATTGAAACACGGATCGCTGACGTGTCGATACCATCGACATGGGTCGATGGTATCGACTCTGCACCCGGATCGATGACGTGGAAGCCGCGATCACCGTCAATTTCTTTGCGCGGATCGGTGACATGGATGATCGATACCATCGACAGGTGTCGATAGTATCGACTCTGCCTCATTGCGACACCGCCACTTTGCATTTCAACCTGTAACCATGTCGATACCATCGACGAGGCCGTCGATGGTATCGAGTTGACTGAGACAAATCAGTCTGAACTTCTCCAGAGATCTCGATGATATCGACACCCTTGTCGATACTATCGACTGTTGCTGGGCGACCTGCCTGTAGGTGTGTCGATACCATCGACAAGGCCGTCGATGGTATCGACTCAGAACGAAATCTGCAGTCGTCAACCTGAACCCTTATCGATACCATCGACTTGTGTGTCGATGGTATTGACTCTGCCTCAGCCTGCACAATGAACAAACGGATCAAGGTATCTTCTTTACACTAAAATTGAACAAAAATAAAGCAACCTACAATTATAATTAAACTATCCTAATGTACTGATGGTTGGGTTGCCTCCCAACAAGCGCCCTTATTTAACGTCTTAGGCTAGACGGCTTCCGGGCATCTCATTCATCCGAAAGTGCAATGAGTTTAACCTCATTCATCTTCCTCTTGTAATTCTCACCAAAATAGAGCTTCAACCTCTGTCCGTTCACCAAGAACGTGGTATCACCATCACGCACTAAAATCGCGCCGTGTGGTTTGACCTCTTCCACCACGAATGGTCCACTCCACCGGGATTTTAGCTTCCCGGGATGCAACTTGAGTCGGGAGTTGAACAACAAAACACTATATCCTTTCTTGAACGTGCGTAACTCGATGTGGCGATCGTGGATCAGTTTTGTGCGCTCCTTGTATATCCGGGCATTCTCATATGCCGTCATCCGTAACTCATCCAGCTCATTCAATTCAAACATTCTCTTTCTCCCAGCTTCATCATAACTTAGATTTAGCCTTCTAAGAGCCCAATGGGCCTTGTTCTCCAACTCCACCGGTAGGTGACAAGCCCGGCCATACGCCAACCTAAAAGGCGTGGTGCCTATAGGTGTTTTGTAGGCCGTTCTGTATGCCCACAGTGCATCCGGTAGTAGGGCACTCCAGTTCTTCCTCGTGGATGCCACTGTTTGCTCTAGAATCTTCTTAATCTCACGGTTGGAGACCTCCACTTGGCCTTGAGTCTGCGGATGATATGGGGTGCCAATGTTGTGCTTGACCCCATATTTCTTCAATAATGTCGAGAACTTCTGATTCCTAAAATGTGTACCCCCATCACTGATTATCATTCGGGGTATCCCAAACCTGTAGAAAATATTCTCCTTCACGAACCTGCACACTACATTGGAATCATTAGTCCTTGTGGGGATTGCTTCCACCCACTTCGACACATAATCAACTGCTAACAAAATATATAAATTGGAGTTTGAAGACACAAAGGGTCCCATGAAATCTATGCCCCACAAATCAAATACCTCAACTTCCTGAAACACATTCAGGGGCATCTCCTATCGCTTTGAGATATTACCTGCTCGCTGACAAGGATCACATTGCCTCACAAAATCGTAGGCATCCCGAAATAAAGTTGGCCAATAAAGGCCGC
Organism: Alisma plantago-aquatica; assembly: GCA_963693085.1. Classification (NCBI taxonomy): domain Eukaryota; kingdom Viridiplantae; phylum Streptophyta; class Magnoliopsida; order Alismatales; family Alismataceae; genus Alisma; species Alisma plantago-aquatica. Next base: position 43,468,321 of record OY856410.1, on the reverse strand, counting down.
TTTCCAAAACCTTAGCTGTCGTTCGCGAGCTGGCGTGGTGTCCTCCCATAGGTGATGCATGGAAATGATGGAGAACACTCTCGTACTCCACTTCAGGCACACACCTGCGTAAAATACCATCCCTGCATTGCTTAAGAAGAATTGGAACATCCCAAAAATAGTATCTTAAAGAATGAAAAAATCTCTTCTTTTCCTGATATGACCAGTCTTCCGGGATGATCCTGCAGGCCAAATAATTTACAATTTCAGCAAACCAAGGCTCCTTAGAGTTAATTTTTAATAGTTGTTCATCCGGAAACGTCTCGGTTATGGGTATATGCAAATCTTTTTCATCCACCCTATCTAACCTAGACAAATGATCAGCCACTACATTTTCAATCCCAGATTTATCCTTAATTTCAATGTAAAATTCCTGTAAGATCAAAATCCACCTAATGAGTCTAGGCTTTACGTCTTTTTTCTCCATCAAGTATTTTATTGCAGCATGGTCAGTCCATACAACTACTTTAGATCCAACTAAATACTGTCAGAATTTTTCGAAAGCAAACACAACGGCAAGTAATTCTTTTTCAGTAGTTGTATAATTCAATTGGGCATCATTCAGAGTTTTTGAAGCATAGAAAATTACGGCGGGCTTATTGTCTGCCCGCTGCCCCAATACGGCTCCTACCGCAAAATCCGAAGCGTCACACATTAATTCGAAAGGTTTTGTCCAATCCGGCGTTTGAACAACTGGGGCAGAAATCAGTTTTTCCTTCAAAACATCGAAAGCATGTAGACACTTATCATTGAAATCGAAAGCCGCATCTTTCTCCAAAAGCTCGGATAGAGGTTTTGCAATTTTAGAAAAATCCTTTATGAATCGCCGATAGAACCCGGCGTGTCCCAGAAAACTTCTCACCCCTTTTACAGAATTTGGTGAGGGCAACTTGGAAATGACCTCAATTTTCACCGGATCCTCCTCTAGTCCTTTGCTAGACACCTTGTGTCCTAGCACTATTCCCTCAGTCACCATCATGTGACATTTCTCCCAGTTAAGGACCAAGTGTGTGTCTTCACAACGCTGTAACACTTTATCTAGGTTATAGAGACATTCATCAAATGATGCACCATACACCGAGAAGTCATCCATAAAAACCTCAAGACAACGCTCTACCATGTCAGAAAATATGGCGAGCATACAGCGTTGAAACGTCGCCGGTGCATTGCATAACCCAAACGGCATTCGACGGTAAGCGAAAGTCCCATAGGGACAAGTGAACGTAGATTTCTCTTGATCCAAAGGATCAATCGAGATCTGGTTGTACCCCGAGTACCCGTCTAGAAAACAAAAGTGCGATCGCCCGACAAGACGCTCTAGAATTTGATCAATGAACGGTAAAGGAAAATGATCCTTAAGAGTGGCAGCGTTCAAACGACGGTAGTCAATACAAACTCACCACCCGGTTACCAATTGGGTGGTGACAGGTTGATTCAATAAATTTTGAGTGACAGTAATTCCCCCCTTCTTAGGGACTACCTATGTGAGACTCACCCATGTCGAGTCTGATATGGCATAGATAATCCCTGCAGCAAGAAGTTTAATGACCTCCTTCTTCACAAACTCCATCATGAACAGATTTAGACGTCTTTGAGGCTGAATCACAGGCTTGGCTCCCTCCTCGAGCCGAATCTTATGCTGACATAGAGTAGGGGAAATCCCCTTGATGTCTGCAACGGACCACCCAAAAGCTCCTCGGTGGTTCTTCAGCACTATCAACAGTTGCTCCTCCTCTTCCGCACTCAAATAAGCAGAAATGATCACCGGTAACTTGTCTTTCTCAGCTAGAAAGACATACTTGAGATGTGGGGGCAGCGGCTTTAATTCCAAATCCGGCGGGCTGATAAGAGATGATTGCAGCGACGGGGGAAGTGCACCTAAATCTTCATAGTGCCTCGCATAGAAGCATGGAAGCATCTGAAGCATTTTAGCGCACTCCTTGAGTGATTTACTCTGCATCCAATCATATGTAATATTCAACAAACACGCCTCCAACGGTAATTCCGGATATGCATCAGAAACAGAAAAAGCTATCACATCAGCCTCCAAAGAAGGTGGAATGTCCTCATTCTCATCATTCGGAAATCCCACAGCTTTACACAAAGAAACTACCTTAGTCTGCTCCATGATATCTACAGCTAAGGTTCCATTGTCCACCTTGCTCATCACATGAGCCATGTCCAGAAATGGTTTTCCAAGGCAGAGTGAAATATTGCAATCCAGATGTTTCACCATATTGCATTGTTCTTTTGATTTGGATGACGCGGTGCTAGAAGGCATGACCATCTCAAAGCGGTCATCTGCTATGCCCAAGGTCAAGCGACCTCTCCCCATCTCTAAGATCATGTCGGTTGTAGCTTGGAAAGGACGTCCAAGTAACAGCTCATTGCCATGCTCATCCTGCATCTCCATAACCACAAAATCAGCCGGAAAGACAAATCTATCCACCTTTACTAAGACGTCTTCACAGATTCCATATGGCTTCACCACAGAGTTGTCTGCCAATTGAATCGTCATATTGCTCGGCCGTGACTCCTTCAATCCCAGCTTTTTAAATGTCGAAAGGGGCATCAAGTTGATTCTTTCCCCTGAATCACACAATGCTTCGCCAAATTTAACCTTCCCTATATAGCAAGAAATGTTGAAACATCCTGGATCCTATCTCTTTGGCGGCAAAGTGCCCATGATGAAGGCACTCACTTGCTCCTTTAGCACGACGACCTCTGTATCCAGAATTTTTCTTTTCTTGGTAATGACATCTTTTAAAAACTTCCCATATGAAGGAATTTTCTCAATGGCTTCCAGTAAGGGAATATTGACTAAAAGCTTCCTAAAACTGTCCAAGAACTTCTTGAACTGTGCACCTACCTTCCTTGCCTTCACGCTATTTGGATACGGGACCGGAACAGCTTGTGCCCTTTGATGAGGTGGCACATAAGGCATCTTTTTCTGCGGTTCCTCCTCTACAACATGTTCTTTAGTACCATCCATGGCTATGTCTTCAGCTTGCCCTGTGACTGGTGTGGGCTGCTCCGTAGTGGTTTCACCTTCAACTTCATCTCGCGGTGTGCTTATTTCATCAGTTCTTGGATTCAACACTTTCTTACCGCTTCTAAGCAGGATGGCCTTAGCTTGCTGGTTTCCCCCGGGAACATTGGTATTCCCCGGAAAACCCGGATGTGCTGGTTTCTTCAAACTAGCTATCTCAGCTGCCATCTGTGCCATGGATGTCTCAATAGTCCTCATTTGAGCCCCATGGCTTTGCAATGTCTGCCCGAATTGATTCATGTATTCTCCTTGCTTCTTGATTTGTTGCCCGAATGTGTTCATTAACTCTTGATTTTGCTTGATGACCTGATTGAGCAACTATGTGCTCTTATCTTCTGCAACTGGCGCGGGCTTGGCCTCCGGATCCTGCAGAAAATTGTTCGGATCCTTCCACGAGAACTTCTTGTCCTTTCTCCATGAGTAATCATTGTTCCTATACCCTTGTTGTTGTCTCATGTATTTGACTTGAGCCTCATCCTCGGACTCATTATCCTCCTTTTGTAGTAGCTTCTTTGCGAGAAGATCCATCTTCTCATTCAGCTCTCTCATTGCCTTGGATTCACTGACGACTCACGCTTGCTCTACCGGGCCTCTTTCTCTTTCACCCCAGGACTGCTTTCTAGCCATGTTCTTGAGTATTTCCCAGCATCTGGTGTCTGTATTGTTCAGAAAAAATCCTGACCCAGCTGAATCCAGATTACTCCTATCATGCTCAGAGAGAGCAAAATAGAAGATTTTCACCTGCGTCTCTTTATCCATCCTGTGATGTGGACACCTCCTCAGCATAACCTGAAATCGCTCCCAAGTCTCAGAATATGTTTCACCGGCCTGTTGGGTGAAATTATGAATTTTCCGGATCATGTCGTTAGTCTTCTCAGGAGGGAAGAACCTCTCAATGAAGACCTCCACCATATGGTCCCAGGACTCCACAAACTCATCGTCTAGATTATGTAACCACTCTCGTGCTACTCCCGCCATTGAACTTGGGAAAAGCTTGAGATACAATGCATCTTGTGGAAACCTGTCAATTTTTACCATGTCGCAGTTCTCAACAAACTGACTGATGTGTGCAACAGGATACTCATTCTTCAGCCCATGAAACACATTTGATTTCACCAAATTTATCAATGTTGGATCGATCTTATATGTCGGTATGTTGATCGCCTGCTTCTTTATAGGCCCCTTTGAAGCTGATGAGGAAGAAGCTTTGATCTTCTCCCATATGGTCTGTGGCTCGGTCATGTCTTCTTGTTCAGATTCAGAATCTATCTCTTCTTGGTGCTCTTGTTCGTAATACTCATCGTCCTCAGGTCCCGACAACGGAACCTCGGGTGTGGGATTCGCATAGTCAGTACTGCGCGTTTGCACCATACACAGCACCTGAAATAAAAAAAATTCAGTTCAGTACAGTGCTTTGACGAGTATAAAAATGAACGAACACTAGAAAGAAAATATTTGAAGTTGAATGAAAATTAAAAAAATATGTGGCCTAGAGTGGCCACTCGTAGCACTCGAAGTGCCAACAATTTCGCTGTATCCCTGACAACGGCGCCAAAAACTTGACGTGTATTTTACTACGCGCTAAAAACGCAAGTATACGCGTCGAAGTACTACAGGCCTTTGTGAGGCCCGAGTCAAACACAGGGATACTCGGAATTGTTGGTGACTCCTACTAACTAGTCACGATCAGCTAAGCCGATTAACAAGTTGAGAGTTGTTGTTAAAACTAAAAGAAAAATAATAACAAAACAAAAGAAGCAATCGATTAAATGTTGGTTTAATCAATTCAAAAGGTATCTTCAGGATTGCAGTTTCACCACGGGTTTTCATTGTATTAAATTTTATATAATGCCTCAATCTTCTCTCTCTATCCGGGTAGTGGCCTGAAAACAGAATTGCCCACTGTCGTGGTGCCATTCACTACTTAGGTTTAGGTCGGTTCCACCGTCGTAGTAACATATCCCCTAAACTAAGTGCATTACGAACGATCTCTCAGTATCCACCATTAATTTTACACCACCTTGTTCAAGGGATTTATCAATTAATGTAGGTTTCGTCTCTTTTCAGCCGTTAATCCTTCTGTCGAAGTGATTAAGGGCATTAGATTATTATTATGGTGATCAAGCATAACAATATATGGAGAAAACGAAGCTATGCCACGGATTTAAGAGAGAAAATATGAATTACTATTATAAAACTGTCATACAATGAATTCCCGGGCTACTCCCGGTCCTAAAGATGGAGGGGATTAGCCCCGCATGTTCATCTCACACAAGTACATGGTAGAAATAGGGGAAATCATATGAAAAACGTGAATTGAATGGGAAAACCCCTGAACGAAGAAGAACCGATTGATCCTTTGCGTAGAACACATGCTTTCCCGCATCTCGGTGGTGAAATCTGTCTTCGGCAGCGTCCGGATCGACTCGTATGAACTCCTGGCCTCCGTTCTCCTTTCTCCTCCTCCTCGGCACTTGTGCAATGGCCAATGAGATCTCCTCTCCCTCCTGGCGGCCGTCATTAGGTATAAGTCCCTAATTAGGTCGTTAATTAACTCCAGCCGTCCGATTGAGATCAATCTGAATCCAACGCATATCTGACGGTGTCGATACCATCGACGCGAGTCGATGGTATCGACCCGCTGCAGTAGCGAACCCTTCCTTTGTCGCGCCCGACATCATCTCAATACCATCGACTCAGGTCGATGGTATCGACTTCCTTTAGGCGTCGGTTTTGTCGTTTTGCGACGTTGTAGCCTCTGTGCGTCGATGGTATCGACTTGGTGTTGATACTATCGAGTACTTCTTCGCCAACAACCTGAAGGTGACTCGAGACCATCGACATCAAATTCGATAGTATCGACTTTTTCCTGCTTCTTTCGGCTGGCAACCTGTGACCATGTCGATGGTATCGACAGAAGCAAATACTCGTTTGTCCTGAAATTCAAAGACAAGATCACATCAATTCACACAAATAATAATAATTTGACAATTAATGCTCAAAATGATGAAATAAAGGGAATTTGACATAAAATAGCAACAAAGACCAAATTGGATGAATTATGCGATATTAACCATAGAAATGACTAATTAAAGCATAAAACACATATAAAATATGTCTATAAATGCGACTCAAAATCATCGCATCACACCTTTTAGGAAATTTTCTCTCTTATTTTGACTTATTATTTCAAGGTTGTCCAAATTAAATGAAAATTGACATTTAGGCTTATTTTTATGTATAGATTACGAATTTGGAGTTTATTTCTACTTTTAATAATTTCTTACATGGGTTTTGTCATCTGGCCCATTAGAGGCCCATTAACATCATTATGCATCCAATTAAGTTATTTATCATCTTATTATCACCAAATGAATTATATGACATATTAGATTACATTATTCATGCATTAGATTATTAGGATCATCCTAACCTCAACCTTGTTTGGAAAAACCCAAAAGGTCAAAGTTTTAGGGTAGGGTTCTAAATCTGGTATGTTATAGCACTCCACCCCTTAAAAAGGATTTCGTCCTCAAAATCAAAACATCCAATCATCAACAACCAACTACACTCCACCACTTAAAGGGTTCAACCTAACCAGTCAAACTAAACAACTTTTAGAGCTACCCACATCTCTTAATTGTGAAAGTTGTTTTTTAGAGATTAGTATTTCTCATGTATCCAACTAAAGTCACCATCTAGGGTTGAGCTTTTAGGTCCTTGTGTCTCTAACCTAACAACCCTACATGAACCACCAAAAAGTCATAGGGTAGGTCAACTACACCATTACATCAATCCTAGTTACCAACTAGGGTTAGATTCTACTAAAACTAGTGTTTCTCTTCATTGTGACTTAGTTCAAGAAAACATCGATAAATCCGAGAAATTTGTGTACATATAGTAATATAATTGAAAATATATTTTCCTTCGAAGAATCATATGATATGAAACAATGGTGATCTCAAAATCAAAGAGAAAACCAAGTCACAATATTTCCATATGATTACTTCCTCATAACCTATTCTTGTCCTCAAACCAAACCTTATTGCATAAAAGATAATCATATATCAGATCTAGGGTCAACATCTCACTTAGTGGAAACTATCTAAGTCAAGGGTTCTAAAGGGAGACAAATTTGACATAGTCGATTCTGACTACCATGGGCTCTGATACCATGCTGTAAAGAAGTGAACCCACTTCTCTACTAAAAATTTGAACAATAAAACCTCAAGTCCAAACACACTCAGAAGGTATGATGGAGTGGGTGTAAAATTTTCAAATCTTTATATAATGGTGATCAAAAGACCAAAGTATAGCAACGGAATAAAAACATCACTATATTCAATTATAAAACAAAGGAGTTACAAACTTACATCGCAAGGATCCATGTAGAGGAAATCTAAACCACCTCAAGATTGTCTCCAAGCTTCAACATCACAATCTAAGTCCAGGTCCACATGTCAAGCCATCCATGTCCTCCACCTAGGGTTGGAAGCATACCCCAGCAAAAGAGAAACAAAAGGAAACATCAGCAAAGGCTGGTATGTGCATACTAAAAAGCAAATTGAGCAATTTATAAAGGATAAGGGACATCAAAATAAAAGGCTTCCCATGCAAGAGATAAGGACTACCCACAAGGGCATAAAAGATAAGAATCATCATCAAATAATAAGAGAAGATACTTGCCATAATCAAAACAACAATATAGCTTGTGCAATACTGGCACATAATGAGAGTAAGGCACACACCCCACAATCAATATCAATAACATGCATCCATGTGAGATAAGCATAGCCCTAGAACAATATAAATACAAAGGCGGCCAAGTACAAACTTGAACTTGATAGAGAAAGGAATACTGTCAATCTCCCAAATATATAAAGTTTGAGCATGGATTACTGCCACACTCAATTTATAGAGGAATGGTATACTGCCACCCTCCAAATAAACAATAGGGGATTACTGCCCCAAAACCAATGTAATTACACTACTCTAGTGCTACTGAATCACATAGCATGTATAATGTACAGGAAAGTAGAAAGTATAAGCAGAAGATGATACAAAGGTTTCCATCACACAATGGACAACACAAACATATAACATCCACTTCAAAGTGAGCATATATCACCAAGTAAACTTCCACATCACAGTGGGCATATATTACTAAGTAAACTTCCACATCACAGTGGGCATATAATATCAAAAGTCCAAATTGCACCAAGGAAGCAAGATAAGAATCTAAGAGATTATCCATGATCACAAGATAAATAACAAAATAAGATACTTCACATGAAGCATGATTTCAAAAGAACAAGACAATGTGTAGGCTAATGTCCATAGGACCAAGAGTAAGACAAAAATAGGATAATTGTTCAAGAAAATAATTGGGGATGCAAACATACCTCAACTTCAGAGTCAAACAGATCCAAAGTCACTTCTAGGTCCAAGCCTAGGATTCCAAAGCACCTATTAGCATATAAGTAGATTTGTATCAACTTCATGTACATTATCGAAACCCTAAAAACCACCTTTTTACCATTATGTGAATTAGGTTTCCAAAACCATGCCATATTTTATTATATGTTGTTAGGAGTCCAAAACATATTTTATTGTATTTTTCTGACTTATAGATAATTAGTTATGAATTATACAAGTTATTATCTTATTTAATTAGATCCATTAAATCACCCCTTTAAAACATCAAATTCAGGCAACAAAACCAACATCATTAGAAAGCTTGCATTTTTTTGAATCCAACAAATATTTTTCCATAATTTTCTGATCATCCAATAATTAGTTATACATTTTAGAAATCTGACCAATAAGATAATTCCACAAAATAATTTTGCATCGAAAGTGGATAGCAGGAGAGGGGTCTGCGTGACTTGTCCCAATCAGAGCCAACCAAGTCACCGGTCAATCCCTCACAAGACCATGACTAAAGGAGGAAGACGAGATCTGTGAAAAGACGAAGATACCCATAGACCAGAAAACGTTGCAAACAGAAACAAAGAGGGTTAGAGAAGGGATAACACCAGGGGGAAAGATCACCCCGACATCTGCTTGCCATGGCAAGGCCACAGCATTAAAAGCCAAGGCCAAAACTCAACTTTTGATGAATAGGCTACCAAAACAAGCTACAAACCAACCCAACAAGCTCGCAGGACAGCAACGAACTCCACGAGCCCAAGAACTCAACGGACAGCTAGCGGAGAAGGAGCTCCATCGCGAGAGAGCTTGAACAAACCAAAAACCCAAAAACCAAGAAGACGAGACAAAAACCACAAAATATTATGCGACAAGCCCTGAAAAGTGAAACCGAACTCGAGCAATATCTTACCAGATCCAAACACCACAGAAGCACCTGGTCGACGAGGTTGACGGCGGCGATAGCTCCCCGAGTAGGGGAGAGCAAACCGGAAAGCGCTAGGCATGAAGAAAGGCACCAAGAGCTCCGGGGTGATCAAGAGATCGTCCACACACCACCAAATGACCAAAGACAAGTCCCGCACAGAGAGTCGGTCGTCGGAGCAGGCGAAGAAAGACAGAGAAGGTTGGGTAGGTACAGAGGGTTTCGGGCGCAATTGAGGGCAGAGGAAGTTCAGGTTGGAGTCAAGGATGCTCCAGGATGCTCTATATATAGGGTAGGATGGGTGGACGGGCGAGAAGGAAATAGGGAAGTTGATGCACTTTTGGGGGTTTTTTATCGTGAGAGAAAAAGTATAGGAAAGTTAGGATTAACTTGTTCGCCAAGAACTCCCGATCACACTGGGACAAAAACCAGGAAATTCTGTCGAGAGGGGAGAGAGAATGGTCCAAGGAAAAATTTGGGTACAACTCACTCGTGAGTCAGACTCCTACCCGAGGTAGGAAATGATCGAATGTCGCTCAAAATGAAACCAACAGTCACGATCGATCGACGCATAAGTAAAGTGCTTGAAAACAATACTTTAGGCGGAAAATCAACTTAAATCGTGACATTTAATCCGAGAAAAACTAAAGTCGGACCTCATAAAAACACCTTTTTCTCTATCTTCGATATAGGGTTTTATCATTATCTAAATTAAGCCAAATTTTGCACATAGGTCATGTAGATTCCTATTTTCTAATTAGATTTCACTTTTGGCAACCTTAGATGCATTATTTTATATATTCCTTATTTCTCTTTCTTGATGCATTTAATGACACATAGATGATCCAAATTTTATGAAACTTGACCCTCAAGTCATATTTAATGTGTTGGATACGAATTTGCCATCAATTTTACATATTGGAGTTGTTTGAGTATTTATTTAATATTTTGAAGGTTCTACATACTTTCTCTCTCCTGATTTTACCTTTTAATCAAACTTTCTCCAAATTGAGTGAAAATTCACCCAAAGGCTATATTTATTATGTAGATCACAAATATAAGATTATTTTCCTATTTTGGAGTCATTTATTATATTTATTTATTTATTGCACCTTTTAGGAAATTTTCTCTCTTATTTTGACTTATTATTTCAAGGTTGTCCAAATTAAATGAAAATTGACATGTAGGCTTAGTTTTATGTATAGATTACAAATTTGGAGTTTATTTCCACTTTTAAGACTTTCTTATATGGGTTTTATCATCTGGCCCATTAGAGGCCCATTAACATCATTATGCATCCCATTAAGTTATTTATCATCTTATTATCACCAAATGAATTATATGACATATTAGATTACATTATTCATGCATTAGATTATTAGGATCATCCTAACCTCAACCTTGTTTGGAAAAACCCAAAAGGTCAAAGTTTTAGGGTTGGGTTCTAGATCTGATAGCACTCCACCCCTTAAAAAGGATTTCGTCCTCGAAATCAAAACATCCAATCATCAACAACCAACTACACTCCACCCCTTAAAGGGTTCAACCTAACCAATCAAACTAAACAACTTTTAGAGCTACCCACATCTCTTAATTGTGAAAGTTTTTTTTTAGAGATTAGTATTTCTCATGTATCCAACTAAAGTCACCATCTAGGGTTGAGCTTTTAGGTCCTTGTGTCTCCAACCTAACAACCCTACATGAACCACCAAAAAGTCATAGGGTAGGTCAACTACACCATTACATCAATCCTAGTTACCAACTAGGGTTAGATTCTACTAAAACTAGTGTTTCTCTTCATTGTGACTTAGTTCAAGAAAACATTGATAAATCCGAGAAATTTTTGTACATATAGTAATATAATTGAAAATATATTTTCCTTCGAAGAATCATACGATATGAAACAATGGTGAGCTCAAAATCAAAGCGAAAACCAAGTCACAATATTTCCATATGATTACTTCCTCATAACCTATTCTTGTCCTCAAACCAAACCTTATTGCATAAAAGATAATCATATATCAGATCTAGGGTCAACATCGCACTTAGTGGAAACTATCTAAGTCAAGGGTTCAAAGGGAGACAAAATTTAAATAGTCGATTCTGACTACCATGGGCTCTGATACCATGATGTAAAGAAGTGAACCCACTTCTCTACTAAAAAATTGAACAATAAAACCTCAAGTCCAAACACACTCAGAAGGTATGATGGAGCGGGTGTAAAAGTTTCAAATCTTTATATAATGGTAATCAAAAGACCAAAGTATAGCAGCGGAATAAAAACATGACTATATTCAATTATAAAACAAATGGGTTACAAACTTACATCACAAGGATCCATGTAGAGGAAATCTAAACCACCTCAAGATTGTCTCCAAGCTTCAACATCACAATCTAAATCCAGGTCCACATGTCAAGCCATCCATGTCTTCCACCTAGGGTTGGAAGCATACCCCAGCAAAAGAGAAACAAAAGGAAACATCAGCAAAGGCTGGTATGTGCATACTAAAAAGCAAATTGAGCAATTTATAAAGGATAAGGGACATCAAAATAAAAGGCTTCCCATGCAAGAGATAAGGACTACCCACAAGGGCATAAAAGATAAGAATCATCATCACATAATAAGAGAAGATACTTGCCATAATCAAAACAACAATATAGCTTGTGCAATACTAGCAAATAATGAGAGTAAGGCACACACCCCACAATCAATATCAATAGCATGCATGCATGTGAGATAAGCATAGTCCTAGAATAATATAAATACAAAGGCGGCCAAGTACAAACTTGAACCTGATAGAGAAAGGAATACTACCAATCTCCCAAATATATAAAGTTTGAGCATGGATTATTGCCACACTTGATTTACAGAGGAATGGTATACTGCCACCCTCCAAATAAACAATAGGGGATTACTTCCCGAAAACCAATGTAATTACACTACTCTAGTTCTACTGAATCACATAGCATGTATAATGTAGAGGCAAGTAGAAAGTATAATCATAAGATGATACAAAGGTTTCCATCACACAATGGACAACACAAACATATAACATCCACTTCAAAGTGATCATATATCACCAAGTAAACTTCCACATCACAGTGGGCATATATTACCAAGTAAACTTCCACATCACAGTGGGCATATAATATCGAAAGTCCAAATTTCCCCAAGGCAACAAGATAAGAATCGAAGAGAATATCCATGATCACAAGATAAATAACAAAATAAGATACTTCACATGAAGCATGATTTTAAAAGAACAAGGCAATTTGTAGGCTAATGTCCAAAGGACAAAGAGTAAGACAAAAATAGGATAATTGCTCAAGAAGAATAATTGGGGATGCGAACATACCTCAATTTAAGAGTCAAACATATCCAAAGTCACTTCTAGGTCCAAGCCTAGGCTTCCAAAGCACCTATTAGCATATAATTAGATTTGTATCAACTTCATGTACATTATCGAAACCCTAAAAACCACCTTTTTACAATTATGCAAATTAGGTTTCTAAAACCATGCCATATTTTAGTATATGTTATTAGGAGTCCAAAACATATTTTATTGTATTTTTATGACTTATAGATAATTAGTTATGAATTATATAAGTTATTATCTTATTTAATTAGATCCATTAAATCACCCCTTTAATACATCAGATTCAGGCAAAAAAACCAACATCATTAGAAAGCTTGCATTTTTCTAAATCCAACGAATATTTTTCCATAATTTTTCGATCATCCAATTATTAGTTATACATTTTAGAAATCTGACCAATAAGATAATTCCATGAAATAATTTTGCATCGAAAGTGGATAGCAGGAGAGGGGGCCGCGTGACTTGGTCCAATCAGAGCCAACCAAGTCATCGGTCAATCCCTCACAAGACCACGACTAAAGGAGGAAGATGGGATCTATGAAAAGTCGAAGATACCCATAGACCGGAAAACATTGCAAACAAAAACAGAGAGGGTTAGAGAAGGGATAACACCAGGGGGAAAGATCACCCTGACATATGCTTGCCATGGCGAGGCCACAACATCAAAAGCCAAGGCCAAAACTTAGCTTCTGATGAATAGGCTACCAAAACAAGCTGCAAACCAACCCAACAAGCTCGTGGGAAAGCAACAAACTCCCCGATCCCAAGAACTCAACAGACAGCCATTGGAGAAGGATCTCCATCGCGAGAGAGCTTGAACAAATCAAAAACCCAAAAACCAATAAGATGAGACAAAAACCACCAAAAATTATGTGAGAAGCACCGCAAAGTAAAACCAAAAACCCAAAAACCAAGAAGATGAGACAAAAACCTCCAAAAATTATGTGAGAAGCACCGCAAAGTGAAACCAAACTCAAGTAAGATCTTACTAGAGTCCGAACACCGCAGAAGCACCTGGTCGACGAGGTTGACGGCGGCGATAGCTCCCAGAGTAGGGGAGAGAAAATCGGCAAGTGCTAGGCACGAAGAAAGGCACCAATAGCTCCGGGATGATCAAGAGATCATCCACACACCACCAATTGACCAAAGACAAGCCCCGCACAGAGAGACAGTCGTCGGAGTAGGCGGAGAAAGGCGGAGAAGGTTGGGTAGGTACAGAGGGTTTCAGGCGCAATTGAGGGCAGAGGAAGTTTCAGGTTGGGGTCAAGGATGCTCCAGGATGCTCGACATATAGGGTAGGATGGGTGGATGGGCGAGAAGGAAACAGGGCAGTTGGTGCACTTTTGGGGGTTTTTGATCGTGAGAGAAAAAGTATAGGAAAGTTAGGATTAACTTGTTCGCCAAGAACTCCCGATCATACTGGGACAAAAACCAGGAAATTCCGTCGAGAGGGGAGAGAGAACGGTCCTAGGAAAAATTCGGGTACAACTCACTCGCGAGTCAGAATCCTACCTGAGGTAGAATATGATCGGATGCTGCTCAAAATGAAACCAATGGTTAGGATCGATCGACGCATAAGTAAAGTGCGTGATAACAATACTTTAGGCGGAAAATAAACTTAAATCATGACATTTAATCTGAGAAAAACTAAAGTGGGACCTCATAAAAACACCTTTTTCTCTCTCTTCGGTATAGGGTTTTATCATTATATAAATTAAGCCAAATTTTGCACATAGGTCATGTAGATTCCAATTTTCTAATTAGATTTCACTTTTGGCAACCTTAGATGCATTATTTTATATATTCCTTGTTTCTCTTTCTTGATGAATTTAATGACACATAGATTATCCAAATTTTATGAAACTTGACCCTCAAGTCATATTTAATGTGTTGGATACGAATTTTCCATCAATTTTACATATTGGAGTTTTTTTAGCATTTATTTAATATTTTGAAGGTTCAACATACTTTCTCTCTCCTGATTTTACCTTTTAATCAAACTTTCTCCAAATTGAGTGAAAATTCACCCAAAGGCTATATTTATTATTTAGATCAAGAATATAAGATTATTTTCCTCTTTTGGAGTCATTTATTATATTTATTTGTTAATGGCACCTTTTAGGAAATTTTCTCTCTCTTATTTTGACTTATTATTTTAAGGTTGTCCAAATTAAATGAAAATTGACATGTAGGCTTATTTTTATGTATAGATTACAAATTTGGAGTTTATTTACACTTTTAAGAATTTCTTACATAGGTTTTGTCATCTGGCCCATTAGAGGCCCATTAACATCATTATGCATCCAATTAAGTTATTTATCATCTTATTATCACCAAATGAATTATATGACATATTAGATTACATTATTCATGCATTAGATTATTAGAATCATCCTAACCTCAAACTTGTTTGGAAAACCCCAAAAGGTCAAAGTTTTAGGGTAGGGTTCTAGATCTGGTATGTTGCAACTTAACTTCCAATAATTAAATAAAATATAAAATGTTTCCATAAGGAGAAATTGATGTTATAAATGTATTCGACACAGTTTAACTATCTGACATGTCAATTTTCATGTCCATTGGACTCCCTTTGACCATTCATTTTATTAATGGAAAACCCTAATTTTAATGTACATAATTGATGGAAATTATTACATTTATTGACATTGATTTTACCAATTCTTTCATAATGCCTCTTTCCCTGATGTGTTTCTCTCTCAACCTGACTCACACAGACTCCTAACTTCTTCTCCTTTTCACAGGTGACAACTATAGCCGCACAACTGGAGTTGTCACCCTGTCATTTGATAACACCCATTTTATGGTTGTTAAAGCTTATGTTTCATTATCAAATCTGCCTCCTAAACTATCATCCTCTATGTTTTATCTCATAATTTGTACAGAAATGACCAACACAATGCTCCTAAAAATATTTCCCATCTTTTGCAGAGTTTCCCTCATTTTTCCACCCAAAGAATGCCAATGGGCCTGTCCCGGCCCATCCACAACAAGCAAACTTCCCTTGCCCTTCCAATGGCACGTGACACACTCCTTTACCCGTTGCGGTCATTGCCCGATATAGCAGCAACCCGACACGAGTGTGTCGCGTGAGGAGCTCTGACGAGTGGTGTGCTACGTATCCGACATGGAGTCTTGCCCGCCACGATATGACCGACAAGGCCACCCTTCGGTGCTGCAACCCAACCGAGCTTTTACCCATCACGACCTAGCAAGACTCACTCGCAACTCGGCACACGATGGCCCTCGCCAACCTATGTCAGGCAATGGACGTATCGACCCTCACCCCAAGCCAGATGGGCAGAGTAGACAAAGGACACGTGGCCCAATGAGGACCACAACCCCCACCAACCGCTGCCTATAAATAATAGCTATAGGACTTCGATTGGACGGGTCGGAACCTGACGAGAGATAAATTGGGAATCCAAAAGGAGCTAGTGCGTCGAGTTCCCAGGAATACCTGGAAATACTAGGTGAGCACATCCCCAACTTGACAGGGGCGGGAGGAGTTCACTAAGATTTTCCACCTGGTAGTCGCAGCAGCACGACACGACCGCCCAAGCTGCCTCAATGTGCTGGGTTCCTAGATGGGCCTCAACCTGAGATGGCTCGCCCTTCCACACCCAATATAAGGAACCTGAGAACCTAAGTGAATGCTAACTCGACATGGCACCAAACCCGATATGGACTACCCATCACCACCCGACAGGGCTGGCTTCCCTACACAGCCATTTCGGGTAGGGGGTCATTTCTCGATATGCCTTTATCCATCACGACTTAAGACCCAACACAGTCGAGAGCCTGACATGGGTGTATTGGATGGGGCTCCTGCCTCGTACTGGGTTGGCAGAAGCCTTAGGGGCCCACTACTGTATGTCGACCTCCTACATCAAGGAGGTTGACACCTATCTTCCCTTTCTCAACATCTTTACTTTCATTTACTTATGTATTGTAACTAGAACCTCTTCATATATCTAAGCTTATTGGAATCTGTGGCGTTTATCTCATATTCATCTATATATGGTTCCTTTTTGTTGGATGATTTCTTTATGGCATCTGAACTCTAGTTTCTTCTGTGGGATTGCACTTTTGACTAGCTATCAAATCGTGTTTCTCGGTTGGACTCCCTTGAGAGAGGGAAGTTTCAACTCTAGAGTTTGGTCTGATCTGGGTGTACGAGAGTACCCAGGATTAGGGCTGCCCTAACTTATCTTTCCACTCTGGTATATGTTTAGTACTCTTGAGAGAGAGAGAATTGGTGCATAGCCAGAGGCACCCCCTTTGAGAGAAGAGGGTGCAGGATGTATTCTGTTGCTGCTTGTTATGTTTAAGTTTTCTTCCTTCGTACTTTTCCTTAACAATGGCTCTATCTCCTCAGTTTCTGATATACAAAACCTCTATAAAAACTGCTAACCCAAAAACTTTAATCTTTATGGTAACTCCCTCTGGAGATAGGCTTTTAGTTTAATTCTTTAAGATTCTTTCGTATTACAACAACTCTACCTTTTTACCCCTTTTGATGTGCTTAGACAAGTAAAACTTGAGTTTCAAAGCACTGTTTTTCCTATCTCTATGTTTGACCCCAAACTACTTTGACCATGTGCAAGTTGCAGGCGTCTTAAACATTCGGGTTTTATAATTTTAAAAGTCTGATAACCTAGACATGAATCCATTCTTGGACCCACGTTTAAGGCTCGTCAACTTTTTGGCATCGTTGCTGGGGATAGGCAATGAAAATTGTTCTACGAACTTGGGTTTTGCTTACAGTTTGCCAAAAACCTTGCACATATGCATATAACACTGCAAATATTTTGCTGCACATAATATTTACTATGCATAGTTTATACAACACACTAATACCTTTTACGTCTTTCTTCCTTTCCAGGTACTTTTCTTCCTTTTCACTAGGTCATCCTTGCCTCTAGCAAGTAATGGCTAACCAACCTCCCGAAGCCCACTCAGTGCACTCATTTGTCCAAGTTCAGGCAAATGAGGAAAGGAAACTCGTTGTTATGCAACTCCTCAACGTCACCAACTTTGAGTTGAAGCCTTCTTTCCTTCAGCTTCTCTAGCACAACAGGTTCGGTGAGAACACCATCGATGAGAACCCGTACAACCATCAGATGACATTTAAGAGGACGCGCAACACTTTTAAGATTAATAGAATTCCATTAACACATATCTACATCCAGTGCTTCCCCTTCTCACTGAGGGACAAGGCATTGGAATGGTACACTAGTCTTCAGGATGGAAGTCTTCCTGACTGGGCACATCTTTCTAATGTGTTTATTTCTAAGTTCTTCCCGATTGAGAGGACAATCAAATGTCAGAACAAGATTACGTGGTATTCCCAGAAGCCTTCGGATAATCTTCACAAGACTTGGGAGAGATTTATGAGCTATCAGTGAGAATGCCCCCACCATGTTTTTTCTGAACCCAAGTTGATCACCATATTTTACAATGGGGTGTGTCCCGCTGAGAGGAAGTCCTTGAACACTGTAGCTGGCAGTGATTTCTTAGGACTTAGTGCTCAAAGGGCCAGGGAAATAATTGAAAACATGGCCACAAATCAACAGGATGGTGATTACGATTGGGAGTCGACTAGCAATACCGCTCTGGGGGAGTCTAAGGCAATGGAAGCCCTTGTGGCTAAGCTTGACAAAATAGTGACTGATGTTCATACCCTCAAGGAATAAGGATATAAAGGGAAAGTTTGATAGGAAGTTGTGAGAAGTTGCATCACATGTGGAGAACCAGACCGCATCTCTAACTACTGTCCACGCATAGTTGTTCAGGGAGATCTCAATGAGGACAATACGGAGAATGTAAGCTTTGTTCAATACTAAAGACCTGACCACCCCAATTTCTCTTATGGAAATACCAGTGCTACTGAGAACTCTCATCAGTTGGTGAGAAGAAATCCTTTAGGAGGATTGTCGAATCAACAACATCAGTCAGGGTTCTAGTAGCAGCGGACATTCTAGCAGAATCAGCAGTAAAGACCTTCAGTGATGATGGAGTTGATGCCCTTTGTGAAAAGGCAAAATGACCTCAATGAAAAGATGCATAAGAGTTTTGTGGACAGCACAGCGTTGCTGAAACTGATGCTGCAGTAAATGGGAGGATTCTCAACCCAGATTGGGGAGCTCTAATAGCATAATAAGCAGATTGATCAACAGCTGGCGAGCCTCGCCCAAACTATCAACCATCAAGTGGGACGTTTCCCCTCCAATACTGAGGCCAGTCCAAGAGGACATGAGACTGCGAAAATGGCCATTTTGAGGTCAGGAATGATAGTTTCACCAGCCGCTGAGAAGATAGTAACGTCAACAATAGAGCCTGTCGAAGAAGTCAACGCAGAGAAAGTCGAGGAAGAAGTTCCACTAAAGTCAAAGAAAGTAACTAAAGACAAGGTCAATGATGTATCTTCTGAAGAGCATCCCAACAAGTACGGCCCCGCGTACCCTTACCTCCTAAGCTGGTGAGGGTCCAGTTGAAAAAGAGATATGAGAAGTTCATGGCTGCAATAAAGAAATTACATCTTGACATCCCTTTTCTAGATGACATTGAAGAGATGCCTACCTACGCCAAGTTTCTAAATGACCTTATATTAAGGAAGAAGAGAGACAAGGATGTAGAGATAGTAAAGATGGAACAGATGTCTAGTTCCTTTTTCACAACAACTATGCCATCAAAGAAAAGAGATCCTGGAGCCTTTGTCATCCCTATTCAAATTGAGGGTAGCATAACTCGTAAAGGTTTAGCTTTCCCAGCTTGATGCCTCTGTCCCTTGCCAAAAGGATTGGGCTCACCGACATGTTGAGCACCAATATGAGGATCCAACTAGCCGATCATACCTTTACCAGGCCGGTAGGGGTAGTCAAATATGTGCCCATATGATTCAGGTGTTTCTTTATCCTCTATGATATAGTCTTGATCGATACCGTAGAAGATCCCAGCTGCCCAATAATCTTTGAGCAACCTTTCCTAGCGACTGGTCGAGTTCTCATTGATGTCGAGATGGGCATGATTACGGTCCGGGTTGGAGGAGATCATATTGAATTCAACATCAGAGATTGCACGAAGGCCCCCTCATTCTTTGAATCCTCTTATTTTTTTGAAAGCTATCAATAGCTATACAATGAAGTACAGGAGGAGAAGGCCATGGTAGGCCCTTTGATGCATGCCTTAACTGGCGAAGTACAAGAGGTTGATGATCTCGAGGTCAAGGAATTGTTGGCTTCTCTAGATGTTGAAGGTATTTATGAAGATGAAGATCCCATGGAAACAGTCATGTACGTTGCTATCCGAAAAGACTCCGCCAGTGAACAAGAAAAAGAAGCCCCACAAGAATTGAAAGTTCTGCCAAGAGGCCTAGAATATCACTTTTTAGATAAAGAGAGGATGCATCCGGTAATAATCAACTCGGAGTTGACTGATGGTCAAAAAGATCAGTTGCTTGAAGAGTTAAGGCTGCGGAGGAAAGCCCTGGGATACTCAATCAGAGACCTGAGGGGGAATAGTCCCTTTGTGTGCATGCACAAAATCCATCTGGAAGAGGACTCCATGCCATATGCCCAGCCATATAGAAAGTTAAATGAAAAGGTTTGAGAAGTTGTTAGTAAGGGAGTGGTAAAGCTTCGAGATGCTGGCATTATCTATGCCATTAGCGATAGTACGTGGGTAAGCCCAATCCAAGTGATTCCGAAGAAGGGAGGTATGACGTTGGTCAACGGAGATGACAGAGTCGAGGTCGCCACCAAGATGGTTACCGGCTGGCAGATGTGTATCGATTATCATAAGCTAAATACCACCACCCACAAGGACCATTTCCCCCTTCCTTTCATTGATCAGATGCTAGAGCGCCGAGCTCATCATTCCTACTTTTGTTGGTTAGACGGGTACTCAGGGTTCTATCATATCCCTATCCACCCCGATGACCAGGAAAAGACCACTTTCACTTGCATTTATGGAACATTTGCCTTTAGGAGGATGCCATTTGGGCTTTGTAATACGCCTGCTACCTTCCGGAGGTGTATGAATGCAATTTTTGTCGATTTTTTCAAAGATAAAATGGAAGTGTTTATGGATGATTTTAGCATGTATGGAAGCTCCTTTGATGACTGCTTAAACAACCTATCTCTTGTGATGAGAAGGTGTGAAAAATAAAGCCTCACTCTTAATTGGGAGAAATGTCATTTCATGGTTCGAGAGGGTATAGTTGGGGCACAAGGTGTCCAACAAAGGTATTGAGGTCGACCCATCCAACGTTGAGGCTTTTGCCAAACTCCCTCCACCCATAACATTTACAAGTATTCGTAGTTTCTTGGGTTACGTTGGTTACTATCGGAAGTTAATTAAAGATTTTTCAAAGATAGCCAAGCCTCTATCCAACCTTTTGCTGAAAGATGTGAAGTTTGACTTTACGGATGAGTGCATGAAGGTGTTCTCCACTCTGAAGGATGCTCTAGTATCTACACCCATCCTCTAGTCTCCCGACTGGAGTCTTCTATTTGAGCTTATGTGCAACACTAGTGACTTTGCCATTGGTGTTGTTCTGGGACAAAAGAAAGACAAAAAGCACCAAGTCATTTTCTATGCAAGTAAGACCTTGGACGAAGCTCAACTGAATTACACAACTACCAAAAAAGAGATGCTTTCTATTGTGTATGCTTTTGACAAGTTTTGGTCTTACCCCGTGGGTTCCAAGGTAGTGGTGCACACCGACCACGGGGCCATCAAGTACTTGATGCAAAAGAAAGATGCAAAGCCTCAGTTGCTGCCTTGGGCGTTACTATTGCAAGAATTCAACAATGAAATAAAGGATAAGAAAGGTTCAGAAAATGTGGTCACTGGCCACCTCTCAAGGATCAGGGTGGATGATGACCACCCACTCCCGATCAATGATAGTTATTCTGATGAATCCATCTATGTTGCCCAGATAGCCAACCCTGAGGGGGCATGGTATGCAGACTTCTACAATTACCTAGCTTGTAAACAGCTTCCCCCGGATGTCTTATAATCAAAAGAAGAAATTCTTCTCTTATTTAAAGAATTACTACTGGGACGAACCTTTTTTGTTTAGACGTTGCGTCGATGGGTTATATAGAAGGTGTATACCAGAGGAGGAAGTTTCAAAAACTTTGTTTGAGTTTCACTCCTCTCCTTATGGAGGACACCTAGGGGGCAAAAGGACTACTACTAAGATCCTCCAATCAGGTTTCTACTGGCCAACTCTATTCAAAGATGCACATGCTTTTGTAAAGTCTTGCAATGAATGCCAGTAAACAGGAAACATTTCTCGCCGAAACGAGATGCCACTTTCGGATTGGATTGAGGTTGAAATTTTTGATGTATGGGGTATAGATTATATGGGACCCTTCCCTTCCTCCTACGGTTTCAAATATATCCTGGTTGTGGTTGACTACATATCTAAGTGGGTTGAAGCAGTGCCCACCACAACGTGTGATGCCAAGGTAGTAATAAAGCTTTTTACCAAGATTATCTTTCCAAGATTTAGAGTGTCGAGGACCGTCATTAGTGATGGTGGTTCTCACTTTGCAGAGAAATAGTTTGAATCCATCTTTTGTAAGTACGGCGTACGTCACAAGGTTGCAACGCCATACCACCCGCAGACATCTGGCCATGTTGAAGTCTCTAATAGGCAGATCAAGTAGATTTTAGAAAAGATAGTTGGCAAGTCATGCAAGGACTGGTCAGCTAAACTAGATGATGCTCTCTACGCATACAGAACTTCTTATAAGACACATCTAGGTACCACTACTTACCACTTGATGTATGGAAAAACATGGCATCTTCCATTTCAAATGGAGCACAAAGCGTTTTGGGTGATCAAGCACCTCAACATGGACCAGAAGTTGGCTGGAATGAAAAGGTTTCTTCAGCTTCAGGAATTCGAAGAGATGCGGCTCCATGCCTATGAAAATGCTAGGATCTACAAGCTGTGAACCAAAGTCTGGCATGATTCCCATCTATGAGCAAAGGATGTCAATGAAGGTGATAAGGTTTTATTATTTAAATCTTCTATCTGCCTTTTTCTAAGAAAATTGCAAACTAGGTGGTCTGGACCATTCACAGTCGCAAAGATATACCCATCTAGGATGATGGATCTTTATGATAAGGAAGATCTGATGAAAGTATTTCCAGTCAACGAACATAGAGTCAAGAGGTTTTACGAAGACGAAGCATTTGTAAGGAGGTCTGAGATGACCCTGCATGATGCCAAAGCTACAACTATTGGAGCAGAATAGAAGGATTTGAAGACATCGAGATGACAATGCAAACCCCAGTGCTCTTTGGGAGGGAACATGAGTCTTTATTTTTCCTAGCATAGGATGTTATTTCCTTTCCTAGCAAAAGAAAATTACAAACATTATCATTGTAATAAGGCATGAGTCTGTGCATGTGCCACGTGGGCAGACTCTATCATTTGATGGGTCACCGACTTAGTTTTTATCACCTTGGTGAGTAATACTATCTGAGGATGGAAATTTACTCTTAAGCTAATGATGTTTTACCCATCAAGTGCTTTCTGGTTTCAGTTTTCTATCCTTGTTTTTCTTTAGTTTTAGTCCTTTTTGTTGCATATCGGGCATGCATGCTAATGCCCTCCTTTACTTTATGCTCTACGCAATAGGCTTTGGGAAAGCAGTATTGCCCAGCTCATTTTTATCAGTATCAGGTAACACCCTTGTCTCTCTAAGTGGTGTGTCGGGCAAGGGAAGAGTTCTTCCTTATCGAGTGATAAAGCGCATTGGGCTAACCTATCGCCTAGGCTATATCAGCCAGTGCGCCCGCACACGACAAAGATAAAGACCCCTATCGGCCAAGCGTGTTGCACGGTGCATCTTGCACGATGCGATGTGGCTCAGTAATATCGGGCAAAAAGGGTGTATCGGGGAGAGCGTCGCACGACACGCCGTTGCCGCATGACATGTGTACCGCGCAACACAAGTGTATTTAGGAAGACAAATCGCTCCCACGACGCGACAGATTAGACTGATTTTACCATGTCTCGAAAGAAGATTCGCCTCATCATGTGGCATGTGTCCTTGTTATGCCTGTTTTCACCCCGCTCACGATGGCTATATATAGTAACTTGAGTTTAACTGTGTCGGGTACCAAAGTTACCATTTCACCTACTTCCGCTCTCATATCGTGCATCTCCTTTGCTTCCTCAGCTCTTGTGTCGACCATCTTTCCCGATCCCCGTATTGCGCACCATTAATCACCTACCCGATACAGGTATAAACCTGATATGCCTTATCATGTGGTTCTATCGCTCATGTCGCGTAGATTGTGTCGGCCAAAAATTGTATCATGTGACACCCTTTTGCACAAGGGTCGTGCCGGGCGAAACCTTTTGCCTTGTATCGAGTTTTGCTTATCGCACGATAGGCTCACATTTTCTTCATCGCTCTATCAGTCCTTTTCTTGTGTCGCGCGATACACACGACCACACGGTACGACCTCAAGGACGTATGTCAGGCAGGACTCATATCACCCAGTTTGTTTTAGAAAAAAGGTTTTGACTTGTGTCGGGCGACACAAAGTATTTCTCGATACCTTATCGTATCGATGTCGCTTAGAACCCTTATCGGGCATCCATGTCGGGCAGGACCTGTTTCAAATCAACAAGCTGATATCAGCCTACCCTATCGCCCATACTTCTATCGGGTGAAAGCATGACTTTTCGCCTTTGGCCGATACCAACTTCCTACTATCGGGGATTTTTGTATCACGCGGCAGCCTTTTCAATATAGGCTCTTACCCGATATCAGTTTTTCATATATCACCTAAGCTATATCAGGCAACACGCTTCTCCAAGCCTGCTACCCGATATCAGGCAAAGCGATTGGATTGACCAAATTCTTTTTGACTTACTCTCTTCTGTTTAAAAATGCAGAAATGGCCCGCACAAAACAAACCATCATCTAAGTTGATGAACATGGATGAAGGATCAACCCAGAGGCCGAGATTGAGGCCTCCACCACCGGGCAGAAATGCCCAAACCCCGATACAGCGGGGCCATCTGAGGTTGAAAAATGGCCCAGAATAGAAGAAGCACCAACCCCAGCAATAGATTCAATGACAGTGGTAGAACCAGAGCCATTAGACCACTCACCGGTCCGGTTCACGCTTAGGGATGAAGATCACCACAGGAGGTACATGGAATTGGCTACAAAGGTCTACAGGACCACACGCTTCTGCCACTAGGCGTCGTTCTAGCAGATAGGTGTCTTCGACAAATTGGCCAACATCTTGGAAGTTGCCGAGCTGAAAAAGATCTACTTTAGCTACACCACCTCCTACACCAAACTCACAAAAGAGTTCATGTCGTCCCTTCATCGGGTCCCGAACACACCAGAAGAAGCCAAAAGATTCGGCAGAGCAGACAGATTGTTGGGGCGCCTGTACAATGTGGACCATGATATCTCGGAGAGGCTGCTCAATGAGATCTTCTCCTCCAATGAAGCCGAAAGAGAACTCCTCAACAATAGGGTCAGGATTGCTGAAGGTGATGGGTTCAACCCAGTCGCACTCTGGAGGAGGCTAACCGGTGAGTCTTTGTTCAAGCCTAGAAGCAAGGTGGCGGTAGTGCACTCCTGCTTCTAGAGGATAATCCATAAAGTCATAGTGAGCCTGCTCTTCAGCAAGTATGAGACCAGCAATTTGTACATTGAAGATCTCCACCTCATGTGGTACATGATGTAGGGCTGCACGATCAACTTGGGGCGGTTCCTTCTCAACATGCTATACCCAATGAAGGATGCCACCAAGGAGTACAACATGGGAGGGCTCGTAAATTTAATCACAGTAGGGTTGGGCTACCCTAGTGAGTCATGTATCCTATTGAGAAAGAAGGGTGACGATAGGATAGACATCAAGTTCCTCATGAGGGCTAACATTATCAAGAAGGAGAGAAGCTACTTCTTCTACAATATCGCTAGGACGGATCTGCTCCTACCCCTCCCACTCTACGTCAACTATGACGCAAAGAAGTTGGTCTTCATAAAGGAAGAAATTGAAGCCATAATCGTTGAAGCTAGCTACGCTGCCACCAGGATCATATAAGAAAATTTGGCAGCTACAGGAAGGCCAATCCCTTTCAATGCTCAGCGAGACAAATCATCAGCAGTCGTGGTCAATGACTCACCTGTCATCGCCACCGCCAATCCATCCACCGCCACCATGCAACCAGCAGCAGCCGCTCCCATGGCCACTGCTGCCACCACTGAACTAGCCGCAGCTACCACAGCAATGCCCGCTGAGGTTACTGAAGAAATAGTGACAATCGTGGAGGTCGTCAACACCACAGGGGTAGTAGATATGATCATAGCCTCAAAGGTCGTTGTGGTAGAAGTAGTCGCAGCTCCTGAAACCACATCCACACTAGCAATGACAGAGGCAACGGTGCGGCCAGACGCCAGTGATGAGGCATTCGTCAATTTCTTGGAAGCAGAGCTTAGGGCTGTTCAGCCAACGCTGACTCCAGTGCCATCTATATCAGCAACCGCCATGGAGGAAGATGTCGAAAGTCAGATGGTAGAGAAGCATCCACCTACTCCGCACCCTTCTTTGCCACCCCAAGATGAAGAGGTAGAGGCAACCACAAAGGCACCTACACCCCGTCCTGAAGCCACGCCCTCACAAACGGTCCAAGTGGACTCGACCCCGGTTGATGACGCATCCTCTTCGGGCCGAGCTTCCCACGCGAGGAGCACTATGTGAACCCATATCTGAACAATAGCAGTCCCCTTGTCACTAGGGAAGGTCTTTGTCCATGTGTTCGACAACTTGCGGGAGGTAACAAGCAACCAAACATCTACATTTGCTTCCCTAACCCGCAAGTTCTAGGTTTTCCAAAGGAGGTTAAACGAGTAGGAGTGCCAACTCCTGACCCTAGTTGGACTGCCTAGCCAACTAGAGGCACTAAACAATATGATGTAGACGATGCTTCCATGCCCCGATGCCATCGAAGAAAGGCTGAACCGGAGGGATGACAAGCACCGCTCGAGGTCTCCCAAACGATCACCATCGCCACCCAGCTTCAGCTTTCAACCTTCATCTTCGGCGTCCTCCTCAGGATCGTCTTCTTCTTCCTCCTGTAGTGGACCCTCCACAGCACCCAAGGAATAGACGACGAACAAAATTGTCGACGGGGCTCCAGCGGGATAAGAGAGTGCATGTGGCATCAACACAACTGTTCTCGCACCCCCACAAGACCATGTCGAAGATGATGAAGACATATCTATCGGCCTAGAGGAGGGTTCATCTGGAGAATCTGAGGGAGAAGGGAACGATTTATACTGCTCAATCGACAACCAACCCCCTAGAGTAAAGACTTCGATGGCTGATAAGTTTACTGCACTGTCAGAGATCCCTTCTTTTGAGATGGCCGACTTTGATAGGCGTGCCATCAGCTACCTAATGATCTGGGACCAGAAGTTGCTAAACATGGTCCTGAGGTTGCATGTAGATGAAGAGGACGTCGTCTAGAGCGACGGGTACTTCTTGATATGACGCAGAGCGCTTAAAGGTATGTTCCGCTCAGAAGCCATCGTGGAGAAGATCCTCTTTAGGGTACTGGAAGGTGCAATGATTGAAAATATCGCCATCAGGATAGGCCGACAA
This sequence comes from Alisma plantago-aquatica, assembly GCA_963693085.1. Classification (NCBI taxonomy): domain Eukaryota; kingdom Viridiplantae; phylum Streptophyta; class Magnoliopsida; order Alismatales; family Alismataceae; genus Alisma; species Alisma plantago-aquatica. The sequence goes on along the minus strand of OY856410.1, from coordinate 43,440,831 downwards.
CTGTACTACAATGCCACCCCGGCCTTGGCAAGAAGAATCATGGCAGGGGAATACGAGGCAAAGTAGGTGGCCAACATGCTCCAGTACATGGAGAAGCACAATCCAATCCTAGTGTTGGCCCCCAACAAGAATAGAAGACACTGGTTCCTCTGTGTGGCGGACCTCTGGAACCAAGACGTCACACTCCTCGGTTGCTGCAATGTGGAGGTCCCACGCACAGGACAGAGCTTCATACGCCCCAAAGACCAATGTCTCTGACTTCTTCCACAGTGTCTTCACTGCATCATCAAGCAAGGAGTCTGACACCACAATGACGTTTGGAACTTCTTCTCACTCAGAGACTTCCCCATCCAAGAAGAGTTGGGAAGTGAGAATAGCGCCTTCATTGTCCTATGTGCGATGTAGCTGCTAAACATCTTCATCTACATAAGGCAGCTCCAAAGCCAAAACTTCTATCATCTACGAAGCACGTACGCACTTTTGCTAATCAAGAACAAGCACTACTTCCAAGACGCAGATTTACCAAAGGAGTAGCTGGACACAGACCAAGAAACTAAATCTTCCCAGCCTGGCAACCCTTCAAGAGAAGAAGTCTAGGAAGCCACTGACGGCTATGGGATAGGGAAGTGGATTGAAATCATGTGAGATGTACTCATCAATGAAGGCCCCGCTTCACCTGTCGTTTCTAAATCATTGATCACCAACTTCGACCGTTCTGCGTGTGCTTCTATGTTACAGCAACAGGTCAACGAAGTCCTTCTTAGACTTGCTGACTCAATACTCATAGACGTCATCTATCAAAGAGATAGAGTAATAGTCCCCCTCGATGACTTACGAGACTTAGTCAAGGTGGGCGGTTGTCTAGCACTGACGGTGGCGTCAGCCTACATCCCGATCCCACAGAAGAAGTTTGAACATGCCTACATCGCCCACCCAATGTTGTTCAATGATCGCTGCCTGGATGATGAGTCAGGAGAAAAACTGTTGTTTCTGCATCAGATACAGAGAAGCATGTCGTGCATCATCTTCTTTCCAATGTTGCATGACAACCATTGGACGTTCTTGATGGTGTACACTCACCCGCGTGCTGCTTTCTTCTACAATAGCTCTGACGCCAACACCGACTATCTGGCGAAGTGTACATCAACACCGCTGACATCCCTCGAGCGCTTAGCAAGAAAATACTATATCGAGGTGGCGACGTTGATCCAGCCGTACCAAGAAAGCACGGCGACCAAGTAGCACGAGCTTCAATTCTACCATCACAGTCCTCAACAAGCTCTGCAATCAAATGACTGTGGTATCTACGTGCTACAATGGATCCATAGCTCGGTGGCTCTAAAACAAATGCTAGAAAATCTCCACCACATCGACTATCACAACAAATGAGGGGAGTATGTGATGGAGCTTCTATCAGATGAAGGTGCACAGACCAGCTAAACCCTCATTGATCTATCACTACCTTCCTTATCTATCTCACAACTCTGGGACAAAGTGTGGGGTAAGTTTGGGGGGGTACTAAATCAGTGAGGGAGGTACTCAAAACTTTCCTCTTTTTACCTTTCTTCTTTTGCTTATCATACCCTATATACATATACATACATGAGTGATACTAAGCAATACTTTTACAACTTCTTGCTTCTGAAAAATTGTACAAAGACTCTTTATAGTAAAAATTTGGTATGACTTCTTCCATTTCATTATCTCTGTATCTAAGGTGGTGCATATTTTTGTTTTTCCATTTTGAAAATGCAGTCTCAAATGACAAAGGCTACTACTTTTCTATGCCAGTTTCGAAAAATAATCTTGCAACAGCTAAGAGATGTGCATGTGAAGGAAAAAGCTTCCCAAATAGCAAACTCCTTTTTCCCTACCCATCAAAAACCCCAAAAAGAGAGGAAAGCCTTATGAAAGTGAATAAAAGCATGAGAGTTGTGCCTATGAAAAAAACCCACACTTGTCTTTCCAAAACTACCCATCTTTAGGCATGGTAGATCTGGGGCAGTGGTACGTAGGATGTGAAATCACAGCTCTAAAGCCAACTGGCTTGGACTGCAAGGACCACTTACCTGTTAACGGACCCTTACCTGGATGGACCGATGGGAAGCAAGAAAAATCCAAAAATCCTTAAGCCTTCCCAAAAAGCCAACTTTCTACTCCCAAGTTGTTTGGTGTGAAAGCTAACTTTGAAATCATGCACCAAAGTCTCGCCGAAGCTAAAGAGAAATTTTTTGCTTAAATAAGGCAGGAAAAATAAAGTCCATTACTCGTGATCAGACGTAATTTTCCTCAGGGCATATCAAAAATTATTTTAACCCCTTGTCTGAAGACTTCGTCTGGCTTTGAAGAAGTATCACAAACAAAGTTTTAAAATAGTACAGATTGATTAAGGACAATCAAAATGCTAAGTTTGGGGGAGTTGATAACACCCATTTTATGGTTGTTAAAGCCTATGTTTCATTATCAAATTTGCTTCCTAAACTTTCTTCCTCTTCGTTTTATCTCATCATTTGTACAGAAATGACCCACATTATGCTCCTAACAATATTTCCCATCTTTTGCAGAGTTTCCCTCATTTTTCCACCCAAAGAACGCTAATGGGCCCATCCCATCCCATCTACAACAAGCAAACTACCCTAGCCCTTCCAATGGCATGCGACACACCCCTTTACCCGTTGCGGTCACTGCCCGATACGGTAGTAACCCGACACGGGTGTGTCACACGAGGAGCTCTGATAAGCGGCGTGTTACTTACCCAACATGGAGTCTTGCCCACCATGGTATGACCGACAAGGCCACCCTTCAGCGTAGCAACCTGACAGAGCTTTTACTCGGCATGACCTAGCGAGACTCACTCGCAACCCGGCACACGATGGCCCCTGCCAACCCGTGCTGGGAAATGGACATATCAGCCCTCTCCCCAAGCTAGGTGGGTGGAGTAGACAAAGGACACGTGGCCCAACGAAGACCGCAACCCCCACCAGCCACTGCCTATAAATAGCAGCAATAGGACTTTGATGGAACGGGTTAGAACCTGACGAGAGCAAACTTGGGAATCCACAAGGAGCTAGTGCGTCAAGTTCCCAGGCATACCGGGCGATAATAGGTGAGCACATCCCCAACCTGAGAGGGGCGGGAGGAGTTCACTTAGATTCTCATCCCGGTAGCCACAACATCATGACACGACTACCCAGGATGCCTCAATGTGTTGGGTTCCTAGATGGGCCTCAACCCGAGACGGCTCACCCTTCCACACCCGATACAAGGAACTCGAGAACCTAAGTGAATGCTAACCTAACACAGCACCGAACCGGATACGGACTACCCATCATAGTGTGTCGTCCGATAGGGCTGGCTGCCCGACACGACCATATCGAGTAGGGGGTCCTTTCCCGATATGCCCTTATCCATCGCGGCTTAAGACCTAACACGGTCGAGAGCCTGACATGGGCATATCGGGTGGGGCTCCTGCCTAGTACCAGGTTGGCAGAAGCCTTAGGAGTCCGCTATTGTATGTCGACCTCCTACATCAAAGAGGCCAACACCTATCTTCCCTTTCTCAACATTTTTACTTTCATTTACTTATGCATTGTAACTAGAACCTCTTCATATATCTAAGCTTTTTGGAATATGTGGAGTTTATCTCATATTGTTCTGTGTATGGTTCCTTTTTGTTGGATGATTTCTTTATAGCATCTAAACTCTAGTTTCTTCTATGGGATCGCGCTTTTAACTAGCTATCGAATCGTATTTCTTGGTTGGACTCCCTTGAGAGGTGGAAGTCTCAACTCTAGAGTGTGGTCTTATCTGGGTGTATGAGAGTACCCAGGATTAGGGCTACCCCAGCTTATCTTTCCACTCTGGTATATGTTCAGTACTCTTGAGAGAGAGAGAGAATTGGTGCATAGCCATAGGCATCCCCTTTGGGAGAAGAGGGTGCAACATGTATTCCGTTTCTGCTTGTTATGTTTAAGTTTTCTTTCTTCATACTTTGCCTTAACAATGGCTCTATCTCCTCAGTTTCTGATATACAAAACCTCTATAAAAACTGCTAACCCAAAAACTTTAATCTTTCTGGTAACTCCCTTTGGAGATAGGCTTTTAGTTTAATTCTTTCAGATTCTTTCGTATTACAACAACTCTACCTTTTTACCACTTTTGATGTGCTTAGTCAAGTAACACTTGAGTTCTGAAGCACCATTCTTCATATCACTGTGTTCGACCCTGAACTACTTCGACCCTATTCTAGTTGTAAGCATCTTAAACATTCGAGTTTTGTAATTTTAAAAGGCTGATAACCTAGACATGACTCCATTTTTGGACCCACGTTTAAGGCTCATCATCCTTCCCGATTGCTATTCTCCTTCCCCTCTTCTATTGCTCTCCTACTCTCCATGTCCTATTTATTTCCTTCATGTCTTCTGTTTTCCCTATACCCTAGCTACTTCTGTCTGGGCGGTTGCCTCTATAGCTGTAGTAGGGTCTCATCAGTGCACCGGTGGCCACTATCTTACCTACCACCTTCTTCAAGTATGATATAGTCTCTTCCACAACTAGTGACGGTGTCGTAAAGCACCAGTCATCGAGTCTACAAATCCAACTCATTGACATACCTACAAACCTCTCTTTAGTACAGAGATCAGCCCCCCTTCTCCACTTACAATGCCAACAAGCCTTGCATATCTGTTTGAGTCATAGCCATCAATTACCTGAGGACCCCCAAGATATCTACATCCACCTGGGTTACTGAGGTCTAGAGGCTGGGGAGATAGCCCCTTACTTGATGTCAATTGAAGCACTCAAACAATAGAGATGGCATTCAGATCATGGCCAAGGTTGATCTCGCATGGACTCTACCTCCACTGCACTACTTGTGAGTTTTGCTTATCAGCTAGACCTCATTCACTCTCATTCAAGAACACATGAGACCAATAGAACAGAGAGCCTCATCCACAGTCTGAATTCATCTGGACAAGTACCCTAATGCTACAACCAATTGTTTAAGGGAACTCAAAGTTTTCTGTTGCCTGGTGCGACCCTTGGTGCTACAAAGATCATCTCTATTTTGTCTCTAGGGAACATAGATGAATAGGGAGATCTCAACCACCATGGATATTGTATTATAGTAGAAACTAGATATTGTTAGTTCCTCCCTGGTCAGAACTCAAACACCACCGACAACGATGCAGCAAGCCCAACAATAGGGAGTTGTTCATCTCCTCCACCTACAATCCCATCACCATCACACCGGACCTCTGAAACTCATTTTTTCACATGCTTCTATTTGCTTACATCCATGTTGCTTCGACTATGTGGGATCACTAATAGGATTAGAAAATATGAACACTAATGGTTGTCTCCTTGGAAGATCTATCACACTTTATCATATCTTCAAGTTAAAGCAAAATGATAACCTATATAGGCCTTGAAGTAGTATGAAGCAAAATCTTCAACACCTTGGTACATCCAAGGATCTACACCATGAAGAACACCTTTACATAGATGAATGAAATGTGTATATAGGGAGTACCCCTCACCACCAGAATTGGTTCAAAGACAGGTCATGGGGGATCGTATACAACCCACAGACACATAGGTTTGTACCTCCTCCTGAGAGCTTTTCATTCCATATTAAACTACTTATTGGATTAATAATATTGACTAAGTATTAAATCCTAGCATAACCATTACCTATATTAGTTGGTCAAGTAACTCCATGCTAGTAGATGTGTGCATTACGATTAATAATATAGTAAGTCTATAATGAGCAGTTTTAGTAAATAATAGTAGGGGCATAATAGGTATGAGACTACATAATAATCTATATATGTTTCATATAGAATGTGGTTATGATGACAATATAAGAAATCAATTCATTGCCTCACTTCTTATTATAAATAGACATAATACTATATTAACATTTATATCTAACACATCCAAAAATATTCTATGAAGCATATCCTACATTCCATTGGCATCCTTGTTATGAAATGAACTCCTTAGGTAAGTATACATAAATTCGATGGTATTTGGAAATGTAATATAAATCACCTTGAAGTACTTAAACTTATGTTGGTTCTAATGTTAGAGAGAGAATAAAAGTGATTAGCATATAATTTTTTTGGAGGAATGAACCTCGACTATAAATATTGACAAAAAAATAACTTGAATCTCAAATATATAGGTTCCTCACTAATAAATATATACACATGTGGTATTCCTAAACCCTAACTCAACACTAGGTTTAGCTATACTTTCGATTATGAATTAATAGTTTTGGACTTATGCATGTATAAAATACTTTTAGGTTGGGAAGAATGAATTGTGAATTTCACCCCTTAAAATAGAGGTAACTATGAAGATAAGGAATGTACTCCTCCCTATTTAATTTTGGGTATAATTTGACTCAAATCTTCTTACAATGAGGCATTTTTTGAATATTGGCTCCTTTTATTCAACCATGTTGTCAATTGATCTTTTCTAGATATTGAATTGTCTAATTCTACAATATTTGATGAATACCTAGTTGCCTCAGGTCTATGGACCCATATTCTTTGTTGTGGTACTGGGAAATGTGAATGGTGAATGCAAACAATCTTGCTACTCTATTTATGCATTTTAGATAATTTGACTAGATAACTATCGTAGACACTTATGCATAACCATTAGGGTATGCTTTTCTACCCGAGGTATTCTTTTCTACCCTTATATATACAAAGGTGTGCTTTTCTACTTTGGGTGTCTTTTTTCACCCATTTTACTTAGGCCCAACTCAGTAGTGTTTTGGTCCTACTATAGTTATTTATTCCAATATATCTGCATGTGAATGATTATGATTGTTGTAATATTGTGGATGTTAATGGCAAGATGTGTTATCTCACTTATTTATTTATATGCCTCATTCTTTTGAAATTCATTATCTTTATATATATCTTGTTGTAACTTACCTATCTTTTGATGATCCTCCTTCTGATGGGAACATCTCTTTTGCTCTTTTAACCCATTTAAGTGCCCAAAATATTGTTAAATGTACATACTCACATTTTGTCGACACATACTCTTTTATTTCCTATTTTTCTAGGTGTTCCCTCCAACCAAGTGTAGGTTCTTCATAGAGAAGAGACTCAAGATGATAGTGAGCTCATTGGTGAACATAATGACATCTTGAGATAGCCTTGTTACCCTCTACATAGAGTCTTATGTGTAAATAGATGCAATCTTTTCATTTGATGTACCACCCTTAGGGTGAGAAAATTATGTACATGGAAATATTTTGTAACTTTGTAAGTAGTTATGTTTTCCACTTCTTAACAATATCATGGTTTGTGTTTGTATCTTTGAGTTGGCCCACGATTGGGTCCCACTCCTTACTGAATGGTATTACAGTCTAAGCAGTCGGTAACTAGACAATTTCAAGTTATCCTAGATTGTTCCTTAATAGGTAGGTGACCCTTTAAAGGTTGTTGTCATATCTAAATCTGAAACATATTTACCAATTAGGGTTTCACCCTCTATCCAATTTATTGGTATATATGTATCCAAAATAAAGTATGTGGATGACCTAGTTTTGGGTAAACCCTTATAAATCCTACCCTCTCCATGTAGTTATAGGTTTCTATACGTAAAGGTTGACTCTCCTACGGAGTAGCCTCTACCTCCCACCTTAGGGGAGCACAAATATTCTACTATAGAGATTAGGTTGACTTGAACTCAAATAAATGTGCATATCCCTAGTGCAATTCATGAAACCTTTGCTTTTTTTATTTTCTAGTATGCCTATGATACACACATTATGTGGACTGAGCATGCACGAATACAAACTTAGAATATTGACATGGGTTTTAGATATTGAGATGTTCTATGATAGTATGTGATGATATGAACTAGATCCTTTAAGGTTAGGCTTCTCTTTCTTGCAACATGGAGTTGCCTCAACACAGTGTTGCTTGTAACTCACCATCCAAAGGATGGATATCCTAGCTAAACTTGGGATATCTCATAAACAAGGGTTTGTTGAAGGAAGATATGGGTTTCAAGTAACTATCCTTGGGATTTTATCCCCTCACATACCCATAAGGTTTGAATAATGTTTATCTCCCTTGTCCTATAAAGGAATGATCACTTAGTTGGATCACATAATAAAACTTTTTTCCATGTTATTTTTCCCAGAGGACATGTAGAGGAACAATCATATTTATAATCTTTAGTGGATACTCTTTTTCTTGAAACTTGGGATGTACACCAACAGTGAGGTTATGTGCGGTAGGCACATCTAGGGTGACCCATAAAGAGTTGACCATTATTTCATCACCATTGTGTAATTAGTTTACCTGATGTGTGAGATGAGAAGCAGTTTGATTATCTAGTTCATATAGGCTTGTGATAACACATTGGACGTAAACCAACTAGGGAAGTAGAGACTCTAATCTCTTTTTATTAGGGTTACATAATATTATAAATAAATAATTTTTTGGGATGTGAAGACCTAAGTCATGATTAAGAGAATTGTGGAATAATGGAAGTCGTTCCTAGTAGGACCTACTAGAAGTTAACTAGATGCTAGAAGAAACATGTATCCCCTCGTAATCTAGATTATGTATATGATTGTTGTATTCCTTGGTGATGTGTGTAGAGAAGCCTCTTTTGTGAAGATGAAGTGATGTTAGGGTGATATTATATGTTTGAAGTGGTCGACTTGGTTCTTTGATTGATTTTGGTGCCATTTTGGATTCCCATTATAATGTTTTTGTCATCAAGATTGTTTTCATTATTAAATTTTATTATATATATAAAAAATTTCAGATTTCATCAATTTCTTTGGAACCAAGTCACCACCACAAGGAAGTTTTAGTAGTAGATAGGCTGCTAGTTAAGAAACCTTTGACTTGCATGTTCAACCTCTGACCCTAGACATAAGTCGGATATATGACTTAAGAGGAAGAAGAAAAAATATTATAGCTATAATCTAGTTGGCTACCCCTCTCGACTCTCTTATGGTTAGATAAGGCCTTTTAAGGAGTGGATCCTTGCACACTTGGGGGTCTGCGCTTTTCTTTGCTATTTATATATCAATTATATCATTTATAAATAAATAAAGTGCAGTCGGTTGGAATGGAAGCCGAAATCCCCTTTGGTTCTCCACAAAAACAACCCTCTTTTTTTGAACGGTGCCATTACGAAGAAGTTTCGATAAGTAACTTAATTTAATAATAACTAAAATCAATGGCTACTAGCATAGGAAACTATTAGGTAACTTCTGGTAATAACGTCTATCAATTTTAGACACTGCCATATTAGGGTGGTGAGTAAGCATATCTAATTATACCATCACAAATGTTACTTTGGTAAAAGAAATTTGAACGCACATATTCCCATAAATATATAACAAATAAAAGTGAAAATGTACTACATACATAACATGTGTAATGTAAAGTGCATACAAAAATAATGGATGACTAAACCATTAAGTTCCATACGACACTCTATAATGATCAATGTGTAGTAGGTGTGTTATGTTAAGACTCACTACAATGACTCTATCTAGTAAATTATAATCTTAGAACTGGTTAGGAGTTATAACTTAGAATATTGTGATATAGCTTGGTGGATTTTGGGGACAAAATCCTCTTAAGAGGTGGAGTGTTGTAACTCACTCAAATTTGGGTATATAATTTATAGTCCCTTCCCTTAGGTCCAACTTTTATTATATGAGTATCGAATCAATATTCCTTTCATCATCAATATCAATTAAGCCTCAATCCCAACTATGTTGGGGTGACACTTGTGTTTAGAGTGGTTCCAACCTTTGAATTCAAAGGTTGTCAGTCCACTACCCAATTATCTCCATTTGGGATTTTGAAAGTGATTAATTTTATTTACCTCTCAAGGATGTTACAATAAAATGCAATCACCTTCCTTGAAGTAGCCTTCTCCTAGAAGTAGACTCAACCTCCTTGAAGCACCCTTCTTTGAAGTAACTCCAAGCCCTTGGAGCAACCTTCTCCTCCTAGAAGTAGCTCCATTACCTTAAGATAGCTTTCCTTTGGAAGTAGCTCCAACCTCCCTTGAAGCATCCTTCCTTGAAGTAATCTCAAGCACCTCTTGAAGAAACCTTCTCCACCAAGAAGTAGCTTCAACCGAGTTCCCTCAAGCAGCCTCCACAATCTTAGAGTAGCCAAGGAGCACAAGTTGCTTGAATCTATGAAGGGGGATCAGAAGAAGGAAGTACAACAATTGAGTAGAGTGATTTGATCCTATATCAAGTGTCAAACCTCTCACACCACTTTGGATGGACGTTTCTATGAGGTGGCTAAGAGGCTATGGCTATAGGACACGAATTTGGAGCTTGTAGAATAAGATGACAAATGTTGCTTGGCTTTGTTGCTTGCAAGAATGTATTCTTAAGTGTATCTTAGATGGGTTAGGTGTTATAAGGCCTCTCCTATTTGTAGGAATGGTTTACAAGTACTTAGGGACATTTTAGGGAGTCTCTAGAGTGTTCTTAGTGCTTAACTAGTCATTAGGTGTACATTAGTTGGTTAGCAATGACTAATTTGTTCGTTCTTAAAAGAACAATCCAGAACTCTGCTCGGTCGACAAGTTTTTCGACTGAACTGTGTCTTGGTCGAGATTTTCTTCAATCGATCCTGGGTTTAAGTCAAATGTGTTTCAATGTCTATTTTCAACTCCCAACTACCAACCACTTGGTCTAACGGTCGCAAGCTTTAGACCGAAGTATGCTCGGTCGAGAATATTTTTGACCAAAGACCATTTAGTGCAAAAATGTGTAAGTTAATGAACAATGCTCATAATTTTGATTGAGGTGGTTATCGGTTGACAAAAACTTTGACTGAGTGTGTCTCGGCCGACAAGTTTTTCGACCGAGGGTGTCCCTATTTCATACTTTTGAATCACCTACTAAGTGTGTGTTTTAATGAGTGATGGTGACTCTAACTTGGGGGAAACATATCTAAGGGCTATAAGTGGATAGGGAAGATCTAACACTTGATTTACATGATGTCCAAGTACTTGTACATTATATTTTGTACAAGTATTTACATTTGAGTACAATCATGAACATATATATAATTAAGAGCATTTGATCTTCAATTTGTATTGATCTTCATCTTTCCACTTAGTAGAATTTCCTTATTCCTTTAAACCCTAAAATACTCAAATAACATGTTAGATCCACAAGTATTAAATGTTTATCATCATCAAAACAAAGGGTATATTAATATCCAATTAGCCAACAATCTCCCCCCTTTTGAAGATGACAAACATTTCTAAAATATAATCAAAATAATTTAAATGAGATGAGTCTCATACCTAAGATTTACTTGAGATGAAAAGATTCTCTTGTTTTCATAAAGTGTGTGCTAATTATTCCTAAATAGGTATGGAACATAGTATCCATCTCTTAAGGAATGTAGCATCAATTAATGTCAAGCCAAGAGAATATAAAACTCATTTATTTTGTTTTATATTATTTCTCCTCCTTTGTCATTTCAAAAAGATAGCCATATAATCATTTTACTCCCCCTGAATGAGATACTCCCCCTCAAAATCATACACAAGTTGTAAAAAGAAAAACAAAGTGATATAAAATGTCCAATGAAAGCCGCAAGATATATTTTCATTATCATGATCAAGTGAAAACAAACAAGCTCAATTTCATTGATAACAACATAGGATAACAACATAAGCTTCACTAGAATGATTCATAAGCTTTACTACTCACTACATAGGACATCATCACTTGAAAGATTGCAAGAGTACATTAATCTCAAGATCTTTCCAAAAAAATGGAGCATCAACATAGTACTTGACAAGTGTTTTCCAATCAAGTGCACCTGACTTGGTAAGAGCATATGCCTCCAGAAATGTAGGTTCCCTATAAAATATGAAGTGGGCAGCTATGTCCTGGAGTTGCATGGGTGAGTATTGGGTATGGGAAAGATAATGTGAAGGTGTTGATGGGACTTGGGTGTATTGGATTGAAGGGTTAAAAGGATAGAGACTCCCGAGATAGAGTGTATATGGATATGTGTTTGGAACATTGGGAGACAAAGCTTGCGTTCTTTGATTGAGATAGGTCATGGCATGGTGATTGTAGTTTAATTATCTCCCAAGGTGATAGGTATCCCCTTTGAGATAACAAACATCATTTGATAGATTTTATATGGAGTAGCTACGAGTAGGAGGTAAAGGATTTGCTTTGGTGGATGTATCTCCTTCGTTCCTAGCCCTCTTGTGCCCAAATTCAAGTCCCATTTTATCTACAGTATTTTTGATAAGTTTTTAGGATGCCTATTACACTTGTAGTTTAAATCCTCTAGGTTTTTTTCAAGACAGTATTGGATAGTTTTGGGACACAAAACCAGCATAGGGAGGATTTCCAAAAAAGCCAAACATATTAGATAGGATGATGTAAATGAAGTTGACATGAATGCTTTCTAGTATAGTAGGCACATCCTAAATTGTGGGATTTCAGCATTGTTTACTCTAGGGTAGATGTAATGGGAAATAATTAGGTTTACTACCCTAGCTTCAGCGGTTAAAGATGTAGCATAGTAAGTTCCCCTATTTTCATGAGATGAAGTATTAGGAAGGAAAATGGAATTTTTGATGTCTCCTAATCTAATGGTGTTATAATCGGTGGAGAATTTGGATATAGGGTTTCTGGTGGTTAGGTCTATGAATTCTCCATACTCCTCCTCATCTATATCTAGCATTTCAGGATATCTTTTTTTCGAGAAATGAAAAGCTAGCCCATAAACCATGGAGGCGAAAGAAAATGGTTCATTGGAGTTCATAGTGAGGTTAGAATAAAACTCATTGCTAGCTTGGGTGGACCAAAACTGGAAGGATAGGATAAGGAATTCTGTCAATTTTTGCACCTTGAAGAGCTCGGAGAGATCAAGGAGCATGATGAAGTCGTTGGTGTCCACTAGGTGTTGAGGAAGAGGGGTCTTAAAGGTGAGCTTTAGGTAGTGTTCTCCAGAAGCAACTTCATTGAAGGGAATGTCATTGATGACGCTCAAGGCTGGAGTGATCGTTCTTCCCTTCCTTGTAGCTACTTGCTTCTTCCCACCGCAAGCTGAAGATGAAGTCATCTTGAATAATTTGAGGTGGAAGAAGAGCTATAGATAGTAGTGGAAGAGTTTTGCTGAAAACTAGCTCTTAGGAACACTATAGAGTGGATGGAGAAGAAAGTAATTGAGGTGTGAATAGAATGGGCGGATTGGGTCCCTTTTATAGCAAAATAGGGACCTACTCGGTCGATCATTTTGTCGACCGAGGGCCCAACGACTCTATTCTGATGCTCCTTGTAATGGCTAGTTCGGTCGACTTTTAGGATTTGAAAATTTTACTGTTGCAATGAGGACTTAGTCGAAATTATTTTTGACCAAGGGGCTTCTATGCAAAAATTCTCGATCTATGAAATTTCTAGAAGAATCTCGATTGAAAATCACCTTGTCGGCCGAGGGTTCCACCAAGTGGAACTCAATCGAGAATTTTGTTGACCGAGTATCTTCTCTCACCACAATATTGTCGACCGAACAAGAGACCGTGAGTAGTTTTTTTTATTTGATTAGAGCTTGTTTATGTGCTTGTTCACGATAAGAAATTATTGTGCCTAACTAAAGAATCTAGAATTATATGCACTAAAAATCACATGAATTTCAAGTAAGAAAATTATTAAGAATTTTGAGCACATATATCAGAGAATACATCTTCTAGGGGAGTAACGAGTAACCTCTTTCTAATATATTAAAATTGATCAATAGGAAGAGGTTTGGTAAAGATATCCACTAATTGCTCTTCATTATCAACATGATGGAGAGATATATTATTTTTAGAAATATGATCTCTTAAGAAATGATGTCTAATTTCAATATGATTGGCACGACTATGTAAAATAGGATTATGGGCTAAGTTTATAGCACTAGTGTTATCACACAAAAATTGGCGTAGAAGAAAATGCAAAGCCATGGTCATTCAAAACTTGTTGCATATAGAGTATTTGATCACAACATATGAACCAACAGCCACATATTCAGCTTCAATGGTTGATAGGGAAGTTGTATGTTGTTTCTTATTAAACCAAGATACTAAGGCTCTTCCTAGTAAGAAACAACCATCACTTGTGCTCTTACGATCAAGTCAGCAACTGAAATAATTAGCATTGGTGTAAGCTTTTAAGTCTAGTGATTGTCCTTTAGGATACCACAAACCAAATTTGATAGTACCAGTGAGATGTGTTACGATCCTTTTGACAACTTGAAAATGAGAGTGCATTGGTTTTGATTGAAATCTAGCGCAAAGCCCAACAGAAAACATGATATCTGGTCTAGAAGCGGTCAAATATAGAAAACTACCAATCATGGCCCTATAGAAGGAATCATTAATGGGTTCACCATCTTCATCCTTGTGAATTTTGGCAAAAGTATCCATGTATGTGGTAGCATGTTTGCAATTTTCCATGCCACATCATTTTAAGAGTTCCTTGGTGTATTTCTCTTGGCTTAGAAAAATTCCGACGAGCGTTTGTTATATTTGAAAACCAAGGAAAAATGTTAATTCTCCCATGAGACTCATTTCAAACTCTTTTTACATAATATCACTGAATTGATTACATAATGAATCATTTGAAGCACCAAAGATGATGTCATCAACTTATATTTGAACAAGGAATCTGATTTTCCAATTGAGAAGCCATTATCAAATATATAGTTTTTAAGTATTTCATACCAATTTTGTAGTGCTTGTTTTAGACCATAAAGAGCTTTCTAGAGTGTATATACATGGTAAATTTTGTTAGAAATATCAAATCCAGGTAGTTGAGCAACATATACTTCCTCTTCTATATTTCCATTTAGAAAGTCACTTTTTACATCCATTTGGAATAGTTTGATGTCTTTGTGAGTAGCTAGAGCTAATAACATTCTAATAGCTTCAAGTCTAGCTACGGGAGCATAGGTTTTATCAAAATCTATCCCTTCTTATTGATTATATCCTTGACCTACCAACCTATCTTTGTTTCTAACTACTTCCCCGTCTTCATTAAGTTTATTTCAAAAAACCCACTTAGTTCCAATGATGGTTTTGTCTTGTGGTTTCGGAACTAAGTCCCATACGTTGTTTTTTGTAAATTTATTTAGTTATTCTTGCATAGACATTATCCAATATTAATCTTTTAGAGCTTCATTTACCTTTCTAGGTTCAACAATTAAGACAAATGCCATGTTCACAACATCTCTGAATGATGATCGAGCTTTTACTTTATCAAAATGATTTCCTATGATTAATTCTTGAGGATGGTCCTTGATTAATCTAGGTATAGGTTGTTGTGTCTCAATTTTTTCATTCAATTTCGAAATTTTGATCATCTTTTGTAGATATGGTTAGGTTCTCAATTTGATGAGTAATGTCATTTAAGTTTTCATTTTCCATTTCATTTTGAGTTGTCATTTCATGAAATGTGATATGAATTGATTCTTCAACCGTTTTAGAGATGGTATTATAGATTCTAAATGCCTTAATAGAAGTTGAATATCCCGACAATAATCCTTTATGTGATTTAGGGACAAACTTATCTTTATCATCCTTTGTATTTAATATGTAACAGGGTGTACCAAAGGTATAAAAATAGTCAACTCTTAGTTTTTTGTTGAAGATAAGTTCATAAGTAGTTTTATTATGATGGAATTGAATTGTTATAGGATTTAATATAGAACATGTTGTATTGATTGCTTTAGCCCGAAATGTTTTAGGTATATTGTGTTCAAGTAATATTGTTCTAGCCATTTTGTGTAAAGATAATTTTTTTCTTTCTACTATCCCATTTTGTTGTGGGGTGCATGGAGCCGAGAAATTATGAGTGTACCCTTGGGATATACCAAATTCTTCAAAGATATGATTTTCAAACTCCCCACCTTGATCACTCCTAATGGTACATATTTTGTTTTGTAATTGATTTTCAATTTTAGAACAAAATTGAATGAATAGTCTAATTGTATTATCTTTAGTTGAAAGAAAATGAGCCCAAGTGTATCTACTACCATCATCGACAATAACAAAGCAATATATTTTTCCACCAATAGATTGAGTCCTCATAGGACCAAATAAATCCATATGAATGTGTTCTAATGATCTAGTAGTGCTAAGCAAAGTTTTAGAATTGAAAGAAGTTTTACTTTGTTTGCATAAAGTACATGGTTCCCAATTTTTAGGTTTATCAAAAGAGAGTTTAGGTAAACCACGAACAAGATCATATTTAATCAACTTTTTGATAACATATGAACTTGCATGACCTAATTTACTATGCCATAGTTGTAAAGGTTCATCATTTTCAATAAGACATTTTCCAATAATAGCTTGCATGGAATTAGGTCTAAGTATATATAGATTTCCTATTCTTTTTCCTTCATACACAACATTATTAGTGTTCTCTATGAGTAGCTTGAAACAAGATTTGTTAAATAGAAGATCATAGCCACTATCACATAATTGACTAACACTAATCAAGTTGTGATACAGTCCATCAATAAGTATGACATTTTTATTTTGAAGATTAGTACCAACATTACCTATTCTAATAATTTTACCTTTGTTGTCTCCAAATGTGTCTGTTCCACTATTCTTTTCTTCAAATGTTTGAAAAGCCACTTTGTTTCCAGTCAAATGTTTGGAACAACCACTATCAACCTCCCAATCCTGCAAAATAGATAAATTTTAATACCCATGTGGTGGTCCTTTTGGTTAGGAACATTTATCAAAACATTTTATATATTAGAATAGCTAATTATGAAGAGTTTGTGTAGGTTTCTAAGCAACAAAGTTGACATAGTCACATGTTTATTAGTTCAATCACAATTTCTTTACAGAACAATTCTCGATCGACTATTTCCTCGACTGGAAGTTTTCTCGATCGAGATGTTTGTCGACAGGAATGATTTGCCAAAAGATGTGATTTTGACATAACATCTCTTGGTCAACTATTTCCTCGACCAGAGAGGGTCTCAGTCGAAGATTTTGTCGACTGAGGAGGGTTCTGTGTGTTTTCAGTAAATTTGTCAATTTCAAGCAAGGCATGTTGTTGTAAAGAGTGACTACCATAGGGACCACTCCCTACTATTAATTTAAAAATAAATAAGCACAACCCATAATTTCATTCACCACAAATAGATAATTGGGTTGCCAAATTATTCTCAAAATAAATGTTCATCAAGAGCAGACAAAAATATAGCAGTGAAAGAAACTAAATTATTACATTTTCAAAAATAGTCTCAACAACAATTCTCTAGTCAACTAGGAAAATTAAAGAGAACTATAATTAAATGGATCTGTTGTAGTGGGCAACCTAGCCTCTCAGAAGTCACGAACTAATGTTGCACGTTATCGTCAACTTTTGGACACCCAATCTCTTGTCCTTCAACAGAATCATCAACAAGTTGATCTGTACTTGGGTGGTAGGGAACATCACCCAGAATGGGAAATAAAATAAAAGACTGAATCAATAAAACTGAGTATATATGTTATATGTGTAACTGGGGCATTATTTGGTGCATAAGTAGCAATATGTTCCCATCAAAAGAGGCCACAAAAATTAAGTTACAATGAGAAGTAACAAGAGAAAGATTTTTCAAAAGAATGAGGCAATGTAAATGGATAATTACTATCACAATTCTTGCCATAATCAACAATCCAATCACATAAATATTTGCATGCTGATATATTTGACTAAAGTAACTATAGCAGGGCCACATCACCACTGAGTTAATGGCCTAAGTAAAAATGGGTGGAAATAACGCACCCTAGGCGGAAATAGCGTGTCCCTGTATAAAAAGAGGTGGAAAGATGTATTTCATTCGGAAATAGACGCGCCCTAATGGTTACGCATAACCGTCTACGATAGTTAAACTAGTCAAATTATCTAACATGCATAAATAGAGTGGCAAGATTCACTTTTCACAAACATACATAATATAATTCAGGCACAATAGCAGGTGGGGTCATTGACCCAATTCAACATGATAGTAATAATTTTGGAAGAGTAATAATAAGTTACAATTGAGGAGATAGGATATGTCAAAAAATGTAACAAGAGCAAGTACTTCAAAATTGCCTCATTATGGGAAAATTTAGTCATATGAATGGCCAGTTATAAATTGGGAGTACATACATTCAGTCTTGTTTAGTCAAATAAAGGACACGTAGGGTTAAATTAGTGTCAACACCACCTATGCATAAAATGGTACTTGGAGTTAATATGATTTCTTATGCAATAATTTAACCCTCTATAACACTTTCCCTGAAATCATAGAATTGGGTCCAGAAGCCTGTACCAAATACTCAGGAAAATCCTTCTGATTCGAAAGCATACACACACTTATATATTACTCTAACCCACTGTTGGTTAAATACTAACTTACTAAGTCAGGTTAACTACTAGGATTAATAATTGAATGTGTAAATTCAAAACCGCAACTCTTGTTCTCTGGTTCGCAAAACAGAACATTGCGATTCAAACCCGAAGGCAATAAAGCCCTCTCTCGCGCTCACCGTGAGTAATTCCGAGGGGTAGGATCATGATCCAGGCATGAACCCCTCCTATCCACACACTCGGGCAGCCTCCTTTATAGACTCCCTAGATTCTGACCACTGTCAAGAACTTCCAGCAAACACAAGGGGCAAAGAAAGACCGTTGAGGCTCGTTGGGTCAGAGCAATTTTAGGCATCAAGTCGAGGCTTCCCATCATGGAGTCAGGGTCTGGTGAGACACTTATGGATGAGTTACCAATACCCACGTTGCCCTGACAGAAATCAGGCGGAGGGTTAACAAGCGATCGTCAACCCGAGCTGCATCATCTAGTTGCCCAAATCCATCCCCACGAATATGTTTGTGGTTGGGTGTCTCTGCCGGTTCCAAGGATCAGTTATTAGCCCCATGGCAACTGGCCATGATTCGGCACATGTAGAACAAGGTACTACCAGAATCACATGAACGGAATCATGGGCGGAAATATACATACTGCAAGCAACGACGAGTTCGAACCCATTTTGAGACACTGCGATGAGCTAAAAGCTGGTAATCGAGGGTCCAGCCCCCCTTCAAACAACCTGCCGACGAGGTTCATAATAGAAGAAGCAGGATCCTTCGCCGACCCAATACTCTAGGCCAACCCAGAGCAAACCAAAGACAGGAAATGAAAGGATAGTGGCCGCAGGTGGTGCCATTACCTCTGATTGGTCCGAGGACAGGCACAGCGGCGCCTCTACTTTGCTCTTTGACGGTGATGACGACCAATCCAGTGCAAGGATGTTGCAGCACTCAAGGAAAATTGGGTGGAGGAAGCACTAGAGGAAGGTTCGTTACTCATTTGTGGGTGATCCCGTGGCGGTGGAAGCTAAAACGGTAAGGCGGCGAGGTACTTTGGCAAGGATGGTGGAAACCTGCTCGAGGGGTTTTGGGCGTTTCGCGATCAAGGCACCATAGATGTGGACATAGGGTTCTTTGGGACCGTCGTGATCTCCCAAAACCGAAGCTAGTGAAAACGGAAGCAATTAAGGCTTCAGGGGCGAGCAAACGGCTGATGAAATCCTCGTAGCGCTGTATCGCCTGTGCGCGGGTGTTGGGGACGACGATGACTCCCCCACCTCGCGCTCTGGTCCGTTGGATTGAGTGATCCCGATCGTCCCCTCAGCAAGGCGTTACTAAATGCGGCTAGCAGCCTAGCACCAAATCATAGCCAGCGTGACACATTGAATTTGAAATGATAATTGCCAGCTGTTTATATTTCTTAACAAGGCCATTAAAGTGTGTATTTGAATTCTTTTGGACTCTCAATTTCGTAGGCTATCTTTAAACCAAAAAGAACATGATTTTGACCTCAAAACTCCATTTTAATTATGCTAAATACTAATGTTAACAAATAGGTGTTAAATAGCCTAATATTATGATAATTTATTTTCCTTATAATTGGTATTGACTCTAGATGTTTTCTCCCCTCTAGTCTCTCTTTCTAGGGTAAATGAGATATTATATCAATCACGAACCCACATCTAAGATTAAGTCTGGCTATACCAAAATATGTGAAATTAATTCTAAAATTTTCTCAAGTCACATAAAGTCTAATGCTATGATATATTGTTTCAGGGTCAAAGACAATTACTCATAATAATTTAAGGGGAGATACTTAGATTCGAGGTCGTTACAGTTATTATTTCTATTCAAAATATACAAGAATATGCAAGTTAAAGCTTAGTTTAGTTGAGATAAGACAATAATATTTTCAAATTAAGATTTAGGTCAAACCAAGGCCTCTCCTTCCAATTTGACCAGAAGAGTCCTTTAAGATTTTATCAAGAATGTCATTGTTCCTCAAGTTACTAATATATTTTTGCAACTTAGCAAATTTCAACCATTTTCTTTTTAATGTCTAACTTTTCTTGATCTAAATTAGATAACAAACAATCTCTTTCTTTGACAATAATATCATAATCCAAATGAGTACATAAAATAGGTTGAGTTTGAAGATCTTTCATTTTAGCAAGAAATTCAACCTTTTCTTGGCAAAGAAAATTATAGTTTGTTTCTACAGTAAGAAACTTGATATTATGCTCATTAATGGAAGACTTTAAAGCATCTCTTTCAGATATGAGACTTTTATTTTCACAAGAGAGAATATATAATTTAGCATGCAAATCATCATTTGTTTTCGTAAGCTTCTTTAATTTCTTCTTACAATCAACATATTTGTCATGTATTTCTTGAAGACTAGTGACTAATTCTTATTTAGATAATTCAAGAAGGCTTACCTCACTTGAGTCTTCATTTGCATCTTCCTTGGTCATAAGACATTCTACTTCTTCCTCTCCGCTTTCACTTTCATCACTTGATTCATCCCAATCAAGTTTGTAAGCTTTATCTCCTTTGTCTTTCTTCTTGAAGGAATTTTTTTTTCCTTTCTTGATTTTGGGATATTCATTCTTCACATGTACTTCTTGTCGCATTCAAAACACCTAAGGGAAGAAGAAGAAGAAGAAGAAGCACTAGAATTTTTGTTAGATTTATACCTTCTATATTTCTTACCATTGACGATGAGTGCATCTTCTTCATCATCTCCTTCACTTATTTCATCACATTCTTGAGTGATGACCTTTGATCGAGCCTTTGTTGTAGCTTTTAAGGCAATGTCCTTCCTTGTTCCCTTTTGAAGCTAGGCCTCTAATATTTCCTCTTCTTCAAGAATGACCTCATGAGTCTCTATATTGCCAATGAGCTGATCCATCCTCATTGTGTTGAGATCATTAGCTTCTTCAATGGCCATCACTTTTGGCTTATATTTTGGAGGCAAAGATATTTTGGACACTTGATCTTCTTCACTTACATACTTGCCTAATGCACTTAAGCTGTTAACAATAGAAGAAAATCTTGCATACATTTGATAATAGATTCAATACATTTAATTTGTTTAAGCATATTAATTTTGGTATTTTTAAGTTGGGTAGTACCTTCATGTGTTATTGAGAGTTTATGTGATATATCATAAGCCGTATCACATGAAGATATTCTATTTAACTCACTTACAGAAATAGAATAATATAGTATGCTTACCGCTTTTGTATTTAATTGAATATGTTTTATCGTGTTTGGATCCCATGTTGCATATTCAGTTATGGGAAGCACATAAGGGGTAGACACCATCCTCCATATCTCAAAGATGATTCCTTGAAATTAGAATTGCATTCTCTTTTTCCAGTAGGTGTAGTTACTTCCATCAAAAGGTGGTATCCAAGTTATGTGAATTCCTTCAAGGTTGAGGTTGCTAAGTATATTGTCCCCCATTCTTCAAGACCTGTTAGGGCTCCTTGAAGACCCGCTCCGATACCAATTGAAAGATCTAGAGGGGGGTGAATAGAGATTTTTGTTAGTTTAAAAATAATTAAGACACTCAACCAAAGAAGGAGGAGCAAACAAGGAATATGCTTGTGTTTAGAGTGGTTCCAACCTTTGAATTCAAAGGTTGTCAGTCCACTACCCAATTGTCTCTAATTGGGATTTTGAAAGTGATTAATTTTATTTACCTATCAAGGATGTTACAATAAAATACAATCACCTTCCTTGAAAGCCTTCTCCTATAAGTAGCCTCAACCTCCTTGAAGCAATTTTCTTTGAAGTAGCTCCAAGCCCTTAGAGAAGCTTTCTCCTCCTAGAAGTAGCTCCACCACCTTGAGATAGCCTTCCTTTAGAAGTAGCTCCAACCTCCCTTGAAGCACTCTTCCTTGAAGTAATCTCATGCACCTCTTGAAGAAGCCTTGTTCACCTACAAGTAGCTTCAACTGAGCTCCCTCAAGAAGCCTCCATAATCTTGGAGTAGCCAAGGAGAACAAGTAGCTTGAACCTGTGAAGGGGGATTAGAAGAAGGAAATTCAACAATTGAGTATAGAACTTTGATCCTATATCAAGCGTTAGACCTCTCACGCCACTTTGGATGGACGTTGCTATGATGTGGCTAAGAGGCTATGGCTATATGACACAAATTTGGAGCTTGTAGAATAAGATGGAAAATGTTGTTTGGCTTTGTTGCTCATAAGAATGTATTCTCAAGTGTATCTTAGATGGTTTAGGTGTCCTAAGGCCTCTCCTATTTATAGGAATGGTTTGCAAGTACTTAGGGACATTTTAGGGAGTCTCTAGAGTGTTCTTAGTGCTTAACTAGTCGTTAGGTGTACATTAGTTGGCAAACAATGGCTAATTTGTTCATGCTTAAAAGAACAATCCAGAATCATACTCGGTTGGCAAGTTTGTCTACTGAACTGTGTCTCGATTGAGATTTTCTTCAATCTAGCCTGGGTTTAAGGAAAATTTGTTGCAACGTCTATTTTCAACCTCCACCTATCAACCAGTTGGTCTAACGGTTTCAAGCTTTAGACCGAAGTTTGCTCGATCGAGAATATTTTTGACCGAAGACCATTTTATAGAACAAATGTGTAAGTTATTGAACAATGCTCATAATTTCGACCGAGGTGGTTATTGGTCGACAAAAACTTCAATCGATGTGTCTTGGATGACAAGTTCTTTGATTGAGTGTGTCTCGGCTTACAAGTTTTTCAGACTTTTGAATCACCTACTAAGTGTGTGTTTTAATTAGTGATGGT
Source organism: Alisma plantago-aquatica (assembly GCA_963693085.1). Classification (NCBI taxonomy): domain Eukaryota; kingdom Viridiplantae; phylum Streptophyta; class Magnoliopsida; order Alismatales; family Alismataceae; genus Alisma; species Alisma plantago-aquatica. Next base: position 43,417,665 of record OY856410.1, on the reverse strand, counting down.
GACTCTAACATGGGGTAAACCTATCTAATGGTTATAAGTGGATAGGGAAGATGTAACACTTAATTTACATGATGTCTAAGTACTTGTACATTATATTTTTATAAAAGTGTTTACATTTGAGTAAAATCATGAATATATATACAATTAAGCACATTCAATCTTCAATTTGCATTGATCTTCATCTTTCCACTTAGTACAATTTACTTATTTTTTGAACCTTGAAATATTCAAATAACATGTTAGATCCACAAGTGTGAAATGTTTGTCATCATCAAGACAAAGGGTATATTAATGTCCAATTTATCCAACAAATTTATCATCATACAAAATGTCAGCCAAGACATGAATGTCATATAGAAACATTCTCGAAACTGATGTCATGTCCATGTCCTTCATCTTGCACGACATCAGTGGTGGTGCTTCCTGGCTTGAACTAGCTATCAGTGGTGGCTCGGGAAACACCAGATTATCTAGTTTTATCAGTGAATTTTTGAACATCTTGTTCATGTTTTCCTCATCCCATATAGAAGAAACATTTTTGAACATCTTGTTCATGTTTTCCTCATAGAGGTTGGGGTGTACTCCCCCTTCAATAAGTTCATCCAACAAGAATTCATATACAAATTCTTTGTAATCTATTAGAGGTGGCGGGGTCTTATTGTGGAATAATGGATCCATACTATCCATTATGTCTTCTGTTGTTTCTGGTACTTCTGCCCTCCTCTCTGTCAATTTTAATATGACATCATTCTCGTCGGTTTCTTCTATAGCTTCAACAGGAATGACTTGCTTGGGGATATATAGGAAATCTAGATTTCCCTCCTTGATGGCTTCCTCCTCTTGGAGTTTATTGGTGGAGTGCCTTGGTGAGATGGGGAATTGGCGTTGTTGTTTTTCCCTACAGGAAATTCAACATTCTGGATAGAGTCTTCCCCTTCTTCTCTAACAGATTGCTTTGATGTAGCCTCCTTATCAGGGCGTTTTCCTAGCATAATTCATCCTGCTCCTATCAGAGAAGGATGACTTCTCTTGTCATGCCCTCCATGGCCTCCATGACATGTATTTGATTTCTAGCTAGAAGATGCATCTGTTGTGGCAGGTCTAGTAGGGGTTGCATGTCGGTTGTTATTCTCTACACCTATGAAGTTAGTGGAGACATATTTGTAGTTAAATTAAAAATATTTAGAGTATATCTCAAAATGATCTCACAGATGTCATTGATCGCTTTCTCTATCTCCATGAATTTAGTTGCAACATGTGTCTATCGTGGCTATTTTTGGTGCCTTAGCGATCTTGCTTCATTTTCTACTTCTTTTGTCTATGTAGAGTCTTCGCGATTCCTACTCATATGTATGTCGTGCTCTGCCTTGAAAATTGGCAGGGGTTTCTTTTTTTCTGGGATTGCCTCCTCTGTAATCTCTCTTTTAGATATGTTAATTGACATGTCATCCCTATTGTTGTTGTCTGCTTCCTTAGGGATAGAGTTGTGGGACTCCACACTCACAGTTTTTGAAGGTTCCCCAATTTTCTCCTACTCTGGTTCTGCATGTACTTCCAATACTTTGTTTTGTTATTCTGTTATAGGACTAGTCTGGCCAGAGCTTCATTAAGTTGTTTTGGGACATTGACAATAGTGGTATTCATCATAGGTTCAATCTCTACTCCTCTAGATGCCCCAAGAGTAGTAATGATGGGTGTGATATCTAGATTTTATGTTTCATTCACTTCAAGATTTACTGCCTTGAGTGTGGGGCATTTTTTCTTCTTGGGTTTTGTTGCCATCTTCTTTGGCAGGCGTATTATTACTCTTTTTTTGTGTTGGTTGCTTTGTAGTAGTATCTTTGATCTGATGTTTTTGTTACTCAACCAACACTTATACGCTGATAGCTGGGAGGTATTTTGTCTTTATAATTTCATCCTCCCTAAATATGAGTTTGTCGTAAGCATAGTTACACATTTTGGAGAGAGGAACAAAGTCATTGGATATATTAAATATATAGAAGTATTTTTGCTTCTGCCTCCTCAAGATGTTGGTAGTGGTTAGGTACTTGGAGTTGACTAGGGTGTCCTCTTCTAATTTGATAAAGAGTTTTAGTTCACTAGGTCTTAGACGATGAACAATATATGTGATGATTCTTCCCATGAAGAAGTGGCATGAGTCTTCTAGTTTCACTACTACTATGGGCCTGTCAATTAGTCTTCATCCTCTGTTTGACTAGCTTGCCTTCCATGACGACCCACAAGACATGGAGCTCATTTCTTGTCATGTACCCTGTGTCCATCCTAAAGAATAGGGTGTTGGGGAAGATTTTATGTACCACTCGCATGAACCGAGAATGCATTATGGTGGCCTTTAACTACCTCGAATTGTATAGGATTTCTCATGATTACTTCTCCCATGTCAGATTGGTGAGAAAACCTCATGCTTCTTTGTCTCCCTTTCCTCTATTAGCTCTTTTTTCTTATTCATCAGATTCAATGAAGATGGAATTGATCCATTTCTCAGTGAGTATATATTCTTATTTGATAATGCACACTGCTAATTTGTAGTGTCCCCTACACTCTTTATCTTCTTCTTTTGTTACTGGTAGCTTCTTTAGGGATGACAATAAATTCCAGAGTGAGTTCATTGTAGGAGATGTTCCTATTTAAGAAAATATTGTAGATCCCTATCTTTTCAAGACTCTCCTTCACCCTTTGATAAATCCCCAGTCTTTCTAGAGTGTCCACATTGCCAAATCTTGTAGACTTGAAGTTTTTGTTTTCTAACATCTTGTCTCGGACCTCCATGTGTTCGTCATCTATGGGTAGGAAGTAATTGTCAGGTTGTTCCTTGTAGACAACATCTGTTGTTGGTGGAACAACACTGGAAGGAAATTATTTAGTAACCATTGCTAATTGATGTTGCACTATCACTTCTTATGTCCCGGTCACTTTTCTAGGTCTATCTCGGGGAGGGGGACTTGGTGCCCTCCTCTTCTTGGGAATCTGGACTTCATTAGATGGCATATATTTAGAAGTATTGGTCTCAGTGAATTCTTCAGAACTAGCAGATTCTTCAAGAATTTCCTTGTATATCCTCTTGATCCTATCAATTTCTAACCTGTCACTTATACTTTCTAGGGTTTCGTCCCTATGGATCTTGATATAAGCGACTCCTTCATCTTTCAATTTCAATTATGTCTATTTCTTCCTGAGTCATGTTGACTCTACTTCTGGTGTTTTTACTTTCTTGACTGACTAGACCCTTCTTTTTACTATCTTCCATTTTAATAGTTTGTTGCTATGTAGATACTAGTGTATCTCTTGAAAGGTTAGGACAACAATTAATTTGGAATGAAAGTATGAAACTATAAATCGATGGTTTGCTTAGACTAACTTGAACTCAATGATTTTAGTTTGTAGGTAAACAACTGATGGTTTTACCCATCAGGTAAACACTTGAATGAATACTATAAATGAAAGGTTCCTAGTAAGGTAGGTTGTGGCAACACCTCCCACTATCACATAGACAGCGAGGTGTTATGCAAAAACGTGCGGAAATCACCATAACCAAAGATTACCAAAAACACAGGCTAATTAAAACCGATTGCAGAAAGCAGAAAAACCAAGAAACTATTACATTCAGATCCTCATCCTGCAAGGAAACATGTTATGCAAACATATACAAGATCTTGATACGTGTCCACGGCTTAGGAGATCAGCTGTCTAGTCATCATATGAGTTCATCACCTATTATATATACATAACGACCCACATCCGGCCAGAAACAAGATATACAAACCATCAACAGCTATACATCGTGAAACAATGTCAAAATGCTCCCAAGGACTTGAGAGTACAGGGATGACTCTAGACTCTACTACAAAACAACCAAAACAACATGTCCATCTCTTGCCTTCTACTGCTCTTCTTGCTGCTCGGCCGCAACTCCGCGACACCACCACGTCTAGCTCGACCACCTAAAAAGGTTACAAACCAGTAGGGTGAGACACACAGTCCCAGCAAGAATCATAACTCCCTGCCGAAACCACAAACCTTAGAAAGATAAAGCAACAGTAGCAGATTACTGATAAAAGGTACAACAAGAGTAGTCTATATAGCAAAGCTTATTCATACCATCAAGCTTACCAGATGTACGGAAGGCATATCACCAATTATCTCTTTATGGAACATGATTGACAAGATAAGATTTATAAGATCTTACTACATAACATAAGGGACGTATAAGCAACTGCATGTAAAACAAGATTAACTACACAAGAAAGGCCTCAACCAATATTCCATGTTTTGCCTTAAGCAGTAAATACTATTCAGCTGGATTATGTATTATTATGCCCTGAGGAAGTGAGCCGTACCGCTCAGATCCAACCGACGACTGCGAAACCCAGAGCCGGTGCCATACAAGGTCAATGGAAGAGCCAGACTCCACGACCTCCCACCTCGTGGTCAGTGTACGAGTACAACACAAGCAGGACCACAGTCTCATTCTTAAGTGGCCTTAGCCATAGGGTCAGCTCCCGTAGGCTACCCTCTGCCTAGACCGCCTCGGTACAGGTCTCGGCGCTAGTGAAACTGAGCCATGGGCCTGTTCACCGTGCTCTGAGCCATGAACACATTCATGCTCCCATATCACATATCCTGAACCATGGGCCTATTCACCATGCTCTATACATATCCTGAGTCTGCAACCGCAACTGCACTCGAACCCTCACTATTTTAGGCTAGGAGAAACCTCGCATATTCAACAATATGCGCTCTGGGATAACTCGCAGGAGAACCCATTTCACCATCACCAGCTCCTGACGATGATGGATCTATGGCCAGGGCAAACTACATGATATGTTCCACTGTGATTAGTTAGTATATTTTAAGTGGATTATTGAGGCAATCAAGTTGTATAGCATGCAGACTATAACAAGAATAAACAACATGAAACTCAATATCATGCTTTAATTGTCATCAACATCATCCTGATCCATCACAAGGATCCAACATTACATTTCCACTGCCTCTCAAGGCTTACATCATCATCATGGGATAGCAATTCCAGTACTTTAGCCAAACTCAGATCCTCAGACCAAAACACATCGTGCATATTATTTCATTATCAAGAGTAACCATCAAAGCAGTGTTATTCATACATAAATACCTCATAGCCCTTTACCTGGCTATGCATCTAAATGAATCACCTGCATGCACAATCATTATGGATTAACAAAAGAATCATATTATCCAACATAAAGTGACATTGATGCTTATAAACTTATCATTCATGCCACAACCTGTGACCATAGACATAGGTCATATCATTAAGCAAATCATCTTATATACTTACCATTCTCAACATTTTACAGATAATTCAAGATGATCATAAACACATGTAATACCATGGTAGGCTACATAGGTGGGGTATATTATATTCATTTCCATCAAGCATATCAAGGGTCACTATCATAAAACCAAACATGATAGATCTAACTTATCGGTAGAAGGGACAAGACCCTCACTAGAAGCACCCACTACCCTCACCAGAAGTGTGACGGGTAGGGCACCCTCACTAGAGATAGTATCAGGCAGGGTACTTTCCCATATCGCCCAACACAGAAACCACACAACGGTCAAGCCAACCAGCCACATAACGGCCAAACACTAAGCAAGGGTGTCGACTATCAGCTCAAGATGTATCTGGAAACCCTAGGTGTTTGTGCACCTATGTGTATCGTGCAGCATGTGTCGTGCAACCACATGTATCAGGCAACACCACTCGACAAGGCATAACGCCCAAGGGTGTAACTCAGCCTGTCGTTAACCAGCCTACCCATGATCTATCGACCGACACAAGGCAAAGAATGAGGTGAGACACCCATCACAAGACCAGATCACAACACCCCTTAACGTTCAAGGTGATAACAACATCAAGCAACCAACCGAGCTAGGCGTGTTGGGAAGGATACTCAACCAGGTGTGACGCCCGACACACAAGGGTAACAACCAACGTTCTACTCATCTAGGTATAACGACCAGGGAACAACCTCAAATGTAAACAAGGAAAGCATGTCGTCCAGCTAGCTAACCTCATCTATCAACCAACACACAAGGCCAGGGCCAGGGGAGATGCCCACCACAGAACTAGCTAGCAAAGCTTCACAACATCAAGGTATAACGAGGTTAAGTGTGTTGGGTAGGGTACTTATCATGGTATGACGCCTGACACAACAAGGCAGGAACCAAGTGTGTGACACCCGACGCAACACCACAACATAATGACCAAGGCTCTAGGCCAAAGAGGGATATCAGACAACACCAACACCAACCCCATATCGGGCAAGATGCAACCCAACAAGGTCACCACCAACCTCAAGCACAAAGGGCACCAAAACCCTAATGGATCAAGAAGATGGCTCACCTCTCAACAACCAAGAGAGAGGGGTCTTACCTAGCTTCTTATCACCAATCGGGCAACACAAGGAACAACCCTAACAAAGGTCTACACCCACCACAAAGCTCACCTCTAGAATCCATGGTGAGAGAAAGGTGTTGCTCAAGCAACTAGAACACAAGCTCATCTCTCAAATTAAACGAGAGAGGAGTATTGCCCATATTACTAGAGTTTAAGCTCACTTCTCAAGACCAAGGAGGGAGAGGGGTGTTGCTCAACAAGAAACCCTAGAACAAGGTTCAGCCAACAAGAAGCAACTAAGCAAGAAACCAAACTAGCAACATACATAATCGATATGATCATAAGAAGCATAAAAGAAGGTAGTGTAGTTAGGGTTAGGAGTTATGTAACCCACCTTAAACAAGCTCCAAGCTTGTAGCTCCAAGCTCCAAGCACCACCAAAAGAAGGAGAGTAAGGCACACTAGGGTTCAACCACCATAAGAGGGAGAAGGAGACTCCAAGGCAAGGATCGACCACCAATCTTGTAAAGGAAGGGGATGTCGTGCACCAAAGAAGAGGGGAAACTAAGGAACTAAAGGGATCCTTAGCAAGAGAAAGGGAACACATATATAGGAGAGGATGGAGGAGAAACCAAGGTAAGACAAGGCTAGGTGTCGCCCACCTAGGGACACTTGTCCATGTGTAAAGCCACCACTCTAACATGTCCTAAACACATGTCCAAGGCCATTGCCACATGCAAGCATCAAGCTCCAAGTGTCCACTAGTGGTGACACAAATGAGGTCAAAGAAGGTCAAAGGGTCCATGGGCGACACACACCCACACCATGGCCGACACACTCCCTAGGCCGACACACCACAGGCCCACACAAAGCACTCTTGCTTAACACAAGGCTCACTTGCCTGACACAAAGGTCCAACAAGGCAAAGGCAAGGCATGACAAGGCCCAACAAGCTCGACCAAGTCCAAGGCAACACAAGCAACGAGCCCAACCCCTTCCTCTCAACTCAAGAGGAAGCAAGGAGAGGGAGTAACACATCACAAGGTGACAAACTTGACCACAAACCCTAATCTTGGGTATATTGCAAGTAGCACCTCCAGCTCTCAACAAAACACCAACAAATCCTAATCACCACTAAAGGTGATTAGCAAGAAACTAAGCACCAGGGTTAAGCAAAGAAAATAGGATAAACCCTAAACGGAGGTCAGGGTCCTTACATAGGTTAAATGAGAACCAATGGGTTTGTGTGATAGAAACAACCAGTGTTCTGATGGTTTGCAAAGGAGGATGGAAAACCAATGGTTGTCATTTGGGTAGATGCCTACTTATGGTTCTTCTTTGTAAGAAAACAACCGATGGTTTCCAGAGAGGGGGTGATACAAATAAATGGTTTGCAAAGAGGTACCCATAAAACTGATGGTTCACAATGGAACAATAGGGAAATGAAGAGGAAATGGTTTATGGAGGGAAAGATAAGAAAGGATGATTTCTCTCTCCTTTCTAATGGTTTGCGTAGAAAGGTAGAAGTGAAGACTGATGGTCTTCCATGTGGATGAGAAAAGGAGTTATGGGTACCAAGAACCAATAGTTCTTAGAGATAGGACGAACTTGCTAACAATCGATGGTATCAAGAGGGAGGACTTTAGTAGGCATTCCTTAGCCAAAGAAAAAGTAGTGAAGGAAGAGGAAGGGCTTTCTGATGGTTCCTTTTCACAATAGAAGGTTACAAGCGTGGAGGAGAAAAAGAGGGAGATTTATCTAATGACGGTGAAGATCAAAACATAATAGGTAAATTTGGGTGGAATGTGGGAAAATCGGAATAAAATAGGTGAGGAAGGGATTTTACCAGTTATTTTATTTGACATCGTAAACAATGTCCACACATCTGAGATCCTCCTATGAATCATCACGACTCCTCATGTTGTCAAAGTCATATACATGTGGTTAGTGCAGTGGTGTGCATTTGTACTCATTTTACGAATGCTGACAGCCATTAGAGATGGTCGGATTTGGTTCTCCATCTTCTGATGATAGAAGGTTGTAGGCAATGCTCATCTTCTAATGTCAGTGTAATTAGTGGAGTTAAATCACTTATGGTATGCCAAATTAGGTATTTTAGGATTAAATTCTCTGCTCTCGCTTTGACTCCTTGTGTAGTTGGTAAAAGTGTGGTGTCAGGCCCTCCCTTTCTTTTATAGTAACAACTATAGTGGAGGCAGGACCCGGGTAACCATGGGATCTTGCATTTAGCCTTCTGTTGGTTTTCATTGTTGCACCACTTTTGATGGTAATCTTAAGTTGAAGACCCGATGGCTATACTACCTAGTAATCTGATGATTCAGTGTGCCATCCTTCTGTTGGCTCAGTGAAGCATGCGATTCGATGATTCAGTTGGGTTTTGAAACTCGATGGTTTCAACTATGTGATCATACGATGGCTCCACAGGGTGCTTGATCTGATGGATTCACATGCTTTTTAACCTAATGGCCAAACCACCCAAATCTTCCCATGGCCGACTTGTTTACATATTTTGATGGACTTCCTGGGCATTATTTATCCAGTGGAATTACTAGCCTTCAAGAACCGATGGTTGGGAGGAATTGATTTTTTATTTTGTGCCTTAGCTACCCATAGTTTCACTAGACTTAGAAACTCAATGGCTAGTCAGACACATTCATATGATGGTTCAACAGAGAACTTGATCCGATGGCTTGACTTAGGTGGAACCTACATCAAAAGCAAAAGTTTAAGCCTATAACTTTATTCTATGTACACTAAAACCTGGAAAATAAAGTTAACCAAATAGCAAGTAAATAAAACCTAGGATAGATATTAGCAAAGCCTAGATACTACAAAAATAAAGTAAAATTCAAGAAAACATGTTAAGAAATCCTTGGGTTGCCTCCCAAGGAACACTAATTTATAGTCTTTCGCTTGACTACCTTTACTTAACTTCCTCATTTTTCCTCTAGTGGTGTAGGTGGTGGTTCATCCAATTGAACTTTGATCTTTTTGTAAAAGCTTCATCTTCGTAATATATTTTCACTCTATGTTCATTCATAGGGAATGTCTATGTCTTTTCACTAAAAAGACCCATCGTCCCTAATGGAAATATCTTTGTCACAGTAAAGGACTCTAACATCTTGAATTTAGTTTCCTAGGGAAAAGTCTAATTCTCAAATTAAATAGAAGAACATTGTCTCCTTCAGACACATCTTTTCTTTTTAAGTGGGCATCATGCCACACTTTGGTTCTTTGTTCATAGATCTTGGTATTTTCATATGAATGGGCCTAAGATACTCAAGTTCTTTCTACTATAAGAACCTCTTCTTTCCTTCTAGTGTTGGGTTCATATTTAAGAATTTGACCACCCAAAAATCTTTGTGATCTAATTCAACTAGTAAATGTAATGCCTTACCATATATCATCCTGTAGAGAGTGCTCCCTATAGGAGTCTTGTAGGCAGTGCGGTATGCCCACATGGCATCATCAAGCTTCATTGACCAATCTTTTCCCATCCTCCCAACAATCTTTTCCAAAATTTGTTTAATCTGTCGGTTGGAAACCTCCACCTATCCTAAGGTTTGTGGGTGATAATGTGTTGCAACGTTGTGCCTCACCCTATATTTCTTCAGTAAGTCGGCAAGTTGTCTTTCCAGAAAGTGGGATCCCACGTCACTAATGATGGTGCCAGAGACTCCGTATCTATGGAAGATAATATTTTTGAAGAACCTTATCATAGGTTTTGAATGGGAGGAGGGGGTAGGTATTGCTTCTACCCATTTGAAGACATATTCTACAATGAAAAAATATACTGATTTCTGAGTGAAGAAGGGAAGGGCCCCATATAGTTGATCCCCCGAACATAAAAATGTCAACTTCAATTGAATTATACATTCTCATCTTGTTCCTTCTAGAAGTATTTCTAGTGTCCTGACACTCCTTGTAGGTTTTCACAAAGGAATGTGCATTCTTAAATAGAGTAGGCCAATAAAATCCAGATTGCAAAATCTTGGCAACCTCCTTGTCCCCACCTAAATGTGCACCATAAGGTGAAGAGTGGCATTCTTGAAGGATTTGTGGTGATTCCTCTTCCAGAATGCATCAGCGATATAGATTGTTAGCACACCTTGTAAACAAAAGTGGGTCATCCTAGTAATAATTCTTCAAATTAGATAAAATCTTCTTCTTCTTATTGTAAGTTATTTCTGGTGGTAGCTGCTGGCAGGCAAGGTAATTACATATATCAACAAACCATGGTACTTTAGGCTCGATGGCATTCACCATCATCAAAGCTTCATCTGGGTAGTTGTCATTTACCGATAGAGAGTTATCATTGGCCACGGCAATTCTTGACAGGTGGTCAGCTACCACATTCTCTATCCCCTTTTTATCAATAATCTTATGATCAAACTCTTATAGCAAGAGGGGCCACCTTAGAAACCTTAGCTTGGTGTCTTTCCTCTGCATGAGATACTTGATAGCTCTGTGATCTATGTATACTTTCTCTTTTAAGTCGAACAGGTAGGACCTAAACTTGTGAAAGGCAAACACTATTGCGAGCATTTATTTTTCTATGATTGTGTAATTAACTTAAGCTTCATATTGCATTTTTCTTGCAAATAAATTGCATGGTGCTTCTTGTCTTTCTTTTTTCCAAGAACAACTACTATGGCATAGTCGCTTGCATCACACATTATCTCAAAAGTAAGCTCCCAACCTAGAGCCTGGAGAATTGGTGCAGTCATCAGAGCACTTTTCTAGGTTTGAAAATATTTCAAGCATTCATCCATGAAATCAAACACAACCTCTTTGACTAGCATATTAGACATGTATTTAGATATTTTGGAGAAGTCTTTGATGAATCTCCTATAATATCCTATGTGGCTTAGAAAAATTCTCACCCTTGTCACAGATGTAGGTGGTGGTATCTTAGAAATGGCTTCCATCTTGCTTAAATCAACCTCAGTTCCTTTCTCAGAGATTTTGTGCCCAAGCACTATACCTTCCTAGACCATGAAATGACATTTCTCCCAATTCAAAACTAATTGTTTGTCTCCACATATTTCAAAACATGAAATTGGTTCTTCAAACACCTATCGAAGTTAGCACCATACATAGAGAAATCATCCATGAACACCTCCATAATGTCTTCTAGAAAGTTTACATACACAAAAATCATACACCTTTGAAAGGTTGCTTGTGCGTTGTAGAGGGCAGATGGCTTTCTTTGAAAGGCATATGTTCTGTAGATACAAGTGAAAGTGGTCTTCTCTTGGTCATTTGGGTGAATGGGAACTTGGTAATATCTCAAGTATCCATCCAAGAAGAAGAAGAAGTATGAATGATGGACTAATCGTTCCAGGACTTGATCTATGAATGGAAATGGAAAATGATCTTCCTTGATGGAGCCATTGAACTTTCTATAGTCGATGCACATCCACCACCCCATTACTATTCGTATTACCCCTTCATTGCCCTTTTCTCCCTTCACTACAGTCATGCCTCCCTTCTTAGGGACTATGTGTATCGGGATCACCCAATTGTTGTCGCTTATTGGGTATATTATACCTTCATCTTGGATTTTTATGACCTATTTCATTGCCACCTTGATCGGCCTTTTTCACACGTCCGGAAATGAACGCAGGACAAAGGAAGCAATCAAGCTTTAAATTTATAACCCAAAACCTTCTAGGCCCCCACAACTTTATTAAGGAGTCGGAGTAGATATGCGGGGTCGAATACAGGGACGTGGTGACGTTTAGGACGCCACAGATCTTGTTCTTTAGTCAGATAAGCCAAAATGATAGTCAATGAAAGTAAGTGCTAGAACTAGTCTAGCGGGTTGTCACGATATAAAACAAAACAAAGAAAACAAAACAAAACAAAATAGAGCTCGTGATTCTACTGAATAGAGAAAGAGAGTTCCTGGCTATGTAACCACAAACGGGGCAGTCTATGCACTCGTTCTTGGGCGTAGACAACCCTTGAACACCCAAGCAAGCATCTAGTACATATAGTGGCGTCTTTCCTATGGGGTCATCCCACTCGCTATCGCGATGTGTGACTAAAACCATCAACAATATATCAATGACCCTCTCTCGAGGAATGACATATCAACACCTCATAATACACTAAGTTCCCTCTTGGGTCTTAGGATATTCCGGGGTGTTAGGAACAAAATACATTGGATCGTCCTCCTCTCGAGCTCAGATCCAAACTATCATCTCTTAGCTATTCCTACAACGGATCTCTCGATACAGGCAGAAACAGCAGTTCAAGCAAGTAAGAGATCAACCAAACTAGCAATCATAACTTAGAAAGAGAGAATAGAACATGCAACATACTAGATCTGATATGAATCTACTTGCTTAAGGCAAAAGTACATATACATGCCCAGATCGGGCTACATAGCCAAGAAGGAGCTAACTAGCCATAGACAAGCATAGCTGGCACCGAACAAAGATGGATGAACATCATATGTACAAGAAACAAAGGAATGCAGTAGAATGAAAGAGAATAGGGAAGAGATATAGCCTGTAGAGGATAGGTGGCTCTCACTCCTTGACTTCTGTGCAGGTCGGAGCTCGACCCTTGGGTCTTCCCTTCATCCCTCTAGACTCCTCGACTCTCTCTCTCTAGACTGTAACAGGAAGCCGTACCGGGCAGACCGTATCGGGAAACCGTATCGGGCAACTGTATTGGACAACTGTATCGGGCAACCGTATCGGGCAATAGACTTTTGGGGAACTCAACACACTAGCTCCTTGGTCTTGGCACTAGCTCTTGCAGGGTCCTCCCTCTGGCTCCTCCTTTGCTCTGTAGGTTGGCAGCTACTATTTATAGGCAGCGAGTTGATGGGAGTTGTAGCTTTTATTGGTCCACGTGTCCTTCATCCGTGACTTCGATCTTAAGGCATCGGGTGGGCTAATATGACTGTCGCCCGACGACCGTTTTGGGCAGGGGGAGTGTTGGGAAGCTGTATCGGGCAGGCCGTATCGAGCAACCATATCAGGCAGGCCGTATCAGGCAACTATATCGGGCAGCAATATCGGCCAAACCATATCGGGCAGCCATATCGGCCAGACCGTATCGGGTAGCTGTATCAGCCAGACCGTATCGGGAAGCTGTATCGGCCAGCTGTATCGGGAAACCATATCGGGTAGCCGTATCAGCCAAGCCATATCGGGCAGACCATATCGTCCTGCTGCTGGAATTCTTGTCTTTTCAGGTTCGGTACTTGAGAGTCCCAAAATTAGCTAGTTTCGGTGCCAGTAAGTCAAAAATTGGCTAATTAGCTATATTATTAGCTATTTTTACTAATTTTATCTAATGTGAGACAGAAATCATAAAACATGAGTAAAAGAGTGCATATTAAGACTAAAGTGGCACAAAACTATAGATAAAACGCATAGAAAATATGCGCTAATTTGGGTGTTATCAACTACCCCAAGCTTAAAACTTGCTTGTCCTCAAGCAAGGCTATGCTCAAAGAACAAAAAGATAACATACAAATTAAGCTTGGCAATAAATTCTAAGGTTAAGAAAAACAATTTAAAACATCAATTCTCCTAATCCATGTCATTTCAGAACAAACCCCCACCTGTCAGGCACAATCCTTCCAAAGCAAGATCAAAGAGTTTCCAGGCAAGATTAAGCAAATTCACTACAACCTGTCGATACTCATGTGGGTTTGAACCATAATTATTTAAACATGAAAGAGCTGTCACACAAGTGATCACGCATGTGATGAGCAATGAGCCATCACCATGAATCCATGTAAACTAATCAGGAATGCCACGCCTCTCACTTTTTCATGTCTTAAGAAACAAAGCAAAAAGATTCTACTGACTTCTGAGAATCCCGATCTACGTCAGGTTGGTCCATGTAACGAGAAACAGTCCCTGCAGTCCGAGCCAATTGGCCCAGAGTAGTGAGACGAACTCCTCGTACTGCGCTCGAACCAACCCTGCTACTGAGATGATCTTATAGGTCACCTAGGGGGTTCCTAGTGACTCTCTAATGAGATTTTAGAGTGGTACTACCAAGCACGACATATCCGAGTTCATGAGTGCAGTCATACACCGGTTGGGTACCATCCTCAACTCTCCTAAAAGAGAAAACAACACTCATTTATTGTTCACACTCAGGCTTTTAACATCTGCATTCTATTTGTAGGCTTGGGTGAGAACTATATAGATATTTTTGGGATTTTGTGGGCGGCCAAGCCTCTTTTGCACATTTTTATGTTTTTTATCTTTATGACTCAATCTAATGTGAGAAGGCACGTAGTCCATCAAGGAAAACACTTCATCTTGTTATAGCTCAAAACTCATCATGATCCGCTTGACACCTGTGTGAAAGGTTGCAATTATGATTCAAGAATCCTTAGAATAGAGGCAAGCTTGTGAAACCGCAGATAGGATTCTTTAATCTTATTTTAGCTCATTCCAACGGTCCTTTACCATGGATTCGCCATTCACAACATAGATCAAGGGAATTTAGCTTTAAGCTATGAAAAAGGGACATAACCTTAGATTTACTACCAAACTCAAGGAAATAGTCAAAGAGCAAGTCAAGCAAGAGGTCAAGAAATTTTTAAGATGAAAATTGGGCATCTAAGCATAAAGTCAAGCATTTATCTATTAGGTTCGCACCATATAGCCATAATTGCAAAGCTAAAAAGCTGAAAATTTTGAAAATTTAAGACTAAATGCAGGAAATAGACATGCATGCAAGAAGGGTGAAGAGAAAGAAGGGCGAAGCCTACCACCCCAAGCTTAAAAATTTTGCTCGTCCTCGAGCAAGACTTAAACTTGAGATAGTGAGGCAGGAATGCATGATTTTAACGGCAGTTATTGAAGTTCTACAGATGATGCATGGGTGCAAGGATATAAAAATAGTTAGAAGAAAGAAGCTGACTAATAAGAACATGAAAAGCAAAATTTATTGTAATAAAAGTGCAGGAGGGTGGGTAATAGGAAAGGGGGTGGATGCCCCATGATACCGACACTGGGATCCCAAATCCTAAGTTTTGGGAACAGTGTCACTTGTGTCTTGCCGACGGGTTCCTCCACATAATATGAGTAGAATAGGTGGATGTGTTGGCCCTGCCGAGTTCGAAGAAGAAAAGTGAAATCCGGTGACTCAATGAAGTCATCTTTGTGTTGGAAGTGGCTTGAACTACACTGGGATGAATTCTTCGGCATATCATCCTCAAGGTACCTTTCATTATATGATTCTAAGAATGAAGGTCCTGGGATGTCGACATAGGATGAGATAGATGAGAGAGGTTGGACGTCATCTTGAGGACTCATATCTTCTCTCTCCATCTCTGCACTTAAGGTTGGATGCTCAGATAAATCTTCATGTACCGTCTGAGTCATCCAATCATCTTCTGAGCAAAAAGTACCCCCTAAAGAATCTATTTGTGATTCTACCACCCCAAGCTTATCACCTGGCATGGAGTCAGAGGTGTCTTCATGCTCAGCAGCCATGTTGTAGTGAACCGTCCATCCTACCCCCTTGACATCCACCAAGCCTTGTAAAGGGGTGGTGGTGAATGATGGCTCGTGCTGCTCCAACTCGTCTTCATTACTATACTCACTGCTCCATGTCGAACAGCTATCGTCGTCATCGAACAAATTGTTCCAAACCATGGTTGGCGTACTGCTCAAAGCGAAATGACAAGTCTCAATATAAGAAATGTCACTCTGGTCTGGTTCAATATCTGACTCTGGTTCCTCAAACCAACCTTCTAGTTGTGAGGTCGATTGGCTTTTCAAGTCTTCATCATCGTCATCATAGACCCATTCATGTCTATGACTCATTTCTTCCATTGGTTCATCAGCTGGGTCATCTGGATAGAATGAAGGGCTTCCCCAAGTGGGTTGGTCTTCACAGAAAAATCCTGGTGAATCTAGTTGATGGTCTGAATAGGATGATGGTGCATACTCCACTTCAGACCCAATGGAATGGTCTTGATGACTAACATCTTTATTGTCTTGTGATGGCAGTTGTAACCGAATTGTAACCAAATCGATGAGCTCTTGGAGCCTCCTGCCTTGTTCAACATCTTTATCATGAAGTTGTTGTAATTGAGCAACAATGTTTTCGAGACCCGTCGTTTTTGCCATGCACATATAAGGGGAACCCGCTGTATCAAACTGATTCTTTAGGATGGATCCTTGTTCAACAATTTGAAGTATACTACTACTACGATCTGCAGCCTTGGTGGCTACTTTGAGATGACGATCCTACTCTTCCAGTAGTTGTTGCATTGGATCGACATCTTCTTGGAGATGAGGGGCTAAGGAGGTGAGTGCTTGAATACTTTCCCTAGCCAACTCCACTTCCTTAATCAGTTCTTGATCCCATGATAGCATGGGGGTCGAGGGCTGACTGGCAGTCTCCGTTGTTGGAATCTCGACATATGACGATGGTGGAGGTAAGTATAACTCGACTAGCTATAGAGCACGACCTTCAATTATTTACCAACAGTTGGGACTGCGGAAAAACTCGAGAGGACAGGTGGACAAGATGACTTGTCTTGCGGAAGCAAGGTCCATGGCTGAAAAAGGTATGAGAAAAAGAAAAGTGATTTAGTATATATGAACAAGTATGTGTAAAGCAAGAGGAAAACTATGCATGTATATACAAACTTATAGTGATAGAACAAAAATCTACTAGGCGTGTAAACGTGGAAAACCACGTCCCCGACAACGGTGCCAAAAGTTAATCGGCCTTTTTCACACGTCCGGAAATGAACGTGGGACAAAGGTAGGAATCAAGCTTTAAATTTATAACCCGAAATCTTCTAGGCCCCCACAACTTTATTACGGGGTCAAACACAGGGACGTGGTGACGTTTAGGACGCCACATATCTCGTTCTTTAGTCAGATAAGCCAAAATGATAGTCGATGAAAGTAAGTGCTAGAACTAGTCTAGCGGGTTGTCATGATATAAAACAAAACAAAGAAAACAAAACAAAACAAAACAGAGCTTGTGATTCTACTAAATAGAGAAAGAGATTTCCTGGCTATGTAACCACAAACGGGGCAGGCTATGCATTTGTTCTCAAGCGTAGACAAACCTTGAACACCCAAGCAAGCATCTAGTACGTACAATGGCGTATGTCCTGTGGGGTCATCGCACTCGCTCTCGCGATGCGTGACTAAAACCATCAACAATATGTAAATGACCCTCTCTCGAGGAATGACATATCAACACCTCAGAACACACTAAGTTCCCTCTCGGGTCTTAGGATATTCTAGGGTGTTAGGAACATAATACCATGGATCGTCCTCCTCTCGGGCTCAGATCCAAACTATCGTCTCTTAGCTATTCCTACAACAGATCTCTTGATACAAGCAGAAACAACAGTTCAAGCAAGTAAGAGATCAACCAAACTAGCAATCATAACTTAGAAAGAGAGAATAGAACATGCAACATACTAGATCTGATATGTAACATCCCTGACCTGGGTTATAAACTAACCCTAGGTGTTTTGCCTAAATATGTAATTAAACTCTTGTGATTATCTTTTGGCATGTAATTAAGTTCCTAAGGAACATACATTTTCATTTCTGTCCCTTTTAAACAATGATTGTAGTATTGTGTGGTAATACATGGACCTATGTGCAAATTATCTAGTTAAGGGGTTTAACTTGCAAATTTCACAAGTTAAGATATTCCTCTGATGATGAGATATCATATGAGTGGATATGATGAGGTAAGATGGATTTCCCAAGCTTGGGCATCAAGATGCAGCTTGTGGAATGATCTTTATGCTTAAAAACCCTAATTTGGATTAAAGTGCAATTTACCCAAATGTGGGGTGCAACTTATAAAATACACCATCTAGAACATCTTTTATGACTCTTGACATCATTTAGAGTAAAAATGATGCAAGGGACACATGAATGAGTGATCAGATAAGAAAAATGATCTTTGTGCATAAAATTCACTAAGTATAAGGATGGAGATTTGTCATATATGAACTCTAGTTGAAAGTTGGTTTTCTTTACCCTTAAATCTAGAGTTTTGATGAGCTTTACATAATTTTCATAGCTTGGGCGTGCCTTAGAAACAAGTAGGGACTTAGATGAGAATTCCATGATTTAGAGGTCCTTATGGTGGAAAATAGCCTGAAGTATATAAGCCTTCACCCTTGCAAACCAAGTGAACGTATCCTTTATCCTCTTCATTTCTCATCTTTCTCAAAATGGCCAAGACAGAGCTCTGGACCTCAGGGAGACGACCAACTAGTGCTAAGGTGAGTAGGAACCATCTTCAAGCACGAATTCATGGAGGAATTCTTCTTAAAAGGTTGGTTCTATGGTTAACTCACTTAGATTCTTTGTCTTAGCCGACCATTCCCATCCTTTCCTTGAAGAAACAACCTTGGATGACCTGTGGAGCTCAAGACGCCATTAAAGGCTTGAAGATTGGAAGCTTGGAGCTCTAGGAACCATGTTTAAGGTGGGTTTTATAACTCTAAACTCCTAGCTTTATTATGCATATCTTTGTTCTTACTTTTAGTGCTTAGTTCTTCTTCTACCTCCCTTCTTCCTTGCACTTATGCAAGCAAAACGGTGGTGTAACCGACCTGAACAGAGGTTGAGGATGATGGGTGTGGATTCCTAGGTAACTTTATCAAACAACCTTGGACCCTTTTGGTCCAAACGGTTGCAAACCGTTTAAGGTCAAACGGGTTCAACCCGTTTGATCTCAAACGATCTTGCAAGATCGTTTGGATCAAAACGGTCTCAAGACCGTTTGATAGGGTTGACCAAGGGACGACCTTTTGAGGGTCTGTTGATAATATATTGAATTTCATTTCTACAAATAATTATAAACTAATTCCTAACCAATTGAGAGTTGAAGGCACTTCAACACCCTAACCCTAATCGGGTTGAAATTTCTGATTTCAAGTATAGATCTTGTTGAGTTTTGGGTTGAAGGACCCAAAAGGGTTCAAAACCATTTGGGGGTTCATCCAAACGGTCTCACACTCGTTTAGTGACACCCCAAGATCGTTTGGAGGTCTGGGGTTAAGGAAATGTGATGGTTTGAGGGTCCAATTTCAATAGGTTGATGAATTGATAAAAATGCTGATTTTAGATCTATTTAGGGTTCAACCCGTATCCAACCGACTTGGTTTTTGGTCAAACTTTGGGCAAACAGGTTGACACTCGTTTAGGCTCAAACAGGTTGACACTCGTTTAGGCTCAAACAGCTTGACACTCATTTAGGCTCAAACAGGTTGACACTCGTTTAGGCCCAAACGGGTTCACACTCGTTTAAGGCCAAACGGGTTCACACTCGTTTAAGGCCAAACGGGTTCACACTCATTTAAGGTCAAATGGGTTCACACCCGTTTAAGATAAAGTGGGTCCACACTCATTTAAGGCTCAAATGGGTTCAAGGTCATTTGAAATTAAACGAGTTCAAGGTCGTTTAAAACCTAAATGGGTTGAAGGTTGAAGGTTAAACCCTAAACCAATTGGAGACTTTCAAATTTATGTTTACTTAATCACTTGAAGGTGTAAATGGTTCAATGATGATCTAATCTAAACTCTAATGGTAACTTAAGACATTAAGGGACTAAGTGACTAATGAATTGACCCATGATGATGATCAATGGGTAAATTACCAAAATGCCCTTGAGGGGTTAATTTGAATGATACCTTGTTGTAATCAAACCCTAATCACTTGATAGTGATGATTTGGTTTATGTTAATCAAGGATGACTTGACCCAACCTATCTAGAGTGGTGTAATCACCATCTACTAGTGAGAGGAGAGAGAAAGTACAGTTTATGTTCAAAACTCAAGTAAAATTCCTTCAATGTACCTGAATATGCAAGATTAGGTATGATCCACTTATGTGAGATCATGGAAACCCTAAATATGATAATTGGTGAATCTTAATCTTATCTGAGGGCTTTAATGATGACATTCCTCATACATGGTGATATTATGAGATCAATTCACCATGAGGTGAATAGTAAACCCTAATTCCAGGATGATGACATGTAATGTGAATAGTAAACCTTAATTGGTGAAAATCAGGGAACCTAACCGGTACAACTTTTGATATGAATTGCTCACTATTATCAGTTGAATTAACCATGCAGGTTCTTATACATGATGATAATCATATCCAGGTAAGGATTATGATTTCATATTCATTGAAAGCATGTTATTAGCTTTATGAATAATGACATATGCTGATGCCTAGTAAGTGGCATCTTATGAGAATGATAGGCTGTGAGAGCCATGAGTATCATCAAGGTCATGCTTGTCAGATGACTTGTGATGAGATGATTGAGAAATGATAATTGATGAGAGTTAGACTTGATACATTTAGTATTCTACTTTCATAGCTTCTGTTCTAATGATTAATGTTTGAGAACATGTATGATGATAAAAAGAATACTGAAATGTACCTAACTAATCAAGTATAATCATACCATGTAGAGCCCTGATCATAGATCCATCATTGTCAGGAGTTAAATGATGGTGAAACAGGTTTTCCTAAGGGAACTCCTGGATCACATACTTTTGAGTATGGGGGGAATATGGATGTGAATACCCTTACATCCTAGTGTAGGAATTGATGTAGATGTATCTTAATCTATCAATCCTACACTATGTGTTTATGCCGGGGTGATATAACACTAATCTCCTGAGGAATTCGTTTGTACCGCATCGATGAGAGATAAACAAGAAATCTTTCGATGGCGAAGAGAGTAAAGAATGCCACTGTGACTCTAATAGCAAAGTACCAGAATACCCTGGTAAGCTATAGTAGAAGAGACACTAGATGTCCTGCATGTTGATCCTCATACTGACTGAGGAAGATGAGGTCATAAGAATCTGACTCTTTTGATGACCTATGTATGATACCGATGTGACTTAATAGTGATCGGTTGGAGTATGAGCGGTATACCTCATCTCCACAGGGCATAATAATGTTTGTAAAACATAATCAACCGCGTAGCATATCTGCTTAGGTTGAACTATGAGATACAATGATTGATGGTTACACTATTTAGTATACATGTTATTCATATTCCTTAAATGTTGTTGTTCTACTTGTTAACAATCTGCTGTTGATTACTTTAAAGCTTTATTGCTTATGTTGATCTGTGATTGCTATAATAAAGCTTCTAGCGGAGAGTTATAACTCTCGCTGGGTCAATTATTTAAAATTGTCTCACCCCGTAGATTTCAACTTTTTAGGTGGTCGCCGAGGACGAAGGAACCAGTCTGTAGGTGATCAGTATCAGCAGCAAGAGCACCAGGGGCAGCAGTGAATCTCAGGTGGAGATACTGACTGCTAAGTCATGTAGTTAGATAGTCTTATGTCGTCTCTGTACTCTCAGGTCCTTGGAGTTTGTTAATCTGAGATTTTGTATTTTGTTGTATGTAATCACTTGAGAAGTGGTTTAACAGATATGTAAACTGTTATCTTGCTTTTATGAAAGAAGTTTCATGTCTTCAAGATCTTGTCTCGAACAGTTTTAATTTTTCGTGAATTTTCATATTCTGCTGTTAATCGAATGCTTCCGCTGAGTTTATATCGTGGTTTATGAATCGTGTCATTCCAGAGTGGTATCAGATCTCTAGGTTCGCTGTGTCTACAGAGACGTAGGACTTAGAATGTCGAGTCTATCCTTAGTACTTCTTTCTTATCTAATAGAGTCTTCTGCTCCTCAGGAGAAGAAGATAATTAAGGATGTCTGGACCACAGGAGGAGTACGAGGCAGAAAGTAGTGTTGTTGCACCTCGAGAAGGTGCAAGGAACCTAGAAATAGAGCAACCCGTACCTGAGCCACCTATGGAGCCACCTCAGTTTGACCCAGCTGACATGGGAAACCCAACTGTTCAAACCATGTTCGGGCAGTTTATGACTGCCATGACACACATCACCGACAGGATGCCCATGCCTGCACCTAGGGCACCTGCCCAGCCTGGAGGACAAGGTATCGGTAAGACGTTCGAGCGACTTCGTCGTGTCGAAGCAACCGAGTACTTTGGAACAGCTGATCCTACAGATGCCGATCTGTGGTTAACCGAGTTAGAGAAAGCTTTCAGAATCTTGAACATCCCCGAAGGTGAGAAGGTTAGACATGTTGTATATCTTCTCAAAGGAAGTGCTGGTCACTGGTGGACCATGGAAGAGCAGAAGAGGCCTGGAGTGGAGATCTCGTGGGAAGATTTTCGTCGGGGATTTGTCAACAGATACTTTCCAGAGACATTCCTGGATGAGAAGATCTCTCAATTTGTGAGATTGAGACAGGGCATGATGAACATTAGCGAGTATGAAGCTAAGTTCATGGAGTTGCTACGATTCTGTCCGCACATGGCTGCCACAGAAGAAGAGAGGATTAGAAGGTTTGAGAAGGGTTTAAACGCCGACTTGACTACTCCCGTGTCCGCCCTAGAGAGTCGGGAGAGGTTTGCTACCTTCGTTGAGTTAGTCCGAAGGATAGAGAAATCCATAGTCGAGAAGAGACAAACCCATAAGAGATATCCGCAGTTCCAGGGTTCTTCATCTAGAGACTTTAAGAAGCCTAGATTCTCTGCACCTACACCTCCACCACCCAGATCTAGTTCTCAGACACAGTGGTCCCCAAGTAGAGGTAGAGGACGAAGCCTACCACTACAAGAGACTCACAGTTCAACATCGATGTCAGTCACAGGACCACCCAGACCACAACAACTGGAAAGAAGTTGCTACAACTGTGGGAAGGTGGGACACTTGATGAAGGACTGCTGGTCTAGGCCTGTCAGTGTGACAAAACCTCAGAGGAAGAATCAACAGGAATCACAGAGAAGGCAGTCTCAAGGAGCAGCTAGAGGATGTGAACAGGCGTCCCAAGTCAGGTCTTCAGCACCAACTCAACCTCAAGCGACAGCAAGGTTCTATGCTATAAACCCACCAGATGCAATGGTTAATCCACGAGTTGTGGCAGGTCAGATGGAACTTTTATATTCTGATATGTCTAAATCCTGTATTGTATCTGTTTTGATTGATCCGGGTGCTACACACTCCTTTATCACTCGAAGAGTGATTCGTAACTGCAATATGACGGTCAGTCATAGGGCAAATAGCTTGTTGCTAGAGACTCCGTTGAGAGGGTTTGCTGTGTTGCAAGAGGTATGCTCTCCCTGCATCCTCTTCTTTTCTTATCATCACATTCAAGTGGATCTTATACCACTTGAGATGCAAGGATTTGATATAATCCTTGGGATGGATACCTTGGAAAGGTATAGGGTTGTCTTGGATTGTGAATCCAAGCAGGTCGTGTTTGCTGATGAAAGCAACACATGGATCTTTCAAGGAGAGAGAAAGATTCTACCCACATGTCTTGTGTCAGCTATGGTTGCTGATAAGTTGATGAGGCAAGGATGTTATGCATTCTTGGCCCATGTGGTAGATACTACCATGGAGAGTCCTAACCCTGTTGAAGTTCCTATAGTCAGGGAATTCGAAGACGTGTTTCCTGAAGAACTTCCAGGTGTGCCACCGCCTCGGGAAATTGATTTTGAAATCAATTTGATCCCAAATACCCAACCTATAGCCCGGACACCGTATAGGATGGCGCCTGTTGAGATGGAAGAACTCAAGAAGCAGCTTCAAGAGTTGCTTGAGAAGGGTTTCATCCGACCGAGCACTTCACCCTGGGGTGCTCTGGTTTTGTTTGTTAAAAAGAAAGATGGGTCAATGCAGTTGTGCATTGATTATAGACAATTAAATAAAGTAACAATAAAGAATAAGTACCCTCTGCCGAGGATTGATGATTTCTTTGACCAGTTGCGTGGTGCAACCATCTTCTCAAAGATAGATTTGAGGTCTGGATATCATCAACTTCGTATTAAGGACAGTGACATACCCAAGTCTGCTTTCAGAACAAGGTATGGTCACTATGAGTTCACAATTATGTCATTTGGACTAACTAATGCACCGGCTGCATTTATGGAACTCATGAATAGAATCTTTCGACCTTTCCTTGATCAGTGTGTTGTTGTCTTCATAGATGACATTCTGATCTATAGTAAAGATGCTCAGCAGCATGAACAGCATCTTCGTCAGGCTCTAACTTTGCTAAGGGAACATAAACTATATGCTAAGTTTAGCAAGTGT
Organism: Alisma plantago-aquatica; assembly: GCA_963693085.1. Classification (NCBI taxonomy): domain Eukaryota; kingdom Viridiplantae; phylum Streptophyta; class Magnoliopsida; order Alismatales; family Alismataceae; genus Alisma; species Alisma plantago-aquatica. Next base: position 43,393,109 of record OY856410.1, on the reverse strand, counting down.
GAGTTTTTGCTACCAGAAGTATCTTTTCTTGGACATGTGATATCTGCTTTGGGTATTCGTGTTGACCCTAAAAAGGTAGAATCTGTTCTACAATGGGAACAACCGAAGACACCGACAAATATTCGTAGTTTCTTGGGGTTGGCCGACTATTATCGAAGGTTCATTAAGAACTTTAGTTCCATAGCCTTACCCTTGACTAAGTTGACCCGGAAGGAAGTTCCTTTTGACTGGAGCGATAAGTGCCAGCAATCTTTTCAATTACTAAAAGAGAGGTTGACAAGTGCACCTGTACTTGTGCTACCTGAGCAAGGCAAAGGATACATAGTTTTCTGTGATGCCTCCAAGAATGGACTCGGATGCATGTTGATGCAGGATAAACAAGTGATTTCTTTTGCTTCCCGACAGCTTAAGAAACACGAAGAGAATTATCCGACACACGATTTGGAGTTAGCTGCGGTGGTTCATGCCTTGAAGATCTGGAGACATTATCTCTACGGAGAGACATTTCAGATTTTCATGGATCACAAGAACCTAAAGTATATCTTTTCTCAGCATGAACTTAACATGAGACAACGTCGCTGGATGGAGTTAATCAAGGACTACTATTGTACAATTGATTACCATCCAGGAAAGGCCAATGTAGTTGCAGATGCCTTGAGTAGGAAATCAGCAACATCAACCATGGATAGAGCACAACTAAACTCTTTAGTATGCTCTAAGAGAGATATGCTTATCTCTCTAAGGCAAGACAATGTACAGTTGAAGGTGTCATTGTTAGCCGGGTTGTTGGCTGAGATGCATATCAAACCTACCCTTAGAGAGCAGATCAAAGAGGCACAACAGGTTGATACTACAGTTCAGCAGATTAGATCGGAGTATGGTGATGAGAAGTGAGATGGTTTCCATGACTCAGATGATCAAGTAGTATGCTATCATGGGAGGATGATAGTGCCAGATAAGGATAACTTGAGAAAGTTAGTCCTGGAAGAAGCTCATTCTTCGATGTATGCTATGCATCTAGGAATCACCAAGATGTATCATAACTTGAAAGATATGTATTGGTGGCCCGGGATGAAGAAGGATGTTGCAGAATTTGTGATGAGGTGTCCTGTGTGTCAGCAAGTTAAAGTTGAACACCAGAAGCCTGTAGGGACAATGCAACCTTTACCCATACCACAGTGGAAGTGGGACCATGTGACCATGGACTTTGTTGTTGGCCTACCTAGGACAAGCAAAGGACATGATTCCATCTGGGTAATAGTTGATAGGTTGACAAAGACAGCTCATTTCTTACATGTCAAAACAACCTATTCTTCTGAAAGGTTATCCCAGTTATATGTTCAAGAGATAGTGCGTTTGCACGAAGTTCCTGTCACTATAGTTTCTGACAGAGGTTCCCAGTTCACAAGTCATTTTTGGGAACAGTTGCACAGAGCTTTAAGCACCCAGTTAAGGTTTAGTACAACCTTTCATCCACAGACTGATGGACAGTCAGAAAGGACTATACATACCTTGGAAGACCTGTTGAGAGCATGTGTTCTCCAGTTTACCGGGAGTTGGGATCTACACCTAAGCCTAATAGAGTTTGCCTATAACAATAGCTATCAGCAAAGTATTGATATGGAACCTTATGAAGCTTTGTATGGTAGACGTTGTAGATCACCCTTGTGTTGGTATGAGACTGGTGAGCATCAGTTGTTAGGTCCTGATCTTGTGCAGCAGACCACAGAGAAGATTAAAGTGATACAACAACAGATTAAGACTGCACAGGATAGGCAGAAATCTTATGCTGATAAGCGTCGTAGACCGTTAGAATTCCAGGTTGGAGACATAGTGTATCTCAAGGTCTCGCCTTGGAGAGGAGTCCTTTGCTTTGGAAGGAAAGGAAAGTTAGCTCCTAGATTTATGGGGCCTTATCCAATCATTGAACGGGTTGGAAAGGTAGCCTATAGACTAGAGTTACCACCTGAGTTGCAGAGGTTACACCCTGTGTTTCACATTTCTATGTTAAGGAAATGTCATCCTGATACCGAGTCAGTTCTACAACCTATGGAAATAGAATTGAATGAAGATATAACTTATGAGGAAGGACCAGTGTCAATCCTTGATAATAGAATTAAAAAGCTAAAGAAGAAAGATATAAGCCTTGTGAAAGTCCTTTGGAACCACCGTGGTGTTGAAGAAGCCACTTGGGAACTAGAGGATGAGATGAGAAGGAAATACCCTACTCTTTTCTCTTAATACGTTTTATCGATTTCGGGGACGAAATCCTTGTAAGGGGTGGATAATTTGTAACATCCCTGACCTGGGTTATAAACTAACCCTAGGTGTTTTGCCTAAATATGTAATTAAACTCTTGTGATTATCTTTTGGCATGTAATTAAGTTCCTAAGGAACATACATTTTCATTTCTGTCCCTTTTAAACAATGATTGTAGTATTGTGTGGTAATACAGGGACCTATGTGCAAATTATCCAGTTAAGGGGTTTAACTTGCAAATTTCACAAGTTAAGATATTCCTCTGATGATGAGATATCATATGAGTGGATATGATGAGGTAAGATGGATTTCCCAAGCTTGGGCATCCAGATGCAACTTGTGGAATGATCTTTATGCTTAAAAACCCTAATTTGGATTAAAGTGCAATTTACCCAAATGTGGGGTGCAACTTATAAAATACACCATCTAGAACATCTTTTATGACTCTTGACATCATTTAGAGTAAAAATGATGAAAGGGACACATGAATGAATGATCAGATAAGAAAAATGATCTTTGTGCATAAAATTCACTAAGTATAAGGATGGAGATTTTTCATATATGAACTCTAGTTGAAAGTTGATTTTCTTTACCCTTAAATCTAGAGTTTTGATGAGCTTTACATAAGTTTCATAGCTTGGGCGTACCTTAGAAACAAGGAGGGACTTAGATGAGAATTCCATTATTTAGAGGTCCTTATGGTGGAAAATAGCCTGAAGTATATAAGCCTTCACCCTTGCAAACCAAGTGAACGTATCCTTTATCCTCTTCATTTCTCATCTTTCTCAAAACGGCCAAGGCAGAGCTCTGGACCTCAGGGAGACGACCAACTAGTGCTAAGGTGAGTAGGAACCATCTTCAAGCTCGAATTCATGGAGGAATTCTTCTTAAAAGGTTGGTTCTATGGTTAACTCACTTAGATTCTTTGTCTTAGCCGACCATTCCCATCTTTTCCTTGAAGAAACAACCTTGGATGACCTGTGGAGCTCAAGATGCCATTAAAGGCTTGAAGCTTGGAAGCTTGGAGCTCTAGGAACCACGTTTAAGGTGGGTTTTATAACTCTAAACTCCTAGATTTATTATGCATATCTTTGTTCTTACTTTTAGTGCTTAGTTCTTCTTCTACCTCCCTTCTTCCTTGCACTTTTGCAAGCAAAACGGTGGTGTAACCGACCTGAACAGAGGTTGAGGATGATGGGCGTGGATTCCTAGGTAACTTTATCAAACGACCTTGGACCCTTTTGGTCCAAACGGTTGCAAACCGTTTAAGGTCAAACGGGTTCAACCCGTTTGATCTCAAACGATCTTGCAAGATCGTTTGGATCAAAACGGTCTCAAGACCGTTTGATAGGGTTGACCAAGGGACGACCGTTTGAGGGTCTGTTGATAATATATTGAATTTCATTTCTACAAAGAATTATAAACTAATTCCTAACCAATTGAGAGTTGAAGGCACTTCAACACCCTAACCCTAATCAGGTTGAAATTGCTGATTTCAAGTATAGATCTTGTTGAGTTTTGGGTTGAAGGACCCAAACGGGTTCAAAACCGTTTGGGGGTTCATCCAAACGGTCGCACACTCGTTTAGTGACACCCCAAGATCGTTTGGAGGTCTGGGGTTAAGGAAATTTTATGGTTTGAGGGTCCAATTTCAATAGGTTGATGAATTGATAAAAATGCTGATTTTAGATCTATTTAGGGTTCAACCCGTATCCAACCGACTTGGTTTTTGGTCAAACTTTGGGCAAATAGGTTGACACTCGTTTAGGCTCAAACAGGTTGACACTCATTTAGGCTCAAACAGGTTGACACTCGTTTAGGCTCAAACAGGTTGACACTCGTTTAGGCCCAAACGGGTTCACACTCGTTTAAGGCCAAACGGGTTCACACTCGTTTAAGGCCAAACAGGTTCACACTCGTTTAAGGTCAAATGGGTTCACACCCGTTTAAGGTCAAGTGGGTCCACACTCGTTTAAGGCTCAAATGGGTTCAAGTTCATTTGAGATTAAATGAGTTCAAGGTCGTTTAAAACCTAAATGGGTTGAAGGTTGAAGGTTAAACCCTAAACCAATTGGAGACTTTCAAATTTATGTTTACTTAATCACTTGAAAGTGTAAATGGTTCAATGATGATCTAATATAAACTCTAATGGTAACTTAAGACATTAAGGGACTAAGTGACTAATGAATTGACCCATGATGTTGATCAATGGGTAAATTACCAAAATGCCCTTGAGGGGTTAATTTGAATGATACCTTGTTCTAATCAAACCCTAATCACTTGATAGTGATGATTTGGTTTATGTTAATCAAGGATGACTTGACCCAACCTATCTAGAGTGGTGTAATCACCATCTACTAGTGAGAGGAGAGAGAAAGTACTGTTTATGTTCAAAACTCAAGTAAAATACCTTCAATGTACCCGAATATGCAAGATTAGGTATGATCCACTTATGTGAGATCATGGAAACCCTAAATATGATAATTGGTGAATCTTAATCTTATCTGAGGGCTTTAATGATGACGTTCCTCATACATGGTGATATTATGATATCAATTCACCATGAGGTGAATAGTAAACCCTAATTCTAGGATGATGACATGTAATGTGAATAGTAAACCTTAATTGGTGAAAATCAAGGAACCTAACCGGTACAACTTTTGATATGAATTTCTTACTATTATCAGTTGAATTAACCATGCAGGTTCTTATACATGATGATGATCATATCCAGGTAAGGATTATGATTTCATATTCATTGAAAGCATGTTATTAGCTTTATGAATAATGACATATGTTGATGCCTAGTAAGTGACATCTTATGAGAATGATAGGCTGTGAGAGCCATGAGTATCATCAAGGTCATGCTTGTCAGATGAATTGTGATGAGATGATTGAGAAATGATAATTTATGAGAATTAGACTTGATACATTTAGTATTCTACTTTCATAGCTGCTGTTCTAATGATTAATGTTTGAGAACATGTATGATGATAAAAAGAATACTGAAATGTACCTAAATAATCAAGTATAATCATACCATGTAGAGCCCTGATCATAGATCCATCATTGTCAGGAGTTAAATGATGGTGAAATAGGTTTTCCTAAGGGAACTCCTGGATCACATACTTTTGAGTATGGGGGGGGGAATATGGATGTGAATACCCTTACATCCTAGTGTAAGAATTGATGTAGATGTATCTTAATCTATCAATCCTACACTGTGTGTTTATGCCGGGGTGATATAACACTAATCTCCCGAGGAATTCTTTTGTACCGCATCGATGAGAGATAAACCAGAAATCTTTCGATGGCGAAGAGAGTACAGAATGCCACTGTGACTCTAATAGCGAAGTACCAGAATACCCTGGTAAGCTATAGTAGTAGTGACACTAGATGTCCTGCATGTTGATCCTCATACTGACTGAGGAAGATGAGGTCATAAGAATCCGGCTCTTTTGATGACCTATGTATGATACCGATGCGACTTAATAGTGATCGGTTGGAGTATGAGTGGTATACCTCATCTCCGCAGGGCATAATAATGTTTTTAAAACATAATCAACCGCGTAGCATATCTGCTTAGGTTGAACTACGAGATACAATGATTGATGGTTACACTGTTTAGTATACATGTTCTTCATATTCCTTAAATGTTGTTGTTCTACTTGATAACAATCTGCTATTGATTACCTTAAAGCTTTATTTCTTATGTTGATCTGTGATTGCTATAATAGAGCTTCTGGCGAAGAGTTATAACTCTCGCTGGGAAAATTATTTAAAATTGTCTCACCCCGTAGATTTCAACTTTTTAGGTGGTTACCGAGGACGAAGGAACAAGTCTGCAGGTGATCAGTATCAGCAGCAAGAGCACCAGGGGCAGCAGTGAATCTCAGGTGGAGATACTGACTGCTAAGTCATGTAGTTAGATAGTCTTATGTCGTCTCTGTACTCTCAGGTCCTTGGAGTTTGTTAATCTGAGATTTTGTATTTTGTTGTATGTAATCACTTGAGAAGTGGTTTAACAGAGATGTAAATTGTTATCTTGCTTTTATGAAAGAAGTTTCATGTCTTCAAGATCTTGTCTCGAAAAGTTTTATTTTTTTCGTGAATTTTCGTATTCCGCTGTTAATCGAATGCTTCCGCTGATTTTATATCGTGGTTTATGAATCGTGTCGTTCCATGATATGAATCTACTTGCTTAAGGCAAAAGTACATATACATGCCCAGATTGAGCTACATAGCCAAGAAGGGGCTAACTAGCCATAGACAAGTATAGCTGGCACCGAACAAAGATGGATGAACATCGTTTGTACCAGAAACAAAGGAATGCAGTAAAATGAAAGAGAATAGGGAAGAGATATAGCTTGTAGAGGAGAGGTGGCTCTCACTCCTCGACCTCTGTGCAGGTCGGATCTCGGCCCTTGGGTCTTCCTTTCATCCCTCTAGACTCCTCGACTCTCTCTCTAGACCGTATCAGGCAGCTGTATCGGACAGTCCGTATCGGGTAGACCGTATCAGGCAGACCGTATCGGGTAGACTGTATCGGGCAACCGTATCGGGCAGTAGACTTTTGGGGAATTCGACACACTAGCTCCTTGGTCTAGGCACTGGCTCTTGCAGGGTCCTCCCTCCGGCTCCTCCTTTGCTCTGTAGGTTGGCAACTGGTATTTATAGGCAGTGAGTTGATGGGAGTTGTAGCTTTTATTGGTCCACATGTCCTTCATCAGTGGCTTTGATCTTGAGGCATCAAGTGGGCCAATATGACTGTCGCCCGACGACCGTGTCGGGTAGGGGGAGTGTCAGACAGCTGTATCGGGCAGGCCGTATGGGGCAACCATATCAGGCAGGCTGTATCGGGCAACCATATCGGGAAGCCATATCGGCCAGACCATATCAGGCAGCCGTATCGGCCAGACCATATCGGACATATCGGGCAGCTATATCGGCCAGACCATATCGGGCAGCCATATCGGCCAGCTGTATCGGGAAACTGTATCGGGTAGCCATATCGGGCAGACCATATCAGTCAGCTACTGGAATTCTTGTCTTTTCAGGTTCGGTACTTGAGTGTCCCAAAATTAGCTAGTTTCGATACCTGTAAGTCAAAAATTGGCTAATTAGCTACATTATTAGCTATTTTTACTACTTTTATCTAATTTGAGACAGAAACCATAAAACTTGAGTAAAAGAGTGCATATTAAGACTAAAGTGGCACAAAACTATAGATAAAATGCATAGAAAATATGCACTAATTTGGGTGTTATCACACCTCTCTCATGTTCTGATTCAACTTTCTCTACGGTTGAGCTAGAGGTTTGAAAATCTCTTCCAGATTTATTCTATGCATACAAATGGTTGGGTTTATCCCCTTTATGTCTTCAACAGAGTATCCTATTTCTTTCCTTCACAGCTTGATCTCATTCACCAACTTTTCTGGCTCATCATCTGTCAAGGAAAATTTTATAATAACTGAGTTCATTTCTTTAGTTTCTAGAAATTTATATTTTAATCCTTCACGGAGGTGCTTCATCTTCGATTGAGGCTTAGGTGGTTCCTTCTCTTCTAGGTTTTACTCCGGAGTGGCATGCTTTGCTATCTCAAAATTTGCATTCTTCATCACTCCAGTCCTCTTCAGGTTGATTTCGATAATCAAGAATTTCAATTACCTTTTAATCTTTAATATTTGAGTCAGGATTGTTCAAAGTCCTCATGAGAGGGTCAACTATATCATTTTTCTCTTGAACTTCCTCATAAAACTGGTTGTAGCTATCCATGAAATAAACTGATTTGAAGAGAGATAGTCCTGTAATGGAGTCTTGAACATGAAAATCAATATGATCATTCCCCACTCTGATAGTGATAATTCTAGCTTCAACATCTATCAAAGCTCTCCTAGAGGAGATGAATGGTAATCCAAATATCATTGTACACGTTGGTCTTCCACTGTGTCAATCATGCATATATGACACAGTATGAAAAAATGCCCCATGCAGATATGGACATCTTCTACAATCCCTACCGTCTTCGTAAAATAATGGTCTTCTACTTGAATTCACATCCCCCCTTAACCATGTCAGTAAGTCCTATGTCTTTCCTATTGGTTCTTCTAGGACTTTTCATGAGTAGAGAGTGGCTGTTTTTGCACTTTTAGTATTTGAAGGTATCCTTCCTTGTAAGTTCTTTATCTATTATGACAGTTGTGCCAACTGTTGATCAATTTTCTTGGCATGGGCTCGCATGTCAGCCATTTGAGATGTCACACCCCCAGTGGGGTCTACATTGTGTTCAATACACTAGTGTTGGTTATGGTGCATTGGGTTAGTTGTTCTTTCATAGATTCTTGTCTTTGAGTGAATTCAAAAAGATTAGAAACTAGATCTTTTGGATTAGTGTTCGTATTCTAACCTTGATCCTGACTTGGTTCACTCACATTTCTATTTTGGTTTTAGCCTTGGCCTTGGTAATTGTTCCCATTTTGTTGGTAAGGTGTGTTACGAGTGAACACAAATGGTCCTCCTCCTCTAGCAAAACCTAGCCATCTTTTAGGTGGGTTGTTTATTTGGTGAGCATTTTCGGCAGTGTCCTAGTTTCTTTAGGAGAAGCTAGGATGGTCTGGCCTTTTGAAGTTGGCATAGGAGACTTTTATAGTGTCTTATTCTTTACTGCCTTCTTCAGGTTGGGTATAGATGTAGTTGTTTATTCCATGTCCCCCCTTCCTTATAGATAACACATTTTATTACTTTATTGGTTTTGTTCTTTCCCTTGTTTCCTAAATATTTCAATTGTTTCACATATGAGGCAATCTATGGTATATGAGCAGTTATGGTTTCTAAAGTCTTAGACTCAACATTAGTACCTTTATATGATACCTTCTTTGTAATTCCCTTATAAACTAGACCAGCTTGCAGAGCAACCATAGTGTCTACCTAGGAAATCACTTCCTGCAGCGTATGCAATGAATTTCTTTCAGCAGAGGTAAGCTCGTTGTTGAAGGTCATAACTACAAATCCTTTATCATAGTAGTGGTGAGGGCAGTCCCAATGATACTCATAAAATCTTTCCCAGGGTTCATATAAGTTCTCGCCTAGCTTCTGTATGGAGCCAGTGATCTTGTTCTTATTTCTCAGAGTCTTCTCTACTGGATAGAACTTGGTAACAAAAGCATCAGGTAGAGGTTCCCATCCATTGATTATTTTGTCAGCCAGATCAAGGTACCATGATAGAGCTTTATCCCTTAGAGAAAAATTGAACCCCTTATAGTAGATTACTTCTTGTGGTACCCATAATTCATCTTGATGGTGTCACAAATATTTTTGAAGGCATCCAGGTGATGATGAGGGTTCTTCTTAGGAATTCCCCCCAAAGGTCTTATTCTAGATCATTGCGATGACTGCTAGTTTCAGCTCAAAGTTTGGAGCATTGAACCTAGGAATGATGACTGGACATCTAGATTCATTGGATCTGGTAGCATCCAACTCATGAAGGAAAGGCCCCCCATCATCCTCATCATCATCATTGTTGTGGTTTCTCCTTCTTCTTTTGTTTCTATCATGGTGTTCTTCATCATGATGCTCTTCTTCATGTTCCTCATCAAATCTTCATCGCTCTCTCTATCATGATGCTCTTCTTCATCATGCTATTCATTAAAATCTTTGCCTTCATGATGTTCTTCCTTGTGATATTCCTCACATTCCTCATGAAAGCCTCCCACCCTCATGTTGCAGTGGATTGCCCTATGAGGAGACATGATCTATGAAGCTGGTAATGACAACCTTTAGGTTCAGTCAAACTACCTAAAACAAGTCACATAGTCAAGTTAAACATTGGACATGTGATATGAAATATTTAAGATAGAGTTATGGGTCTTAAAAATGTGTAGTCAAGTCTATTTCTAGACTTGAGGCACAGATGTATGCTAACGGGACTCAGGTTCTTAACAATATATGTTTCCTTATCCCCAAAATCAATAGCAAAAATTTTATTGGCCTAAATCACACTTTCAAATGGAGTGGATCTAGAGTAACCAGAATTTTGAATTTATGTCCTGACACTCAGGCCCCTACAACAATAATATGGGGTCTGATGTAGTAATGATCGATCTACAGGGACAAGGGTGATATGTGTTAAGAATTCAGAGCCTCATCTTAGTTACACTAAACAAAAGGTGATATAAAGTGTTGTGTTCCTTATGGAATGATGGTGCTTCAACCAACAAGTAAAATCAAGTAAAACTATCAATAAGTAATATAAAAGAATAAGAAAGTCAAAACATAAGGTATCAAGTATGGATGAGGAAACTTGGGCTGGGTTTCACCATCTAAGGTTTCTGTATTGACTCAAACTCTAATTGACTAAACCCTTATTTTGATGATGACTAACCATTCCACTCATTTGTCTGTAATGCTTATACTTGGATGATTTTAGATTAGGTATAGACACACTCCAATTGCCTAAAATGCAAATCCTAACTAGGAGAAATCAAGTCATACATGCATAAAGATTTAGATTAAATAATATATAGTTTTCTCCGTACATATTTTATGTAAATCACTTTAAATGTTTTAATGACTTATAATTAAGATTAGAAAAAATCAAGAACATTTAAATCAAATATTTAAGCACTTTTATGGGACTTACCAAAATTCATCAGAGAGACCTTTTTCAGTTGAGCCTGCTCCATAGGAAACTCAATTGAAAAACTATGTGGGTCTTGATAACTGCCAATGTTGGCTGAGTTTGGCTTGGTGACAACTTGACTGACACCCTGCTCAAATAAAACAATCTCAAGCTGTCGGTTGAGTTTCATCAAGGATAAACTCAACCGATAACTCAATTTTTTTTGTCGCATAGTGCTATCTGCAAATTACCTTTCTAAAAACTCAACCGATAACATTTTATGGGAAAGTGCAAAAAAGTGATTCTAACAATTGGAATGTAGCAAAACTTGAAAATATATTCATTGCAAGACCCCAAACGGCTAGAATTCATTCCTAAGTGTTTCTAGTGGCTACTAGGCAACCTCAACTATAAATAGGAACCCTTGGGATTCATCCCAATGTTAACCAAGCACTATGAAGGTCCCTATATTATAGTTGAGTGCCTCCAAGATCCTCCATCCACTCTCAATCTTAATCACTTGCTACATCCATTAGAGTGAGTAGGAGATTTATAAGAGAGATAGTCCTACATGTATATTGTGTGAGGATCTCACTTCCTACACCTCCATCTCTCTTTCTACCATGAAGATGAAGATTCTCTCTCTTGGGTAAGAGAGGTGAATAAGAAGAAGTGAAGGAGTCCCTTGGTAAAAGCTTCTCCTTGGCAAAGGTGAAGTCAAAGGCAAAAGATTCAAGTCAAGAGTTGGTAAATCCTTGAAGAAAGAAGACTTGTTGCAAGAGTGGGTAAGTCCTTGGAGTAGGCCAAAGACTCACTACAGTGTGGGTAAGTAATTGGTAAGGTATAATACTCTTGGTCATGCATAGGTAAGTCATTTGTAAGGTTATTGGCTCCCTTGTCCAAAAAGGGAAGGCTAGGTATCCTTGTCCTGGAAAAGGAAGTAATTATGTTGTAACTCATATAATGGAATACAAGGAGTGAGACATGGTTGAAAATCCTAGATTTTGACCTCTCTAGGTAGTGGAGATACATCTCCTAGTTTTGAGTTTGGAACCACTATACATAGCTTGTGTTACTTTTGCTTGTTCAATCTCTCTCTCCCTTGCTATGTATGTTTAGTTGCACTCAAATTTCATATAAGAAACCTTATATTGTGATATATTTTGAAGATATAGTGAATTTGTTTTAAGTTTTTTTTAGCTCTATTCACCCCCCTCAAGAGACCATCATATATCCAACAATTGGTATCAAATTGGGTGTTTTCCAAGCAATACTTCCACAAGTAGGAGAAGATGGGAATTGTCAATGTGGGAGATACTCCATCAACACTCTAATCTTTGATGAGAGAAACTTCCTCTATTGAAAGAGAAGGTTACAATTATACATCTAAGGATCAAGTCTTGAGCTATGGAGAATGGTGGATCTTCCATAAAAGCTACCAGAGACAATGGTAGAACAATGGGATGAAGCTATTTTAATGAAAGCAACCTTGAATGCTAGAGCCATCAACATTCTCTATGCATGTCTTTCCCCCACTGATTTCAATCGGATTTATTCTTGTGAGATAGTTTATGAGGTATGGAGAAAGCTATGTATCACTTATAGAGGGACAAAGCAAGTAAAGGAAAATAGACTCTACATGCTAAATGGTCTCCTTGAGAACTTCAAGATGGGAAAGAAGGAAATGGTAGCTGAAATGTATGCTAGACTCAACACTATTATTAATGGTCTTGATGTCCTAGGTCATCCTATGGGTTGAGGAAAGATAAACTCAAAGATCCTTAGGTATCTTACTACAATTGAAGAAACAAAGTCTCTTGAAGATATTCCTATTGAAGAGATCATAGATTTTAAAGTGAAACTTGACAAACAAGAGGAAGAAGAAAGAGAAGAAGAAAATGAGATCAAGAGAAAAAGATTCAAATCAAATCCCCAATTGAATCTATTGTTAGTCAAGCTTCTCCATCCTCTCAAGTTGATTAAGATGCCATGTACTCCCAAGGTAGATCTTACAAAGGCAAATCTTCTTCCTACACCTGATGCTTCAAATGTGGAAAGAAGGGTCACTTCAAGGAAGATTTCCCACAAGGCAAAAAGACACATCATCACTAGAGAAGGGGAGAGAAGCATAAGAAGAAGGAGAAATGGCACAAAATCTCTAGTGACTCCTCAAACTCAACCTCAAGTGAAGAATCTAGCTTGAGAATGCCATTTTGCTCTCATGGAAAGTGCAAATGAAGATTCAAATGAGAAAAATCTACACTCTTTAGATAAAGAATCCTTGATTGCCATTATTTATGCTACTAATGCATCTCTTAAGTCTACTAAGCATAAAAAGAAAAAGACTGCTAAGATTTTTGATAACTTGCATGAAGAAAAGGACGATCTTTAACATGCTAACATTTTCTTACAAGATGTTGTTGAAAATCTTCAAAAGTATTATCTAGAACTATAATTAAAATTTAATAGTATTAAAATTGAAAATAGTGGTTATCTTAGACAAGTAGAAGTTCTTAAACTTGAAAATGCTAACTTGCTTGATAAGATTTGATTTCTAGAATCTCAACCTCTTATGGCTAGTTCTAATGAAGAGCATACTAAAACTATGAATTCTCTCATGGTTGATATTGATGTTTTAAAAACTAAAAAAGAGGACAATGAATTTGTTATGCAAGGAATGTAATCTAAAAATAATGTCTATCTTTCTAAGATTACTTTACTCGAAAAAGAAAATCCTTCCTTGCTTGCTAAAATAAATGTCCTGAAATCTTGTTCTAGTTCTACTAGTAGTGAGAATAATGTTGCTTACCTTCATATTCAAAATATTATTATATGAAAAAATCTCTCTACTTCGAAACCAATCTTTTGCATGCTAGAGATGATATGAATCAATTGTCTTCCACTATTACTTCTCTTATACATGATAATAATAGTTTGAGATCCTCTATGAAAAGATTCTTAGATGGTAAAAGGAATCGTATTGACATCCCACACCATACTACTATACAAATTGGTTGACATGGTATTGGGTATGATAGTGACCAAATGAACAACAAAAATAAAGGACCTCCAATCTTTCATGGATAATCCTCTAGTTCAAAGCATATGGGCACGTGCAACTATTGCAATGAAATTAGTTATGACACATATTTTCTTTTTACAAAAGCACCCAAGAATAATAGGACTTGGGATGCTAAGCTAATCCATCCAGACCCAAAAATGTGATTGAGGACCATTTCATCTTTCTTCCTATAGGTAACTTGCAATTGGATTGATACGTGCTATTGATTTGTAAATTGGTTTCTCAATCCACATAAAAGAAGAAAGGTGAGATGTGAATGGGGTGGAAACAAGTGGAAAACAAACAGTAAGAATAGATGTATTGTATTCTTTTTCATATCTAATCATATCTTATTCTTGGCAAGTTAGAATGCACTTTACATATGGTGTTTTTAGTCAAATTTCCTATATTGTGATTCTCACCAATTTTTTTCTCAAAAATTTCCCTAGATGCTTTCATAATGCATTACTAACTTGCTTACACATGTTTGGATATATTTTATATTTTTATCATGATTCTATATATGGTTTTATGAAATATATGTACTTTTTGATAGCAGGTGTTGTCATCTGACTTTGTCTTAAAATAAACTTGACTAAAAATCACCATTGGGTGTGCCAATAACTATCATCGGTCATGAAGTTGAGCCCAGAAACTCGACCGACAACATTGTGCACAGAATGTATAGATGGCTTTTTTATGAGAATTTCCCTCTCAACTAATAGCCTTATTCTTTGGCACTCCCTTGGTACCTTTTTATGAGATGCATACTACCATGATTTGAATTTCCTATCTTGCATACCACTCTATCTCTCTAATTTCTATAAATTGGTATTTCTATATCTTGAAATTACTTATCTTGAGTTGTTATGCATGTTTTGATGATGATCTGTTTGACTCTCTTGGTTGTGATCTAAATTTCTTTTGTTGGGCTCTAATTTGCTACATCTATCTGGTTGTATATATTTTGATGAAACCTTGAGTTTCTTAGTGGTAATAATGTTTTAGTAATGATGCATATTTTCTACTAAGTTATATCCTTTCATGCTTCTGAAATTGCATATCTCTTTGTTTGGATATTTCTTTACATCCACTCATAGCTTGATCTTTTACTTGTGATATCATCTTCTAGTAGTCCATCTACATGTATTCTAGTCTTGTTCATCAATTGGTTTCTAACACATCAATTGGTATCCAATCATATGCTATGCTTCTATCCTATTTCATACATACTCAAGCTTGTTCCTTGACTTGCATATCTCTATCTTGAGTTACTTGCTTGCATAGCCTTACATTGATTGCTTGCTAGAACTTCATCTAGGGTTATTCTAATGCATTTATTAAATTTTCTTTATATACTTTTCTTGGAAAAGCCCTTAGTTTTTTCTCTTCTACTCTCCCTTATCTAACAAGTGATGTTTTTAACTCTTCAACCCCTTACTTTTTGATTGACAAAGGAGGAGAAGACGTCTTATGTAAAGGGGAGAATACATATATGTAGAGGACATATATGAGTAGAAGATAACGTTTCTATAAATGTTGTGAAAGCTAACTATGTAGGAGAAATGACATCAATTGATGAGGAGTATGTGAACTCCATTAGCATCAATTGAGGGGGAGCATATGAACTCAATTTTATTGAAAACCATAGGTTTCTCCAAAGGTATGATTTTACTTAAATGCTTTAAATACATTTATGTAATGGTTTGTAATCTTCAATAGGGGGAGAATGTTGACTCAAAGTCTAATTGATTAAACCATTGTTTTGATGATGACTAACCATTCCACTCATTTGTGTCAAATGCTTCTACTTGAGTGATTTCACATTAGGTATAGACACACTCCAAATGCCTAAACTTGCACATCCTAACTTGGAGAAATCAATTCATACATGCATAAAGATCAAGATTGAATAATAGATAGTTTCCTCCATAGATCTTTAATGTAAATCACTTGTAGTGATTTTATGACTTGTAACTAAGCTTAGAATAAATCAAGAGCACTTCAATCGAATATTTAGTCTCTTTTATGGCACTTACCAAAATTCATCACAAACACCTTTATCGGTCAAGTTTTCTCCTCAAGAAACTCCATCGAAAAAGTATGTGGGTTTTGATAACTACCAGTGTTGGACGACTTTGTCCCAGTGACAAATCGACCGATACCCTAAACATACAAAAGAATCTTAACTCATCGTCTGAGTTTCATCAAGGATAAACTTGACTGGCAACTCAAAATTGTTTTTTGCATTGTGGTATCGTCCAAATTACCTTTATGGAAACTCAATCGGCAACACTGTACAGGAAAGTGGAAGAAAGTATTTGTAACCATCAGAGTGTTGCAAAACTAGAAAATATATTTGTTGTAACACCCCAAAAGGATAGAACTCATTCCTAAGTGTTTCTATTGACTAGTAGGAAACATCAACTATAAATAGGACCCTTGAGCTTCATCCCATGGTTAGTTAAGCAAAATGAAGTTCCCTATATTATAGTTGAGTGCCTACAAGAGCCTCCATCCACTCTCAAGCTTAATCACTTGATATATCCATTAGAGTGAGTAGGAGATTCATAAGAGAGGTAGAACTACATGTATATCTTGTGAGGCTCTCACTTCCTCCATCTCCCAATCTCTCTTGGCAAAGAGAGGTGAAGAAGAAGAAGGGAAGGAGTATGTTGGTGAAATCTTGTTCTTGGCAAATGTGAAGTCAAAGGTGAAAGAACCAAGTCAAGAGTGGGTAAATCCTTGAAGGCAGGAGACTTGTTTCAAGAGTGGATAAGTCCTTGGAGAAGGATGAAGACTCATTGCAAAAGTGGTAAGGTTCTTGGTAAGGTAGAAGACTCTTGGTCATGGATATGTAAATACTTTGCAAGGTTATTGCCTCCCTTTTCCTCAATGGGAAAGCTAGGTATCATTGTACTAGAAAAGGAAGGTATTATGTTGTAACTCTTACAATGGAATATAAGGAGTGAGACATGCTTGCAATTCCTAGAGGTTGACCTCTTTGGGTAGTGGATGTACATCTCCTAGATTGGAGTTTTGAACCACTATAAATGGCTTGTGTTACTTGTGCTTGTTCAATCTCTCTCTCCCTTTCTTTGTATCTTTAGTTGCACTCAAATTTCGTACAAGAAAACTTATCTTGTGATATACTTTGAACTTCTAATGAATTTGGTTTAAGTGTTGTTAGCTCTATTCACCCTCTCTAGAGCCCATCATAGATCCAACATTCTCACCAACATTTAATACTCTCACCCATTGTATACCATTATCAAGTTTACAGGAAATCATCATAAATGTCTATTCCCTCCTCTCTCGAGCTTAGGATAGATCTATAAGTTATCTCTCTATCTAGAGATGGCAAACAAACAATCGAAGTAAACTGTGTGATCATTATATTAAGCATTCCAACATTCATATGCATTCATGTAATTCCATCACACTTAGATATAGGTTAATACTACTCTTTTGAGGTACTAACAATAAAAAATTACATGATGGTAGCTAATCATTCAAGTGAAGCATTAAGAAAAGTAGTTTAGATATTAAAGTTTCTAATAGCATATATTCAATGGATATGAGTATCTACATTGTTGGACTTGTTGCATCTTTGCTGGCGGTGTTTGAGTTCTGACCATGGAGGAACTAACAGTCTCTAGATTCTGCTATAATAGAATATCCATGGTGGTCGAGATCTCCCTATTCATCTATGTTCCTTGGAGAAAAACCAAAGATGATCTTTGTAGCACAATGGGTGGCACGAGGCAACAAATAACTTTAAGTTTCCTTGAACAATTGGTTGTTGTGTTAGGGTACTTGTCTAGATGAATTCAGAGTGTGGATGAGGATCTCCCTTCTATTCGTTTCCTGTGTTCTTAAAGGAGAGAGAACACGGTCTAGCTGATAAGGAAAATCATATGTAAGGCAGTGGACGTAGAGTCCATGTGAGATCAACCTTGACTTCAATCTGAATGCCAGATATGTTGTTTGAGTGCTTCGATTGACATCAAGTGAGGGGTTATATCTCCGTCCTCAAGACTCAGTAACCTAGTTGGAGGTAGATAGCTTGGGGGTTCTTAGGTAATTAATGGCTATGAGTAAGACATATATCCAAGACTTGCTGGCACTATAAGTGTAGAAGGGGGGAGATCTCTGTACTGACGAGCGGTTTGAAGTCCATTTATGAGTTGGATTCGTGGACCCAGTGGCTGGTGCTTGACATCACCGTCACTAGTAGTGGAAGAGACTGTATCATGTTGGAAGAAGGTGGCAGGTAAGATAGTTGATACCGGAGCACTGACAGAACCCTGATGTGGCCATGAAAGCCACCGTAAGGGAACAACTAGATAGATTTTGCTAGGATGTACAACAAGAAGAAGGAATGAAGGAAATAAATAGGGAAGGGAGAGTAGGAGAGAAATAGAAGAGAGGAAGGAGAAGAATGATCATGAAGGATAGGGTGGAGACTCCAGTTGTGCGACTATAGTTGTTGTGCCCATATCTATTGTTGCAACATGTTATTGAATTTGCTATTACATTTCATCCTAGTCTTACATCTACTTTAAAGACCCACCCCTAAAAAAATTAATTAGGAGTTCACACGGTCAAGATTGAATGCAACAACCCAAAACAACAATCTCAGAACAACGAATTTTCTTTCATAGTTGTCACCCATGGAAAGGAGAAGACGTCGGGAGTCCGTGTGAGTCAGGTTGAGGGAGACATGCACGAGGAAAGAGGCATTATGAATGAATAGGTAAAATCAATGCCCATATATGTAAATTTTTTGATTAATTGGGTACATTAAAATTTAGGTTTTCCATTGATGAAATGAATGGTCAAAGGGAGTGATGTGTTAGATATTTAAAATGTGTTGAATCCATTTATAGCATCAATTTTTCCTTATGAAAACATTTTGTATTTTATAAAACTATTTTAAGTTAAGTACACAATGAATCAATTATAAGTTAAGCATGAGAGATCGCCTAGGGTTAGGCGGTGGCGGCCGTGGCCGAGGAGGAAGAAGCACTGGAAGAGGAAGCAGAGGCCGGGGTTCCATTGTCACTCAATCGGGTGAGAAGACCTCGCGTCCAGATAGAGATGCCGATGTACAAATCACCAACGCAGCCGGTAGCAACACATCAGAACCACCAAGAACCCACTCATATAGAGACGTTATGACCGGTCGCAAGGTAGCAGATTTGCTCAAGAGAGTCTCGCCAGACGCCCTTTCTTCTGACAACATTCATGTCGATCATAGTGGAGCCCTTCCTGCCCTCACCATCAACCCTACATCGCTACCTCCTCTGCTAGAGCCGTGGCGTTACGTAGTCATCGTCAAGTTAATCAGTGGAAACATTGACTTCAAACACTCGTCAACCGCCTATCCATTCTTTGGGATCCCACAGACTCCTTCAGAGCGATTGACCTGGAGATGGGGTATTACATTGTTCAGTTGGAAAATGAAAAGGATTTCATCAAGGCAATGACCGGAGGTCCCTTGACTGTATTTGGCAATTATCTGTCAGTGCAATCTTGCTCACCAGACTTCAGACCGTCGGAACCAATTCCCTACAAACTGGTGGTGTGGCTCCACGTGAAGGACCTTCCAGTCTATCACTACCAAAACATGTTGCTCTCTTGTATCGATGATCTGGTTGGAAAAATGATCAAGATAGATGCAACAACAACGGCTGGTGATCCAGGCAAGTTCGCCCGACTTGCTAGTGAAGTAGACACAAAAAAACCCCTGCTACCTGCTATCTTTCTCAATGGAGAGCATTACAGGTTGGAATATGAGAATCTTCCTATAGTCTATATGCGTTGCGGGAGACTAGGACACGACGACAAGGTGTGTACCTTTATGCAACCCTTCATCCCCAACGAAGCCTCCTCATCTTCTGAAGTAGACCTACGCAGACCATGCACGTATACTGAGGCCATCCACAACCCCAAGCCGGTGCGCTGACAACCACCTAAGAAGCCTGTTCCAAGCCAAGGTGTTACACCCCAACAAGAAACGACGCAGAGGACTGATACCCAGCCAGAAGCTACTCCCATAGAGCTGGGTAACAAAGCCCCTGCCGACGATGACTCTGACTGGACAACGGTAGTCAGTAAGAAGAAGAAAAAGAAAAGCACCCCCAAACCGCCATCGCAACAACCACCACAGACTCAAGGCGCAACTAAGCCTACTCCGACCACTCAATCCAACACTGCAGTCATTTTAATCGATGACCAGGTGTCAGAAGGTAGGAATACAGTCCCTAACAATGGTGAAGTCTTCCTCTTTGGCGGATTCAATCCACCCGGTGATGAATCGCAGCCACCGAACAACTTCAATTGGGGCAACACATCCACATCTAACAGTGGTGTTATCCTGAGAAACATAAAGGTTATCTATCAAAATGTGATGGTTAGCCCAGGAAGGGAACGCAAGAAAGGAAAGATTGTTGAACGTGTCGGTAACCTACAGTTCCCTGACGCTAAGAAACACCTTAACTTTAATGAATAGATTCAAGACATGGAGGTCGTGGATCTAGGCCCAGAGGACTCAATTGGAGTTATCGAAGGAGTTGAGGACGGCCTGACAAGAGGCTCCCTCGCTGCTATTCAGTAACCCTTTTCCTTCACCTCATCCCTTAATGGTTAGCATCATCTACTGGAATATCCAAGGAGCTTGTTCGAAGGATAAAATACGTCTACTGAAAGAATACAAACAACATTACAAATTATCCATCTTAGTTTTGTTAGAAACTAGATGTAGTGGCACATCTGCTGATAATGTGGTCGGAAAAATCAGCTTCCCTTCTTCTCATCGAGTGGAGGCACTAGGTTTTTCTGGGGGAATTTGGATCCTATGGGATGATGCTAGGTGCCATGTCGATGTTCTCTACAACCACAGATAGTTTGTACATTGCAGAATAAATCATGATTGGTGCGCTACCTTCGTGTATGGCAGCCCCTCCCTAGCTAAAAGGAAGCATCTCTGGACTCATCTTGTGGATATTTCCAAAACTATCGACAGAGCCTGGGCTATTCTTGGCGATTTTAATACTATACTGGACATTACTGAGAAGCGAGGAGGAAAACACTTTGATCGTCATAACAACCGCTTATTCAACAAAACATTACAAAGCACTGGGCTAGCCGAGGTTAACATGTCCAGTCATTTCTACACCTTTAAGCGTCAATGCCTCTTAGAAAGACTCGAAAGAGTTGTCTCTAATGATCAGTGGACTGCGTCTAAAGAAGGCTTCCATGTTTCTGTCTTGCCTCACCTCCATTCCGACCACAACCCCATCCTGGTATCATCCTCTTAGGCAACAAAAGTAGGTCCAAAAATCTTTCGTACCAAAGAAAGTTGGACAATCAACAATGACTTCTATCGCTCCATGATGCCCCTTTGGGACAATTCTAAATCCTTCACTGAAGCTTTGTTCCGCTTCATGCCATTGGTACTAAACTGGGAGAAGAAAACAACAATAAGAAGCAAAGTCTTAAAAAGGCCATTGTATCTAAACTATCCCGATGCCAGGTAAGGGACAATATTTTTCCGAGTACTAACAATGATCTTCTTTCTATTAGTTTGCAAGAACAACACTCCAGAATTCTTCTCTCCAAGGAACTAGACTGGCAACAAAAAGCTCATATCAATTGGCTTAAATGCGGTGATGGCAATACTAAATACTTCCATTCCTATGTTAAAACCCACCGTCATGCTATAAAAATCAGTAGGCTTCGCGACACTTCTGGCGATTGGGTTGAAGACAAGGGAGCCTTCCAACATCTCATCCTAGATCACTTCTTTCTTCTCATGGCACAACGTGATGTGCAGCCTATTGGTACAGAACAAATATCTTCCTCTATTGGCACCTTCAAAGCTCTATATCCTCAAGCATCAAATTTTATAGCTAGACTTCCCAGGCATGAAGAAGTCTATAGAGTGGCGTTTCTCATGTCGCCATCCAAAGCGACTGGACCGGACGGAGTTCACAACGAGTTCATACAATCTCAATGGCTGCGCATTGCCCCCTCCATTCTGCTTATGGTGCAGCAGGCCTTCAACACTGGCAAAGTTGATGACGAGCTAGCTAATTCACACATGATTCTCATCCTAAAAACTAAGCAACCCCAGCGCTGCTCAGACCTGAGGCCTATTTCCTTAAATAATTCGTGCTTCAAACTCATCTCAAAAATTCTTGTGGAATGCATCAAGCCCCATCTCTCGGACTGGATTTCTAGTAATCAGACCAGCTTCATCCCTGGTCGAAGCATATGTGACAATATTCTACTGGTACAGGAAGTAATACACTCTATGAAGCTCAAGAAAAGTGGTAATAAATGGGTTAGCATCAAATTAGACCTTTCTAAAGCCTTCGACCGTATGGATTGGCACTTTATACATGACACCCTCATGAAGACCAACATCCCTCCCATCACCATCTCTCTTATTATGGACATCATTACTTCGGGGAAGACCTCCATTCTGTGGGAAGGTACTCCTCTACCACCGTTTAAATCTATCAGAGGGGTTAGGCAAGGTGACCCTCTCAGCCCTTACGTCTTTGTTTTATGTATGGAAAGACTATCCCAGGAAATCAATGAAGCCGTCAACAACAACCTTTGGAAGCCTATCAGATTAACTAGACATGGAACCCCCCTGTCGCATATATTCTTTATAGACGATATCCTTTTAATGGCGGAAGATGGATCGCAACAAGCTCATACCATCCTCGACATCCTCCATAAATTCATCTCTGTATCTGGGCAATCCATCTCAAATGATAAATCTCACTGCTTCTTTTCAGCTAATGCAACAAGAGAAGACAAGCGCGCTTTCAGTGAGGTAATTGGCATTCAATGCACAAATGACCTGGGTAGATACCTCGACGTTCCTATCCTTCATCATCGCGTCAACAAAAGCACGCACCAACATATCTCCACAACCATCAGGGAGCGGATGACAAGTTGGGCAACCTGACATATCTCTATAGCAGGTAGAGTGAACCTTGCCAAAGCCACTCTACAAGCTATCCCTTCTTATACTATGCAAACAGTAAAGCTCTCTCCTTCATTGTGTGATGACATCAACAAACACATTAAGGACTTCATATGGTCCGGTGGGAGAGACAAGAAGAAATCTCCCTAGTATCTTGGGGGAAGGTTACCACACCCAAATCTGCAGGAGGCCTAGGCATAAAGAATGCAAGAGACCAAAATAACACCCTCATGTTGAAAAATGTGTGATTTTTTCTAAACAACCACCCGTCCCTTTAGGTGTGCATTATGCAGGAGAAATATATTCGGAGCTCACGTGCAGTAAACAAACCTTGCTCCTCAGCTTGGAGCTTCATTAAGCAGAACATGAAGACCATCACTGATGAATGTCATAAAACAATCAATTCTGGTTCAGAAACTAATGTCTGGGCGGATAACTGGCTCAATGGCACCTCTGTCATGAAGCTTGATCCGAACTGGCCTATTCCATAGGAACTGAATGACCTCAAAGTCAAATCACTGAGACTCGACAATGGAGAATGGGATTCTTCCTTCATCAATGCCTTTCTGCCTGCTGCTGCCAACAACATCATACATTATATCCCGCCTCCTACAGGTAATTCCCAACCAGACTACTGGGTTTGGCCCCGAGACACACTAGGAAATCTCACAGCCAAGGCAACATATAATTGGCTCCGTCACAATAATGCTGACCCTACACAAGGAACCTGGAACCACATCTGGAGTCTGAAAGTCCCAGAACACATTAAGTTCTTTGCTTGGTTACTTCAACATCGGGCCCTCTTGACTAACGTTGAGAAGAAGAGAAGACACCTTGACGTTGACACTCTCTGCCCTATCTGCAACAATCATGAAGATACTCTCCTGCATTGCCTCAGGGACTGCTCCACAAGTGCAGCCATCTGGAGAAAGTTGGGCGCCCCTACGAACACCTTCCTCATCCTCGAAGACGAGTGGGTAGGATGGGTCATCTCACCTTCACATACCTCACAGGATGCTGCAATCATACACCTTACTGCATGCTGGCACATCTGGAACATCAGGAACAAATGAGTCCATGACCATCAGGTTTTTAACAGTCAAACCCAAGCTGCTTTCATTCACAAAAGATCTAAATCCATCATCCACGCCTTGGCTCCCATCTCCAACAGAGCTAAGCCAGTCGTGAAGCATATCGCATAGCCAGGCAGGGTGGACTTTATGCTCTTTGTCGATGTTGCTTTCAGAGATGATACAGGGAACGACGGTGTAGGCATCCACATCATAGATGGCCATGGAAATTTCATATCCGGAGAGGGAGTACAACTGCATGCCACCTCACCCCTCCATGCTGAATTACAAGCAATTACAATCGCCACTTCAATCTGCAAAGAGTGGCAAATGATGAACTCTATGATTCTATCTGACTCCAGCTCATCGGTGGAGCTGGTTAATCAGACGAAATGCACCTCACCGAAACTCCACAACCAATGTCCCTCTATAACACTCAACACCACTGTCGGATGAGGTCCATCAGAATGCCCATCGGTTTTGGGAACTAATGGCTCTCATTTTAGTCAGAACTGATGGCAGGTTGGGTGGCTAGTTAGAGAAACCATCGGTGGTCCTCCAAGACAAGCCAACCATGGTCCACCTTTATCTAGTAAGGAGTGACTACTGATGGTGTTCCAATACTCAACCAAGGACCAACCTATAACCATCGATCCTTAGAATCAATGGATCATCAGAACAACAACCGATGGTTGTTTCGGTGGGTACAAACTTAAGGCCGAACTAACAAGCCACAACTCAATGGTTCTCAAACTGGTGGCACACCTACACTACCTGCAAACCAATGCCAGCACTGCCAGAATGATCATTCAAGAATGTTAGGTGCATGCCCCAAGGCACGTGTTCAAGAACTTACAACGTAAGTAAAGCATCCCGAGTACTACCTCGAGAACTGCACCAAGCACTATAAATAGAAGACCCCATGCAACGAAGGAGGGATCGAGACATGAAGGAGACAACAGAGTGCTATCACACAGCTACCTCACCATCGAACGTTAGGTTGCACCATCTGCCATTGGTCTGTAGTTTCCAAGGACGAGAGTCTAAGGGATAGTGTGCCTCCACCTTCGGTGAGCATCTCTAGACTTCTTCTTCAAGAAAAGGAGGGAGAAGGAGCAGCCATACTCGCCGCCATGCCGAATTCATATCAAAGAAGCTTTCTTTTTTTTTGGTCACCCAAGCGTGTTGCTCCTTTTTATTGAAGATTAGAAAAAGGATGGGCCCAGGAACCACATCCGAGAACAGTCCAAAAGAGGATAGGTCAATGTGACCAAATCCAAGTTCAACCAGAAAGAACTAAACAAAACAACAAACTATCTATACAAAGAGCTATAATCACAGAAAATACGGTTCCAGCAAGCAGTATGGTTAGGAACCAGGTCTTCAAAGGTAATGTTGTTCCTATAACTCCATATATGATAGAGAATGGTAAGGCATGCCCCTTTCAAATGGTAGCTATTCCAATCCAGAACATCCAACAGCAAAATAGGGATTCTAGGAATACCAAGCTTAGTAACAGCAAGACTCCATATCCTTTGAGTGAACTCACATTTAAAGAACGGATGATTAACATCTTCTCCATGATTCTTACATAAGAAACAATAGGAAGTGATGTACACACCCCTATTTCTGAGGAAATCCATAGTAGGCAGACAATCAGAAAGAAGTTTCCAAGCATGCAATTTGAATCTCGTAGGATGTTTTTGCTTCCACACCCAATTCGCCCAATTAACAGATTCTGCCCTGTTTCTGCAGAGGTCCCAGGCCTTATTTAGATTAACCTCCTTTTCATTTGACAGCAAGATAATATCTTCATTAGTATTAGGACAATAGTTAGAGATCAGGAAATTATTTAAGCCAGAACACCTTCTATTGTCCGGAATATTCCATTTGCCATCAAGAATAATAAACTCCAACCGAGCCATATTTGGTTTTCCCAAGCTCAAATAAGAATAGGAATCACAAAAGTCTTCCAGATAAAGATGACCCTTGAGCCAAGGATCATTCCATACAGTGAACTTGTCACCTTTACCTAAGATGAATATAACCTCATGTTTGATCTCATCTTTGATAGTGAGAATTTTGTTCCAAAACCATGAATAATTAGATGAACAACCTGCTTTCCAAATAGTGTTCTTCAACAAATATTTCCCATGAATCCAACGAACCCAAACAGATTCCTTCATAGACACCACACTCTAGAATTTTAAAATAAGGCCAGCTTTACAGATCTCAGATGTTTTCCTTAGGTTGAGCCCTCCTTCTTTTTTAGGTTTACACACTTTATCCCAAGCTTTTAAGTGGATATGGGACTCACCATCCGCATCACCCCAAATGAACTTCTTGCACATCTTATCAATCTCAACATTAATGCTGCAAGGGAGAGGAAAAATACTAGCCCAAAACTGGACAATAGAGGATAAAGTGGATCTCACGAGCTCAACTCTTCTAGACAGGGAAAGGGATTTGGATTTCTAGGAATCCATTCTATTTTTCAGCTTATCAATCAAATGGTAGCAAAGCTTTTTGGTCAACCTGCCCGAAAAAAGAGGCACTCCCAAGTAAGTAGCAGGAAGATCACTCTTAAGGATACCCATGTGTTGAGATAGACCCTCAGCATCAACATTCTTACTAAAATAAGCCATGCTCTTAGCATGATTAATCTTCAGTCCAGAAAGAAGACCAAAGTCATCAATAATATGCTTCAAACATTCAAGGTTCTTATGACTAGCTTCCCCAAAAATAACAAGGTCATCCGCAAAAATGACATGTGAAACTTGCCTGCCCGGAATAGTTCCCATAGGAATAAATTCCTTATTGTCCACATAGTGATTAATGATACTAGAGAACCCCTGCATACATAGAACAAAAGGAGAGGAGCAAGAGGATTGCCTTGTCTTAAACCTCTGGAGGGTTTAAAGGGCTCTGAAGGTTCTCCATTAATAATAATTTGGTAAGTCACTGAGTCAAGAATGGTATAAATCCAATTGCACCAAAAATTAGGAAAACCCATGCCTTCCATGACACACATCAAGAAATCCCATCTTACAGAATCATACACCTTGGTAATATCTGCTTTAATACATAATTTCTTCCCAAAATTACATTTGTTAAAGTTACTAAGCAGCTCATTAGTTAACAGGACCTCATCCTTAAGATTTCTGCCTTTCACAAAAGCACATTGACTTTTATCAATCAGATCAGGCAGGACCCGACTCAGTCTCTTGGCCATGATTTTGGAGATAATTTTCTGAACAAAATTGCATAAAGCAATAGGGCGCCATTCTTTCAAGGTATTAGCATTCTTACATTTAGGAATCAGAGTAATAAAAGTTATGTTTATCTCATTAAGATTTCTGCCTTTTTTGAAGAAATCCATAATCGCTTTGGAGACAAGATCACCCACCAGGTGCCAAGAATCTTTAAAAAAATGAGCATTATAACCATCAGGCCCAGGGGCCTTATCTGGATTAGCCTCTTTAATAACAACATCTACCTCCTCCCTGGTAACTTCCTTCGACAGAATATCAATATGATCATTATTGAGAGAGGGGAGAGTCCACTTCTTATTCCAACTGACCTTTGAATGATTAGATTTAGAAAATAACTCAAATTAAAATTGAGTAACATGATTTTTGATAGTATTGATATCAGAAACTCTCTCTCCATCGATATCAAGATAAGTAATACAATTCCTCTGGCTCCTAGTTCTCAAGGAATTATAGAAATATTTCGTGTTACTATCACCATTTTTCAGCCAAAGAGCTCTAGACTTTTGTCTAATAAAGGCTTCCTCCTCTTCCAAAGCCTTAATAGCTTTAATTCTAGCAGCTTTAGCCAAAGTTCTGAGCTTACAATCTGAGGGGTTAATATCAAAGTTATACTGAGCAGCAAGACCTTCAACTTCAAGACGTATAGCATTATCTAAAATGTTACCCACTTCACGTTTATTCCAGGCAATAAGCTTTTGTTTAACCTCTTTTAATTTCTTGACCACTTTGAACATGGGACAACCTTTGATATCAGTGTTCCAGGCTTCACTAACCACTTCTTTATACTTTTGTTTATCAGTCCACGAATTTATGAATCTAAAAGGAATATGTTTCTTCCTGCCTTTAGGCTCAAAACTTATTCGAAGAATCTTATGATCACTATACAGGGTAGAGTACATTTCCCCAATGTAATTAGGCCATGAGTCCAGGAACACATTATTAAAGATGATTTTATCAATCAAAGAAGTGGTAAAATTACCACTTTCTTGTCTATTATCCCAAGTGAACATATGACCTTTCATCTGAGCTTCGAACATAGCATGGGTGGACATGAAATTATTGAAATCCTGCATGGACTTATATGAAGGATTAGATCTGCCAATGCGTTCAGAAACTTGCCTGACAGCGTTAAAATCTCCCGTAGCAATCCAAGCTTCATTCATATTACACGCAATATTACTAAGCTCATCCCACAGAATACCCCTTTGTCTATCATCACTAGAGCCATATATAGCAGTAGCAAAGAAAGTTATATCACAGAAACAAATTTTCATGTGAATATGTTGATCAGATTCGTTAATATAGGTAACATCAACTCTGGAAGGATCCCAGATAACAACCACTCTCCCCAGCACATGAGAGTTATGGTTAGATAACTAAAGATGATTAGTCCAAATCCTCTTCATAGTCTTATACATCTTATTCCTACGAATTTTTGTTTCAGATAGGAAAATAATAGGAGAATTGATCCTCATTAACTCCTCCTTGACTCTACTTTGATGAAGTCCTCTATTAAGACCCCTAACATTCCAGCAGGTAATAGACATGTCTTCAGTCATTTAGGGCCTTATGAGCTAGAGACCTGCTAGCTTCAGTAGTTCCCTTCTCAATAGAATCACAGAACTCCAATTCTTTAAACTTGTTAGGAGAAAATAGTTTGGGGTCCTTGGATAGCATACTTCTTGTTTTAGTCTTTGTAGCCCCTCTTGGGGGAACTTTAGATCTAGAAACCAGTTGAAAACCATCTTTATCAATCAAGATATGATTGGCATCAGTACCTGGGACAAAGGCAGAACCTTGGAAACTAGTAGGTCTATTAGAGCTATTGAGACTTTCCATAGCTTCTAATTTACACATCAGAGATTTAGGATGGGACTCGTTATCATCAACAATGACAGCATCAGGTGTCTTCATGAGGCAGGGGACACAGCCAGCTCTGTTTTCCTATTGAGAACTTAAAGTATCCTCAACCAGAGTTCTTGACATTACAGCTGAACAATCATCAGTAGGAATGGCAACATCATTATCCTTCCGAGCAATTTCCACATTTTCCAGGGTGCTCAGAACACTTACAGGTTCAGGAATCCATTTTCCCTTCTCTTTTGAAGCCTGCTCTAAGACCATTGGTTTACCTTGGCAGATGGCACCGACTTTAGGACAAGATCTGCTGTCATGACCGAAAGACAGACATCCATGACACTTACTAGGAATCCACTCATAGACGACATCAATCATATGCTCCTTACCTGTGTCGCTTCTCATATTAATCATCCTTGGAAACTTTGAATCCTTCCTAATCAGAACAAGGATACGAGCATACTCAAGCCTAGAGCATTTTTTGGTGGCTAGGTCAGTGTCGATCGGAAATCCTAAGAAGCTTCCAATTCTGGAAAACATAGAGTTATCCCAAAATTCCAAAGGAAGGTTAGGTATCCGTATCCACACAGGAACGGAATCCATGGATTCCTTCTCGAGTTTGTCTCTGATTTGCCAAGGCTTGAGAATAAGAGGCTTACCCTTCACCGTCTAGGGCCCATCTTCGAGAGCATGAGTTAGGTCAGACTTCTCAGAAAACCTGATGACGAAGAAACCATGACTCCTAGCGTTAATCTCGATGCTTCATTTAATCTTCCACAGCCACGCTAGCTGCCTTGCAAGCGTCGGGAGATGCACTTTCAAATCAACAATGTATCCAGACAAGGTATTTTCCCATTTCTCTGCAATCTTCTCCGCCTCCGCCTGCGGATAGACAAGCCTACCGTCGGAGATTTCTACATCAATCTTCTGCAATTTCTCCTCCGAGTTGGATTTAGGCCTGAGATTCGCCCAGATCCCCTTCGTAAGCCCTATCTCCTCCTCCGATTGGCAAGGAATAAAAGACGTCCCACCTAGGATAGGCCATTCTCCTATCGTCGCCTCTCCCGCTCCCGCGCGGTTCAAAACCGGCGGAGCCATCTCTTTATCAAAGAAGCTTTCCATTGACCTTGACCAATTTGTGGTCACTGTTGGTGTATCTTCCTTCTTCACTTCTGAATCTATCCACCTTCTTTCATTCCTTTCATTTTATTTAGTCCTCCACCTCCATGTCTAATTATTCTTGTGATTCCATAATGCTACTCACCACCATGAGTGGCTAAACATATAACTTGGGTTGGGAGTAGCCACTAAGGCTCTCCCAACATGTAAATACTCATATCCATTGAATATATGCTCTTAATAATATTTATCTCCAAACTTTTGTTCTTAATGCTCCACTTGCATGATTAAGTATCATCCTCAATTGTTTGATTGTTAGTACCATGAAAGAGTAGTATTAACCTATTTCTAAGTGTTATGGAGTTCCATGAATACATGAGAATGTTGGAATCCTTAAGCTAATGATCATATAGTTTAACTTTGATTTTTCTGTTATCTTGAGAGAGATAACATTGTAATCTAGATCTATCCTATGCTCAAGAGAGGAGAGAATAGACATTTATGATGATTGCTTATAAATCCTAAACCCTAAACCCTAGACCCAATCCAAGTTTACCCATCCATACTTGATACCTTATCTTTTGAGCTTCTTATTCTTTTATTTTACTTCCTTTTATTTGTAGGTTGACCATTCCATAAGAAACACAAAATTTTATCTCACCTTTTGTTTGGTGTAAATAAGTTAAGGCCCTCAATTCTTAACACATGCCACCTTATCCCTACAGATCGACCTCGATTTACTACATAGGAACACATATTACCATTGTGGGGGCATGACTGTCTTGATATAAATTTAGAAGTCTGATTACTCTAGATCCGCTTCTTTTGGGCGTGTGATTTAGGCCGACCGAAAACCCTAAAAATGGGATGATCATAAATATTGCGATTTAAACCATTTTTCAGGTTTTATCATTGTAGTACCTTTAGGTCCTACTTCAGATTGTTATTATGTAATTAGATTATAGACAAATGAAGAAGCCAAGCTAAGCTATATACATGGTTTTAAAATTAAAACCAAGACTATATGGGTTTGATCATACCAATTTTGATATCAATTTTGAGCATATTTTTTCGGTATCAACTTTCATACATGCACATATATCTTCATAACATTAACACCAATGTTTCACCCCTAATACAAGATTTACAAAATAAGATGGAATGCCTAGATTGTTATCATCCTAGGTTTTTCTTATTTTTAAGATGGAAATGAGGAACCCAATACATTATTAGATAACTCAAAAACCAACCATTGTAGCGTAGAAGTATCAACCATGGAAAAGTGTCACGATTTATCTTTCTCCAATTGATGACTATTGATAACATGGATCAACATCTTTAGGATTACAGACAATAGAATATTGTTGGTTTTTTCCGATGCCTTTTGAAGAACTCGAATTAGGAACTCTTTCCTAATGGAAGCACAACTATCTTTGCTTCCCATGTTTTCTTTTTTGTCTATGAAAAAAAGATGTCATGTTTCCAAAAAGACAGCAATTTTGTATTATTGATAATGTGTTTTGGAGTCCCATTAGGGAGGACGGACATTAATATTACTACATTATGATCAAATTTGTGCATTGTCTATGTGAACCAAAATTTCAGAGCCAGATATAGAGAGTTCATGGAGGGTCCTCACTCTAGTCGTGGATTACTTCCACACAATGACAATGTGTTCATATGTCTTCTGACAAAACATGCAAGCTTAAGAACAATGTAAATTAGTGTCACATTATTCACATTATTGTGGCCTCCTACGGCCATACCTTTCTCCTAGACGCAACTGAGTGTGTTTATGTTTCCTAGAAACTTAACTAACAACAGAAATATCCCGGCCCATCATAACAATTCCCATAGTTTAGTGCATCGTGTTGTGTGTGTGTGTGTGTTTGGGGGGGGGGGGGGAATCCAAATATGATAACGTTTTGGAAAATAGAAACCAATGATAAAATCCACACGGAAGGGATAGCAAAACCGAATCAGTATTCAGTTATAGGTCAGGCTTAGACCAAAATTTAAAAGAGGAACTGACCGTTTCCACCTCTGTCCTAAAGAGAGTTTTCCTTGTTTACCAAAGTATCCGATCCAAGTTAACTATTCTGCTTGCTAATAAGTAGTTTTGATTAACATGAAAGAAAGAAAGAAATCATTCTTTACAAGAGTCACGACCAACTTGGAAGATAATATCGTAAACGTATTACTTTCTTTGCAATACGTTGGTCATCATTTGCAATATAGGTATAATGAAATGGATTTAATGTCCTCACTGATTTTTATATACATCCTCTCGTGTAATCATTCTGAAACTAGGGTTGCAGCAGACATGTGGGTCATAACCTTTCTATTCTTTTCATATCAACCACTTTAGCATGGCACCACTGCTACATACTGTACCACAAGAAGCTTCAAGGGCAAGACTCTCTGCCAAACAAAGAGATATGCGATAGGGAGACAGACGAGGAAAAAGCTAAAAGAAATAGGGAATTTAAAATACATCATCCATCCCACTTCCCCATCTTTTTCTTTCTCCTCTCGTCTTTCTTCCCTTTCTCTTTCTTCCTCGTCTTCTCTCTACATGTTATAGCTAGTGGATGTGATTCTCCACCATCTACATAACTCCATCGACCTTTACCAAAAGCAAAGAGAGCAAGCACCGAGCAGACATGGTCTACGCAGCTCTCCCCGCTGTCTATCTTGATCCACCAAACTGGAACCAGGTGATTGAGCTTAATTCCAACGTAAAATCATCCTCCCCACTTCTTTTTTGATATCTCACTTTAAACGCCTTTTCCTTTACGTTTAATCCTTTGTCCTCTCCGCATGAGGTTCCTCAAGGATAAAAGCTTGATGTTTACAAATCATCGATCGGAATTATGAAGAGAGACATATTCCCAGCTTATCTTTTACCAATCTAACCCCTCTTTAGTGAATTTTCCCCCTGGTTTATATGTTTCTGGTTCTCTACTTAGAATCTATAAGTTCTCCGATGAGAATTGTGTTGATCTTTTCCGTTTGATTCCACAACAGCAATCGCAGCAACAGCTGCAACAAGAAGACTTTCAAGCTGGAGGGTTCGACGGCGAAACCGATGAAACTGGAAGAACGGAACAATTACTTCAGCTCCCAACCCAGGTGCCCGTACAACAAGGAGGAGGTACCGACGGTGGTACAAGCTCGGCCAAGCCTCTGTCGACTGCTGATCGCGCACGCCTTGCAAAGTTACCGCAGCAGGAGTCAGCACCCGTGAGGTGTCCGCGCTGCGATTCCACAAACACCAAATTCTGCTACTTCAACAACTACTCTCTGACCCAGCCCCGCCACTTCTGCAAGGGCTGCCGGCGGTACTGGACCCGTGGCGGTTCCCTTCGCAACGTCCCCGTCGGAGGCGGCTGTCGGCGGAACAAGCGGACCAAGGGCGGCGGTAGCTCAAAGGGCTCAGCATCAGCTGGTTCGGCTAAGAACGGTGTGTTAGTTACGAATAGTCTTGATGGGGGCGGAGGTACTACTGGTGCAATCAACTCTAGCATCGGTATACAATCACAATTGCCGTTCTTGGCATCTTTCCAACATTTTCCTGATTTCGGTCGAGCTGCTAATTATGGCGGCAGCATCACGGCAATTGATCAAGCGGGATACTACACTAGCAGCAGCACAGGCGTCCGGCCCGATCAATGGATCCACAGCGCGCAGATGCAGCAGTTCCCTTTTCTTACCGGCATGGAACCTTCGCCGCCACCGTTGATCGCACCAACATCTATGGGCCTAGCCTACCAGCAGATGACAACGGATAATGCGACCGGATTAGCCGCACAACTTCATGCCAAGCCAACCACGTCCGCCGCAGGCCTCACCACACAGCAGAAGATGCAAGAGAGCTTACGACCACAGACAACCATGAGCATGCTTAGACAGCAGCTCCTCGGAGTTCCTGGGATGGGAAATATCCAGTACTGGGCCAACCCAACCAGCGGCCAAGATGGGAGCACGGAAGGTGGAGAATCCGCTGGTCCATGGGCAGATTTATCGGGGTTCGCTTCTTCAACCGTTAACCTTCATTGATCCAAACACCAATATTCTTTACAGTATGACACAGATATATATATACAGCGGATTATAGCTTTCAGGCTCGTTCTTTAACCACTTGGCTTCGGAAGAAGGATCTGAATGAGATCCAATGCTTGGATTATACATGCAAGCAATTTTGAAGCACCAAGCTTCCATGGGTATAAGCATTAGTCGAAGTAAGAAGTTGCCATTGCATTGCTGCTACGATGGTGAATAGTAAGTAGGTTTATCCGGCTTGTTTCATTTATCTGCTTAGGGCTGTCTTCTATCATGAATCGATCTTCTCTGGCGAAGTCCTCTTTTGATTTTCACTGAACTCCAAAGAGAAGACACTTTCTTTCTCAGCTCTCTCTCTCTCTCTCTCTCACTGTCTGTCCCCTCTCTTTCTTTCTCCTTTATTCCGTTAGTCCATGACTCTGTATTTATATATAACATATGTTTTTCGGGACGGTTGCATGCATGCATGGCTTTGCAGCAGTTTGATACTATATGCTGTCTGACTTATAAGATTTAGCTGTTGGAGTGCATCGAATAAAAGTTCTTTTACTTCTGCTAAAGGGTCACTGAAGTAGGGCTAATTCTATCAGTTACAAGGAGCAGCATTTAGTCTGAGTTTATTGGATGCGCGCCTCTCCGGCCGGATAGTGGCAGTTTATTTAAATTTTCTGCAGATTACTTTCACTTACTCCGAGAACTCTGTTGTGTTTGATTCGCTTGGAATAGTTGTTGTTCTTGGAATCAGTGGCGTACATATGTCCTACACTTCTTGGGATCTTCGTTTTCTGTTCGAGGACTACCGAAATCTTCTACCAGATCTTGGTAGTTCTACTAAAGCATTTAGACCACACACACACCAACTGTCTACAATATTCTAACTATGGAATTGATTGGAAATCCCAATTCTACATCGTCATAACTACAATTAGTTATGCATTCCTGTTTTATATAGAAAATTGCTTTATATCGTATCCTACAAGAAAGGTATGCAGCTCTAAAAAAAAAAGGTATGCATGTAGCCTCCGAACAAAAAACTTTAGAGTTAGTTATACGACTTATAATGAGCCAATGCTTTCGTTGTTTGATATTGAACGATAAAGAAATGATTACCAGGTATTCAGATGCACATCATTGCTTAAATTTATTTTGAAGGACCTTCAGCTGGATCTAGGTTTTGGTCATTATCTCATAAATTCGATTAGTAGGCTTGATCACTCAGATATTGTATGCTGTTCCTTTTTTAGATATCGTCTTACACTTGCCTTTTTATCTATGTACATCTTTACTCTAGCAAAACTGGTCATAGATTTACTTATTTATTGTATAGCTTAGCTTCTAATCTAAAGAAACAATTTCCGGTTAAAGTGGAACCCGAATGGACAACTATTATGTTGGAAAAGACAAGGTTTAATATTGACTTTCACAGCTAAATTCAGTAACAACTCGTGATTGTGTAGAACCTGTCATCATGGCTTTAATTAAGAAAACAGTTCAAGCAATGTCGGAAACAAATATGACGAATGACATTTCTTAGACATTTCTTATTTCAAAACATATTCATACAAATACTCTTTTCTTTTTTAATGACGCATTCCATCTTTTAGGCATTAATCTATCTTTTAACCTTCCATTCCTTTTCTAATGTTAATATCTTTATTCAAATAGATAGAAAGGCATTCTATTGGAGCAACTATGTTCACATCAATTAGATATATTTATTCTATGAATAGCATATCATGAGTGTCTCTGATATATAGAGCTAATATATTGTTAAAAATATTGTTAATATATGTTTTATTTATAACTCTACATTATGTATTGTGAATAAAATTATAGTGTAAGAGAAGTTTATGAGAGTTTAATTTCACCAATAGAACTATGGGCTTGTATGCATACTAGTAAAACCCACTTTCCACATTTTTGCAAAAATGAGGTTTAATCATTTTGTTATCTTAATCACATAAGTTTTCTCACACAACCAATTAATTATGTAAATATTAACTTTAGCACAATTCATATTTTTTTGATGTTAGTGTAAGTGTATATAGGAAACACTAGTATCATCATACATGTTAATCGTTCACACATACAGGAAGGTACATACTTCATCCAACTATGTAGTTGGGTCTATTATGAATTTGTAATGTGGAATTAAATATATCTTGAAAAAAGTTTATAGTATGAATACAAATGCCATTTTTCCTTCTCAAAGTTCTTGTATCAATTCCTTATCATAGAACATGGTGAAATAATAATGATGATGCTAGGATTCCAGCAAAATATAGTCTATTTATTATGATCATTAAATATCATTCAACTTGATAAAGTTATATTTATGTAACATTCTTATTATTTTTTATGTTCCCTCAAGGTTATGTTGAACATGTGATGGACTTTGGTGCTTTATTGTTCATTAAACATATGAGATAGATGTGCATCAGTATTAAGATGAATGTATTTAATATTTCATGGCATCAAATACATCTTTCCATTGCTAATGGACCACATATTGGTGAATCCCTTTCAGGACATATGACACACGAATCCAGATCAATACATATGATACATGAGTGTATTTGCACATATTTTTGCATACACATGCATGCACAAATATAGATATACTTGCAACCCACATGGGTTGGGAAAAACATGATTGGACCCTATTGATATTTAGGAGGTTGTGGGTCTTATGATTCCTTACTCCAGGTCAAAAAGATACATGCATACATTAAGATGGAGTATAGTAAACAATTATATATGTATAAGTAACGTATATTGATATAACTAGATACTTTGAAGGATATGGAAAACTACTTTGTTTGGATGTACATAAATATTGTTATTATTCATCAA
The DNA here is from genome assembly GCA_963693085.1 of Alisma plantago-aquatica. Lineage (NCBI taxonomy): Eukaryota > Viridiplantae > Streptophyta > Magnoliopsida > Alismatales > Alismataceae > Alisma > Alisma plantago-aquatica. The sequence goes on along the minus strand of OY856410.1, from coordinate 43,355,936 downwards.
GAGTCTCTATTTATATAATGCATCATATAGACTTGATTAATTAGTATAGGTTAGTTAAATAAATATAGAAGTTCAATAATTTTAAGTTTAGAGGTTTTGGATCAATTAATTAGGAATAGAAACTATGTCTTCACTTATCATATAAGAATGTGATAAAAAATATAGATATACACATATTCAATGCTTTAATATAGTATGCTTATTGTTGGGGACGATATCCAGTGTACACAATATGAACAATACATCAAGTAAAATCTCTTGGGAGTAATATTAATTGACTGAGGTTTTAGTCTTTTATTGGATTCTAGACATGAATTCATATTTCTAGTGTTTGAGAAAGTATAATACACACACGCACACAGAGATACACACTCACACTTCCTATAGCTGGTTGCCCTTGTTGCTACAACATCAATTTTTTAGTCTCACAAAAATAATATTATAATAAAATGAATTTTAAGCAACGTATTCTTTCCACCATTCGATGTAGGCCAAGATGATAAGGCTATAAAGCTCATTCATTAAAACAAAGAGCGTATATTGTAGGATTAAAAACAGTACCGTGTTGATGTAATAGTCGAAATGTGTGTCATGTTCCTACTTACGTAAGGAATGTATCATCTCTTTGCATCTAATTAGTTAACCAAGACCTGGGTTTGACATGGTTAAATTTATCTAAGATTTAGCAAGATGCTACGTATTATATAAACTTTCGCTGCTTTTCAATCTTATGCACGCGACATAGTCAGTGTTCTCAACATGTGTATTATATTAGTCAGTGCTGACCCGCTAATCGGCTAATCCCTTTCATTATAAGAGAGATGTAGTACTACGTGAGTATCTTTGCTTTGTAGTTCCTCGTGGGTCGTCGTGATCGTCATTTCCTTCAACATATATGCACAATGTTGACAACATCATCAGGGATGCCTTCAACTCTTCAAGAAGAGTTGAGGAGTGAGTCATCGGATTTTTTTTTCCTAGTATATATAATTGATGCTTACTGACTCATAGGCCGGTTTTATTACTAACAGACACCATCCAGCCAGTGGCAACGTAATATAACCATGTTCCCCCACCCTACACGATTGTAAGGTGCTTTTGTATGAAGTTCAGTAATTCACAGAAAACAACCGGGGTTCTATGTCTTCGTGGAACACACTCACTTTCACGAATGGTTTCTATCTCCAACTTTTGTTTTTACAAACCTGAACTGTAAGGTTCCTAGTACGTCCTGTGGTCCAGGTTATAAGCATCTGACCTACAGGTAAGCAGACAAAACCCGAATGACTGATGTGCATGCCTGAATGCCATCGAAGATTATTGCGATATGTCGTTTCATGTGTTGCATACAATGGTAACATACACAGACTGAGCTGCAGGTAGTTGGAGAATGAGGCATCAATGCATCTGCAGGGAGTCAGCCAGACAGGTAGCTACATTACTTTACGGTGAACAGCAGTAAAGTTGCATATTTGATGCTATTTCTTTGATACACTTCTAAATATATAGCAAAAGATAGACAGTAAGGCATGAAAACCTTGGCATGTAAGAAGAATCACAGCAACGTGGATGAAAGGCAGGATCTTACATGAATCCTTGCTAGTGCTTATCAAATACAGGGATTGGATCGACAGTACGGAGAAATGATCGATAGAGTGAGAGAGCGAAGTGATAAAAGTGATAGTACGTGGGCCACGGATTGAAATATCCAGGGACCCAGCAGTTGTTCCAAAAATTTCACACCTGCTGTGAGGTTTTTTATTGGGGAAAGTTAGGGTTAAGGAAGGAGTAAAATGCCCACAACCTTAAGATTTGCTTTCACGAGTATCTATGCAATCTTAGTAGCTGTTACTGAGAATGCAAAAGCAGCCAATGGCCATGAAAAGCTGCTTGGGGTGAGGTGGATGACTCGTCTTTATAACTAATTGAGGGGAATGAACAGCTATGCAGTTGCAAATTGCATGTGTGGTGGCGATAGAGAACTCATATGAGAACCATACTCAGCGCCAGTAGTTCACCTGCAGTAACACAGTGGCACTGACGCGGGTCGAAAAGCAGAGACAGCCGACGCATGTGTTTGGCGAAGGATTTGTCTCCGGTCCTCACGCTCACTGCAAAGTCCCGGGAGAAGGAAGCCGCTTTAGGTATCGCTTTTCTTTCTGGAAGGGGATGGTAAGGATGGTGGCCCTGTGTTGTTTGTCCCCTCACTTACCATTCCTCTTTATCCGTCTTTCCATATACATGAAAACAGCAGCAGGCAGACCCACACCATAGATTCCACTCTCAAGACCCCTCCTGACGTTGCAGCCTGCATGTGCTCAATCATAACTGTTAGCCTGCCGTTTATCGCCAGTCTTATGACCGTCCAATTAGGAGTCTTCTTTCCTGTTATATGCGGATCTCAATTAGATTTTGCCTGATCAAATAGGATGGGAGGAGATTATTCAAGTTAAGACATGATCAGTACAACAGGAAAAAAACAAGTTTGTTGGAGCAATAAACTACTAGAGAATAGAGTGGAGATGGGGAGATAAGCCCTATTGGTATCTATTCGGAGGCAATCTAGTGGGTTTCTGTGCCTCCGGTATGCAAGCAGGATCTGAATTAAGATGTTGTTTAAAGATGTCGAACATAATTAATCCAGCCAGCTTTGTCAAGATTTTGGCTTGCATACATAATAGGATGTAGTACGACTTCATTGGGTTTGGTGCCGGATTAAGAACGAAGAATAAACTCTCTTTTCAGATTTTCTCTTGGAGATTCTAGTTTTAATAGAATACGATTCGCATACGGTACTGATGATATTTGAGGAAGTGAAAAAAGATATATACGGGTAAAAATAGAGTGCGATTAGTACATGTGACGAGTGTCCAATCTGGTGGTTTTTATAATATTAATGCCGCTGATTTGCATCTCTTTGTACTGTAAATATGCCGTTAGTCTTTCACTTTCAAAGCGATGGTCGGCCAACCCAACATGAATCTGTAGCCTCACATTATAGTGGGTAAGTGTCATAATCGTACTACTAATTTCTCTCTCGCTCTTAAACTATGGGCGATGGCGGTGATCAAGATATAAACTTCTCGCTTTTGGTGGACCCCTGTGTCTGTCAAGAAAGACATGTATTTTCAAAAGGGTTTCAAATGATGGCCATTGTCATGATTCTTCAATATGGAATGCATTTGGAAATTTAAGACATAGATCTTTATCTTGATTAGCAGATTGTCACCAACTTATGTAAAATATTCCATACCGTAGTAGAAAGATTGTATAAATTGGTTGTCCGTTATAGCCTTACAGCTATGATATGTTTTTCGAAGGAATTTTTTCCTTTAGTAACTGATCACTCATGAAAGACGATTTTGTATGGTAAATTTCAAGTGTGCAACGATTTTATTTACTAAAAAACATTGGAAAAATATTTTAATAATTGGCTCCCACATAACGTTGACCTTTTAAAATTTAATGTACAAAACAACAAAACATCGGATTTAATTAGGAGCATCCACGACCAATTCATAAGAAATCTAACTAATATGGAGTAGTTTGCTTATATTACAATATTAGGCTCATTTTATATAATCTAGGTTATAAAATTTATGAAAATAACTAAGAGAACACATGTTATGAAAGCCTATTGAGCATATACATGTGCAAATAATATTTTTTGGTATAAACTATCTACTAAACTAAGAATGTGTTTGTCAAATATGTTAATTGAGAACTAATATTAATTTGAAATAAGATATTATTATGTTCAAACATCGGATAGATATTATATAAAAGTAGTAAATTAAATATATATTCAATAATTTTTATTCATTGACAAAAATGTGTTTGTACTTTACTAAAAATGTAGCTTATACAATTTGAACAAAAAACATACCAACAACAAAATTGAAAAGACGGTTTGAATACTCTTTCAATGTAGAACTAGACTCACGCTGAAAGTTCTGATTGACTCGCATATACGCGGTATTTTTGTAGTATACAAGACTCTAGAATATTTTAAATAAGATTTAGTAAAGAAGAATATGTAGTGTAAGTCATAATTTTGATTTACTTATGTTTTTGGAATTTATTTGGGAATATTGAAGGATTTTTCTAATACTTTCCAGTTCCCAAAGAAGTGAGACATTGTTTTATACATTCTTGTTTCATGATTCTGTCATCGATTTAATTTTAGAATACGAACATTTATAAATCATTTTATGTAATGTGTATAATATTACTTGAATGTACATTCTGAAACCAAAATTTTGTATAACGATTTATTAGTATATCCAATTACATGTGTCATAAGTATTCTTTATGTAAAGTATTTTCTTTGGGCCCATCGATTTCAATTGACTAGATTAAAATGTATTCACATCATATTATATTCAATTTTCATTACCTTGTTGTTGATATATCGGAGGAATTTTTTTTATTGTTTTAGAAAAATGAGATAATTGTTTTCATCTATATAGCACGGGATTAGCTCTTCTTTATCATGTATGCATAACTAGTATGCATATAGAATCCCAAATAAGGGGGGAAAATTATAGATCCTTCTTAGTTGTGAAAAAGGTATTCTTCATCGACGTTGCATAATCATTATGTTTTCTATTTCAATTGAAGAGTGATAACAAATTGGAGTCCCTTGACATGAAAATTATGGTGCCTTGGAGAAATTGTGCTCCAAATAACGTTTCAAACATTCAACTTATTAATTAAACAGATGTAAAAATACCTACTTGAGACAACATAATAAATAATTACTATGCAAATAATTTGGTTGTATTTATTTGACCTATAATTAATCACAAACAATGTTTCAAAACTATGATTCACTAGTCATATGTTCTTTGTCTAAACACCCATTTGTTTAGTTCACATATGTTAAAGTATGATGTATGTTTTCGAATTTGCATATTTTACTATAGAAAAATATAATATTAGATATATATACATGCATTTCTTGTATTCAAATATATGCATGCCTACACACATATGTCCCTTACTTGTCATATTACAATAACATGTACCTTTTCGTATATATTGAGTACATGTGAGTTTGGGCTGTGTTATTCGTTAACGTTGGGATACATTATGATACATAGTTTATGTGATTTTCGTGATGTGGTCTTATTGTTGATATATTCTTATCAGAAGATATCTAAACAGTAGACCTTTGTTGGCTTTTACTTTATGTTGTATTCACTAAACAAGAATTAATCTATATGGATGCATAGCTTAAAAATGCTTCTTGTTTCCTATCAAATATTCAGTAACAACATATACAATGGAACACAATAGGATATTTCTTATTTTTTCCTTATATGCATTTTCTTCTTTTTCAAATCGTATTTTCATTTAACTCTATAGATCACTATCACTTGGACAATAAGGATCATATATTCTGACATAGACTCCCGTTAAAAATGAATCCTAGATATCCACTTTTTTTTTAGAGAACCAACTCTCATCTTTGTAGCAAAACGGATAAACTATGAGTTCAATGTAGGATGAAACCTCATGACAAGTTTATGGAAAGACTACATTTTTTTATTTAACTATAACAAACGGAATATCCTTGAAAAAAATTCCTCACGCAGCAACTCTTCTTGGCATGTTCTTATAGGAATAAAATCCTCACTTTTATTTGGACAATACTATATGTTCATGTGTTTGGAATGATATCATTAATGATCTAAGAATATAACTTGTAGAAACGTGATGTAACTCTTATGAGTAGTCACTTACAACTAGATTTCTCAATTTAAAGTGATGCCTTTATAAGTAAGAAAATCATTATATTTTGATTTTTTTAATGAATTCAGTGACATGTTTGCTGCTAGTACGACTGAATAAGATAAGGTGGGATGAGTAAAGACAAAGACGTATTCATATATGATCGAACCTGATTTAATTTCTTCCCTTGAATGTCCATCAATACTATGATAAATGTATTATATCTTGACATTAGGATTACAAACAAGGCTAACAAGCTCTATAGGAGGTTTGATAATACACTAATTGCATATCATATAAGTTCACAACAAAATTGAATAATGTTTAAAATAGTTGTAGTAATAATTGCAATTCCATAGTTAAAGTGCATGGAGACTAGACACTAACCGAGCTCATGTTTGAAAGTAGGTGCTTCATTATAAATTAATTAAAATTTACCATAAATTTGATACATCATATTTTACTTTTCATAGTTAAGTTAAATACCCATACTTACATATATCAGGAAGTAACTACCTGGATAAATGCTTAAAATTTTGTTAAGATGAACACATGTTATGAGAAGTTAAAATTTATATTACTTTCATTCCATTAGATGTATTATTTACATTATTCTTAATAATTTTACTTTATTGGACATGGTCATCTCAAAAAATTTGGAGTCCATGTGTTGAACTTCAAAATGAGGCCCCCAACTAACTGGAAAAAAAACATAAGCTACAAAATTTAAAAAAAATCCATCCAAATATTATTTTTGTTATTGTTTACAATAAAATAAAAAATATATTAATTTTTTACTTAAAAAGTGCATTCTTTTTGGTGTTATTCGAAACAAAATCATTGAACAACTATTCAATAACTTAATTTTCTCCAAAACATCATTTTTAATTTTTAATAAAAGCTCATCCACAGCCTTTCTTGTGTCATTATAGAACGTAAGTAGGACTTCAACAACTTTAACTTACAAAAGCTCATTTTTTTTATGCAACAATGACAATAATAGTCAAAAAATTGATATGTAGTCATTAAATTAGGAAAACAACCCACTCCTTTTAAATAATTCAAAACATCTAGATGTTTTCATTAGACAATAATTTTCTAAGTAACTTTAGCTCTAAAAATAATTCATCACCATGAATATTAGATTGCTCAAAATGATTAAGTGTAATTTCTAATGACAACAGTAAGACTTTAGACTCATGCATTCCATGGAATTCAACTTATCATATGTAAAGACAAAAATACTTTCATATACATGGTATTGTTCTAAACTCTTATTAAGAAAAGCAATCCTTGAACAATGATGTTGAAAAAATAAGAAACTCTACATGATTCCTCTTCAGATAATGAAGATAGTTCATTTGGTTTCTCATTAAATTGATTTTTTCTTTAAATTAAACGTCTATTAGGAAAAACAATATCAACATTAGTTCAATTGCAATATTTTTCTCCAGTCCTATAGCATCATAAAAACTAGTCTCTTTGTATTTCTAAAAAAAATCCTTAACTTTTGAAATAGAGACATCAATAAGTATGTCTCTTGATTGTAAATGCTTACTAACCAAACCAACAACATATAATATTTCAAACCAAATGATCAATGACAACAAAAACTCAAAATCATGAATCTCTTTTGTATCTAAAGATCTAGCTTAACTTCTTATTTTAGAGTCATTATCAGATTCTAAAACTTGAAGTGAATCTTCTGAAATATTAGCAGTTTGTCTCTTATTGCCTTTACACTATACACATGACTTTCCCAATAGCTAACTGGAAATGATTTTAGAGTCAAACTTCCTTCTATATTTTCCTTTAAGATTTACCATTTCTTGGTAGAATTTCAAAAAAATGTACCATTGTGTTGTATGATTCCATAAAAATTTCTAGCTTTACCACAAGAGTTGATCACATTAAAATGTGTTAAGATAAGACTATGGTAAGCATAAATAGTATAGAAAGTTCTTGGATTTATGTCCAAAAGTCTTCTTTTACTGGTGAACTTTTTTCCTTTCATATTTCTCCATTATCATAGCCTTGTCCTCTTATATTATAAATATTGAGATAAAGAGACTCTAAATCACTTTATAAGACATTAAAAAGTCCTAGGCCACTATCCCAAAAAGGATTTCTCGATCTTAACAATATTTGAAGAGACAGCAATACATCTTAAAAGCAAAGGTGATTGCTCTTGGTGACTAGAATTAGGAGTACAATCAAGAATCAAAGAAAAATACTTTGCTTGTTTTATTTTTTTAATTATTTCATATATAAACACAGAAGCAAGCATAAATATGAACTCATTTTGGATGTTATGACCAAGGTAACGATTATGAATATCACTATTTATAATTCAAGAAACATGTCCTTCGTTAATTAAATCAAACTCGGCAAACATCTCAATTAAACTAAAAAAATTGCTATTATTATACAACATGTCTTTAGTACCACGAAAAGACAAATTATATTTTTCAAGAAATTTTACAATATAATAATTATTTTCAAGGTGAATTTTCAATTATATTTCTCTTTTTAAAGTTGTTGTTGATTCACTTTATCTATGCTCTGGTTATTATTGAGTCAAAGACACAAATCATACCAAGTAGACATGTTCTTAAGATGCTAAATGCTCATTTCATTCTTTCTAAGTCTAACACTAACATGCTACCAATCTCCAAAACCCTCATTTGTGGCACCTTATAACCCCCTTTGTAAATACTTTACAATAAAAATAACATACTTTATCAAGATCTTTTGAATACACAAGTCAATTTCTATCATATTTATCCATTTAATAAAACTCTAGCATAATATATTGAAAAAAAATCATCTTGAAACATTATCTTTGGGACCTTTTGTTGGTATGTATCCCTAGATAGCCAATCATATGATGATTGTAATGGCATATCTTGTAAATATTTGAATAATAATTAAGGCAGTCTTCCAATTTATTCTATTTTATTCAGTTATGAGATAAACTCTAGCATAATATATTGAAAAAAAAATAGCTTGAAACATTATCTTTGGGACCTTTTGTTGGTATGTATACCTAGATAGCCAATCATATGATGATTGTAATGGCATATCTTGTAAATTATTTGAATAATAATAAAGGCAATCTTCCAATTTATTCTATTTTATTCAGTTATGAGATAATGTTGTTACATAATAAATGTCTAGATAATGATATTACTCAATGATGTATGTCTTCGGGTTGATGACCTGAACAATAAGATCATACATATGTCAAGAGTATATACATCCTTGTTATGTCCCTAGTCTGATGTTATTGTGGAAAGCCAATAGACAGCAATAACACATAAGATTAGAATGTGTGTTGGTTGATGACAAAGCCTCATTAAGTCATGATATGTGATATCAAACCAAACACATAGATACTTGTTAAAGAATAGTGCATTAGACAAACCTACCATGAAAGTGATGCATGGAAACCATTACATGGTGATCATAATCATCTCTCATAGTGATGGTAGTGATTATGGTTCTTAGACCTGAAGACACTACACTCATCACATGTCATTTGGTGTACTTTGGCATCATCCAATGTGACCTTGAATAAGGGTTGTCATAAAGGTGATGATCGGGTGCATTGTGACACATGGGGATGATTGTGAGTGATGTAGATGTGATTTGTCTCTCCTATAAGAGTATGATATCATGGCCACTTGATAAGAGAGACTGAGAAATGCATATCAATGCTCATGTAAGTCAACATGTGATATTGTTCTTACATATATCTTAGACAGTCTACTCTAGTTTAAGGAATAAGAATTGAATGTTGAAGAGAATGTCGATTACATACCTCGAGTTCAATCTGGATATTAGTAACAAAGGAACTATACAAACACTGTAACACCAATCACAGATTGTAGGTTGAAGTTTTTCTCCAACTTTCCAATTACTTGGGTAGCAATGATGTGTTGCTATAAACCGCTCATTGCTTGAGATGTCATAAACTAGTTAGGACATTCATCGCTAACGTAACTTGGAACCTATAGGTTCACACACATAGGATACACTTAGAATATGAGTTTATTCATGAATGATGTTTAACTTGATTACCAAAGTGTTTAGGTATTTGATTTACATAACAACTGACTGACTCGACTCTAAACTGACCAGTTCAAGTGTTGAACCAATCAGTTAGAGTGTTAGGTTGATTGAAATTGCATTGGATGAATATTGTATGTGTTGTGGTATGAACCAATCGGCTCAAGGTTGGTCAAATGACTAGTTCATGAGATGAATCGTCTGGTTCATGGATCGATTTGATTGGATCAAGGATTAGTGTTGATGTCATGTTGTGAATTAATCAAATATTTTATCAATACAATTTTGACTGGGAAACATGATGAAAAAACCAGTTTCAGGGTTGAACTGATCGGCTCACACAACCAATTGTTTTGCCTCTAAACTGACCATTTTACTACTCGCTGGGTGCAAAAATTCATAAAATTCCACCCCCTTCGACTCTCGCTTAGACTGGGAACCCTAACCCTCCTATATATATAGGGGTAATAGAGGCTTCTCAAAAACATCAATTATCTCTTATAATTATTGTCTTCTCTAGTTCTGGTAACCAAGAGAACCCGAGCAAGTCCTACCTGATAAAGAGAATGATAGTAAGGGAGAACAATTATGGGAGATCAAGTTGGTGCTAGTACACCAACAAGAAAGGGACAACTCCTTCATGTCCATTCATCTAGAATGACAGGAGTTCTCGATGGTCCATGTAGACTACTATAGAGACAAGGAGGTTATTTACTATCGCTAAGAGGATAAGGTAAAACTATTGTCCATGGTGAACAATCAGGAGCTGGTGTTGATGTTGTTTGAGTGTGACTTGAAGAAAGGCACATGCTACAGTGAGGAGATTGTCACTGGACTTACCCTCAGACTAGGTATATCCTCGAACCATCCTTCCCATTACATAGTTGTTGATGTGATCTACTCGATAAAAGGGAATATGCTAGTTAAATTTTTACTTTTGCTGCCTATTTTGTCGTCATATTTCCCTACAGTGGTATCAGAGCCATGTTAATTTACAATGCTTTGGTATTTAATCAGTATAATCAGATTTTCATTTTGTGATTTAATATTATATAATATGTGAATACGTAAATTGATCAATGTGCATATTTGATTAAATACCACATATGATCCTAACTAATGTATATGATATGATATATATGCAATTACACGTGGCACACTAAAAGTTAGTTTTGACGGTGGATGTGAAGCATAGTTATGGCCAGTAATCTAGATATATGTGTATGGTTGTGTGGTTATTTAATCCTACGTTGATCTTGATTTGCAAATTGAGCCTCAATCTTCTCTTCCAAATGTAAAAATATTATTCTCTTCTTCCCATGTCCCCCTCAAATGTAATACAAGGTTTTCCTATTACTTTGTAATATGTTTTATAGAATTATGATAGTTTTAATATTATTGTTATAACAAATAAGATATTCAGCATCAGGCGAGCCGACCGGCTGGAGGATCGAGGAGAATTGACGATAGGAGGAGCCAAATCGATTGGTTGGTGGCCCAATCGATCGATTCGAGAATCCATAAGGTGGTGGACCAAAGACTAGATGATCGGTGAACCGAACAACCGATCGGTTAGGAGGCGAGCCGATCAGTTCAAGAGTTGAAACGATATACCTAGATTGGTTCAAGCATAGATCTTCATCAAAAACAAGTTTCTGCATGTGATGTAGACCCTTGGTGGTGGTAATTCTTTGTGGCTCCTAGGAATTACAATAGTATGGCCATAACCATTGCTTATGTTTTATTGCATGTTTATGACTGTGAAATATAGCATATATATGATATATATATATACATATACAAATTCATCAATAAAATATTAATTATAACATGCTTTCTATTAGTAACACACATGAAAAGCTTGATCGACTAACAGTGGGCACGTCAAGTATGGTGCACCATCTATCTCATAGAAGTGGGATGGTAGTTATATGGGCCTACCAAGCAGGGTACATTACTACTGTGTTGATTTTTGGATCAGGCTTAACTAGGTTATCTTAATAAGATTAAGCACCTAGAAACATGCAAATGACTATGGCAAAGAGTTTTGCATATCATCTATCCAAGTATTGTATAAGATGCAACTGGCAAAATGTCGCATAGCTTTATGATTGATTATGGATGTTTGTCATCAGTTGGGTAATAACTCAATTATTTTGGATCTTGACTCATTAGAAGGTTGTATGTCACAATCTTCCAAATTGATAATGAGAGATGTAAATTGAACAAAATAGTGGGAGTGATAGTTAAGTAAAATCCTAATTAAATATCAATAACTTCTATTCAAATCAAATCAAATCAAAAGTGTTTTGACAATGCAAATTTTCTCTTGTAGAAACAAATGGCAAAATTTTCGGTGTGATTTTTCCTTAGGAAGGACAAACTTAACGGGATAGTTTTCCATGACTGGTTTTGGACTTTGAGAAGGGTTCTCAACAATGACCATAAGATCTATGTCTTGGACACACCAATGCTAAGAGCACTTGCTCCTGATGCGCCTAGGGATGAAGTGAATGTTTATTGGAAGCATGTCAATGATGCCTTAGACATAAAGCACCTTATGTTAAGATATATGAACTATGAGTTGCATGAGCAATGTGAAGACATGGGGATCCTTGATATGGTAACACATAATAAGAATGTGAACCATAATCATACAAAGCAACAAAGGTACAATGTCTCAAATGAACTCTTTAAGTGTAAGATAATAGATGGAGATCCAATAAAGACCCATGTGCTCAATATGATTGGACATGTGGAGCATCTAGAAGAATTGGGATTCACTTTGAGCCAAAAGTTGGACACAGATAGGATTATACAATCATTTCCTGAATCATATAGCCATTTTATCAAGTGCTACCACTTGAACAACATGGTTAGACCACTATTAGATTTTCTTGGCAAGCTAATAAATGCCAAAGCAAGATTGAATAAGGACAAGTCCATGATAGTGATCAACAAGATGGATTCCAAGGATGAAACTAAGGCCATGGAGAGTTCTGAGGCTAAGCATAAATCAAGATCTTCAGCACATTAGATAAGGAGAAACAAAAGTACAAGAGAAATATGTCCTTTGTACTTGAAGTGATTCAAGAAGATGAAGATGGGGATAGAGATCTCCAAATCAGGTATATATGTTCTTGATATAAATTTATCAACTTCTTCATCTTGGGTACTAGGTACAGGATGTGTATCTCACATATGTTCAAATATGCATGATCTAAAAATAAGTAATCCTTTAAGAAAGGGTGAGGTCTAACTACAAGTCAAATGGGGCAAGAGTTTCTACAACTGCAGTTGGAATCTATAATGTATCTCTACTAACAGGGCTTGTAATAGAGCTAATGAACTGCTATTATGATCTACCATAAATAGAAACATCATATTTTCATCTTGTATGGACAACTATGGGTATAATTTCATATTAACAATGGACGATGTTCTATTATAAAAGATGAGATCTTTTATGGCAGTGCCCCAATGTCTTATGATTTTTATTTGATGGATCTAAAGACAAATATTTATAAATTAAATACCAAAAGATTAAAACTCGATAACTCAAATAAGACATGTCTTTAGGGTTTTCGTCTAGGGAACATAAATGAGAATCACATATCTAAACTCCATAAAGATGGTTATCTAGACTCTTTTGATTTAGCATTAATAGAGACATGTGAGTCTTGTTTATTGAGCAAGATGACTAAGACCCCTTTCACTAGAAATAATGAGAGACATAGTGATCTATTAGGACTCATACATACTAATGTATGAGAACCTTTTACACAAATGCTAGAGGAGGTTATCAATATTGCATTACCTTTATTGGTAACTTCAGTAGGTATGTCTATGTTTACCTGATAAAACATAAGTCAAAATCCCTTGAAAAGTTCAAGGATTTCATGAATGAAGTAAAAAACCTACTTGGAAAAAGTATTAAGGCACTTCATTCTGATTGAGGTGGAGAATACTTAAGCCAAGAGTTTGAGGACCTTCTAAGAGATTGTGGTATTGTATCACAATGGACTCCACCTGAAACACCTCAACATAATGGTGCATTAGAAAGAAGGAATCACACATTTCTAGATACGGCTTGATCAATGATGAGTTTATCTAAACTTCTGAATAACTTCTGGGGTTATTCTCTTGAAATAGCTGCATTTACACTAAATTGTGTATTGTCTAAATTGGTTCAAAAGAAATCATATGAGATATGGTTTGCAAAGCGTCCCATTATGTCTTTTATGAATATTTGGGTTGTGAAGCTTATGTGCAAAAGTAGTTTCCTGAAAAGCTTGGACCCAAATTAGATAAATGTTGTTTTGTTGGATATCCTAAGGAAACCAAAGGATATTACTTTTATTCACTATCTGATAACAAAGTGTTTGTTTCTAGAGATGTTGTATTCCTAGAAAAGGAATTTATTTCCAAAGCAATTAGTGGGAGAAAAGTAGAACTCGAAGAAATTTGAGATCAACAAGAAAATATTGAGCTAGTGGAGGTACTAGAGGAACAAAGAGAATCACAAATTGTGGTGGAATCTGAAATTCTTCAAATAACACAGGAACCTCGTAGATCTAGTAGGATACATCTTGAGCTTGAAAGATTTGGATATCTTGTGTCTACAGAAGGCAGTGAGTTGGTCATTGATGGTGAGCCAATAACCTATCTAGAAGTTATTAAAAGACCAAAGTCTGAGAAATGGCTTGAAGACATGAGATCTGAGCTAGAATCCATGTATGCCAACAAGGTATGGACCTTGGTGGATTCACCTAAAGGGGCAAAACCCATAAGGTGCAAATGGGTCTTCAAGAGGAAGATTGACATGCATGGTAATGTACAAACCTATAAGGGCATATTGATTGTAAAGGGTTTCAGACAAGTTCAAGGTGTTGACTATGATGAAACATTTTCTCCGGTTTCCATGGTTATGTCCATCAGGATCATGCTTGCCATTGCATTTTATCATGACTATGAGATTTGGCAGATGGATGTTAAAATCCCATTCCTTAATGGGAATCTTCTTGAGGATGTGTACAAGAAATATCCTGAGGGTTTATAAATCCAAAGGATGCAAATAAAGTTTGTAAGTTGCAAAGGTCAATTTGTTGATTGAAGTAAGCATCTCAGAGTTGGAATCTTCAATTTGATGAAATAGTCAAAGAGTTAAGCTTTAGTCAAAATGAAGATGAACCTTGTGTGTACAAGAAGGCTAGTGGGAGCATAATTGTATTCCTCACACTGTATGTAGATGACATACTTTTGATGGGGAATGACATCCCCACTTTACATAAGGTAAAGACCTAGCTGGGAAATACATTCTCTATGAAAGACTTAGGAAAAGCATCATATATCTTGGAAATCAAGATCTATAGAGCTAGATCTAGAAGGCTTCTCAGACTAAGTTAGAGAACATACATTAAAAAAGTGTTGAAGAGGTCCAACTGAAGGACTCAAAGAGAGGAAACATTCCCATGACCCATGGAGTTGCCATATCTAGATCTCAACACCCCAATTTTGTGAAGAAAGGGAACACATGAGTAGGATTCCATATGCATCTGCAATTGGATCGATCATGTACACAACATTATGTATTCGTCCTGATGTCTCATATGCCTTGAGCATGACAAGTAGATATTAGTCAGATCTAGGTGATTCTCACTTGACAGCCATGAAGAACATCCTTAAGTACTTGAGAAGAACTAATGATCAATTACTTTTCTATGTTGGAGAGGAAGAGTTGGTGGTAAAAAGTTACATTGATGCAAGGTTCCAAACCTACAAAGATGACTACAGATTGTAGTCAGAATTTGTGTTTTGCCTCAACAATAGAGTTGTAAGCTAGAAGAATTCCAAGCAAGAGACAGTTGCAAATTCTACAAGAGAGGTCAAGTATATTGTTGCATCCAATGTAGCAAAGGAGGTTGTTTGGATCAAGAAGTTCATCTCAGAACTTAGGGTGGTTCCAATCATCCATGATTAAAGTGATCTATATTGTGACAACAACGGGGCTATTGCGCAAGTAAGTAAACCATATCGCATTAGCATTCCAAGAATATACAAAAAGGCAGTTACATCTCATACGAGAGATCATACAGCAAGGAGATGTGAAGATTTGTAGAGTACCAACTGGGAGCAATGTGGTTGACCTCTTAACAAAAGCACTTTTGCAGCAAGAAGTATGATGGTCATGATAGATCACTTGGGATTAAATTAATGGGTGATTGGCTTTAAGTGGGAGTATTTGGTATATATGCCTAGAGAGCCAATCATATGATGATTGTAATGGCATATCTTATAGATGATTTGAATTATAATAAAGGCAATCTTATAATTTATTTTGTTTTATTCACTTATGAGATAGTGATGTAACATAATAAATGTCTAGAGAATGATATTATTTAATGGTGTATGTCTTTGGGTTGATGACCTGAACAATGAGATCATATGGATGTCAATAGTATATACATTCTTTTTATGTCCCTAGTCAGATGTTATTGTGAAAGGCTGATAGACACTAATAACACATAAGACTATAAGGTGTGTTGATTGATGACAAAATCTGATTAAGTCATGTTATGTGATATCAAACCAAACACATAGATACTAGATAGAGAAAAGTGTATCAGAAAGACCACCATGAGAGTGATGTATGGAAACCATTACATAGTAGTTAGATTCATTTCCCATAGTGATGGTGGTGATTTTGGTTCCTATACCTGAAGTTACTACACTCATCACATGTCATTCGGTGTACTTTGACATCATCCAATGTGACTGTGAAGAAGGGTTGTCATAAAGGTTGATCAGGTGCAGTGTGACACATGGGGATGATTGTGAGTGATGTAGATGGGATTTGTACCTCCTACATGAGTATGATATCCTGGCCACTTGATAAGCAAGATTGAGAAATGCATGGGCATGCTCATGTTAGTCAACATGTGATATTGAGATTACATATATCTCAAAAAGTCTTCTCTAGTTCAAGGAATAGGGATTGAATGTTGAAGAGGATGAAGATTCCATCACTCGAGTTCAATATGGATATCAGTGACAGAGGAACTATGCAAACACTATAACACCAATCACAAATTGTAGGTTGAATTTGTTCTCCAACTTTCCAATTACTTGGGTAGAAATGATGTGTTGCTAGATACCTTTCATTACTTGTGATGTCATAAACTAGTTATGGACTTTCAGTGCCAACATAACTTGTAACCTATAGGGTCACACAGATAGGATACACTTAGAATAGGAGTTTATTCATGAATGATGTTTAACTTGATTATTAAAGTGCTTACATGTCTTATTTAAACAACAATTGACTGAATGAAATCTAAACCACCCAATTCAAGTGTGGAACTAATCAGTTGTAGTGTCAGGTTTATAAAAATTGCATTGGCTGAATATTTGATGAGTTGTGGTATGAACCAATTGGTTCACATAGTGAACTGACTGGCTTAAAGTCAGCCATATGACAGGTTCATGAGATGAACCACCCAGTTCATGGATCAATTTGATTGGACCAAGGATTAGTATTGAGTTATGTTGTTCATTAGTAGAATATTAATTGCCAATACATTGGGAAACATGATGAAATGACCACTTTAAGGGTTGAATTGATCGACTCTCATGCCAACCGATTGGTTCACTTGTGAACCAACTATTTTGTCACTTGTAAGATGTGAGAATTCATGAAATTCCATCCTCTTTGACTCCCACTCAGATTGGGAACCCTTACCCTAACCCTCCTATAAATATAGAGGTATTGGGGGCTTCTCAGACACATTAATTAGCTCTAATGATTGTTGTCTTCTCTGGTTGTGGTAACCAAGAGAACTTGAGAAAGTCCTACCTGATAAAGGGAGGGATAACAAGGAAGAACAATTGTGTGAGAGTAAGTTGGTGCTAGTACATCAACCAGAAACGGACAACTCCTTCCCATCCGTTCATCTAGAATTACAGAAATTCTCAATGGTCTGTGTGGACTATTATAGAGGCGAGGAGGTCATTGTCTACTGCTATGAGGACAAGCTCAAACTGTTATATGTAGTGAACAACCAGGAGTTGTTGATGACACTGTCCAAGTGTGACTTGAAGAAAGGTGCAAGCTACAATGAGGAGATTGTTGTTGTACTTGATCCAGAACCAAGTATATCCTCATAACCATCCTTCGTATTACATAGTTTTTGATGTGATCTATTGGATAAAATGGAATATGGAAGTTAAATTCTTTGTCGCCATATTTCCCTACACCTGTGTGATTCATACCATCTCTTTTAGGTCCATCGACTAAAAGATATATCATGTTAGAAATAAGCCCACACCAATTTCTGGGATCAAATATATCATGCATCTTAATCACATTATTATTATCATATTCTATAGGAATATTCTCATCCTCATCTTGTATATTCTCATCTTGGGTAGGTATATATCATATATTCTTATTTGAGTATGCATATCATTATTCTCGTCAATTGATGGGAAATTATTTTCATTATCATCATCACAATCACCATAAAAACTAGCAACATTCACATTCAAACTTATTACATCATCTTTATTTATCTGATCATTTTCAATATGAATATGTGAGGTCTCTAATAGACTTATCAAGGGCCCCTTTTTGAGATCGATTAAACTCTTCGATTCTTTTTTCTCTTATACTTTTTAAATCCTAATTTGTACCTTTTAATCTTAGTTAGCATGATTAAGACAACTCACCACAATATGGAAAATCAAACAACACAAATTGATATAAAAATGGAAAAATGGCATATTATCATTACTATAAATATAAACAACCAGGTGAACTTGAGATTATTAGAAGTCTAACTAATAATTAAAGTTTTGAAGAGAAACAACCTATTTAAGTTGGTTCTCATTTGGGGAATCTATGTGGCGGTGACAAATCCCACCTCACATGGCAAAGAAGGTTGTAGATCGAAGGCAACAACTACATAAGTGTCTAAGAAATGGCGCTCAGACGGCCTGGATTGAACACCTTTGGTGCTCTGGTAGCACTATAAGAGAGAAATGAAAGGTTTATGAAGTTTGAATTTAGAATTTAATCCCAAATTGAGAATTGAGAATGAGAAGATCTTAAGAAATGTTCAAGGGGGATAATTGGGATGTTTACAAAGTGAAAAAAAATTGAACAGTTACCTTTTTTTAGCCGACATATACATTTTTTTTAGGAATATAGAATCAACTATCCATATTTTAGATAGAAGTTTGAATACAATAACTTTACACATGAGAAACAAAAGAGAAGATGAAAAGTCACAAAAACCTTTTGAATACTAATAATTGTTCTAGATTCATTGATGTGTGAATGCATTAGTTTTAGATAGAAATCTGAATGCTTCATCAGGCACACTTTTGATGATTCGTGCTTTTTTTACGGAACTCTAAACTTTTATTTTGGGCCCTTTAAAATTGGGGTCCATGTGCCATCACACTTAGGGCACTTGTAAGGAGCAAAGTTTGTTATTGAATATAAAATACCATCCACCTATTAATTTTTCATGGCTAATTCAAATAATGTACATTACTAGATAAGAACGTTTTATAACCTACTCATGTAATATCCATGATTTGGTTATCAACATCACCGTAGAAGATCTAAACTACAATTTAGTTACCTTTAAATGTGTTAGAAACACTATTACATCATGTTTACGTGTGAGACTAAGTTCAATAATGGATAATTTGTCATTATAATATGAAATTACTAATTTTATATGAAACTCTATATATATTAACTAAAAATGTGCAAGAAATATGTCTAGTGATTTAGGGTAAAATAGATACTTGCCGTCAATTTTTGTAATACGAGAATTCTGGGACAAAATTCATTATAAAACTATATTTTGAATTTTTTCATTGTCTAAGTTGACTCTTATACCTTAGTTGGATGACAAATATTATCTTTTCAAACTAGACTTCTAAAGTATTCTCTATTAGAACTTGGACTAACCATAATAATAATTTGATATAGAGATAAAGTAGGAAATACAATTATTTTAAAATCATATTAATATAATATTAATATAAATGACACCACATCTAATCGCATCCACATGATTTAAAATTTCATTTAACTTAAATGCATGAATCCATGTAGGAGCCAATTTTTTCACGACCACTGCTATCATGTGTCATCAATTGAAGATCATTTAATGATCAAGGATTAATATTTTTGACCACTAATTATATGAGGAGGATAACCCCTGGAGTTTTCCATGTCAAATTCATCTCTCTCTCATTGATGCTTTCCTTTCATCTTGATTAAGTATTTCTTTTGAATTAAATGAGCAATGGCTCAAGGTCAGAAGGCATAGGAATTGATAACCCTCAAAATATGTCATACCAAAGGGAGACTTCTCAAATAGCACCCCACCATGACCAAAAGTTTATAGATCAACCTCATCATTAAATCTCCCTCCTTTTATGTCATCATGATGGCCCTTAAATTTCTTATAAAGACATGAGGAGGGTTTAGAGGAGGTTTTCCTCAACATCCCTCTCTCAATTTTTTTTAATTCATGAATTTCTCATGAACAACTTCAAATGTTATAAACCATTTTGCGTTCTTCTCTATATTTTCCTCCAACTCATTACCTAGTGTTATTAACTCATATGACTCCTATGTGATCATAGTCCATAACAACCTTGTCAACAAATTTTGGGGTACAAAAGAGAATCTAGAGCATGTAAGGTGCTTTAGGAGGTTGTGTATAATGTTCTCAAAATATTGTTGATCTTTTACTACAAAGAGTTACATTTTCCCTTTGTGTAATGTTATGAACATATTAACGATATGAGTCAAAATCTCAAAAATGTGGTTGCCTATTTCTCATTGATATTTTTACATTATAGAATCATAGACTCAATAAGGTGGTTAATTTAGACAAAAAAAATACTTAAACAAAACTAATTAGACCATTAAATTATAATAAGTAAAGGAGGCTTACAAAATTGTTCATTGAAAATTACCAAATGGCTTATATTTAGGGATTCTTACCAACTAGTTAGTGGAGACCACAAGAACAAATTCTAGCTATTTAAGTTGAAAATTATAAGTAAGCACTAACCAATTAACGGAATTTTAGGATCATTGTGTGTTTTCCCTTATTTGTAATTCAATGTATCTTACCCCATTATACAACTATTGCTATGGAAAATTTTCCTTTTACTAAAATCATCTAAAGACTCTTATTATATGTAAGTTTTCACTCAACCTATTTTGTTGTTGGAAAAACCATCTGAAGGTTTTCATAATTAGTTGTAATTTCCTTGGTTTTCTTATTCTTCAAAACATAGTTGATGTATATTACTAGAAAGAATAATCCACTTATTGGTCTTTTTTCAATAAGAGGAAAAAATCAATGAATGGTGCTTTCCCACAAACATGGCGACTTGTTTGTTAGTTTTAAAAGAAAATCATAAACTATTTATACTAACTTTATTTGAATTTTCTAGTGATTTTTGCATGAATGAAATTAACAAATATGTGTCAAATTAGGATTTATGGATACTTCTAGTGCATCCTTATATATATCATAAGATAAATTCATTAGATATACATTTGGATAATTATGAAAACAAGATAATGAAGAATTTGTAACCTGGTCTTTGGAAGATTTAGTCTTTTTGTCTTCATTAGGCATACTGAAAATATTATTTTACATATTTAGATGCATGGAGTGTGTCTAATATGTTAGAAAAATCTCCAATAAATTTAAATGTAACATGAGTGAATGAAGAGAGATCTAGCTAAGTTTGAGGGACCCTGAAGATACCATTTTTGACAAACCTTGGATCATTGTAGGGATTACAATATCATCAAAAATGTTTAGGAAAGATGAGGTCCAAATTCACTAAATGTAAAGGGAATGAAAGATAAATTGATCATTGATATGGGGTTTGTGAAGTACAACTTGAAGGTGGTACATATGAAAGGGTGGATATAGAGAGAGAGGAAACCCACATACACGGAGAGGTTGTACATTCCATAATTATTCTAGAGGGATACATATAGAACGAAGATCAAGCATTTGACAAGGAATCAATCAAATGACCGTTGACCACTTTTGTTGACAAATTTAGTGAGACCACAACATATGAGAAAACCCCACTTCACCTTCCTAGGGGCCTATTTGTCACACATTATATGTTGAAGGTGACCGAAGAAGGATGGAAACATGAAGGTTGGGTTGAAATACCTGCCCATGTAATTAAAGATGATGCACCTGAGACACATTCTCTGAGAGTGGAACTAGACTGATTTCGGGAATGCACAACAACAAAGTATGTACTGGAAGACATGCTCTACCATCTTCAATTGATTCTTGATATATACCCATTTTATTGTCAATGGGAAGTTGCCAAATGAAATTGAAGCAGAATTGAACCAGATCATCGATATGGAAGAAGCAATGTGGAGGGAAAAAGCCAAAATAAATTGGCAAACCGATGGAAAAAAGGAACACAAGTTTTAACATGTGGTGGTTTTAAGAAAGAAAAAAAAAGAATTGTCAATAAGTTAGTCAAGGAAGATGGTGATACTATCACCAAATCTAAGAATATATGTATAAAACACCCTGATTCATCTCTGAGTTCTATGAAAAACAACATGATTTTGTATGAAGTTTTAAATAACTGTGTGGAAGATTATAAAGGAAGATTTTACGGATATGTCCACATGTTTCTATAGAAGTGATATTGTTCATAGAATTTGTTTTTGTAGTAGATATATCGGTCTCAAGGAATGAAAATCCAAGCAAGCTTAATACATATTTTTAGCCAATATTAGTGAATAATCACTCCATTAGACTTTTGGCTCGAATCTTGGGAAAAATATTAATAGATATTCTTAAAAAGATTATATCCTTGGAGAAGGATACATTCATCAAAAGTATATACATTATCCACCATATCAAAATGACAGGGGAGATAATCCATGACATTGACTCAAACAATATGGGGCACAATATGATTATTAAGCCTTATATAATGAAAGTGTGTGACATGGTCAGATGGACCTATCTATGGTATGTTGTAAAGAGGTATGTCATTAGGGACATGGTGATTGATCTCTTCCTTTCATTATCTAAAGAATCCAAAATTTTGTGATGTGACATGGTTACACTAAAGGTTTTTCTAGATGTTTTAAGGATTGAAATAAGGAAATTTAGTGTCTCTCTCTCTTTCCTTTCCTTTCCTTTCCTTTCCTTTCCTTTCCTTTCCTTCTAAGGAAGGGCTTAGAATGATCAACAAGGAGGTGGACCAAGTAATGATAGAAAGAATTACATACATGATGGGTTTAATGCTCCGCTTTGATGATGAAAAAGTCATCTTTTTAACAACAGGAGGTAATTTTGTTGATAACCTGAAGCTTTTGATTTCTAATAATGATTACTCTTTGTGGAAGAAAATGAAGAAGGTGAATTCAAGGTTCCTAATTGGAAACTAATAACATAAATTTTGATGCACTTTCTATAGCCTTTTTTGTTATAAAAATCCTTAGAATTAATTCTTATATCTTTGGTTATACTAATTTTAAGTTCAATTCACCCATTGTTTGGCTCTACTTTTTATTTTGTTTATATTTGAAGGAATTTAGTACAAATTCAATGAAAATAATTGAGTAAAAGCAGTAGCTCAATAGACTCCAAACTGTCGTTGACGAGGAAGGTCAACAGACGATCCTTCCTCCAAATAATTGACAAAGACTATCGATTTATGCTCAACAGATGCATCGAGCACCACATTGTCAAGTAGGAGAACCTCAAAAACTACTTATCAAGTGATGTATATCGAAAAACTCAAGCACTCACATATCAGAAGGTAATTGACAAACCTATCAAAAGCACGTCGATAGACTATCTCATCAAGAATGACATCGATAGAAAATCTATCATACTTGGTTGTCGAACGGGTCTCTCGGTACTCCTGTCAAGGAGTAAATTGACAAGTCATCATCAAGGAGCCTAATATCAATGGCCAAGTTGAAACTTTGGTCTACATCATTCAAAAATCCTCAACACTCCTATTCAGGAGTCATCCTGACAGCACCAGTCGACATCATTGTAAACACAATTGAACATTGATAGGCTCCTATTAAAGAATCACTATGTCAATGCCATGAAAAGATCAACAGTATTGTCAATCGGCAAAGACTTGTCAAACATCTTCATTGATGTTGTGTGTCAACAGTGGAGGTCAATGCCACGTGGATTAGCCACATTGATAGACCATGTGTCAAAGACTATAAATAGACCCCCAAGGCATAACTTCAAAGAATCTTGGATTCCCAGCAGTCATCAGAGCTGAAAGGCTGCCATTAAGTTCAGACCTTAAGGATGAGAGCCATCAATCAATCTACTTCTATCGACCTAGTTGTTGAGCTATTTCCTTTTCAGATCGATTCATCACCATCAACAATTTGAGGGACATGGTTTGCGCTAAACTAGTATTGAAGGGAGGAGGAGATTTTTTGAATTTGTGTTGATTCCTGACCTGATCAACTAAGAGGTTGGTAAATTGATCACTCAATCTATCCTTGTATTGACCCTTCCCTTTTCTTTCCTTGTCATGACTTATTCAGGTTGCAATTTGTTTGTTTCTATTCTCATGCGTGGCTAAACTTCATAACTTGGGTTGAGAGTAGCCGTCAGTCCCTCCCAACCATGTAATTGTTCATCTTTCTATTTTATGGCATATGTTCTTTTAAGTTTTGTTTGTATACTATTGTTTTATCTACCCTAATTTTTCCACTCTAAGTGGTTAGTTGGCTTATAGTTAATTAATCTAAGTGGTGGATTCTTGTACCTTACTAGTTTAGGAGAGTAATTTAACTTTGGGATTGTCTAAAATAAATTATTACAATACTAGGTAAACCATGTGCAACTTACTTAGTTACATGCCATTATTATTCAATTACTCCTTAATTATCGTAATATAAACTTTGTTAAATTGTACACGATGGACACTAATTAGGAATATAAATAGATCCATACAATAAGTGGTTGCCAAATTCTAGTGAGATTCTAGATGATGTGTACCCTTTTGGTTGCTAATATTAAATAAGTTGTTAACAAGGTTAATAAGTAAGTACTTAGCATGTCAAAGGTTGATCTTCATGAACATGTGCACTATCTTGTATAAGGGTAAGGGTGTTGATAACTTTAATTTGAATACAAAGTCCAAACATTATAAGAAATGGTAAACTTGATGAATTTACATTAGACCCACAAAGTAATAAATAAACTCAGGAGCTGAATGATTAAGCACATACTAATCATGGTACATTCTAATGTGCATGTGTATTTAAGTGAGAATTGAGCTATCTGATTTCTTGCAATTTTCCATAATGCTTGAATGTGAATATTAAAATATCTAGATTACTAAAACCTAATGTGACACCTTATTGAATAGGTTCCATGTAATGTCTATTGATGAGAAACAAAATTATGAACCTCTTTTGATGAATCCTATCACATTAGATAGATTAGCAAGTGACACATAGACAAAAGTGTAATTTGGTTGATGTGGGAGGTTTTGAATGGGTAGATTTTTTAAGAAGTCCTCTAAAGAGATGGAGTGTTGTGACATATCCAAATCTAGGTACCTAGTTTAACACTATTATTTTATTATGACATTTTGTATTATGTTATTATTAATCCCCTTTTCCCTAAAATGCTTGTAAGTATGAGTCATTGGAATCCGTAAATATAATATTTTAACAGAGTCCTTTTATATGAAATTTTAGAATTTGTTAATTAAATTAGTATCTTTTGGGGGTTAAGTTTTCAACTTTATTTATTGAATAGATTTGATCCTATTTTGGCATGGTAGAATAATCCTAAGTCCATTTGATGAAAATAAATAGATAAAATGAATAAAAGTATCCATTTAATTATAAGAGGAGAATAAATTAGTTAAGTGAGTACTAATCAATAAACAAATAAACGATACCAAATTCAGGTGGTAAGAGGTTGGTAAGTCCACTGAAGGACCCAAATTCAGACCTCACCGAAGGTACTTTATGAATGACAATTCACACTGATTTGGCACAGGAGGGGGTGACCGGACCACACCCTCTCATGCCTCGAGAGTTTACCATGTCGGGCTCATTCGAGGTGGGTTCTCTCGATCAAAAAAAAAATACCAAACAATTTCAAAAGGTGATTTTAATATTAATATTTGATTCCTCACATCTTACTTAGCTGACAGGCCAAATTTTAGGTCAATCAGACATTATTTACTCAGTCATTTATTTCATTAAATACTTATCATGAAAGTTAAGACATAAAATATCAAATGGGTTCAAAATATAAAGTTGACTTAAAAATCATATTTTCACATCATACTTAGTCTAGGTGACAATTTCCATGTCAATTGGACACCATACTACCACAATTAATTAATAAAGAGAATGAAAATATGAACCAGAGTTCAATTCACTAAATTAATCATTGGCCCCCTAATGTGGGCCCTCAAGTCTCTTGCCTCTCTACAATGGAAGTTGTGACTTCTTCTCCTTTAACTAGTTGTTCCCTTATCACCTCTTCTCTCTCTCCTTATTTCTTCTTCCTTCCTATACTCCCCCTAACCCTCTAAGCCATGGACATTAGCCCCCCCACCCCCTACTTGCCTGGTGGTTAGCGGAGTGGATGAAAGGAACTACTACTAGCTATTTATTGGGTCAGCGAAGAGTATGTCACTTCATTACTACAGAAATGGCTTATAAAACCACTTTTCAAGGTGTCGGTTTTATACAAAAACCGACACCTAAAGTCTACAATGTCGGTTCATAACATAAACCGACATCCAATCTACGAAGGTCGATCAGACACGGGTACCGCTTTTATTAAGTGTCGGTTAATTAATAAACAACCGACACCTAAACTCAACCGCCAAACCCAAAATTCCAGTGAAAAAATTGGCTCCAAAATTTTACATATGGCGTCGGTCATAACTAAATAACCGACGACTAAACTGAACAGGAATAGTTGTCGGTTGTCTTTTACTTAAAAACCGACGACTATAATGTAGTATAGGTGTCGGTTAATTTGTAAAGAACCGACACTGTAGGTTTAGTTGTCAGTTTTTTTAAATAACCGACACTTATTGTCAACTTAAAAGCTGACCAGCCTGACCGATTCTTCCCCTTTCCCTGTTTCATTCCCGATTTCCCTAGCTCCGGCGATTTCCAGTGCTCCCTTCTCCACTGCCGTGCTCCTGCTCACCGGCGGCCGTGCTCCTGCTGCCGTTCTCCTGCTCACCGGCTCACCGGCGGCCGTTCTCACCAGAGGTCGTGCTCCTACTACCGTTCTCGTGCTCACCGGTGGCCGTCCGTCCCCTAGCTGCTGCTACGTCCGCCGCTGCTCCTCCGGCTCCACGTTGCTTCGTTCTTCTTCCTTCTTCTTTCTCCGGTAGGCCCTCCGTTCTTCTTCTTCTTCCTTCTCCTGCTCTTCTTCTTCCTTCTCCCTCTCCTTACCAACAACAACCACGGCCGTGTGGGCTGGCACGGCCGTGGCTGTGTTGGCCGACCACACGGTCGTGCTACCCAGCACGGCCGTGTGGTTGGCCAACACAGCCACGGCCGTGCCAGCCCACACGACCGTGGTTGCTGTTGGTAAGGAGGGAGAAGGAAGAACAAGAATATATATGTATATACTAAAATGAAATCAATTATGAGTTTGTGATTAAATCAATTATATGATGAAATCCCTATTGCATGATGAAACCCTAACATCTACATGAATCCCTATTGCATAATGAAACCCTAACATCTACATACTCTATATGATACCTAAAATTGTGATGAAACCCTAACATCAATTGTGATGAAAGTTGGATTGTAGGTATTAGAATGACAATATACATGTATTGGGACTGTTATTGAACACCTAATCTGACTTAGGATATTTTGTTTGATTTAAACATGATTGGGCATTATTGCATGTTTGAAACTATTGAATTCTTGATTTATTATATAATAATGCTCTAATTGTGAGTGATGCAATGTAAGTGAGCAAATACATGTAGTGGATATGTACTCATTAGCCTAGAACCCCGTCCAAGATTTACTCATTAGGAGTAAATCTTGGATAGTCCCCGGTTTGGGACTGTTCTTGAACACCTAATCTCACTTAGGATGTAAGTGTATAATGTGTATTGGGTTTTCAAGAAAATTTCGGCAGCATTTCCCCGTTTGTTCTCTAAGTACATATGTACTTGGAGAACAGCGGGGAAATGCTGCCGAAATTTTCTCGAAAACCCAATACACATTATACACTTACTAGTGAGATTAGGTGTTCAAGAATGGGATAGGTGGTACACATTTATTATATATAAGAATGACATCACATGTATAACATTCTTTACACAAAAATTTGTAGGGGTTGAAGCCATGCCGTCTAAAAAGTAAAGAATATGTCATGGCAGAGGCGTCGACTTACCCATCCCTACTAGGGGAAACGTGTCATGGGTCTCCAGTACCAGCTGGTTGGATTCGGGTGATCCCGATACATATATTCCCCCAGTGGATGGATCTTCCACTTCCATATGCCCACCCAGATTGTGAAACTCTTGGTGAGGCAGTAGGCGGAGTGATATTGTGGCTAAAAGCGGATGTCTTCTTTACTGATAAGGTATGGTAAATTTACATTACGTTCAATTGTTAGTGTGTGTATATGCTGGCAGTTGATCTGAAATTATATATATACAGGTTAAAAAGAAGACACCCACAACATCTAGGCCTCCACTTCCACCTCCTGCATTACCTAGTTGGGTTCCACAGGACCTACCTGTCCCGTTAGGTCCTAACTGTAGGGGTATGGCAGTATGGTTAGGGGAACATGATATAAACTCCCCTATAATTGTTTCTTCTGATTCAGATTCTACAGGTCAGTCATACGAAACAAAACTATTTATACAAGATATATTGGAGTTGTTTCGATATGATTGGCTAAATACATCTGTGATAGAGCTATGGATAAGGTGAGATATTCTTTATACATCCATATACCTTGTGTATGATTGGTGATCTGGTTTTTTATTTATTAATGCATGCGTAATTAATACATATTTTGCAGCTACTTAGACAACATATGTGCAGATTTTGGATTCGAACATGTAGGGTTTTTGATTCCATCCTTGATTAGTCTAGTAGCGAAAGACCCTACATCAGTTCAACAATACTGATGTGAGTCTTTTTCAAATTTTGCTGTAAAAAAGAAGACGGTGATAATGGCTCCATTCAATGTAGAGTAAGTTTACTTTGCTTATTATAATTTGGACTTAAGAAAATTACATTTTATTGTGGATTTTGAGTTATTAATTTTTAACTTTTTTCCTCTAGGGGTAGGCATTGGGAGTTATTGGTTATTGCCCCCGAGACGTTCACTGTGTATTATCTAGATCCTAAGGGGGGTAAATTGAATACAAGATTTGGACACATAATGAAAATGGCAATATTTCGGTGAGAAATATTTCATTTTTTATATCTGTTAACATATGTTATTACATTACTATTTAATTGCAATGTTCTGTGTTACATTAACATGTAGGGGTTTTGAGGAGTACAAAAAGGCTGGAGGAAAGGTCCCCACGAAAAAGAACCAGCCAATAATTTGGAAGAATGTGAAAGTAAGTTCCCGACTGCAATATATGTATATATTATTTATGTGAACAATGCTTAATTAGTTGTATTTTTTAATATTTTGTATGTTTGAATTTATAGTGTGCTACACAAGACAACGGATGGGCATGTGGATACTATGTCATGCGATATATGCACATGATTATCAAACATGTCGTACTGGATATCGAATGTATTGCTCAGGTATTATATAGTCTCATTAGATAATATGATCGAAATATATCAATCTTATTTATAGCTCATTAATTATATATATACATCATTCTCTTTACATGTGTTTAAAGCTGACCCCATTACAGGAAAGGACTTACCAAATGTTAATGCTCCCTATACAATGGGAGAATTAAATGTAGTAAGAGAAGAATGGGCAACAACCATACAATTAGTGGGGGCTTTAAAATATAATTGGGATCCTGATAGTGAATAATGACTAAACAATGATACATTGTAAATGAATTTCTGAATTATAATATATGTGTGAATGTTTCTACATGTCTGGATGTTTCTACATGTGTCTGAGTGAAAATGAATGAAAGTGTTGGTTGCTATATGAATGTTTCTACATGTGTGAATGTGAATGAATGGAACTACAGATTGCTAGCATGTGTGAATGTTTATAAATGTGTGAAAATAAAATGGAACTGCAGGTTGCATTGCTAAATGCATGTGCTACTTTTTTATTGTTAATTTTGCAGGTTTACGACCTGTTGTCGGCTGATATCAATGGATGTCGTAAAACCTGCAGTTCATAACTGAACTAAACAGGTTTCTCATCCTGCGACCAGCCACAGCAGGTCTGCAGACTAACAGAAAAAAAAAACCAATAGGCGTTCGTTATTTGTAAATAACCGACACATAATGATATAGTGTCGGTTTTCCTACAATAAACCGACGTATATGTCCTTAACACCACGGCCGTGCTGGATAGCACGTCCGTTCTGGACAGCACGACCGTGCTGGACAGCATGGCCGTGCTATCCAGCACGTCCGTGGGGCGAAGATATATGGTGTCGGTTTTTTACTTATAACCGACACTGATAAAGGGTTTGGGCGTCGGGTTTTAACTAATAACCGACACATAATACTATAGTGTTGGTTTTCCTATAATAAACTGACGTCTATTTCCTTAACACCACGGCCGTGGGGCGAACATATATGGTGTCGGTTGTTTACTTATAACCGACACTGATAGTGCCCAAGATGGCGCCCTTTCTGTGGCGCGAGGGGTTTGGGCGTCGGTTTTTATCTAAAAACTGACGCCTATAGTCCCATGATGGCGCATTTTCGGTGGCGCGCGAAGAGTTTGGGTGTCAGTTTCTTATCTAATAACCGACGCCTATAGTCCCCTGATGGCGTGCTTTTAGTGGCGTGCGAAGAGTTTGGGCGTCGGTTTTGGAACTGACGCCTAATGGGTGGACTTTTAGTGTCGCCCACATAGGTGTCGCTTAGAAACCGACACTAAAGGCTTTAAATAACCGACACTAAAGGTAGGTTCTGTAGTAGTGTTATTACATATAAAAAGGGAAGAAAATGACTCATGTTTTCCCCCGTAAAGTTTTTTGCACCATAATATCTAGTATACTATTATAAAAAATACCTTATGGTTCTGTACTTGTCGGACAATCACAATGTACTATAGACATGTTGTGGGTTTTCTAGGTTTTTCAAGAAGGCTTCCTCTATAAGATCATTCTTAACTATTTTGGATGGTTTGTCTTGCCTGTGGAGTGTTTCCCTCCTTTCTTGCATTTTCTTATTCTTTGTTTTCCTCAAAATTATTTGCATCCATTGATCCTAGGTTTAGGTAGCTTCCAGATCCATATGGGAAAACCCACAAAATATATTAATATCATTATTACTATGGGAGTCCCTCTTCTAAGTTTTTTTGGGTTCTAGACTAATTGAAAAGCTTTTTCAACACTTGTAAGTACTTCTCCTCCCACTAATTCAGCATCATCATCTCTAAAACTCCCAAAGAAACATAGTGCTCTACCTATTCACTATCTTGTTGATATTACCATCTCACACCATAAGAATATGATTCATCTTTATGGAACTATTCTTTTGCCTCTAAAAAACTCTTTCCACTCTCCTTTGTCTTGGTCACTCAAAGTTTATCCTTCTCCAATCACAGACACTACATGTTTCTGGAGCTTCTCCAAAAACAAGCTCCAAACCTATCTAATGAGTAGGGATAACAGAGTCTGGTTTGGATTCATGGACCTCCTGCAGTGGTCATTTCTCCTAATCCTCAAGACTCCCATATCTCCTCCTCCCTCAAAATGGCATTTCCCTTCAACCTATTTCTCTATAGTTTACCTTCCTTAAGTTTCTCTAACTTCATGAGGGTCTTGTATTCTTACTTTGATGATTTCCCACATGATTTTCTTTTTTTATGTGACCTCCCATCTCAAGAGAGAGAGACAAGTAGGTATTTTGACCCTTGCTCCATGCCAGGGTGAGGGAGATTTTGGATATGATTCTAGGTGTTGATTTTTTCATTCTACCCTTGCATCAATTTCCTTTTTGTCACACTGGTGATGGGCACATTGGTAATTTCTAACACTATCTCACTTTTAGTCGTGATTGGTTTTATCATGGTTTAATGTCCATTATACACTTTCATGCACCAAGAATATAAAGCATGATGCAAGGTACTAATGCCATTGTAGCTACGTTTTATTTTGATAAATCAGTAATATTATCTTGTAAAATTCAAACTAACCAATATGTAAGTCAGAAAAATTTAAACAAATACTCATTGGAATAAAATAAATAAGACATATGGTATGTTCAATGTCTTGCAACCTAATTTCTTTGTAATTAAGAAACAATATTTAGGGTTTATAATATAGCATATTAATTATTGGTTTGTATATATGATTCAATAATAGGTGAATAGTACCATATATGATTCAATAATAGGTGAATAGTACCATGTATGGATTTATGGTTTACCCTATCATTTGACACAAGTCTTTGAGGTAGGTCGCATCTCTGTTGAGTCATATTATACAATTATTTACATTTTCTCTCTCTTTGACCTAATGGAGATATAGTTAAAGTTTTTGAATTTGTTTCACCTAATTGGGTCATGTCACTTGGAATTGATTCTATATGCTTGTTGGACTATTGGAATATGAAAATTAAAACCTAATTTGTATCTTGTTGTAGTTTTGTCACATACTCAGATCCATGTTCATATGTTAGTCATTCCTTTTTTTGTGCCCACTTTTCTATTATGTTAGGTCAATCTCTCTTTCCATGACTTAGATTTAATTAGGTACAATTAGCATTAAATACCTGTAAGAATGCATAAATATCCTTGGACAAGGGGTTTTAGGATCAAGTAATAAAGTTTTCAGAGAAGGGTTTATTATACAAATTGTCCATTTCACAAGGTCAAAATTAATTTGATACCCAAGAATATACATATGATTATAGTGTGAAGAAAAATGAAACTAATAGAGAATTTTATATCATATTTTAATTAAAAAAGGTAATAAATCATTAATTGTATGATTAACATAAAATATTTAATTACAAACTCAATGATCCCAAAATGTAAAATTTATTATAAATCCAAGCTCCCCACATGTTAATTATCTTATTTATAAAATTTCTACTGAATGTGACTCACTTTGGACCACCAATTTAATGAAGAAAGAAAGAGTTAGAATAACCCTAAGATTTAATTCGTTAATTGATTATCACATTATTTATCCTATTGTATGTTGCATTTATCTATGTAATGTCTCCTTCCTATGTGTCCAGTTGCTCTCATATTTTGTAAATGACTGACTTGGTCAGCTAAGCCACGACTGTTCCTCCAGTTTCTCTCCCTCACCCCAACGACGGTTGTAGCTTTATGATATATACCCCTTAATGGTTCATAATCTTCTTCTTCATTCCCCTACTTCCCTTTCTTCTCCTATTCCCACCTAACCCTAGTTGTCGATCATCCTTCTTCTTGCACCCAACATCATTGCAGTAAGAATGCTTCCTCCACCCATATTCTTCACTTCCTCCCTCCCTCCATGGATGATAGAGGACCATGAACCCTAGACACCACCATCAGGATCAAGGTCGATGATGGCGTTGCAAGTACAAACCTCCATGGTCATGGTGGAAAGTGGCCTCAACATGCCTTGAACCATGACCTCATCTTCATGAAGGTCAAGGGTGTCCTTCCTTGTCCCATGACCAGGTTGCATTTTTTTGCACCAGGGATCATGGCCAGGCCCCATAGCTACTCCTATGATAGAATTATATATGGACATATATTATTTCAATGCTAAAGGGAGGGTCCTCCAGTGAATTCCAAGATGCCCAAGGGTGGAGTCCATTTCCATATATTCATGAATGACTACTATATTTTCCTCCAATATTCTACACTTGTATGTGTTGTGTGGATGCTCTTCTCTCTCTATGTCTTATTATGTAGGATGCAACATTGATCTGGCCGTAAGTTTCCCTACTCATTGTCTGCCTTATGTTCTAGTTTACTACTCTAGGTTGTTCTAAAGATGTCATATTCATTTTTTGATAAACTCTATGACTGTCAATTCCTTCCTCCCTTTGGTCATAGACTGCACTTGATTGATAAGGTGGTGTTTGCAAGTCCCTCTTTATGTTTGTGTTTGTGTTTGTCTCGCACTCCTGTGAAAGAAAGATTGCCTAGGTTCATGCAAGTTCAACAACCTCTAATGAAAGTTAAACACCAAAATCACTTATTTGCTTAGTTTGATGAAAATGTTAGAGTAGGGGAGAATTTTGGGGGTTGGATGGGTTGCGGGGAAGCTATTCCCATATGTTTCTATCTCTTTATTTAATTTTACCCCTCATATGAGGGGTAACTTGGTATTTTATGCTTAAAATTTGGTTTAGCTATTTTACCCTTTCATCTGGGTTTTGTTTTATGAGTTTTTAATAAGTCCTTTAACTTTAATAATTCATGACTAATTATTCACTCATCTAAAAAAATGTAAAACAATATACTTGACCTATTTGTCTAGCTGAGTATTATAACCTAAGTTAGGTGAATTTTAAGGAGTATTTTAGGGTTCCTATACAAAATAGGGACGAATCCTAATTCTTTATATAAATTGATATTAGATAATTTGAGGCCCTATCTTAGACAGAAGGTGTGATACTAATCATGTTTGACATGGATAAGGTATGTGCTTCTATTCCTATTTTAATTGAACATAGACCAACTTAAAATCTCTTATCTCCTACATTGAGGCAAAAATCCTAAATTGACTTCCATATTGCATCACCTTTGGAAATTCTTGTTCGAATACACATTTTTCTGGTAAATATTTCACTTACATGGTCATTGAGATTGTAGACTCCTTATATATGGGACATATGACCCCATATGCCATGTGTTGTATATTCTTATCTGTTTTATACAATATTATCAATTTGATTATATATGTGAACTTGGCTACTTGATTATGAATGTTAGATTTGAACTATTAATAACTAATAGTAGTGTAACCATGTTTTAAGCATAGAGGTTTTATTTCTGCTACCAGGTATTGGGTTTTATTCCCCTAACATGTGATATATTTATAGGAACTGAGGTTGTAAACCTCTTTTCAGGCACTGGGGTTTTATTTCCCCCGCCATGATTTATATGTTGGACACTGAGGTTTTATTCCTCATACCACGAGTAGTGGTTTATGGTTCCTAGACCTTATTTATTTTACTCTAGTCCTTTTTAATCTCCATGCACTTTTATATGTTTCAAATTATTATTAAATGGCAAGAGATTTTTTATTTATGAGATGTTTCTCCAAAGTCAGTAATTCCTCAACCTTTTGGTTGCTTATTCTTTGGTCATTTTTTTTTATCATCTACTCTTGAACTATATAGTTTTGATAGTCCTCTTTTTCTAGGAACATCCTTTTATTTTTCCTTTTAGTATAATTATATTATTTAAATGTCTAAATATTTTAATTATGCACATATACCAATTCTATCTGACACATGTTGTCTCTTTGTCTTTCCTCTTCTAGGTGTTTTTCCCAAACCACCCAGGTGATAGGTCACTTAGAAGACAACAACTCAGGAAGATCACATGCAAGATATGGACGTGAGGACAGCTTGGGATGTCCAGGTTGCCCTATGTAGCTGGTCTTATATGCAAATACTAAAACATTAGCATTTTGTAATACCACCTCTAAAGGTGAAGATCAATGTATTAGGATATTCATGACAAAGGAAATAGTTATGTTTTCCCATCACTTGATAATTAATGGCCTATGTATCCTACCATTTGAGTAGTTCACTATCGGGTCCCACTATTTACAACTTGGTATTAGAGCCTGTGTGGTCACTAATCTAACTATTTCAAGTTATCGTCTATTTATCCAATACATATGTCTCAATTAGAAAGATAGGTGATCCTATACATGATGTATATGCACATGTTTAGAGCCTTGAAGTACTGGTTAGGGTTTCAATACCCATAATACTACTCCCAACATCGCATATATGGATGAGACTTAGTTCACAGAAATCTTTTCCACTCTATGATGGTGAAATATATAAAATTTTCTTATAGGGTATATTAATATAAACAAATACCAAGTTAAAACAAGGGTTGAATTCCCATATAGTTTCCTTTTTGTTCAATTTAAACCAAGAGTTGAATTCCCATATAGTCCCCTTTTCTTCAAAAGTGTAGTCTCCTTCTATGATGGGAAACTTCTCTCTATGTTTCATAATGAGCTAGGTTATGTGCCCCTTATATGGACGAGTATGTCTAGGGTGAAGTGAGGAATAGTGGATGTTGTGTTCTAATAGAATCTCGATAAAGTTGAACTTGTGTAGTAAAAAACCTCACCCCCCCTCTATGTTATAGGTTAGGTAAATAATTGGTATGCCCTCTTAGTTGTATTAAAGATCAGACTCTTTAGTAGAATTAGGTGATGATGTAACAATAGATGGATAGTTTATTGTAAAGTGATTGTCTTAGTTCTAGGATCGATTTTGGCATCACTTTTCAGTTTTCATTGCAAAGTTCTTATGATGAAACGAATTTTATTATTATTTTATATGTACAAAAGGATATACTTTCATATTTTACCAAAGGTTTTAGAACCAAGTCACCACCACAAGAAATTTTGAGTAGTAGAGAAATCCTTTAGTTGAGAAACCCTTGACTACCATGATCAACCATGAGACATTAGGCCTAGTGCAAAGTAGTGAGTGCTAAGAAGAAGTGGTGGAATTATAAGACCTAGACTCACACTTATTGCCCCTCCATATGATTAGATAAGTTATATATTAATTTTTCAAGGGGTGGAGTCTTGCACGATTTATTCACTAGTAGTGAATTATAATACCTAGACTCACACTTGTTGCCCCTCCATATGATTAGATAAGTTCTATATTAATCTTTCAAGGGGTGGAGTCTTGCACACTTTATTCACTAATAGTGTAGCTTAACTTAAGGAATAATCGAGATTAATATTATTTGTAATGAGTAAAGCTTGGTTAACTCTATTTAATAAAATCAAACAACTATAGCCACCTCCTCACTAGCATTAGTATGTGAGACTTTCTTATTGTACCATCATAAATGTTACCATGATAATTAAAATAATTTTTAAAAGTTTACCTAGTAATGCTTTATACCACAAATTGCTAGTAATTAAGGGTACAAATAACTCAATGCTAAAAGCTAGGTCTAAACAAAACAAGGATGTTAAAATCTATGAACATACATCTTTCAATGTGATCTTAATAAAGGAAAGTGGAATATCAATGAACTACATCTTAATTAAAACATGTGTATTTTAATATGGGTGCATGAATCATGGGTGACTAATTAAATTAGTGGCATTCAATATACTATATTGATCAAATGTTATATGATAAAACATGTTTGGAAACAAAACCCAAATATCATACCTTAACCTAACATGATTATAGGATATATGAAAAGTTTTCTCATGAGACATTAGATAATTAATCCTCCATTGTACAATCCATAAATATAATAAACCTAAGATATAACGCAAATATTAAGAGAAAAGATGACATGTTATATCCTAGTAGTACTTCCACCTAATATGTAGTAAAAATGACATTCGTAATATAAATCACGATAGTCCATGTTGAGGTTATTTCCCCTAAATCAGTTTGGTTTGCCACTTAGTAGTCGCAATTTGAATGACCCTAAAGAGAAACATGGTTTTGAAAAACCAATCATTCATGATTAAGTAATGAACAATAAGAAGACTAATGATGACATGATGTGTGAACTATTGCATTTCCACCTCAGGAATGGATTTTTAAATTATTATGGGATTGTATATTATGATATATAATAGTGACAGAAATTAGAAACCCTTATGTAAGTTAACAAGTCTGATATAGTATGCCTTGTAATGGATGGATTTTATGGAAGAAATCTCTCTAAGGGGTGGACTATTATAACGTACTTGAATGTAGGTTCATACATTAATTCACCCTTTTTATGTACCCTCATTTCTATTACTTTAGGGTCACTCCCTCTTTCCATGACTTAGATTAAATTAGGTACAATTAGAATCAAATACTTGCAAGCATACATAAATATCCTTGGACATAAAGTTTAGGATCAAGTAATTAAGTCACCCTGGAAGGGTTTATTATACAGAATATCTATTTCACAAGTTTTAGAATTAATTGATACCCAAGAATATATATAGGATTAGAGTGTGAAGAGAAATAAAATTAATAGAGAATCTTATATCATATTTCAATAAGAAAGGTTATAATTGCATTAATTTTGTGATCAACATAAACATAGTTAAGTATAAACCCAATGATCCCAAAAGGTGAAATTTATTATAAAATTGTGTTCCCCACGTGTTATTGATCTTATGTGCAAATTTCTAGTGCATGTGACTACATTTAGACCACCAATTTACCAAAGAAAGAAAGAGTTGAAACAAAACTAAGATTTAATTGATTATCACATATTTTCCATTGAATTTATCCATGTAACTTCTTCTTCTTGTGCACCATGTTGCTCTCATTTCCTGTAAATGGTTGACTTGGTCTGTTAAGAAATGATCTATCCTCCGATTACACTACTTCACCCCAATGGAGACCACAGCTATATGACCCATATCCCAGAACGGTTCCTACTCTTCTTCTTCACTCCCCCGCTTCCCTTTCTTCTCCACTTCCCACATAACCCTAGCTGAAGGTCATTGTTGTCCTTGCACCCAACATCATTGTGGCAAGAAGGATTCCTCCACCCATATTCTTCTCTTCTTCCTAACCTCACTCCTTGGATGATAGTTGACCATAATCCCTAGATGCAACCACCAAAATTAAGGGTCAACAATGGTATTGCAAGTACAGACCGCCATAGTCATGGTGGGAAGTGTCTCTGTAGGCCTTGAACCCCAACCTCATCTCCATGAAGGTCAAGGGTGTCCTTCCTTGCCCTGCAGCTAGGTTGCATTTTGTTGTACCTGGATTTTTAGGGATCATTGTCAGGCCCCATAGCTACTCATGTGATAGGATTATATATAGATGTATGTTGTGTCAATGTTGAAGGGGGCAGGGGGTCCTCTAGTGAATTCCATGATGTCTGAGGGTGGATTCAATTTTTGTAGATTCATGGATGACAACTATCTTCACCTCCAACTTTTGACACTTGTAGTTATTGTGTGTATGCTCTTCTTTCTCTATGTCTTATAGTGTAGGATGCAACATTGATTTGGGCATGAGTTTCCCTACTCATTGTCTGCCTTATGTTATTGTTTACTACTCTAGGTTGTTTTAAAGCTATCAAATTTATTTTATGATAAACTCTATGACTATTCCTTTCATCCTTGGCCATTGACTGCACTTAACTGACAAGGTGGTGTTTGTAGGGCCCTCTTTGTGTTTGTCTTACATTCTTGTGAAAGGAAGGTTTCTTAGGTTCATGCTATTTCTGCTACCGCTAATGAAAGTCAAACATCAAACCCACTTATGTGCTTATTTGACAAAAATGTTGAAGTAGGGAAACATTTCATAGGTTGTATGGGTTCCACAGAACCTATTCCCTTATATGCCCATCTCTTCATTCAATTTTTTCCCTCACATGAGGGGTAACTTGGTCTTTTCTCCCCAAATTTTTGTTTAGTCGTGTAGGCCTTTCATCTAGGTTCTGTTTTGTGACTTCTGATTAGTACTTTAACTTGAATAATCCATGGAGAATTATTCAGTCATCTAAAAAATTATAAGCCATATACTTGCCCTATTTTTTAGCTAATTATTATAATCTAAGTCAGGTGAATTTAAAAGTTTGTTTTAGGGTTCCTACAAATAACATAATTTAATCATGATTCTTATCATTCTTATATTAGGCGAATGAGGATCGTCTCTTGGATTTAAGGTGTGATACTAATCATGTTTGATTTGGATAACATTGTGTTTCTATTCCTATTTAAATTGGGCATGTTATGAAT
This sequence comes from Alisma plantago-aquatica, assembly GCA_963693085.1. NCBI lineage: Eukaryota > Viridiplantae > Streptophyta > Magnoliopsida > Alismatales > Alismataceae > Alisma > Alisma plantago-aquatica. Next base: position 43,316,000 of record OY856410.1, on the reverse strand, counting down.
TAAAATATCTTATCTCCTTCATTGGGGTGAATCCAAAAATGATTTCTATATTGCATCATGTATGGAAATTCTTGTTAAAATACACCTTTTCATAATTAATATCTCACCTTCTTGGTTCTTGAAATTATGGACTTCTTATTTATGGGTTATATGACCCCAATTGTCATATGTTGGATATTCTTATTGTTGTCTTGAGAGTTATACATTCTCCATATTTTGATAATGACTTAACCATTCCATTCATATGTATCTAATATGTTTGTTTAAGATTTATTTCAGGTTTAGGTACATGAAAAGCATCAAATTACACAATCCCTAGCTTGTCCAAGTTCAAGTCAAAAGCAATGCAAATGCACTTTTTGGGAAATCACTCCAAACCACCTTAGAATATTTTTCAAATCATTTGTATTGATGATATGACTTGTAACTAAGATGAGAAAAAATCAAGGATGCTTAATTCTAGTGTCTGGTCACTCAAAAATCATTTTGAAAATTTAGTCACAGTAACTCTATTGGTCGAGTTTGGATCTCGGCCGACCAGTGATGGATTTTTGGAAATGGATCAATTGGTCAAGTTGTACACTCACAGAAATCAACCAACTGACTCACTGACCAAAACTAATTTTGACTCATCGGTCAAGTTTCCCATGACAAACTCAACTGATAGTTTGAAAATTGGCTTTGTCGATTAGTGGATCGGTTGAGTTACTTGTATTGAAACTCGACCGAATGTACTGTATGGAAAATGCAGAAAAAGTGATTCTAACTATTGGAGAGTTGTTAGAAATGAAAATAGATCCGTTGCAAGTTGTAAAATGGCTATTTTTTGTTCTTAAATGATCCTACACTCAAAGGAACACCCCCATCTATAAATAGGACCTCTTGGAGTTCATTCCAAGGTTGCTCATTCATGCTATCCTTGGTCCTTGCTATAGTTGAGTGAGATACAACCCTTTGAGCCCCTTTCTCTCTCCCATTTACAAAGCATTTCGTGATTATGAGTGATTTAGGCATGTTGTAAGAGATCTACCTCCATGTTATCTTATAAATATCTCATTCCTTCCATCTTCCCAATCTCCTTTTTCAAAGAGAAAAGGTTGTAGTGAACTTCACTGAGTGCAGGAGGAGTTGTTCTTCTTCTTAAAGGTTTAAGAAGATATGAAGATATTCTCCAGGTGAAGGAGAAGGACAAGGTAAAAGATTCAAGAAGAGTGGGTAATTCCTTCAAGGACAAAGACTTGATGCAAGTGTGGGTAAGTCCTTGGTGAAGGCTGAAGATATCTTGTTCAAGTGGGTAAGTTCTTGTGTAGGTGAAAGACTCTTGTCTTGAATAGGTAAGTCCTTGGATGTATAGTGGACATATTGGATCTCTTATAATGGAATATAAGTATACATGGGTTGGAAATTCCTAGAAGTTGACCTCTCTAGGTAGTGGATTGACGGTCTCCTAGTTTGGAGATTGGAACCACTCTAACCACCTTGTCCAAGTGCTTGTTTCAATCTCTCTCATCCTTGATATGCTTGTTTAGATAGAACTTCAAATTGATTTTTAGCTTTTGGTTTCAATTGATATAATTTGAATGTCTAACTATTCTTATGAGAATTTTGAAGCTCTATTCACCCCTTCCTATAGAGCCCTAGATCACACGCTTATCCTTTTTATACAAGATTATCAATTTGGCTATGTTTGTAAACCTGCCTACTCTTATCAATGTTAGATTTAGACTAGTAATAACTAATAGTATTGTAACCATGTTTTACGCATAGAGGTTTTATTCCCCCTACCCAGAACTGGGTTTTATTTTCTTGCCATGTGATATATTTATAGGCACAGAGGTTTTATTCCTCCAATCTAGAATTGGGTTTTATTCCCCCTGCCTTGTTTTATATGTTGGGCATAGAGTTTTTATTCCTCCTTCCATGGCTAGTAGTTCATGGTTCCCTAGCCCCACTTTAGTTTATTCTAGTATTACTTAATCTATATGCACCTTTTATATGTTGCCAATTGTGATTAAAAGCAAGAAATTTTTTATTCATGAGTTGTTTCTCTAAAGTAAATAATTCCTCAACCTTTTGGTTACTTATTCTTTGACTTGATTATGTATTTGATTACCTACTCTTGAACTACCTAGTTTCAGTAGCCATTTTTTATGAGAACGCCCTTTCTTTTGTCCTTTCACTATACTTGTATTCTTTGAATATCCAAATATATTTATGATGCACATATACCAATTTTATCTAATGCATATGTTCTATTTGTCTTTCCTCTTCTCAGTGTTGTTCCCAAACCACCCAGGTGATATGTGACTTAGAAAACAACAACTTAGAAATATCACATGCATGATGTTGACATGAGGATATCATAGGATGGCTAGGTTTCCCTCTGTAGTTGGTCTTATATGTAAATGTAAAAAATTACTATTTTGTAATACCACCTCTTATGGTGAGGATCAATGTATTGGGATATTTGTTATAGATGAAATAGTTATGTTTCTCCTATTTGTGATCATTTATGACTCATGTATCATACCACTTGAGTAGGTTTCTATCGGTCCCACTATTTACATGTTTCATTCAATTTTCATCCTAGTGAATTTATAGATCCATTCATTCAATGGAAATAATAATGTCCATATGTTGTCCATGGTTGTATCTTAATTGCAAACTTTTATAGTAAGATCTTAAGTTGGATTATGTATGGTAATATGACAAAATTTAATACTTGACTCTCTGTTAAAAAAACATGTTTGGTTTTGGATAACTGGTATAATATAAGTAATTGCACATTACATGGTGAATCCCTATCGTGTGTACTTATATAGAGGGGAATTAGATGGTGTTTCCTATTCCCAAGCAACAATGTAGTGATGTCATTACTCCCTGAACGTTATGGTGGTGATATCATAATACGTGGTTATGACAGTGATGCCATGTCTTTTGGTTTATTTATACATGTTGATATTATCATAATGTGTAGGGACTCTTGTTATTATTTCTCTTTAAATTAAGATTAAAGAGAAGAATTCATATTTGCAACTTGTTTCTAATTTAAGCATCATTCATCTTATGATTGTATTCTCTTGGTATTCAATTGGGTATATCTACATCCATTACAAACCATTTCTTGCTTTACTAGTAATCTTAGGGTTAAAGATAACCCTAGTGTTGATTACATATTCATTAGAACCTTCCATTATTACATGGTTGATTACCGCTTGCTCTAAACTATAATTTCTATTATTCCAAGTTAGAAACATGTGGATACATTGAGATATGAGGTTTATTTGATATTGAATACAATTCTAAAATGTATGTGACAAGAGCATTAAATATACTTATGAAAATAGTTTTAGAGAAATTATTACCGAGGATTTTTTCAAACTTTTACTTTATAATTTTATAGAATTTAATTATGAAGAAAACACAAAAAGAATGGACACAACAGAATTAGAACATGAGAGAAATTACAGTTTTAGTAGCACGTGTATAACTGTCATCAAGTTGCATATTCACCAGTATATGAAGAACGATGACTAGATCGATGGCCACAAAGAGAAATGGCCAGACCTATGTCCACAAAGAAAGATGGTCATGTAGACCGATGAGCCAATTTTTGGCCATAGAGACTGATGAGCAGACTGATTGCCCCATAGACCAACAATCAGACCATTAGCATAACAAATCGGTGACTACTTAGACCAATGGCCATGCATATTGTTGGTCAAAATGATGGATGCACAAACTGATGGTTGCACAGACCAATGGCAATGTAGGACAATGAAAATGAACACATTTTCATTCTATAGCCAATCATTGTAAGAATCATAACTTTTGATATATATATATATATATATATATATATATATATATATATATATATATATATATATATATATATATATATATTAGAATTCAATGCAATTTGTTATGGTGAATTTTTAATTCAATTGGTCACACAACCACGACCCAAAACTACATAAGAAACAAACTAAGGGTGGTTTTAGGGCGATCCCTTGAGGAATGTGAAGATTAGGGGAAGAATAGAGGAACCCTAGCTAGATCAATCAAGGTAACCTTAGATTAGTAGTTTTCTTAAGTTCCCTTCCTTTTCCTTGGTTGAAGCATGTGATGAAGAAAATTGGGGGTTCCAATCTTTCTTTCTATCTTCATATTGCCGCCAGTGAGCTAATGGAAGTGATTTCTACAAGCAGTAGCCTGCTGAAGGTGGGCTTTGGTGTTTTAGACCTCTATCCACACTTTAGTGGATGTGATTAGGTTAGTATAAGCCTAGATTTAAGGTCAATAAGAAACAGTTAGAAAAAATGGGAGTTGAAAATCATCGTGTAGCCATGATATTGCATAAATTTAGCCAAAATTAGTAAAGAACATGAATTGCCTCATACATCATTGATGTTTTTCTTTATCGAGCCAAAATATGATATTAGAGTTGAAGGGTTGACTATTTTAGTATATTTGTGATGCATTATTGATGAATTCATCTCTAGAACAAAATAGTTACAAAATCCCAGTTAATCATGTAAGTAGAATTAGAGGTGCCAGAGCCCCAGGTTTCCATAATTTCTACAATGATGAACCATGTTATGAATATGTGATTTAAATGATTGTTGTTTCTAGGTAGTGACTTTGAAGTTTAATGAGTATTTCATTATAGTATCATTGATTATGCTAAATTTATTTGTTCAACTAGTTTACTTTATTGATTCTAGTGATTCATATTTAGTTTAGTGTTCAAAAAATAAAATACAAGCTATAAGTATAGAGTTCAGATAAGAACAATACATTAGTAAATCTACCAATGTTAAAAAAATCAAGTAGACATTAGATTTCTTGAATACCATTAAATACATTGCAATGGTTTACGTCATAAAGGTGAAAATGTGCATATCGACTGGTGGAGTCTGTGAGGAGGTAGTTAGAGCATACCAGAGAGGTATGGGGGGTTAAGCCAAGTGAGGATGGTCTCCTTTAAATAGTGAGGTACCCAAACAAAGATTTGAGCAGGCCCAATATAGTTCTTTTAGTTCAAATATTGCTCAGTAAGTCACCTTGTGGAAACAACGAAGTAGATAGTTAAGCCAATTAATTTGACTCTTCACCAAATTACCTAGGTTTAAAGGAGTCCAATTTATCTATCTATCTATCTAGCGATATGATTGTGTCAGTGCTTAATTGGTAAGTTAGGGTTTACCTGGATGATTACATGCTTAATTAGATTGATCATCACTTAAATCTAATTAAGTATGGTAGCTTAATTGTATGTTTCAAATCTAAGAAGTAACTCCAGTCATAGTTTTACTTTGAAGGATTAGGGTTTGAGAAGTATAAACCATAATCACCAAAATTAAGCTTTTAATAGTATATAAATAAAAAATTTAATATGTGTAACAGTATGGTAAATTATTTTTCATATTTTCAATGTAGCTTGAATTTACTTGAAATTTTGATGATATGGATAGCTCAATAATGCATGTTAGTGCAAATTATAGTATATTTGGATGTTCAACTACACATGGACTGACCATGTTTCTAGCTGATGTTCAGTATTGTAGTGTTTGATTTTTAATTATTTATTGGTAGCTTGGTATGATCTGAAATTTTTACTACAGATCTAAAACTATTTGCAGGCAACATGCTAACTTTTCATAATTTTTGGAGGATCGGTAACCTATTTATTAAATGATTTACAATAACATTTTTAAGATACAAAATTCTGCTAAAATAAAAGAAAGTATATATTGACCCACGAAGCTCATTTGCTCTATATGAATAACCCAACACACTAGGAGCTCCCATATTTCATTATTTATTCAAGAGAAACGAAATCCTAAAGAGAGAGGTACATTTAGGGTTTGAATGGAGAAAGTGGTGAAGATGGCGATCTGGGGTTTTCTCTTCCTAGAGTTGATGAAATCAAGAAAGTTGTCATTTGTATATAGCTTTTCTTGGTCATTCTTCTATAACATGTCAAGATTCAGCCCTCCTCTTATTTGATTTGAAATGATATCAAATCTCTCCCATTTTTCACTCTTTCTCCATAATTATCTATTTCTAGGGTTTTTGAGTTGAAAGAAAGAAGAAAGTGATGTATTTCTAGGAGTTTGATAAGAATTCTAGAATTTCAATTATTGGGCTACATTTTTAAGGTGTTTTCACATCTTAGGTGAGTAGGTACTTCCTTTGAATAGTATATTGTATGAAATTAGATTTAATATACAACAATCTTCACTTCCTTTTTAAGAGACTACAATCCCTAAATCTGCCTTTCAGTTTAAGCTTATGAAACATGATCGAGAAATAGATTGTTTTCTTGTTGTGATGAAGATCTGGTGATACAATCATTTTAGAAATGGACGCAAATAATCTAAAATAGAATTCCTAAAGTTATTGTAGAAGTTATAAGAATATATTGATATCTATCCTTAGTTTTGTTTGGAATTATTATATTATTAAATAAATAACTTTGCATGTTTGAATCCCCTTGTTTATGAATGATTGTTTTATTTGAATGTATTGTATAAATATTTTAGGTACTATCTTGTAATTCATTTGATGTCATCATTGTTTTTTTGATATATCAGTAAAGAGGGTGAAACTCTAGATGAATGGAAAATTATAATTTGGTGAATAGGCATCATGAAATTCATTTGATGTGATTTTTTTTCATCATTATAAATTCATTTATTCAAGGTTATTCTTAATGCATGATATGTCAGTGAATGGTGTGAAAACCCTAGTTGGGATCATTGTAGGGTTTCATATATATGTTTGGTTGTATGTGAACTATTGAAAGTAGTCATCCAGTGAAAGTTTGTGATGCATTAAATCTTTGTGTAATTCATGTGGTATGTGAATGAGTCAAATGAACCCCTAAGGATAGGGCATTCAGTGAATCAAGTATTTTCATATCACTATTTCTCATTACGAGATGTGATGTTGATTAGTAGTTTAGTTTGTAGTACATAGTACAAATGATCTATGAAATGAACAGTTTACAAAGCTAAACTAAGAAATGTTGATGTGATTATTGAATCATGAATTTAAAGAGTGAATTGTAAATTAGATGCCCTGAACACTATAGAATCCTCACATGAAGGCATTCTTCATGAGGAGGAAATGTGCTTCCTGATTGGAGGTATTTTTTCCAGATCGAGGTAAGATAAAGTCCACATGTAGGTGTGGGCATCTAGGCCAGTGATGGTAGACTCCTTATAGTTTTTGTGGTACCCAACATCAATCGGGGATGTTGGTGGTACCTGTGTTACGAGTCGTGTTGACAGTGGACATCTTTGGTAGGTCCAATGATGCACAACAAGTTAGAATGCTATGATTCTCTATCTCAGTACCCAAGTTTAGAGGAGGAGTCTAGATATTTGGTCGCTCCCATTAGCCGCTAAGAGCCAGATGTGGTGACTTACCGTTGTAGATGGAGAAGATGAGACTATAGGGTTTGGAACATGGGCATGTTTCTAATCCTTATACAGTGAGACTGTAGCTTGTTGTGATGCTTTCACATGTCGTGGTACACTTCATGTGGGTTCCAGACATAATAAGATGAATGTGAGATTAATCGTGTGTGTGCAATTATTCATTATTTCTTTATCTATTTCTGAATTACTAGTTTCCTTTGTGAATAACCAAGTATGTTTAGATATTGATTTACTCTTTGTAGATACTTAGAGTGTCCTACCATATATATGTCTGTGAATGATTAGTTCCTCTATATCTCATTACTGCTCCACTTTATATTCTATTTCTCGATTACATATGTTTTCACAATTAAAGTGCTTTAAAATGTTTCTTTGAAGTACTCACTCCTCTACTCACATTTTTTTAGGGAAACCATGTGGATTTGGAGAATGCCAATGCCAGAGTATATCTAACATGAGAGTTATGTATCAGATTAGTTAAGTTCAATCGGTCCTTGTCACTCTAGGTTCTTATAGAGTAGTGGGAGAATTGGAAATAATGATGTGTAACTTTGTTTCCTTAATAATAGAGAATGTATTAGATTATTAAGTTTTATGTACATGGAGGTGTGAGAAACAACATGCATGTCTAGATATGTAACTTTATTGTTGAAATCATATTAGAGGAATCAAGGTTTTATTTCCCTTACAAAGTTAGTTTACACGATTGAATCTGATGAAACAAAGAGTTGAAATCAAAGAAAAATTTAGGACTAATCTTTGTATTATGTTAAATCCTCAACTTATGCCCTAATCTCATTACTAGATGTTATCATGGGATTTGGGTGTAGCATTTAGCCACCAAGGCAGACATGGAAAGCTTAGTACATGTTGGGATTCTAGTTTAGTAGACTTAGAGTCTATTCAAAATCTTAAACGGTGGGTTTGTAGATTTTTGTGATACATACACATATTGTGGTACACTACATGTGGGTCCAGGGAAGAATAAGAGGAATAAAGATTAATTAATGGACATAGTTGATTTAATCATTACAATTATTACTAGAAATCATGGCATGTTGAATGGTCTATTAATTTCAAAAGACATCCTTCTATTATTATATATTTGATTAAATTTGCAATATATATCTATATTTTCATGGTTACTTGATGGATTTTTACACACTAAGTCAGTATCATCTACATTCAGCTAAAATATTGTCTAGGTATAGGTCAAACTCAGTAGGAGAAGTCAGAAACTACTTTTCAAAGGAGTATATCAGTTGTGATCTTGAGAGGAATAGCTTGTTTTTTTAGATGGTCTATTATCCTTCCTTTGGTCCTAGAAATGTGAGAACAAAGATTGCGATACATTCATAATAAATTGTACTTTATGTATACTTAAGCCAGAACTAGTTATTTCAATTGATTATGTTGCAAAAGTCAATTTAGTTATGAACTCATCATGATTATACTTGAATCAGATCTATTTTGCAAGATGTTTGGTTAGTTGTGTACATTGAAAGAATTAAAATTTTAAAGTTGATTACTATTAGTTAGAATAATCTCACCTTGATGGTATTAAACCCTAGTTAGTGGGTTTTGGTCACTTCATCTTTGGAATCAGAGTCTAGGTTTGGTACATAGGTTTTTGGAGACCAATAAGATTAGAATCAATTCCTATTTTGAACTATAAATATCTAATAGACATGTTTCTATTATAAATACACATATGTTAGGTAGAGGATGTGGTTATGGGGAATAAAAAGGAAAGATTCATTATAACCCTCGCCCTCATAAAATGGTTGAATGTGGAGAAGATAGACAAAAGAGAAATATAATATTGACAAGATGTCTTCATCTTGTAGAACGGCCCTTATGAGATACCATGAGTTGGTATAGAAGCTTGGTGGACTATGTTTTCTGGGACAACTGGCCCATTTGTGGTAGATGTATCACTCCAATAGTTGGAAAAGGTTTTTGTCCTAATGAATATATAAAAGGATAAGAATATTAACCATGATATCTATCCTCTTAAAGAAGATGCTAAATTTTTTTGGTACAGAGTATGGAAGGGCTATGTGGGTGAGGTTCACTTGAAGTATTTTCCTCCTACATTCCTAAGTGACAAGATCAACCAGTTGAGACAATTAGAGAAGGAGGTATGTAGTTGGTGAGTATGATGCATATTATACAAGGTTGGTTAACTTATATTCATAGCTTGTACTAGATGACATAGAAAAATGCAGGAACTTTCAAGAAGTTATTAGTTCATAAATTAGGCACACCATATCAATGGTCATCTGAAGGGATAGTGAGAATTGTGGAGAGTTTGAGGGAGCAAAAAGACATATTTAAGAGTCAATTAATTCTTGAAAACATTTTGAGTGTAGAAAATTATCTGAGAATTTTGGAAGAGTAAGACCAAGTAGTAGTGGACATACTAAATATTGTGGATTCTTTTCCATAATAGGATAGGGTATTTTTGTTTTAGAGGGCATGTATTTGGTTCAAGTGACGTTGTATCTTCTATTAGTAGAAGAATATCTAGCCCTACATATGGAAATATACCACCTATGGGGGCACCTTCAACAAGGCCTTTAGAGTCATCAACATTAGTGACTAGTCCACAGAGACAAGAAATAGTTGTAAGAGACACTTGTGGTAAGGAACACTCTGGAAAATGTTGGGAAACTAATTTTCATAGATGCCACTACTATGGACAAATGGGATGTTTTAAGAGATATTGTCTAAATCTTCAGAGCACAGTTGCACTTCTAGACTCCAAAGAGGCATGCTCTATTTAGATGAGAAAGCTCTTCAGTGGATCCAAACTCTAGAGGGGGGAGCACCTAGTAGTAGCAGTGGACAGTAAAAACATCATGGAAGAGGGAGAGCTATAGGAGTTTTTTCTCTATGATTCAACCAAAAGGAGTATTATTTCCTATATTAGTCACAATATGCTTCTTTTTAATAGGATTCATTCACAATTTTGATAAATCCTGATGTGACTCATATAGATAGAGCTTGCTAGTTAGTGGGTTATATCCTTTATGATGTGATTTATCTTATGAATTTATGCTAGAATTATCATTAAGAGAGTCAACAATTCTAATAAAAATGTGTATCAAATGCCTCTTGATTTCTAGTAGGTATACCCTAGTTATCAATCGCATACCCTTGACATTAACTCTTTCCTATTGTTTTGGGTATGGATTGCCTTGAGACATATTATTTCTAGTTGGATTGTTGGAAGAAAGAGGCTATCCTTAAGCAAGTTGCTTTTTCTTATGTCTTTACTAGATATAGGAAAGTCTTAACCACATACTTAGTATCAACTGATATAGGTGATAAGATGATAGGAAAGGGTGTGAGGCCTTTTCTTACACATGTTGTAGATGCGAAGAAGGAGAAAAGAATGGTTAATATAGAGGATCAACTGGTATTGTTTGATTTCCTAGATGTTTTTGTATATTAGTTACCATATTTACCTCCTAAGAGAGATGTTGAGTTTGAGATACAAATATTACTTGGTATCCACCTAATAGAATTACTATCTTATAAAATGGCACCCATATATTTTAAAATATTACAAGACCAATTACAGGATTTACTCAATAAGGTTTTCATTCAACCAACTACATCACCTTGGGGATCTCCAGTGCTCTTTGTGAGAAAGAAGGACAAACTATGTGGTTGTGCATTGGCAATAGGAAAATGAATATGATAGTATCAAGAAAAATAATGTCTGCCTAGGGCTGGTGATTTGTTTGATCATCTAAGAAAAGCCACAATATTTTCAACTATAGATATTAGTTTATCAACAGTTAAGGATTACAACATCAGATGTACCTATGTCAGCACTCAGAACAACATATGGGAATTATGAGTTCACAGTCATGTCTTATGGACTGAGAAATGTCCATGCAGCTTTTATAGACATGATGAATATAGTTTTATACCATATTTCTATCAATTTATAGAAGTCTTTATAAATGATATTCTTATATGATCCAGAGATATAGAACAATATGAGAAACATCTAAGGATAGCCTTACAATTGTTGAGACAACATCATATTTCTGCTAAGTTCAACAAATGTGAGTTCTGGTTGTCCGAAAGTTTTCTTTCTTGGATATGTTATATTAGGAGGAGACAATGTTGAGCCTATGAAGGTGGAATATGTTCTTTATTGGGAGCAACCCACAACTCCTATTGGGATCAAAACTTTCTTATGCTTATCTAGACATTACAAGAGATTTATAAGGAACTTCACTGTATGAGAAACACCTATCACACATTTAATAAGGAAATATATGACATTGTTTTGGTGTGAAACATGTGGAGAAAAATTTCAAACATCAAGAAAAAAAGCTAACTACTCTAACTTTGATTATACCAGAGGAAGACAAGGGATTTTTGGGTGTTTTGTGATGCATATAGGAGACTATAAGATATGTTATTATACATGAAGGAAAGGTGGTATGTTATGCTTCTACATAGCTCAGGGAAAATGAAGAGAATTATCTTACTCGTGATCTAGAGTTGACAGTAGTACTACAAGCCTTGAATACATGACATCATTATCTATATGGTGATTCATGTAAAGTCTTTACTACTCCACAAGAGTTTAAAGTGCATCTTCACAAAAAAGATCTCAACCTGAGATAGTGTACATGGTTAGATCTCATTAAGGACTGTGATGTTAGCATACTTATATAGGAAGATCAATGTTGTGGTAGATGCTCCAAGTAGGATTCGGCATCACCTACATAAATTTTTTACATAGCATGTGTAAAGAGAGACATACTAGTCAAAATGCAGAAATGAATCAGGCACTAAATGTTATAAAAACATGGTGGGATGATTTCACAGATCCTTGTCCGACCTACATTCTATGATGAAATCAAATACATTCAAGAGCATCACAGTAATTTGAAGTAGATGACACATAGATGGAAGGTAAGAGGATATAGTTCATATATTCAGATGATATGTCATTATATCATAAGGATAGATTGTGTGTGACATATGACGTTGACTTAAAGAAGCATATTTTTCGGAAGCTCACCTTTCAACATATGTGATGCATCCAAGTAGTTCCACATGTACAAAAACCTCAAGGAACTATATTGGTGGTCAGATATTAAGAGATGTTGATGAGTATGTAATCCTAGTGTGGTGTGAAACAATAGGTCAATGTTAAACACCACAAGCCTGTGGGTACCCTAAAACCACTCCCTATTCCTATGTGGAAGTGGGATCATATTACCATGGACATTTTGGTTGGGTTGCCTAGAACATCACATGGTTTTGAATCTATATGGGTGATTGCGGGATGAATAACTAAATCTTACCATTATTTCCTTATTAAGTCAACTTGAGATGCACCCAAACTCATCAAGGTTTACATACATGAGATAGTTTGATTACATGAGATGTCATTCACTATTTTACTTAATAGAGATCCCAAGTTTACATCTAGTTTCTGTAATCATGTACATCTTTCCCTGGGAACTCATGTAAAGTTTAGCACAGTATTTTACCCTTCGATAGATGGATATCTAGAACGGCCTATTTAAACACTAGAGTACATGTTGAGAACATGTGTATTGTAGTTTAGCGCCAGTTGGGATAATCACCTAAGTCTTATGGAGTTTGCCTATGACAAAAGTTCTAATTCTAGTTTTAGAATGGCCCCTTATGAAGCCTTGTATGCTAGAAAGTGTAGATATTCCATTTATTGGTATGAGATTAATCAAAGTCAGGTTCTAGGTCTCAAGTTGGTGGGGGAAACAACAAAAAAGGTATATATGATCAAACAATAGTTGAAAGCTACACTAGAAAGACAAAAAAGCTATGTTGAGAAAAGATGTAGAACACTTCATTATTAGGTTGTGATGAGGTTTACTTGAAATTTTCGCCATGAAAATGTTTTCTAAGGTCTAAGAAGTGAGGCAAACTAAATCCTATATATATGGGATCTTATCCAATCATTTAGAGAATTGGAATAATAGCAGAAAAGCTTGTCTTACCTCTTGAGATAGACAACTTACATGATATGTTTCATGTATCCATATTTAAGGAGTGTCATCCAGGTACATAGATGTTTATAGACCTAGAGTTGATACAACTAAGAGAATATATTTCCTAGGTTGAAGTCCCTTTACAAATTTTGGATCATAAAATTCAGAAGCTCAAAAAGAGGGAGACATCCCTACAGAAGGTCCTTTGGTGGAATTGGTGTAGATGAAGCTATGTGGGAATTAAACTGGGGAATGTGTAATAAGTATCATTTTCTCTTCTAGGAATTTCAAGACAAAATTGTTATTAGAGGGGGAGATCGTTATAGCCCACATCTTTCTTTGCTAGAAATATTAGGGTAAAACATAACCATAATGTTATTTAAATCTTCTTCGGAACCTTGCATCAATCTATGTTTGATTAATTATTATTTTAAACTCGGATTTTCTTTTCCAAGTTAAAACATGTGTTGTGCATATATTAGTATTTGAGCTTTAGTTAATACTAAATATAATCCACATACATATGTGGGAAAATTGAATATACTTGATAAAATAATTATAAAGAAATTATCATCTGAGAATCATATCATTTTTTTACCATAAAAATTTAGATAATTCAATTATCAATCCAATGAAAAAAGGTTAGATGTGGTTGTATTTGAAATGAGTAAGTTATTGCATTTTTAGTAGCATGTCGAAAAGTGTCATTGGTTTGAATTTTCACCGCTATATGTAGATTGATGACTAGACTGATGACCAAGCAGACCAATGATGAGATTGATGCCCATTTAGACCAATGATGAGATCGATATGCATGAAGAGTATGACCAAACTGATGGCCACACAAATTGATTGACATGCAGATAGATGACTAGATCGATGGGCACATAGAACGATGGGAACAAAAGTTCTATGATAAAGACAATAAGAAAACACACTATAATGTTTGGTATACATATCATCTTTTCAATAATTTGTTTTTTGGAATCACTTTTCAATTTTCCACACCTGTAAAACCCAAAATCACAGCAAATATGAACTAGATGGAGGATTTTAGGGTGATATCTTGATGAACATGAAGAGCGCAGGAAGAACAGAGGAACCATAGAATGATTGATCAAGGTGACCTTAGCTTAGTTGTTCCTCTTTGATTCCCTTTCTTTTCCTTAGCTGAAGCCTGGGGTGGAGATATCTAAGGGTTCTGTTTTCCCTTCCCTCTTCATCTTCTTCCACCAGGAAGCTAACACAAGTGTTTCTAAAATTAAAAGCCCACATGAAATGGGGCTTTAATGTCTATGACCTCGATGTACACTTATATGGATGCAATTAGACTAGTTTAAGCTTATATTTGAGATCAATAATAAAAAATCATATAGAGGTGAGTAGAACATCATCACTTATCCCTAACTTTGTAGGAATTAAGCCAAAAATCATAATATGTACTATCTTGTATGTTGATTGTCATTTTCAATTTATTAATCCAAAACATGATATTTTACTTGAGTGGTTGATTATTTTAGTATGTTTATGATGTCTTACATATGCCTTCATATTTAGAATAAACTAGCTATAAGATTGTGGTGAATTATATATGTAGAATTACAGGAACCGGAACATTAGGTTTTCCCTAATTTATACAATAATGAATTGTATTATGTACTTGTGGTTTAATGGGTGACTTTGCTAGCTAGTTACTCATGAAGTTCAATGAGTAGTTCATTATAGTGTTTTTCAATATGCTTAATTTATCAGTTCAAGTAGTTTACATTATTGATGTCGTGCTTTTGGATTTAGTCTGTTGTTTAGAAAATGAGATGGAAAATTTATGTATGGAGTTATGCTAAGAACAATACACTCATAAATATATCAACAAAACTAAAGAATCAACTAGATATATATGCCCTAAATACCATAGAATCCATCACAAAAGTCTACACCATGAAGGAATAAATGTGCATACCTACTGGCAGAGTTTAGGATGAGGTTGTTAGAGCATACCAAAAGGGTTTTGTAATCCCAGTGAGGGAAGTCTCCTTAATATAGTAGGTATCAAACATTAAGCAAAGATTTTGGAGATTCCCAACACAATTCTATTAGTTTAAATATTTCTCAATGAGTCAACCCTTGTGGAACCACTGAAGTAGGTAGTTAATCTAAGTGCTTTAATTCTCCTCTTGAGTACCTATCTTTAGAGGAGCAGTCCATTTTATTAAGACAATTGTTTATCATCTAAGCCCTAACCTAGTGAGCTCCTTTTTAGGTTAGGGATCTAGTTTAGTATACTTAGAGTATTGGCTAATCTAAGTCTTATATGGTGAGATCGTAGCTTGGTGGTATACTTTCATGTGTTGGTGTATACTTCATGTGGGTCTAGAGAGAAACAAAAGGAATAAAAGATCAAAGAATGGATTTAGTTTATTTACACATTATAGTTGCTATTAGAACTCCTGCCATGTTAGATAGTTTATAAATTCAATTGTAATGCCTCTCTTATTCTATACTTAATTAAATTAACAATATATATCTAGATTGTCATGGTTACTTGATGATGTTTCATGCATTGATCCATTAGCTCACACACTCTACTAAAACTTTAATTAGGAATAAATTCAACTCAATACAAGGAGTAAGAATATCATAAGCATCAAGAGTATATCAACTAAGGTTTTGATAGGACTAGCTAGTTTAGGTAGATGGTCTCTCATCCTTGTGCTAGTTCTGGGACCATGAGACTGAGGATTGAGAGAAATGTTGTTATAAGTTGTATTTGATGTTTACTTAATCCAAAATTGATTCCCTTTGGTTGAAAATGTTGCAAAATAAAAACTTATTTGTCAACTCATGATGCTTATAATTAAATAAGATTTCATATGTTTCTCAAAATGTTTCACTGATTATATATTTCAACAAACAAAAAATTTAAATCTAATTTTCCTATCATTGACTAAAAGTGGGTGGTGATCCTCATCTCACCTTGACAGGATTAAGCCCTAGTAACTCGGTTAGTTCAAGTCAACTTTCCTCCTGTTATTAGGAACCTTTATACTTAATTTTTATTCCCTTGAAACATTTGTTGTCCAAACCATATTTTAATGTCACACTGGCTTTCTGCTAATAACCTTCCATTTATTCTTCTCTTGTGGGGCGTTCCCAACCCCTTAGGTGGAAAAGAAATTTGTATAGAGGAGGTCAAACCTCAACTTGCCTAAGAGTAATTGGATCTTGGGGATAGATATAATATAAATGTTTCCCTCTAATGGTCATTAATGATTAGTTCAGTTACATTAGTTAACCTTTGTATACTCCTTGTTTGGAAAATATGTATTTTTCAATTGACAAATGTAATAGTCAAATATTTTATGTTTTGTTGTTAAATTTTATGCTTCGAACATACTAATTGAATAAATTAAATTGTCACCCTTTGCAAAAATTTATGATGGTGCTTTTCCTTTAGCTTGGTTAAGTGACTGATTCCCTTTGGGTCCCACTTCTTATAAGTATGGTATCATAGCATGATTCATATTAATAGGTGGGCCCACATGAGAATATGGCACCCAGTCTTCAGTGATGTATCTTAGGCATGTTGAAGAGTGTTATCTATGGTGAGGGAGACACCCATGCATTGGTAATCGTGATTGAGAGTTGGGTGTACATGGGCCATTCTGGGTATATACTGAAATGGAAAAAGTTATGAGTCCATATAGTTGATCCTTGATGAGTATGTCAAGAGTCATTAGGGGTGAGAAGAATTTGGTTAATAATCAATTAACCAAATGGTTAATTCAAAATGGTTAAATTTTTTTTGGACAATCTAGTTGATTTGTGGAATTTATTTTGGTTAATTAGTTGAACAGTTAATTTATTAGTTACAAATATTTTCTATTTGGTTAACCAAATAGATTCACTTTATTTTCAAAAAAAAGTCATATACATATATATACCTATAGAGTTGTATTTTATTTCAGGATACCTGCACATTAATATACTAGTCAAGTTTTTTTAACTAAATAGCACTACATTGATAAGTAATACTACTATCATATAATAATTGTTTGCAATTTTATGAGTATTTTCATACAATAATATTACAATAGTGTTGTTCGGTGAACAAAATTAACCAACAAAATTGACCATTAACAAATTAACCATAACCAAATTAACCAACACTAATTTGGTTGGGTTAATGGTTAAAATCTTATATCACAAGCTAACCATTTAACTAAATTGAATAAACATAACCGACTGAATTAACTAAATGCTCACTCCTAAGAGTTGGGGAGATTGCAAATTCCTAATGTTTGAGGGCTCAAATAAAATGATTCTAAAAATAATGAGTGTATTACCTATATTACCAAGGTGCACCTCCTTTTCAGATAGCCCATTAATAGGAGCTTTGCATATTAGCATGCTCAAACCATTAGTACTAGGATGAGTGACATGTTAGGAAGTTGATCTTAGGTTGTTCATGAGTGAGGCCAAAGCATGCAGTTTGAGGACAGTGGTGGTATGTAGGGCCATTCTTCATTCCTAAAACTCGACTAGAGACTTTGGTGATGGACCTGGGTGTTACACAACACTTGCTAAATAGGGACATAGTACTTTGTCATGGGATATTATAGATTGACATGGACATTTTACCTCATAAGAAAAACAATAACCTTTCTCATTCTTGATGGTGAGCTTCTATAATGTCTCTATAAGACATAAGGGAACTATATGGGCATCCATGTACATCATTTTTATCAACTATGTATCAATATCTTCATATTCCATAAAGGGAGCAACACATGGGGATCCCAATTATACAATAGAGATCATAGGGATAGATCCTAAGGATCTCTATAGAATACCCTATAACATTCCTCAATTTATCCTAATTTATGAGGGATACACATCTCAGGGGAAAATGTATCCTTTCCCAATCACAATTTGTGTTTAGTCAACTAAGACAGCTCCGTGTTGAAGGAAAGACCTAACTAAGGATAATGGATTTAGTTCTATCTACCACTAGTAAAAGGACTATCAAAATTGATGTCTTAAGATGAAATTCAAATTTGTCATCTAGGTATTCTCACCAAGGAGAACACGGTCGAGAGAACAACAGGGAAGACAACAAGGAAGATGGTTCTGAGAAGATAAATGGTTTATCTAAGACCCATGATCTTGCTTTTTGGCTGAACATGCTTTTTTATCATTATTATTTTCTTAAAACCTTAATTTAACCCTAATATGTGTTTTTATATCATGTAATAAACTTAAGTTCCAAGTTTGGTCCAGTTTGGACACCGTTTGAGAAAGTTATGCATTAATGTGCTTATTTTGGGCTTTTATGCAAATTACACATATCTAGGGGTTTTATTAAAATTTGTCACATGATTGTTGTGCATCACATGTTTTCCTATTATGTTTGATATAGTGGTGCTTTGGGTTGCCTTATCACACCTTGATTTGAATGGTGACATTTTGTGTTGAGATTAGGGTTTGTTCTCTTTGATGCCCTAACTCAATGGTTGACCTTGAGTGTTGAGCCACCAGTGTTGGCAGTCGCCAAGTTTTCTTAAGCCATATAGGGTTGTCAATCGATGAGACTTTTGAATCATCTTGGTTACCAACATTCCTAGGGTTGGCGTGCGATGAGTTTTCTAACCATCTTGGTCGCCAAGACTTCTTGATGTTCGCTAAGTTCTCTGACCCTTGGTGGTCGATTAGTTTTCTGATCATCTTGGTCACCAAGTTTTCTTGTTGTGGTCGACCTAGTTTCCTAGATAATATGCTTGCACATATGAGATTTTTTTACCTTGGATACATGGCATGCATGGTTAGACACCTATCCCTTTCTATCTCAAACCCTAAGCCTTATATACCTCTCTCCTTACATGCAAACAAGTTCTTTACACAACTAGCCCTCCCTCTCTTCTTTCTTATTGATTGTATTTTGTCCCCCTTGCTTGGTGGAGAAGGAGATCCAAGGTAGAAGAATCTTTTCCAATCTTGCTTGCATGTACACCGAGGGTTTGGATCCACCCTTGTTGATGTCGTTTGGTGCTTCCTTGCTTTGCTTCTTGATCTTGGTAAGTGAGATCTCCCTCTTTCCCTTCATTTCTCTTGTTGCCCTACCTTCCTCTCTCTTATTCTTCATTAGATCCATGGTGGAGCTTGAGCTAAAGGTTTAAGATACCTTCTTTCTTTCCTTTTCAACCTAGGATTTGTTTCCTTTCATAGAGAAGGGGCTAGCTTGACCTAGTGGAGTGCTCAAGCTAGGGTTTCTTCCTTCTTTCTTCAAGCTACCTTGCTGTTTGGAGATTCATCTTAATCCTAGAGGTGATTTATATAACTTTCTTCATGATTATTTCTTACTCTTATCTTGCATGTACATGATATTGCCTTAAATGTTGTTCCACATAGAAATATGTTACCCTTGCCTAGGGTTGAGCTTATATGGTAGATCTTGAGTAGATAATTCTTCTTGTTGTATCTCTAAACCTGGTGCATGTTTCTTCTTCCAAGATAGTGTACCTGATGAATGCATATTCATCAGGAATTTCAATTACCATCCTGGGTCAAACTCAACTCAATGCATTCAATTTCATTTACTAAATATCAAAATTTGCAAAATTACAAATTTGTCCAAATTGTCATGATTTTAACTGAAATTATGTTGATTTGATGCAGGTCTTGATAAAGTTGAATAATCAGCTAGGGTCCACCTTCACTCACCCTTGGTTCTGACCAATCGATCTAACCAAGCGACTTCAGCCAATTCGGTCTCAAGACCGTTTGAGCCCATTCGGTCTCAAGGCCGAATGGACAGTTCCATTTCAAGACCGTTTGCAGCAGCCTGTCCACGAAGACCATTTGGATGACCGCACAAATTCAAGACCTTGAGGCAGAGCCCCGACCACGACCGTTTTGAACGACCACTGCCATGGTTCACTGTCCTCGCCACGGCCGTGTGGTGAGGCCACGAACATGGTGAACCAACCTTAACACCCATCCCTTTTCACCTGCCACACCCGTGCAAGGCAGCACGGCCGTGGGACAGTAGCATCACCACGACCGTGGTGCCTCAACATGGTCGTGGTGCGTCGTCTTCTACCTCCAAACAACACTTGCTGCAGCTCCAACCGCAAGACCAAACGGGGGAGGCTCGCAGACCGAATGAAGCTACCCTGAGATCATTTGTTGGGTGGCGACCGAGACTGTATGCACCTGCAGGTGAAGACCGAATGAAGGACACGAAGATCGTTTGATTTCACAAACCGATCAGAAAGTCACTACAGACAAAGACCGTTTCATTGAACTGACCGAATGAGCACAAGACTGGGTGGCCTCAAATGTGAAGATCGTTTCGTTGAGATGTGTGAAGACCGAAAGGACCAGCTGACAAAACCGTTTGATAAGCAAACGATTTGCAGATCGTTCATCGGCAAACGGTCTGTGAGACCGTTTAGTCTCATTTGGTTTCCAAATAGTGAGAGCAAAAATACTGAAGACCGTTTGGTCAAATTAAATTGAAGACCATTTGAGCTATTCATTCGGTTTCCAAACCGAAAGGAGGCAAAACCGTTTGGTTACTAACGGTTTACAAACCGTTTGCCAAAGTTGTACAAGAACGTTTGAGAAAAAATATCCCCCAAACCGTTTGGACTGGAAAGACACCAAAAATGTGAAGGCCAGTCATGTGCCTATAAATAGGACCAGTAGGGTCCCTTTTTGGGGCATCGGTTCTGGGACACCGACAGGCTGCCTGTACACAGGTCTGATCTAGATCCAGTGTCATCCATGCCAGTTTCATTCCACCTATTGCCCGTGTTGCAACCAAGGAGACTGAGAAGATAAGGAAGACGGAGCGAGGGAGACTGTTCGGTCTGTCTTGACATCTCCCGTTCATGTCCAGATCTACTCTGACATGACATAGAAGGCCACAACATCTTCACCGAGCTACGACTACCTTCTGCACCGAGTTCATGGCGGATTTCTCTCTCTTTCTTATTCTTCTTGTTTCTCACATCATGAGCAAGTAGTACCTTTTCGCTGGGGTGCGGGGACTAGCCTCGCTGCCCATGCAATCATGTTCTTTTGTTAAACTTTCCATGGTAATGTATATAGATTTTCATTTCGTTATTAATTGGTATGTTTGTAGTTGATTATCTACTTGCTTTCATATTGTTCTTTCCTGTATTGTGAAATCTTCTATATGTGGGATGGAATGGTAGTTTACAAAGTTTGACTCCTTGACGAGAACTTCCGATAGGATTCCTTGAGGTCGTAAGTGTATGATCCGTGAGGGGACGAGATATCTATCCTACGGTGATGCTTCTGTGATCTAAATATCCCTCAAGAAGGACCACAGCCTTAGTTGGATTTTGTATCGTCTTTGTTTATCGTCGATGTTAGTTTGTAGATCTATCACCTGCTTACTTATCGATTAATGCGGTTGACTCCCAAACTAGAAATAGAATGTGGTTGACACTTACGTGTGCCTAACGCCTGTAGAGGGGGCCCACAACCTTCGTTGGATTTATGTATCTTCGGAGCCATAAGTAAGTGATATGGTTGGTGACGAGACATCTGATGCCTAAGGTGATGCTTACGCGAACCTAACGCCTGTATGGGGGGTTCTGCAGTAACTCTATTTGGATCATTTTATCTTGCCTGGATTGTTTGCGTTGGAATATGTTTGCATGTGTAGCGGTGCTGCAACCTGACACCATCCCAGTGATTCCATATCATTGATTTAAACCCAACTTTAATTCAGCTTTTACTTTCTTACAATTAGTTTAGGTGACCTCAAATCAACCAATTGTTTTAAATATTAGCCTTAACTCGAACTAGACTAGACTGAGGAAGATTCTTAAAAACGTTGTCCTTTGGGTTCGATCCTTAACTATACTATGTTAAGACTCGTCCGCTTGTGGGTGGTATTATTTCACTTTAGTTTTGGTAAAAGCTCAGGGATTTCAACCCCGAGTGAGTTTGTTAGTGCGATAAAATCCCACATCAGTACCCTAGACCTTGTTTGATTTTATGATATTAGTTCTCACCAAATATTTTGTATCTCATGTGGTTGCCAAGTTTTGAAGATATAGTGGCCAATGAGGTTTTGATTTCCATGATTGGTCACCAAGATTTTTGAATTATGATGTTTGTTTAGTTTTGAACTAATTTTGGTCACCAAGCTTTGCATCTCTTGTTGTTCGCCAAGATCTGGACTCCACGTTGATCGATGAGTTTTTGGTGGTCGCCAACTTTTTTTACTCTTGATGGTTGCCTAACTTTCCTTACCCTATTGGTCGTCAAAGATCTTCTAACCCTAGTGGTTGTTGAGATAACTAACCCTAACACCCGCCAATGTTTCCTAACCCTAACGGTCGCCAATGTTTCCTAACTTAAGTGGTTGCCAAAGTCTCCTAACCCATAGTGGTCAACAAGAGTTCGGACTCTATGGTTTCCAAGGGTTCTGACATCATGGTCGATGAGATTTTCTAACCCTATTGGTCGATGAGATTTTCTGACCCTAGCGGTCGATGAATTTTAGATCCTACAAATATGATTTAAGAGTTTTAATTGTATGGAATCAGATGGTGATGTTTGACTTTATGATGTCATGATCTGATAGGAATGCTAAGAGCTAGAATTTGTCCTTGAGTGTTGTTTTGTAACTTTAATTCAACTTATCTTGTTGAACCTAACCCAAATTCAAATGGGTGATGATGGTTAATCATACTTAGCATCCTTGTATGATTGGTATGATGAGTAATACTCTCTCTCTCAATGTTGTTGTAACCCTAATTTGTTGCCATATGAACATCTTAAACTCTTAAATGCATTGTTGTATTGAATTTATATGCCAAATGTATGGTGATGGTTGATGAGCCTTTGATAAGGCATGGATAGATAATGATGTTCTTGTAGGGGATTATGTGATGATATTCATGATCTTTGGGCATGGTTGAGACCTTATGGAGGTGTGATCCTCTTCATGATGTGATAAGGATTGGTATCCTATGATGATGAGATAAGAATTATATTTCATATGTTTTATATCTTCTGAAGTTGTACCATACCCATGTTTTTGTAGAACTCTTTTTGGGATTGTAAGTAACTTGATTGATGTAGCTTTAACTCACCCAATTGGCATTAACTAATAAAGTGAAACCTTAATCATGTAGTGCTTGTGTCGTAGTTCCATTCCAGTGTCAAGATTTGTTGGATGGTGAAATGAGTATTCCTATAATGGAAGCTTAGAGTCATTTGTTTTTTAGTATATGCATGTTTTTTAGGATGGTTGTGGTCATACCAAGGCAGGAGAACGTCGAGGCCATATCTTAGATGATTAGGATTCAATATACATGATGTTCTTGAGGATAGTTGTGGTTGTGCCTCAAATGATAGGGTTTTCATACCCTGGTTACTAGTGTCATGACCTATATATCAAGGGTAGACTAGGATGTTTTGCAACTTGACCATATATGTCATTGCAACTGACTCGTACTGATTGAGGACGAATGAGATATTAGTATTCCGACTCTCCTAGATCTTGTGCAGAACTAATTTTGATTCAGTAGTGGTCAAATGGAGTCTAAGTGGTATACCTCAAACTCTCTAGGTCTTAATAAAAGACGTAATCTAATCATGTAGCTTATCTTCC
Source organism: Alisma plantago-aquatica (assembly GCA_963693085.1). Lineage (NCBI taxonomy): Eukaryota > Viridiplantae > Streptophyta > Magnoliopsida > Alismatales > Alismataceae > Alisma > Alisma plantago-aquatica. The sequence goes on along the minus strand of OY856410.1, from coordinate 43,291,896 downwards.
TAGGGTTAAATACGCTTCACATTGGTTGATAACCCTTGCCTTTTTTCTGATGATGTTTAGTTGGTGTATAATGTTGTAAGAGAAATTAACTGTTTAAATATGATAGATTTATTTGTTTCTCTATATACTACACTAATCATGATTAACCTATTTTAGTTATCAGTATATTATACCCGCTTAATTAGTTTAACATGCTTAATAATATAACCTATTGTAATCAATAATCATTGTTGAGAGTCATATCTTTCACTGGGACATTGGTCTCACATCGTGGATCACCACATCTTTTTAGGTGGTTGTCAGCAGTATGGTCAGGTTCATGGAGGTGGAGAAGAGTATCTTGGAGAGAAGTAGGAGTATAAGGTTGGCTAGTATTTATTAGTGTCCTAGAGTCATCCATGTACTCTCAGGTTTGAGTAGGGGATGTTCTATAAATGATATGTACATCGAGTCAAGTTCTTGGCAGTGTGTCGATGTTTGTATACGGCATGTATCTGTGTAATAATAACTTTTTTATACAGGTTGTGGCAAAGACCACTGGAAATACATGTAAATACCTGATACAGTATGTGTTGATAAGCAAGTGGTTGGACCTATATGTAAATATTTCTAAATATGATGGTAATTTTAAATCATTTTTAATTTACCCACTTTCCTGTTTATGCGGTTAATTAGCTATTGATCTTGTGTTTTGTTTTGAGTAATCTCATTTAGTGTGATGGGGCGTCATAGTTTGGTTGGTATTAGAGCTTTAGGTTTGCTAAGTCTATAGGGAGATAGGAGTTAGGTTTGTTTCAGTTCTTACATAATCCAACATATCTAATCATAGATTATACTTATGTAGATATGTTTGGAGAACATGAAGAACATGCGGAGAGTAGCTATTCCATGCCAGGAGGTGGTGATAGGAGGCTGACACATTATGGGAGAGTGCTTGAGACGGGGCCAGAATAGCCCACAGTGCCTAAATTTGACCCTACATAGATGGAAAATCCTTCCTTTTAGTCCATGTTTGGACATGTCATGGAAACGATTATGCACTTAGTGGATAGGATGCTCATACACCAAGCTAGGGCAGTTCTCTCTAATGTGGAATACTAGGGTTTTGGGAAGACATTTGAGAGGTTGAGACATGTTGGAGCTATCGAGTATGTGGGTACGACAGACCCAGGTGACGTGGATATGTGGTTGATAGAGCTTGAAAAGGCATTCAAGATGTTGAACATCTTGGATGAGGACAAGATGAAACATGTTGTTTACCTATTGAAGGGTAGTGTTGGACACTGATGGGCCATAGAAGAGGAGGAGATACTAGGAGTTGAGGTGAGTTGGAAAGTGTTTTGTTAGATTTTGTGAGTCATTACTTCCCTGAGACATATATGGATGAGAAGACAACATAGTATGAGAAGTTACGTCAAGGTTTGATGTCCATCAATGAGTATGAGGCAAAGCTTATGGAGCTTTTGAGGTTCTATCCTCATATGGAAGTGGCAGAGAATGAGAGGATTTAGAGGTTTAAGACGGGTTTGAGAAGGGAGTGGTCTACGACATCATCTATTTTGGAGTAGAGAGAGGTTCTCTACCTTTATGGAGTCCATGAGGAGGATTGAGAGGTATTCTATTGAGAATCACAAACCCAATGCTAAGAAGAGGCTAGCTCAGTTTCAAAGACAGCCATCTGGTGACTTTAAGAAGCCTCATAAGGGCATGTACTACATTGACGCGTACACTTGCGTTATACACATGGTAAAATCATGTGACCCTTGCGCTTGCCCTTGGACTTGCCATTCTTTCCATTGATCAACATCACATACATAGGCTTGTCCTTCTTCATCTGTGCCTCGGTTGTCCTCAACATGCCTAATAACTCTGTCAATGGCTTGTCAAAGTTGTTCATGTTGTAGTTCATCACAAACTGACTGTAGGATTCTAGCAACGATTGTAGTATCACGTCAATAGCCAACTCTTGGCTCAGGGGAAATCCTAGTCTCGTCAGGTTCTCCACATACCCAATCATTTTGAGCGAGTGAGGATCAATTGGATCTCCTTCTGTCATGACACACTTGAACAACACCCTAGAGACATCATATCTCTCTTGCCATGCTTGATCTTCATACATGTTCTTGAGATGTTGAATCATATCAATGACACCCATGTTCTCATGTTGTCTCTGCAACTCATGGTTCATGGAGCACAACATCAAGCACTTTGCATCAATGGCATCTTCAGAATGCTTCTTATAAGCATCCCTTTCTGCCTTTGGTGTGGTAGGAGCAGGTTCCTTTGGAGCTGGAGTATCCAGGACATAGAGCTTTCGCTCCCGAGTGAGAACAATTCTCATTGTCCTAAACCAGTCGTGGAAGTTAGTCCCATTCAGCTTGTCCTTTTCAAGGACCGATCACAATGAAAAGTGATTGTTGTTTGTTGTCATTTGTAATACAAAAGAAAATATATGAAATTTAGTCCAAAACTCAATTTTGACTTATTTTGATTGATTTGAAAGGTTGATGATATAATTAGGACTTTAATTAATTATCACTCCCACTATTTTTGTTCAAATTGATAGCCCTCACCATCAATTCAGAAGATTGCAGCGTACAATCTTCTAGTGGGTCAAGATCCTGAAATCCTCAGAGTCATGGACCAGCTAGGGCTATCACCCACAACTTAGATCTTCCAAGTAGGAAACTTTTGCCAATTGCATCATATGCAACTCTTGAAAGATGTCATGTGCAACTCCTTGCCATGATCACCTCCATGCCTCAAGGTGCTAGATCCTATATAGGTCACCTTGTTAAGTCTGACCCAAAGCCAACACGATGAATATGCACCCTGCTAGGGCAGACCCACATATCCATCCTTCACGCTTCCACGAGATAGACGGTGCACCACGCTAGGGCGTGCCCACACTTGGCTGATCAAGCTTTTCACATGTGTCGCATTTGGAAGGCATCTAAAACTTTAATATTTAATGAGAGATTTGGTTTTATAGATACATATACATATCCAATCACCACAATACATAGTACGTATCATATACATGCTATATCCCACAGAAACATGCAAAATGATAAAAGCGATGATTATGGCCATCCTAATGTGATTCCTCGAGCCAAGAGGAATCACAATCATCTAGGTCTACATCACATGCAACATGTCCATGATGAAGTGCTATAGCCATCCGAGTTGATCAACTCATCACATGAATGACCTTCTCGCCCTGGCTGGTCGTCTGGGTGCCACCAGCCGATCAGTTGGCTCCTCCAACCGATCGGTTCACCTGGTCATCGTGCATCTCCTCATGGCCACCACCCGATCGTCTCGCTCCATGAACCGGTCAACAACCGATCAGTTCAATCCTTTAATCGATCGTCTGTAACACCAACCGATCAGTTCACACCTTGAACCGATCGTCTCAGTCGTCGTCAGGTTGTCCGCCATTCTTTGACATAACAGGAAATAAAAGATCTATCCTATTTTATATTTGAATAAGAAAACTTCGAGTTAAATTCGGGGGGAGAAAAGGTAGAAAAGAAATCTCGAGTTATCTCGAGTTACATCAGGAATAAGAGATAGGAAATCGGTGCGTAGACCGAGATGCAAGCAACCACATACAACCAAGCACATATACATAGGGTTTATTGGCCATAACCACGCTATACATCTACCACAAAACTCGTTTAAGGGCGACGCGTATCGAGTGCATTCATATTGCATATCATATATGTATATTGGGATTTGTGGATTTAGGATTGGACATGCATAAAGCTAATTGGATTCGCATTGTTTGCAATAAATAAAGGCGACAAACCAAAATCGATCATATCGATAATCCTAAAGTATAGAGCAGTTGACCTGGCTCTGATTCCACAATTGGGTTTTAGGGGAGATAGAGAAGGTAGCAAAAACAAAAAATTTCTCCTCCCAAACCCAGAATAAAGGAATCGTGTCAACATATATACAATAGGAAGGATGGTTTGTAGAGACATACCTTGTCCCGAGGCTTGCTCGATGACTTTCCCTCATGGCTTGTGCGGTCTTCACCTCCGGTCTTGGACGGTGTCTGTGCAGCTCTTGGTCGCACCGAGACTATTGGGATTGACAGCTGTCCTTCAAGCAGCAGAAGTCTCCCGCCTATGAAGTAGTCCACACAGACCACCTGGAACTCCGATCTCCTTGTCCCACAAGGAATCGGAAGGAGTCACACCATTCTGTAGGCGTACTAGTCACTGACACACTCTCCTACAACCAATTGCTTTTCTGCAGTTGTCTTTCCCTTACTGTGCCTCCCTTATCTGGTAGCACTTGCCCAGGCTCTCTCTCGGTTACCAAAACTAGAGAGAACGACAACTTTGTAGAGCAACTAGTGTTCTAAGTTGTTGTACCTGAGAAGCCCCCAATACCCCTATATATAGGAGGGTCATGGGACTGGGTTCTCTACCCCGGGCAATGCGGGATTAAAGAAGGAGTAGAAGGGTTTGAGATTTTCCACAAAACAACCAACTATGCCAGCTGAACCGATCGTTTCATACATGAAACGGTCGGTTGGGGACCTGAGCCGATCGGTTTACACTTGAACTGATCGGTTGGGTCACCTGAGCCGATCGGTTCACTTCTGAGCTGATCGGTTTGTGGTTCTGATCAGTTGTGAGCCGATCGGTTCATGGTCCTGATCAGTTCCCGATTGACTTTTCCTCTTTTGTTTCGAATTGATCCAAATACCAATCCTTGTTCCAATCAAATTGGACAAGTGAAACAAAAGGAAATTTCTCACCAACCTGACTTTCCCAACTCTCTCATTTGGACCAGTTGAGCCGATCGGTTCAACCCTTGAACCGGTCATCTTATCCTGTCCTGAGCCGATCGTTTCATCACATGAGCCGATCGGTTCACCAAGTTGAGCCGATCGGTTCATCATATGAGCCGATCGATTCGGAGTGCAGACTGTGCAAAATCAGTCAATTGTAGTTTCAATCAATTTGATACTCTAATCAATCGGTCCAACACCTTGAACACTATGATACTGAGCTATCAATTGATTAAGTGTTTAATTGAATTACTAAACTCCTTTAGTAAACAATCTAAACATCATTTGTGGATAAACTCCTCTTCCAGGTTAAATCCTATGTGTGTGACCCTACATGCCCATTTCACATTGGCAGTGAAAGTCCATAACACTTATGACTTCACAAGCAAAGAGTGGTGCCTAGTTGCACATCAGTGCTACCCAAGTGAAATAGAAAGTTGGAGAACAACTTTCAATCCTACAATCTGTGAATGGTGTTACAACGAATGTATAATTCCTTTGTCATTGATATCCCAAATGAACTCAAGGCATGGAAACATCATCCTTTAAACATTCATTCACTTTCTTGATCTCAGAGTAGATTGGAGGAGATATGTATGACATCAATATCGCATACTAATTCACAAATGCGTGCGCACGCCTATCTCAATCCTACTCATCAAGTGGCCATGGATATCAAACTCTCTCAGGAGGGACAAATCCCGTATCTATCACTCATCCCTCAAAAGCCCCATGTGTCAAAGTCACCCAATCATGACCTTTATAACAACCAATGTTTCAAGACTGTGTTTGATGATGTCAAAGTGTACCCAACGACATGTGTTGAGTGTAGTGATTTTAGGTCAAAGAATCACATTCACCACCATCATTGTGAGAACTGATTGTGACTACCATGTCATGGTTCCATGTGTCAAACTCACAGTGGGTCTGTCCGGTACACTTGTTCTCTAACAAGTACCTATGTGTTTGGTTTGATATATCCATATCATGAATAATGAGATTCTGTCTTCAACCAACACCACAATCTAGTCTTGTGTGTCATTATTTTCTATCTACCTTCAACAATGACATCTGACTAGGGACATAATAAGAATGTACAAACTCTTAGCATCCGTATGATCTCATCATTCAGGTCCTTAACCTAAAAGCATACGTCATTGAGTACTGTCATTCTCTAGACATTCAATATGTTCTATCATTATCTCATATGACTGAACCAGAAAGAATTGGAAGCTTGTCTTTTATGCTTATCAAATCAATCTTGATGCATCCCACCAATCATCCCATGATTGGGTCTCAGGGCATACATACCAACACCTTGGTGGTCAATTGGTTCAACATTGGTGGCTAAACACTCAAGGTCAACCATTGAGTTAGGGCATCAAAGAGCGCAAACCCTAATCTCAACACAAGATGTCACCACTCAAACCAAGGTGTGTCAAGGTGCCCCAAAGCACAACTATGACATACATGATATGAAAACATGTCAGGCACAACAAGCATGTGACAAATTTCAACAAAACCCTAGATATGGGTAATTTGCATAAATGCCTAAAACATGCACGTAAATGCATAACTTGCTCAAATGGTGTCCAAACTAGACTAAACTTGGAACTTAAGATTATTGCATGAGTATCACAACACATATTATGGTTTGATTAAGGCTTAAAGAATCTAATTATGATAATCAAGCATGTTCAACCAAAAATTAAGGTCAGGAGTTTTACAACCATAAACCCCTAATAAGGATTTCGCCCCCAAATTCCTACACGAACAAATTTGGGTACTTCATATGCATCTTATCCTCTAACTCCCACATGGCCTCCTCCAAAGCATGGTGATGCCAAAGAAACCTTAACTAAGGATATATCCTTCTTCTTCAACTTCTTCACTCTCCTATCTAGGATCAACATAAGACCCTCAACATATGAAGCGTTCTCCTCCAACTCAACCTCCACTGGCTGTAACGTATGCTTTGTATCTGGGTTGCACTTCCTCAACATGGACACATGGAATACATTATGCAACCTATGCAACTCTAGAGATAATTCCAACTTGTTTGCCACCTTCCAAACATGTGTCAAAATAGGGTATGGTCCCATAAATCTTAAGGCCAACTTACCCTTCTTACCAAACCTCAACACACCTTTCCAAGGGGAAACCTTAAGGTACACCCATTCTCCTACTTGGAACTCAAGCGATCCGCGTCAATCATTAGCATAAACTTCTATTTATCTGAAATGACTTCAAATGTTATTATATGACCTTGATCTTCTCTATAGTCTGTTGGACTAACTTAAGACCCAAAAGTTGATACTCACTTGTCTCATACCAACAATGGGGTGACTGACATGACTCCTATACAATGTTTTGTACGATGCCATGTCTATGCTCCTCTGATAACTTTTGTTGTTGGAAAATTCTACAAAACTCATATGTACATCCCAACTGCCTAGAAATGGCTGAACACATGCTCTCAACAGATCTTCCAATGTCTGAATGGTCCTATCAGATTGACCATCTATTTGTGGGTGAAAAGCTATACTAAATCTCAACTACGTCCCCATAGCTGTATGTAGGCATTCCCAAAACCTACTCGTAAATGATGTCCTCTATTAGATACTATGGTAATTGGAATACCATGCAAAAAAACAATCTCATCAACACATATCTGCACTAAATTCTCTACCGTACACATCATCCTGACTGGAAGAAAGTGAGCTGACTTGGTCAGCCTGTCAACTATCACCCAAATGGAATCATGACCTTTGTCTATCCTAGGAAGACCAACCACAAAGTACATGGTAATATGATCCCATTTCCACTACGGTATTGGAAAAGGTTGTAATGTCCCTGTGGGCTTATGATGTTCAACCTTGACCTACTGGAAAATTGGACATCTAGCAAAGAACTCTTCCACATCAAGTTTCAAAACTGGCCACCAATATAGTTCTTTTAAATTATGTTACATCTTTATACTAGTAGGGTGCATCACGTACATAGAGGAATGAGCCTCCTCAAGTACCATCTTTCTCAGGCGCTCCTCATCTAGAACCACTATCTGGTCATGAAAGTAAACTATCCCATCATCTATCTTATGAAAGACATCATGCTCCTTACTTCCATACCTGTCCGAATGTTCTATATCATGATATCATTCTACTGCACATCTCTGATCTGTTGTATTAAGGTAGGATTTACCTACAACTATGTCAACAATCCAGATAATAAGGAAACCTACAACTACACATTCATCTGGCAAAGCGATATCAAGATGCATTACTTATGACACACCACATAGTGTAACAGTGCCTTCTCTATAGATGATGACAAAGATGACTTCCTACTCAATGCATCAACCACCGCATTTGCCTTCCATGGATAGTAGTCTATTGGGCAGTCGTAGTCCTTGATCAGCTCCATCCATCTTCTCTACTGCATGTTCAACTCCTGCTTCGAGAAGATATGTCGAAGGTTCTTTTGGTCGGTGAAGATCTGGCACTTGTCTCCATACAAATAGTGCCTTAAAAAATTTAGGGCATGAACCAAAACTGCTAGCTACAGATCATGGGTTAGGTAGTTCTCCTCGTGTTTCTTGAGCTACCGTGAAGCAAAAGAAATCACATTCTTGTCCCACATCAACACACATCCTAAGCCATTTCTTGAAGTATCATAGAAGATGATCTAACCTTTCCCCTATTCTGGAAGGACTAAGACTGGAGCATTGGTTGAATTCTCTTTCAACAACTGGAACAAATGCTAATACTTGTCATCCCAGATAAAAGCAACACCTTTTCTAGTCAACTTGGTTAGGGTAACACTACAATGTTGAAATTCTTGATGAATCTCATGTAGTAACCAACTAAAACTAGAAATCTTAAAACTTCTGTCGGTGTCTTGGGATGTTCCCATTCTAGTACAAACTCTACCTTCTACACAAATACCTTCACAAGATATGACGTGGCTCAGAAAAGACACCTCAGACAACCAGAACTCACACTTGCTAAACTCAACATACAACCTATGCTGTCTCAACAATGTCAATGCTTGGAGAAGGTGTTGTTCATGTTGCTGACTATCCCTGGAGTATATCAACATATCATCGATAAACATGACCAAAAATTGATCTAGATATGATCTAAACACTCTATTTATTAGATCTATGAAAGTTGTTGGTGCATTAGTAAACCCAAACGACATAACCACAAACTCATAGTGACCATACCTAGTCCTAAAAGAAGTCTTAGGTATGTCATCTGCCTTGATCCTCAGTTGGTGATATCCTGACATCAGATCTATCTTTGAGAACACTGTATCACCTCTCAACTGGTCAGAAGTATCATCAATCCTTGGCAATAGGTACTTGTTCTTCATCGTAACCTTGTTCAACTTCCAATAATCTAAACAAATCCTCATGGAACCATCCTTCTTCTTCACAAACAACATAGGAGCACCCAAAGGGGAAGTGCTTGATCTGATGAAACCTTTCTCCAGTAACTCCTGCAATGATTTCTTCAACTCATGTATCTCTTCTGGTGCCATCATGTAGGGTGATTGCACTATGGGTTGTGTTCTAGGAACAAGATTGATCTCAAAATCTATCTCTCTAGGAGGGGGAACACCAAGAAACTCCTCTAGAAAGACATCCTCAAACTCACACACTATGGGTACTTCCTCGATACTAGGATTCTCCTCTTGGTATCCAAAATATGTTCCAAGAAGACCTCACACCCTTTTCTCATCAACCTCTTAGTTGTTATAGATGACACCAAACATGTAGGAAGATTCTTCTTATCTCCTTGAAAAACCCACAAAAAATCTCCATCATTGAATGTCGCCAGCTTGGAACTACAATCCAAAACAACCTTATACTTTCAAAGTATCAATACCTAGAATCACATCGAATCCAAAATGTCAAGTGTCTTAAGATCCACTTGAATGTTGTGTCCCAGAAAAGAAAGAATGCAAGATGGACAGACGTCACACAACTCCACAGAACCAACTAAAGGGGTTTCAATCAAAAGGCTATCAGATCTATTACAAACATGCATATAACAACTACTTATCACTTCTTTGGTGATAAAAATATGTGTCACACGTCGGTCAACCAAAATAGATACAAAAAGAAAAAGCAGATAAGTCAGAATGAAAAAGTTCCATCTGACATATCATGACCCATGGATTGACCACTCCCTCTAACTGACTCATAATAGAGAATCTAGCCATCATCTTTTGTTTTTCACGTCCTCTTCCATCTGGTCCAGATCATCCTACTTGCGACACCTGACCGTATCCTCTACCACCACAACTTCTATACTATTGCTTCTGCAAACCTCACTGGCTCTGCCTTGGTTGATGTGTCACTTCCTCATCCTTCATAGGGCATGTCCACCTCAAATGTCCTACTTATCCACACTTATGATAAGTCCTCAAATCATACTATAACCTAGACGACCCTGTCACTGACATAGATGCTTCACTACTTGCTCCTTCTAGTAGAAAGCTATGACCTCTACCCTTGCTCGGGGACCACTGTGATAGAACTCTTAATCTTGGCTCAGAGAAAGTTGACCTCTACTGTGATTGCGGTGAAGAAAACCTTTTGAACTCAGGGACACTGAATTATCAGTAGACTACTATTAACTTCTTGCAATCAGCTAGACCGATTAAAAAGGTTTTAGGATTTGATTAAAAATAAAATAAAAATAAAATAAAACAAAGCAACCGATTAAATGTTGAGTTTAATCAATTTAGATGAGAATCTTTAGGATTGCGGTTTCACCGCGGGTTCTCGTTGTATGACTTTCTATATAGTTACACACGTTCATCACTCAATCTAGGTAGTGGTCTATAGTCAGAATTGTTCACTGTCGTGATACAATTCACTACCTAAATCTAGATCGGTTCCACCGTCGTAGTAACATATACCCTAAACTAGGTGCATTAAAATCGACCTCTGGGTTTCCACCATTAACCGTACATCACCTTGTTTAAGGAATTTATGAGTTAATGTGAGTTTCGTCTCTTTTCAACCTTTAATTCTTCTTTCAAAGCAATTAAAGGCATTAGATTATCATTAGGGTGATCAAGCATAATGATATAATGGAGAAAACGAAATCATACCACGGATTTAAGAGATAAATTATGAATTACTATGATAAAAGTGTCATACAAAGATTCACTGGGCTACTCCCAGTCCTAAAGATAAAGGGGATTAGCCCTACATGTTCATCTCAGAGCAAGACATGATTGAAGAAAGGGGAAACATGGAGAAAAACGTGGATGAAGTAATGTAAACCCCTGAATGGAGAAGATCGGAGCGTTCCTCGGTGTAGAGTGTGCGATCTACAGCCTTTCGGCGGTGGAAAACGTCTTCTTCGGCTCTCGGAATGGTCGGGGCGTGCTTCTGGGCTCCGTTCTCTTCTTCTCCTCTCCTTGTGATGTGTGCAGCGGCTAATGACGTGATGGATGACTCCTGGTCGCCGTCTTTAGGTATAAACACCAAGTTAGATTGCTAAAATATCACCACCGTTGGATTCGGGCCGATCTGGAACAAACAATAATCTGACGGCGTCGATACCATCGATGCGGGTCGATGGTATCGATCCCTCGTGATATCGGCAAGCCTTCCTTCTTTTCTGTCATCCCGCCTGATGTTGACTCGATATCATCGACACGGGTCGATGGTATCGACACCCTTAGGCGTCGGTTTTATCCCTTTTCCGTCACTGAAGCTATAAGCGTCGATAGTATCGACTTTGGTGTTGATAGTATCGACTGTTAATCGCTGGCAACCTGAAGGTAACTCGCTACCATCGACTTCCCAATCGATGGTATCGACTCTGCTTGACTCCTTGCGGCTGTCTGCCTGTGACTGTGTCGATACTATCGACACAGGTCAATGGTATCGACAATTGTGTATACTTGTTTTTCCTGAAATTGCAAGACAAAGCCAAATCAGCCGAAATAAAACTCATTAATATAATCATTTATGATCAAAAAGATAAAATATGGTAGATTTGATACTGAAAAGGACTATAGATTAGAGTAAGTGAATTATGCAATATTAACCACTAAAGTGACCAATAAACCCATAATACGCAAGTAAAACAAGTCTATAAATGCGACTCAAAATCATCGCATCAAACTCCCCTAAGCTTGAACATTGCTCGTCCTCGAGCAACAAACCTCTAGAATAGAATTGTGAAGGTCAACTAAAGAACAGATTACACAACTGACTTCGCCATATGATCTCTACCATACATTCTCAATCCGGCCCTTACGAACCATAGAATGATAATTACCCTCAAGGCGACAATAATCATCCATAAAAGATATCTACCTCAAAATTGATGAACACTATCACATAAGGCAGTTAACATAATAAAATCCTCCGGTCCAGACTCGGTGCATCTTGTGATCTTCTATCTACGTTGCTCGTCCTAACTACCATCTAAATGGAAGCAGCTCTCCTGGTATTAATGAGTGAGGAGAATATCATGGTGGCCTACCAATTCGAGCAACGGGTGGATGGAATAGGTGGTTGTGGAAGAAATGGAAGCATAATACAGTTTTAACATGCACAAATAACAAAAATGATCTAAATCATGCATATGCAAATGAAAATGCCCTAATGCCTACATTTGGGTGGAATGATGCATGAAATATCATTCTGTCTCAAGGTGAGATGGAATATCTAAGAAAACTACACCATGTGCTTATTCTTCTTAGTATGCAAGTGAGAACATGTTCCTTTCTCCCTCTCATTCCTACTTACTTCTCAATTCTTTTTTTTTCTTTTTTTTAAATTTTTTTTCAAGCCCTTATTTTCATAGGTGACAATGAATTATTTGTCAGGCTCACTTCTTATTACATACTTGTGCATCTGAAGCATTCTATTTGGAGGGTATGGAACAAGTTCACCACCTTTAATGTTTCAGAAGACATAAGATGCATGATGTACTATATGCACAAAAGATGTGAATGCAGCTACACAATGATAGTTATGCAATTAAATGACACACACCTAAGGATAATGTGCATGTATAACTACTCTATCTTCTTTTTTTTATGCAAAAATATGTAAGAAAAATTGTAATGTAAGACCTATCTACATGGGATGCAATCAAAGAGATGAAAACCATAATTGCTTCCAGTTCTTATGGTGGAGTATGAAAACAATGGGGTGGATAGATCACAAGATTAATTGACTGAACCTTTAGAAAATATTATGTGTCCCTCCTTAATGACCTGTGTAATAATTAAGAAGTTTCTCTCTCTTATTTCAATTAAGGTCTCATTATCATTTGGTCAGTTTAGGCTCAAACAACCAATTTCGTCCACTCTTCGTGAATCATAGGAATGTACACTTGTGATTTCTTGTTTTAAAGTTGACAAACCCAATTATTTTCTTAAATCATGTGCTCAAGGTTGAACAACACAAGCTTGCAAAAGCACTAAAATTTTCAAATTTACCCTTGATTCCCATGTACGAATGCAGAGATGACACATGACTTTAGACACCCACAATTACACTAGATAGAGTGTGGATACTACAGAAAACTAAGAACTAAGAAAAATAAATGACAAAAGACAAAGCAATAAATGATAAAACTAAGAAAAATAAAGGATAGAAGTTGTTCCAACTCCCCCCCCCAAGCTTAAATTCGACTATGGCCTCATAGTAAAAAACAACCTTAAATAGTGGAACAGTGATACCGATCATTCTGCAGGTGGGGGCGGGTACTACGGGGCAGTGGGGTCCCAAGATGGGTATTGGCCCTGGAAACTCGGATCATACTGGGGCATCGACGGAGGTTGAGGATACCCCCCAAAATAATTTTGGCTCCAGTAGTTGTCGTAGAAAGGTTGTTGTTGCATCTCCATCCTATACAACCTGTCATGGATATTCTGTTGGTTGGTGAAGAGGAGACGCTCATTCTCGTAAATAGCCTGCTGGTTCACAAAAAGTCAGTTCGTGGTATCCTGAACACCAACGAATGACTCAGTATGCTGATGTTGAGTCTGATGTATTTCCTACAGCATCGAATACATCCCCTGCATCGAATATACATCCTCTCCCTATTGAGAGGGCTGAGGTGGAGAAGGCTGCGAAGAAGAAGATGCACCCGGGTGCATGCGGGGATGCTTCCGGGGAGCTACTCATGCCCGAAGAGGAGTGAAAACCTCCTCTTCCTCTTCATGCTTGTCGCCATCATCATCATTGTCATCATTATCGCCATCTTCATCAGAGTCGTCGATGGCGATGACAGGCCACCTGAAATGTTGAGCTCCCTCAATGTTGAAGACGAGGTCTGGAAGCGCACATTCTTGATATGCGTGATTGGCATGGCAATGTGCATAAGCCAAGCCATCACGGAGCAGGAGGAGGTTGGAGCGGTGCAGATGATGGAGGTTGACCTTGTTCCTATTAGAAAGCGGAGCGAGTTGGGAGAAATCCAACCCAAGGTAGAGATCCAATGGTGTGATGAGCCCTCCAAAGTGGATAGGAGCCTTCCATGTGCTCCTCCGCACAGCCAACATGCACGTCAAGAAGAACGCGCCCCAATTGCACTCCTCGTGCTTCAGCAGTTCATACAGAAAGAATAAATCCGTCACTTGGAATTTGCTAAGAGACAGATCGTCACAAGCAAATAGCATCATACAAAGCATGCAGTGCAGAATCTGCACAAAGGGATGCTCGAAGTCGGCTACGGCAGCATTGTGGTAGCTCACAGACTTGCCGGGAGGCACAGTCACCAGCTTGGTGAAGATGTCGTCATAATCAGTCTGGTTGTCCGGCCTCCGGTGCTGGTAATCGTCATGATACCAGTTATACACAGAATTGAACTGGTCGAGAGTGAGTGTGTAATTGTTGTTGTAGAGTCTGAAGGACACGCGCCCTCTCTTCCACTCTCTGTCGGTGGTGATCAAGTCATTGGGCACAACATTGATATCCAATGACGCCATGAACTCTGCCACGAGCTCCTTGTATGTCGTCCACTCACCGAAAAATGGTTGGCCGTCAGCATGGTACTCCAACTCATTGGGCCTCCTGGTCGTATGCCTTGCCTGCCCCTTCAGGACATAGGCAAGATTGGGCTCAAACCCAAGGTAACGAACCATGTCCCGATCAACATATCGGGTTGGCTCGATCTTCCTCTTCATCAACTCTCCGTACACCTTCCGGACCTCCGCGGAAGGATGAACAATCCTCGGACGATGAATGGGTCCCGGTCGTGGAGGAATGAAGGTTGGGATCTCCATCATAACCGCCCGTGAAGAAGATGCTCCATCTGTCCACACCATTGTTCCAGAGAAAAGAAAAGGATAGGAGATGGAGCTCGGTGAAGGTCGGAGAAGATAATCTCTGCTCGGTGCAGGGCTCGGTGAAGGTCGGAGAAGATAATCTCCACTCGGTGCAGGGCTTGGTGAAGAGATCACGATCTTTGGATGCTCGTAACAGGCCTCCGGTCGCACAACAATGCACAATGCATAAATAGAAGGAAGAAGCACTGAAGGTGTGAAGAGAAATGACAATCAATCCCTCCTTTTATAACCTTGTCTGTCACTGCTGTGGACCCGTCGATACCATCGATGGGGTGTCGATGGTATCGACACCTGTAGCGCAATTTGGGTTTTGTGAGTATCAACGGCTTTCGATAGCCTGATGTGGGGGCCCGGATCAATGGCGCGTCGATACCATCGACGGGTGTCGATGGTATCGACCCATCCCATGGATCGACTTCCTTGATGTAGCGATCGCCATTGATTTCCTCTCACGAATCGGTGACATTTCACGTCAATACCATCGACGCGGGTCGATGGTATCGACCCTTTGTAGGTCAAACACCCTCGCGAGGCCCGGCTGCCGCTTTCTCACTGTTGTCGGGTCGATGGTATCGACTTCACTGAGACAAATTTGTCTGAAAATCTTCAGGGATCTCACGAGTATCGACACCTCTGTCGATACTATCGACCCCGATCTGGCAATTTCCTCGGCGTTACTGATGGTAGGTCGATACCATCGACGAGGCCGTCGATGGTATCGACTCAGAAAAATTTATGTAGTCGCCAAACTATACTCATATCGCTACCATCGACACAAAGGTCGATGGTATCGACTCTGCCTCAGACCTGCACATTGAACAAACGATCAAGGTACCTTTTTTACACTAAAAATGAAATTAAACCAAACTAATTTGTAAAAGCAAATGAAAATAGATGAAACTACCATCGGTTGGGTTGCCTCCCAACAAGCGCCCTTATTTAACGTCTTAGGCTAGACAAAACCAAGCTTATCATGCATCTTTAAGTGCTAAGAGTTTGACCTCATGCACTTTCCTTGTGTAATCCTCACCAAAATACAGCTTCAACCTCTATCCATTGACCAAGAATGTCGTCTCTCCATCACGCACCATGATGGCACCATGTGGCCGTACCTCCTCCACGATGAAAGGTCCACTCCACCGAGACTTCAATTTCCCAGGATGCAATTTCAACCTCGAGTTGAACAACAGCACACGATCTCCCTTCTTGAAAACACGCAGTTGAATGTGTCGATCGTGAATCATCTTTGTTCTTTCCTTGTAAATCCTCGAACTTTCATAGGCATTCATCCTTATCTCATCTAACTCATTTAGCTCCAGCAAGCATTTCTTCCCTGCCTCATCATAATTCAAGTTCAGCTTCTTTAGCGCCCAAAGCGCCTTATGCTCCAACTCGACCGGCAAATGGTAGGCCCGCCCATAAGCCAACCTAAAAGGCGTAGTGCCTATAGGTGTCTTATACACCGTCCTATACGCCCATAAAGCGTCTGGCAGTAAGGTACTCCAGTTCTTTCTTGTCGAAGCCACTGTGCGCTCTAGGATTTTCTTAATTTCTCTATTGGAGACTTCAACCTGTCCCTGTGTCTGCGGGTGGTACGGGGTACCAATATTCTGCTTTACCCCATACCTTCTCAACAACGTAGCGAACTTTTGATTTTCTGAAATGGGTACCTCCATCGCTGATAATCATCCTCGGTACACCAAATCTGCAGAAATGTAGTCTTTTACGAACCTGCACACTACAGTAGCATCATTAGTCCTAGTGGGTATTGCATCTACCCACTTCGATACATAATCAACAGCCAATAAAATGTACAAATTAGAGTTCAAGGACACAAAGGGTCCCATGAAATAAATACCCCACACATCAAACACCTCAACTTCTTGAAACACGTTGAGGGGCATCTTCTGTCGCTTTGAAATATTACCTGCCCTTTGACAGGAATCGCATCTTCACACATAATCATATGTGTCCCGGAACAGTGTAGTACAATAAAGGCCACTCTCAAGCACCTTGGCCGCTATTCTGGAACTCGCATGATGGCCCCCCATTGGTAGAGTATGACAATGATGAAGTACACTATCATATTCAACCTCCGGTACGCACCTGCGCAGAACACCGTCCCTGCATTGCTTCAACAAAATTGGGTCATCCCAAAAATAATATCTCAAAGAATGGAAAATTTTCTTTTTCTCTTGATATGTCCAATCATCTGGGATAATTTTGCAGGCAAGATAATTAACAATATAAGAAAACCATGGATCTTTAGATTTTACAGAAAAAAGTTGTTCATCAGGGAACGTTTTGGTAATGGGTATATGAATGTCCTTCTCATCTACCCGTTCCAACCTAGACAAATGGTTTGCAACCACATTCTCTATTCCCGCCTTATCTTTAATTTCGATATCAAATTCTTGTAACAGTAAGATCCACCTAATCAATCTAGGTTTGGCATCTTTCTTTTCCATCAAATATTTTATGGCGGTGTGGTCCGTCCATACCACAACTTTTGACCCTAAAAGATATTCCCGAAATTTTTCAAATGCAAAAACGACGGCGAGAAGCTATTTTTCAGTTGTAGTGTAATTAAGTTGTGCTTCATTTAAATTTTTGGATGCATAGAAAATCACAACGGGTTTTTTGTTAACACGTTGTCCTAGAACTGCCCCTACTGCGAAATCTGAAGCGTCACACATTATTTCAAACGGCTTCGTCCAATCCGGTGTTTGCACCACCGGTGCAGAAATTAATTTCTCTTTGATCACGTTAAAAGCATTCAAACACTTTTCATTAAAATCAAACACCGCATCTTTCTCAAGCAGTTCAGATAATGGTTTAGCGATTTTCGAGAAATCTTTGATAAAGTTGTGATAAAATCATGCGTGACCGAGAAAACTCCTTACCCCTTTACCATATTCGGTGGGGGTAATTTGGAAATCACCTCAATCGTTACCAGATCTACCTCCAACCCCTTGTTATACACTTTGTGTCCAAGCACAATCCCTTCACTAACCATCATATGTCATTTTTCCCAGTTGAGTACTAAATGTGTATCCTCACATCGTTGTAAAACTTTATCCATATTATATAAGCATTCATCGAATGATGCACCATAGATGGAAAAATTGTCCATGAAGACCTCTAAACAGTGCTCAACCATATCAGAGAAAATGGCAAGCATGCAGCGCTGAAAGGTTGCTGGTGCGTTACACAAACCAAAGGGCATACGGCGGTATGCAAATGTTCCATAAGGACAAGTGAAGGTGGACTTCTCTTGGTCCTTAGGATCAATGGAAATATGATTATAGCCCAAATAACCATCTAGAAAACAAATGTGAGACTGACCTGCTAATCGCTCTAAAATCTGATCAATGAACAGAAGAGGGAAATGATCTATTAGCATAGCAGAATTCAATCTACGGTAATCGATACACACACGCCACCCAGTTACCAAATGGGTCGTGACCGGCTCATTTAACAAATTGTGACTAACAGTTATTCCCCCCCCCTTTTTAGGGACTACCTATGTGGGGCTTACCCACGTCGAATCGGAGATCGCGTAAATGATGCCGACATAAAGGAGCTTGATTACCTCCTTCTTGACCACCTCCATCATGCTTGGATTGAGTCTGCGTTGTGGCTGTATTACCGGTTTGGATCCCTCATCGAGCCGGATCTTGTGCTGGAAAAGTGTAGGGGAGATCCCCTTGATATCTGTGACTGACCGCCCGAATGCACCACGGTGGTTCTTCAACACAATCATCATTGATCCTCTTCCTCGGCACTCAGATATGCCGAGATAATCACTGGTAGCTTTTCACCCTCGGCTAGAAATGCATATTTCAAATGAGGTGGCAGTGGCTTCAATTCTAACTCAGGTGGACTGATCAAGGATTACTGGAGTGGTGGTGGGAGTTCCCCAAGATCTTCATAGTACCTAGCATAAAAACACGGCAGCACCTGAAGCATCTTGGCACATTCTTGTAGTGACTTACTTCTCATCCAGTCATGTGTTATATTGACAAGGCAAGCTTCAAGAGGCAGTTCTGGATATGCATTGAGGATAGAACTTGCTATGGCCTCGTCTTCAGTAGGAGGGATTTCCTCCTCTTCATCATTTGAAAAACCCACGGCCTTACGAAGAGAAATGACTTTGGTCTGTTCCATAATGTCTACAGCCAGTGTCCCCTTCTCTACCTTGGTCTTTACATGAGCCATATCTAGAAATGGCTTCCCTAGACAAAGAGAAATATTCTGATCAAAGTGTTTCACCATGCGGCATTGCTCCTTTGTTTTTGATGATGTTGTGCTTGGGGGCATAACCATTTCAAACCGGTCATCAGTGATACCCAATGTCAAACGACCTCTTCCCATCTCGAGTATCATATCTACAGTAGCTTGAAAGGGTCTTCCAAGGAGTAGCTCATTTCCTTGTTCGTCTTGCATTTCCATTACCACAAAGTCTGTTTGAAATACAAAACGGTCAACTTTAACCAACACATCCTCACAAATACCATATGGCTTCACCACAGAATTATCTGCCAACTGAATCGTCATATTTCTATGTCTTGATTCTTTTAGTCCTAGTTTCTTGAAAGTAGAGAGAGGCATCAAATATATAATTGCCCCTGAATCACATAGTGCTTCGCCGAATTTCACTTTACTGATGTAACATGAAATATTGAAGCAACCCGGATCCTGCCTTTTAGGTGGCCATGTACCCAAGATGAAAGCACTCACCTGCTCCTTAAGAACCATGACCTCAGTATCAGGAATCTTCCTCTTCTTTGTGATTATGTCTTTCAAAAACTTTCCGTAAGAGGGTATCTGCTCTATCACTTCTAATAGTGGAATGTTGACAGAAAACTTCCTAAAGCTATCTAGGAACTTCTTGAACTGAGTGTCCGCTTTCTTGGCTTTCACGCTATTTGGATATGGGACCGGGACAGTCTGTGCCCTTTGATGTGGCGGCACATATGGTGTCCTCTTCTGCGTCTCCTCCTAAGCAACGGGTTCTGATGTGACATCCTCTACCACATCCTCTACCAGCTCTGTGATTTGAATCAGAACCTCCTCTGTGGCCTCACCTGTGGTTTCTGGCTGGGGTGTGCTCAGTTCATCGGCCCTGGGGTTTAAAATCTTCTTACCACTCCGTAGCAAGATTGCCTTAGCTAGTTGGTTTCCTCCTGGAATGTTTGTATTCCCGGAAAACCTTGTTGCGCTGGCTTTTTCAGATTTGCTATCTCAGCTGCCATCTGTGCCAAAGATGTCTCTATAGTCCTCATTTGAGCCCCATGACTTTGTAAGGTCTGCCCAAATTGATTCATAAATTCTCCTTATTTCTTAATCTGTTGACCAAACATGCTCATGAGTTCTTGATTCTGCTTGATTACTTGGTTGAGCAACTCATTGCTCTTATCCTCTAGTGACAGTTGGGGTTTTGCGTCAGGATCCTGTAAGAAATTATTTGGGTCCTTCCATGAAAATTTATTGTCTTTCCTCCAAGAATAGTCGTTATTTCTGTACCTCTGCTGCTGGCGCATAAATTTCACTTGATCTTCATCCTCAGATTCTGTATCTTCTTTTGCAAGTAGTTTCTTGGCTAGAAGGTCCATCTTCTCATTCAGCTCCTTGATGGCCTTTGACTCATCTGCTACTTGAACTTGTTCCACTACGTCTCTATCACCCCAACATTACTTTTTGGCCATGTTCTTCAAAATTTCCCAACACCTTATACCTGTGTTGTTTAGGAAGAACCCCGAACCTACGGAATCTAGGTTACTTCTATCATGCTCAGAAAGAGAAAAATAGAAAATCTTGACTTGTTTCTCCTTGTCAAGCCCATGATGTGGGCACCTCCTCAGCATTATCTGGAAATGTTCCCAAGTCTCAGAATAAGTCTCCCCGGCCTTCTGGATGAAATTATGGATCTTCCATACCAGATCGTTGGTCTTCTCGGGCGGAAAGAACCTCTCGAAAAACACCTCGATCATCTGGTCCCATGTTTCAATGGTCTCATCATCTAGGTTATGAAGCCATTCACGTGCATTACCTGTCAGTGAGCTGGGGAACAGCTTCAGGTAAAGTGTCTCCTGTGGAAACCTATCAATCTTGATCATATCGCAGTTTTCCACAAATGTGTTGATGTGTGCGACAGGGTCCTCATTCTTCAGCCCATGGAATGCTTGAGACTTGACCAAGTTGATCAGCGCCGGATCAATCTTATAGGTTGGAATGTTGATGGCTTGCTTATTTATTGTCCCTTTTGATGCTGACGAGGAAGAAGCCTTTATCTTCTCCCATATTGTCTGTTCTTCTGCCATCACTTCTGGTTCAGAATCTGAATCTATATCTTCAAGTTGCATTTGAACGTTGTTCTCCTCATCGTCTGGTCCCAACAGTGGAACTCCTGGTGATGGTTGTGTGTAGTCTGTGCTACACGTCCTCACCATGCACTAGTACCTGCAAAGTAATAATTTAAGTTCAGTACAGTGTGAGACGATTGTTAAATATATAAAATAAGAGATGAATTTCAAAATTAATAATAAAATAAAAAGTGGCCTAGAGTGGCTGCTTGCAGCACTCGTAGTGCCGACAATTGCCCTGTCCCCGGCAACGGCGCCAAAAACTTGACATGATTTTACCATGCGTATAACGCAAGTGTACGTGTTAATGTATTATAGGCCCTTATGAGGCCCAAGTCGAACTCAGGGACACTGAATTATCGGTAGACTACTATTAACTGCTCGCAATCAGCTAGACCGGTTAAAAAGGTTTTAGGAGTTGATCAAAAAGAAAATAAAAATAAAAGAAAACAAAGCAACCGATTAAATGTTGAGTTTAATCAATTTAGATGAGAATCTTTAGGACTGTGGTTTCACCGCGGGTTCTCGTTGTATGACTTTCTATATAGTTACACACATTCATCACTCAATTCGGGTAGTGGCCTGTAGTCAGAATTGTTCACTGTCGTGATACAATTCACTACCTAAATCTAGGTCGGTTCCATCGTTGTAGTAACCTATACCCTAAACTAGGTGCATTAAAATCGACCTCTGGGTTTCCACCATTAACCGTACATCACCTTGTTCAAGGAATTTATGAGTTAATGTGAGTTTCGTCTCTTTTCAACCGTTAATTCTTCTTTCAAAGCAATTAAAGGCATTATATTATCATTAGGGTGATCAAGCATAATGATATAATGGAGAAAATGAAATCATACCACGGGTTTAAGAGATAAATTAGGAATTACTATGATAAAAGTGTCATACAAAGATTCCATGGGCTACTCCCGGTCCTAAAGATAAAGGGGATTAGCCCCGCATGTTCATCTCAGAGCAAGACATGATTGAACAAAGGGGAAACATGGAGAAAAACGTGGATGAAGTAATGTAAACCCCTGAACGGAGAAGATCGGAGCGTTCCTCGGCGTAGAGTGTGCGATCTACAGCATTTCGGCGGTGGAAAACGTCTTCTTCGGCTCTCGGAACGATCGGGGCGTGCTTCTGGGCTCCGTTCTCTTCTTCTCCTCTCCTCGTGATGTGTGTAGTGGCTAATGACGTGATGGATGACTCCTGGCCGCCGTCCTTTGGTATAAACACCAAGTTAGGTTGCCAAAATATCACCAACATTGGATTCAGGCCAATCTGGAACAAACAATAATCTGACGGCGTCGATACCATCGACGCGGGTCGATGGTATCGACCCCTCATGATATCGGCAAGCCTTCCTTCTTTTCTCTCTTCCCGCCTGATGCTGACTTGATACCATCAGCGTGGGTCGATGGTATCGACACCCTTAGGCATCGTTTGTATCCCTTTTCCGTCACTGAAGCTATAAGCGTCGATAGTATCGACTTTGGTGTCGATAGTATCAACTGCTGATCGCTGGCAACCTGAAGGTAACTCGCTACCATCGACTTCCCAGTCAATGGTATCAACTCTGCTTGACTCCTTGCGGATGTCTGCCTGTGACTGTGTCGATGCTATCGACACAGGTCGATGGTATCGACAGCTGTGTATACTTATTTTTCCTGAAATTGCAAAACAAAGCGAAATCAGCCGAAATAAAACTCATTATTATAATCATTTATGATCAAAAAGATAAAATACAAGAGATTTGATACTGAAAAGGATTATAGACTAGAGTAAGTGAATTATGCAATATTAACCACCAAAGTGACCAATAAACCCATAAAACGCAAGTAAAACAAGTCTATAAATGCGACTCAAAATCATCGCATCAAAGGGCAAGGCTAAAAAAGGTTCTGATGCTAGCCAGCAACCCAAGTTGTCTTCAACTCTCAAAGCCAAGGGAGGTGTGACCAAGAGAGGCAATTGTCACCATTGTCAAAAGCCAGGACATTGGAAAAGGAATTTCCCCCTCTATCTGGAAGAACTAAAGAAGAAGGAGGCGACAGAAGTCTCCACCTGAAGGTGTCATGAAATAAACTTGTAACATTTTTGAGGTATATGATACCTAGATATAAAATGTAAAGCACTCAATAAATGGGCCAAGTGTTGTCGCCATAGATAGGAGTACTTTAGTTTATTTTCATCCTTGAAGGCATGTAATAGAGTTATGAACTACTATTTCATATTTGCCAATGGATAGAAACACCTTAATTTTTGCATATTGTATGACAATGATGGAAATTAATAAAGTTGATGTTTCAATCTTTGTGGCAATGTCTTGTTTATCTTGTGGTACTTGGTATGCATAAGATAAAATGATACCTAAAAGTTATTTGATAACTCAAACAATCAAATTAGCATAAATCATGAGAAATTCATTTCTAGTTTCCATATGATGGATAAATCTAGACTCTTTTGGTTAGAGAACCACTAAGAGACATGAATCTCTTAGACATAATTAATCAATCTTCACTAGTGGTAGTGGGAGAATGATTATCCTATTAGTTATAATACATGTGATGTATTTACATACCCATTAGAGTTAATGCTAGTACTTCAAACAGTGTTTAGAGAAATACCAATATGAATATCTTGAAGTGTTCAAGAATATCATAGATGAAGTACAAATTTGGTAAAAGTGCTCATTCTTGATGAGATCAATGAATGAAATACTTGGAAAAAATGTTTGAGAACCTTGTGAATGATTATGATAGTGTATCATAGTGAGCTCGTGATTAAGGCATGGTGATATCTAAATCAAAAAGGAGTCATACTCTAAGGAGTTAGAGGATGATTATCATATAGCTAATTTCTTATTAAATAAAGAATACCCTACACTAATAAAGGACATTAAGAATCACAAAGGAATTGTGAGTTCTTATATCCTTAATGGATACACCTCAATTATTTATGAGATGAGTTGGTCTTGTGATGAGTCAACTGTCTAGATGAATATGAGGAACCAGATTTTGAGTTATGGTTTATGACCATTACATCCTAAATGACTTGCATGTGAACCATAAGGTATGACCTTTATGGTAGCACCCATTGGGATTAAATCCATAACTTAAGCGTTAAGACACATGGATGACGTTTAGAGAAGGATGATGCTTGTTGATTGCAACTTAATGACTACAAGATTTGGCATACGGATACTAAAACTGCATTCCTATGAGGAATAAAAATAAGGATGTGTACGTGACACAACCTATAAGGTTTATGAATCCATTAATGCAAATGAAGTCCATTAATTACAATGGACTAATCAATGTGATTGATTGAGTACAAGCAACTCATAACTGTGATCTTTACTTTGATAATATAGTCAAAGAGTTTGACTGATATGACAAAGATAAAGAAGGGATCTATGATTTAGTGGGAGCGTATTTGCATTCCACATGTTGATGTGAAATGGAAATGTTCTAGAATGGAAATCAAAAGTGGAAATTATCTTTAAGGAATATAGAGATGCTTCCTATGTGATAGGAATAGAGATTTATAGAGATAGTTCTCAAAAACCTCTTGACCTGGAAAAGGGAGAGCATACATTGGCAATCTATACTGAAGGGTTCAGTGTACATAGATTCAGTGGGAGAAAATGTGTCCATGTTACATGGAGTTAGTATCCCAAGGCCAAGTGTCCAATTCTTATGAAGAATGGGAACACTAAGAATAGATATGGATCTATCATGTATGTAATCATCCCATTATCTTATATGTATGGACATAGCAAGAAAAAATGCATTCATCATCTTGTATGTAGGACATGATAATATGATGTGCTCATCCTGATAACTCGTATGTGGGACATAATGAGTGGATGTTTTCTAGTAAAGGTTACTGGAATACCATAATAACTTGATAAGTACTTGATAAGTACTAGTTCTATGTAAATAAGGAAGGGTTCATTGTAAAGAGTTACAATGATGTGAACTTCCAAAAAGGACATAAAATTAATCGCAAAATATATATAAGATATATAAAAGTGAATTTTGTTGAGAAATGGAAACGTTCCAATAAAGTTGTTTTTAAAAGGAAATGGCGTGTATCCGTGTGTTAGAGAACAACAGTGGATACTATATGGATCTAGGAGATTCATAAAGATGAACTTATAGATATTTCGGTCATTGATGACAAGTTAGGAGTACTTGGTCATGCAATGTGGCTAAAGGTTAGCAAAGGAATACTAGATCGCATATTATGGCAACTCCATCTCATACATATGACGTACAGCGAAGAGATGAGAGACATGCAGTTAATACCGACTTTGGCAAGGTGTTGCCATAACTCACTATGTTAGAATTAGAGCATAGTAACATGTGGGGCATGTTTGAAGATCACTATGAATATGATTCAAGGGTGATTGCCTCACAGTGCAAGTGGGAGTCTGTTGGTATGTATGCCCTGAGAGACAATCATGGGATGATTGGTGGGATGCATCAAGATTGACTTGATAAGCATCAAAGGCAAGCTTCCAATTCTTTCTGGTTCAGTCATATGAGATAATGATAGAACAGATTGAATGTCTAGAGAATGACAGTACTCAATGACGTATGCTTTCAGGTTAAGGACCTGAACGATGAGATCATACGGATGCTAAGAGTTTGTACATTCTTATTATGTCCCTAGTCGGATGTCATTGTGGAAGGTAGATAGACAACAATGACACACAAGACTAGATTGTGGTGTTGGTTGATGACAGAATCTCATTATTCATGATATGGAGATATCAAACCAAACACATAGGTACTTGTTAGAGAACAAGTGTACCGGACAGACCCACCGTGAGTTTGACACATGGAACAATGACATGGTAACCATAGTCAGTTCTCACAGTGATGGTGGTGAATGTGATTCTTTGACCTGAAATCACTACACCCAACACATGTCGTTGGGTACACTTTGACATCATCAAACGCAGTCCTGAAACATGGGTTGTTATAAAGGTGATGATTGGGTTACTTTGACACATGGGGCTTTTGAGGGGTGAGTGATAGATATGGGATTTGTCCCTCCTGAGAGAGTTTGATATTTGTGGCCACTAGATGAGTAGGATTGAGATAGGCGTGTGCACGCATTTGTGAATCAGTATGTGATATTGATGTCATACATATCTCCTCCAATCTACTCTAAGATCAAGAAAGTGAATGAATGTTGAAAGGATGATTGTTCCATGCCTTGAGTTCATTCGGGATATCAATGACAAAGGAATTATACATTCGTTGTAACACCATTCATAGATTGTAGGATTGAAAGTTGTTCTCCAACTTTCTATTTCACTTGGGTAGCACTGATGTGCGACTAGGCACCGCTCTTTGCTTGTGAAGTCATAAGTGTTATGGACTTTCACTGCCAATGTGAAATGGGCCTGCGGGGTCACACACATAGGATTTAACCTGGAAGAGGATTTTATCCAAAAATGATGTTTAGATTGATTACTAAAGGAGTTTAGTAGTTCAATTAAACACTTAATCAATTGATAGCTCAGTATCATAGTGTTCAAGGTGTTGGACCGATTGTTTAGAGTATCAGATTGATTGAAATTGCAATGGACTGATTTTGCACAGTCTGCACTCCCAACCGATTGGCTCATATGATGAACCGATCAGATTAGCTTGGTGAACCGATCGGCTCATGTGATGAACCGATCGGCTCAGGACGGGCTAAGATGACCGGTTCAAGGGTTGAACCGATCGACTCAATTGGTCCAAATGAGCGAGTTGGGAAATTCGGGTTGGTGAGAAATTTCCTTTCATTTCACTTGTCCAATTTGATTGGAACAAGGATTGGTATTTGGATCAATTCGAAACAAAAGAGGAAAAGTCAATCGGGAACTGATCAGGACCACGAACCGATCGGCTCAGGTGCCCCAATCGATCGGTTCAAGTGTGAACCGATCGGTTCAAGTGTGAACCGATCGGTTCAAGTGTGAACTGATCGGTTCAAGTGTGAACCGATCGGCTCAAGTCCCCAACCGACCGTTTCATGTATGAAACGATCGGTTCAGCTGGCACAGTTGGTTGTTTTGTGGAAAATCTCGAACCCTTCTACTCCTGCTTTAATCTCGCATTGCCTGGGGTAGAGAACCCTATCCCATGACTCTCCTATATATATAGGGGTATTGGGGGATTCTTAGGTACAACAACTCAGAATACCAGTTGCTCTGCAAAGTTGTCGTTTTCTCAGGTTTTTGTAACCGAGAGAGAGCACGAGCAAGTGCTACCCGATAAGGGAGGCACAGCAAGGGAATGACAACTGCAAAAAAGCAACTGGTTGCAGGAGAGTGTGTCGGTGACTAGTACGCCGATAGGAGGGTGTGACTCCTTCTTATTCCTTGTGGTACAAGGAGATCGGAGTTCCAGGTGGTCTGTGTGGACTACTTCAGAGGCGGGAGACTTCTGCCGCTCGGAGGACAGTTGTCAATCCCGACAGTCTCGGTACGAGCAGGAGTTGTACAGACACCGTCCAAGACTGGGGGTGAAGATCGCGTAGGCCACGAGGTAAAGTCTCCGAGCAAGCCTCGGGACAAGGTATGTCTCTACAAACCATCCTTCCTATTGTATAAACGTTGATGTGATTCCTTTATTCTGGGTTTGGGAGGAGAAAATTTTTGTTTCGGTTGCCTTCTCTGTCTCCCCTAAAACCCAACACAAGGGTCAGAGAACTTGGTGACCATCAAGAAATATTGGCAACCAAGATGGTTAGAAAACTCATCAACTACCAACCCTAGTAATGGTGGTGACCAAGATGAGTCAGAAGTCTCATCGACCGCCAACCCTAAATGGCTCAAGAAAACTTGGTGAGGTCACCAAGTTTTCTTATTGTGGTCAACTTGGTTACATGGACGAGATGCTTGCATGGAAATGATGTTTTGACCTTAGACACATGGCATTCATAGTTAGATACCTCTCCCTTTCTCTCTCTCCAACCCTAAGCCTTATATACATCTCTCCTTGTAAGAAAACAAGTTCTTTACACATGTAGCCCTCCCTCTCTTCTTCCTTGTTGCTTGGAACTCATCCCCCTTGCTTGGTGGGGAAGGAGGAGCCAAGGTAGGAGATGCTTGTCTGATCTTTCTTGCATGTGCACCTAGAGTTTGGATCCACCCTTGTTGAGGTCATTTGGTGCTTCCTTGCTTTGCTTCTTGGTCTTGGTAAGTGAGATCCCCCTATTTCCCTTCATTTCTCTTAGTTCCCTACCTTCCTCTCTCTTGTTCTTGGTCAAACCCATGGTGGAGCATGAGCTAGAGGTTGAAGACACATTCTTTCTTGTTTTTTCAACCTAGGGTTTGCTTCCTTTCTTGGAGAAGGATCTATCTTGGCTGAGTGGAGTGCTCAAGGTAGGGTTTCTTCCTTCTTTCTTTAAGATACCTTTCTTATTGGGGCTTCATCTTAATCCTAGAGGCGAGTTATATAACTTTGTTCATGATTGTTTCTTACTCCTATCTTGCATGCACATGATCTTGCCCTAAAATATTGTTCGAAGTAGAAAAATGTTACCCTTTCCTAGGGTTGAGCTTAAATGGTAGATCTTGAGTAGATATTTCTTCTTGTTGTACCTCTAAACTTGGTGCATGTTTCTTGTTCGAAGATAGTATACCCTAGAACTTGCATGAGTTTTTGATCTATATGCTCGCCAAAGGTTTTGTATCTCATGTGGTCGCCAAGTTTGGAAGCTATGATGGTTGATGAGGTTTTTTATTTCCACGATCGGTCACAAATATTTTTGAACTATGATGGTCACCAAGTTTTAAACTCATGTTGGTCACCAAGCTTTGTATCTCGTGTTGGTCACCAAGATTTGAACTCCATGTTGATCTATGATTTTTTGGTGGTCGTCAACTTTTCTAGACTCTTGATGGTCGCATAACTTTCCTAACCCTAGTGGTCGCCAAAGATCTTTTGGCCCTAGTGGTCACTGAGAAACCTAACCCTAACGGTCACGAATGTTATCTAACCCTAATGGTCACTAATGTTACCTAACCCTGGTGGTCCTCGAAGTATCCTAACCCTATTTGTCTCCAAGAGTTCCAACTCTATGGTCACCAAGGGTTCTGACTTCATGGTCGATGGGATTTTCTGACCCTAATAGTCAATGAGGTTTCTAACCCTAGTGGTCAATGAGTTTCAGATCCTATGAATATGAGTCAAGAGCTTTGGTTGTATGGAATCGGATGGTGATGTTTTACCTTATGCTTTCATGATCTGATAGGAATTCTAAGAGCTAGGGTTTATCCTTTAGTGTTGTTTTGTAACTTTAATTCAACTTATCTTATTGAACCTAACCCTAATTAAAATTGGTGATGATGGTTAATCATACTTAGCTTCCTTGTATGATTGGTATGATGAGTAATACTCTCTCTCGATGTTTTTGTAACCCTAATTTGTTGCCATATGAACATCATAAACTCTTAAATGCAATGTTGTGTTGAATTTATATATCACATGTATGGTGATGGTTGGTGAGCCTTTGATAAGGCATGGAAAGATAATGATGTTCTTACAAGGGATGATGTGATGCTCTTAATGACCTTTGGCCATTGTTGAGATCTTATGGAGGTGTGCTCCTATTCATTGTGTGATAAGGATTAGTATCCTATGATTATGTGACAAGAATTATATTTCATATGTTTTATATCTTCTAAATTTGTAACATACCCATGTTTTTTTGTAGAACTTTTTTAGGGTTTGTATGCAACTTGATTGATGCAACGTTGACTCTCCCAATTGGCATTAACTAATCAAGTGAAATCCTAATCATGCAGTTCCATGTGTTGTAGATCCTTTTCGGTATTAGGATATGTTGGATGGTGAAGCAAGTGTTCCTTTAATGGAATATTGGAGTCATATATTGTTGAGTATATGCATATTTTTAGGATGGATGTGATCATACCTAGGCAGGAGAACAATTGAGGTTGTATCTCAGATGATTATGATTCAATATACTTGATGCTTTTGAGGATAGTTGTGGTTGTGCCTCAGATGATAGGGTTTGCATACCCTGGTTACTAGTGTCATGACCTATATACCAAGGGCATACTAGGTTGTTTTGTAGCTTGACCATATATGTCATTGTGGCTGACTTGTACTGAATGAGGGTGGACAAGATCTTAGGATTCTAGCTCTCCTAGATCTTGTATGGAACTAATTTCAACTTAGCAGTGGTCAGTTGGAGTCTGAGTGGTATACCTCAAACTCCCTAGGGCTTAATAAAAGGTGTAATCCAGCCCTGTACCATATCTGTCTAGGGTTAAATGCGCTCACATTGGTTGATAATCCTTGCCTTGTTTCTTATAATGCTTAGTTGATGTATAATGTGGTAAGAGAAATTAACTGTTAAAATATGATAGATTTAACTATTCCTCTGTATACTATGTTAATCATGCTTAACTTATTTTAGTTGTTAGTCTATTGTACCAGCTTAATATGCTTAATTGGTTTTTAATAATATAACCCGTTGTAATTAATAACCATTGTTTAGAGTTATATCTCTAGCTAGGATGTTGGTCTCGCCTCGTGGGTCACCGTATATTTTTTGGTGGCCATCATGTGGCATGGTCAGGTTCGTGTAGGTGGACAAGAGCAGATTGGAGAGAACTAGGAGAAGAAGGTTAGCTAGTAGTTAGTAGTGTCCTAGAGTCATCCATGTACTCTCAAGTCAGGGTAGGGGATGTTTTGTACATTATATGTACATCAACTCAAGGTTTTGGTAGTGTTCTGATGTGTGTATATGGCATGTATATGCAGAACAATATATTTTGTATACATGTTGTGATTGATACCACTAGACATGCATGTAAATACCTGATATGGTATGTGTTGATATGCAAGTGGTTTTACCTTTATGTAAATATTTTTGAACATGATGGTAATGTTAAATCGATTATAATTTACCCACTTTTCCAGTTATATGGTTAATTATTTATTGATCATGTGTTTTGTTTTGAATAATATTGTTTAGTGTGATAGGGTGTTACATTTTATCCTATCTAAAGTTGTATAGGATTCCCTACACTCCATGTAATCTAGGATGGTTTAGTTGAATCTTGCATTACGACAATACATAGAACCTACAACTAAAAGAGTCATCTCTTATTTAGGGTGAATTTTCACCATTAGGATGAGTGTAGGGATAATTAAGTCTACCATAGGTTTAGTCACAAACACAAAGGTGGATTTTGAACGGATTA
The DNA here is from genome assembly GCA_963693085.1 of Alisma plantago-aquatica. Lineage (NCBI taxonomy): Eukaryota > Viridiplantae > Streptophyta > Magnoliopsida > Alismatales > Alismataceae > Alisma > Alisma plantago-aquatica. The sequence goes on along the minus strand of OY856410.1, from coordinate 43,260,158 downwards.
TAACACTAATTGGTCATCTCCTGACTTAGAGCTAGAACCCTAAACCATACTGGTGCGTCTCTGCCAATGGTGTTACACACTACTTGATTGGATTTTGAATAGATGCAAACCCACGGACAAGAGCACACAGTGGATTAAACTTTCAAAAATTATAATGGACCTAAACTCAAATAACCTACTTCTACTAAAATGCTAACCTGCAAGTGCACGGGGTCATGTCATAATATAGGAGGGCGACAAGTGTAGGGTCGATCCATAGGGAGAAAAGGGGGCACTAGAGCTAGGTTAGTTTTTGGGATGGGTTCCTACTGTGGAGTCTAGGGTTGAAGGGTTTAAAGGTTTATTTGATTGTTAAATTAATGATGAACAAGCAAGCAATTAAAGGAAAGCAAACAAGAACAAAACCTAAGCTAACCCTAGATAGTTAATTCTAATGAACAAGACCAGACAAGGAAGGCAAGAAAAGAGAATAAGTTATGCTAAGACAAGCAAGGATAAGTCTACACTACATTAAGCTAGAAAATAGTGCAAAAGAGCAATTAAAGATCTAAACTAGAACAAACAAAGCAAGAATAAGGAAAGAATCTAACTAAGCAAGTAAAGAGATAACTAAGCTAACACTAGCTAAGCAAGAAGGCAATAAGGGTTTTAAAGAAATTAAGGGAAATGTGGGCCGTTTAGGGGATGCACTTATCAATTAGGTTGAGGGGTGACAAGTGAACATTATAATTCCATTTAGATTATCAAATCAAACGACAAGCTAGAGTCTAATGAATTATCCTAAACTACTAACTGGCCATGGATATGCTAGGTTGTGTATAGGGGAACTAGTCCCTAACACTCCCTACTAACCTTGTTAGTCTTGGGTTAGGGTTTAGGTGTAATTCAATTAGATTCTAAACAAGCCTAGGATTATAGGTTAGATGATCTTAGGATGATTAGGGTCTGAGATTAGTAATGGGAGTGGAAGTGAGGTTTTAGGCCTCCATCACCCACATTCTAACCTTGAGAAAGCACCATGCTAAACACACCAAATTCATCTAAAATACCTACTTAGATCTCTCAACTAGGGTTAGGAGAATCGAATAGAAAGTAGTAGGATGGGTAGCTAGCTAGGGATAGAAGAATTGGACTTAGGACCAAATCCCAAAATTCATACATATAAGCAATTTTCCTAAATTCCTAGGTGATTTCAAGCACAAACCAACAAGAAACTCATGGAGAATGAGATTGAAATAGAACATAATCATTAGCAAACAAAATTACAATATTTACATATCATTTTCCCCCAACATGGTATCAAAGTAACATTTTTCACCCCAAGCAACCCACCCAAGGGGCTTAGCTACTCATAGCAATGCAAAAGATAAAAAGAAAGGAGAAAGAGGTATAAGAAACCATGGAGCTCGGTGTAGATGGAGAAATCCTCCACTTCAGCTACTGTTGGGTGTCTTCCTCTCTCCTCCAAGGTGTAATAGCATGGATGGTGGTGGAATAGGGGCAAAACACTAGGAAACTAGGTTTTGATGGTGGAAATGGTGAAATGGAGTGGAATGGAGGTGGAAATGGAGTGGAATGGATGGAATGCAAAAATGGGGACATAAGAGGTGGTAGACGGTAGCTAACCTTGTGCTGGAGTCACCACCTAGGTATATATAGGTGTGGGGGGAGCACTAGGTCAAGTAGGGGTAGTATGGGAAATGCAGTGCAAAAATAGCTAGGTTTTTGTGAGTAGCACGGCCGTGGTGGTCACCATGAACGTGGTGGGGAGGGGTGAGAATGGTCGTGGTGGATGAGTATGATTGAGGTGAGAAATGGGGAAAAATCAAGGGACTTGGTTGATTTTGTACTGGAGGTGGCACGGTCGTGGTGGGGCTAGGGTAGCACGGCCGTGGTGGCTAGGAAAACATTGCCCATTCTTAGCTCCACGGTCATTCTGTCTCAGCTGTCACATGGTCGTGCAAGGTGGCACAGTTGTTCTAGGTCAGTTCACCATGGCCATTCTAAGTGGCACGGCTGTAGTGATTCTAGCTTTGCTCCAAGGTGACTCTGTTTATTTGCAAGTATGCTAGCACAGTCATTTTGTGGTACCACGGCTGTGTTGGCCTCTAGATCAGCACTTGGACTTGTTTCCTTGGATTTTCTTGGACATCTTTGCTTCAATGGATCTTCGGCCACTAGGGGTAGGTTGAGGGAGCATCATACTTCACTTTAGGCCTCTCTAAGGGTATAGAAACACTAGGATCACTCCTTCTCTCTCTTCCATCAAGCATGGTCCTAATGCCTAAAAAACATGCAAATAATGTTCATAAGTGCATTTTATACAAGTATGCATATTGAGGGAAATACCAAGTAATCTAACAGGTATAGATGTGATTGAAATGCAATAAAACACAAGATGAATCCCTAAAATAGGGTTGAATCACATACTACATATCTATAAAAATGCTTTGTTAAGGCTATGGTATAGTAACTAAAGATGATAAATTGAAATCCATATTTACTGAATGCTACATATCAAATACCATACTTGTAATTAGTGGGACCCAAGAGATAATATACTCATTAGTATTGAAAAATTAAACCCATAATTTTCTAGACATACCAAGAAGCATCAACTAAGGTAGGTATTTTTCATTTCTTAAAAGTCTGATGCATAAAATATTATGATTATATAGCAATGAAAAAAAATTAAAAGATTATTCTTGAAACATTCTTATGATTCTCCTCTCCTTTAACATTCACCTGAGTGATTTGGGAACAACATCCATAATGGGAGAAATAATAAAGAGGCTTATCAGTACAAGTTGGTATTGTCTGTTAAATCAAACATTGGGAAATATCAAGTCAGGTTAAAAGTAGTAATTGTTACCATTCCAAATAAGGTATGAAATTATAAGATAAGTCATAAAAGAGAATTTAAAAGTTCAATATTTATGAAACTTCAAAAAAATTATAGTCACGATAAGAATTCTTTCCTTAAAACAATATTATATAAGAAAAAAAAATAAGGTTGCATGTAGATCTTCATATGACCATAAATACCTAAAAGTAAGATAGGGATACTATTTAATTCCATTTCATATGAATGAGGTGCCACACCTTAATCAATTATAAACATGTATAAAAAAAGGTGAGTACCAATACTCAAACACATGGGCCTAAACCCAAATATAAATGGTTATGACATTTGCCACTAACACCCAGACACCACTACTATAGATAACCCAAACAAACTTATTTAACATGCATAGTAATAAATAAGTCAAGACAATTTAACCATTGTCAAGAATAATTCAAGTAATTATGATTATATAAATCAATAATTATAGCAATTAGAGTGATGAACTATATGAGAATTGTCAACGGCAATCACAAATTAATTAGGAAAAATAATATTTATCAAAGATGATTCAAGCTCACAAATCAATATCAAGGGTTTAGCCTCATCAATCAAAAAATAGTACCAAGGTCATAATATAATTTCTTAAATTGAATAGCATCTTAGAAGCATACCTTAGTTGATGAACCTAATGACTTCCAATACTAATAGGTCCATGATTCAACTTTCAAATCACTTAGTAACAATTTTAGATGATGTAGGGTTTTTTATGTCATGAGTTAATTCTATTCATCTCCCACTCCTCAAGGTAGGCAATATCAATAAATCAATGTTTTCATATAGAACACGGATCTACCCATATTCCCCTATGACTCATAAAGATAAAGGCATCCTCACGTGTATGTCAAAGGGAAGGGAAAACCCAAAAAATGTTGATAATATGCCTTTCCCATCGAAACATCATAAATATACATAAAAAGAGAAAAATCATATATATACTTGCATACGTTAATGATATATAATATATTTCACCTATCCATCCTCAAAATTCCTCTAACCTTCATTAGAAGGTTAGTAGGTTCATGTATTGACAAGATATAATCTAAAAATATCCTCATTTTTCAATTTCCTTGATATTGTATTGCCTTTCCAGGGTATTAGACTTCTTGTAATGGCTCGATCCTTAAGGAGCACTTTAACTTTTCATGGCATTCAGCCACCATGGTGGTTCTTCCAGAACCCCCATATAATCTCATTGACCTCCTATGATCCATATCAAAGTAGTAAAGATTTAGATTGAAATCTTCCAAAAAAATTAGTGTAATGACCATCATTTTGAGTCCAATATCCATACCAGCTTCAGCATTCAACCATGATCTAAAGTCTATAGAAACTTCCTCCTATTGGTTTTTAAAGTGTATTCCATCCATTCTCATTTTGATATCCACTTTTCTTATACTACACATTGAAAAATGTTTCATCAAGTTATGTATATCTGGTGGGTTTCATTTGAAAAATCTAATATGTTTCAACTTCATTCATCAATCATTTTTTATCCAATTCATCTAGCATTTTATGGAAATCAAAATCTGATCTTTTTAAGCTCTATTCCTTAGTATTACATCACATCACCGCCATGATCCCTCTCTAGATTTCAAGCATATTGATGTTGTTGTTATCATATCTTATTTTGTAGTGGTATATTCCATATCATCCAAATGATAAGGTTAGGTATCATACCTCTCATCCACTCCTTCACATTGGCATTTAAATATTTATTCGAGAAGAGATATACAAGATATTCTAAAGACTATCTACCCACATCTCTTTATTGATATCCAACATCTTCACAACCTTCCACCATAGGAACTTCCCCGCAACACTTTGTACAAAGATATGGTCCAACATTTTTATATGTGGTTGATCATAAATAAATAAATATATATACATATATATATATATATATATATATTTGTATGTATATATGTGTGTGTGTATTATCATCAGTGGGATATGAAGTATGCAAAGCCTTACATGTCACAACATTTCTTCTTGGTGAAGCATCATTGATCCAAATCAATGAGCAACCACTCATGTATCCTTGATTATGTCCTTCAATGATTCTCTTTTCTGACTTTTGAGGGAGAAATCCTACTTGTTCAAGTATCCACAAAGTCTTTGCTTCCTTCTTGTTAATCATATATATAGATTGTATGATTTATTGTAGGCACTATTCATTTGGAACACTACCCAAGACCTACACGTTCCGATTTACTTTATCTATCCAAAATCCTTCACCAAAAGGTACTAATCAATATTATTATGTCTCCTAGATCTATTTTTTAGTGGTTCCCCATGCCATCTATAAAACCAAAGTGAGATGCCAGTTCTATGCCATCTCAAAGATGGAAACATCTTAGGAAAAATGTTCCATAACTTTCTCCAATCTAGTGATGGGAAACTATCCAAACAAAACTCAAATGGATGGATGAATCAAAACTAGTTCTCATCCTCTTGCATGTCATATGAAAAATAATGCCCCAAGGAATAAACTAGTGCACACCTCCAAACAGACTTTCATCATAAAATATTGGTGTTTGGTCTTCTGGATAGGGATTCCCAATGCTCCTCTCTATTTTGGTTGGGTCATAGAGTTCCACTCCAAATAAGCTTTTTGTTTGTTTCCATATCTCACCTTCCACGGGAAAGAGGCTTGAATAGACTCCAATATCTTGATAATTAGAAGAGGGATTGATGAAGCTGCTGGCATATATATAGGTATAGAGACCACATATGTCTGATCAAAACCAATCTACCCATAACTAGAAAAGTATTTCTTTCCATCTCGTCATTTGGGTGTGGGATTTTATCAAGCATTGGTTACATTTGTTGTAACTTTAATCTCCTTTTCAAGAGTTTATCTCCTAGATATCCCATATGGTCTCCCTTATTGTGGATTACCATATCCATTTCCACTCATGCACTGCAAGTCTCATTAGTTATGCCAATTAAGAACCATTACTTTGACTTGTTGATCTAATAGCGTAAATACTTCTTGTTTCTATGAGATAATATCTTCAATGCATCAATGGTGTTTGGCTTTTTAGTAGTGAAAAGGATAAAGTCATTAGAATAGAGCAGCATGGTAGGCTCTACAGGAAGGCCCCTCGTGTAGTATCTCTCCATAAGTCTTGGATCCATAGTCTTCTTGATTTGTCTTCACAATACTTCTTCAAAGTGAATGAATAGTGTATGGTAGGTAGGATTACCCTATTTCAGACTATGCAACATTAAGAAAAAAAACATTTAGAGATGCATTCAGGTTAACAAATATGCATGCTTATTTGAAGAAGCTAAGGTATAAACCACTCACATCATTCATAAAGTCAAAATTGTGTAGAACATGTCTTAGAAGACTATAATCACCATATCATAGGTTTCCTATCATATCATTTTTGACAATCATGTTGGGTTCCTTCTCATTATCTTATCATTATTTATCTCATGAGCCCTCTTGATATGATTGATCATGTATCTCCCTTTGAAAAATTCCCCTACTCTTGTAATATCATATTGGGAAGGATCTCAGATAGTTTGTTGTTCAAAATCATGACCAAAATCATAATGGGTGCATTCTCCAAGACATAGGGTAGAAATCACATGTTAAATCATTTGGTTCATTTTTTGGGTATGAATTCAACCTCCTAAGAAGAACACCCACTTTGTATCTATGAAGTATTCTTAAATAATATCCCATGTTGCAGGTTAAACTTAATGGCCATACCATTCAAATTAGATATTGTAAGTTTGTCCATCTGTTAGAAGTTTTTGATTACTTCATCATATATTTGACTATCCATCATCATCATATATCATTAGCACACAAAACCATAGTAATATCATCCAAGAAAGAAGCATACTCAATCTGATTAGTAACCTCTTGGTAATTATTGACCCTATAAAGTATCCAATTTCTTTTCTACACATTTCCTTTGATTATAAATCATATTACCATCATCCTTTTATATCATATGCATTGTTATTCTTTATCATCTTCTTTTAACTATATCAAGAGAGACTATCTCTCCATCATTTATCTAATTGAATTTTTATTTCTCTTTCATTATAGCCTCTTCAATGTGTTAGATCTGATTCAATTCAGCTTCAGTAACATTTCAAGCTTCTCATCAATAGACGAGGGGTTATTATCATAGTCTACTTGCATATCCTTTGTATCATGTTTCTTTTGTTGGTAATTGCCAAAGACTTCCATGATCTAACATTTCAATTTCTTTCTTAAATCTTTTATCTTCAAGAACATGAGTGTAGATGGTTCTACTCTCCCTTCATATCTCCATCCTTCTTCAATGATTCACATGAAACTCTTCTAACTCATACTTTATGTCAAGAAAAGAGAACGGGGATTGCATGATGAGATTTGTCAAGCAATCTGTAAGGTGTGGGACATGAGAGAGGATCTGCTCCTCACTTAATTTATGGAATAAATCCATCTATCCAAACACACTAACAAGCATGCTGGAATAAGTGTGAATTTTTCATTTCTCAAATAATGCAATACAAGAATAATCAAAGCATAGCAGTGGAATAATAAATCATGGCTATATTCAATTTATCAAAATAACATATTATTCTCCCATAAAGGGGCTTACATGAAAGAACAACTTCAAGATCTAAGTAGAGAGATAAAGAATTGTTCAAGTGGATATCAAAATAACATTTAAAGAAGATAAACAATAAGATATTTCTTTCCTTAAGTGAATGACACAATAATAATATCACAATTCATATGTAGTGCATGTAAATACATTAGACTAAGGTTATTTCAAGTAGGCATGAAACATCATAGGATCTCAGCCAAAAAGTATTAGGTGGAATATGCCCACCCTAGGTAGAATACATGTATCCTTTATATATATATACAAGTTGAATATGCGCACTCGAGATGGAATACGCACAATCAAATGTGTGGTTGTACAAATGTATGGCTACTAGAAATACAAATAGTCTAAGTCATGCCAAAATGTAGGGGAAAGAAGTAAGTGTAGTCAATATCACATAAGGGATAAGAAATACCATAGTTATCATGTGGGGTCAAAGGATCCATGTACAAATATCCAATCAATCTCTACAATCAAGATATATCATAAGACCATTAGAGGAAAATAAGATTCCAATTAAGTCAATTACTCAAAATAGGGTTATCACATGTAAAGATATGAACAAGGTAAAATTTAGAGTTCAATAAGAATATCCATAAGTTTAAATTAGATCACAAGATTAACATCAATATAGAATCATTCTCATGAAGAAAATTCTCAAAAGAGAAAGAAGTTGTGTAGGGTAGTATGTGCAAAGGACCAAGAGAGAGAAAAGTTAGGTCAGTCACTAAATATAGTTAATGAGATTCAACGTACCTCATGTCTAGATTAAAAAAGTCCAAATCCAACTCTAGGTCCAAGCTAGGGCCTTTAAAACTCCTATTGAACATGTCATATAGAATTAGAGTTAGGTTCACGTTAATTACATAAACACTAAAAGTTGCTTTTTTATTATTAATGAATTAGGTTATCAAAATTATATATTTTATTTATTTTATAGAATACTTTATTATAATTTTCTCACTTATAAATCATTAGTTTATGAATTTTACAATTTCTAACCAATTCGGACAATTCCATAAAATTATATAATTATTAGATAAGAATTAGGAAAAGAAACAGGTACTATTGTATTTTTTATAATTTTTAGATTCCAAAACATATTTTGTTCATCTTTATGACGTATGGTTTATTTATTTGAATTTACAAGATCCATCCAATTAGATGTCTTGGAAAATCCACTTGTACAACTACTTATTCATTCATAGATATGGGTCCCACTAACCTGGCCCTATAGAGCCCGCCACATGGCCCAGACACAGTGTTGCATAACCGGATCAAAAACAAAATAAAAAAACTGAAAAGCCCTGAATAAGGCATAGCCAAAGTGAAAACAACCAAAGAGTAAACTAGTAAAGATGGCCATTGATCTTCTTTATTCTAAGACCCATGTTCCTCCAAGAATTGAGATCCTGGAGGCCCGATCTATGGATCACCTCACGTTCTACCCCACATATCCCAGGAAGCAATTACCCAAGTCATCTTAGTGAGGCCACTCCAGACCTAAAGATCTCTGACTCAAGTCCTAGGGTGATCATGCCCTTTGTTCTCTCTTTTGCCATTACCCAGTGGGGAGAAACACCACGTGATCTAAGGTAGAGGATCCTACAATGATAATTGGATTCTGAGGGAGCTTGGCAATGGCTCCATGAAGTTGAAGGCACACGAAAAAAGGTGAAAATACAAGAACAAACATCCAAAAGCACCCTAGATTTGAGTACAACAATAAATGGAGGAGGAAAAGGGGAAAACCCACAGTGTACAATCACACATGCAATTGGTGTTTTGAAAATCTTTGAGAAGATACCTACAGCTGAACTAGCTATATGGGCACTTATCTAGTGGCCAACATCTAGCCACCAGTCTCATAGAGGTAGCATCAAGAAAGGAGGTTGTACGCAAGACGACTATGATAACCGCGATGAACGCAATCATGAGAGCCCTACAGATCGATCTAAATAGAACTGGAGGAAGTCCTAGGAGGGTCCAGTAGTGGTCCTTTGGATCTAGATGGTGAGGAGAAGAATAACAAGTGGGATGCGGGAGAAGAATAGAGGAGAATATTATAGGACCGTTAGGCATAAATAGGGAATGACAAACCCTGCAACTAAGGGTTTACCTGAATCTAAAATTAGAGATGGAAATGGGGAAAGAAACACATGAGAAAATGTCAAAAAGATAGAGAAAGGTATGTGATCAGGGAAAAAGGGGTGGTTGGGTATTGTTTACACAATACATAGTGAACACGAAAGGTGGGAGACAGAGGATTCAGTGTGTGATCCAAATTCCACAGCCAAGAATGGGTCTAGGTTTGGCAAGTTACCAAAAATATCGCTTGACAAAGTCAAATAGGGGAAACTATAACAAATCAAAATATTTAATGCAATGTCATGTAATAGATAATTACTTTCTTTTCTAAAGTAATTTGAGGTCTTAAACAATGTTCAATTAATTCGAAATTTAGCACCTAGTCGATACCTGATGTAGAATCTTTTTTTGCCATTAATTTCAACATTTGAGGTTGCCAAGTATATTATTTAGTATTTTGAATTCTATCTTATACTTTCTTTGCTAATGAAATTATGATAGTTAGTATTGTTTGTGTAATGTGAAGCTTGGCACCTAAGAAAATTGGGACTCAAGGAACATGATTTTTCCATTATAGTTGGGTTTTGATATTTCCTTTTATAATTTCTAACACAATAAGAGTTCAGGCTCATTATCATTATATTATTATAACATTAAACCATTACCATAATCTTTTGTTATTTTGAGTCCCATATTCTTTGTATTGTTACCAAAAGAGTTTCCTTATACTACTATGCACGAGTTTTTGTATCTTTCTTATTTTACCTATTAAGTCCATCATTTCCATGTTTTATTTAGATAAAGGCACATTATTTATATTTATGGATATGGAAACATCAATTGTTATTCTTATTCATGTATTAAGAACATTATACATCTTATTAGGCATATCTTAGCCATTATGTGAATATTAGTCAAAAAAGAAGCATATGTGACCTATTTCATGAGCTCCATACATGTTAGCACACATGTAGATCATTATGTTAATATCAGTGTATTACGATATAAGATGTTGATTATAGAACCAAATGCCACTCAATGTGTTATATTTGTTTCAAGCCTGTGTATGTTATGGGTTACTATTGAGTTATTCATTTTATATGTATTAACTATAAACATTAAGGTATAACACCATCCTTGTTTGATAAAGTCTAAAGAACCAAACTTACAAACCTCCTAATGATGGAATAGGATAAGATTCTAGGTTTCAGTATGTTACACAATCACTTCTTATCTACATTAATAAATGGTCAAAAGATCTATATCTCATGAGGTGTTTATTAAGCATACTATATGGATATTAGGATTGTGCCCTATTTCAAAAAAACCTATCCAATCCCCCCACTTAGTTTGAGTGCCTCTTTTAGTTGTCTACTCAAATTGAATTTCCTATGTACCCATATCATGGACGCAAGATTTGAATTAATTCATCCCTTTTGTATCTAGTTCATTAGGCCCTCTTTTTTTATTAACTCTCTTGGTGACATTGTAGTCTCCAAACTAGAATCGTAGTTGTCCTAGATTGTGTCTTTTAGGTCTAGCAAACTCAGTCATAGATCTCTTCTCTTTCTTATATCATAGTCAGCATAAATTGTTGTCACAAAAACCTCTTTGTCCATCTTCTCTCTCCATGATATTACATGTTAGGAAAGGGCATCAAAGATTGAAGGGTTAACAACATAATTTTCATACAACTGCATCTTTTCTTCTTCCCTCTCATTATAGAAACACCAATGCATTCTTGTAGTATATGATAATTCCTTTACTATTATGGCATACAATAAAGGTTAACATAATGCAAAAACCTATGGTTTGTGTGTTCGATGTATACCCCCCATGCATCTTCTAGTCTTTGTGTTTTCTTCCCCCTTAATATTCCATAATAGGATGTTTAACATAATAACCTATTGAGCATCCATGGAGCCTTTTTATGTAGATATATAGTAATATAACATGTGTTGTTTCTTGTACCTTAGTCTATTAAGCATGCATTTTTCATGGTACTCTACATTTTCTACATAATTGTCATCTTCTATATTGTTCCTCTTCTTTCTCCCTCTCAAGTATTAAATCCAATCTTCTATTCATGTCCATATTGCTTCTATTTCATCATGAGTATTCCCCTCTCTCATTGATAGAATTGTTGCCTCTATCATACCTTGATTATTTACTTAGATATCTATGTAAGTGTATCTATGGTGTAAATTAATTTTGAATAACACTTCTCAATGGTAGTTGTTTCTTGTTTCCTTCCTAATTTTGTACCATATCAATTGTATATTGTCAAGTTTTCTTCTTTATATAGTACTATGCCCCTTGGGTTTCTTCTTGAACATCTATCATATAATGTTTTTTTGGTATATCATACAGATACACATCTATTTCTCTTCTCTAACTCTTAGAAGGAGAAGTTAGATTCTCTATCTTTGGTATTTGTTCTTCACTCTCACACTCATCTAGTTCTCTTTAACTATGTGGTTGAGGTATCAAAATTGGGGTGACATTGGAAGGGAGAGGTCGAATATGATATAAGGAGCACATCATCAAGATAGTTGTTGAGCTCTCCCTTTATTTGTAAGAATCAATGGCTCAAAGCCTTCAATGACATCTACAACTTTATGGAGGTTAATCATTGTACTTTTGTTGAGTGTTAACTCGATAAATCTTATGATATCATCTATAAAAGCTTCCACTCTAACTAAAATACCAATAAAAACATTTTTTATCTTTCCCTTATAGAAATTCCCATCAAAAGTTTCATAGACAAACATATCGTGTATTGATTCTTCATCTTGACAAGGAAATGTGACTCCCCCCAGCCATATCCTTGCCTAGTTTTGTATTCTCCCCAACTTTGTTATCTCTTTTGCCTTTATAGAGAGTTGCTTGTTGGTGATATGCGGTTTAGGTTCAAACCCAATGGATTCTGCTTCTTTAGGTGACTCAAAGATAACCAAAGCTCTATTTACTAGAATTCTCTCAACAACCATAGTTATTTCCCACAGAGCTTCCAAATGATCAAGAGTATACAACCACACAATCTTCACCTCCCAGTTAACCTAAATAGATAATTTTAAATCATATTCTACCTCTTTTCAACTCTCATTCTCCATGCCCAGATTGATCAAACATTGGTTAGGTATTATGGTGGTAGCATGCCAAGAGGTCCTTGAATTTGTTAACTAATACCATGGGTGGGAACTCATTTTTCCATAAACTCTTGACAGATCCTTTTTTTATTTTTTGGCATCGATTTGAGATGTGCTACATGCTTTGACATAAATATCAAGCTCTTCTATTCTAATATCTCCTCTACCGCTAAACTTTACCCAAAAAGATGTATCTCACATCCTTATGGACATAGAAAAAGGGTCTTATGGAAAGGCATTGGGTGGGGGCTATGATGTCTCTATCAACTTTGGTTCCTCTTTTTTGCTATTTTAGACCACATCATGTCAATAATCCTCCTACTTCTTTCACACTTCCTCATCCTCTAGGGATTCTTAATCTTCCATTATGCCTTTCACCTCATGATTCTTGCAGGATTGATCTTACTTTTCCATATTCAAGGCCACTGTTTAGACTGAGTCTTTTATTTCCACTAATTCAGATCCATGTCTTCTTCTTGCTACAATCCTTTGGGGCACCAAGATAATAATTCCAAGGTTGGCCCACTTTTCTAATCATTGGCATCTTCTAATTTGCTTGTGTTGTCATAGGGTTTGTATGCATCACAATCTCTCTCCAACCTCACTCTTGGATGGAGATTTGATGGATAAGTAGGTTTTTATGAAGCAATCCAACTAGTGATTAGGATTGGAGTTGGAGAAAGTCTGGGGGTGCAACTAGAATAGAGATCTCTAACTCATTCCCGATCTCTATCAGATTTTTTTCTGTGTGAAAGAAGGTAAGTACCAAGGTGGTGAGACCCATAGGAGAGAGACCCTCTGGAGGTAATTCTTAGGGATAAGTAATGGAGGAATATGAAGCATGGAGAGAGGGAAGGCAATCAGTGGAGAGGAGTTCAAAAATAGGAACCCATAGGGGCAAATTCATTGTGGTGGTGAGTCATCTTCACAATCACCAAAACACACCCTATTCCTCCCTTGCCCATATTAATGTTATTGTTCATTTGCTAAAGTAGAACTAAACCCTAATTACTATGTGAATTCAAATTGGATTTCATAAACAATCAAATTAGACCTTAGAACCTATATCAAAATACATATCTTTATTTTCTAATTATGAAACGTATCTTACTTTGATTTTTTTTACTTGAATTATTATTATTATAAATTTTTACATGTTTATATTTAGTTCATTAATTAAATTTAGGTAAAAGGACCAATATGTCCCATCATCAAGCACCAATTTCTTGAGGTGTGATAGTGTTATCATATATATTTAGACGATCAAACCAGGAGTGATGAGCAGTGAATTACCAAACCACCTATTCAGTGTGATAAATTAAAAATAAATAAAAACAAGCATCAAATAGAGATTTAGTGATATCTATTACTCCATGACAAAAGATCATGGACTATAGTAGTTTTAGCTCAATCATCGAAATAACCTATCGAATCTCACTAATTAAGGCAAAGGGGAACATTCTTATGATTATTCACCTCATCATGCTCCGAAGACCCTAAACAATGATCTTAAATTGTAAAAATCCATGGAGATAACTTCTCCATGGATGGCTCCTAGAGGAGGGTCATTGACCATCAAAATAGTGAAAGAATGAGGTTACATCGATGGGACACATGTGTGCATGTGCATATATTAAAGTATATTACTCATCAATCAAATAATTGCACATATGAACTTGCATTTTCACTTTAATATTCTAATCCATGTTGGTCATGCACCTCGAATGTAATCATTTCTCTATCCATCATTGTAATCATATGGTCTACCCCTTGGTAGGTCTAATCTTGCATTCACAATATCATATTATGTATTAGGTGATACACATAAGCATTATATTTGAAGTAGAATTATATAAACACCCAAGTAGTTTATCATAAGATTAAATATTGTGAAAGTCATTTGGAAATTCATCAATGGTCAATATGATCGAGTATTCATAAAAAATTATGTACCTTCAATGAAGAAACAATGAAGTATTATGCATGTAATTCAATTATATGGTACAAACAATCGAGCACAGTGTGGATCCAAGCAATCAACATGATCTTAAATCATACATAACCCCAAAGTGTCACCCTTATATCAATCACGTCTGACTTGGGTCCTAGATTAGGGTATAGATTTGACTTAGGATTTGACTAGGGTTAAGAGTAATAAACCCTAATTCTACCATATAAAGATTCCAAAGTGTTAGAAACTTTAATTTAGCATTATGTGTAACCCTAACTCATATATTAATCATAGCACTCTTTTATTGCTAGATTAGTTCATTTTTTGTCAACTAAATAAGATATAAATATTATTCACCTCTACAAGTTATTTTCACACATTAGGGTTCATACATGCATTAATTAATCAGCTCTAAAAGTCATTTTCATGGAAACATTTAAACCTAACTCTGAAACCACTCTAGATAAATAGATCATAATTTTTTATTTTAAAACCTACTTATTTTTATTTTTTCCATGTCCCTATGTTTAATTATGCATTTACAAATTTATATTATATACTCAAATAATAGAAAATTAATTAAAACACATATATGCCCTCACATCAACAACTAGGATGTTAGAGATTTATTAGATAGAAGAGTCACAAGTGCATGCAATGAAAATAAGCAGCTAACTCAATCAAAATGGGAAAATGAAGGGTTTTTGGTTATGAGAAAATGAAAATGAATGGAGCACAACAGCTCATCATAAAATCATGGAGATGATTATTTCCCCTCATTGCTCCTAGCACGACAAAAGGCTTCTCCCATGAAGATAGAAATCCAAAATTGGGGAAATAGCTAGGACAATAGCCATAGAATTCAGTTGAAGAAACATGATGAAGATGGTTAGTAGATGTTTACCAGAAGGAATTGATGTTGAGTGAAGCAAGGCATCGAACAAGAAGGTGTTTACATAGGAACAAAGCTAGGGTTGGAGTGGGTACAGAACAAATCAAGAAGAAATTGGCACTCATGGGTTATTGCTAAAGGGGTGGTGAAGGTCAGGGTGTTGTTTGGGTTCAAAGCCTCTATGAGTTGAAGGTTTATAGAGGCTAGGGTATACAATTGGGTATTTACAATAAGGAACAAACACGTTTGAGTAAATTCCCTATGTGTGTGGAATCACACAAGACGTGGGAGGAAAAACCATGGAGTTTGGTTGATCCGGGTGGAATAATAAGGCAAATAATTAAAGTTGGTGTGGCTACTATACTTGTAATAACCTCAACCTTTGGAAGTTTTAAATTTAATTCAACACTATGATATGATAATCAAAGCTGAGTAATAAGTGGTATGTTGTGACTCTGGTTAATGAGTTTAAGACCTAGTCCTAGATTAAGTCTTCAATTCTAGTAAATAAAGAAATAATGAGAAAATGTATTAATATGATATTTCAATTGAGATAATATAATGGTTCAAACATTAGTTTTGTAATTAAGAATATGACAAAGCTTGTGGATCCATTGAAAGGTCTATGTATCAGACATGGGCTATAAGATCCAATCTAAATCCCAAATGGACTACCTTTGGGTTTACAAATACATCCTTGGTATACAAATTGGGAATTCACTATTTGGGTTCACATTACACATGTTAATTTTAGTTGGTCAACAATAGAAATATTAGATCATGGAATAAAATCTAGAAGATTTTTAGCTCTCTTGAGTCTTTGGTGATTAATTAAGTAATTGTATATACTTTATGTGGAAAGCAAGTTTCGGATGATTAACAACTTAGTTAGGGATTCCTTTGCCAAATTGTAGATAATATAAATATGAGATTTATCCTAAAATTTTGTATTAATTGAATTTAAACATGACCAATATGATATTTCTTATAAGAGGGTTTTATATTATAAAAATATCAAAAAAGAAAGAAAGAGAGGATCCTAGTCAGATTTGGACTCCCCAAGTCGGGTCAGTGACGCAGACATGGAGGTTGTCTTATGTGTATGGACTCTCCCTTCCAACAGACACTATAGTTTGACCAACACCTGAGTCTCCCTCTCCCTCTACACTCCATGTTTTCATGTGGTGTTTGCACCATAACTTTGTGAGGTTGAGACAAGTTCAACAATCCTCAGTCTCTACTATAGCTAAGAGTTGAGATACCACCTAAACTCTAGACAATATAGAAGGTTAGGGATGGCCACTGTATCCTCATCTCATGACCCTATTCTTATATAAGGGTGCCTAAAGAACCCCCATGGCTTCCTCATCATGATACAACCATCAATTGCACATTGATACCCCTGTGAACTATTCCTTAAACTCGACAGGTATTACCAGTCATTATGACTTTCCATCAATAATACAGAGCACCTCTATCCAATTCACTTGATTTGGAATAATGTGAAGAGCGCACAAAGGTTCCCAACCTTTGGTGGGATGTTAGGGAGTCCCAAACTCTACCTTCAACACTAGACCCTACAATGGTGAAGCATGTCGTCGAGGCACCTGCATCAGCCACCCTAGACTCCCTTGTGAAGCATAATGACTCCCTTAAGGCCCTAGGTACTTTCCAGCACATTTGTAGGCATCCCACGAGGTAATTCATCTACTTCAAATACCTGGCTTCTTCTTTGAAAACTTGACCTAGTTCCTCCTCCTTTGGCCATTCCATGACAAGCCTAAGAGCTCATCAAATATGGAGGGACATACCAATGATGATTATGGATCTAGCTACCACTGCCAAGCCAAGGATTTGAGAGTCAACTCTCTAGTTGACATCCTACTTGGTTGGCCAGAGCAGTAACTCAAAATGTGAAGCAAGAGAAGCCATCATCTCTGGTATCGACCATCCTTACCTTAAATTGCATGACAAACATATCATAGTGCATGGGCAGTTTGGTCGTATCCCCTAATCTAAAGGGACAAACCACATTGGAGTTCTGAGCTGATTTGGCATTGGCACATTGGCTAAGAACCACCCCACGTCCTTTAGTGATATCTTTCTAAGTGGTAATGTAGCAACCAATAATTGGTCCACGTCTGTTATCTTGTAATAATTGTAGAAATTAGATGATAAGTCAAAATATGATGAAATTATATATTTGATAAGACAAAATTGTAAAGTTCAAATAAAATGGATTTAGAAACTAAATATGGTTATTGTTCAAAAGTATGGATAATACATAAATATAATGCAATAACTATATGGGTTTACCCTTACCTATAGACAACCCCGCCAATCATCTTTGATGGAGCTATAATAAACATGATACATACCAATGCCCCAAGCCAAGTTAGCATTGTAACCAATTGATGCAGGAGAGTCGTGTTTACACCCATAAATATGTTCTGAAAAATAAACGTTTACAGTTAACATTTGTCTTTGCCAACATCTTATCAAGAAAAATAATACGCAGGTAGGCCAGTTTTATCAAATTTACAGCGCAAGGCACGGTTTTCATATGCAACGTATACAACGTCAAAATTAAACTGCAGCTTTATGCAAATATGAGAAACGATTGCGACAATTTATATTCTTTACTAGGAAATTATGAATCGTCTTAGAAGTTTAGATCGGTCTATAAATTATTCAGATATCTGAAGGATTCTTATGGATACAGGTCGAAGTTCTCAGGTGTCCTTCGCTGTCGGTTTCACCGCGATCAGTCAGCTGTTCGCAAAGCCGCAACTCATCATTCTTTCAAAGCTGGTTCCCATGGCCGGTGAAGACGTAGAATCCAACACGGAAAGCTGAAACCAGCGCTGTCACGGCGAGAAAGACGAACCCGCCAAACCCCAGTCCGAGGGAAACCACAGATTGCACGCAGAAGCCTCCCGCGCGCACCCCCCCAGTTCGCCGTAAAGCGGCTGCCTCCACTGCACCAGCCGCCATCGCTGCAGCCATCATGTATGCGAAGACCTGGACGAATCCCTCAGGTGTTTAGGTTTAGAGAAATGCCGGACAGTGGAGAGGAAGGGATGGCTTATGGGTGCTTACCTGGTCATGAGAGAAATCAAACCAGAGCTGCAGGGCCTCTGGCAGGAGGGTAGCGCCGCGGAGTATCTCCCACATGGACGCCCCGGACTCGAAGGCGGAGTAGGCCGCTACAATGGCGTTTGCTGCAAAAACCGCCCTGCAAAAAGTTACCCGCCGATCAAGTTTATGCCGCGCATCAAGTTACCCGACTGGCTGCAATACCCTAGTACCAACCTGAAAGGGTGGTGATCGAGCCATGAAGGGGAGGACGGCTCCAGGGAGTAGTTGGTCGCCATGAAGATAGCTGAAGAGAGGGAGAAGCAGAACGTCGCGAAGCGCAGAACGCCGTTGATGTAGCGGAGTTTTGGTGCAGGTGCAGTGGGAAAGGAGCCGCCGCCATGATCGTCAGGTGCGGCCTCACCGTTGCGGTGGTTGTTATCCTGGTGGTTTGAGGGCGGCATCCCAGAGGAGAACCGGAGGGCCAGGCATGGAAAAGGATCATGAAGTGGAAGGCGGTGAAAAGAAGGCGCGAGAGAGAAATTTGGTGTTTGGTTGAATCGTAACTGCAAAGACAGCTACTAGCCGGAACATCACGGATTCACGGGGATTTTGCATGTTCGCGGTCCTAATGGTAAACTCGGCGAACACGAGGAAAGTGAGATAGCGATTACCACTGCCCACGAGATCGCCACAAATTCAATTTTTGGATTATCTCCCACACCCTGGAATTTATGGAGCCCACGTGGATAACCTCGTCCGAGGACTCTACTTTTTCTACACAAGTATACTTGTAGGAGACACGAGCTAAGCACATGTTCTGCAATTTAACTAACCTATTATATGTGTTGAAAAAGGCAAAAGTATTCATCTTTCATCATTTATAATATACCTCTCACTCTTATATTTTTTATTATTATCTTTAATGACACATTAGAAAAAACTTGTTGTTAAAAATATTGTATTTGTCAAAACATTGCATGCGACTAAATTTCAGTTTGGACATCGTCTCCAAATTTAAGAAAAGTCGTTGATTATTGTCGTTTGATAAAAGTTAAATACAAAATTGATTTTTCTTCCGGTTCATAACGTTAGATCCTAGATAGATGATTAGATGCTCTAGAGGGGGTGAATAGAGTTGAATGCACTTAAACAAAATTTATTAGATCTTCAAGATATATCACAAGCAGGGGCGTAGCCACACCCGGGGCTACCGGGGCTTCAGCACCCCCCCCCTCCCCGTATTTTGGTCTTTGAATTATAGCTGTTGTACAGATCGTGAGGGTGAGCGAAAATGAAAAGGCGACGAGACGATATATTACGTGAAGGCGTCGAGGCAAGGAACTGAAAAACTATGTGGATAGAGATCATCTTGGAGTGAAAATCGGGATGGTGGTTAGAAGAAAGAGAGGGAGATGAAATAGTATACGGAAAAGGCATTGATTAACTCCAAGCAACGAGTTATCCCGTTATTGGTATTCTAATAAATCACTAGAAAGTAAGAATATGTTGTTTTGCCGGTCAAGCAGTGACACTGTAAAAAAAAAATTGGAACTGCAAATTAATTTTTATTTGTTGCACCGTTTATAATATAAATAAGATCCTACCACATATTAGTTGATAAAAAAAAAAAAACTCGACAAAGTGCCATTTGAAATTCTCGCAGCAGAAATTAAATTTATTCACCGCAGTATCTATTTACCACATAATCCTTTTCATCGACTCCTTTAACACATGCATTGTCATTAACACGTAGGGCATTATAGATTTTATCTAAATAGCTAAGATTACTTATATGTGTTTCAAACAACGAACGTCTTATTATCAAATTTATTTATCGTTGTTCCAAACAACAGTCATCTAACACGAGATTTATATATTATTGGTTAACTTATTCATGACAATTAAACTCATAGCAACCGTATACCAAATGTAGCTTAAGTCATAAAACAATAACTGAATTTGGTAGAGGCATAGATAACTCACATGTTGTCTATATTGCTACAAGTTATTGTATGAGATTTGTTGTATGAGAATTTAGCTAATGTAATATTTACATAGTATGGCTATATCACCTTTTATTTAATGAGCAATGATACACATCACCCTGATTCGAAGTTAATCAGTAGTTCAATCCATAAAATTTTCCCGTACGTCGTGGGATCGAATGTGGGGTCCCGTTAGGTCACTACTTGAAAAGACTCATGACACTTTGTGCGTTCGTAACAAGTTTGTTGCTAATATACCAAAAAAATATACATCACCCCATACCTGCTCATCGGATATTCTGAAGCCAAATCTAAGACCCGTATAACACAAATCAACATTCTAGGTTTTAAAAGTCGTGAACGCAAGAGAATAATGTTTTATAGCATTACAAAATCACACATGCAGTGTACACCATTTTACAGTTCCCCAAAACCATGCATGAAAGGCATGTCGTTATTTAATTCCAAACAGTATAATATTTAAAAATAAATACTGCATATAAAATATAATAATGTGTACACTGGAAATGAATATTGAATTTGTTTATATCAAACATAGGCATTGTAGTAATTTTTAAAAGGATAAACTATACCAATATAATATGCATTGTACATTATGGGTCAAACCTACTCAAAAAAAATATCATAGTAAGAGATTACATCAACACTACAAGATACACTTATATTACTTTACCCAACATTATCTTTTTTATTTGTGTCTAACTCAGCCCCCCATACTATGAAATTCTAGATCCGCCAATGATCACAAGATAAGGTTGCTAAATAAGAAGTTTGAGTGCAACTAAAATATACATATTATGCATACTAAGGGAGAGAGAGATTGAACGTACACCAATTGACAAACTATTTAGAGTGGTTATACACTTCAAACTAGAAATGAGTCAATCCACTACCTAGAGAGGTCAACCTCTAGGATTTCTTAACCATTGCACTCTTATATTCATTCATAAGACTTACAATACATGACCACTAAAGAACTTACCTATCCAATACAAAGAGTCTTCAACCTTACCAAAGAATTACCCACTTTGCAATGAGTCTTCGGCCTTCACCAAAGACTTACCCACTCTTGCACAAGTCTTCAACTTTGCAGGGATTACCCATTCTTCTTGGATCTTCAGCATTTGACTTCACCTTCACTAGGAGAAGCTTCCACCAAAGACTTACCCACTTGAGAAAAGAGTCTTTTGCCTTCACCAAGGTCTTACCCACTCTTTCTCCAAGTCTTCAGCCTTGATCTTCACCAAGGGACTCCTTCCCTTGTTCTTCTTCACCTCTCTTAGCCAAGAGAGAGAACCTTCATCTTTATCGTTAAAATGAGAGATATGGAGGTGGTGGAAGTGAGAGCCTCACAAAATATACATGTAGGACTAGCTCTCTTATAGATTTCCTACTCACTCTAATGAATGTAGCAAATGATTAAGCTTAGAGAGAGATAAGAGGCTGTAAGAAGAACTCAATTATAGAATAGAAACCTCACATAGAGTTTTGCATTGAATGTTTAACCATGGAATGAAGCCCAAGGGGTCCTATTTATAGCTAGGGATGCCTCTTAACCATTGGGAACACTTAAAAATGAAAACTAGCCATTTTGTAGCTTGCAACGGATATATTTTCACTTGTTGTAACTCCACAACGGCTAAAACACTTTTCTGTACTTTTCCGTATAGTGCAATCGGTCGAGTTTCTATAAAGGTAACTCGACCAATCCCACTAAAAGATAAGACTAATTTAATCCAACGGTCGAGTTTGTCCTAGGGTAACTTGACCGATTCACTTAAATCAGTTTTGGTCAGTAGAGGAATCGGGTGAGTTCTGTGAAGTGTAAACTCGACCGATCAAAAGTCATTTTTCAAGATCCAATCAGGATCGGTCGAGTTTGCAACTCGACCAATGAACAGCCTAATGAGAATTTTAGAAAATAGATTTTGAGTGCTTAAACATTCGATCTAAGTGCTCCTGATTTTTTCTAAGCTTAATTACAAGTCATACAATCATTACAAGTGATTTACAACATGATTCAAATGGATTTACTTCACATTCCAAAAATGTGCACTTGTATTGACTTTGACTTGTCTTTTCTCCAAGTTGAGATGCGCAAGTTAGGGCATTTGGAGTGTGTCTATACCTGATTTGAAATCACTGAAGTAGAGACATTAGACACAATAAATTGGATTGGTTTAGTCACCATCAAAACAAGGGTTTAGTCAATTTAGACCTTGAGTCAACATTCTCCCCCTTTTTGAAGATGACTAACCATTCCATAAGTGTATTGAAAGCATTTAAGTAAAGTCATACCTTTGGATAAACCTAGGGGTTTCAATAGAATTGAGTTCATATGCTCCCCCTCAATTGATGCTAGTGGAGTTCTCATACTCCCCCTCAATTGATGCTATTTCTCCTGTGTGGTTAGCTTTCATAATATTTATAGAATACTATGTTTTCTACTCATATATGTGCTACACATCTATGTTTTCTCCCATTTACCTTCTCCCCTTTACATGGGCATGCTTTTTCTCTTCATGTAAGACATGCATTCTCCTTATTTTGTCAAAAGAAGACATACCTTTCTCCCCCTTTGTCATTTCAAAAAGTGGGGGTATGAAAAATAAGAAACACCACTTGTTAAAGGAAAGAAAGGAGATAATAAAAAGCTATATAAGGAGAGTAGAAGAGAACAGATAGGGGTTTGTCTAAGCATAGAAAGAAAAGCAAGTTAAAGCATGCACTTGAACAACCCAAAATATAAGATAAAAAACTACAGAAAATAATAAAGCACAATTGTGACCCTCAAGATGACGAAATTTGCCCCAAAAGTGTCAGGGCTCATGGCATAGTGATGAGCCTTTCTCAGAATGTAGTTTCTGCATAAAAACACTAGTCTTGCACCAAAAACTGAAACTGGAGCAAAATCTACATGAAATCCAAAAAATACTTCAATTTCTACATACAATGTAGCTCTATGTCTCCTGCATCACAATGTTATGCAAGCAACTCAAGATAGTAGATATGCAATTCAAGGAGAAAGCTTGAGCAAGTATGAAATAAGATACAAGCATAGCATATAGAGGGATACTACTAGATGAGCAAAGATACCAATTATAAATAAGGCTAGAACTACATGTATATGAACTACTAGTAGATGATATCACAAGTTATGGCTACTAGTAGGATCTAGATCATAGTAAGAGATACCAAAAGATACACAAGATATGAGTAGATGTAGATATATATCCAAACAAAGAGATAAGAAATTTTAAAGCATGAAAGGATATAACTCTTTAGAAAATATGTACTTACCAAACAATGATTACCACTAAGAACCTCAAGGTTGTATCAAAACAAGATATACACCTAGATAGATGTAGCAAGTTAGAGCGCAACGGAAGCAATTTACAACACAACTAAGAGATCCAAAGAGATCATCATCAAAACCTGCAAAACAACTCAAAGCAAGTGATTGCAAGATATAGATATATCAATTTAGAGCAATTAGAAAGATTGAGTTGTAAGCAAGATAGACAATATAGGACATGGCAATATAAAGGTACCAAAAGAGAGTGCCAAAGAATAAGGCTATTGGTTGAGAAAATCTGGTTGAGAGGGAAATTCTCATTCAATAAGCCAAATGTATATTCAGTGCACTGTGTTGTCAGTCGAGTTCTATGTATTGACAACTCGACTGATGACAGTTGTTGGAAACACCCATTGGTACCTATTGGTCGAGTTTCAAATAGGACAAACTCGACCGACAGAGTTGCTGTCAAAAAGCACATATATTTCATAAAAATATATTTAAAGGTATGCTAAAAATAGAAACCATATCCAAACATGTGTAAGCAAGTTATTAATGCACTATGAAATCATTAGAAACAGCTTTTGAGCAAAAGTGTGAAGAGAATCTGTAACGCCCGGGCCCACTACCCAAGTCTCTAGTAGAGTTTCAGGAATGAACTACTAGTAGATGATATCACAAGTTATGGCTACTAGTAGGATCTAGATCATAGCAAGAGATACCAAAAGATACACAAGATAGATCAAGATATGAGTAGATGTAGGGATATATCCAAACAAAGAGATAAGAAATTTTAAAGCATGAAAGGATATAACTATTTAGAAAATATGCATCCTTACCAAACAATGATTACCACTAAGAACCTCAAGGTTGTATCAAAACAAGATATACACCTAGATAGATGTAGCAAGTTAGAGCACAACGGAAGCAATTTACAACACAACCAAGAGATCCAAAGAGATCATCATCAAAACCTGCAAAACAACTCAAAGCAAGAGATTGCAAGATATAGATATATCAATTTAGAGCAATTAGAAAGATTGAGTTGTAAGAAAGATAGGCAATATAGGACATGGCATTATAAAGGTACCAAAAGAGAGTGCCAAAGAATAAGGCTATTGGTTGAGAAAATCTGGTTGAGAGGGAAATTCTCATTCAATAAGCCAAATGTATATTCAGTGCACTGTGTTGTCAGTCGAGTTCTATGTATTGACAACTCGACTGATGACAGTTGTTGGCAACACCCATTGGTACCTATCGGTCGAGTTTCAAATAGGACAAACTCGACCGACAGAGTTGCTGTCAAAAAGCACATATATTTCATAAAAATATATTTAAAGGTATGCTAAAAATACAAACCATATCCAAACATGTGCAAGCAAGTTATTAATGCACTATGAAAGTATTAGGAACAGTTTTTGAGCAAAAGTGTGAAGAAAATATGTAATGCCCGGGCCCACAGCCCAAGGCTCTAGTAGAGTTTCAGGAATGATGACTGGCCCCACAAACCACCACTAGCCTTAACTGTGCGCTTTGTCCTCACTCGCGCACATGCCAGGATCAACTTTCTGACAGGTCACCCATCCCAGTACTACTCCAAGCTGAGCACGCTTAACTATGGAGTTTTTAGTGATGGGCTCCCAGAAAAGGAGGTGCACCTTGGTGATATGGGTAGTCCAATCATTCCTTTTAAGATCATTTTATCTGAGGCCTCAAATCCAGGGATGTTACAATCTCCCCCACTTAGACTCTTGACGTCCTCGTCAAGGCTCAATTATAAGGCCTTATAATTTGACCCCATTTCAGTACAGACCCACAATGGCCCATGGAACCCAACTCCCGATCACGGAATACCAGCGCAGGGGTGGCTACATCAACCATGGACAGTCCTTTCCTACCTGCCTGGACTGCACGGCTCAAGACTGGCATGCCACATGCCCAAGTGGGCCCCACCTACTGGAGGGGTTATGGCTCTGATACCATGTTGTAAAGAAGTGAAATAATCAATCCACCTCCCTACTAATAACATTGGTAAACAAAATCCAATTTGGATAGCAGCGGAATAAATATTTTTTTGACTATATTCAATTTCATAAAAGATTGTACAAAATACATCAAAGATCTCCATAGTTAAGCATGCTCAGCTTGGAGTAGTACCGAGATGGGTGACCTATCGGGAAGTTGATCCTGGCATGCGCGTGAGTGAGGACAAAGCGCGCAGTTAAGGCTAGTGGTGGTCTGTGGGGACAGTCGTCATTCCTGAAACTCTACTAGAGCCTTGGGCAGTGGGGCCGAGTGTTATAAATGGTATCAGAGCCATAACCCCTCTAATAGGTGGGGCCCACATGGACATGGCATGCCAGTCTTGAGCCGTGCGGTCCAGGCATGTAGGAAAGGGTTGTCCATGGTTGACGTAGCCACCCTTACACTGGCATTCCGTGATCGGGAGTTGGGTGTCCATGGGCCATTGTGGGTCTGCACTGAAATGGGGAAGAGATTATGAGGTCTTATGGTTGAGCCTTGACAAGGATGTCAAGAGCCTAAGTGGGGGAGATTGTAACATCCTAGGATTTGAGGTCTCGGATAACATGATCTTAAAAGGAATGATTGGACTACCCATATCACCAAGGTGCACCTCCTTTTTCGGGAACTCATCACTAAAGAACTCCATAGTGAAGTGTGCTCAGCTTGCAGTAGTACTGGGATGGGTGACCTGTCAGGAATTTGATCCTGGCATGCGTGTGAGTGAGGACAAAGCGTGCATTCAAGGCTAGTGGTGGTCTGTGGGGACAGTCGTCATTCCTGAAACTCTACTAGAGCCTTGGGCAGTGGGCCCGAGTGTTACAGAATCACAAAATACCACTTTTGACTCAAAAACCATATGTATAGTGCACACTATCTTGACAAAAACAAGTTATGATTGGTTATAAGCAAGAAAAACATTACCTTTGTGCTTACCATTGCTTTTCCACTTGTTATCACCTCATACACATCTCACCTTTCTTCTTTCATGTGGTTGAGAAGTCAATTTGCAATTTAATAGCTCAAGTCAATCCATTTGCAAGTACCTACAAGAAGAAAGATGAAATAGTCCCCAATCATGTTTTTGGGTCTTGAGGGGTTAGCTTAGCAACCCAAGTCCTATTGCTCTTGGGTGCTTTCCTAAAAGGACAACAAGTAGAATAATGACCAATATCATTGCAATAGTTGCATGTGCCCATAGTCTTAGAACTAGAGGATTCTCAATGGAAGATTGGAGGTCCTTTACCTTTGTTGTTTCTTTGACTACTATCATATCCTAAACCATGTCTGCCAAATTGTTTAGTAGTATGGTGTAGGATGCCATTAAGATTCTTTTTACCAACTAAGAATCATTGCAAAGAAGATCTCAAACTATGATTATCATGCTTAAGAGAAGCAATAGTGGAAGAAAAATGATTGATATTATCTCTATCATGCAAAAGATCATTTTCTAAGCAAAGAGCTTTAGTTAAATAGGAATCTCTATCAATATGAAGAGCAACAACTTTATTCTGTCTACTAGAACAATATTCAAGCACAATGATTTTAGCAAGCAAGGAGGCATTTTCTGTTTCAAGCAAAGAAATCTTAAAAAGATAAACACCATTTTCATATTCTAATTGTTGCAAAACAAAATCTTTGTCATTGTTTTGAGATTTAAGAACATCAATATCAGGCATGAGAGAATCAACAATTAAAGTATGATCTTCATTAGAACTAGGCATAAGAGGTTGAGCTTCTAGAAATTTAATCTTATCAAGCAAACTAGCATTTTCAAGTTTAAGATAGTCTACTTGGCTAACACATGCATTTTTGTCATCAAGCAAGCAAGAATTAGCATTTTCAAGATCATCTAATTCTATATGCATAGTATCAATAATTCTAGCAAGCTTTGTCCTTTTCTTTTTGGAAGACTTAAGAGAGGCATGAGTAGCATTAGTGATAGCAATTAAAGGTTCTTTATCTAAAGAGTTTAGATTTACCTCATTTGAGTCTTTTCTTATAGAAGCCATAAGAGAAAAATGGCATTCTCCTTCAACACTAGAGCTTGAGCTTGATCCTTCACTTGAATCTTCACTTGAGCTTGAGTTGGAGGAGTCACTTGAGCTTGAGTGCCATTTCTCCTTCTTCATGTACTTGTCTTCTCTTTCCTTGTGATGATGGGTCTTCTTGCCTTGTAGACAATCTATCTTGAAGTGACCCTTCTTTCCACACTCGAGGCACCGGATGGAGGAATTCTTGCCTTTGTAGAATCTACCCTTGAAGTACATGGCATCTTCTTCAACATGAGAGGATGGAGAGGCTTGTCCCATAGTAGCTTCAATTTGAGCCTTCATTTCAACCTTCTTCATTCTCTTTAGCTCTTTCTCCTCTTGTATTTCAACTTCTTCTCTTTTGTCAAGTGTGACTTCATGTGTTTGTAGATTTCTAATGAGCTCTTCAATGGGAATATCCTTAAGAGATCTTGCTTCTTCAATCGAAGTCACCTTGGGTTCCTACCTCTTGGGAAGAGTTCTACGGATCTTTGAGTTGATCTCTGGTGTGATTCCGCTAGAGGTGCAACACACTAGCTGATTTGACCTGACTAGATGTGCCCCATGAGGTCTGAACACACGTGATGGGAATTTGCTTTCAAAATTTATAAACCTAACTTAACACCTACTCACACTAAAACACTACACCCGCAAGTGCACGGGGTCGTGTCGTAGTATAGGAAGGTGGCAAGTACAGGGTCAATCCACAGGGAAAAGAGGGGGAGCTAGAGCTAGGTTAGTTTGGCTAGGTTCCTACTACGGAGACTAGGGTTAAGGGTTTAAAGGTGATTTGATTGTTAAACTACTATGAACAAATGACGAATTAAAGACAAGAATGAAATATATGTTAACCCTAGACTAGATTAAGACTAAGCAGGAAAGAAAGGACTAAGCTAGGTATGAAAGTGAAAATTACACTAAGGCAAGAAAGAGAGAAGCAAAAGAGCAATTAAAGAGCTAAGATAGCATGAACAAGGCAAGAGCAAGGAAAGAAGCTAACTAAGCAAGAAAAGAACTAATTAAGCTAAGCAAGCACAAAATTAGGGTTTCAAGCAGTAAAGAGATGTGTGGGTTGTTTAGGGGTATGAACTTATCACTTAAGTTGGGGGGTGACATATGAACATTATGATTCCATTTAGATTATCCAAACCAAACAACAGGTTAGAGTCTAATGAATTAACCTAAGCTACTAACTGACCATGGATATACTAGGTTGTGCATAGGGAAACTAGTCCCTAACACCCCCTACTACCCTTACGAGGCTCAATTGGGTTAGGGATTAGGTACAATTCAATGAGAGTCTAATCAAGTCTAGGTTTCTATATTAGGCACTCCTAGGGCAATTAGGGGTCGAGGGTAGTAATGGGGAGGTGAGATTAGGGTTTTGGACCCCAATTCCCCCACATTCTAGCCTGGAGAAGGCTCCATGCTAATTGTGCTAGAATTACCTAATCTAGCTTCTTAGATCTCTCACTTAGGTTTAGGGAGATTGATTAGGATGTAGGAAGATGGGAGGCAACCTAGGGATCCAAGAATTAGACCTAGGGGCAAATCCCAAAATTCACACATATAAGCAATTTGCCTAAATTCCTAGGTGATTCCACACACAAACCAACAAGCAATCCATGGAGAATGAGATGCAAATAGAATATAATTATTAACAAATGGAATTACAATGTTTGCATGTCATTTTCCCCCAACATGGTATCAAAGTAACATAATTTCCCCCAAACAACCCACCCACAAGGGCCTAGCTACTCATAGAAATGGAAAATATAAAAAGAGAGAAGAAAGAGATAGAGGTGGCCATGGAGCTCGAAGTAGTGGCTGAAATCCCCCTCTCCAGCAGCTGCAGGTCATCCTCCTCCCTCCCCCAGGGTGCAAGGGTGAATAATGAAGGGGATTATGGGTAGGAACTAGTCTAAACTAGTGATTTGGTGGTGGAAATGGTGAAATGGAGTGGATTTGAGGTGGATATGGAGTGGAATGTAGTGGATGGTGATTTGGGGAGCTAGGAGGTGTGGAAGGTAGCTAACCTCATGCCCCAGCTGCCACCTAGGTATATATAGGTGTGGGGAGGAAGCACTAGGTCAAGTAGGGGCAAAATGGACCAACCCGTGAAAACTAGGTGAGTTTTGTGAGTAGCACGGCCGTGGTGGGGCACCATGGCCATGGTGAAAGGGGTAGGCCATGGCCGTAGTGGATGGGGCACGGTCATGGGTTTATTCCATCGAAGTTATAGGGTTTTGGTCTGAATGGCCATGGTCGTGGTGGATAGGGTGTTGCATGACCGTGGTGGAGTACCACGGCTGTGGTGGGTTGGATGATGGCGGTTGTAGTGGTGTAAAACGGCCGTGGTGATCTTCTATAGCACGGACGTGTTAAGTAGCACGGTCGTGGTGGCTGCCCCTTGCACGGTCGTTCTTAGATGCATGGCCGTGGTGCTCTTTGCTTGACTTGGAGTTGATTTGCAAGTGACCTAGCACGGCCATTCTGTGGTACCACGACCGTGTTGGGTCCTGGATCAGCACTTTAACTCTGTTCTTTGGATTTCCTTGGACATCTTTGCTTCAAATGATCTTTGGCCACTAGGGGTAGGTTGAGGGAGCCTTGGACTTCACTTTGGGTCACTCCAAGGGTAGAGGAACCCTAGGATCACTCATTCTCTCTCTCCTCCATCAAGTGTGGTCGAAATGCCTGAAAAACACGCAAATAATGTCCATAAGTGCATTTTATACAAATAAGTATATTGGGAAGAATAACATGTAATCTAACAGGTATATATGTGATTGAAGAGAAATATAACACAATATGAAGCCCTAAAATAGGGTTGCATCACCACCCCAAACTTGAAACATACTTGTCCTCAAGTATGCTCCAAATCAATCTCTATACAAAACTTCCACAAAAAGAAATGACATATGCAATGTAAAAGATGATTATTGCTGAATGGGATCAAAGATGACTGAGTGCATGCATTTTGCCTCTCTCCTCTCCTACTTTCACAATCCAATCATGAAAAGAGCACAAAGCACATAAACTTCAAATATAGTGCATAGAATATACAAGTTATACATATTTCTTTCATTAATTTCCGGGTAAATCATTTCATGGTGGCATTAATCAAGAATGACTAGGAGTGTTATTTCACATTCATGCATTCAGTCTTATATTTCAAATCATACCAAATGACCCACGTGGCTGCGGAAAAAGGAAAAGTGAGCTAAGTTTGATGCTTCTTAGCTCAATGGGTATGAAAGTGGAAGAAAGGGTTGTGGTAAGATTTTTGGAGTGTTTTTACACACTCATCTTTTCTTTATTTGAATGCTCTTAAACAGGAGCATCCTTTTATTTTGTTTTTGATTTTCTTTTTCTTTTCCTTTCTTTCTTGCCCTTGGTGTAGATAGGGCATATGGTGGATAGATTGAAGCGGGGAGGTAGAGATGTGGCCACCCCAAACTTTTAGAGGTGGCCAAGGCTGATTATGTGCACTAGGGCATATTTTTTTGAGGTGGAGGGGTATGAAGATGGTGGAAGAAGAGTCAGGTCAAAGAGGGGTCATTGGTATGA
This sequence comes from Alisma plantago-aquatica, assembly GCA_963693085.1. NCBI lineage: Eukaryota > Viridiplantae > Streptophyta > Magnoliopsida > Alismatales > Alismataceae > Alisma > Alisma plantago-aquatica. The sequence continues at coordinate 43,228,553 of OY856410.1, read as the reverse complement.
TTTTCCACATAAGACATCCTGCATGAACATTAATCCAATAATTCATCCTAGATATCACACCACATGAATGAACAAGATGAAATTGATATATTAAACAAGTGATTCCACAAACACTAAGCGTTCAAAGCTTGCTCAAGTTCACAATTCATCCAAATCAATCACAATCATGAGAGAGGTGATGCACATGTATAAAGTCAAACATTGATACCACTTGCAATAAAGCATGACATTTCACTTGCACTAGTCAAAGGTCATCATTTTTACTCAAAACAGTAGAGATTGGGTCAAAACACACTTTTTAGACAAGAAATCTCAAATTTGGGCAAAATTGGCCAAAATGGTGCCAAGTTGCCTCCAATCACATCTAAACCTATATTATTGAACTTAAGACAGCAAACAAGCAAATCCTAGCTAAAACATGCAAAAATTACCAAAAATCTACATGATATGCAATGCATGGCAAAAGGAGCAAAATTTTTGAAAATTACACAAAAATGATGAGAAAGTAAACTACATGGCATGCAGGTTTGCAAAGCAGTAAACTCCTAAGCTAGATAGAAAAATAAGCAAAAATGTGAAAAACAACAAACAAAGAGTAAATAGCAGGTGAGATACAAAAATGAGTGAAAGTAGAACGAGGGCATACCGCCCTACCACCCCAAACTTTTGAATCATGCTGTCCTCAGCATGACACTAAAGTCAAGGATGATAGGGTAGACGATCACTGTGGTGGTGGTGGAGGTGCTCCTCCTTGTTTGTAATAGGCACCCCAATAGTCCGACTGTGGAGGTAGATTGCTGTCATGAAAAGCTGATAAAGAACTCCACCAGTCTTCACCCCACTGTGGGTTCCTCTGGGTCTGGGCATTCTAAAACTGGTAAAGATGGTTGACCTAGTAATGCATCTGCTGGTGGTCCAACCACATGGTATCATGTGTCCTCTGAAATCCCTCCTGTGCCCGTAGTATCCTCTCTTGCGTTTCATGAATGCTCTCCAGTTGTGCATGAATACCCATATCATATGCATTCATTGAAGGCTGTTGTGGCTCTGACGCTCCCATCCTTTATTCTCTTTGCCTCACCCGTCGTGCCGCTCTTTCCTCCACCGCCCGTCTCTGCTCAGCCGTCTATGAAGGCTCTCCTAGACCCCCAGCAAAAATCACCTCAGGGACTGCCTCTCCTCTCGGGTTCTCCGCCTCATACCTCCTCAATTTTTCTAGAAAATCCGACATCGGTCCATATTGTGCCATGAGGGGTGGAGTATGGTAAGGTAGCTCCAATGTCACTCCTAGGTAAGGTGGGTTGATTTGGTAAATGATCCTCTGATCTATAACTGTAATCATGGATGAGCGAGCTAAGTAGTGCAAATCAACCAACTTGCCACCATCTGCCTTTGTATAGTCTGTCATGTCATGTCCTAAAGCAGTGGCTATGGATGTCACAATCCCTCCCATTACAAATGGATTTGTGCTCTTGGATGGGATTGTTCTCATATGATCTATAAGTAATGCCCCCAGATTCACATGCCTCTCTTTTGTCATCCAACTAAGAACAAAAAGATCTTTCCTTATGCAGCTGCCTTGGTTTTCGTACCTAGCAAAGATGGTGTTTGCTAACACCTTCTGAACATAGCGGAGAAATGGGATGTGGATGGCACTTGTCTTGGACTTCCCCGCTACAAATGTACTTTGGCCGATGAAGCATTTCCACATAGTTGGATATGTGGAACTAGAATCATTTTCTATCCTTCCTCCATCTAGGAGGGCTGCCACCTCCCCACTTGGGGAAAAATTTTGATTTAGCATCTATGAGGTTATCTTCCACCTCTTATCCCCAATCACCATCTTGATTGCATTCTCGCCATCATCAGTTGCTTTCTCTAGCGTGGTGAAGAACTGTTGGGTCAGCTCTATGTATGGCTCCTGCTGCAGTGTCAATACCTCAAATAGCCCCATTTTCTCCATCAATCCTTGAAAGTAGGCATAGAAACCCATCTCCTCCATTGTTTCTTGGCATGCATATCGTGTTGCTAAAACTTTGTGTGTCAAGCACTCTGGGTGCTTAGGCTCCTTTGCCCTTCCTGTAGTAACATCGGGTTGTGGAAGTGGGCGTTGTGGCAGACTCTCGTGCTGCTCAACTTTGGGCATATCAGTATCATCTTCATCATCTAGCATGAGTCGTCGACGTGGTCGTGGCTGTGGCTCAGGCTGTGGCTGTGCTGCGGAGGAGACGGATGGACGGGCGGTTGAGACGAAAGGCTGGGAAGCAGACGGAGGTGGCTGCAACGACGATGATGTCCCCCGTTGTGGCTGTTCGGAGGCTTCTTCAATGATAGGATCTACTATGGCATCCAAATTGGCATCCGTCAATCGGGGGTGGTTGTTTCTTGCATTCCTTTGGTAGGGGATGACGTCCCTAGTCTTCTCTACTACTCTCTTTGCAAACTTCTTCATTCTTGCTCGAAAATGGAAGTAAAATTAGAAAATTTTGGATTTCTCTGAAGAACTAGGTTGTTGGGGCAGAATGGAGAGAAAGTGGTGCGTTTGTGGATGGAAATTGGTGGAATCCGAAGATTCAGGTAGTGGAAATGGTAGGGGATTTATTCGGGATGATTTGGGAGTGCTTTGGTGAGGATTCGAGGGCTGGAGATGGTGGGTGGAGTGCTGCACGGGCGCTAGGGCGTGGAGAACGGTTGTTCTGTTCTTCGGAGAAATGAGCAAGTGAATAGAAATTTTGCAAATTTTGAGTTTAAGTTGCTAGAATCGTGTTGCGGCATGGCCGTGCTGCGCAGCACGGTCGTGGTGTCTTCAGTTACCACGGTCGTTCTTCCTTGCATGGTCGTGCTGCCCTGGTTCTACACTTAGTTGATTTTCTCAATTTTTGATGATTTCTCTATTGAATGTGAGTGCACCACCACGGTCATTCCATGTCACCACAGCTGTGGTGTGCACTGTAATAGTAGTATAACACTCAAATCTTGTTCAAACATCAAAAATTTGATCTCAAGTTGATATTCTATTGATTTTTTGTCAAAATTTCATCTATCCTTTCTTCATTTCACTCTGTTCTCACCTGCACATCTCAAAACTACACAAAAACTATCAAATACAAGTGTGCATGTGTGTGTGTTTTCTTGGAAAAATGTAAAAACAAAGAAAAAGTATTAAAAATGTAGATTGGGTCAAAAATTCCCAAACCTAGGTGGGTTGCCTCCCACAAGCGCTGAGTTTCTTGCCTTCAGCTAGGCTTCTTGCCTCATGTGCCCATTCTTGCAAAACATGCATCCTTCATTTGCACTCAGTCTATTTTCCTCATCCCTTTCATCACTATAATCGTCACCAATTTCTTCACCTTGGTGTCCTCTCAAATGCCCATTTGGACTTGTGAAGTGATCATGTCCAATATCCCTATCTCGGACTCACCGGGTTGGGGTCTTGTACATGTTGATGTTGATCTTCATGTCCATGAATGAGACTGTCATAGTGCCACTACGCACATGAATGTCGGCATCATTTATAGACAAGAACGGTCTTCCCAAGATGATGGGAATCTTCCTATCCTCTGACTCCATATCAAGTACAATGAAATCTGTCGGGAACATCGCGTCTTTTTCTTTGTCTATCATCACCAAGAGATCATCCACTCTACCCCTGGGCACTTTTATGGATCTATCCACCAACTGGAGAGTGCAATGTGCTGGATTCAACTTGCCTAAGCCCAGCTCAACATAGACATGGTATGGCATCAAATTCACACTAGATCCCAAATCAAGTAAGGACTTGTCTTTGTGATGTCCCCCTATGTAACTAGGTATGAGTGGGGCTCCTGGGTCTTTTCTCTTTATGGGAAGGGCATGTTGTATGATGGAGCTCACTTGTTCAGTCAATCTCACCCTGTTTGGAATCCTCCCCTTTGACCTTCTTTTCATAGTGCATAGGTCTTTGATACACTTGGCATATGATGGAATTTGTTTGATTGCATCCAAGAGAGGAATTTTGACCTTTATTTGTCGGAATACCTCAAGAATGTCCATATTGTGCTTTTGTCTTCTTTTCACATCTAAGGGCTCATCTAGTGCTTTAGGAAATGGTGGCTCACTAGCTATTGGCCTACTTGACTCAGCACGATCTTCTTGTGGTGTAGCATGAGGTGGAGCACTAGGACTCCCAATATCAACATGGGGTGGCAAATGATCATCTTCGGCAATCTTAATCGCAACATCACCACTTGACTACTTCTGCTTTGCTTTGTCACTCTTTCTTTGACTTGCAGGCTGCTCAAGTGTTTTCCCACTCCTTAGAACTGTCACAGCACCACCTTGCTCATGATGGGGTGGGGGAGCACGTTGTGGCTGTGGAGGAGGTGGGGGTGACACTTCGAGTTGAAATTGAGGTGGAGAAGAGAATTGAGGGGGAGGAGAGAATTGGGGTTGGAAGGTGAAGTTTTGGGAAAATTGAGGTGGTGAAGGTGGTGGGGGAGTGTAAGGCTTAGGATAGCCTTGAAAATGGTACATGGGCTGCACTTGCATGGGAGGTGGATTGTAGAAAATTTGAGAAGAGGGCATGGGTCCACTTTCTTCATTGTAACTCAAGATGGATTTTGAAGATAATTTTTCTTCTTGGAGAGCAATTATGGAAGATAGATGCTCTATCTTTTCTTCAAGCCTTGCAATATCTTTTTGAACATCATCAAAGATCTTCAATCTAGAGAGAACCTCTTCCTCAAACCTTGAGTTGTAGCTTGGACTTTGTGGTTCCGAGTAGCTATAGGAGTAAGGTGTCTTCACTTCTCCCTCAAAAGAACCAATGTAGTTGACCGGATGGCAAGGACCATTTCCTCCTTGACTTTTCATGAGTTTCATCATTTCTCCCATAGCCTTCATCACTTGTACATTGGGATCATTAGAAACAGAAGTCTCACTAAAGACCCGACTCCCATCACAAATCATGCTAGAAGTTCGGTTCCTTGAATTTTCCGCCAATTGCTCAAACAACGGCCATGACTCCTCAGGTGGCTTTGTCATGAAAACACCTCCACAAGAAGAATCCATTGTAGCTTGATCCCTTGATGACAAACCGGAGTAGAACACTTGTACAAGCTGCCACAAAGGTATCTCATGATGTGGGCACTCTCTCAACAGCTTTTGCAACCTATCCCAAGCATCGTGGAACTTTTCATTTTCCATTTGGCTGAAACTCACTATTGACCCCCGCATTTGTGTCATCCTTGAAATAGAGTAGAACTTAGTCAAGAATGCCATCTTCATCTCACCCCAACTCATGATGTCTCTCCTTGAATCATACCATTCCTTGGCCCTATTCTTGAGTGAAAAGGGGAATAATGTGAGCCGAATTGAGTCATCACTTGCCGTTGACGTTCTGAAGGTGGCACACATCTCTAGGAAGGTCTCCACATGCTTGTAGGGGTTTTCATTCTCCAAGCCGTAGAAGGAGGGCAGGAGCCCAAGAAGACCTGGAGGAATATAAAATTGCTCCCCTTGCATTTGGGTGACTCTAGATGCAATAGGTGACTAGTAGTTGCTCGGCATGAAGTAATCTTGCAAGGACTTGCAAGGTGCATTTTGGTCTTCCATCTTGTTTCCTCCTGAATGGCTTGTCACATGCACAAAGCACAACCAAACAAAGGAAAGAAAGTTAGTAAACCAATATACACAAAGAATTCAAAGAAAAATGAATAAAGAATAGCAATGATGAGGGTAGTAGAAAAAGTCAAAGAAAAACTAACTAGCGAGGCTGAACGCCTCTAATCCCCGACAATGGTGCTAGAAAGCTTGGTGTGATTCTGCTAGAGGTGCAACACACTAGCTGATTTGACCCAACTAGATGCGCCCCACGAGGTCGGAACACACGTGATGGGAATTTGCTTTTGAAATTTATAAACCTAACTTAACACCTACTCACACTAAAACATAACACCCACAAGCGCACAGGGTCGTGTCGTTGTATAGGAAGGTGGCAAGTGCAGGGTCGATCCACAGGGAAAAGAGGGGGCGCTAGAGATAGGTTAGTTTGGCTAGGTTCCTACTGTGGAGACTAGGGTTAAGGGTTTAAATGTGATTTGATTATTAAACTACTATGAACAAATGAGGAATTAAAGACAAGAATGAAATCTATGTTAACCATGGACTAGATTAAGACTAAGCAAGAAAGAAAGGACTAAGCTAGGTATGAAAGTGAAAATTACACTAAGGCAAGCAAGAGAGAAGAAAAAGAGCAATTAAAGAGCTAAGCTAGTATGAACAAGGCAAGAGAAAGGAAAGAAGCTAACTAAGCAAGAAAAGAACTAATTAAGCTAAGCAAGCACAAAACTAGGGTTTGAAGAAGTAAAGAGATGTGTGGGCTGTTTAGGGGTATGAACTTATCACTTAAGTTGGGGGTGACATATTAACATTATGATTCCATTTATATTATCCAAACCAAACAACAAGTTAGAGTCTAATGAATCTACTAACTGGCCATGGATATGCTAGGTTGTGCATAGGGGAACTGTAACATCCCTGACCTGGGTTATGCCTTAACCCTAGGTGTTTTTCTTAATAAAGTTAATTATATGCTTGCTATTATTTCTTGAAAAGTAATTAAGGTTCAAGAGGAACTTATGTTTCAATTTTAGTCCTTTTCAAATAATGTTGAAGCAATGTTTGCTTATTTTGGACTAAAGTGCAAATTACCCAAGTTGAGGGGTTAAATTGCAAATGTTGCATGATAAGATATTCCTCATGTGTTGGAGCATATATCATGAAAATGAATATGATGCAGAGGAAGGGCTTGTGGAAGCCTAAGTACCAAGAAAGAGCTGATAAAGCAATGTTTGTGCATTAAAACCTAGTTTTGGTGTAATGTGCAATTTACCCAAAACCCAGGGTTCAATATGCAAATTACCACTTCAAAATAGTCCCTGATGTTTCTTGGAATCATGTAGAGCAAAGAAAATGAGAGGGGTGTCTCATTTGTATCTCTTTGGAGGAGAGAGAATCTTGGTATTAAAATAATTAAGATTTAAGCATAAATGGAACTTTACTTCAATTTAATGCAAAAATAAATATATTAATTGAAGTGCTCTTCAACAAAAATTGTGTTGGTTGATATCCATATACATGACGACCATGTGACTTGCAAAGGCACGAAAATATCTAAAGGAAATGGATAACTCACTCACATTATTATAAGAAAAAGAAATATCCACTCACTTATGGATATTATTATAATATGATCTAAGGTGCTTAATTTGCTTTTCTTTAAAACATGGATGATTGAGAGGAATAAGAGGCAAGGAAGATATCCTCATAACCAAGGAAGGGAAGGTGGCAAATGGCAAGGATATGGAGGAGATAATTCCTACTTTCTCTCTCTTAAATGAATTTTCAATAAAATTCATATATATGTTCCTTTATCCATGAGTTGAAAGGGACTTTCGAATCCACATTCACTTATTGCTTGCAAAAACGACCAAGGGAGCTTGGAGCAATAGGAGGACGACCCCCAACCTGTTGGTAAGCTTCTTGACCTTCTTTCACCATGATTTCATGGTGGAAATCGAAAATAAATGATGGATTTCTTCTTTGCTCCATGCAATCTTCTATCCTAGCCATTTATTTTCACTCAAAAGCTTGAGGACGAGCTTGGGATAGTTGAGAAAGCTTCTTCCACCATTAAAGACGTGGAGCTTGGAGCTTTGAAGCTCAATTGGAGGTGGGTTTTATAACTTGAACCCTTAATATTGCTATTGCATTCAATTCCTTATCAATTGATGATCCTTTCTTCATTCTCAAAATTTTATTTGGTTGATTGATGCAATCACCATGAAAATCACAGCAAGTTTCATGGGTTTAGAGCTTTATGATGATGACATCATCATAAGCACACACCTCCCCAAATAATATGGTCCAAATGGTTTCACCAAAACGTTTGGAGACCAAACGGTTTGCAAACGGTTTGGTGATTTGAATACCAAACTGCATGAGAGAGTTGACCGTTTGAGGTCAGGACCCTAGTACATGTTGGATGATGATCCAATGGATCCAATTGATTGACTAAATGTATGTACAATCCACCAATTATAACCCTAATCGATTTGTTGAATGTTCCATAAATTGATCCATTCGATTTCAAGACAAATTGGGTCAACGGTCTTGAGACCGTTTGAGCCCAAATGGTCTTGAGACCGTTTGAGCCCAAATGGTCTTGAAACCGTTTGGGATCAAACGGTTTCAAAACCGTTTGGAGGGTTAATGGTTGATCCTTGATTATTGGATAAAGATCTAATGGTGTTGATTGATGAATCCTTCAATTGCCTAATCAATGGCCAATTCAATGGTACAAATTACATTCAATATGATTGGTGATTGCCCTAATGAACCCTTTCGGTTTTGAGACTGATTTGGCCCAAACAGTTTCGAGACCGTTTGAGTCCAAATGGTCTTGAAACCGTTTGGGGTCAAACGGTTTCAAAATCATTTGGTGATGAAACTTCAAAATTGAATGAAGGTCAATTGTGGTTCAATCAATTGGAAATTGAAGGTGGTGATTGTTTTATTGATCCAATGATTAATAGTAATGACAATCAATGATAGGTACAAAGGCTGAATCCCTAAAGTACCTAAATGATTAGTATCTTTAAAGAGATAAACCTTAATTGCTTATAAAAGCAATAATTTGGTACACTATGTCAATCATAGTTGTATGTACTTGATTGGAGGGTTGATATAACCTAATCAAGTTGAGAAGATAATAGAGATGAATTCATACTTGAGTATGATTCATGTGGTGATTAAGGGTATGATCCTTGGTAAAGAGATCATGAAACCCTAATCATGAGCATAAACCCTAAATGAGAAGATTAATGAACCCTAACCCTAATTCATGGCAATCCTATGTGAAACCCTAATCCAGAGTAAGAATGTAACCCTAATCCAGGGTGAAGGCATGTGTAACCCTAATTTAGGGTAATGTGTTGCAAAATCCTAATTTGGATGAATAGTAAACCCTAATTATGGGTACTGAAATATGAAACCCTAATTGGGATGAATAGTAAACCCTAATTGTGGGTTATTGAATGTGAAACTCTAGTTGAGGGTGATTCCATGAGAAACCCTAGTTGAGGGTGATTCCATGAGAAACCCTAGTTGAGGGTGATTCCATGAGAAACCCTAGTTGAGGATGATTCCATGAGAAACCCTAGTTGAGGGTGATTCCATGAGAAACCCTAATTGAGGGTGATGTTATGTGAAACCCTAATTGAGGGTGATGCTATGTGAAACCCTATGCAATGATATGATGAGGAGCCCTAATACAGGGTGAAGGTATGTGAAACTCTAATTTTGAGTATAATACATGAAGCCCTAATCTTGGGCAATATGGTGATAAACCAAACCCCTAATTACTAGGTAATGGTATGAAAGAGCCCTAATGCTAAAATAGTGAGTAATACCTTATAAAGGTGAAATATCCCAAATGGTTGATTATAGACAACTTTATAGTAAGCAATGCAATAACCTGAAATGAGTCCATATCATTTAAGATAGTTGGACCATTCTTGTGTGTGACTTATGCACTTCATGGTAAAAGTGATAGGTTAGTGGATGGAAGTATTAAGATGGGAAATACCTTAATACAAGATAAGTTGATAACTCAAGTAAATGGAAGTGTTGAGGTAAGTGATACATTAAGGTATGACAAATATCACTTTTAGCATTCCAGGGTTGATATACCTTGATGCACCTCAAATCCAATATACTTGGACAAGAAGCACATGAAGTGTGTTATGTAAATTGGTACAAGGAAATGTAATGAGTTTGATATACTTTGTTAAGTATAGGCTAATATACCTTGAGTATGGGGTTAAGACAAACTAATGAGTATGATGTAATCATACCATGATGAGGATGGGAAATAAACTCATACCTTGTATTGATAATCATTTAATGATCAATGTTAAGAGTAATAAACATGATTGTTTACTCAAGATGTTTAATGGCCTTATGAGCCATATGGTTAGATGTTGCCTAGTGAGAGGTGACAACATGCTTCATGGGCCTTATGAGCCATGAGAACAATGATGGCATAGTGAGAGGCACCAAGATGATTAAAAAAGTTCCTGTAAGAAATGATAATAATAAACTTAATAAAAGGAATAATTGTATTTAATAAGGAATATGAACAACTATGAAGGCTAACCTCAGGGTTCAGAGCCTAGAGAAGGATGTGACGATCTATGATGAGTTAAAGGAATTTATATACCATAATCTATGTAATCATGTTTGGTTAAAGTCCAATACATGGCAGAGGCATGAAGCATGTAATCAGGTTTGGTTAAAGTCAAATACCTGGCAGAGGTGTAATGCCTGTAATCAAGATTGGTTAGAGTCTAATGCCTGGTTGTGTAATCAGGATTGGTTAGAGTCCAATACCTGGCTGTGTAATCAGGATTGGTTAAAGTCCAATGCCTGGCTGTGAAATCAGGATTGGTTAGAGTCCAATTCCTGGCGGTGTAATCAGGATTGGTTAAAGTCTAATGTCTGGCGGTGTAATCAGGTTTGGAAGAGTCAAATACCTGGAAGAGGTGTAATGTCTGGCTGTGAAATCAGGATTGGTTAGAGTCCAATGCCTGGCTGTGTAATCAGGATTGGTAGTGTCCAATGCCTGGCGGTGTAATCAGGATTGGTTAAAGTCCAATGCCTGGCTGTGAAATCAGGGTTGGTTAAAGTCCAATGCCTGGCTGTGAAATCAGGATTGGTTAAAGTCCAATGCCTGGCTGTAAAATCAGGATTGGTTAAAGACCAATGCCTAGCTGTGTAATCAGGGTTGGTTAAAGACCAATGCCCGGCTGTGAAATCAGGATTGGTAGTGTCCAATGCCTGGCGATGTAATCAGGTTTGGAAGAGTCCAATACCTGGTAGAGGCTTAATTCCTGTAATGATGACACAGGATTGGTAATAACCCAATGCTTGTAATGATGACATAGGATTGGTAATAACCTAATGCCTGCAATGATGACACAGGATTGGTAATAACCCAATGCCTGCAATGATGACACAGGATTGGTAATAACCCAATGCTTGCAATAATGATACAGGATTGGTAATAACCCAATGCATGTAATGATGACATAGGATTGGTAATAACCCAATGCATGCAATGATGACACAGGATTGGTAATAACACAATGCCTATAATGATGACACAGGATTGGTAATAACCCAATGCCTACAATGATGATATAGGATTGGTAATAACCCAATGCATGTAATGATGACACAGGATCGGTAATAACCCAATGCATGTATTAATGTTATATGAGTACATGGTAGATATAATCCCATATCTATTTAGTAGATTGGCTAAGGACAACAGATTGAAATAAGAATGTCTCATGGGTGATATATCAAGATAATGAGTGTCACAAGAAAAGTTGACATCATGGTATAATATGATGGACAAATGATATACATGTTCTTCCTATTCCTTATTAAGAGAATAGTTGATCTATTGTTCTATCATAAATAGTTACAATGCTTTAAGATAAGAACGCTTTAAACTGCTTATCCTCTACCCAGTGTTATACTATTAATCTGCAATAATAATGTTTTTGGCAGAGAGTTATATCTCCCGCTAGGGAATTTACAATTGTCTCACCCCCATGGGATCCAAAATTTTTAGGTGGACAAGCACATAGGAGAGTGAGAACATCTTTCAGAGGAGGAACTTTAGCAGCAGTAGGGACAGCAGTGACAGCTCAGGTTGAGTGTGATGTTTGTCGTGTCTTGTAGATAGAAGTCCTATATGTCGTATCTGTACTATCAGGTCCTCAGAGTTAATAGTTAGTGCTTTAATAAATCGTTTTGAGATTTTGGCTTGATGCCTCGAGGTTCTTATATTGTCTGTGTTTAGTTGTTAACAAGGCAGTTGATGTTGTAAACCTCAAGAAGAAACGGTACAAGATATGTACTTATGAACCAGGTTGTAATTGTAATACATTGGTTCTTGTTGAAAGAGTTTTCCTATGATTGGATCTCTTTGAAAAAAAAGTTTTAATTTTTAGTGATTTTCAGTAATCCGTTGATAATGTTTAATTCCGCTTAATCAATAATGATTTGTTTATCGGTCATTACAGGAACTAGTCCCTAACACCCCCTACTACCCTTACGATGCTCAATTGGGTTAGAGATTAGGTACAATTCAATTAGAGTCTAATCAAGTCTAGGTTTCTAGATTAGGCACTCCTAGGACAATTAGGGGTCAAGGGTAGTAATGGGGAGGTGAGATTAGGGTTTTGGAACCCAATTCCCCCACATTCTAGCCTTGAGAAGGCTCCATGTTAATTACACTAGAATTACCTAATCTAGCTACTTAGATCTCTCACTTAGGTTTAGGGAGATTGATTAGGATGTAGGAAGATGGGAGGAAACCTAGGGATCCAAGAATTGGACCTAGGGGCAAATCCCAAAATTCACACATATAAGCAATTTGCCTAAATTCCTAAGTGATTCCACACACAAACCAACAAGCAATCCATGGAGAATGAGATGCAAATAGAATATAATCATTAACAAATGGAATTACAACGTTTACATGTCATTTTTCCCCAACATGGTATCAAAGTAACATAATTTCCCCCAAACAACCCACCCACAAGGGCCTAGCTACTCATAGAAATGGAAAATATAAAAAGAGAGAAGAAAGAGATAGAGGTGGCCATGGAGCTCAAAGTAGTGGCTGAAATCCCCCTCTCCAGCAGCTATAGGTCATCCTCCTCCCTTCTCCAGGGTGCAAGGGTGAAGAATGAAGGGGATTATGGGTAGGAACTAGTCTAAACTAGTGATTTGGTGGTGGACATGGTGAAATGGAGTGGATTTGAGGTGTATATGGAGTGGAATGTAGTGGATGGCGATTTAGGGATCTAGGAGATGGTGGAAGGTAGCTAACCTCATACCCCAGCTGCCACCTAGGTATATATAGGTGTGGGGAGGAAGCACAAGGTCAAGTAGGGGCAAAATGGGCAAACCAGTGAAAACAAGGTGAGTTTTGTGAGTAGCACGGTCGTGGTGGGGCACCACGGCCGTGGTGAATCGGGTAGGCCACGGCCATGCTGGATGGGGCACGGTCGTGGGTTTATTCCATCGAAGTTATAGGGTTTTGGTCTGAATGGCCATGGCCGTGGTGGTCACCATGGTCGTGGTGGATAGGGTGTTGCACGACTGTGGTGGAGTACCACGGTCGTGGTGGGTTGGATGATGGCGTTCGTGGTGGTATAAAACGGTCTTGGTGATCTTCTATAGCACGACCGTGCTAGGTAGCACGGCCATGGTGGTTGCCCCTTGTACGGTCATTCTTGGCTGCACGGTCGTGGTGCTCTTTGCTTGAGTTGGAGTTGATTTGCAAGTGACCTAGCATGGCCGTTCTGTGGTACCGCGGCCGTGTGGTCCTGGATCAACACTTTGACTCTGTTCTTTGGATTTTCTTGGACATTTTTGCTTCAAATGATCTTTGGCCACTAGGGGTAGGTTGAGGGAGCCTTGTACTTCACTTTTTGTCTCTCTAAGGGCATAGGAACCCTAGGATCACTCCTTCTCTCTCTTCCATCAAGTGTGGTCCAAATGCCTGAAAAACACGCAAATAATGTCCATAAGTGCATTTTATACAAATAAGCATATTGGGAGGAATAATAGGTAATCTAATAGGTATAGATGTGATTGAAGAGTAATATAACACAAGATGAAGCCCTAAAATAGGGCTACATCAATCTCCCCTCTAGACATAGGATGGCCTAGAACCGCAAGACCATTCACAATGGTGTTCATCCTATGGGACATATGTTCTATCTTCTCCTCCTTTCCCATCTTAAAGTTCTCAAATAGCCCGTTGAGCATGTAAAGTTTGCTTTCCTTCACTTGAGTTGTCCCCTCATAAGTGATGCATAGCTTTCTCCATACCTCATAGGCTATTTCACATTAAGAAATCTGGTTGAACACGGTGAGGGTCATGGAGGCATAGAGGATGTACATGGCTCTAGCATTCAAGGTTGTTTTCTTCAAGGTAGCATCATCCCATTCTTCAATCTTTGCCTTAGGTAGCTTGTATGGGTTGTTCACCATTTGCCACATCTCAAGCCTTGATCCTTGGATGTAGAATTGAAGCCTTCTTCTCCAATAGAGGAAATTACTCCCATCAAAGATTGGAAGTTGATCAAGTATCTCCCTCCTTGGTAGTCACCCATCTTCTCCTACTTGTGGAAGTATACTTGGAGAAGACCTACTCTGATACCAATTGTTGGATCCTAGATGGGTGATTAGATGCTCTGGAGGGGGGTTGAATAGAGTTTAATGCACTTAAACAAAATTCATTAGACCTTCAATATATATCACAAGATAAGGTTGTTAAATAGGAAGTTTGATTGCAACTAAAACATGCATAGCAAGGGATAGAGAGATTTAACATACACCAATTGACAAGCTATTTAGAGTGGTTCCACACTTCAAACTAGAAGTGAGTCAGTCCACTACCTATGAGGTCAGCCTCTAGGATTTCCTAACCATTACACTCTTATATTCATTCATAAGACTTACAATGCATGACCACCAAAGGACTTACCTATCCAATACAAAGAGTCTTCAACCTTACCAAAGAGTTACCCACTTTGCAATGAGTTTTCGGCCTTCACCAAAGACTTACCTACTCTTGCACAAGTCTTCAGCCTTGCTGGGATTACCCACTCTTCTTGGATCTTCAGCCTTTGACTTCACCTTCACTCGGAGAAGCTTCCACCAAGGACTTACCCACTTGAGCAAGGAGTCTTCTGCCTTCACCAAGGTCTTACCCACTCTTGCTCTAAGTCTTCAGCCTTGATCTTCACCAAGGGACTCCTTCCCTTGTTCTTCTTCACCTCTCTTAGCCAAGAGAGAGAACCTTCATCTTCATGGTTGAAATGAGAGATAGGGAGGTGGTGGAAGTGAGAGCCTCACAAGATATACATGTAGGACTAGCTCTCTTACTGATTTCCTACTCACTCTAACGAATGTAGCAAGTGATTAATCTTAGAGAGAGAGGAGGTTGTAGGAAGCACCCAACTATAGAATAGGAACCTCACATAGAGTTTTGCATTGAATGTTCAACCTTGGAATGAAGTCCAAGGGAACCTATTTATAGCTGGGGATGCCTCTTAGCCTTTGGGAACACTTAAGAATGAAAACTAGCCATTTTATGGCTTGCAACGGATATATTTTCATTTGTTGCAACTCCACAATGGCTAGAAACACTTTTCTACACTATTTCGTACAGTGCAATTGGTCGAGTTTCTATAAAAGTAACTCGACCGATCCCACTAAAAGACAAGATGAATTTAAGCCATCGGTCGAGTTTGTCCTGGGGTAACTCGACCGATTCACTTAAATCAATTTTGGTTAGTAGAGGGATCGATCGAGTTCTGTGAAGTGTAAACTCGACCGATCAAAAGTCATTTTCAAGATCAAATTAGGATCGGTCGAATTTGCTACTCGACCGATGACCAACCTGATGAGAATTTTAGAAAATGTCTTTTGAGTGCTTAAACATTCGATCTAAGTGCTCCTGATTTTTTCTAAGCTTAATACAAGTCATACAATCATTACAAGTGATTTACAACATGATTCTAATGAATTTATATCACATTCTAAAAATGTGGACTTGTATTGACTTTGACTTGTCTTTTCTCCAAGTTGAGATGTGCAAGTTAGGGCATTTGGAGTGTGTCTGTACCTAATCTGAAATCACTCAAGTAGAGACATTAGACACAATTAATTGGAATGGTTTAGTCATCATCAAAATAAGGGTTTAGTCAATTTTGACCTTGAGTCAACATTCTCTGCCTTTTTGAAGATGACAAGCCATTCCATAAATGTATTGAAAGCATTTTAGTAAAGTCATACCTTTGGAGAAACCTAGGGGTTTCAATAGAATTGAGTTCATAAGCTCCCCCTCAATTGATGCTAGTGGAGTTCTCATACTCCCCCTCAATTGATGTTATTTCTCCTACGTGGTTAGCTTTCATAAAATTTATAGAATACTATGTCTTCTACTCATATATGTTCTACAGATATATGTCTTCTCCCATTTACCTTCTCCCCTTTACATGGGCATGCTTCTCCTCTTCATGTAAGACGTGCCTTCTCCCTATTTTGTCAAAAGAAGACATACCTTTCTCCCCCTCTGTCATTTCAAAAAGTGGGGGTATGAAGAAATAAGAAACACCACTTGTTCAAGGAAAGAAAGGAGATAACAAAAAGTTATATAAAGAGAGTAGAAGAGCACAGATAGGGGCTTGTACAAGCATAGAAGGAAAAGCAAGTTAAAGCATGCACTTGAACAACCCAAAATGCAAGATAAAAAGCTATAGAAAATAATAAATCACAATTGTGACCCTCAAGATGATGGAATTTCCCAATAAGTGTCAGGACTCATGGCATAGCGATGAGCCTGCTCAGAATGTAGTTTCTGCATAAAAAACACTAGTCTTGCACCAAAAACTAAAACTGGAGCAAAATCTGCATGAAATCCAAAAAATGCTTCAATTTCTACATATAATGTAGCTCTATGTGCCCTGCATCACAATGTTATGCAAGCAACTCAAGATAGTAGATATGCAATTCAAGGAGCAAGTTTGAGCAAGTATGAAACAAGATACAAGCATAGCATATAGAGGGATACCACTAGATGAGCAAAGATACCAATTATAAACAAGGCTAGAACTACATGTATATGAACTACTAGTAGATGATATCACAAGTTATGGCTACTAGTAGGATCTAGATCATAGCAAGAGATACCAAAAGATACACAAGATAGATCAAGCTATGAGTAGATGTAGAGATATATCCAAACAAAGAGATAAGCAAATTTAAAGCATGAAAGGATATAACTCTTTAGCAAATATGCATCCTTACCGAACAATGATTACCATTAAAAACCTCAAGGTTGTATCAAAACAAGATATATACCGAGATATATGTAGCAAGTTAGAGCGCAATGGAAGCAATTTACGACACAACCAAGAGATCCAAAGAGATCATCATCAAAACCTGCAAAACAACTCAAAGCAAGTGATTGTAAGATATAGATATACCAATTTAGAGTAATTAGAAAGATAGAGTTGTAAGCAAGATAGGCATATAGGATATGGCAATATAAAGGTACCAAAAGAGAGTGCCAAAGAATAAGGCTATTGGTTGAGAAAATCTAGTTGAGAGGGAAATTCTCATTCTATAAGCCAAATGTATATTATGTGCACAGTGTTGTCGGTCGAGTTCTGTGTATTGACAACTCAATCGATGACAGTTGTTGGTAACACCCATTGGTGCCTATCGATGAAGTCTCAAATAGGACAAACTTGACCGACAGAGCTATTGTCAAAAAGCACATATATTTCATAAAAACATATTTAATGGCATGTTAAAATGCAAACCATATCCAAACATGTGTAAGCAAGTTAGTGATGTACTATGAAAGCATTAGAAACCGTTTTTGAACAAAAGTATGAAGAGAATCACAAAATACCACTTTTGACTCAAAAACCATATGTATGGTGCATACTATCTTGACAATAACAAGTTAGGATTGGTTATAAGCAAGAAAAACATTACCTTTGTGCTTACCATTGTTTTTCCACTTGTTTTCACCTCATACACATCTCACCTTTCTTCTTTCATGTGGATTGAGAAGTCAATTTGCAATTCAATAGCTCAAGTCAATCCATTTGCAAGTACCTACAAGAAGAAAGATGAAATGGTCCCCAATCATATTTTTGCGTCCAGAGGGGTTAGCTTAACAGCCCAAGTCCTATTGCTCTTGGGTGCTTTCCTAAAAGGACAACAAGTAGAATAATGACCAATATCATTGCAATAGTTGCATGAGCCCATAGTCTTAGAACTAGAGGATTCTCCATGCAACATTAGAGGTCCTTTACCGTTGTTGTTCCTTTGACTACTATCATATCTTAAACTATGTCTACCAATTTGTTTAGTAGTGTGGTGTAGGATGCCATTAAGATTCTTTTTACCAACTTAGAATCTTTGCAATGAAGATCTCAAACTATGATTATCATGCTTAAGAGAAGCAATAGTGGAAGACAAATGATTGATATTATCTCTAGCATGCAAAAGATCATTTTCTAAGCAAAGAGCTTTAGTTAAATATAAATCTCTATCAATATGAAGAGCAGCAACATTATTCTCTCTACTAGAACAATATTCAAGCACATTGATTTTAGCAAGCAAGGAGGCATTTTCTATTTCAGGGAAAGAAATCTTAGAAATATAAACACCATTTTCATATTCTAATTGTTGCAAAATTAAATCGTTGTCCTTGTTTTCAGATATAACAACATCAATATCATGCATGAGAGAATCAACAATTAAAGCATGTGTTGGTATGTATGCCCTGAGAGTCAATCATGGGATGATTGGTGGGATACATTAAGATTGATTTGATAAGCATAAAAGGCAAGCTTCCAATTCTTTCTGGTTCAGTCATTTGAGATAATAATAGAACAGATTGAATGTCTAGATAATGACAGTACTCAATGATGTATGCTTTCAGGTTCAGGACCTGAATGATGAGATCATACGGATGCTAAGAGTTTGTACATTCTTATTATGTCCCTAGTCGGATGTCATTGTGGAAGGCAGATAGACCGCAATGACACACAAGACTAGATTGTGGTGTTGGTTGATGACAGAATCTCGTTAGTCATGATATGGAGATATCAAACCAAACACATAGGTACTTGTTAGAGAATAAGTATACCGGACAGACCCACCGTGAGTTTGACACATGGAACCATGACATGGTAGTCATAGTCAGTTCTCACAGTGATGGTGGTGAGTGTGATTCTTTGACCTAAAATCACTACACTCAACACATGTCGTTGGGTACACTTTGACATCATCAAACGCAGTCCTAAAACATGGGTTGTTATAAATGTGGTGATTGGGTATCTTTGACACATGGGGCTTTTGAGGGGTGAGAGATAGATATGGGATTTGTCCCTCCTAAGGGAGTTTGATATCTATGGAAGCTTGATGAGTAGGATTGAGATAGGCGTGCACACACATGTGTGAATCAGTATGTGATATTGATGTCATACATATCTCCTCCAATCTACTTTGAGATCAAGAAAGTGAATAAATGTTGAAAGGATGACTGTTCCATGCCTTGAGTTCATTTGGGATATCAGTGACAAAGGAATTATACATTTGTTGTAACACCATTCATGGATTGTAGGATTGAAAGTTGTTCTCCAACTTTCCTTTTCACTTAGGTAGCACTGATGTGTGACTAGGCACTGCTCTTTGCTTGTGAAGTCATAAGTGTTATGAACTTTCACTACCAATGTGAATGGGCATGCAGGGTCACACACATAGGATTTAACCTGGAAGAGGAGTTTATCCACAAATGATGTTTAGATTGATTACTAAAGGAGTTTAGTAGTTCAATTAAACACTCAATCAATTGATAGCTCAGTATCATAGTGTTCAAGGTGTTGGACCGATTGATTAGAGTATCAGATTGATTGAAACTATAATTGACTAATTTTGCACAGGCTGCACTCCCAACCGATCGGCTCATATGATGAACCAATCGGCTTAGGTTGGTGAACCGATCGGCTCATGTGATGAACCGATCGGCTCAGGATAGGCTGAATCGACCGGTTCAAGGGATGAACTGATTGGCTCAATTGGTCCAAACGAGCAAGTTGGGAAAGTCAGGTTGGTGAGAAATTTCTTTTCGTTTCACTTGTCCAATTTGATTGAAACAAGGATTGGTATTTGGATCAATTCAAAACAAAAGAGGAAAAGTCAATTGGGAACTGATCAGGACCATGAACCGATCAGCTCAGAAGTGAACCGATCAGCTAAGGTGCCCCAACCGATCAGTTCAGGTGTGAACCGATAGGCTCAGGTCCCCAACTGATAGTTTCATGTTTGAAATGATCGATTCAGCTGGCGCAGTTGGTTGTTTTGTGGAAAATCTCAAACCCTTCTACTCCTACTTTAATCCTGCATTGCCCGGGGTAGAGAACACTGTCTCATGACCCTCCTACATATAGGGGTATTGGGGGCTTCTAAAAGTACAACGCAGAACACCAATTGCTCTATAAAGTTGTGGTTCTCTCTGGTTGTGGTAACCGAGAGAGCCTGAGCAAGTGCTACCCAATAAGGGAGGCACAGCAAGGGAAAGACAACAGCATAAAAGTGACTGGTTGCAGGAGAGTGTGTTAGTGACTAGTATGCCTGACTTTCCCAACCTGACAAGTTGTGGGACAAGGAGATCGGAGTTCCAGGTCGTCCGTGTGGACTATTATAGAGGCGGGAGACTTCTGCCGCTCGGAGGATAGATGTCAATCCTGACAGTCCCGGTGAGACCAGGAGCTGCACAGACACCGTCCAAGACCAGAGGTGAAGACCGCACAATCCGCGAGGTAACATCTCCGAGCAAGCCTCGGGACAAGGTATGTCTTTACAAACCATCCTTCCTATTGTATAGACGTTGGCGTGATTCCTTTAATCTAGGTTTGGGAGGAAAATTTTTTGTTTCGGCTGCCTTCTCTGTCTCCCTTAAAACCCAATAGTGGTATTAGAGCCACATCAACTGCTCTATACTTTAGGATTATCGATGTGATCGATTTTGGTTTGTCACCTTTATTGCATATGATGCGAATAAAATTGGCTTTACGCATGTCCAATCCTAAATCCACAAATCCCAATATACATATATGATATGTAATATAAATGCACTCTATATGAGTCACCCTTAAATGAGTTTTGTGGTGGATGTATAGCATGGTTATGGCCAATAAACCCTATGTATGTGTGCTTGGTTGAATGTGGTTGCTTTCATCTCGGTCTACGCATTGATTCCCTACCTCCTTTTCCTGATGTAACTCAAGATAGCTCGAAATTTCTTTCCTACCTTTGCTCCCCCCGAATGTAACTTGGGGTTTCCCAATTTAAATGTAAATAGGATAGATCCTTTTAATTTCCTATTATGTCAAAGAACGGAGGACAATCTGACGACGACAGAGACGATCGGTTCAAGGCGTGAACCGATCGGCTCGAGGAGCAAGACGAGTGGGTGATGACCTGAGGAGATGCATGATGACCAAGCGAACCAATCAGTTGGAGGAGCCAACCAATCAGCTGGTGGCACACAGATGACTGGCTAGGGCGAGCAGGTCATTCATGTGATGAGTTGATCAACTCGAATGGCTATAGCACTTCATCATGGACAGGTTGCATGTGATGTAGACCTAGATGACCGTGATTCTTCTTGGCTCGAGGAATCACATTAGGATGGCCATAATCATCGCTTTTATCATTTCGCATGTTTTTTGTGGGATATAGCATGTATATGTACCTATAAAACCAAATCCCGCATCTAAATATTAAGTCTTATATGCCTTCCATTAGCGACAAACATGAAAAACTTGATCGACCAAGCGTAGGTTACACCAAAGCGTGGTGCGCCGTCTATCTCGTAGAAGTGTGAAGGGTGAACATGTAGGTTCTTCCAAAGTAGGGTGCATGTTTACCGTGTCGGCTTTTGGATTAGACTTAACTGGTGATTCTTAGAGCGTCTAAGCCTAGAGGCACGGAATGTTCATGACAAGGTGTTGTGCATGTTCATTCATCAAGAGTTGCATATGATGCAATTAGCATGATGGCCTACCCAAATAGTCAAGATTATGGGCGATCAGCCAAAGCTGACTCATGACTTGATGAAATACGGATCTTGGCCCACTAAAAGGTTGTATGATGCAATCTTTTGAATTGATGGTGAGGGCTATTAATTTGAACAAAATAGTGGGATCGATAATTAATTAAAGTCCTAATTATATCGTCAACCTTTCAAATCAATCAAATAAGTCAAAAATTGAGTTTTGGACTAAATTGCATATGTTTCCTTTTGTAGTACAAATGACAACAAACAACAATCACTTTTCGTTGTGATCGGTCCTTGAGAAGGACAAGCTGAATGGGACTAACTTCCACGACTGGTTTAGGACATTGAGAATTGTTCTCACTCAAGAGCAAAAGCTCTATGTCCTGGATACTCCATCTCCAGATGAACCTACTCCTACCGCACCAAAGGCATAAAGGGATGCTTATAAGAAGCATTCTGAAGATGCCATTGATGCAAAGTGCTTGATGTTGTGCTCCATGAACCACGAGTTGCAGAGACAACATGAGAACATGGGTGTCATTGAGATGATTCAGCATCTCAAGAACATGTATGAAGATCAAGCACGGCAAGAGAGATATGATGTCTCCAGGGTGTTGTTCAAGTTTGTCATGACAGAAGGAGATTCAGTTGGTCCTCACATGCTCAAAATGATTGGGTATGTGGAGAACCTGACGAGACTAGGATTTCCCCTGAGCCAAGAGTTGGCTACTAATGTGATATTGCAATCGTTGCCAGAATCCTACAGTCAGTTTGTGATGAACTACAACATGAACAACTTTGACAAGCTGTTGACAGAGTTGTTGGGCATGTTGAGGACAGTCGAGGCACAGATGAAGAAGGACAAGCCTAAGTCTATGATGATGATCAGCAACAAGAAAGGCAAGTCCAAGCGCAAGGGCAAGGGAAAGGCTAAGAAAGGTTATGATGCTAGCCAGCAGCCCAAGTCGTCTTCAACTCTCAAGGCCAAGGGAGGCGTGACCAAGAGAGGCAATTGTCACCATTGTCAAAAGCCAGGACATTGGAAAAGGAATTGTCCGCTCTATCTGGAAGAACTGAAGAAGAAGGAGGCGATGGACGTCTCCACCTGAAGGTGTCATGAAATAAACTTATAATATTTTTGAGGTATATGATACCAAAATATAAATTGTAGAGGACTCAATACATGGGGAAAATGTTGTCTCCATAGATAGGAGTACTTTAGTTTATTTTCAGCCTTGAAGGCATGTAATAGAGTTATGAACTACTATTTTATATTTGCCAATGGATAGAAACACATTATTTTTTCATATTGTATGACAATGATAGCAATTAATAAAGTTGATGTTTCAATTTCAAAAGATATGATCTTTATAGCAATGCCTTGTTTATCTTGTGGTACTTGGTATGCATAAAATAAAATGATACCTAAAAGTTATTGATAACTCAAACAATCAAATTAGCATAAATCATGAGAAATTCATTTCTAGTTTCCATATGATGGATAAGCTAGACTCTTTTGGTTAGAGAACCAATAAGAGACATGAAACTCTTGGACATGATTGATCAATCTTCACTAAATGTAATGGAAGAATGATTATCCCATTAGGTATAATACATGTGATGTATTTACATACCTATTGGAGTTAATGCTAATACTTCAAGCGATGTTTAGAGAAATACCAATATGAATATCTTGAAGTGTTCAAGAATATCATAGATGAAGTACAAATTTGGTAAAGTGTTAATTCTTGATGAGATCAATGAATAAAATACTTGAACCAAATGTTTGAGATCCTTATGATTGATTATGATAGTGCATCATAGCAAGCTCGTGATTGAGGCATAGTGATGTCCAAGTCAATAAGGAGTCATACTCTAAGGAATTAGAGGATGATTATCAAATGACTAATTTCTTCTTAAATAAAGAATACCCCACACTAATAAAGGACATTAAGAATCACAAAGGAGTTGTGAGTTCTTATATCCTTGACAGATACACCTCGATTATCTATGTGATGAGTTGGTCATGTGATGAATCAACTATCTAGATGAATATGAGGAACTAGATTTTGAGTTATGGTTTATGACTGTTACATCCTAAATGACTTCCATGTGAACCATAAGGTATGACCTTGATGGTAGCACCCATTATGATGAAATCCATAAGTGTGAATAAGTATTAAGCGTTAAGACACATGGATAACATTTTGAGAAGGATGATGCTTGTTGATTGCAACTTAATGACTAAGAAATTTGGCATACGGATACTAAAACCGCATTCCTATGAGGAATAAAAATAAGGATGTGTACGTGACACAACCTATAAGGTTTATGAATCCATTAATGCAAATGAAGTCTAGAAGTTACAATGGACTAATCAATGTGATTGATTGAGTCCAAGAAACTCAGAGTTGGATCTTTACTTTGATAATATAGTCAAAGGGTTTGACTGATATGACAAAGATAAAGAAGGGATATGTGATTTAGTGGGAGCGTATATGCATTCCACATGTTGATGTGAAATGAGAGTTTCTAAGAATGGAATCCTTTGTGGAAATTATCTCTAAGGAATATAGAGATGTTTTGCTATGTGATAGGAATAGAGATCTATAGAGATAGTTCTTGAAAAGCTCTTGACTTGAAAAGAGAAAGCATACATTGGCAATCTATATTGAAGGGTTCAGTGTGCACAGATTCAGTGGGAGAAAACTTATCCATGTTACATGGAGTTAGTATCCCAAGGCCAAGTGTCCAATTCTTATGAAGAATGGGAACACTAAGAATAGATATGAATCTATCATGTATGAAATTATCCCATTATCTTTCATATATCGACATAGCAAGAATAAAATGCATTCATCATCTTGTATGTAGGACATGATAATATGATGTGCTTATCCTGATAACTCGTATGTAGGACATGACGAGTGGATGTCTGTCTAGTTCCAGTAAAGGTTATTGGAATACCATAAGAGCTTGAAAAGTACTAGTTCTATGGAAATAAGGAAGGGTTCACTGTAAAGAGTTACACTGATTCGAACTTTCGAAAAGGACAGAAAATTAATCGCAAAATATATATGAGATATATATAAGTGAATGTTTGTTGATAAATGGAAACGTTCCATAAAGTCATTTAAAAGGAAATGTCGAGTATCCATGTGTTAGAGAACAGCAGTGGATACTATATGGATCTGGAAGTTCATGAGATGAACTTATAGATATTTTGATCATTGATGACAAATAAGGAGTGCTTTGTCATGCAATGTGGCTAAAGGTTAGCAAAGGAATACTATATCACATATTACAGCAACTCCATCTCATACATGTGACATACAGCGAAGAGATGAGAGACATGAAGTTAATACCGACTCTGTTAAGGTGTTGCCATAACTCACTACATAAGCACTAGAGCATAGTAACATGTGGTATGTGTTTGAAGATCACTATGAATATGATTCAAGGGTGATTGGCTCGCAGTGCAAGTGGGAGTCTGTTGGAATGTATGCCCAGAGAGTCAATCATGGGATAATTGGTGGGATACATTAAGATTGATTTGGTAAGCATAAAAGGCAAGCCTCCAGTTCTTTCTAGTTCAGTCATATGAGATAATGATAGAACATATTGAATGTCTAGAGAATGACAGTACTCAATGATGTATGCTTTTAGGTTCAGGACCTGAACGATGAGATCATACGGATGCTAAGAGTTTGTACATTCTTATTATGTCCCTAGTCAGATGTCATTGTAGAAGGTAGATAGACAGCAATGACACACAAGACTAGATTGTGGTGTTGGTTGATGACAGAATCTCATTAGTCATGATATGGAGATATCAAACCAAACACATAGGTACTTGTTAGAGAACAAGTATACCAGACAGACCCACAGTGAGTTTGACACATGGAACCATGACATGGTAGTCACAGTCAGTTCTCACAGTGATGGTGGTGAGTTTGATTCTTTGACCTGAAATCACTACACTCAACATATGTCATTGGGTACACTTTGACATCATCAAACGCAGTTCTGAAACATGGGTTGTTATAAAGGTGATGATTGGGTGGCTTTTACACATGGGGCTTTTGAGGGGTGAGTGATAGATATGGGATTTGTCCCTCCTGAGGGAGTTTGATATCCATGGCCACTTGATGAGTAGGATCGAGATAGGCATGCGCACGCATGTATGAATCAGTATGTGATATTGATGTCATACATATCTCCTCCAATCTACTCTGAGATCAAGAAAGTGAATGAACGTTGAAAGGATGATTGTTCCATGTCTTGAGTTCATTCAGGATATCAGTGATAAAGGAATTATACATTCATTGTAACACCATTCACGGATTGTAGGATTGAAAGTTGTTCTCCAACTTTCCTTTTCACTTGGGTAGCACGGATGTGCGACTAGGCACCACTCTTTGCTTGTGAAGTCATAAGTGTTATGAACTTTCACTGCCAACGTGAAATGGGCCAACAGGGTCACACACATAGGATTTAACCTGGAAGAGGAGTTTATCTACAAATTATGTTTAGATTGATTACTAAAGGAGTTTAGTAGTTCAATTAAACACTCAATCAATTGATAGCTCGTATGATAGTATTCAAGGTATTGGACCGATTGATTAGAGTATCAGATTGATTGAAACTGCAATTGATTGATTTTGCACAGTCTGCACTCCCAACCGATCGGCTCATATGATGAATCGATCGGCTCAGGTTGGTGAACCGATCGGCTCATGTGATGAACCAATCGGCTCAGGACAGGCTGAATCGATCGGTTCAAGGGATGAACTGAACGGCTCAACTGGTCCAAATGAGCAAGTTGGGAAAGTCAAGTTGGTGAGAAAAAAAATTTCATTTCACTTGTCCAATTTCATTGAAACAAGGATTGGTATTTGGATCAATTTGAAACAAAAGAGGAAAAGTCAATCGGGAACTGATCAGGACCACAAACCGATCGGCTCAGAAGTGAACCGATCGGCTAAGGTGCCCCAACCGATCGGTTCAGGTGTGAACCGATCGGCTCAAGTCCCCAACTGACTGTTTCATGTTTGAAATGATCGGTTCAACTGGCACAGTTGGCTGTTTTGTAGAAAATCTCAAACCCTTCTACTCCTTGTTTAATCCCGCATTGCCCAGGGTAGAGAACCGTGTCTCATGACACTCCTATATATAGGGGTATTGGGGGCTTCTAAAAGTACAACTCAAAAACCAGTTGCTCTGTAAAGTTTTCGTTCTCTCTAGTTGTGGTAACTGAGAGAGCCCGAGCAAGTGCTACCCGATAAGGGAGGCACAGCAAGGGAAAGACAATTGCAGAAAAGTGACTGGTTGCAAGAGAGTGTGTTGGTGACTAGTACGCTGATAGGAGGGTGTGACTCCTTCCAATTCCTTGTGGGACAAGGAGATCGGAGTTCTAGGTGGTCCATGTGGACTACTACAGAGGCGGGAGACTTGTGCCGCTCGGAGGACAGCTATTGTCAATCCTGACAGTCCCGGTGAGACCAGGAGCTGCACAGACACCGTCTAAGACCGGAGGTGAAGACTATGCAAGCCATGAGGTAACATTGCCGAGCAAGCCTCGGGACAATGTATGTCTCTACAAACCATTCTTCCTATTGTATAGACGTTGATGTGATTCCTTTAATCTGGGTTTGGGAGGAAAAAATTTTGTTTCTGCTACCTTCTCTGTCTCCCCTAAAACCCAACAGCATGATCTTCATTAGAACTAGGCATAAGAGGTTGAGCTTCTAGAAATTTAATCTTATCGAGCAAACTAGCATTTTCAAGTTTAAGAGAGTCTACTTGGCTAAGACAAGCATTTTTTATCATCAAGCAAGTAAAAATTAGCATTTTCAAGAATCATATAATTCTATATGCATATTATCAACAATTCTAGCAAGCTTTGTCCTTTTATTTTTGGAATACTTAAGAGAGCCACGAGTAGCATTAGTAATAGCAATTAAAGGTTCTTTATCTAAAGAGTTTGGATTTACCTCATTTGAGTCTTTTCTTATAGAATCCATAAGAGCAAAATGGCATCCTCCTTCAACACTAGAGCTTGAGCTTGATCCTTCACTTGAATCTTCACTTTAGCTTGAGTTGGAGGAGTCACTTGAGCTTGAGTGTCATTTCTCCTTCTTCAGGTACTTGTCTTCTCTTTCCTTGTGATGATGGGTCTTCTTGCTTTGTATACAATCTATCTTGAAGTGACCCTTCTTTCCACACTTGAGGCACCGAATGGAGGAGGAATTCTTGCCTTTGTAGAATCTACCCTTGGAGTACATGGCATCTTCTTCAACATGAGAGGATGGAGAGGCCTATCCAACAATAGCTTCAATTTGAGCCTTCTTCATTCTCTTTATCTCTTTCTCCTCTTGTCTTTCAACTTCTTCTATTTTGTCAAGTGTGACTTCATGTGCTTGTAGATTTCCAATGAGCTCTTCAATGGGAATATCCTTAAGAGACCTTTCTTCTTCAATCAAAGTCTCCTTGGGTTCCCACCTCTTGGGAAGAGTTCTAAGGATATTTGAGTTGATCTCCGCTCTAGACATAGGTTGGCATAGAACCGCAAGACAATTCACAATGGTGTTGAGCCTATGGTACATATGAGCTATCTTCTCCTCCTTTCCCATCTTAAAGTTCTCAAACATCCCATTGAGCATGTATACTTTGCTTTCCTTCACTTGAGTTGTCCCCTCATAAGTGATGCATAGCTTTCTCCATACCTCATAGGTTGTTTCACATGAAGAAATCTGGTTGAACTCAGTGGGGGTCATGGAGGCATAGAGGATGTGCATGGCTCTAGCATTCAAGGTTACTTTCTTCAAGGTAGCCTCATCCCATTCTTCAATCTTTACCTTAGGTAGCTTGTATGGGCTATTCACCATTTGCCACATCTTAAGACTTGATCCTTGAATGTAGAATTGAAGCCTTCTTCTCCAATAGAGGAAATTGCTCCCATCGAATATTGGAAGGTTCATCAAATATCTCCCTCCTTGGTAGTCACCCATCTTCTCCTACTTGTGGAAGTATTCTTGGAGAAGACCTGCTCTGATACCAATTTTTGGATCCTAGATGGGTGATTAGATGCTTAGAAGGGGGTGAATAGAGATGAATGCACTTAAACAAAATTCATTAGACCTTCAAGATATATTACAAGATAAGGTTGCTAAATAGGAAGTTTGAGTGCAACTAAAACATGCATAGCAAGGGAGAGAGATTGAACGTACACCAATTGACAAGCTATTTAGAGTGGTTCCACATTTCAAACTAGAAGTGAGTCAGTCTGTGGCATACAAATCACAAAAACATGATTTACTAAAGCGAAAGTGTTTGTTAGCAGTGGATTATCAAAAATCATTAAAAATTAAAATATTTTTGCAAAGAGATCCAATTCCAGGAAACTCTTATCAATAAGAACCAAAGTATTACATATACATTCTGGTCCACAAGTACATACCATGTACCATATCCTCTCAAGGATTACATACATCAATTGCTCTGTTAAGTCTACTCATGAGAAACACAAAACCTCGAGGAATTCAAGCCAATATCTCAAATCGATTATAAAAACACTAAGTACTGACTCCTAGGACCTGAGAGTATAGAAACGACACATAGGACTCATATCTACAAGACATGACAGTCAGTATCTCCACCTGAGATGTTACTGCTATCCCTGATGCTGCTATCCTTTTTCCTACTGTATGATTTCTACTTCTTCGTCTGCATCCACCTAAAAATGTTAGATCCCACGGGGGTGAGACAATTGAAAATTGTCCTAGTGAGAGATATAACTCTCCGTCAGAAATATTATTATTGCAGATAAACATTATGAAACTGAGCACAGGATAAGTAGTTTAGAATATTCTCATCTTTTAAAGCATTGCAACTATCTATGATAGGGCAGTAAATCATCTATTCTCTTTATAAGGAATAGAAAGAATTGGTATATCATTTATCCGTCATACTATATCAACATCTGAAGCTTATCATGTGATACTCATTATCATGGTATGTCATCCATGAATCATTCTCATTTCTATCTGTTGGCCTCAGCCAATCTGCTAACCAGATATTGAATTGTATCAATCATGTGAGTATACATCATCATATTCCATTCAGGCATTGGACTATTCCAATCATGTGCATCCATTCTAGGCATTGGACTATGCCAATCATGTGCAAACATTCCAGGCATTGGACTATACCAATAGGGATGGCAATAATGACCACCTCCCAAACCCCAAACCATCCCCGAACCGAACCGTCCCATAATTAGAGGATTATTAAAACCCATCCAGACTGTGGTGACCCAACAATGTACAACCAATTAAATGGTTTTGTTTCAGTGGGAATCTGAACCATACAAAGAATGAGTCTACAAATGAACTGACGGTGGCCATTACGCCGACGAGAACCCTGCACCCGCTACGTCCATCGATGAGTTTCTACTGGTTAGTAGAAATGGCAGATACAATCGTAACTTCTTCTTTATTTTAACTTCACTATGCTCTATCCAACTACTTCTCTTCCGATATAGGTGCTTTGCATCTACATGTGAGCAAGGTGCCACCCTATCGCTGTCGTGATCCTTGTTGTGATGGACTCCTTGGTAGTTCCCAACCATGCAGAAGGGGGGGGTTATGCCTCCCCGAGGAATGATGAAACAAGATATATTTATGGAGATGGTTTGTGAAACCGTCAGTGAGCATGTGAGGCCGAGTGAGTATGTGAGGCCAGAGGAAGATGATTGGGTGAAGGTGCAATGAGTGAGTATGTGAGACCGGAGGAAGACGACAGGGTGAACGAGTGCATGAACACGATGGCGGCCTGCAATTCTATGAGTGAGTATGTGAGAACGGAGGAAGACGACATGGTGAATGAGTGTAGGAGCACAATGGTGGCCTGTGATGCCATGAGTAAGTGAGGATAGAGGAATACGACAGGGTGAAGGAGTGCAGGAGCACAAATGAAGTTCTGTCTCCATACCAGGCCACTTAGTCAGAGAAGGAGGGCCACCGTTGCTACCTCTACCCGGTGGACGATGCCATCATGAAGCCAACCACAGACAGTTCCTGGTGCATGTGCTATATGCACTCCTGGTTGGGATCTGGCTAGAAGGGAAGTGTCAACATTTTTATGGTGAAAATATGGTTTCCCATTTGAACCATGGTTTCTCAAATTTTTCTATTACACAACACCCGCCTGAAGGGGAAGTGGACACCGACCAATTTCCATTTAATAATGGGTGAATGGTTCCAGTATTTGGGTATGCAAACCCACTACCATTGCCATCCCTATATACCAATCTTGTGTAACCATTCCAGGCATTGGAGTATACCAATCATGTGTAACCATTCCAGGCATTGGACTATGCCAATCTGGTGCAAACATTCTAGGCATTGGACTATGCCAATCCTGTGTAACCATTCCAGGCATTGGACTATGCCAATCTTGTGCCATTATTCCAGGTATTGGGTTATTACCAATCCTGTGCAACCATTCCAGGCATTGGGTTATGACCAATCATGTGCAATTATTCTAGGTATTGGGTTATTACCAATCCTGTGACATTATTCTAGGTATTGGGTTATGACCAATCCTATGCAATTATTCCAGGTATTGGGTTATGACCAATCCTGTGCAATTATTCTAGGTATTGGGTTATTACCAATCATGTGTAACCATTCCAGGCATTGGACTATGCCAATCATGTGCCATTATTCTAGGTATTGGGTTATTATCAATCCTGTGCAACCATTCCAAGCATTGGGTTATGACCAATCCTGTGCAATTATTCCAGGTATTGGGTTATTACCAATCATGTGACATTATTCCAGGTATTAGGTTATGACCAATCATGTGCAATTATTCCAGGTATTGGGTTATGACCAATCTTGTGAAATTATTCCAGGTATTGGGTTATTAC
This sequence comes from Alisma plantago-aquatica, assembly GCA_963693085.1. NCBI lineage: Eukaryota > Viridiplantae > Streptophyta > Magnoliopsida > Alismatales > Alismataceae > Alisma > Alisma plantago-aquatica. Next base: position 43,196,913 of record OY856410.1, on the reverse strand, counting down.
CAATCCTGTGACATTATTCTAGGTATTGGGTTATGACCAATCCTATGTAATTATTCTAGGTATTTGGTTATTACCAATCCTGTGACATTATTCCAGGTATTAGGTTATGACCAATCATGTGCAATCATCACTGAATACCACATCACCTTTACTAGGTATTAAACCTTGGTCAAGCCATCACACTTATTCACAACCTTTATGTAATTCCATTATTCCTCATATCTCCCTTAAGCTTATTCAAAACACTATAGCCCTTGTTTGGCTATAAACATGATGTATGATCAAGATTTCATTATTATTATTGTATCCATTAGTTATTATTATTATGTTACTAAGTTTCCATTTCCTAATTTATTTGAACATTATCATTGCTTACATGAAACTTTTATAAACATCTTGTTACCTCTTACTAGGCAACAACTATTCACATGGCTCACAAGGCCCATTAAACATCTTGTCACCTTTCACTAGGCAACAACTATTCACATGGCTCACAAGGCCATTAAACATCTTGTCACCTCTCACTAGGAAACAACTATTCACATGGCTCACAAGGCCCATTGTACATCTTGTCACCTTTCACTAGGCAACAATAATTCGGGTTAGGGTTTCCCTTTTAGCCGAAAAGGATTCCAAGTTCATATTAATAATTAAAACCCTAATTCATTGCTTCCCACATCTAGGAGCATACATTGATATCATAAGTATTCAATTATACTTATTTATTCTCATCTATGATCATTACATGATAATCCACACGAAGTATGAGTTTCTCTCTCATCTTTTCTAAGATATTGATTACATCATACTTTGTTATCTTGTCTTAACCCTTTCTCAAGGTATGTTAGCCTACATTTATCAAAGTACATTAAGCTCATTACATCTCAATGTAACAATTATCATGACACCCTTTTATGTGTTACTCATCCAAATATATTGGATTTAGGGTACATCAAGGTGTGTCAACTTTGAGGTATTGGATGTGATATCTATCATGTCTTGATGTATCACTTCCCTCATCACTTTTGACTTACTTAAGTTCATCAGCTTATCTTGTATTAGGATATTTTCTATCCTAATACTTTATGCACCAGTTCATCACATTTATCATGTAATGTATTGGTCATAAGTCACTCATTTGATTTATTCAACCATTATCAATAATGTGGACTCATCTCGGATTAAGAGATTATTGATATAAGGTTATCCATCATCAACCACTTTAGGTGTTTCACCTACCAATATATTATTCATTATTCCATTATTAGGAATAGGGTTTCCCCTCTTTATCAACTAGGGTTTTACATCGCATCACCCTATGTTGGGGTTTCACATGACATCACCCTATGTTAGGGTTTCACATGACATCACCCTATGTTAGGGTTTCACATGACATCACCCTTGATTAGGGTTTCACATGACATTACCCTTTATTAGGGTTTCACATGAAATCACCCTTGATTAGGGTTTCACAAAGCACCTTCTTAAATTAGGGTTTTTCATTATAATATTCTAAATTGGGATTTCTCATATCATCACCCTAGATTAGGGTTACACCATTACCCTAGATTAGGGTTTCACCTAGCATTGTCTTAAATTAGGGTTAGAGCTCATCAACCTTCTTAAATAGGGTTTCTGTTATAACCCCAATTTTTGGGTTCTTTTAGTGAGAAATGTAATTTCTCCTATTGAAGATATGTGAACAAATAATGATATAATTTGTTTTGAATAAATGGATTTCGTTTACAATAGCCTTGTTGGTTGTTTTGTGGGCTTTATTGGCTATTGGGCCCAATAACAAGGAAAAGACAAAAGAAACTCCATTATTAAATAAGTAAATAAGAAAATAGAGAAAAGAAAGACATAGAAACCGCTAGAAGGCAAAGGAATGTTACCCAAAGATGAATTTCGTGCCTCTTGGGTTCCTTGGGCTCCAAGGATTCCAAAGTTGCAAAGATAATGCAACAAGAAAAGAAAAGATCAGTTAAATATTTCCTTACTAAGAAAGAAATTGAAAACAATGATAAAATATGGGAAATAAGTGGAAAGAGGTATTATTGAGTTATCTTTGGTGGATTTTCGTGTCCATAAGGTTTCTAATGTTAAAAGGAATGCCAATGAGGAAAATAAAAAGAAAGGTAAAGAGAAATCCTTAAAAAGATATATTTTAATAAATAAATAGTAATATATTTATGAGAAATGTATAGAAAACTCTAGAAAGTGGCATTGATGGACACAACTGATTAGATTTCGTTTACATGTGATTACTAATGGAAAGATTAGTCAAATAAAGTAAATAGAAAAAGAGGAGAGAGAAAATATGTGTTTTTATACATAATACATGGTTTATGAGTCTTTGACATACATATGAATAAAAAGAGTTATTTCTTTTGAGTTTCGATTTAAAACTTGGAATATAAGTAGATTAAGTCTTTATAGACTTCCCCTTAAAATTTGGGATCAAATGGATAAGCGGTTTGAGAGATATGGATTTTTCTAGAAATCCTAAAGTGACTCAATTATCTTAAATGTCACAATATGATTTCTTTTAGAAATATAATGGGCACACTGGAGACCATTGGTTTGAGATCGGGCGGAAGTCTGTCATCTCCTACCTATAGTCCGATAGAAACAGTAGTAGGCAATTTCCCCCACATCTATATCTCTCACCCTGATCAATAAGGAAACTTAAAAAGTGTATATCCGAGTTCGGGAGAATAAAACGGATCTAATGACCCTTGGATGGATGGGTTTCGTGCGCCATTGGGGCTTTTCCCAATGTCCGATGGAGCCTGGACTCCATGGAACCACGCAGGCATCTCCCCCGCCTATATAAGGGGTGGGAACCCCACGAGCAAGAGGGGTAAAGCACGCTCAGCAAACACCAACTTCTCAGGATCCGTTACCTTGCCCCAATTCGTCCCAGGTCGTCGTGGTGTCGTCAGACCTGCGGAGCTGTTCTCTGTCTCTGACGGGCTCATGCTTTTGTCTGTTCCCACTACCACCTCGTGTTGGGGGAAGTCCAAGTGAGTTCAGGGAGCCAAGACGGAGGCTCTGGGCGCATCGATTCCTTCTCCAGGGTCTTGTGGCATGGAGTCAACTCGGAGGTTGACTGTCATCCCTAGCGGCAAGAACGCAGATCGCGCCCCACGCGAGGAAGAAGAAGGATAGAGTCAAAAGACTCTTATGCCTCCATCCTAGTATTCAAGACCCAAGGATAGGTAAGTCCTTTCACGGTAGCCTGAGTTGTTTCTTCGACTAATTAATAACAAGATATAAAGGTGACATGGCGGCCTTTGATTGGCCCAATTAACTTTATCTTGCAAAAATGATAGAAATTGTTAGGATGCTCGGATGAAAACAAGTTATATATGAAAATTGATCAGGAGGGCGAGAGGAATCCAATAAAAATGATATTAAAGATTGATTCCATTTCTAATTGAAAAAGTACAATAAGTTGATGAAAAGTGCATTAAAGTTAAGTTAAAAACCATTTTTGACAGTAAAGGTTGAATCTAGTATGCTTAATGGGTTAATTGAAGTATTACTAACATGTTGAATGATAATGTTAGATTCGAACCTGATCTAGATGTAAAATTACATGATTTAGGGTTTTTACCCCATATGAGAATGATTAAGTATTTAGAAACCCTAATTTAGGGTCAAAGAGGATAAGATCATATTTAATTTGAAAAATGTTGTTATATGATGGTTCTAATCTATTTCGAGCATTAAAGTTCCTAATTATGGATAAAAACCCTAAATGTAGTAATTAGGGTTTTCTCATGAATAAAAGGTAGAATTATGACGAATCGAGTTCATATGTGATTAAACCATAATGAACTTTTAATTGATGATAGGTACGCATAATGATCTTGTCATTGATTAAAATGATAAAGATAGTAGCTTTAATGTAAAAGAAGCTTAATGAAATTAATTAATGGTTAATGGTACCTTTAAATCCGAAAATAGGGTTATATGTTGTTAAGATAACCTTAATGTTGGAGAATAGATGAGATAATTAGGGTTTATGAGTAATGACATAAAATTAGGGTTTAATATGGTAAAAGATGAAGGGAAACCCTAATTGCAAAATGAAACCCTAAAATGGATATAGAAACCCTAGAAAGTGAATCCAAGTCAATAAAGTAGGTTCTTGATAAAGTGTGTTATAAATAGAGTACATATTCTTTTCAGGAATTATGTGATTGTTGAATTGCTTGGATTGCATGCTTGGTTGGATTTGCTTAATGCTTGTGAAATCATCAAATCAGGTATGTGGTTACGCTTATGAATAATCACTCTAGTTTCACGGGGATTCCCGAAGTTTTATCGATTTCTTGAAAATAACTGTTGGATGTATATTTATTTCATGCAACTATAAAGTGACTATGATTATCACTATAAATGTTCATATATAACTGGCTAGATCCGGGTCCACCTCTGTTGCTTTGAAAAGGCTAAAAAAGGGGTAATCCTAGAGCAAGGTCTAGGTTACCGTGAGTTAGAAACTGGGCTACCTACGTGTAGTGCCATGAGACTCTTTAGTATACCCTGAGTTAAGGAGTGGTCTACCTATGGGTAGTTCCATGTGACTCAACCCTAGAAACGGGTTCACATGATAGGTGGATCATGAGGTGTTTAATGGGGACAACACAGAGGATAGGGTACTCATGGATCGCGGAGTTATATTTAAAATGTAATCTTGGTTGTTAAATGATTAATTGAATGATTACGTTGTTATCATAGTTGCACATTTATTGTTTCCCCCACATACCAGCTTCGGCTGCCCGACGTTTTGTTTGTCGGCGTTTTAGGTACAAGCCAAATGGACAAACAGTAAATCGTCATATTGCGAAATACATGAAGTAAAATGCAAGGAGGATTAGCTAGAGTAGAATACATACATGGATAGAAGTTTAGAAATCCAAAATTTTCAAAAGGTATGCAAAATTTTATTACATATTTTTAGTATAGATTGTTGAAATTTAATAATTGTTCTTGGTTAAGTGTCGAACCTTTGATCCGGAAGTTATGGGTGCGGCTTCGACCACTCTGTCTCTCTTAATTGGGGGTTATCGGGAGGTGGGGTCGTAACATTTGGTATCAGAGCCTAGCTTCCTCACTTAACCATTAATAATTATTAAATTTTACAAACTCCATAGAACCCAAGGGAGTTATTATAGGATTATCCGAAAGACGGAGGTGTCTAGAAAAGAATCATGACTGGGGGCTGGCAATATTTTCCTCCGCACTGCTAGTCGGAATACGAGGACTCCCAGATCTGTGTGACTTCCTGGCCAAAGTCTTAGGGTATGATTCAAAATAAGATACATTTAGGACTTTCTCATATTATTCATCCCTTCTCATCACAAATTCTATCAAGGACCTTAAGGATTAGGGTTTTCTCTCTTCTCCTCACCCTCTTGAGGTATGGGTAAGGATAACAAGGTCTAAGGAATCCTCCACCAAATTAATGAAAAGTATGTAAATAAGATGTCATGGACATAAGCTTAATAGATTAAACGTGAACTAAAGAATAGATACATGCTTAGGTCGTATGACATAAGTTGTCATGTCCTCAAGATAGACCCGAGGCTAGACCTTCTTATTAGGAGGACAGATAAAGAGAGTTAGTCTTGGATATAGAAATCTCCATTACAAGTAGAGGCTTGGCACATCCTCTGAGGATGATGTTAACCCTAACCCTAAGTGAAGGTTAGAGAGAGAGATGGCATGATGAGTTAGACTAGGTGTTTGGATGGACATGCTTTAGATGACGTATGAGACATGAGAGGTCAGATGACCTAGTACCTCTGGCGACCCAAACCCTGGGATGGGTCGTGCATGTTTGAGTAAAGGACAACTCCTTCATTGATGAGGTTAGAGAAGAACCTATGGAAACCCCATGAGCTCATATGGGCATGATGGGCACCCAGAATGTATCAGTAGTGCGAGCAATAGGATGAAACCCTGGTCGGGAGAGTTTGATGGATAGCTTAGGTGATAAGCATAAGAGCTACGGATAACCTTGAGCGAACATGAGTTGAACATAGGCTTCATCCAGGTAGGGGCATGCTTTTGAGGTTGATCCATCCTGAAGAGAGGACCTCTAATGGTGAGGATTAGTTGTAGGGTTATCTCTAGAGAGAGAGAGTAGGAAACCCAGCAAGGAGGTTGGAATCCTAGACTCTGAGATACGAAGAGAAGTCAGGGGTCGAGGATGATGCGACCTAAGTGGATGATAGTGGTAACCTAGAGGTTGATGATGTCTTGGTTGCCATGGGAGGAACCAAACCCAAGAGAGAGGATGAGGTTTCTAGTACTTAAGCGCCTATGGTATAAGTGTTTACCTTCTGAGAAAGGAAGAAGAAGTTTTGTATGCCTTGGAGAGGTTTAGTAATAGGTTATGAGGCCTTGTACCTTGTTTGTCCTTGAGGAGGACCCAACTCTAAGTGTTTCTTGAAGTTGAAGGATGACAGTAAGTGCATGTCATGCATGTTGCATGCTTGATTCACAGTTAAGAGATAGAGCATGCAGTTGGACACCTAAAAGTGAACCTAGGGTTCCTATGCCTAAGAGGGGAAGTGGTGTACCTAATGCTCGTGATGAGAGTTCAATTTCTATGAATGCGGGCATGGAACTTCCTATGTTGAGAGGAAAGGAAAACCCCTTACGTTTAAGGTATGTTTGGAAAACCCCTCCCAGCTAGGTTGATGATAAAGGAAGGTATGATCTTGATCCAGCATTAAGGAAAGAGGACAAGTATGACCTAGCATGGTTCAATATGTGATCTGCTTGTGCCTTAATAGCTCGCTAGGGTCAAGCATGCTCATGTAAATATAAACCCTAAGGACGTTTGTGACCTTTGTTATCAAGGTGAAGTTTTCCTCCCATCCTGGGAGAGGGACCTGACCGGCCTAAATAGCGCGTCCTAAAATTGGAGGAGTATTTGAGGTAGTCGAGCCTTCACATTTATAACCTGAATCCTTCTAGGCCCCCGCAACTTTGTTTACGGGGTCGAAGTAGTCATACGGGGTCGAACACAGGGACAAGGTGGGTCGTGTTGATGACTCTGAATCGACACTCTACACTCCGGTGGGTATAAAGAGATATTAAAGTTCCCCGAAGGGGAACAACAAGCTGTCACGATTAAATCAAAGAAAACTATCTCCAACTGGAGTTACAAGAAAGATTAAGATTTTGTCATTTAGCAGTTTTTAGGAATTTTCATGCAACAGAAAATAGAAAGATAAACTGCAGTTTAAGGCGTAGCGTAAGGGATAAGACTTCAGTAAGACAAGTGGTAGCAGTAACACCCTGCACCCCTCCTCTCAGAGCGGGTGCCTCTAATCAAGCTTCAACACCCCTCTTGAGGTTGTTGGGCTCAAGTTAGAGTGGAATGATACTAAAACAACTCCGTTCCGGGCACTCTCGTACTCCAGAACCGGACCAAACACTAGAGCCACAACCCAACTCTCGAAGTAGTTGCGATGGGAAAGACGGTTCGGTAGCTAAGTGAAACGCGATCCAAAACATGCAAGCTAGAGTTCAGATATCCAACACAGCAGTTACCCAATCATAAGGCACCAAGCATTAAACAAATAGCAATTAAGCATTTCTATTTCCATAAGCAATAAGGGTCTTAATACAATGCATAAGCTAAGAATTTAAATAACAGAATTAAAGATAGATGTCGTCTTCTTGATGTAGAAGAACGACAGACTACTGTAGCTCTCCTGCCCGATACCGGTCAGGAGCCGAGCCCGATACGGCAGTGTCAGGCGGCACCCCCTCTCGGGCAGCGCCGACTGACGGCTGACTGTATCGCTCAAGGACCCTGGCCGATACGCTCCTGTCGGGCGGCGCACCCTCTCGGGCGGCACGCATGACGGGCGGAGCGTATCGGGTTTGATATCGTGTCGGGCAAAGAGCTACGAGTCTACTGTCGGGCACTCGTGTCGCTCATCTTCGCTGGCCGATATCGGCCCGCAGTGTCGCCCGGGACAACACTAAGTGAACCATCCCTTCCCTCTCGGGATGAGGGAAAGCTCACCTAGTGTCGCCCGGCACAAGCACTGGGGTGCGATACTCTTGCTCTCACAGCTTCCTTCGAAGGTGGCTCCCGAACTTCCGAACTATCTTGTCCGAATTATCCAACTTTCCGACCCGACTTTTCGGCTTCCTGTAGCTGCTATTTATAGGCGGCGGTTGAAGGAGTTATGGTGCTGGAAACGCCACGTAGCTCCCTTATACGCCGGTCAATGGATGTGGATGGCCGATACAGGTGTGTCTCGGCGTGAGGCGCTGGCTATCGGTCACGTGGCTAGCGGCATGCCTGCCGGTGGGTGGCTGTGTCGCCCGACGAGTTTGGTCGTCGATGCGGCTTTGGCTCCCTGTCGGGTAGACGGTATGTCGGCCGACACGTCCTTCTTGTGCAGCGCCCTTCTCCGCCGATCATTCTCGTGTCGCCCAGCCCCTGTCGGGCTAAGTTGTATCGGGCGTCAGGAAGGTCGAGATGGGCTTAGACTTATTGTGGGCCGGAATCGGCCTTATTGCACAAAAACGAGGAAAACTCTGTAGAAGATAGGAAAAATTGGAATAAGAGCATTGCTTGGCCAATTATTGCGAAAATGCTAATAAAATAGAGGAAAGTAGCAGAAAAGGGCAGTTTTGATAACAGAATAAAGGGCAAAAACGTCACAAATTTTGGTGTTATCAGGACCCTTTTGTAGGGTGTATACCAATTTTGTTGGTTTAAGGTAACCTAAAGAGGTCTCATAGGATCTTGAGAAGCTAAGTGAAAAGTACATGGTATGAGAATGAACCTGTAGACCCATACATAGCCATCTCTATGTGCATATGGATGTGTTACCATGGAGGTAACCGGTATGGGGCTTGACCAAGGTAGGCAGGTTGCCATGACCCCGATGAAAGGATGACAGTCAGCCCATGAATGCAGAGAGAGAGATGATGAAGGCTTGGGTAAGGTTCTAAGTTGAACATGTACTATAAGAGAATCCTAAGTCTATCCTAGGGTCAGGTGGGGGTAAGACTGATGGAAGTAGGAGTTGCCTAATTCCCTAGTTGCACATGACCATAGGGTCAGGAGGTAACAGCTATCATTGTCTGAGGGCCATGGTTTAGGAGATTGATCACCTTCATGAACTCATGGGACCCAAAGGGCAGATGAGTAGGGCACTCTCTTGATGCATGAGGGAAGAGGGATGACCCCAAGAGTATTGACACCCTATAGACCTACAGGAGGTGACCAAGGGATGTGGGTAAACCTCAGTAGATTAAGGATCAGTCTTCCATGGAAGTAACTTTGATATTGAGATGATTGTGATGAAGTGACATATGAGGCACATTTCAACTTAGATTTAAAGGTGTACTGGAAAGGTGGGATGTACCATCTCTACTCTTGGAACAGGAAGAACTTTGTATTTGAACTACAGCCAAATGCTTATTTCCTCTTGTTATGGGGGTGAGAGATAGGACATTACGCATGCCATACACCAAGGATAAGAGCTAATGTAGGTTGGAACGTTGCCACGAGACATGGGGACAGAGAAGATAGCATACCCTAGTAAAGTAAATAATACCTGGATGGTTTGCAAACACTAAGAGGAATGAGGTAGTCACCTTATGAGGATGCTTTTATCATGATATATGAGTCATATAAGATTGAGTTTGATCACCAAGAAGATGAGCTCAAAGTGTTCTTAATGAAGATAGACAGAGAGTTTAAGGTGAGACAATAAGTGAAATACATGGAAGTCTATGTCTTCAATGTTACCTAATACCTAAGGATGTGAAGTGGTTGAGATATAGCTGCCTAGTTTGGCTAGAAGAAGTTGTTAGGCTAACCCTAAGCTTGGAAAGAAGATATGTTTGGATAACACTCAGAGGTAACAAGATATGTTGAACAAGTTAATGGTTGTTTAGTTAGCCAGTCTAGTCCTTGATGTAATGAAAGGATGGTGATGGAACCTCAGATACACCTCTTGGATAGGAAGGTAATAAAACCCTAATGAGATTGGTTTAGGGTTTCTGAGAAATCAATTTTGAGGAATCATGACGTACCTGAAATCATGATTTTAAGATCACCAAACACCGTGATACTACAAAGATAGTAAATGATTATGGAACTTTGGATGCTTAAGACAAAGCTGCATGTGGCATGTGGCCATGCAAGACAGAAGGTGAAGGATGAGCCCCGGTAACCCAGTGCATTGATATAGAGGATAAAGAGTTCCCGAGAGGGAATGGGAGTTCATCATTACGTATGTTGTGATAAGTCTCCCCTGGACCAAGGAAGGTCGAGATGCAATATGGGTTATGGTAGGTCACCTTACCTAGATGACATGAGAAAGAGAGAGTTCTATCAAGGGACAGATCTGGTTGGACTACCCATGAGAGAGAAGGTCCAACTACACCATGATGTGAGTTAAAAGGTTCTTGAGTTTGACCTAGGGGTTCACTTCCATAAAGTGGAAGTAGGTACATGAAGAACTCAATGTTAGTATAGTTTATCACCCCTAACTAATGGTTAGTATGATCCAGACTAAAGGGTATGATAAGAGCATATGTGCTCATTCAGGGTGATAGATAGAGATAGTTCTTGTCCTATGCAAGATGTGAAGTTAACCACCATAGCCAATATCGGGATTCAAAGAAGCTCTTAAGAGAGGTTTTATCGGTCACCACTTCAGTAAGGTGATGTTGGTGAAAGGACCACGTGATGGTTAGAAAAGGACCACAGTGCATGTAGATGAAGTCACTTTGATCGTGTAATGGCTGAAAGGAGCCTAGAGATGACGAGAGTCATGAGCAGATGCAAGGTAGACTGACATGCAGTCCACTATGGAAGAATATGTGACATGAAAATCTGACCCCTCTAAGTTATAACTAAGAGAGTTGAGTCCCTGATGCATGGGTTCTTTTGACATGGTTTGGTGGAGAAGGTTAACTTTGACCTTACCCCTCAGGATAAAGTAATGTGTTATGAGTTCCATGTGTCCAATTTAGAGCACTATGTAAGGTACCCGACCATGTGCTGAACAATGAACCTAGTGAGCCCCAAGGGAGGTTGAAATGGCATGAGTCACCTGTGCAGTTTATAGATGCCAGGATAAAAGAACTCATAGGAAAGGATATGTGATGATAAAGGTTCTTTGGAAGCGCCATGGGTAAGGTAAAGCCACATAGGGGCTAATGATGGACATGGAAAAATCTTATCTTGAATTGTTTGTTTGCTTGATAGAATTTTGAGGACAAAATTCCTATAAGAGGGGAAGGATGTTATAACCCCAATTTTTGGGTTCTTTTAGTGAGAAATGTAATTTCTCCTATTGAAGATATTTGAACAAATAATGATATAATTTGTTTTGAATAAATGGATTTCGTTTACAATAGCCTTGTTGGTTGTTTTGTGGGCTTTATTGGCTATTGGGCCCAATAACAAGGAAAAGACAAAAGAAACTCCATTATTAAATAAGTAAATAAGAAAATAGAGAAAAGAAAGATGTAGAAACCGCTAGAAGGCAAAGGAATGTTACCCAAAGATGAATTTCGTACCTCTTGGGTTCCTTGGGTTCCAAGGATTCCAAAGTTGCAAAGATAATGCAACAAGAAAAGAAAAGATCAGTTAAATATTTCCTTACTAAGAAAGAAATTGAAAACAATGATAAAATATGGGAAATAAGTGGAAAGAGGTATGATTGAGTTATCTTTGGTGGATTTTCATGTCCATAAGGTTTCTAATGTTAAAAGGAATGCCAATGAGGAAAATAAAAAGAAAGGTAAAGAGAAATCCTTAAAAAGATATATTTTAATAAAGAAATAGTAATATATTTATGAGAAATGTATAGAAAACTCTAGAAAGTGGCGTTGATGGCCACAACTGATTAGATTTCGTTTACATGTGATTATTAATGGAAAGAGTAGTCAAAATAAAGGAAATAGAAAAAGAGGAGAGAGAAAATATGTGTTTTTATACATAATACATGGTTTATGAGTCTTTGACGTACATATGAAGAAAAAGAGTCATTCCTTTTGAGTTTCTATTTCAAACTTGGAATATAAGTAGATTAGGTCTTTATAGACTTTCCCTTAAAATTTGGGATCACACGGATAAGCGGTTTGAGAGATATGGATTTTTCTAGAAATCCTAAAGTGACTCGATTATCTTAAATGTCACAATATGATTTCTTTTAGAAATATAATGGGCGCACTGGAGACCATTGGTTTGAGATCGGACGAAAGTCTGTCATATCCTACCTCTATTCTGATAGAAACAGTAGTAGGCAATTCCCCCCCCATATCTATATCTCTCACCCTGATCAACAAGGAAACTTAAAAAGTGTATATCCGAGTTCGGGAGAATAAAACGGATCTAATGACCCTTGGATGGCTGGGTTTCGTGCACCATTGGGGCTTTTCCCAATGTCCGATGGAGCCTAGACTCCATGGAACCATGTAGGCATCTCCCCCGCCTATATAAGGGGTGGGAACCCCACGAGCAAGATGGGTAAAGCACGCTCGGCAAACACCAACTTCTCAGGATCCGTTACCTTGCCCCAATTCGTCCCAGGTCATCGTGGTGTCATCAGACCTGCGGAGCTGTTCTCTATCTCCGACAGGCTCATGCTTTTGTCTATTCCCGCTACCACCTCATATTGGTGGAAGTCCAGGCGAGTTCATGGAGCTAAGACGGAGGTTCCGGTCGCATCGATTCCTTCTCCAGGGTCTTGTGGCATGGAGTCAACTCGGAGGTTGAATGCCATCCCTGGCGGCAAGAACGCAGATCGCGCCCCACGCGAGGAAGAAGTAGGATAGAGTCAAAAGACTCTTATATCCCCATCCTAGTATTCAAGACCCAAGGATATGTAAGTCCTTTCACGGTAGCCTGAGTTGTTTCTTCAACTAATTAATAACAAGATATAAAGGTGACATGGCGGCCTTTGATTGGCCCAATTAACTTTATCTTGCAAAAATGATAGAAATTGTTAGGATGCTCCGATGATAACAAGTTATATATGAAAATTGATCAGGAGGGCGAGAGGAATCCAATAAAAATGATATTAAAGATTGATTCCATTTCTAATTGAAAAATTATAATAAGTTGATGAAAAGTGCATTAAAGTTAAGTTAAAAACCCTTTTTGAGAGTAAAGGTTGAATCTAGTATGCTTAATGGGTTAATTGAAGTATTACTAACCTGTTGAATGATAATGTTAGATTCGAACCTGATCTAGATGTAAAATTGCATGATTTAGGGTTTTTACCCCATATGAGAATGATTAAGTATTTAGAAACCCTAATTTAGGGTCAAAGAGGATAAGATCATATTTAATTTGAAAAATGTTGTTATATGATGGTTCTAATCTATTTTGATCATTAAAGTTCCTAATTATGGATAAAAACCCTAAATGTAGTCATTAGGGTTTTCTCATGAATAAAAGGTAGAATTATGACAAATCGAGTTCATATGTGATTAAACCATAATGAACTTTGAATTGATGATAGGTACGCATAATGATCTTGCCATTGATTAAAATGATAAAGATAGTAACTTTAATGTAAAAGAAGCTTAATGAAATTAATTAATGGTTAATGGTACCTTTAAATCCGAAAATAGGGTTATATGTTGCTAAGATAACCTTAATATTGGAGAATAGATGAGATAATTAGGGTTTATGAGTAATGGCATAAAATTAGGGTTTAATATGGTAAAAGATGAAGGGAAACCCTAATTGCAAAATGAAACCCTAAAATGGATACAGAAACCCTAGAAAGTGAATCCAAGTCAATAAAGTAGGTTCTTGATAAAGTGTGTAATAAATAGAGTACATATTCTTTTTAGGAATTATGTGATTGTTGAATTTCTTGGATTGCATGCTTGGTTGGATTTGCTTAATGCTTGTGAAATCATCAAATCAGGTATGTGGTTACACTTATGAATAATCGCTCTAGTTTCACAGAGATTCCCGAAGTTTTATCGTTTTCTTGAAAATAATTGTTGGATGTATATTTATTTCATGAAACTATAAAGTGACTATGATTATCACTATAAATGTTCATATATAACTGGCTAGATCCGGGTCCACCTCTGTTGCTTTGAAAAGGCTAAAACAGGGGTAATCCTAGAGCAAGGTCTAGGTTACCGTGAGTTAGAAAATGGGCTACCTATGTGTAGTGCCATGAGACTCTTTAGTATACCCTGAGTTAAGGAGTGGTCTACCTATGGGTAGTTCCATGTGACTCAACCCTAGAAACTGGTTCACTTGATAGGTGGATCATGAGGTGTTTAATGGGGAAAACACAGAGGATAGGGTACTCATGGATCACGGAGTTATATTTAAAACATAATCTTGGTTGTTAAATGATTAATTGAATGATTACGTTGTTATCATAGTTGCACGTTTATTGTTTCCCCCACATACCAGCTTTGGCTGACCGACGTTTTGTTTGTCGGCGTTTTAGGTACAAGCCAAATGGAAAAACAGTAAATCATCATATTGTGAAATACATGAAGTAAAATGCAAGGAGGATTAGTTAGAGTAGAATACATACATGGATAGAAGTTTAGAAATCCAAAATTTTCAAAAGGTACGCAAAATTTTATTACATCTTTTCAGTATAGATTGTTGAAATTTAATAATTGTTCTTGGTTAAGTGTCAAACCTTTGATCTGGAAGTTATGGGTGTGGCTTCGACCACTCAGTCTCCCTTAATTGGGGGTTATCGGGAGGTGGGGTCATAACAGTTTCATGATCTCATCCTCATGGACCAAACCCTAATTACATATTTTATTCATATTGAAAGTATTGAGGATTAATCACTACATGATTATTGTACATGTATGAATTCCTCTCTCTCATCCTCTCTAGGATGTTGATTACTTCAAGTTTGATTAGATTAGGTCAATTTGAATGATGGGTTAGCATAGTGTATTAAGTCATTGCTTCCATAAGCATCAAAGGTTAACCATTCTAAAGGTACTAATCATCTAAGTACTTTAGAGGTACAACCACTGGATTTAACTTGGATATATGCTATTTAACAATCAACGGATTAATTGGTCTTTCATAACTTTGAAACTATTAATTTTTTTTTCCAAACGGTTTTGTTACTTTTAAACCTTCAAACGGTCTTGAGGTACTTGACCTCCACATGGTCTTGAGGTGCTTGACCTTCATATGTTCTTGAGGTGCTTGACCTCCATTCGTTCTTGAGGTGCTTGACCTCCATACGGTCAACTCTCCCAAACGGTCAACATGACCAAACGATTTTGAAGATCAACTTTACCCATTCGATCTTGATCAACTTTACCCATTCGATCTTGATTGATTTTACCCATTCGGTCTTGATCACTTTTACCCATTCGGTCTTGATTGATTTTACCCATTAGGTCTAAATCAATTTTTACCCATTCAGTCTTGATTGGTTTTACCCATTCGGTCTTGATCAATTCCATCAATTAAGGCTTCAATCAATTCAATCGATTGGAGTTTGTAATCAGTGGATCATCCATACATGGAACATTTTAAAATTAAATCAATTGGTATTATTGGGATCATCAACCATCCACATCAGACAGTTTGAGACCATTTGATATCAAACGGTCTTGAGACCATTTACTCCCAAACGATCTTGAGACCGTTTGGTTTCAATCGATCTTGAAACCGATTGGTTCCAATGTTGAAACCGTTTGCTCATATACTTTGTTGAGGTGTGTGCTTAATATGATGTCATCATCATCAAGCTTCAATCCTTCAAAATCTACTGCCATTCTTATGGAAATTTCATCAATTATTCAAAGGAATTTCAAGAAGAACAAAATGATCAACAAGTGATGAAGAACTGAATGTAATAATAATATTTTAGGGTTCAAGTTAAATAACTGACCGACCTAAATCGCACGTCCTAAAATTGGAGGCGGATTTGAGGTAGTCGAGCTTTTACATTTATAACATGAATCCTTCTAGGTCCCCGCAACTTTGCTTACGAGGTCGAAGTAGATATACAGGGTCGAACACAGGGACAAGGGTGGTAGTGTTGAGAACCCAGAATCGACATGCTACACTCCGGCTGGTATGAAGAGATAGTAAATTCCCCAAGGGGAAACAACAAGATGTCACAAACAAAACAAAACAAAAACTATCTCCAACTGGAGTTACAAGAAGGATTTAAGGTTTTAGTCATTTAGCAATTTTTAGGTGTTTTCATGCAACAGAAACAGAAAGATCAAACTAGAGCTAAAGCAAGGTGTGAAGGATAAACTTTAGTAAAACAAGCAGCACCAGGAACACCCTGTACCCCTCCTCCCAGAGCGGATACCTATAACCAAGCATCAACACCCCTCTCGAGGTTGTTGGACTTAAGTTAGAGTGAAATGCTACTGAAGCAACTCTGTTCCAGGCACTCTCGTACTCCATAATCGGACCAAACACTAGAGCCACAACACATCTCTCAAAGTTGTTGCGATGGGAAAACACGATTCGGTAGCTAAGAGAAATGTGATCCAAACATGCAAGCTAGAGTTCATATATTAAACATAGCAGTCATCCAACAATTACACCAAGCATAGAACAGCAAGTGATTAAGCTTTTCCATATCCATAAATATTAAAGGTCTTAATTATAGTGCATAAGCAAAGAATTAAATAACATAAATAAAGATAGATGTCGCCTTCTTGATGTAGAAGGACGACAGTCCACTGCAGCTCTCCAGCCCGATACTGGTCAGGAGCCTAGCCCGATACAGAAGTGTCAGGTGGCACACCCTCTCGGGTGGCACACCATGACGGCTGACTGTATCGCTCAAGGACCCTGGCCGATACGCTCACATCGGGTGGCAGTCCATGATGGGCGAAGCGTATCGGGTACGATATCGTGTCTGGCATGGAGCGATGCATCCACTATCGGGCACTTGTGTCGCTCATCAACGTTGGCCGATATCGACCTGTAGTGTCGCCCGGGACGGTCCTAAGTGAACCATCCCCTCCCTCTCGGGATGAGGAAGAGCTCACCTAGAGTTTCCCAATACGAGCACTGAGGCACGATACTCTTGCTCTCGCAGTTTTCCTCCGAAGATCGCTCAAAGTTCCCAACTGTGTGAACCTGTCTTTTTGGCTTCTTGTAGCTTCTATTTATAGGCAGCGGTTGGGGGAAGTTATGGTGCTTGAAGTGCCACATGTCCTCCTTGTTTGCGGGTCGGTGGACGGCCGATACTGGTATCACTCGGCACAGGGGTGTCGGTTGTCGGTTACGTGATGGGCGGCGCCTGCCGGTGGGTGGCATGTGTCATGTGACAAGCTTGGGTTGTCGTGGCGAGCTCGGCTCCCTGTCAGGTAAAAGACGTCTCGTCCGTTAGTTTCTTTTTGCGTGGCATCCCTATATCGTGCGCCGTCGTGACACGCTACCCTGTCGGGCAGTGCTTGTATCGGGCGTCGGGAAGGCCGAAAGCAGGTGGAGCTTATTTGTGGGCCGGGACGGCTTTATTGACGATAAACGTTCCAAAATGAGGAAAAACTCTGCAAAAAATGGAAATATTGGATTAAGAGCATGGTTTGGCCAATTATTGCAAAAGTACTTATAAAAGAGAGGGAAACAATTTAAAAGGGCAGTTTTGATAACAGAAAAACAGTCTAAAATATCACAAAATTTGGTGTTATCAACTCCCCCAAACTTAGCGTTTTGATTGTCCTCAATCAATGTCTAAACTTTATTTAGTGATGCTACTTCTTGCTCGGTGTAGCTTTCAGGCCAAGAGGTAAAACAAGTATCGTAATGCCTTTAGAGATAATGCTGCCCCACTACGAACAAAAGATCTTGTGTTTCCTACCTTATTATTTCAGCAAAATTCTTCTCTACAGCTTCAGTGAGACTTTTGTATGATTCTGAAGTTAGTTTACACACCAAACAGCTTTATTTTAGGGTAGAAAGTTGTGTATAGGGTAGGCTAAGGCTTTTTGGGATTTTTCTTGTCTCCCATCAGTCCATCCAGGTAAGGGTTCGTTAGCGGGAAAGTGGTCCCTGTAGTCCAAGCCAGTTGGCTTTAGAGCAGTGATTTCACATCCTACGTACCACTGCCCCAGATCTACCATGCCTAAATATGGGTACTTTTGGAAAACAAGTGTGTATATATATATATATATATATATTCTTTCTTTTCTTTTACTGGGCACAACTCTCATGCTTTTATTCACACTCATAAGGCTTCTTTCTCTTTTTGGGATTTTTGTTGGGTGAGGGACAACAAAGAGATTTCTGCTGTTTGGGCAGCTTTTTCCTTCTCCATACTCGTCTCTTAGCTGTTTGTGAGATTATTATATTTTTTCAAAATTTTTGGCATTGCAAAACATAATCTTTTGTTGTTTGAGGCAGCATTATCAGAAAGATATAACAAAACTTGCATCTCATTAAGCATATAGAAAACAACTTGGCAAGAAATCGCATCAGGTTTTTACTATTATAGCAACTTTGTTCATATGTATGGAGAACAGAAACAAAAAAATTTCAAAATTTTTATATGAGCATGACATTTTATACGAGCATGGGTACATACACATGATATAGGAGAAGAACAAAATGGCACAAAGGGTGGAGGTGAAGAAGAAGAAAATTTTTATACCTCCTTCACTGGTACATGGGTACCCCCCCCAAACTTACTCCACACTCTGTCCCAGAGTAGTGAAGAAGATAGGGTAAGGTCATGCTAGTCCAGTGAAGGTTAGATGGTGGTTGTGCTTGTGCCTTTGAGAAGCTACAATATGCTTCTTTGCTGCCACCATTTTGTTTCCCCAGTTGGAAGCACCCGGAACAAGTGCAAAGCTCTCAAGAAGGAATCTCAAAGCTTGTGCATAGTAGATAGAGAGCTCTTGAAAACACTTGTGGATACTTCCCCTTTTTAAGAAGATGGAACCAGAATGCCCAGATTCAATCCGGAGGCCACCAGGAAAAGACTTGTGTTGTCTCTGGAGATGGTCCAAAACCACCGCAGGAGACAGACTATGATAAGAAAGTAATCCTCCTTAAGGGCTACCAAATCAAGAAAAATCCATCCTCTCTCTTTCTTTGGTTGTTGATGGCTAGTAGCCTCGGGATTCTGACATTTCTGTCTGATAGTTGTTGCTTCAGCTGTGGCCGCAATTCTGACCCTTGTGCCTTGGTCGTCAGCTTGGCCGGTTTTCTTCATGTGGGCCACACCTGTTATCAAGTCCATTGACCACTTAAATGTTAGGTCGGGAAAAACTGGAATCTCGATAAAACTTGTCGCGATGTAAAGCCTGGTGTATCGTCCATCAAAAGAAAAACCAAGGCGATGCAAGACTGGACGATACGGATAAAAGTTGTGCTGCCTGGCATGAATGTCGGGCGATGCGGTCGTACGAAGTAATTTCCCGATAGGTTTATATGTTGGGGAAAAAATGTGTCGCCCGATATGGTACTATCGGGAAGGCGCGAATGGAAGTTGTGCCGTGAGTTATGCGTGTCGGGCGATAAGAAAAACCAACTCAGATTGTCGATTGATATGCCGTGCGCGATATAAAACATGTGCCGGGAAAACAGACTGTCGGGCTATACCCTTGCTCTTTGGAGACATCGCCCGATACAAGGGTGAAGGCAACTGGCCGATACGCGAGCAAAAGTGGATTACTGAATGATACGGGTGTTTGAAAAGAGCAAGTGTGGTAACCCGACACGGTAAATCCACCTTACTATATATAGCAAGCTCAGCTGGGGGTAAACGGGCAGTTCTGGGGTGCGCGTCGGCCGTTGAGACATGCCATTCCCAAGACAACAGTCCCATCAGCCTCATTAAGGGCAATTACTCGCATGTACGATATGGTGTGGGCCGCCCAGGAATGCCATCCGTCTCGGCCGTTGCGATGCCCGAGAGCATACAGCCCGATACGGTTAAAACAGGCGGCCAAAACTAGAACAATAGACGGGCAAGACATCATCGGTTCAGGGATTAGGTCCCCGACCTCAGAAAGTATTACTCCTCAAAGCTCGTAAAATACAGCAGTGGCCCATAAAACAGAAGAGTCAACACATGCTCGGTGCGTGCACCGACTCGGGCCTTATTACAGTCCATAATGTTTGTAGTGTTTGTTTTACAGGAAAATAAAATTCATCCTATTCTAGGAAAAGAGAGAAAAACTCGGGCTGCCTCCCAAGGAGCGCTGAAATTTGCGTCGCCAGCTCGACCGGTGTAAGCTCTTCACGTTCAGCCTTCGACATTACCCATATCCTGTAAGTCGATCTCTGCTCTCCTGACAAAAGCTCCATCTTCATAATACCTCTTTACTCTGTGCCCATTTACTTGCAAGACTTTGGTCAGATCGTCCTTGTTGTAGAGCTCCATCATTCCTGATGGGTATATCTTCGATACAGTAAATGGTCCTGACCATCTCGTTTGTAGCTTCCCAGGGAAAAGACGAATGGAGGACTTGAATAGTAAAACTTTATCCCCTTCGCTTACATCTTTCCTCCTGAGGTGGGCATCATGCCACACCTTCGTTCTCTGTTTGTAGATTTTGCATTTTCATAGGTGTTCATCCTCAGCTCTTCAAGCTCTTGAAGCTGCAAAAATCTCTTTTCTCCTGCTTTCTCGAGGTCCATGTTTAAGAATTTGATTGCCCAAAGGGCCTTGTGTTCGAGTTATAGGGGTAGATGGCAGGATTTTCCGTAGATAAGTTTGTAGGGGGTGGTTCCAATGGGCATTTTGTAGGCGGTCCTATAGGACCATAGTGCATCGTAAAGCTTCATAGACCAATCTTTCCTCGTTCGGCTGACAGTTTTCTCAAGGATCTGCTTAATCTGCCTGTTGGAAACCTCTACTTGTCCTGACCTCTACGGGTGGTAGGGTGTAGCGATCTTGTGCTTCACTCCGTACTTACGTAGGAGTGCTTCAAACTGTCTCTCTCCAAAGTGTGACCCACCGTCGCTTATTACAGTGTGCGGTACACTGAACCGAGGAAAGATTGTTTTCTCGAATAGCTTGATTACCGACTTGGCGTCGCATGTTTGGGTTGCTACTGCTTCCACCCACTTCGATACGTAGTCCACTGCCACTAGTATGTATTGATACCCCCTGGAAGGAGGAAACGGCCCCATGTAGTCAATCCCCCATACGTCAAAGATTTCTACTTCGATCCAACTTGCCATCAGCATTTCTTTCCTCTGCCCTATATTCCCTGTAGACTGGCACTCTTTGTAAACTTTTACGAATTGTGCAGCATCCTTAAATAAGGAGGGCCAGTAGAAACCTGACTGTAGCACTTTTGCAGTTGTTCTTCTGCTACCCAAGTGTCCACCGTAGGGGGAGGCGTGGCATTCTTTCAGGATGTTTGCAGTTTCTTCCTCTGGGACGCACCTCCTGTATAAATTTTCAGCACATCTCCTGAAAAGGAGAGGATCATCCCAATAGTAGTTTTTAGCATCTGCGAATAGCTTCTTTTTCTGATTGTACGTAATGTCAGGAGGTAGCTCTCCACAAGCAAGATAGTTGCAGATATCTGCAAACCATGGCAAGTCTTCTTCTTTAGCTTTTACCAACATAAGAGCCTCATCGGCATAGTCATCGTTGATCAGTGGTCCCCCTTGCCTTTCAGCTACGATCCTCAATAGGTGGTCGGCGACCATATTTTCTACGCCCTTCTTTTCGATAATTTCGTGGTCAAACTCTTGAAGCAATAAGGCCCACCTCAACAGCCTTGGCTTTGTGTCTTTCTTTTGCATTAGATATTTAATAGCCCCATGGTCTGTATATACCTTGACCCTTGTTCCAACTAGATACGACCTAAACTTATCGAAGGCGAAGGTGATTTCCAGCATCTCTTTTTCTGTGGTTGTGTAATTTACCTGAGCTTCGCCCAATGTGCGACTAGCGTAGCAGATCACATTGTGCCTTTTTTCTTTCTTCTGCCCCAGGACTGCTCCTACTGCATAGTCGCTAGCGTCGCACATAAGTTCAAAGGGTAAATCTCAATCTAGTGCTTGGAGGATAGGTGGTGATACTAAAGCATTTTTTAAAGCCTGAAAAACATTAAGACAATCATTAGAGAAAACAAATTCAGCATCATTTACCAGAAGATTGGACAATGGTTTGGAAATCTTCGAGAAGTCCTTTATGAATCTTCGGTAGTATCCAGTGTGCCCTAGGAAGCTTCTCACTCCCGTCACGGATTTCGGTGGGGGAAGCTTAGATATTGCTTCAACTTTGCTTGCGTCCACCTCGATCCCACTCTTTGAGATCTTATGCCCCAGAACAATGCCCTCCTGTACCATGAAATGGCACTTTTCCCAATTTAGAACCAGGCTATTATCCTCGCACCTTTGAAGGACTGACGATAGATTTTTCAAGCAGGTATCGAAGTCCTTTCCATAGACTGACACTACAAAAAATTTGGCCTTTGTTGAAGAACATTTGTGAGGAACCAAAAATCGTGAATAATGATGTCTATTTGTGAGGGCTCATCCTTCAAATATGGGACCAAATCCCTCAACCGTGTTTTTAACATCCTTAGACCTTTTATGTGAACACCAATCCCTCAAAAATACATTACTCACTAATCACTCCGTGAAAAATACCATGTCAAATGTTTCCCACCATCTCATAACCCTTCCCTCCATTCTAAAACACAATATTTGTAAATCAAAATAAAAAAAAATAAAAAACCCAACCCCCTCGTTCCTCCACGCGAGAACCGATTTGTCACTCCATGATCTCATTTTCTCCTAGGGCTATCTGCAGAAACCGCCGTCCTGCTGCATCTTCCTCGCCATCTCCGCCAATAGCTACTCCTTCTTCGGCAACCGCCGATCACTACTTCTTCCTCGCCAGCTGTAGCTCCTTCTCCATCTCCTCCGACCGAAGCTCTTTCCTCGCCATCTCCACTGATCGTTGGTTCCTTATCCTCACTGATAGCATCTCCTTCATCCCCATCCCCTTTCTATGTCCAGCCTGCCATGCTGAGTTCCAAAGTGGGAGTAGAAGCAGCATCGTCCATGAAGTATGAGTCTGAAACCGGATGGATCGGATGTGACAGTGAAGGCAGAAGCTAGCCGCCGCCACTTTTTCTGGAATAGCAGGTTACCATATTGCTAAACTCCAACCACAAATCCCATTATTTTTCACAGTAACTTGCAATTAATGTTAGCTAGTTGTTCTGTACTTCCCATTGTGTTCTGTTTTCACGAAACTGGGTTCTTATCCCAAATTCCTTTCTTTGAAAACAATTTCTTCTCTTGTTGATACGAGAGGGATCTCTAATTCTTGGACTCTTCTTTGGATCGGGTTAGCACAAAAAATATAGCTCGCTCCCCATACAAGTTTATGGAGGATGAAAAAAAATACATGTTCGTGCTGCCCAAGATGAAAGTTCGAAGGATGATCTTTGTCTCATGCATATCTTGGCTCCCATTTCCTATTGAGGTATCATCTAAATTTTTACTGGTCTTGATTTTATTATATTGTTTTTCTACGAATGTGTGTTCATTTAATATTTCTCCTAGTGTTGTTATTTATTGTTTAGTGCCTTAGGGCAATGCCATCTTTAATGCAACATGTTTCATTATAATGCGGGACTCTTTTCCCATATATGCATGCATTTCTTCTCATACATTGGTACGATAGAGCAATTCTCTAATTATATAGCAGCTAACCTAGCTTGTAAAGTTGTTATGGTGACTGCATCTGATATATATTATTAAGATATAATTTCAATCTCATCTGTGAATGATGTATTATGTATTAGATATCCATTTAACATGCCCAATGTTTTTCACCAATCTTTTTATTTCATGCTCATCTTTTCCAGTAGTTAGTTAGGAGTTTTTTTCTCACAAATTGATGAGTTTAACACAAATGAGAAGGACTCATATGGAACTTTATAGAGAACTTCTTCTTTATCCAAAAGTATGCCTCTTTTGGGGTCAATAGTGACAAATGATAGAGCGAGTAGAGGTAGATGGAATTCCATATTTATTGATCATCTAAATTCATTTGAGCTTCTTATAAATTTGTTTGATTACAATCCTTTTCTTAAATTGTGATAATCTTAATGATTGGACACTATTAGGTTTTTTCATTTGCCTAGATTCTCGATCTGACATCTATCTTTTTAAATCAGAAGAACTTGATTGCTTTTATTTTCTAAATATAGAAAGAATGTTTGTTTTTCCTCGTACAATGCTCATTGCATTTTACAGTGCAAAACATATTAGTACAAGCATCAACATCATTCTATGCAATGAATCAAACAAACTGTATGGAGAAAAATGATGGATAGGAGACAACACTTGTAACATAAAGTAAAATAGTAGAGCTATCCATGACTCTCTTCACCCTTGTGAAATTTGAATTCCCATGTTTCATGTGTTTCTTGTAGAGAAGGACAACTAAGGATTCATCATTTTGTTTCCCTCAATAACACACTCTTAGCAAACCCATAAGGCAATACCTTGTATGTATACCTCTTATATGCCCATTAGAAATTATTCTCAAGATAAAAATGGTGATCATCCTATTTGAAGTAAAACTTCTCCAATTAGGATGATCAACTACTTTGTATCAACCATGGTTGGAATGGGAAACCATTTTTGCATGTAGATGTGCATATCCCTGTTGGACTTTTTGTTGCAACCGTCTTCCGAACTACGTTCCTGTACCGTCGACATGTACCAGTACATAATGAGCATGCTCGACGCCGCTGGAGGGTGGACAAACCATATGTGCAGTGCAGCCTCTGGGCTAGTTTTGTCTCCATTATCGGCTTTGTGAGACACGGTCGGGGTAGAGGCAGTGCCTCCGGTCCGATGAGCCTCGCGCCATCAGAGACCATGACATGGGAGTCCATTTCACCCACCTCCACATGATACAACATGAATTCCTATGCCAGCACTTGCTCTCGTCCCATATTACACTCACCATTGTGAACTCATCGCCGTTCTCGCCATATGCTCCCCACCATTGCAAACTCATCACACTCTCCAGTGGGATGCACACAATGGTCTCAACGTCGTGCATGTTGGCGTCCGGGGACCCTTTCCACATTTCCCAGTTGAACGCCTGGATCTCGTGCCCGCCGTAGAGCCTGAGCAGGGAGCCATACTCCATTGAACAACTCAGCATGTACGCTATAGTCACTGAACATGAATGTGTTGGTGGACGACATGATTGTAGAACCACTTGACGTCGGTGTCGACTAGGATAGGTTCATCATTCATGCATTGTGCCTCATCAGACGGAAAGGAACATTAGCATGAGGTCGGAATGGTTTGGGTTACCACTGAAGCAAACCATAAATTTGGTTGTCCGTCATCGGGGCCCCACAGCCTGGCTGGATGCTAAAAATCCACATATTGTGGGATGGTATGATTTGGATCCTGTTCGGGTGCTGGGAAACGGTTTTAATTGCCATCTCTAAATTGATACTGACGTTTAGGTTGGAGAGGAAAGTCTGAGACTGAGGTTGGAGATCCAATGTCACAAATGTGGAGAGATCTAGAGTATCCGTTGTGACGTTGGTCTGCACAAGGAGCCGCCTCCACGTCCTTGGTCAACATAGGGAGCCTCCTTCAATTTCTAGTTGTTGCCAAGGTTGAGGTTGGAAGATGAGAGAATAAGGGTGAGGCTGGAGCTCTACTGTCGTGTACTTTGTGAGAACCAGGAGTTGTGATGGTTTCCATCTGGTCATTGTCGCACGGAGGGAAGATAGATCTTCACCATAGACATCATCCAAACTAAACCACCGTCATCCAAGACATTGATTGCATGAAGGGAAGGTGTTGGGATGTAGGGGGTCTATCAGTGTTAGGGTCTGTGTAAGGGGTTGGCTTGGCAAAAACAACCACCTAACCATCACCCAAACTAAACCACCATCATCTATCTAAGCCATTTACTCCACCTTTGTGTATCTGTAAAGATTTGATTTGGTTGAACCAAAAAGTCCACTTATGTGATATAGGTGGTGTTATTTGAACCACTTCCATTATTTTTCTTTCTATCCTTCATCATTCTTACAGATGTTGGTCTGGTTGCTTTTGCATTGTACCTAACGTTGCAACATGACCTCAACACCGTTCATGAAGATCCTATCTTCATATATGCACAAGAACAATAGATATGAAAAGACCATAGGTGGAAATAGTTAGGTCTGATGGGAATTCAACAAATTAGAGAAGGGTCACATCATGTTAGTTGCATTAGGTATCCTACTCAAGGTCACCGCCAAGCAGCATTGGCTTACGTCACTGCTCCATAGCCAGAAAGAGGCCTATCTGTCAACAATGAATGAGTCAATGGTTGTGCATGAAGTCAAGAAATTTTGTTTAGAGGTGAGCCGTCAGCGTAATGTGTCCGGCGCCATCGAGAAAGAGACCACTAACACATACATCTGGCTTTTATTGATAACTATCTCGTTGCGGGATGGTCTGTCCAACATCATTGAGGAATGGTCCATCTTGTCATCATTTCTTGTCGATGACATGTATATTTGTTACATGTGTACCATGTTGAACTCTAGTAAATAGGTTGGCACTTGCATGCCATAACACTCTTCTACATATCTTTTTCTCATCATATTTCCTTAGCATTTTGTTTGCAGTCAATTTGGTGATGAGATTTCCATGATGTGTTGTCATTAGGAAATTGCTAAACACATTGTGAAAAATTACTATGCGGTGATTGAATGTCATCCATAAAACTATGGATCTATGAACAAAAACATATGTCTTCCATACAAGTAATTCATTTGGTCACATAAAGATGTATGGTCCTGATGCCAATGATACTGGTCTACTACACATTAGTCATCTGGACTTCGGTGATCCTCATCGAAGACATGAAATGCATTGCAGGTGAACTTATAGCAGTTTTGGATCTCTTGCTGTCATGTAGACTTTCTGATCTTTGTAATACTGACCTACTCTAACAACCTGTTGTGTTACAGATTCAAACATAAGCCCCCAATGCCATTGTCTGCTATAACAACCTCTGTAGGGGTCGGTGTGGTAGTTTTGCTTCTTGGTCGCATATTCTATGCTGCAATTAGCCGCATTGAAAAGGTAGAGGATGATTACCGAGAAATGAGAGAACTTAAAGTACGAGCAGAAGCTGCTGATGTAGCAAAATCACAGGTTCCAAGATTTAACTATTTTCGTGCCCAGTCTTGTTATTTTCAACTGACATTTTCCCTTTCACTTCATGAAACATGTTTTTGTCATCTTATTTTGTTTTTAATTCTATGCTTGATTATTTGTAGTTCCTGGCTACCGTCTCACATGAAATCAGAACACCTATGAACGGCGTCTTAGGTTGGTGCAAGCTTTAATTGATTAGATGTATTTGGTATCCCTTCTTGGAACATTTTTATATATTTTTTTGGTCTCCACATTTTTGTATATGTTATATGTTTTTTGCCAAGTAGAGTGTTTTTCTTAATCGCAGACACTTTATGACATTCTCTTCCTTGTGTAGGTATGCTGCAGATGCTGATGCACACAGATCTTGATGCCACCCAGAAAGATTTTGCAATGACTGCTCAGGATAGTGGGAAAGCTCTAATTAATTTGATAAATGAGGTCCTCGATCAGGCTAAGATAGAATCTGGAAGGCTTGAGCTTGAGGCTGTTCCTTTTGATGTACGTGCAGTTTTGGATAACGTGTTATCTTTATTCTCAGATAAGTCACAAGAGAAAAGTATAGAGGTTTGTTCTAATAAGAAGCTTCTGTTGTGGTGCTTTCACTTATTTTCTCTATCTTATGATATGTGCTGGTTATTTGAATTATGTGGTTTCTTTTTGTCTGAGACAGTTAGCTGTACATGTAAGTAGTGATGTACGTGAAATTATTATTGGAGACCCTAGGAGGTTTCGTCAGATTATCACAAACCTAGTTGGAAACTCCATGAAGGTATGTTGACATTCTTCTCCTACAAATCGAAATTGTAGCAAGTGACCTAAAATTAGGAATGTGTTGAATATGTTAGTACATATAATAAATATGAATGTAAGCACTATCCCGAGTAGCCATTTTTGCTCTTGAACTGTTCACTATATGACTATAGTGTTGTGATAACACACTAACCAGCTTGCCTTGGGGTGTATAAAACAGGGTGAATTATGAAACACGAGTCAATTAAAATGTTCTCCAATTTTCTAATATATTTTGCACATGATATACATATGTAATATGCTGCAATTCTTAAATAAACCCTGTAACCATTGTATTCCGTATTGTCAAACTTATTGGATAAATTATGTATGTTTTGCTTAGTACTTAGAAGTCTGGTTTTACAAACTTCATAAGCAAATGAACTTAAACTTTTTTCTATAAATTGTTACACTAAGCATCTTATGACTTAAGAATAATTGAGATAATTTGATCATGTCTCTAAATCATCTATCTTAACATTTAGTTTCACTTACTATTTGTGATTCCAATGAAGGAGATGCCTCCATGTCTAGTGATCTTGTAGTACAACCTGCAGCGGAGCAAAAGCTTACCAGGGAAGAATGGCAGGCAATAAACAAAATGTTAAGCTATGAGGATGATGAGGATATTGCTTCTGCTTTAGGAAAGGACATACAAACTATGATTCAGTTTCTGGTGGATGTTTTCCATTGAGCAGGCTGCTGCAAGGATTATCAGTATTGATGGAACAGAGATTTTATGTGGTAGATTTGAACAACTTAATGTAATTGCAAAGATATATCATAAAAGTATCCGTTGCGAGGTGTTGCTTAGGTTCTGTGGTTTATCTGCTCCCGAAGGTTCACTAGCATAGGTTTTTAATCTGTTTATTGTGAAAAGCAATACATTTATAAGCTATTTTTTACTGTAGACATTGGATTGGTCTTCTTTCAGAGTTCTGCTATTCATCTTTACCAATTCAAATTTTCTTGCAGAGTGTCAGTAGTGAGAAAAAGGAAAATTCCCTAGCAGCCACTTTTGTACGTGCACCACTTGGGGAGAATATAGACTGGCGTCTCTCATCAACAATTTCCCCATGCCATGTAACGGTGTGTTCTCTAATATCTTGATTTCAGTGTACTTTAAATTCATTGATTTTGCATTGAAACAATCATGGGTGAAAATTTACCTCAAACTGAACAACTAAACCAACTTATCTGCCACAAAGACAGACAAAATATAACCAGTCTCGAAGCCCCCCTTCTGCTATTTGAACATAAAAACTTGGCATATCTATTTCTTAACGACAGTTATCATTTTAAACAAACAATGTTCTCTGCTTTCTTAATCACACTCTTACTGCACCCCGAACTTTACCAATCACAAGTACATGCACTACGAAACCTCAATTATATGACTTAATGTTGTTAGTTTTTTATCCTTGAAAAAGGTTGGTATAATGATGTAGGCAAAGTGCTACTCTAATAGACCGTGGTCACAGTTCAGTCATATAGTTAGTATCTAAAGAAACATTGGCGTGGAAAGTTTACTAGGTTATCATGGTGGGTTGCTCCACCTACTCAGGTTAGAGGTCATAGGTGTGAAGTTAAAATTTTGTGGTTGTGTCTAGTATGCTGAATTAGTAATGTTGTCGACGGTGTACTTCATCTCGAAGTATGTGGTGCTTTTAAATAATGAGTTTAACAAAGGGATGGACATTGCTATAATGTCAACAATATAGACCTGATTTGATGAATTTTCTAGCTGCAAGAACCGCTCAGCTGTATATTAAATAGCTTGAATTTGTTACTATTTTTTTTTGGAAAATGGTAATATAATATCATCCCAAATAGGTGTTGAGGCAAGACCTCTTACTAGTGACAATCGTGTTTGGAAGATGCCTAACCATAGTGGAAACCCTATACAGTTGGGCTTACTCTACAAGATTCCAATTTCCTACAACTATAGGGGTCATGTTGGCAAGTAAGTGAGTCTTAGCTGTAGTCACTACACCAATCTCTCTTTGTTTCTTCAAAAACAATGCCAATATATCCTTATCCTTGCTGCTATGTATCTCTTTGTTGTGTTCTTGCCAAATATTGTTCTGAAACACCAACATAAAATCATTGTCCTTGTATATATCTTTCTGTTCTGAAGTTGCTTTCTTGCTCCAGTTAATTAGATTCTACTGCGCCTTGGCCTTTATTGGCTGGGCCATAGGACCTACCTACTATATTGCATATCAAATTTCTAGTAACTTATGTTGTCACGACAGCCATCAATTCCAAGTTTGCATGTTTAGTGCAATGACTGTATGGAATTTCCCACCTTCAATTCCGTGCTAGTTCCGGATTTGGGTTAGTTGGCCTTGAAGATAGCTATAGCTTCTGCAACAAGTGATGACGATGTATTAAGAATCGTCCCATTGTTCCAATGTACCGTGAGTGCTAGGATAGAAATACTTTTTCCAGTTATCAATATTCTTCTTGATAAATGCGTGATAAATCACATGCACATATTGATGGTCAACCATCTGAGGAAATTGTAAAACTCCACGTTTTCATTTGTGAACCGGAGCAGTAGAACAAAACAAAAAGAACCATCCACGAAGTAGGGACAGACCCAAACTCTGTCTTCATCGTCAAGATGTCGGAGAAGTAGAATAGAACGAATAGAACCTATCCACAAACTAAGAACAGACTCAAACTCGTCTTCTCCTTATCAGTGTGCCTCTAGATCGATGTTTCTCTGATTTTGGGGTCTTCTGAACTTGGTGTTCTTAATTGCATATCCAAGTGATCATGTTGTTTCAAAACACGCTACTAGTTATGGGTCTGCTTGATCTTCGTGTTAACTAAGTTGTATCACTACTGATGGTAAGCGAATATAGTTATCTTAGGACTAGACTAGAATCTCTCAGCTTGCTGATGGTAACCAACAAACCATTATGTCTTCAGCTCCACTAATTAACAGAAGATGATCAAGAAGATAATAATCCTTTTGTATCATGTGAGGATCGTCCTCTTTTTGTATCTATAGATGCATCTCGCTGATGACAGCAACTAAGTGCAGTCAACAGAGATATAGGCATATAACCACTAAGTTATTTTTTAATTATGTACTATTTACTAAGTTCAATCATAATTTTAGTTTACGGGTGCATGTTGTTGCTATGTTGGTTCACTTACATTTATCTCTACTTCGCACTCACTCTGATTCCTTTTTGTATTTATATTGATAGGGTAGAATTACTTTTAATGATGGATTTCGACGGACAATGCACCTTGGAGTAGACCAAAACCGAAATATAAGGGTAAGTTGTTTGTTGTACTATGATTTATGTATAAACTTTAAATTCTATTAATATAATGATTTGTCATTTTTAGGAGAAGAATATTCAAGTACCTAACCGTATGAGGCATGGCATTGATGAAGAGCAGCACACCATTTGCAGGAATATGGAGACATTATAGATCTTAAGAGTTTCTAGCATGATATGTTCATTGTCATCAATCTCAAAATTTTGAACCATATGTACTCTTTATTTATATCAACGTTGAGCACGCAATGTATGGATAATATTTTGCTTCAATAACAAAATTTGGTTTGAGGTGATTTAACATTTTTATGTGTCATTTTGGTGTTGAATCTTCTTATGATGCCATGTGAATTAGTATAACAATTTTGCTTGAGGTTATGTATACAAAGTTTTTATTTAAAATTTGATATTCACTATAGTAACAATTAATTATCATTTAATAAATCATTCAATAATGAATAACAAAATCATTTACAATAGTCCCTCATAAATATATTGATGAAGGTCCAGATTGACCATCAAAATTGCATTGATGACGACCACATAGCCCCTCAAAAATATATTCTCCAGGACCATCAAGTCCCTCAAAAATGTATTCATGAAGGCTAAATAGTCCCTCAAAAATGTATTCATGAAGGCTAAATAGTCCCTCAAAAATGTATTTATGAAGGCTAAATAGTCCCTCAAAAATATATTTATGAAGGCTAAATAATCCCTCAAAAATGTATTTATGAAGGCAAAATAGTCCCTCACAATTGTATTCGTGAGGGCCACTGGTATTTGTCACGTGAGTTCTCTTCACGGACCATTTGTGAGGGCCATACCCTCAACCGTCCCTATTTCTGAGGGCCTGTAGAGAGGGGTTTGTGACAGGACTCTCCCGTGAATAATGGCCTAGTTTTTTGTAGTGTGAAAAATCGTCCATGAAAACTTCTACGATATCTTCCAGAAAATCTGAAAACATTGATATCATGCATCTTTGAAAGGTGGCGGGGGCGTTGCAGAAACCGAAAGGCATCCTTCTGAAAGCATAAGTGTCATAGAGGCAGGTGAATGTTGTCCTCTCCAGATCGTCGGGCAAGATGGGTACCTAGTAAAATCCTGAAAAGCCATCAAGGAAACAAAAGAAATCACGATGCGCTAATCTTTTAAGAACTTGGTCAATAAAAGGTAGCGGAAAATGATCTTTTGTAGCCTGATTTAGCTTTCGGTAATCGATGCACATACTCCATCTGGTGACGGCCCTAACCGCCACCTCGTCACCCTTTTCACCCTTTACCACTGTCAGCCCGCCCTTTTTGGGTACTATGTGAATCGGACTCACCCAATTGCTATCGCTGATTGGGTAAATGATCCCTGCATCCTGTAGCTTGATTACCTCTTTCTTGACGACTTCCTTGAGCATCTGGTTCAGCTTCCTTTGGGGTTGAGCCAGAGGCTTGGCAGATTCTTCCAAGTTGATGTGATGCATGCATAAGGCAGGGCTAAGGCCTTTGATGTCCTCTACAGAATATCCTATAGCCCCCCTGTGGAGTCTTAACTCCTCAAGAAGTCGGTCCAGCAGGTTTCTCGAAATATTGGTGTTTACGATGACGGGGTTTCTCTCTTCTTCATCTAAGAACTCGTATTTCAGACCTTCGGGAAATGGTTTCAACTCAGGCTTTGCTCTGGATGCCTTTTCTTGAGGCTCCTTCTCGAGAGAGGCATACTTCACGGACTCCACCACCTCATCCTCTTCGTGCATATTTTCGTCGGACAGGTCAAAAAGGTCGAGATACTCTGCAACTTTAGGATCTTCAAAGTCAGAATCCTGACAGCTTATAGCCCTCGCAAGGGGGTCCACTATCTGGATGTCCACCTCTATCTCCTCGCAGAATTTATCATAGCTGTCCGCGAAACATGCGGATTCTGACAGGGAAGGAATTTTCATGACTTCCTTCAACTTGAAGTCCAGGTGGTCATTTCTGACCCTCAGCGTGATAATCCCCTCAGAAGCATCAATCAACGCCCTTCATGTTGCCAAGAAAGGACGTCCAAAGATGATCGGGCAGTGGGGGTCTTCTGCTGTGCCAACGACTACTATTTCGCAAGGAATGAAGAAATAGCCGACCCTGATCGGCACATCCTCAACAACGCTGACTGGTCTCTTAAAGGTATGGTCCACAAGTTCAATCCTCATTTTGGTATGAACCATGTCGGTTAAACCCAACCTTTGCGTGAAGCTTAGGGGCATGAGGCTGATGCTTGCCCCTAAGTCGGCAAGACCTTTTCGCTCAACGTTGTCCCCGATGGCAAACGGGATCGTAAAAGCTCCAGGGTCTCTTCTTTTGTTTGGCAGGTCGGGCTTCACGAAGGCCAAGGAAGCAGATGCTAGGTGCACGGTCTCAACCCTTCCTCCCCTTCTTTTCTTCGTGATAAGATCCTTGAGGAACTTGGCGTAGGTCGGCATCTCCTCCAAGGCGTCAAGGAAGGGGACTTCAAGATGCAGTTTCCTGATCGAGTCCATGAACCTTTCGTGACGCTTTTTCATATTTGCCTTGATCATCTTATAAGGAAATGGCAGCCTGGCAGCATAAGGATTCCTCCCACCAGATAGCTCATCGGAAGGCTTCTGTGCAGGCTCTCAAGCTTCTGCTTGTCTACCTTCATCCTCTGCCGGAATCGCACTCTCAGGCTTTGGCTCAGGCTCTGGTCCAGCTTCATCAATGCGTTTCACCGTCTTCCCAGACCTTAGTACTGCCATTCTTGTAGTTTCAGGGTAGGAGAGTGTCTTTCCTGTAGGGTCCTTTCTCAGAGCAGCCATCTGGGCCAATCGTTGATCGACCTTGTGATGTCGCATCTACAGACTCGCCATCTGGTGTTGCATGGAATTCAGAGCTCCAGGACTGGCTAGCGTTCCCTGTGTCGGCTGGTTGATGATAGTGTCTTGTCTTTTTATGTAAGCGAACAACTGACCAACCAAGCTGGGTTGGTGTGAAATCTCATCTCGGCCTTGACGTTCACCCTCAGACAGAGATTGCTCACAGCGAGACATGGTGTCTGAGCTCGACGGAACAGATCGCCGTTCTACAGAGTTCCTGAAATGGCACGAGAAATCAACCTTAGAAAATAGAATTATTTATTTTGTGCAAAGAGTAATGATAATAAATTAACAAAAGCAAAGAGTGTTGTCAAGCTCATTTGTAAGCTTGAGGCACGGGAGTGTAGTTAGTGGATTCGGATTCGTCAACAGTGTCGTTTTGCCTTATCCCCGGCAACGGCGCCAAAAAGTTGACCGGTCTAAATGGCGCATCCTAAAATTGGAGGCGGATTTGAGGTAGTCGAGCTTTTACATTTATAACCCGAATCCTTCTAGGCCCCCGCAACTTTGCTTACGGGGTCGAAGTAGATATACGGGGCCGAACACAGGGACAAGGGTGGTAGTGTTGAGAACCCAGAATCGACACGCTACACTCCAGCTGGTATGAAGAGATAGTAAATTCCCCAAGGGGAAACAATAAGATGTCATAAACAAAACAAAGAAAACTATCTCCAACTGGAGTTACAAGAAGGATTTAAGGTTTTAGTCATTTAGCAATTTTTAGGTGTTTTCATGCAACAGAAATAGAAAGATCAAACTAGAGCTAAAGCAAGGTGCGGAGGATAAACTTTAGTTAAACAAGCAGCAGCAGGAACACCCTGTACCCCTCCTCCCAGAGCAGATACCTCTAACCAAGCATCAACACCCCTCTCAAGGTTGTTGGGCTTAAGTTAGAGTGAAATGCTACTGAAGCAACTCTGTTTCAGGCACTCTCGTACTCCATAATCGGACCAAACACTAGAGCCACAACACATCTCTCGAAGTTGTTGTGACGGGAAAACACGATTCGGTAGCTAAGCGAAATGCGATCCAAACATGCAAGCTAGAGTTCATATATTAAACATAGCAGTCATCCAACAATTACACCAAGCATAGAGCAGCAAGTGATTAAGCTTTTCCATATCCATAAACATTAAAGGTCTTAATTACAGTGCATAAGTAAAGAATTAAATAATAGAAATAAAGATAGATGTCGCCTTCTTGATGTATAAGGATGACAGTCCACTGCAGCTCTCCAGCCCGATATCGGTTAGGAGCCTAGCCCGATACAAAAGTGTCGGGCGGCACACCCTCTCGGGTGGCACACCATGATGGCTGACTGTATCACTCAAGGACCCTGGCCGATACGCTCATGTCGGGCGGTGCACCCTCTCGGGCGGCAGGCCATGACGGGCGAAGCATATCGGGTACGATATCGTGTTTGGCATGGAGCGATGCATCTACTATCGGGCACTTGTGTCGCTCATCAATGTTGGCCGATATCGGCCTACAGTGTCGCCCGGGACGGTCCTAAGTGAACCATCCCCTCCCTCTCGGGATGAGGAAGAGCTCACCTAGAGTTTCCCGATATGAGCATTGAGGCACGATACTCTTGCTCTCGCAGTTTTCCTCCGAAGATCGCTCAAAGTTCCCAACTGTGTGAACCTGTCTTTTCGGCTTCCTGTAGCTACTATTTATAGGCAGCGGTTGGGGGACGTTATGGTGCTCGAAGCACCACATGTCCTCCTCGTTCGCGGGTCGGTGGACGGCTGATACTGGTATCGCTCGGCACAGGGGTGTCGGCTGTCGGTTACGTGACGGGCGGCGCCTGCCGGTGGGTGGCCTGTGTCGTGCGACAAGCTTGGGTTGTCGTGGTGATCTCGGCTCCCTATCGGGTAAAAGATGTGTCGTCCGTCAGTTTCTTTTTGCGTGGAAACCCTATATCGCGCGTCGTCGTGACGCGCTACCCTGTCGGGCAGTGCTTGTATCGGGCGTCGGGAAGGCCGAAAGCAGGTGGAGCTTATTTGTGGGCAGGGACGGCCTTATTGACGATAAACGTTCCAAAATGAGGAAAAACTCTGCAAAAAATGGAAATATTGGATTAAGAGCGTGGTTTGGCCAATTATTGCAAAAGTACTTATAAAAGAGAGGGAAACAGTTTAAAAGGGCAGTTTTGATAACAGAAAAACAATCTAAAATATCACAAAATTTGGTGTTATCAATAACCCGCCTTCAGAGCTGAAACCAAACTTCAAAATTCATGTCTTCAATGGTGAATGAAGCTTTCTCAACCTTCCAAGGTCTGTCCTCAAGCTTTTGAGTGAAAAGAATTGGCTAGGATTGAAGATTGAATGGAGAAAAGAAGAAATCAAGCATTGATTTTTGATTTCCACCATGAAATCAAGGTTGAAGATGACTAAGGAGCTTACCTACAGGTTGGGGCACATCCTCCTATTTCTCCTAAGCTCCCTTGTACACGGCCAAAGAAAGGAAAGAAAGAAGGATCGAAAAAGCCTTTCATTTGAGTTGGAAATGAGATGTTTATAAGGAAATTTCAATGAGAGAGAAAGTGATATAAAAATCCTTTAACTCCCAAAATTGGTGCCACATCTCCCCCTCAAATCCTTGCATGAAAATCCATCTTCCCCATCTTCGAATTCCTCTTCATTATCCATGAATTAAAGGAAAAGCAATTAAGCACCTTAACCATTATAATAATAATATCCAAAATTAAGTGGATATTACTTTTTCTTTAACTAATGTGAGTGGGCTCTCCACTCACTTTAGATATTTCGTGGCCTTTGCAAGGCACAAGTACGTCCACACTTATAAAAATCCAACCATCTTATTTTTGGTTGAAGGGAACTTCCATTAATATATTTATTTTTGCATTAATTTGAATTAGGGTTTCAATTATGCTTAAATCTTGATTATTTTAATATCAAGATTCTCTCTCTTCCAAAGAGATTCAAATGAGACGCCCCTCTGATTTTCTTGTCTCTAATTAATACCAAGAAACATTAGGGACTCTCTAGAAGTGGTATTTTACATATTGAATCCTAGGTTTTGGGTAATTTGCACATTACACCAAAACTAGGTTTTAATGCACAAACATTGCTCAACAAGCTCTTTCTTGGTGCTCAGGCTACCACAAGCCATAACTCTGCATCATTTTCATTCTTATGATGCTTCAACACTTGAGGAACATTTTATCATGTACATTTTCAAGTTAACTCCTCAACTTGGGTAATTGGCACTTTAGTCCAACACGGGCAAAACATTGTTTTCAACATTATTCAAAAAAGACTAAAATTGAAACATAAGTTCCTCTTGAGCCTTAATTACTTTTCAAAAGATAAGAGCAAGCATATAATTAACTTTATTAAGCAAAACATCTAGGGTTAAAGCATAACCCAGGTCAGGGATGTTACAAGTTATAAACCCCTAACAAGGATTTCATCCCCGAAATCCCAGGTAAAGGAAGACAGATATTCTTCATTCATCATATCATCAAGTCTCCACATAACATCTTAATGTCATGTAGATGCCATATAACTTTGATTAACACAAAGTCCTTCCATATAAGGTTATCATAGAACTTGTCACACAGAACACATACTCTACTATTTCTTTTCATAAGGGAAGGTTACCTATCAATTAAGAACTTATCTTAAAGGTATCTTAAAGAATTATCATTAGCTTAATAAGCTTTTCCCATTATGATTTTACAATTGTTCTTTGACTCATACACCTTTGTTGATGTCATGTTTATGCGGGGCATAAACCCCTAACATATGGTATTCATACTACAGTATGTAACTGAACAAATTTCAAAGTTGGCCCTTCTAGGCAACCAAGCATTACTTCTTATGAGGGGTCATGTTCCCATTTTATCATATCATTGAAAGTTCTTGGATACTAGGATTCTTTACCTTGGTATCCATTATATGTGCCAAAAATACATCACATCATGATTACTAGATTTGGGTATTCAAACCCTCAGTCCATCATTGAACATTGTTACCTCTCATTAAGTAATTGTTACCTCTAGGTCTGAGGACCAGGGTATACATTATACTAAACATCCTATTTTGTTTATAAGTTGATCTATGATTAACTCAGATCTCTCCATATATCAATTAGGATGTGGTAGAATTATCCATGCCACATCTCTGACTTCATTATTCTCTTTAGATTGTCTCAAAATGACTACTTGATCAGAGTAATCAGAAAGATAGCAATCTAAGAGTGTCATACTTACCTTACCTTCAATAGATGAATACCTGGCCAGGGTATTCAAGAACTGAAGTTAGGTAGTATGTATTGGTTTTTATATTATGTTTCATCTCTTTAAGTTTTACTACTTAGTATCTTAAATTTTCTATGGGTGTTTCTATTACATCTCTTCCTTTCATCATGAAGAGAGAAATTTCAAAACATGTAAGAGATATTGACTGAATATAAGTTCTCATCCTTCTTATCTCTTCCTCATGTCCTCATAAGGTTAATTAAATGAAGATCAACAACAACTACCTTTCTTATAATTAGCAGGCAGAGAGTAGAAAAAGAAATATGATTCAGAATGAAAAGTTTTATCTTGACATATTACCTCTTACGAGTTATCTAGTGTCTTATCTGACTCAATACATAGAGTCAGTTGTCA
Source organism: Alisma plantago-aquatica (assembly GCA_963693085.1). Classification (NCBI taxonomy): domain Eukaryota; kingdom Viridiplantae; phylum Streptophyta; class Magnoliopsida; order Alismatales; family Alismataceae; genus Alisma; species Alisma plantago-aquatica. Next base: position 43,158,166 of record OY856410.1, on the reverse strand, counting down.
TCTACTATTGCCTTTGTCCTCTACTACCAGAGGTAGATGGACCAAACTGTGACACTTGTCTTCATCCTTGGCCTTCTGCTTCACTAAACTGGGGTCCTTACGGGTTTTGCAGATTATGCCTTGACTGTTGGGTCACCACATTATTTCTTCTTGGACACTGCTACCTAAAATGTCCTATCCGTCCACATTTATGGCAAGTTTGGCCCTCACTTGATGACCACCGCATTGATGTACTATATTGTGGTTGAATCGGTATTACTGAAAACTTTGGTTGTTTAGTACCACTAATCCACTGTTCATGCGATTGTGTAGACCTCCTTTTGAGGCTTGCCTCATGTTTCTTTGTCACAAACCTTTCTATCCTCCGAATTGATTCCACAAATGTGACAAACTTCTCTCTACTTTCTAATGCAGCTGCCGAGATAGACACCTCATCATTCAATCCTTTCTTAAAACATCAAATCTTCTCCTGCTCAGTAGCAACCATTTGAGGATAAAACCGTAAAAGTTCCATAAACCTAGCCTCATATTCATTTATTGACATGGTTCCTTGTCAAACCTTCTCAAACTGTGAGATCTTTTCATCTAAATATGTTCTTGGAAAATACTTATTGATGATATCTTGACAAAATTCCTCCCAACCAACCTCTTCATCATTCCTTTTTACTTCTTCTATGGCCCACCAATGGCCAGCACTACCCTTCAAAAGATATACATCATGTTTGACTTTGTCAACATCCGGAATACTAAGGAGCTTAAAAGCCTTTTCTAACTCAGTGAGCCATAGATCAGCATCTGCTGGGTCAGTTGTCCCAACATATTCTATAGCTCCTACACGACGTAGTCGTTCAAAAGTCTTACCAGACCCATGTCCCTCATTGGGAGTTGGTGCCCTAGGTGCTGGTGCGGGCATCCGGTCTGCCATATATCTCATTGTCGTCATGAATTCCCTAAATAGAGCATGAATATTTGGGTTTTCTATCATAACTTCATCAAAATAGGGATTCTCAGGCTCTGGTTCCTCTCTTGCCTGATCCCTTGCACCTCCTACTGGTGTAGCAACATTGCTTTCAGTAACGTGATACTCGTGTTCTCCAGACATCTTTAAGCTATCTCCCTTCTTCTTCATAAGCAGAAGTCACTATAAGATATACTGGAGGACACTAGAACAGACTCAACACCTTAGTCCTATGTCTTTGTAGACTCAGTGAACCTAGAGCTCTGATACCACTAAATTGTGACATACAAATCACAAAAACATGATTTACTTAAGCGGAAGCGTTCGTTAGCAGCGGATTATCAAAAATCACTAAAAATTAAAACCTTTTTGCAAAGAGATCCAATTCTAGGAAACTCTTATCAACAAGAACCAAAGTATTACATATACATTCTGGTCTACAAGTACATACCATGTACCATATCCTCTCGAAGATTACATACATCAATTGCTTTGTTAAGTCTACTCATGAGCAACACAAAACCTTGAGGCATTCAATCCAAGATCTCAAATCGATTATAAAAACACTAAGTACTGACTCCTAGGACCTGAGAGTATAGAGACGACACATAGGACTCATATCTACAAGACATGACAGTCAGTATCTCCACCTGAGATGTTACTGTTGTCCCTGATGCTGCTGTCCTTTTTCCTGTTGTATGATTTCTACTTCTTCGTCCGCGTCCATCTAAAAATGTTGGATCCCACAGGGGTGAGATAATTGAAAATTGTCCCAACGAGAGATATAACTCTCCACCAGAAACATTATTATTGAAGATAAACATTATGAAATTGAGCAGAGGATAAGAAGTTTAGAATATTCTCATCTTTTAAAAGCATTGCAACTATCTATGATAGGGCAGTAAATCATCTATTCTCTTTATAACGAACAGAAAGAACAGGTATATCATTTATCCATCATACTATATCAACATCTCAAGCTTATCCTGTGATACTCATTATCATGGTATGTCATCCATGAATCATTCTCAGTTCTATCTGTTGGCCTCAGCCAATCTGCTAACCAGATATTGAATTGTATCAATCATGTGAGTATACATCATCATATTCCATTCAGGCATTGGACTATACCAAATCCTTTGCATCCATTCTAGGCATTGGACTATGCCAATCTTGTGCAAACAATCCAGGCATTGGACTATACCAATCCTGTGTAACCATTCCAGGCATTGGACTATACCAATCTTGTGTAACCATTACAGGCATTGGACTATGCCAATCTTGTGCAAACATTCCAGGCATTGGATTATGCCAATCATGTGTAACCATTCCAGGCATTTGACTATTCCAATCCTATGTCATTATTCCAGGTATTGGGTTATTAACAATCATGTGACATTATTCCAGGTATTGGGTTATGACCAATCCTGTGCAATTATTCCAGGTATTGGGTTATGACCAATCATGTGAAATTATTCCAGGTATTTGGTTATTACCAATCCTGTGTAACCATTCCAGGCATTGGACTATGCCAATCATGTACCATTATTCCAGGTATTAGGTTATTACCAATCATGTGCAACCATTCCAGGCATTGGGTTATGACCAATCCTGTGCAATTATTCCAGGTATTGGGTTATTACCAATCATGTGACATTATTCCAGGTATTGGGTTATGTGACACACCGATCACAAAAACATGATATACTTAAGTGGAAGCATTCGTTAGCAGCGGATTACAGAAAATCACTAAAAATTAAAACCTTTTTACCAAGAGGTCCAACAAAGGAAAACTCTTTCACATAGAACCAAAGTAATACATTTACATTCTGGTATAAAGGTACATGTCTTGTATCATCTAATCTCGAGGATTACAACATCAACTGTTTTGTTAAACTGTATACAGATAGCATAAGAACATTGAGGCATCAAGCCAAAATCTCAGATCAATTCATTAAAACCAACTACGGACTCCGAGGACCTGAGAGTACAAAGACGACACATAGGACTCTATTCACACATATATAAAACTTGATAGCCAGTGTCTCCACCTGAGAATTCACTACTATTCCTGGTGCTGTTGTTGTCCTTCACCTATTGAAAGGTTACTGCCTCCTCGTCCACGTCCACCTAAAAATGTGGATCCCACGGGGGTGAGACAATTGTAAATTGCCCCAGTGAGAGATATAACTCTCTACCAAAACATTATTATTGTAGTTATAGAATTTACACTGAGCAGAGAAATTATATATTTAACAGCAGATAGATCAATGCCTAAATAGATTAGAGAAGTATTCTTATTCTGAGCATTTCAGCTATAACTTGATAAGTCAGCATGATACTTATTTAGTGAGGAATTAAAGCACATGTATAACATTTATCCTTCTAGGATATGCTAAGCATAGTAACATCAACCTCTCGATTAGTATGAGATTATATGGCAGAGATATCACATATCAAACTAAAATTATCTTGCCAGGGTATATTGACATCTTCACTATAGAGTTATAGTTGTAACATATACTCACTTCAGGCTTAGATCACACAGCTAATGCCCGGTATTGTATTATAGAATCATGGCATGTAGCCATACTCTTTTAATGAAGTATTGGGATCTTAATCCCTCATCTCATCAGGTACATTTTTATTTCTTAACAAGTTCATAATCTTGATTATAGAATATGGGTATTCAAACCCTCAGGTCATCATAGAATACTTGTTACCACTTATCAGGTAACTTAATACCTTCAGGTCATCTGACCAAGGTAGTCACGATTCTTGCTACATAAGCATTCCACATAGTTCACAAAGCTCATATCACCTCTTGTTACCCCTTAATAGGCAACAAGGCATATTATGGCTTATGAAGCCCATAAACAATTTCAATAATTATAACATCATATGGCACACAGGGCTCATTAATTTTAGGTTACTCTCACTAAGCAACAAAGCATATGAAGGCTTATAAGGCCTATAAAACATTCCCAATATACAGAGCATCATAGCTCATACCTGGCTATTCTCATCATCTCAACACACCTGCGTGATTAGTACTCATGATAACAATTATATCCATTATATATCAGTACCATGCAATACAAGGGTTTTCTTATTACATTCATAACTCATCACTCTGTATTTGAGCTTCACATAGGATCACTCTGTGTTAGGATTTCACATAGCATCACCTTGTATTAGGGTTACACATAGCATCACCCTGTATTTAGGGTTTCACATAGCATTACCTTGTGTTAGGGTTTCACATAGCATTACCCTGTATTAGGGTTTTACATAGCATTACCCTGTATTTGGGTTTATTATATCTTATTACCCAATTTAGGGTTAGGATGCACTATTCACATCAGATTAGGGTTTATCATGTCCTTTTACCCAAATTAGGGTTTACTGTAACATTACATAACATCACCCTGGATTAGGGTTTTGTATCACATTCATCACCCTATATTAGGGATTTACACATCATTACCCTGAATTAGGGTTTCACTCAGAATTGCCCTGAATTAGGGTTTCTTACAACATTTCCCCAAATTAGGGTTTACTATTCATCCCAATTAGGGTTTACAATAAAATACCTTGAATTAGGGTTTCTCATGTCATTATCCTATATTAGGATCACATCTTTCCCCTAGATTAGGGTTTCACTCAGTATTGCCCTAAATTAGGGTTTAAGTTCATGAGTCAACTCAATTAGGGTTTTATGATCTCTTTATCAAGGATTATACCTTAATTATATATCCCATTCATTTTGAATGTGTTGGGCTTGATTGCTACATGGTTATTATACATGTATGAATTTCTCTTTCTCATCCTCTCTAGGATGTTCTCTACTCCAATCTTAATCAAATTGAGTCTATTCTTTATTCAAATACATGTAATTAGGGTTATCATAATGTATTGGACTATTGCATTAATATGCATCAAAGGTTAACCCCACTAAGGATACCAATCACTCTAGTACCTTAAAGGTACAATCATTGTAAACATCATTGATTTTCATCATAAGTAATCAAGTAGTGGATTGACCTTCAATCATCTTAGACATCCAAACGGTTTTGATTAATTAATTCCCAAATGGTCTTGGTCACTTAGACCCCAAACGATCTTGACCAAATAGACTCCAAACGGTCTTACTATAATAACCTATAAATGGTCTAAGACCATTTATACCTCCAAACGGTCTTGATTACATTGGCCATTCAATCGGTTTGAAACTGTTTAGCCAAATCAAGTTGAAACAGATTGGACATATAAAATTGTTTAGACAAAACATTTTGAAATTGAATGAACCTGGGTCTCCAAACGGTTTGAGACTGTTTGGTCCCAAACGGTCTTGGTCCAAATCCTCTCAAAACTGAATGGACCAAAAAGATATCAATCAGCTAAATCAATTTTAGGGTTTCACCTGTTGAATCCACCTATCAATTGAAACATTGAATTAACCTCAATTGAACCATTAAATCACCCTTTAATTGAACCATCAATTAGGGTTTTAAATTTAAGAAACCACCAATTAGTGTTTTAACCTAATTGAATTAGGGTTTTGAAATCGAGATACTGATGCGATGATTTTGAGTCGCATTTATAGGCTTGTTTTACTTGTGTTTTATGCATTTATTGATCATTTTGGTGGTTAATATTGCATAATTCATTTACTTCAGTCTATGATCTTTCTCAGTGTCAAATCTCCCTTATTCTATTGTTTTGAGCATAAATGATTACAATAATATGTTTTATTTCGGCTTATGTGGTTTTGTGTTGCAATTTTAGGAAAAATGAATATTTGCTGTTGTCGATACCATCGACAGTGGTCGATACCATCGACGCGACCACAGGTTGCCAGTCGCAAGGAGCATCACAGAGTCGATACTATCGATAGGAGAATCGATGGTATCAATTTACCATCATGTTGCTGGTGAGAAGATAGTCGATACTATCGACCCAGACGTTGATACTATCGACAAGTGGATCTACAGCGACAGAAAAGGATAAAACCGACACCTTAGGATGTCGATACCATCGACCCCCGTCGATGGTATCGAGTTGGCATTAGGCGCAATAACGAAAAGAAAAGAAGACCAGCCGATACCGCACAGGGTCGATACCATCGACTCGCGTCGATGGTATCGACACCGTTAGATACAAGTTTGTTTCAGATTGATCTAAATCCGACGGCTATGATATTTTTGCAACCTAACTCAGTGATTATACCTAAAGATGGTGGCCAAGAGTGGGGGATCACGTCATTAGCCACTGCACACGTCCCGAGAAGGTGTGGAGAGAAGAACGGAGCCCAGAAGCATGCCCCAGCCATTCCGGATGCCGAAGAAGATGTTTTCCACCACCGAAAGGTCGGAGATCGCGCATTCTACGCCAGGGAACGCTTGGATCTTCTCCGTTCAGGGTTTTATAGCTTATTCACATTTTTCTCCATGTTTCCCTTTTCTCTACCATGTTTTGCTCTGAGATGAACATGTGGGGCTAATCCCTTTTATCTTTAGGACCGGGAGTAGCCCGGGGAAGCATTGTATGACAATTTTATCATAGTAATTCATCATTAATCTCTTAAATCTGTGTCATGAATTCATTTTCTCAATTATATTGTTATGCTTAATCACCATAATGATAATCTAATGCCTTTAATTACTTTGAAAGAAGAATTAACGGTTGAAAAGAGACGAAATTCACATTAATTAACAAATCCCTTGAACAAGGTGATGTAAGATTAATGGTGGAAACCCAGAGGTCATTTCTAATGCACCTAGTTTAGGGTATAGGTTACTACGACGGTGGAACCGACCTAGACTTAGGTAGTGAATTGTACCACGACAGTGGACAATTCTGACTACAGGCCACTACCCGGATTGAGAGATGAACTTGAGTAGCTATATGAAAATTCATACAATGAAAACCCGCGGTGAAATCGCAATCCTAAAGATCTCCATTTGAATTGATTAAACTAAACCCTTAATCGATTGTTGTGTTTTATTTTATTTTCTTTTATTTTACAAAAACTCTCAAACTCTTTTAATCGGTTTAGCTGATCGCAACCAGTTAGTAGTAGTCTACTAAAATTCGTGTTTCTCTGAGTTTGACTCGGGCCTCACAAGGCCTATACTACTCTGACGCGTGCACTTGCATTTTATGTACGGTTAAATCGTGTAAAGTTTTTGGCGCCGCTGCCGGGGAAACGGTGAATTTTAGCACTACGAGTGCTGCGAGCGGCCACACTAGGCCACTTTTAATTCCTGTAATTTTTTTTTCTTTTCATCTTTTGAACTGACTTCCAAATCTTATTCATTGTTTTAATTATTAGTACCGGTTCATACACTACCATTTGAAATTTTAGGTACTAGTAAAATAATAATGGGTGAAGGAGCGGAAAATGAGGAGCAGACGATCTGGGAAAGGATTAAGGCTTCTTCTTCTTCTGTGCAGAAGGGGCCAATCAAGAAACAAGCTATCAACATACCCAGTTACAAGATTGATCCAGGGCTTATTCAGTTGGTAAAATCGCAGGCTTTCCATGGACTTAAAAATGAGGATCCGGTGACCCACATCAGCACGTTCGTGGAAAATTGTGATATGATAAAGACTGATAGGTTCCCGCACGAGACACTCTACCTGAAACGTTTTCCCAGTTCTTTAGCGGGCAATGCTTGGGAATGGTTGCACAATCTGGATGATGAGTACATTGAATCTTGGGATCACATGGTTGAGGTGTTCTTTGAGATGTTCTTCTCACCTGAAAAGACAAACGATCTAGTGAGGAAGATACACAACTTCAGCCAGCGAGCCGGTGAAACATACTCTGAAACTTGGGAGCGCTTCCAGATCATGCTGAGGAAGTGTCCACATCACAGCTTAGATAAGGAGAAGCAAGCTAAAATTTTCTACTTCGCCCTAAATGAACATGATAGGAGCAATTTGGACTCAGCAGGTTATGGTTTCTTTTTGAACAACACAGGCACAAGGTGTTGGGAGATTCTAAGGAACATGTCCAAAAAGCAGTCTTGGGGTGAAAGAGATGCACCCGAGCAGGTTGGCATTACACATGAAGCAAGGGCCATCAAAGCGCTTAATGACAAGTTGGATCTTATAGCCAAGAAGCACCTAGAGAAAGAGGACAATGGGTCTGATGATGAAGCACATGCAAAGTATATGCATCAACAAGGATATAGAAATAACAATTATGATTGGAGGAAGGAAAAAAAATTAGAAGCTGCAGCCTAGCCTAGAGGAAAATAACAATGAATTGCTTAGCTAGGTGGTGAAACAAAATCAAGAGATGATGAGTACATTGGCCAAGCAGTTACACTCTCAGGGCGAGATTTTGAATAAATTTGGGCAGACATTGCAAAGTCATGGAGCACAAATGAGGGCACTAGAGACGACTGTGACCCAAATTTCCAATGAAGTGGCGGCCATGAAGCATACAAATCAACAAAGATAGGCTGGGAATGCAGATGATGTTCAAGCACATCATCAAGTGAAATATATATCTGTGATTTTTGAGGCAGAGCCCCCGGTGGTGGAGGTCCAGGACAAAAGCAAAATGATTTTTGATACGGAGGCTACACCAAGAATAATGTATCCTCGCAGTCATTATGGACTACCGGGCGGATGTTGTCCATTCAGAAAAATCTGCCAAGAGCACATCACGGCCGCGCCTGCACCTAGGCAAGAGGAGCAGGTGAAGGCCATGCGTCATGGTGAAGCTACAGTCACTGAGAGAGGGGAGCAGCCACAAGTCATGCCATCCACGGATGATGTGTCAAATCCTATCCTAGAAGGTGGCGTTGAAGCAAGCTTAGGGGAGGAGACCCCTAAAGTTCCATATGTGCCACCACACAAGCGAGCGAAGGACCCAAACGTGCCTTTCCCGGATAGTCTGAGGCTGAAGAAAGAGCATAGGCACTACAGAAATTCTTGGAGATGTTTAGGAAGCTCCATATTAATATTCCGTTAGTGGAAATGATAGAATAGATTCCATCATATGGAAGGTTTATCAAGGACATAATCACCAAGAAAAGGCGGATAAAAGACACTGACATTTGTGTTGTTGATGAAAAAGTGAGTTCTATAATCCAAGGATGGCTACCAAGGAAGAGGAAAGATCCAGGATGTTTCTACATCCCATGTTCCATAGGCGGCCAACATTTTCCACAAGCACAGTGTGACTTAGGGGCCAGCATTAATCATATGCCACTGTCCACGTTTCAAAAGCTTGGATTGAAGACACTAAAGAAATATGCCATGACTATTGAGTTGGCGGATGGATCCATTGTGAAGCCACAAGGTATATGTGAGGATGTGCTAGTCAAGGTCGAAAAATTCATCTTCCCTATTGACTTTGTGGTCATGGACATGCATGAGTTGGAAGGAGGTGAGATGCTATTGGGAAGGCCGTTCCAAACTACAGCTGATGTAATCGCTGCCATTGGACGAGGTTACTTGACACTTGGGATTGGTGATGATAGAGTTAAATTCAAATTACCACATGACTCATTGGAGACATCTCTTGACAACCTAGGTTAAAGGTATCTTTATGTCAAGCCTAGGACATTAAACAAGGGCGCTTGTTGGGAGGCAACCCAACTTTCGGTTCATTTTTATGTTTGGTTATGTTCTTTTATGTTTATGTACTTAGTTTTTGCTTAGGTTTTGATAATTTTTGTAAAAATGGTACCCTAACTCGTGTTTTGAAGTGTGCAGAATGTTAAGGTCGATACTATCGACACCCATGTCGATAGTATCGAGTTTGGATCAGTAAACGCTGAAGAAAAGTCGATACCATCGACCCTAGGGTCGATAGTATCGAGATTCCTGAAGATTTTCAGAAAAATTGGTGACAGTAAAGTCAATACCATCGAGCCTAGGGTCGATAGTATCGACACTTTTGAGTCCCCAGGCTTTTAGATGCGTCGATTCAACAAAATCGCTGATCCTGGGTCGATACCATCGACCTTGTGTCAATAGTATCGACACCTACAGGACAGCTACATAAAACAGGCCGTAAAAGGTATCGAAATGAGATTTTTTCGAACCGTTTTTTGCAGAGGAAAGATGGATGAAGCAAGTCATGTCTTAGAACCACTAAGACACAAAAATGGGCCACAAAAAGGAGGGAGATAGCAAGCATTACTTGGTCCACTTGAGCATCTAGCCATCCTTCTTCACCACACTTCAAAGCGAACGGTACCGTTGTTCCACCTCTTAAGTGAGAATGTTGACTATGAGGCCATAGTCATATTCAAGCTTGGGGGTGTTCGAACAACCCTCTATCTTAGTTTTTACTTACTTATTCATGTTGATTTTACTTTTGAGATATTAGTTGTTTTTATTTCTAGGTTTACTGCTTTTGTAGGATCCACATCTATCTAGTGTAATATATGGAGCAATAAATGCATGGTTTCAATTGGGAGTTTTACTCTTGGGTTGTGTGCACATAAAAAATGAGCATTTTGAGAACTTTTTGAGCTTATTCTTGTTAGTAATTGAGTTGCATAAATGAGGAAGTGCTTGGGTGAGTCAGCTTCAGGACATGGGGACATGAATGACCATCTTTATTGTCCAAGGAAAAGTGATTGGCAAGGATGTTTGAGCCCAAACCGACCAATCGCTAACGTGACATTAGACTAAAGTTTAAGAGAGAAATCCTTCAGTTACCCTGTACACAGGTATTTAGAGAGGGACATATGATATTTTCGTAAGGTTCTGTCAATTAGTCTTGTGATCTGATCCACCGCAATTTCATTCACACTCCACCATAAGAAATGGGAGCACATTATTGTCTTTCACTTTTTTATTGCATCTCATGTAGATAGGTCTTGCATTATATCTATTTTCACATTTTTTTTGCATGAAAATGAAAAAAAGGATAGAGTAGTTATACATGCACTTTATCCTTAGGTGTGTGTCATTTAATTGCATAACTATCATTATGTAGTTACATTTGCATCTTTTGAGCATATTGTACACCATGTATCTTATGTTACTCTGAAAACATTAAAGGTGGTGAGCTTGATCCATACCCTCCAAATAGAATGCTTCAAATGTATAATTTATGTAACAAGAAGTGAGCCTGACAAATAATTCATTGTCATCTATGAAAATAAGGGCTTGAAAAACAAATTGAAGAAAAATTGAAAAAAAGAGAAGAAAAAAAGAATTGAGAAGTAATAAAGAAGAAGAGGGAGAAAGGAACATGTTCTCACCTGAGAACTAAGAAGAATAAGCACATGGTGTAGTTTTCTTAGATATTCCATCTCACCTTGAGACGGAATGATAGTGCATGCATCATTCCACCAAAAATATAGCATTAGGACATTTTCACTTGCATTTTGCATCATGATAGGTCATTAATTTTTGTATTCCATGATTGACTTTTATGTGCTTCCATCTCTTCCACAACCACCTATCCCATCCACCTGTTTCTCTAATCGGTAGGCCACCCATGATATTCTCCTCAATCATTAATATTAGGAGATCTGCTTCCATTTAGATGGTAGTTAGGAAATGAGCAACGTAGATAGGAGATTACAAGATGCATCAAGTATGGACCAAATGAGTTTATCATATTAACTGCTTTAATTGATAGTGTTTCACTGATTGGGGGACAGACATCTTTTACATAGGTCTTTGGTCGCCTGGATGGCAGTTAGTGTTCAGTGGTCAATGAGGGCCGGTTTGTGGAAAGAAAGTGGGGATGATGTAGATTCATTTCATGTATTTATGTCCTATTGCTGACTTATCTCAACCAGATCCAAAGTTTTGTTGCTCGAGGGTGAGCAATGTTTAAGCTTAGGGGAGTTTGATGCGATGATTTTGAGTCGCATTTATAGGCTTGTTTTACTTGTGTTTTATAGATTTATTGGTCATTTTGGTGGTTAATATTGCATAATTCATTTACTTCAGTCTATGATCTTTCTCAGTGTCAAATCTCCCTTATTCTATTGTTTTGAGCATAAATGATTACAATAATATGTTTTATTTCGGCTTATGTGGTTTTGTGTTGCAATTTCAGGAAAAACGAATATTTGCTGATGTCGATACCATCGACAGTGGTCGATACCATCGACGCGACCACAGGTTGCCAGCCGCAAGGAGCATCACAGAGTCGATACTATCGACAGGAGAGTCGATGGTATCGATTTACCATCAGGTTGCTGGTGAGAAGATAGTCGATAATATCGACCCAGACATCGATACTATCGACAAGTGGAGCTACAGCGACAGAAAAGGATAAAACCGACACCTTAGGATGTCGATACCATTGACCCCCATCGATGGTACCGAGTTGGCATCAGGCGCAATAACGAAAAGAAAAGAAGACCAGCCGATACCGCGCAGGGTCGATACCATCGACTCGTGTCGATGGTATCGACAGCGTCAAATACAAGTTCATTTCAGATTGATCTAAATCTGAAGGCTGTGATATTTTTGCAACCTAACTCGGTGATTATACCTAAAGACGGCGGCCAAGAGTGGGGGATCACGTCATTAGTCGCTGCACACATCCCAAGAAGGTGTGGAGAGAAGAACGGAGCCCAGAAGCATGCCCTAGCCATTCCGGATGCCAAAGAAGATGTTTTCCACCGTCGAAAGGCCGGAGATCGCACATTCTATGCCAGGGAATGCTTAAATCTTCTCCGTTCAGTGGTTTTATAGCTTATTCATGTTTTTCTCCATGTTTCCCTTTTCTCTACCATCTTTTGCTCTGAGATGAACATGTGGGGCTAATCCCCTTTATCTTTAGGACCGGGAGTAGCCCGGGGAAGATTGTATGACAATTTTATCATAGTAATTCATCATTAATCTCTTAAATCCGTGACATGAATTTGTTTTCTCAATTATATTGTTATGCTTAATCACCATAATGATAATCTAATGCCTTTAATTACTTTGAAAGAAGAATTAACGGTTGAAAAGAGATGAAATTCACATTAATTAACAAATCCCTTGAACAAGGTGATGTAAGATTAATGGTGGAAACCCAGAGGTCATTTCTAATGCACCTAGTTTAGGGTATAGGTTACTACGATGGTGGAACTGACCTAGACTTAGGTAGTGAATTGTACCACGACAGTGGACAATTCTGACTACAGGCCACTACCCGGATTGAGAGATGAACTTGAGTAGCTATATGGAAATTCATACAATGAAAACCCGCGGTGAAACCGCAATCCTAAAGATCTCCATTTGAATTGATTAAACTAAACCCTTAATCGATTGCTCTATTTTATTGTATTTTCTTTTATTTTATAACAACTCTCAAACTCTTTTAATCGGTTTAGCTGATCGCAACCAGTTAGTAGTAGTCTACTAAAATTCATGTTTCCCTGAGTTCGACTCGAGCCTCACAAGGCCTATACTACTCTGACGCGTGCACTTGCGTTTTACGCACAGTTAAATCGTGTCAGATACCTTCAATTGTTGACATAGTAGGACTAATTCTATTGAAATCATTGAACCACCACTTAGCCATGTCATGACCTAACCTCAAATGGTCTTGAGGTCGTTTGGATGACCTCCAAATGGTCTTGACACCATTTGACTAATCCCATCATTGAAATTTTTGAAATTCAATTAGGATTTTCATCATAGAATAGATCATCAATTGAGCTATTGATTGTATTTCAATTTGATATCACTGGATCATCAATCATCTAATCATACTTCATCATCGACTTCCAAACGGTCTTTGTTGACCTACAAATGGTCTTGAGACCGTTTGGGTGACCTCCAAATAGTCTTGAGATCGTTCGGGTTAGTCAACCCAAAAATTAAATCAATCAATTGAGAATTTCAGCACTAAACCTGATTAGGGTTTGATACTTGATGGACCTTTAACTGATGAACCCTTTGAAACCAATCAATTAGATTTAATGGGTCATCAACCATCAACCTCAGCATATGAACTCCAAACGGTCAACTGTGGTAAACTATTCCAAATGGTTTTGAAACCGTTTGGTTTCAAACGGTTTGATGAAACCGTTTGGCTAACTTTATTGAAACTGATTGGACTCAAACTTTGAAACCGTTTACAATAGATATTTGTGGAGGTGTGTGCTTATGATGATGTCATCATCATAAATCTATAAACCCATGAATCTTTCTATGATTTCCATGGTGATTGCATCAATCAATCAAATAAAATTTCGAGAATGAAGAAAGGATCAACAATTGATAGAGGTATGAAATCAATAATAACATTCAAGGGTTCAAGTTATATAACCCGCCTTCAATTGAGATTCAAAGCTTCAACCTCCACGTATTTAATGGTGAAAGCAACACCTTCCACTATCCCAAGCTCGTCCTTAAGCTTTGAGTGAAAAGGAATGGCTAGAATTGAAGATGGAATGGAGATAAGAAGAAATCATACATTGATTTTTGTTTTCCACCATGGAATCAAGGTGAAAAGAGGTCATGGAGCTTACCAACAGGTTGGGGGTCGTCCTCCTGATCCTCCAAATCTCCCTTGGTCGTTTTTCAAGCAAAGAGTGGAAGTGGTTTTGAAAAAGCCTCTCAATTGAGTTGTAAAAGGTGTTTTTATAAGAAATTCAATGAGAGAGAAAATATTTTATAAAATCCTTTTAATTCCAAAATTTGTGCCACCTCTCTCCCATCAATTCCTTGCATGCAAATACATATTACCCTCCTTCTAATTCCTCTTCATTATCCATGAATTAAGGAAAAGCAATTTAAGCACCTTAAATCATATAATACTAATATCCCATTTTTAGTGGATATTACTTTTGATTTAACTAATTTGAGTGGGTTCTCCACTCACTTAGATATTTTTGTGCCTTTGCAGGGAACATGCTCATCCAACCTTATCTATTTTCAACCATTACCATTTTGGTTGAAGGGCACTTAGATTAACATATTTATTTTTGCATTAATTTGAAGTAAAGTTCCAATTATGCTTAAATCTTGATTATTTTAATATCAAGATTCTCTTTCTTCCAAAATGATTCAAATGAGGCGCCCCTCTCAAATTATTTTCTATACATTATGCCAAGAATCATGAGGGGCCCTCTTGAAATGGTATTTTACATATTGAACCCTAGATTTTGGGTAAATTGCACATTACACCAAAACTAGGTTTTAATGCACAAACATTGCTCAACCGACTCTTTCTTATTATTCAGGCCCCTACAAGCCATACTCTGCATCATTGTCATTCCTATGATTCTTGAATACTAGAGGAACATTTCACCATGTAACATTTGCAATGTAACCCCTCAACTTGGGTAATTTGCACTTTAGCCCAAAACAAGTAAAACATTATTTCAACATTATTCAAAAGGACTAATAATGAAATATAAGTTCCTCTTGAGCCTTAGTTACTTATCAATAGATAATAGGAATCATATAATCAACTTTATTAAGCAAAACATCTAGGTTTAAGCATAACCCAGGTCAGGGATGTTACAAATTATAAACCCCTAACAAGGATTTCGTCCCCAAAATCCCAGGAAAAGGAGAGACATACTTTATTCATTTATCATACCATCAAGTCTCCATATAACATATTAATGTCATGGAGATACCAAAGATCTTTAATCCACACATAGTTCTTCCACACAGGGTTATTCTATGGAAATATTTTTAGATTGATAAACTTTTCCACCAATTACAATTGTTCCTTCCAATAGTTCAACCTTATCAATGTTTATGTTTATGCAGAGCATAAACCCCTAACATATGATGTCCATATTATTTTATGTAACTAGATTGATTTCACAGTTGGCCAATATAGGTAACCAACATAAATCATCTATTATTTCTCAGGTACCATAATCCTTACTTTGGTATTCATCATATGTGTTGAGAACACATCTCATTTTTATCATATTCATTTCTCTGTTGTTACCACCGAAGGTATACATTCACAAGGTATTTTTTTAGGACATTGCTTGTTCCATATATCATTATCTTGGAACCAAAGTACAAAGCAAACTGATACTTTTCTAAGTATCCATCAACGGATTATTTCTAATCCATGTACATCAAATGTCATAATACTTACTTGATTGTCATGTTAATGAAAGGAAGTAACATAAATGAACATACTCCTATCATTACCCAAGGTTGTTTATCAAAGGGGAAACATATATATTTAACAGAGGTAATCCATTCAACAATCCTTTATTTGTTTGGGAAAGTTCACTTAGCAAACCCTATGTGGCTGGGAAAGTTCACTTAGCAATCCCTAATTCATTGGGAAAGTTCACTTAGCAATTGCTCATTAGTTAGGAAAGTTCACTTAGCAATCCCTATGTAATTGGGAAAGTTCACTCAGCAATTCCTATGTAATTGGGAAAGTTCACTCAGCAATCCCTATGTAATTGGGAAAGTTCACTTAGCAATCCCTATGTAATTGGGAAAGTTCACATAACAATCCCTATTTAATTGGGAAAGTTCACTTAGCAATCCCTATATAATTGGGAAAGTTCACTCAGCAATCCCTATGTAATTGGGAAAGTTCACTTAGCAATCCCTATATAATTGGAAAAGTTCACTCAGCAATCCCTATGTAATTGGGAAAGTTCACTTAGCAATCCCTATGTAATTGGGAAAGTTCACTTAGCAATCCCTATGTAATTGGGAAAGTTCACTCAGCAATCCCTATATAATTGGGAAAGTTCACTCAGCAATCCCTATGTAATTGGGAAAGTTCACTTAGCAATCCCTATATAATTGGGAAAGTTCACTCAGCAATCCCTATGTAATTGGGAAAGTTCACTTAGCAATCCCTATGTAATTGGGAAAGTTCACTCAGCGATCCCTATATAATTGGGAAAGTTCACTCAGCAATCCCTATGTAATTGGGAAAGTTCACTTAGCAATCCCTATATAATTGGGAAAGTTCACTCAGCAATCCCTATGTAATTGGGAAAGTTCACTCAGCAATCCCTATTTGGTTTCATTATACTCACTAGATTGTTTCAGAATGACTACTTGATCAAAGTAATCAGAAAGATAACAATCTAAGAGTTCCATACTTGCCCTATCTCCAATAATCATATACCTGGCCAGGGTATACAAGTATTGAGATTAGGTAGTATGCACTTTATTTACTATCATGTTCCTCACTTTTCATATCATTATACACACCGGATTTTTCATTCCTGGATTTTCTTCAAGCATCACTTCTATATCTCATCTTTTATCACACAGATAAGAGAGATTATAAAGCATTTTAAGGAATACTGAGTAAAATGTAAATTCTCATCTTCCTTGTGTCCTTATAGGACTAGTCAGAGGACGTTCAAAAACAACTACTTTCTTATTTTTAACACATAGAATCATGAAATGAAATATCAGAATGAATCTATTTCATCTGACCTATCACAACCCGAGGGTTGACTATTGCATCAGATTGATTCATTGCATAGAACCTCACAGTTGATTGTTGTTGACCTTGTACTTGATTGTTAGGTGTTGATGAACCAGCTTGGGATGTTTGTCCACGTCCTCTATTGTTACTAGAAAACTACCTCCTTTGTGAGCCTTGCTGACTCTGCCTTAGAGGTAGAGTCACCATTGAATTCTTGTCTGGACAATCCTTTGCTAGATGTCCCAGTTGTCTACATTGGTAACAAACCCTAGTCGCAAAATAGGGTCTGTGAGATCCAGTCACCGATATTGATGCTATACCGGGGGCTCAACTTGGAGAAATACTATGGTTCCTACCCCTACTTGACATCCATTGCGTTTGGGTATTAAATCTCGATGGTGCTGCCGATGCAGAAAATCTCAGCTTCTTAAAACTTTCAGATCTTTGTCCTTGAAACTGAGTGTATACCTTCTTACCACTGGTCTGTCATTTCTCGATTTCATACCTTTCTATCCTCCTTACCGACTCCACAAAAGTGGCAAGCCTCTCCCTGTTCTCTAAAGCAGACACAGGAGTCGAATTCTTTCCTCATCATTAGCTGCCATATGCAGACAAAACCACAACAGCTCCATGAACTTAGCTTCATACTCGCTAACGTTCATCTATCCTTGTCTGATCCTCTCAAATTGAGAGATCTTCTCATCTAGATACGTCTTAGGGAAGTATCTATTGATGAATTCTCGTCAGAATACCTCCCATCCAACTTCTTCACCTTGCCTCTTGTCTTCTTCTATAATCCACCAGTAACCAGCACTCCCTTTTAGGAGGTACACTGTATGTCTTACCTTCTCAACTTCAGGAATATCAAGGATCCTGAAAGCCTTCTCCATCTCCGTCAGCCACAAATCAGCATCTGTTGGATCAGATGTACCAGCATAATCTATGGCTCCAACTCGGTGAAGTCTCTCAAAAGTCTTGTCGGCTCCCTGTCCCTCATTATGGGCTGGTGCCCTAGGTGCAGGTGGTGGCATCCTGTCTGCCATGTGTGTCATGGTCGCCATAAACTGGCCGAACAGGGTATGGAAGGTTGGATTTTCTATCATAGCTGGGTCAAACTGGGGATGTTCAGGTACTGGCTCCTCCCTAGCTTGATCCCTTGCACCTCCTCCTGGTGCAGCAATGCTGCTCTCAACAGCATGTTCTTCATGTGATCTAGACATCTTGAAGTTCTTCTTCTCCTATGTGAGCAGAAGATACTATCAGATAAATTGGAAGACACTTAGAACAGACTCAACAACCTTAATCCTATGTCTCTGTAGACTCAGTGAACCTAGAGCTCTGATACCACTAAATTGTGACACACAGATCACAAAAACATGATCTACTTAAGCGAAAGCGTTCGTTAGCAGCGGATTACGAAAAATCACTAAAAATTAAAACCTTTACCAAGAGATCCAACAAAGGAAAACTTTTTCACATAGAACCAAATTAATACATTTACATTCTGGTTTAAAGGTACATGTCTTGTATCATCTCATCTCGAGGATTACAACATCAACTGTTCTGTTAAACTGTATACAAACAGCATAAGAACATTGAGGCATCAAGCCAAAATCTCAGATCGATTCATTAAAACCAACTACGGACTCCGAGGACCTGAGAGTACAGAAACGACACATAGGACTCTATTCACACATATATAAAACTTGATAGCCAGTGTCTCCACCTGAGAATTCACTTCTATTCCTGGTGTTGTTGTTGTCCTTCACCTACTGAAGGGTTCCTGCCTCCTCGTCCGCGTCCACCTAAAAATGTGGATCCCACGGGGGTGAGACAATTGTAAATTTCCCCAACGAGAGACATAACTTTTCGCCAAAACATTATTATTACAGTTATTGAATTAACACTGAGCAGAGAAATTATATATCTAACAGCAGATAGATCAATGTCTAAATATATTAGAGCAGTATTCTTATTCCAATCATTTCAGCTATAACTTGATAAGTTAGTATGATACTTATTTAGCGAGGTATTAAAGCACATGTATAACATTTATCCTTCTAGGATATGCTAAGCAGAGTAACATCAACCTTCTCAGTCAGTACGAGATTATATGGCAGAGATATCACATATCAAACTACAATTAGCTTGCCAGGGTATATTGACATCTTTGCTATAGAGTTATAGCCGTAACATATACTCACTTCAGGCTTTAATCACACAGCTAATGTCTGGTATTGTATTGTAGAGTCATGGCATGTAGCCATACTCTTTTAATGAAGTATTGGGATCTTAATCCCTCATCTCATCAGGTACATTTTTATTTCTTAACAAGTTCATCATCTTGATTATAGAATATGGGTATTCAAACCCTCAATTCATCATAGAATACTTGTTACCACTTATCCAGTAACTTAATACATTCAGGTCATGTGACCAAGGTAGTCACGATTCTTGCTACATAAGCATTCCACATAGTTCACAAAGCTCATATCACCTCTTGTTACCCCTTAATAGGCAACAAGGCATATTATGTCTTATGAATCCCATAAACAATTTCAATAATTAAAACATCATATGGCACACAGGGCTCATTGATTTCAAGTTACCTCTCACTAAGCAACAAAGCATATGAAGGCTTATAAGGCCTATAAAACATTCCCAATATACAGAGCATCATAGCTCATACTTGGCTATGCTCATCATCTCAACACACCTGCATGATCAGTACTCATGATAACAATTATATCCATTATATATCAGTACCATGCAATACAAGGGTTTTCTTATTACATTCATAACTCATCACTCTATATTTGAGCTTCACATAGGATCACTCTGTGTTAGGATTTCACATAGCATCACCTTGTATTAGGGTTACACATAGCATCACCCTGTATTTAGGGTTTCACATAGCATTACCTTGTGTTAGGGTTTCACATAGCATTACCCTGTATTAGGGTTTCACATAGCATTACCATGTATTTGGGTTTATTATATCCTATTACCCAATTTAGGGTTAGGATGCACTATTCATATCAGATTAGGGTTTATCATGTCCTTTTACCCAAATTTTACTCTAACATTACATAACATCACCCTGGATTAGGGTTTTGTATCACATTCATCACCCTATATTAGGGATTTACACATCATTACCCTGAATTAGGGTTTCACTCAGAATTGCCCTGAATTAGGGTTTCTTACAACATTTCCCCAAATTAGGGTTTCTTACAACATTTCCCCAAATTAGGGTTTACGATTCATCCCAATTAGGTTTTACAATAAAATACCATGAATTAGAGTTTCTCATGCCATTATCCTATATTAGGATCACATCTTTCCCCTAGATTAGGTTTTCACTCAGTATTGCCCTAAATTAGGGTTTAAGTTCATCAGTCAACTCAATTAGGGTTTTATGATCTCTTTATCAAGGATCATACCCTAATTATATATCCCATTCATTTATGTGTTGGGCTTGATTGCTACATGGTTATTATACATGTATGAATTTCTCTTTCTCATCCTCTCTAGGATGTTCTCTACTCCAATCTTAATCAAATTGAGTCTATTCTTTATTCAAATACATGTAATTAGGGTTATCATAATGTATTGAACTATTGCATTAATATGCATCAAAGGTTAACCCCACTAAGGATACCAATCACTCTAGTACCTTAAAGGTACAACCATTGTAATCATCATTGATTTTCATCATAAGTAATCAAGTAGTTGATTGACCTTCAATCATCTTAGACATCCAAACGGTTTTGATTAATTAATTTCCAAATAGTCTTGGTCACTTAGACCCCAAACGATCTTAACCAATTAGACTCCAAACGGTCTTACTACAATAACCTCCAAACGGTCTAAGACCGTTTAGACCTCCAAACAGTCTTGATTACATTGGCCATTCAATCGGTTTGAAACCGTTTAGCCAAATCAAGTTGAAACTGATTGGACATATAAAACTGTTTAGACAAAACATTTTGAAACCAAATGAACCTGGGTCTCCAAACGGTCTTGAGACCATTTGGACTCAAACGGTCTTAAGATCGTTTGGTCCAAACCCTCTCATAACCAAATGGACCAAAAAGATATCAATCAACTAAATCGATTTCATGGTTTCACCTGTTGAATCCACCTATCAATTGAAACATAGAATTAAACTCAATTGAACCATTAAATCACCCTTTAATTGAACCATCAATTATGGTTTTAAATTTAAGAAACCATCAATTAGGTTTTTAACCTAATTGAATTAGGGTTTTGAAATCGAGATACCTTCAATTGTTGACATAGTAGGACTAATTCTATTGAAATCATTGAATCACCACTTAGCCATGCCATGACCTGACCTCAAACGGTCTTGAGGTCATTTTTATGACCTCCAAACAGTCTTGAGACCATTTTATTAATCCCATCATTGAAATTTGTGAAATTCAATAAGGGTTTGCGTCATAGAATCGATCATCAATTGATCTATTGATTGTATTTCAATTTGATATCACTAGATCATCAACCATCTAATCATACTTCATCGTAGACTTCCAAACGGTCTTGGTTGACCTCCAAACAGTCTTTATACCATTTGGGTGACCTCCAAACGGTCTTGAGACCGTTTGGGTTAGTCAACCCAAAATTTAAATCAATCAATTGAGAATTTCAGCACTCAACCCGATTAGGGTTTGATACTTGATGGACCTTTAACTGATGAACCCTTTGAAACCAATCAATTAGATTCAATGGGTCATCAACCATAAACCTCATCATATGAACTCCAAATGGTCAACTATGGTCAACTATTCCAAATGGTTTTGAAACCGTTTGGTTTCAAACAGTTTGATGAAACCGTTTGGCTAACTTTATTGAAACTGATTGGACTCAAACTTTGAAATCGTTTACAATAGATATTTGTGGAGGTGTGTGCTTATGATGATGTAATATTCATCAAGTAATAAACCCACAAAGCTTTCTGTGATTTTCATGGTAATTTCATCAATCAATAAAATAAAATTTTGAGAATGAAGAAAGGATCAACAATTGATAGAGGTATGAAATCAATAATAACATTCAAGGGTTCAAGTTATTTAACCCGCCTTCAATTGAGCTTTAAAGCTTCAACCTCCACATATTTAATGGTGAAAGCAACACCTTCCACTATCCCAAGCTCGTCCTTAAGCTTTGAGTGAAAAGGAATGGCTAGAATTGAAGATGGAATGGAGATAAGAAGAAATCATACATTGATTTTCGATTTCCACCATGGAATCAAGGTGAAAAGAGGTCATGGAGCTTACCAACAGGTTGGGGGTCGTCCTCCTGATCCTCCGAAGCTCCCTTGGTCGTTTTGCAAGCAAAGAGTGGAAGTGGTTTCGAAAAAGCCTCTCAATTGAGTTGTAAAAGGTGCTTTTATAAGAAATTCAATGAGAGAGAAAATATTTTATAAAATCATTTTAATTCCAAAATTGGTGCCACCTCTCCCCCATCAATTCCTTGCATGAAAATCCATCTTCCCCTCCTTATAATTCCTCTTCATTATACATGAATTAAGGAAAAGCAATTTAAGCACCTTAAATCATATAATACTAATATCCCATTTTTAGTGGATATTACTTTTGATTTTACTAATGTGAGTGGGTTCTCCACTCACTTAGATATTTTCGTGCCTTTGCAAGGGACATGATCGTCCAACCTTATCTATTTTAAACCATTACCATTTTGTTTGAAGGGCACTTCGATTAACATATTTATTTTTGCATTAATTTGAAGTAAAGTTCCAATTATGCTTAAATCTTGATTATTTTAATATCAAGATTCTCTTTCTTCTAAAATGATTCAAATGAGGCGCCCCTCTCAAATTATTTTCTGTACATGATGCCAATAATCATGAGGGACCCTCTTGAAATGGTATTTTGCATATTGAACCCTAGATTTTGGGTAAATTGCACATTACACCAAAACTAGGTTTTAATGCACAAACATTGCTCAACAAGCTCTTTCTTGTTATTCAAGCCGCTACAAGCCATACATTTGCATCATTCTCATTCCTATGATGCTTCAATACTAGAGAAACATTTCACCATGTAACATTTGCAATGTAACCCCTCAACTTGGGTAATTTGCACTTTAGCCCAAAACAAGTAAAACATTATTTCAACATTATTCAAAAGGACTAATATTGAAATATAAGTTCCTCTTGAGCCTTAATTACTTATCAAGAGATAAGAGGAAGCATATAATCAACTTTATCAAGCAAAACATCTAGGTTTAAGCATAACCTAGGTCAGAGATGTTACAGGTTATGACCAATCTTGTGCAATTATTCCAGGTATTGGGTTATGACCAATCTTGTGCAATTATTCCAAGTATAGGGTTATTACCAATCCTATGACATTATTCCAGGTATTGGGTTATGACCAATCATGTGCAATTATTTCAGGTATTGGGTTATTACCAATCTTGTGACATTATTCCAGGTATTGGGTTATGACCAATCCTGTGCAATCATCACTGAATACCACATCACCTTTACTAGGTATTAAACCTTGGCCAAGCCATCATACTTATACACAACCTTTATGTAATTCCCTTATTCCTCATATCTCCCTTAAGCTTATTCAAAACAATATAGCCCTTGTTTGGATATAAACATGAAGTATGTATGATCAAGATTTCATTATTATTATTGTATCCATTAGTTATTATTATTATGTTACTAAGTTTCCATTTCCTAATTTATTTGAACATTATCATTGCTTACATGAAACTTTTATAAATATCTTGTTACCTCTTACTAGGCAACAACTATTCGCATGGCTCACAAGGCCCATTGAACATCTTGTCACCTTTCACTAGGCAACAACTACTCACATGGCTCACAAGGCCATTAAACATCTTATCACCTCTCACTAGGAAACAACTATTCACATGGCTCACAAGGCCTATTGCACATCTTGTCACCTTTCACTAGGCAACAACAATTAGGGTTAGGGTTTCCCTTTTACCCGAAAAGGATTCCAAGTTCATATTATTAATTCAAACCCTAATTCATTGCTTCCCACATATATGAGCATACATTGATATCATAAGTATTCAATTATACTTATTTATTCTCATCTATTATCATTACATGATAATCAACACAAAGTATGAGTTTCTCTCTCATCTTTTCTAAGATATTGATTACATCATACTTTGTTATCTTGGCTTAACCCTTTCTCAAGGTATGTTAGCCTACATTTATCAAAGTACATTAAGCTCATTACATCTCAATGTAACAATTATCATGACACCCTTTTATGTGTTACTCGTCCAAATATATTGGATTTAGGGTACATCAAGGTGTGACAACTTTGAGGTATTGGATGTGATATCTATCATGTCTTGATGTATCTCTTCCCTCATCACTTTTGACTTACTTAAGTTCATAATCTTATCATGTATTAGTATATTTTCCATCCTAATACTTTATGCACTAGTTCATCACATTTATCATGTAATGTATTGGTCATAAGTCACTCATTTGATTTATTCAACCATTATCAATAATGTGGACTCATCTCGAATTAAGAAATTATTGATATAAGGTTATCCATCATCAACCACTTTAGGTGTTTCACCTACCAATATATTATTCATTATTCCATTATTAGGAATAGGGTTTCCCCTCTTTATCAACTAGGGTTTTAAATCACATCACCCTATGTTGGGGTTTTACATGACATCACCCTATGTTATGGTTTCACATGACATCACCCTTGATTAGGGTTTCACATGACATTACCCTTGATTAGGGTTTCACATGACATCATCCTTGATTAGGGTTTCACAAAGCACCTTCTTAAATTAGGGTTTTTCATTATAATATCCTGAATTGGGATTTCTCATATCATCACCCTAGATTAGGGTTACACCATTACCCTAGATTAGGGTTTCACCTAGCATTGCCTTAAATTAGGGTTAGAACTCATCAACCTTCTTAATTAGGGTTTCATGATCTCATCCTCATAGACCAAACCCTAATTACATATTTTATTCATATTGAAAGTATTGAGGATTAATCACTACATGATTATTGTACATGTATGAATTCCTCTCTCTCATCCTCACTAGGATGTTGATTACTTCAAGCTTGATTAGATTAGGTCAATTTGAATGAAGGGTTAGCATAGTGTATTAAGTCATTGCTTCCATAAGCATCAAAGGTTAACCACTCTAAAGGTACTAATAATCTAAGTACTTTAGAGGTACAACCACTGGATTTAACTTGGATATATGCTATTTAACAATCAAGGGATCAATTTGTCTTTCATAACTTTGAAACTATTAAAATTTTTTCCAAACGGTTTTGTTACTTTTGAACCTTCAAACGGTCTTGAGGTACTTGACCTCCATATGGTCTTGAGGTGTTTGACCTTCATACGGTCTTGAGGTGCTTGACCTCCATTCGGTCTTGAGGTTCTTGACCTCCATACGGTCAACTCTCCCAAATGGTCAACATGACCAAATGGTTTTGAAGATCAAATTACCCATTCGATCTTGATCAACTTTACCCATTCTACCTTGATTGATTTTTCCCATTCGGTCTTGATCACTTTGCCCATTCGGTCTTGATTCATTTTACCCATTCGATCTAAATCAATTTTTACCCATTCGGTCTTGATTGGTTTTACCCATTCGGTCTTGATCAATTCCATCAATTAAGGCTTCAATCAATTCAATCGATTGGAGTTTGTAATCAGTGGATCATTCATACATGGAACCTTTTAAAATTAAATCAATTGGTATCATTGGGATCATCAACCATCCACATCAGCATTGATCCTCCAAATGGTTTGAGACCGTTTGATCTCAAATGGTCTTGAGACCGTTTACTCCCAAATGGTCTTAAGGCTGTTTGGTTTCAATCGATCTTGAAACTGATTGGTTCTAATGTTGAAACAGTTTGCTCATATACTTTGTTGAGGTGTGTACTTAAGATGATGTCATCATCATCAAACTTTGATCCTTCAAAATCTACTGTCATTCTTATGGAAATTTTATCAATTATTCAAAGGAATTTCAAGAAGAACAAAATGATCAACAAGTGATGAAGAATTGAATGAAATAATAACATTTAAGGGTTCAAGTTATATAACCCACCTTCAAAGCTAAAACCAAACTTCAAGATTCACATCTTCAATGGTGAATGAAGCTTTCTCAACCTTCCAAGGTCTGTCCTCAAGCTTTTGAGTGAAAAGAATTAGCTAGGATTGAAGATTGAATGGAGAAAAGAAGAAATCAAGCATTGATTTTCGATTTACACCATGAAATCAAGGTTGAAGATGACTAAGGAGCTTACCTAAAGGTTGGGGCACGTCCTCCTGTTTCTCCTAAACTCCCTTGTACACGGCCAAAGCAAGGAAAGAAAGAAGGATCGAAAAAGCCTCTCATTTGAGTTGGAAATGAGATGTTTATAAGGAAATTTAAATGAGAGAGAAAGTGATATAAAAATCCTTTAACTCCCAAAATTGGTGCCACATCTCCCCCTCAAATACTTGCATGCAAATCCATATTCCCCACCTTCTAATTCCTCTTCATTATCCATGAATTAAAGGAAAAGCAATTAAACACCTTAACCATTATAATAATAATATCCAAAATTGAGTGGATATTACTTTTTCTTTAACTAATGTGAGTGGGATCTCCACTCACTTTAGATATTTCGTGGCCTTTGCAAGGCACAAGGACGTCCACACTTATAAAAATCCAACCATATAATTTTTGGTTGAAGGGAACTTCCATTAATATATTTATTTTTGCATTAATTTGAATTAGGGTTTCAATTATGCTTAAATCTTGATTATTTTAATATCAAGATTCTCTCTCCTCCAAAGAGATTCAAATGAGACGCCCCTATGATTTTCTTGTCTCTAATTGATACCAAGAAACATTAGGGACTCTCTAGAAGTGGTATTTTGCATATTGAACCCTAGGTTTTGGGTAATTTGCACATTATACCAAAACTAGGTTTTAATGCACAAACATTGCTCAACAAGCTCTTTCTTGGTGCTCAGGCTTCCACAAGCCATAACTCTGCATAATTTTCATTCTTATGATGCTTAAACACTTAAGGAACATTTTGTCATGTAACATTTGCAAGTTAAACCCTCAACTTGGGTAATTTGCACTTTAGTCCAACACGGGCAAAACATTGTTTTCAACATTATTCAAAAAGGACTAAAATTGAAACATAAGTTCCTCTTGAGCCTTAATTACTTTTCAAAAGATAAGAGCAAGCATATAATTAACTTTATTAAGCAAAACATCTAGGGTTAAAGCATAACCCAGGTCAGGGATATTACACAGTCCACTACCTAGAGAGGTCAACCTCTAGGATTTCTTAACCATTGCACTCTTATATTCATTCATAAGACTTACAATACATGACCACCAAAGGACTTACATATCCAATACAAAGAGTCTTCAACCTTACCAAGGACTTACCCACTTTACAATGAGTCTTCGACCTTCTCCAAGGACTTCCCCACTCTTTCACAAGTCTTCAGCCTTGTAGGGATTACCCACTCTTCTTGGATCTTCAGCCTTTGACTTCACCTTCACTCAGAGAAGCTTCCACCAAGGACTTGTCCACTTGAGCAAGGAGTCTTCTGCCTTCACCAAGGTCTTACAAACTCTTAGTCTAAGTCTTCAGCCTTGATCTTCACCAAGGGACTCCTTCCCTTGTTCTTCTTCACCTCTCTTAGCCAAGAGAGAGAACCTTCATCTTCATGGTTGAAATGAGAGATAGAGAGGTGGTGGAAGTGAGAGCCTTACAAGATATACATGTAGGACTAGCTCTCTTATAGACTTCCTACTCACTCTAACAAATGTAGCAAGTGATTAAGCTTAGAGAGAGAGAGGAGGTTGTAGGAAACACTCAACTATAGAATAGGAACCTCACATAGAGTTTTACATTGAATGCTCAACCTTGGAACGAAACCCCAGGGGCTCTATTTATAGTTGGGGATGCCTCTTAGCCTCTGGGAACACTTAAGAAAAAAAACTAGCCATTTTGTGGCTTGCAACGGATATATTTTCACTTGTTGCAACTCCACAATGGCTAGAAACACTTTTCTACACTTTTCCGTACAGTGCAATCGGTCGAGTTTCTATAAAGGTAACTCGACCGATCCCACTAAAAGACAAGACCAATTTAGGCCATCGGTCATGTTTGTCCTGCGGTAACTCGACCGATTCACTCAAATCAGTTTTGGTCAGTAGAGGGATTGGTCGAGTTCTGTGAAGTGTAAACTCGACCAATCACAAGTCATTTTCAAGATCCAATCAGGATCGTTCGAGTTTGCAACTCAACCAATGAACAGCCATATGAGAATTTTAGAAAATGGCTTTTGAGTGCTTAAACATTCGATCTAAGTGCTCCTAATTTTTTCTAAGCTTAATTACAAGTCATACAATCATTACAAGTGATTTACAACATGATTCTAATGGATTTACATCACATTCCAAAAACGTGCACTTGTATTGACTTTGACTTGTCTTTTCTCCAAGTTGAGATGCGCAAGTTAGGGCATTTGGAGTGTGTCTATACCTAATCTGAAATCACTCAAGTATAGACATTAAACACAATTAATTGGAATGGTTTAGTCATCATCAAAACATGGGTTTAGTCAATTTAGACCATGAGTCAACATTTTCCCCCTTTTTGAAGATGACAACCCATTTCATAAATGTATTGAAAACATTTAAGTAAAGTCATACCTGTGGAGAAATCTAGGGGTTTCAATAGAATTGAGTTCATATGCTCCCCCTCAATTGATGCTAGTGGATTTCTCATACTCCCCCTCAATTGATGTTATTTCTCATGTGTGGTTAGCTTTCATAACATTTATAGAATACTATGTCTTCTACTCATATATGTTCTACACATATATGTCTTCTCCCATTTACCTTCTCCCCTTTACATGGTCATGCTTCTCCTCTTCATGCAAGACTTTCCTTCTCCCTATTTTATCAAAAGAAGACATACCTTTGTCCCCCTTTGTCATTTCAAAAAGTGGGGGTATGAAGAAATAAAAAACATCACTTGTTAAAGGAAAGAAAGGAGATAACAAAAATTTATATAAGGAGAGTAGAAGAGCACATATATGGGCTTGTCCAAGCATAGAAAGAAAATCAAGTTAAAGCATGCACTTGAACAACCCAAAATACAAGATAAAAAACTGCACAAAATAATAAATCATAATTTTGACGCTCAAGATGACGGAATTTGCCCAAAAAGTGTTAGGGCTCATGGCATAGACATGAGCCTTGCTCAGAAGGTAGTTTCTGCATAAAAAACACTAGTCTTGCACCAAAATCTGAAACTTAAGCAAAATATGCATGAAATCCAAAAAATGCTTCAATTTCTACATACAATGTAGCTCTATGTGCCCTGCATCACAATGTTATGCAAGCAACTCAAGATAGTAGATATGCAATTCAAGGAGAAAGCTTGAGCAAGTATGAAATAAGATACAAGCATAGCATATAGAGGGACACCACTAGATGAGCAAAGATACCAATTATAAACAAGGCTAGAACTACATGTATATGAACTACTAGTAGATGATATCACAAATTATGGCTACTAGTAGGATCTAGATCATAGAAAGAGATACCAAAAGATACATAAGATAGATCAAGCTATGAGTAGATGTAGACATATATCCAAACAAAGAGATAAACAATTTTAAAGCATGAAAGGATATAACTCTCTAGCAAATATGCATCCTTACCAAACAATGATTACCACTAAGAACCTCAAGGTTGTATCAAAACAAGATATACACCTAGATAGATGTAGCAAGTTAGAGTGCAACGGAAGTAATTTATGACACAACCAAGAGATCCAAAGAGATCATCATCAAAACCTGCAAAACAACTCAAAGTAAGTGATTGCAAGATATAGATATACCAATTTAGAGCAATTAGAAAGATAGAGTTGTAAGAAAGATAGTCAATATAGGACATGGCAATATAAAGGTACCAAAAGAGAGTGCCAAAGAATAAGGCTATTGGTTGAGAAAATCTAGTTGAGAGGGAAATTCTCATTCAATAAGCCAAATGTATATTTTGTGCATAGTGTTGTCGGTCGAGTTATGTGTATTGACAACTCGACCGATGATAGTTGTTGGCAACACCTATTGGTGCCTATCGGTCGAGTTTCAAATAGGACAAACTCGACTGACAGAGCTGTTGTCAAAAAGCACATATATTTCATAAAAACATATTTAAAGGCATGCTAAAAATACAAACCATATTCAAACATGTGTAAGCAAGTTAGTAATGCACTATGAAATTATTAGAAACAATTTTTCAAGAAGAGTGTGAAGAGAATCACAAAATACCACTTTTGACTCAAAAACCATATGTATAGTGCACACTATCTTGACGAAAACAAGTTAGGATTGGTTATAAGCAAGAAAAACATTACCTTTGTGATTACCATTGCTTTTACAGTTGTTTTCACCTCATACACATCTCACCTTTCTTCTTTCATGTGGATTGAGAAGTCAATTTGTAATTCAATAGCTCAAGTCAATCCATTTGCAAGTACCTACAAGAAGAAAGATGAAATGGTCCCCAATCATGTTTTTGGGTCTGGAGGGGTTAGCTTAGCAACCCAAGTCCTATTGCTCTTGGGTGCTTTCCTAAAAGGACAACAAGTAGAATAATGGCCAATATCATTACAATAGTTGCATGTGCCCATAGTCTTGGAACTAGAGGATTCTCCATGGAAGATTGGAGGTCCTTTACCTTTGTTGTTTTTTTGACTACTATCATATCCTAAACCATGTCTATCAATTTTTTTAGTAGTATGGTGTAGGATGTCATTAAGATTCTTTTTACCAACTAAGAATCGTAACAAAGAAGATCTCAAACTATGATTAGCATGTTTAAGAAAAGCAATAGTGGAAGACAAATGATTGATATTATCTCTAGAATGCAAAAGATCAATTTCTAAGCAAAGAGCTTTAGTTAAATAGGAATCTCTATCAATATGAAGAGCAGCAACATTATTCTCTCTACTAGAATAAGATTCAAGCACATTGATTTTATCAATAAAGGAGGCATTTTCTATTTCAAGCAAAGAAATCTTAGAAAGATAAACACCATTTTCATATTCTAATCATTTCAAAACAAAATCTTTCTCCTTATTTTCATATTTAAGAACATCAATATCATGCATGAGAGAATCAACAATTAAAGTATGATCTTCATTAGAACTAAGCATAAGAAGTTGAGCTTCTAGAAATTTATTCTTATCAAGCAAACTAGTATTTTCAAGTTTAAGAGAGTCTACTTGGCTAACACATGCATTTTTGTCATCAAGCAAGCAAGAATTAGCATTTTCAAGATCATCTAATTCTATATGCATATTATCAACAATTCTACCAAGCTTTGTCCTTTTATTTTTGGGAGACTTAAAAGAGGCACGAGTAGCATTAGTTATTGCAATTAAAGGTTCTTTATCTAAAGAGTTTAGATTTACCTCATTTGAGTCTTTTCTTGTAGAAGCCATAAGAGAAAAATGGCATTCTTCTTCAACACTAGAGCTTGAGCTTGATCCTTCACTTGAATCTTCACTTAAGCTTGAGTTGGAGGAGTCACTTGAGCTTGAGTGCCATTTCTCCTTCTTCATGTACTTGTCTTCTCTTTCCTTATCATGATGGGTCTTCTTGCCTTGTAGACAATCTATCTTTAAGTGACCCTTCTTTCCACACTTGAGGCACCGGATGGAGGAGGAATTCTTGCCTTTGTAGAATCTACCGTTGGAGTACATGGAATCTTCTTCAACATGAGAGGATGGAGAGGCTTGTCCCATAATAGCTTCAATTTGAGCCTGCATTTCAGCCTTCTTCATTCTCTTTAGCTCTTTCTCCTCTTCTCTTTCAACTTCTTCTCTTTTGTCAAGTGTGACTTCATGTGCTTATAGATTTTCAATGATCTCTTCAATGGGAATATCCTTAAGAGACCTTGCTTCTTTAATCGAAGTCGCCTTGGGTTCCCATCTCTTGGGAAGAGTTCTAAGGATCTTTGAGTTGATCTCCCCTCTAGACATAGGATGGCCTAGAACTGCAAGACCATTCACAATGCAGTTGAACCTATGGTACATATGAGCTATCTTATCCTCCTTTCCCATCTTAAAGTTCTAAACAGCCCGTTGAGCATGTATACTTTGCTTTCCTTCACTTGAGTTGTCCCCTCATAAGTGATGCATAGCTTTCTCAATACCTCATAGGCTGTTTCACATGAAGAAATCCAGTTGAACTCGGTGGGAGTCATGGAGGCATAGAGGATGTGCATGGCTCTAGTATTCAAGGTTGCTTTCTTCAAGGTATCCTCATCCCATTCTTCAATATTTGCCTTAGGTAGCTTGTATGGGCTATTCACCATTTGCCACATCTCAAGACTTGATCCTTGGATGTAGAATTGAAGCCTTCTTCTCCAATAGAGGAAATTGCTCCCATCAAAGATTGGAAGGTTGATCAAGTATCTCCCTCCTTGATAGTCACCTATCTTCTCCTACTTGTAGAAGTATGCTTGGAGAAGACCTGCTCTGATACCAATTGTTGGATCCTATATGGGTGATTAGATGCTCTAGAGGGGAGGTGAATAGAGTTGAATGCACTTAAACAAAATTCATTAGACCTTCAAGATATATCACAAGATAAGGTTGCTAAATAGGAAGTTTGAGTGCAACTAAAACATGCATAGCAAGGGAGAGAGAGATTGAACATACACCAATTGACAAACTATTTAGAGTGGTTCCACACTTCAAACAAGAAGTGATTCAGTCCACTACCTAGAGACGTCAACCTCTAGGATTTCTTAACCATTGCACTCTTATATTCATTCATAAGACTTACAATACATGACCACCAAAGGACTTACCTATCCAATACAAAGAGTCTTCCACCTTACCAAAGACTTACATATCCAATACAAAGAGTCTTCCACTTTAACAAAGACTTACCCACTTTGCAATGAGTCTTCGGCCTTCACCAACGACTTACCCACTCTTACACAAGTCTTCAACCTTGCAGGGATTACCCACTCTTCTTGGATCTTCAGCCTTTGACTTCACCTTCACTCGGAGAAGCTTCCACCAAGGACTTACCCACTTGAGCAAGGAGTCTTCTTCCTTCACCAAGGTCTTACCCACTCTTGCTCCAAGTCTTCAGCCTTGATCTTCACCAAGGGAATCCTTCCCTTGTTCTTCTTCACCTCTCTTAGCCAAGAGAGAGAACCTTCATCTTTGTGGTTGAAATGAGAGATAGGCAGGTGGTGGAAGTGAGAGCCTCACAAGATATACATGTAGAACTAGCTCTCTTACAGATTTCCTACTCATTCTTATGAATGTAGCAAGTGATTAAGCTTAGAGAGAGAGAGGAGGCTGTAGGAAGCACTCAACTATAGAATAGGAACCTCACATAGAAATTTACATTGAATGCTCAACCTTGGAATGAAGCCCAAGGGGTCCTATTTATAGCTGGGGATGCCTCTTAGCCTTTGGGAACATTTAACAACAAAAATTAGTCATTTTGTGGCTTGCAATGGATATATTTTCACTTGTTGCAACTCCATAATGGCTAGAAACACTTTTCTGTACTTTTCCGTATAGTGCAATCTGTCGATTTTCTATAAAGGTAACTCGACCGATCCCACTAAAAGACAAGACCAATTTAGGCCATCGGTCGAGTTTGTCCTGGGGTAACTTGACCAAGTCACTTAAATTAGTTTTGGTCAGTAGAGGGATCGGTCGAGTTCTATGAAGTGTAAACTCAACCGATCAAAAGTCATTTTCAAGATCCAATCAGGATCGGTCGAGTTTGCAACTCGACCGATGAACAACCAGATGAGAATTTTAGAAAATGGCTTTTGAGTGCTTAAACATTCGATCTAAGTGCTCATGATTTTTTTATAAGCTTAATTACAAGTCATATAATCATTACAAGTGATTTACAACATGATTCTAATGGATTTACATCACATTCCAAAAATGTGCACTTGTATTATTGACTTTGACTTGTCTTTTCTCCAAGTTGAGATGTGCAAGTTAGGGCATTTGGAGTGTGTCTATACCGAATCTGAAATCACTCAAGTAGAGACATTAGACACAGTTAATTGGAATGGTTTTGTCATCATTAAAACATGAGTTTAGTCAATTTAGACCTTGAGTCAACATTCTCCCCCTTTTTGAAAATGACAAACCATTCCATACATGTATTGAAAGCATTTAAGTAAATTCATACCTTTTGAAAAACCTAGGGGTTTCAATATAATTGAGTTCATATGCTCTCCCTCAATTGATGCTATTTCTCATGTGTGGTTAGCTTTCATAACATATATAGAATACTATGTCTTCTACTTATATATTTTCTACACATATATGTCTTCTGTAACATCCCTGACCTGGGTTATGCATTAACCCTAGGTGTTTTGCTTAATAAAGTTGATTAGATGCTTGCTCTTATCTTTTGAAAAATAATTAAGGCTCAAGAGGAACTTATATTTCAATTTTAGTCCTTTTTGAATAATGTTGAAATGATATTTTGCTTGTTTTGGACTAAAGTGCAAATTACCCAAGTTGAGGGGTTAAATTGCAAATTGTGCATGATAATATGTTCCTCATGTGTTGAAGCATCACGATAATGAAGATGATGCAGATGTATGGCTTGTGGTGGCCTGAGTACCAAGAAAGAGTTGATAAAGCAATGTTTGTGCATTAAAACCTAGTTTTGGGGTAATGTGCAATTTACCCAAAAAACTTAGGGTTCAATATGCAAATTACCACTTCAAAATTGTCCCTACTGTTTCTTGGGATCATGTGGAGCAAAGAAAATGAGAGGGGCGCCTCATTTGTATCTCTTTGAAGGAGAGAGAATCTTGATATTAAAATAATCAAGATTTAAGCATAATTGGAACTTTATTTCAATTTAATGTAAAAATAAATAAAATAATTGAAGGGCCTTCAACCAAAGACGAGATGGCTGAATTTTCTCAAGTGTGAACACCCTTGTGCCTTTTCTAGGCCACGAAATATCTCAAAGCAAGTGGATAACTCACTCACATAAAATAAAGAAAAGTAATATCCACTAACTTTAGGATATTAATATTATAAGGGTTAAGGTGCTTAATTTGCTTTTCTTTTAAATGTGGATAATTGATAAGAAATATAGACAAGGATGATAGCCTCATTCCTAAGGAAGGAGAGGAGGCAAGTGGCAAGGAATTGGAGGGGATAATTCCTACTTTCTCTCTCCTAATTGAATTTTTAATAAAAATTGCATAAAAGCTCATTTATCCATAGAATGAAAGGGGTAATTTCGAACCCACTTCTTCTCTTTTATTGAAAAACAACCAAGGAAGCTTTGTAGGATCAGGAGGACGACCCCCAACCTGTTGGTAAGCTTCTTGACCTCCTTTCACCTTGATTCCATGGTGGAAATTGGAAATAAATGCATGATTTCTTCTTATCTCGATCCCATCTTCAATCCTAACCATTCCTTTTCACTCAAAGCTTGAGGACGAGCCTTGAAGTAGTGAAAGGAGTTTCATCCACCATTGTTTACATGAGCTTGGAGCTTTGAAGCTCAATTGGAGGAGGGTTATATAACTTGAACTCTTCTACATTGTTATTCAACTATCAATCTTGCAATTTCGTTGATTCCTCCATCTTCTTGATTAATTGTTGGTTGAAATTGGTAATTCCATGAAACCAGAAGTACTAAGACCTTCAGGAACGAAGTTAGATGATGATTACATCATCTTGGACACATTTACCAAAGCAATTGTGTTTCATTCAGTTTCAACAAGTTGCCCATTCGGTTTCAACAAAACCGTTTGAAAGCAAACGGTTTCATCAAACCGTTTGAAATTAAATGGTTTCAAACCGTTTTGGAGAGTTTACCAGGGTTTACCATTTGGGAAAGTTGATTCTAATGATGATGGTTGATGACTCACCAAATTTTATTGATTAATTCCAATGGGTTCATCAGTTGAAGGTTAATCAATTAGCAAACCCTAATCGGGTTAAGTGCTGAAATTCAATTTGGTTAACTTAGATTTTTTGGTGATTGATCCCAAACGGTCTCAAGACCATTTGGAGGTCACCCAAACGGTCTCAAGACCGTTTGGGGGTCACCCAAGACCGTTTGGAGGTCCAGAGTTAAGTATGGTTGAGTAATTGAAGGTCTAAAGATACCAAATTGAAATGCAATTGAGTGTTGATTTGATGATCAATCTAATGACCTAAACCCTAATGGAATTTCACAAAATCCAAGGATAGAATGGGGCAAACGGTATCAAGACCGTTTGTAGGTCATCCAAACTACCTCAAGACCATTTGAGGTCAGGTCATATCAAAAAATTGATGATAATTCATTAGTTTCAATTGAATCAGTTCCACAATGTTGATCATTGATGGCTACTCGATTTCAAAGCCCTAATTGAAGGTTCTTGAGTAGAAATCCTATATCAATTGGGTTCAAAACCCTATTTGACGGTTTAATTGAGGGTGGATTCAATAGTTAAAGTGATAGAAAAATCAGGAATTCAATTGATATTGGTTCATCCATTAGAAACTTGAATCGTGTAAGTGTTGAAAGGACTTATTGGTCCATTCGGTTTTGAGATGGTTTGAGCCCAAACGGTCTTAAGACCGTTTGGGTCCAAACGGTCTCAAACCGTTTGGAGACCCAAAGTGCAAACGGTTTCAACACCTATTTTGTCTAATCGGTTTCAAGAACAATTTGCTCAAATGGTTTTCTACCAATTGAATTGTGAGAACTAAGATTTTTTTAGGGCCTATGTAACCAGATCTTTTTGAGGTGCAACATGGTTGATTCATTAGGACATCCCATGTAATTGAAGGTCCAATAGGGTCAATCCAATTGGATACCTAATGCAATTTAAGATTCAAATGGTTAATCCAATTGATTACTTAATGTGATTGAAAACTCAATTGGTCAATTCATTTGAATACCTCATGTAATTGAAGGTTAAATTGATTAAACCATATGAAGACATGATATACTTAGATGAGTAATGCCCTTAGTGGGATTAATCATTGATGCATAATGATATAATAATTCAATGCATCATGTTAACCCTAAATGCATGTATTTGAATAAAGAGTAGGCTCAATCTAATCAAGAATTGAGTAATGGACATCCTGAGTAGGATGAGAGAGAAAGATATATACATGAATGATAATCATGTAGCAATTAAGCCTAAACATTCACAGTGATGTGATATACAATTAGGGCATGATCCTTGATAAAGAGATCATAAAACCCTAATTGAGTTGATTAATGAACTCAAACCCTAATTTAGGGCAAGTTTGGGTAAAACCCTAAATTAGGAATATGATGTGACATGAATTTAGGGTAATGACATGAGAAACCCTAATTCAGAGTATCTTATGTTGGTATGTATGCCCTGAGAGCCAATCATGAGATGATTGGTGGGGTAGATTAAGATTGATTTGATAAACATCAAAGGCAAGCTTCCAATTCTTTCTGGTTCAGTCATATGAGATAGTGATAGAACATATTGAATGTCTAGAGAATGACAGTACTCAATGACGTATACCTTCAGGTTCATGACCTGGACGATGAGATCATACGGATGCTAAGAGTTTGTGCATTCTTGTTTTGTCCCTAGTCGGATGTCATTGTGGAAGGTAGATAGACAGCAATGACACACAAGACTAGATTGTGGTGTTGGTTGATGACAGAATCTCATTAGTCATGATATAGAGATATTAAACCAAACACATAGGTACTTGTTAGAGAACAAGTGTACCGGACAGACCCACCGTGAGTTTGACACATGGAACCTTGACATGGTAGTCACAGTCAGTTCTCACAGTGATGGTGGTGAGTGTGATTCTTTGACCTGAAATCACTACACTCAACACATGTCGTTGGGCACACTTTGACATCATCAAACGCAGTCCTGAAACATGGGTTGTTATAAAGGTGATGATTGGGTGGCTTTGACACATGGGGCTTTTGAGGGGTGAGTGATAGATATGGGATTTGTCCCTCCTGAGGGAGTTTGATATCCAAGGCCACTTGATGAGTAGGATTGAGATAGGCGTGTGCACGCATGTGTGAATCAATGTGTGATATTGATGTCATACATATCTCGTTCAATCTACTCTGAGATCAAGAAAGTGAATGAACGTTGACAGGATGACTGTTCCATGCCTCGAGTTCATTCAGGATATCAGTGACAAAGGAATTATACATTCGCTGTAACACCATTCATGGATTGTAGGATTGAAAGTTGTTCTCCAACTTTCTACTTTCACTTGGGTAGCATTGATGTGTGACTAGGCACCGCTCTTTGCTTGTGAAGTCATAAGTGTTATGTACTTTCACTGCCAACGTGAAATGGACCTACAGGGTCACACACATAGGATTTAACTTGGAAGAGGAGTTTTGTCCACAAACAATGTTTAGATTGATTACTAAAGGTGTTTAGTAGTTCAATTAAACACTCAATTGATTGATAGCTCAATATCATATTGTTCAAGGTGTTGGACATATTGATTGGAGTATCGAATTGATTGAAATCACAATTGACTGATTCTGCACAACCTGCACTCCCAACCGATCGGTTCAAGTGTTGAACCGGTCGGCTGAGGTTGCTGAACCGGTCGGCTCAAGTGTTGAGTCGATCGGCTCATGGTCAGAGTGAAATGATTGATTCAAGTGTTGAAACGATCGGTTCAACTGGTGCAACCGAGCAAGTTGGGAAAGTCAGGTCGGTGAGAATTTTCCTTGCGTTTCACTTGCCCAAATTTGATTGGAACAAGGATTGGTATTCGATACCAATTAGAAACAAAAGTTGGAAAGTCAATCGGGAACTGGTCAGGACTACAAACCGATCGGTTCAGAAAGTGAACCGACCGGCTCATGGGTCCCAACCGATCGGTTGAGTGTCAACCGATCGGTTGAGTGTCAACCGACCGGCTCAGATCCCCAACTGACCGTTTCAGAAATGAAATGATCGGTTCAGGTTGCGAGTTGGTTATTTTTGTGGAAAATCTCGAACCCTTCTACTCCTGCATTTAGTCCCATATTGCTGGGGCAAGAGAACCCTGTCCCATGACCCTCCTATATATAGGGGTATTGGGGGCTTCTCAGACAACAACTCAGTGCAACCAGTTGCTCTGCAAAGTTGTCGTTCTCTCTGGTTTTGGTAACCGAGAGAGAGCCCGAGCAAGTGCTTCCCGCAAAGGGAGGTGCAGCAAGGGAAGGACAACTGCAGTTGCAACTGGAGGCAGGAGAGTGTGTTGGCGACTAGTACGTCAAAAGGAGGGTGCGACTCCTTCCACTTCCTTATGGGACAAGGAGTGTGGAGTTCCAGGTGGTCCGTGTGGACTACTTCAGAGGCGGGAGGTTTCTGTCGCTTAGGAGGACAACTGTCATCCGACAATCCGGTAGGAGGAGTCGTGAGTCCCTGTGCGACCAAGAGCTGCACATACACCGTCCAAGACCAGAGTTGAAGACCGCACATAGCGCGAGGTATTGTTGCCGAGCAAGCCTCGGGACAAGGTATGATTCTACAAACCATCCTTACCTATTATATAGACGTTGACGCGTTTCCTCGTGCTGGGTTTGGGGGAGAAAATTTTTGTTTCTGCTGCCTTCTCTGTCTCCCCTAAAACCCAACAGTGGTATCAGAGCCACGTCAACTGTTCTATATTTTAGGAATATCGATATGATCGATTTTGGTTTGTCGCCTTTATTTATTGCATACGATGCGAATAATATTGGCTTTATGCATGTCCAATCCTAAATCCACAAATCCCAAATTACATATATGATATGTATTATTAATGCACTCGATACGCGTCGCCCTTAAACGAGTTTTGTGGTGGATGTGTGTAGCATGATTATGGCCTATAAACCCCTATCTGTGTGTGGTTGTTTGTGGTTGCTTGCATCTCGGTCTGCGCATTGATCTTCCATCTCTTATTCCTGATGTAACTCGAAATAATTCGAGATTCTTTCCTACCTTTGCTCCCCCCGAATGTAACTCGGGGTTTCTCTTTTAAGCAATGTAAACTTAGGATAGATTTTATTTCCTGTTATGTCAAAGACCGACGGACATCTGACGACGGCTGAAACGATCGGTTCAAGGTGTGAACCGATCGGTTGACGTTCCAGACGATCGGTTCAAGGAGTGAACCGATCGGTTGATGATCGGTTCGAGGAGCGAGACGAGCGGGTGGCGGCCATGAAGAGATGCACGACGACTAGGCAAACTAATCGGTTGGAGGAGCCAACCGATCGGCTGGTGGCACCCAGACGACCGGCTAGAGAGAACAGATCATTCATGTGATGAGATGATCTACTCGGAAGGCAAAGGCACAGAGTTCATCTTGTACAGGTTGCATGTGATGTAGACCTAGATGACCATGATTCCTCTTGGCTCGAGGAATCACATTAGGATGGCCATAATCATCGCTTTTTATCGTTTGTGCATGTTTTCTGTGAGATATAGCATGTATATGATACGTACTATGTATTGTGGTGATTGGATATGTATATAAAACCAAATCCCTCATTAAAATATTAAGTTTTAGATGCCTTCCAAATGCGACACACGTGAAAAACTTGATCGACCAAGTGTGGGCACGCCCTAGCGTGGTGCACCGTCTATCTCGTGGAAGCGTGAAGGATGGATGTGTGGGTCTTCCCTATCAGGGTGCATATTCATCGTGTTTGCTTTGGGTCAGACTTAACAAGGTGATCTAGATGGGATCTAGTACCTTGAGGCATGGAGATGATCATTGCAAAGAGTTGTATATGACATATTATCAAGAGTTGCATATGATGCAATTGGCAAGAGTTGCCTACCTGAGAGATCTAAGTTGTGGGCGATCAGCCCTAGCTAACTCATGACTTAGAGGATTTCAGGATCTTGCCCACTAGAAGGTTGTACGCTGCAATCTTCCGAATTGATGGTGAGGGCTATCAATTTGAACTAAAATAGTGGGAGCGATAATTAATTAAAGGCCTAATTATATCGTCAAACTTTCAAATCAATCAAATAAGTCAAAAGAGTTTTGGACTAAAATTGCATATATTTCCTTTTGTTAAAATAAATGGTTAATCAACAAATCACTTTATTTGCGATCGGTCTTTGAGACCAACAAATTAAATGGGAATAATTCCAGGATTGGTTAGGATAATGAGAAGTGTTCTCAATCAAAGAGCAAAAGCTCTAAGTCCTAGTTATACCAAGACCAGATGAACTCAATCCCACCACATCAATGACTGAAAGTATGCTTATGGAAGCATATCGAGGAAGACATTGATGAGGAGTGTTTGATGTTGTGTTCTCTGAACTATGAGTTGCAGAGACAACATGAGACATATGATGTCTCCAAGATATTGTCCTAGTATGTCATGACGAAAGGAGATCCAGTAAGGTATTCACACACTCAATGTGATTGGGTATGTGGAAAACCTGACTAAGAAGGATTCCCTCTGAGCCAAGAGTTGGCTATTGGTATGACATTGCAAGTGTTACAAAATCATACAGTTCATGATAAACTACAACATGAACGACTTTGACAAGCGTTGACAAAGTTGTTGGACATGTTGAGGATAGTAGAGGCAAAGATAAAGAAATACAAACCATAATCTTTGATGTGATCAAAGAAAAGGTAAGTCTTAAGGACAAGGGCAAGGGCAAAGCTAAGAAGTGTTCTGATGCTAGCCAGCGATCCAAGCTGTCTTCAGCCTCAAGGCACATGGGGAAAGGGTGTATGAGGAAACTGCCCTCTATATCTGGAAGAACAAAAGAAGATGAAGGAAGGGGATGGAGATCTCCACCTAAGGTATCTGGAAATGAACCGCTTCTTTATCTAAGGTATATGATACCAAGATATGGATCTATCATATATGGTATGCAAGATCCACAAAGAAGTGATGGCCTTTGTGAAAGGACCAAGAAAGAAGTACCCATCATTGGAGCAAGTGTTGCTGCCATAGATAGGAGTACCTTTCAGTTTATTTCAGCCTAAAGGGCATGAAATAGAGTTGAGAACTGCTATTTCATATATTGCCAATAGATAGAAACACTATATTTTTGCATATTGTATGACAATGATGGCAATTAATAAAGTTGATGTTTCAATCTTAAAGATATGATCTTTGTGGCAATGCCTTGTTTATCTTGTGATACATGGTATGCATAAGATAAAATGATACCTAAAGTTATTGATAACTCAAACAATCAAATTAGAATCAATCATGAGAAATTCATTTCTAGTTTCCATGTGATGGATAAATCTAGACTCTTTTGGTTAGAGAACCAGTAAGAGACATGAATATCTTGGACATGATTAATCAATCTTCACTAATGGTAGTGGGAGAATGATTATCCAATTAGGTATAATACATGTGATGTATTTACATACCTATTGGAGTAAATGCTAATACTTCAAAAGGTGTTTAGAGGAATACCAATATGAATATCTTAAAGTGTTCAAGATTATCATAGATGAAGTGTGAATTTGGTAAAGTGTTAATTCTTGATGAGATCAATGAATGAAATACTTAGACCAAATGTTTGAGAACCTTATGAGTGATTATGATAGCGTATCATAGTGAGCTCGTGATTAAGGCATGGTGATGTCTAAATCAAGAAGGAGTCATACTCTAAGGAGTTAGAGAATGATTATCAAATAACTAAATTATTCTTAATAAAAGAATACCCCACACTAATAAAGGACATTGAGAATCACAAGGAGTTGTGAGCTCTTATATCCTTGACAGATACACCTCAATTATCTATGTGATGAGTCAACTATCCAGATGAATATGAGGAACCGGATATTGAGTTATGGTTTATGACCATTACATCCTAAATGATATCCATGTAAACCATAAGGTATGACCTTGATGGTAGCACCCATTGGATGTAAATCCATGAGTACAAATAAGTCTTAAGTGTTAAGACACATGGATAACATTTTGAGAAGGATGATGCTTGTTGATTGCAACTTAATGACTAAGATATTTGGCATATGGATACTAAAACCGCATTCCTATGAGGAATAAAACAAGGATGTGTACGTGACACAACCTATAAGGTTTATGAATACACTAATGCAAATGAAGTCTATAAGTTACAATGGACTAATCAATGTGATTGATTGAGTA
Source organism: Alisma plantago-aquatica (assembly GCA_963693085.1). Lineage (NCBI taxonomy): Eukaryota > Viridiplantae > Streptophyta > Magnoliopsida > Alismatales > Alismataceae > Alisma > Alisma plantago-aquatica. The sequence continues at coordinate 43,114,614 of OY856410.1, read as the reverse complement.
CAAGCAACTCAGAATTGGATCTTTACTTTGATGATATAGTCAAAGGATTTGATTGATATGTCAAAGATAAAGAAGGGATCTGTGATTTAGTGGGAGCGTGTTCACATTCCACATATTGATGTGAAATGGAATTGTTCTAGAATGGAAATCCAAAAGTGGAAATTATCTTTAGGGAAGATAGAGATGTTTCCTATGTGATAGGAATAGAGATCTATAGAGATAGTTCTCAAAAACCTCTTGACCTGAAAAGAGAAAGCATACATTGGCAATCTGTATTGAAGAGTTCAGTATGCACAGATTCAGTGGGAGAAAACTTGTCCATGTTACATGGAGTTAGTATCCCAAGGACAAGTGTCCAATTCTTATGAAGAATGGGAACACTAAGAATAGATATGGATCTATCATGTATGTAATCATCCCATTATCTTTCATGTATGGACATGGCAAGAATAAAATGCATTCATCATCTTGTATGTATGACATGGCAATATGATGTGCTCATCCTGAAAACTCATATGTGTGACATGACGAGTGGATGTCTGTCTACTTCCAGTAAGAGTTACTGGAACACCATGAGAACTTGATAAGTACTTGTGAAGTACTAGTTCTATGGAGACAATGACGAGTTTGATGTAAAGAGTTACATTGATGCGAACTTCCGAAAGGACAGAAAATTAATCGCAAAATATACATAGGATGTATAAAAGTGAAAGTTTGTTGATGATTGGAAGTGTTCCAATAAAACCATTTAAAAGGGAAATGTCAAGTATCTATGTGTTAGAGAAAAGCAGTAGATACTATATGGATCTGGAAGTCCATGAGATGAACTTATAGATATTCCGCTCATTGATGACAAGTCTGGAATCCTTGATCATACAATGTGGCTAAAGGTTAGCAAAGGAATACTAGATCGCATATTACGGCAACTCCATCTCATACGTGTGACGTACAGCGAAGAGATGTGAGACATGCAATTTATACTGACTTTGGCAAGGTGTTGCCATTACTCACTATGTTCGCACTAGAGCACAATAACATGTGGGACATGTTTGAAGATCACTATGAATATGATTCAAGGGTGATTGGCTCACAGTGCAAGTGGGAGTCTCTTGGTATGTATGCCCTGAGAGCCAATCATGAGATGATTGGTGGGGTACATTAAGATTGATTTGATAAACATCAAAGGCAAGCTTCCTATTCTTTCTGGTTTAGTCATATGAGATATTGATAGAACAGATTGAATGTCTAGAGAATGACAGTACTCAATGATGTATACCTTCAGTTCATGACCTGGACGATAAGATCATACAGATGCTAAGAGTTTGTACATTCTTGTTTTGTCCCTAGTCGGATGTCATTGTGGAAGGTAGATAGACAACAATGACACACAAGACTAGATTGTGGTATTGGTTGATGACATAATCTCATTAGTCATGATATAGAGATATCAAACCAAACACATAGGTACTTGTTAGAGAACAAGTGTACCGGACAGACCCACCATGAGTTTGACACATGGAACCTTGACATGGTAGTCACAGTCAGTTCTCACAATGATGGTGGTGAGTGTGATTCTTTGACCTGAAATCACTACACTCAACACATGTCGTTGGGCACACTTTGACATCATCAAACGTAGTCCTGAAACATGGGTTGTTATAAAGGTGATGATTGGGTGGCTTTGACACATGGGGCTTTTGAGGGGTGAGTGATAGATATGGGATTTGTCCCTCCTGAGGGAGTTTGATATCCAAGGCCACTTGATGAGTAGGATTGAGATAGGCGTGCGCACGCATGTGTGAATCAATATGTGATATTGATGTCATACATATCTTGTTCAATCTACTCTGAGATAAAGAAAGTGAATGAACGTTGACAGGATGACTGTTCCGTGCCTCGAGTTCATTCGGGATATCAGTGACAAAGGAATTATACATTCGCTGTAACACCATTCACGGATTATAGGATTGAAAGTTGTTCTCCAACTTTCTACTTTCACTTGGGTAGCATTGATGTGTGACTAGGGACCGCTCTTTGCTTGTGAAGTCATAAGTGTTATGGACTTTCACTGCCAATGTGAAATGGACCTGCAGGGTCACACACATAGGATTTAACCTGGAAGAGGAGTTTTGTCCACAAACAATGTTTAGATTGATTACTAAAGGTGTTTAGTAGTTCAATTAAACACTCAATTGATTGATAGCTCAATATCATATTGTTCAAGGTGTTGGACATATTGATTGGAGTATCAGATTGATTGAAATCACAATTGACTGATTCTGCACAACCTGCACTCCCAACTGATCGGTTCAAGTGTTGAACCGGTCGGCTGAGGTTGCTGAATCGGTCGGCTCAAGTGTTGAGTCGATCGGCTCATGGTCAGAGTGAAATGATCGGTTCAAGTGTTGAAATGATCGGTTCAACTGGTGCAACCGAGAAAGTTGGGAAAGTCAGGTCGGTGAGAATTTTCCTTGCGTTTCACTTGCCCAAATTTGATTGGAACAAGGATTGGTATTCGATACCAATTAGAAACAAAAGTTGGAAAGTCAATCGGGAACTGGTCAGGACCACAAACCGATCGGTTCTGAAAGTGAACCGACTGGCTCATGGGTCCCAACCGATCGGTTGAGTGTCAACCGACTGGCTCAGATCCCCAACCGACCGTTTCAGAAATGAAACGATCGGTTCAGGTTGCGAGTTGGTTGTTTTTGTGGAAAATCTCGAACCCTTCTACTCCTGCGTTTAGTCCCATATTACCGGGGCAAGAGAACCCTGTCCCATGACCCTCATATATAGGGGTATTGGGGGCTTCTCAGACAACAACTCAGTGCAACCAGTTGCTCTGCAAAGTTGTCGTTCTCTCTGGTTTTGGTAACCGAGAGAGAGCCCGAGCAAGTGCTTCCCGCAAAGGGAGGTGCAGCAAGGGAAGGACAACTGCAGTTGCAACTGGAGGCAGGAGAGTGTGTTGGCGACTAGTACGTCAACAGGAGGGTGTGACTCCTTCCACTTCCTTGTGGGACAAGGAGTGTGGAGTTCCAGGTGGTCCGTGTGGACTACTTCAAAGGCGGGAGGTTTCTGCCACTTAGGAGGACAACTGTCATCCGACAGTCCGGTAGGAGGAGGAGTCGTGAGTCCCGGTGCGACCAGGAGCTGCACACACACCGTCCAAGACCGGAGTTGAAGACCACGCATAGCACGAGGTATTGTCATCGAGAAAGCCTCGGGACAAGGTATGATTCCACAAACCATCCTTTCCTATTATATAGATGTTGACGCATTTCCTTGTGCTGGTTTTGGGGGAGAAAATTTTTGTTTCCACTGCCTTCTCTGTCTCCCCTAAAACCCAACATCTTGATGATATAAACCCTAATTAGGATGAATAGTAAACCCTAATTATGGGTAATGGAATATGAAACCCTAATTAGGATGAATAGTAAACCCTAATTATGGGTAATGGAATATGAAACCCTAATTGGGAGGAATAGTAAAACCTAACCCTAAATTGGGAGTTAGTATATGATAATCTTGATGTGATGTGAATGGTAAACCCTAATTCTAAAATAGGGTGAAGGTATGTGAAACCCTAATTTTGGGTTATATTATATAGCATGAAAATGTAACCTTAGACAATGAAATGATAAATCATTGGTCCTAATTGTGCAAAGGGAATGAGTAACCCTGATTGACATGAAATGGGAAACCCTAACCCTGGAAAGGGAATAGTGGTGTTACCCTTGAATGATATGAAACTGAAATATGATTGATATATCTGTTATCATGTATGCTAACTATGCAGGTATCCTGAGATGATGAGCATAGCTAGGTATGAGCTATGATGCTTTATTCATTGAAAATTATTCATTGGGCCTTGTATGCCATAATATACCTTGTTGCTTAGTAAATGGTAACAAGAGAATGAATGAGCCTCAAGTGCCATTTGAGATTCTTATGCAGCAAGTATCATGTTTACCTTGGTCAAATGACTTGAAGGTGATAATTACCTGAAAGAGTGGTAACAGTGCTCAGTGATGAGCTAAGGGTTTGAATACCCAAATCTGTATAATTGTGTTATTGAGATTGTGAAGGGATGATAATTCCCAATATTGAAATGAGGGAGTGAGATCCCAGTGTAGCACTTGTTTGAAAACAGTACATGTTTTTTTGTAGCACTTGTCCTAATAAGTTATGTTTGAAAACTTGGATGATGCTAAAAGAATATGATAATGTACTTAGTTAATCAAGTGATACCATATAATGTAGTTACCCTGACCACAGATCCATCAGCGTCAGAATTAGCTGAATGGTGAAACGAGTTTTACTCAGAACGCATATTTTTAATATGTGGGGGTAATTGGGTAAATATATCCTTATGCCCCATAGGAATGACTACGGGCTATGTCTTATGTACGGGATTGGTTTTGGACCATACCCCAATAAGAGTATGGCTACGGGCCATAACTCCTTAATATAATACCAGACATTAGCTACGAGCCATAACCCTGAAGAGAGTATATGCTACGGGCTATAACTCTATAGTGAGGATGCCAATATACCCTGGCAAGCTAATTGCAGTTTGATACATGATGTCTCTCTTGTACTGACCGAGACAGATGAGGTCATGGAATCCGGCTCTCCCATTGACCTTGTGTGGTACTGATGCTTTACGTAATCATGGTCGGTTGGAGTATGAGTGGTATATCTCATCTCCTCAGGGCATAAGCTTAAGAATGTTTGTAAAATGTAATCAGCCACGTAGCGTGTTTGCATAAGATTGAAATACGAGAATCATTGGTTGATGTTATTCTGCTTAGCATGTTCTAGATACATAAATGGTATATATGCTCTTCGAGTCCTTATGGAATAAGAGACATGCTTCTTAATCAAGTTATAGCTTAAATACTTGAATAGAAATGTTACTTTAATCTGAATAGATGTTGATTCATCTGTTGTTGAATATATGATTTCACTATTCAGTTTATTTCTATTAAACTTCAATAATAATGTTTTCGGCGGAGAGTTATATCTTTCACTGGGGAAATTTTATAATTGTCTCACCCCCGTGGAATTCCAATGTTTTTAGGTGGACGCGGATGAGGTAGAGGCAGAAACCTCATAAAAAGGGAAGAACAGCAGCAGCAGTAGCAACAGGGGCAGTAGTAAATCTTCAGGTGGAGATATTGGCTGTCAAGTCTTGTATATGTGTATATAGAGTCATATGTGTCTTCTCTGTACTCTCAGGTCCTAGGAGTCAGTGACAGTGTTTTTATAATAGATCTGAGATTTTGGGTTGAATGCCTCGAGGATTTTGTTATTGGTGCTTTTTAGTAAAGCAGTGATGTATATATATTCCTTGAGAATAAATGGTACAGAGAATGTACTATGTGAACCAGGATGTGAATGTAATATTATGGTTTTTTTTAAAAGAGTTCTCCTGTGTTTGGGTTTCTTTGTAAAAAAGCTCTAATTTTTAGTGATTTTTTCAGTAATCTGTTGTTAACGATCGCTTACGCATTAGTTAATCTTGTTTTTGTGAATCGGACGTCACAATTTAGTGGTATCAGAGCTCTAGGTTCGCTGAGTCTACAGAGACATAGGATTAAGGTTGTTGAGTCTGTTCTAATATTTTCCAGTTTATCTGATAGTGTCTTCTGCTCATATAGGAGAAGAAGACCTTGAAGATGTCAGGATCACATGATGAACATGCTGCTGAGAGCAGCATTGCTGCACTAGGAGGAGGTGCAAGAGACCAAGATAGGGAGGTGCCTGTACTGGAACAACCCCAGTTCAATCAAGCTGATATAGGGAACCCATCCTTCCAAGCCATGTTTGGACAGTTTATAGCAGCCATGACTCACATGATAGATAGGATGCCATTACCTCCACCTAGGGCACCTACCCACCATGAAGGACAGGGAGCCGGCAAGACATTTGAACGACTTCATCAGGTTGGGGCCATAGATTATGCTGGTACAGCTGATGCAAACTTATGGCTGACTGAGCTGGAGAAAGCCTTTAGGATCCTTAATATTCCTGAGAATGAGAAGGTGAGACATGTTGTATACCTCCTTAAAGGGAGTGTTGGTCACTGGTGGAACATTGAGGAAGGCAAGAGGCTAGGTGCTGAGATTGGATGGGAAGAGTTCCGACGAGAATTCGTCAGTAGATACTTTCCCAAGACTTTTCTAGATGAGAAAATTACTCAGTTTGAGCGGATTAGGTAGGGACAAATGAACATTAGTGAGTATGAGGATAAGTTTATGGAACTTTTGCAGTTTTGTCTACATATGGCATCTACTGGTGAGGAGAGAATTCAGCATTTCGAGAAGGGATTGAACGCTGAATTGACCACTCTAGTATCTGCCTTAGAGAACCGAGAGAGGTTTGCCACCTTTGTGTAGTCCGTAAGACAGATAGAAAGGTCTGTGATTGAGAAGCATGAGACTAAGAGTAAGAAAGATTACACATAGTTTCAAGGACAAAGGTCCGAGGGTTTCAAGAAACCAAGATTTTCTGCACCGGTAGCACCACAGAGGTTCAATACCCAGACACAGTGGACGTCAAGTAAGGGTAGAGGGCGTAGTTTTCCTCCAAGTAGAGCCCCTAGCATGGCATCAATATCAGTAATTGGACCCTCTAGACCACATCAAGAGAGTAGAACTTGTCATCGATGTGGACTAGTAGGACATCTGGCAAGGGATTGCCCAATGGGGAATACAGTGGTGAATCAACCCCCGAGACAGAGTTAGCAAGGCTCTCAGAGAAAGATGTTTTCTAGTGGTACCCGAGGACATGGACAAGCATCCCAGGCAGGATCTTCTGCATCCAATAATAGAGCATTGGGTCAACAGTAGGCAACGGTGAGATTCTATGCAATGAATCGACCTAAAGTAGTGGTTAATCCACAATTTGTGACAGGTCAGATGAAATTATTTTATTCTTATATGTCTTCATCCTGCTTCGTATCTGTTTTAATTGATTCGGGTGCTACACATTCCTTTATCACTCGAGAAGTGATATATGAATGCAACATGATTGTCAGTCATAGAGCAAATAGTTTGATGCTAGAAACCCCTTTGTTGGGATCTGCAGTGTTGTGGGAGGTGTGTTCTCCATGCACTCTTATCTTTTCTGAACATCTCATTCAGGTGGATCTTATACCACTTGAGATGCACGGTTTTGATATAATTCTTGGGATGGACACTCTAGAAAAGTACAAGGTTGTCTTGGAGTGTAAGTCCAAGCAAGTTGTGTTCACAGATGATAGTGACACATGGATCTTTCAGGGAGATAGAAAGATTCTTCCAACCTATCTTGTGTCAGCTATGATGGCTGAGAAGCTGATGAGGCAAGGATGTTTCACATTCTTAGCACATGTGGTAGATACCACCATGGAGAGCCCTCATCCTTATGAAGTTCCAATAGTTAGGGAATTTGAGGATGTGTTTCCTGAGGAACTTCCAGGTGTACCTCCGCCCTGAGAGATTGATTTTGAGATTAATCTGATTCTAGGCACACAACCTATAGCACAAACGCCATATAAAATGGCACCGGCTGAGATGGCAGAACTCAAGAGACAACTTCAGGAGTTTCTTGAGAAGGGTTTTATCCGACCGAGCACTTCACCCTGGGGTGTTCCGGTTCTTTTTGTTAAGAAGAAAGACGGGTCTATGCATTTATGCATCGACTATAGACAGTTGAATAAAGTCACCATAAAGAACAAATATCCTTTGCCAAGGATAGATGACTTGTTTGATCAGCTGTGTGGTGCAACTGTCTTTTCTAAGATAGATCTGAGGTCGGGATACCATCAGTTGCATATTAAGGAGGGTGACATACCTGAGTTTGCCTTTAGGACAAGGTATGGTCACTATGAGTTCATAGTTATGTCGTTTGGACTAACTAATGCACCAGCTGCATTCATAGAACTCATGAATAGAATCTTTCGACCTTTTCTTAATCAGTGTGTAGTAGTCTTTATAGATGACATCTTGATCTACAGTAGAGATGCTCAACAGCATGAGAAGCACCTCTGTCAGGCTTTGACTTTGCTAAGAGAGCATAAGTTGTATGCTAAGTTTAGCAAATGTGAGTTATGGTTACCAGAAGTCTCTTTTCTTGGGCACGTAATATCTGCTTCAAGTATTCGTGTTGATCCTAAGAAGGTAGAATCTGTCCTGCAATGGGAACAGCCAAGGACACCGACGGAGATTCGTAGTTTTCTTGGACTAGCAGGCTATTACACGAGGTTCATTAAGAATTTCAGTTCTATAGCTTTACCCCTAACCAAGTTGACCAAGAAAGAGGTTCCTTTTATCTGGAATGACAAGTGTCAACAATCTTTCCAGTTGCTGAAGGAAAGGTTAACAAGTGCACCTGTGTTGGTGTTACCTGAGCAAGGGAAGGGGTACATAGTCTTCTGTGATGCATCTAAGAACGGTCTAGGATGTGTGTTGATGAAGGATAAAAAAGTGATTTCTTTTGCTTCTCGACAGCTTAAGAAACATGAGGAGAATTATCCAACACACGATCTAGAGCTAGTTGTTGTGGTCCATGCCTTGAAGATATGGAGACATTATCTCTATGGAGAAACATTCCAGATTTTCACGGACCATAAGAACTTAAAGGATATCTTTTCACATCATGAGCTGAACATGAGGCAACGCCGCTGGATGGAGTTAATCAAAGACTATGACTGTACAATTTATTATCATCTAGGGAAGGCTAATGTGGTTTCTGATGCTTTGAGTAGGAAATCAGCAACACCAGTTCTAGATAAAGCACAGTTGAATTCCTTAGTATGCTCTAAGAGGGATATGTTTATCTCCTTGAGGCAAAACAATGTACAGCTAAAAGTATCATTGTTAGCCAGGTTGTTAGATGAGATACACATAAAACTAACTCTGAGACAGCAGACTAAAGAAGCACAGCAGACTGATGTTGTAGTTCAGCATATTAGATCAGAGTATGGTAGTGAAAGACGGGATGGCTTTCATGAGTCAGAGAATCAGGTAGTGTGTTACCATGGTAGGATGGTAGTACCCGATGTCGATGACTTGAGAAAGTTAGTTCTGGAAGAAGCTCATTCTTCAATGTATGCTATGCATCCAGGGAGCACCAAGATGTATCGTAACTTAAAAGATATGTATTGGTGGCCTGGATTGAAGAAAGATGTAGTTGAGTTTGTTATGCAGTGTCCACTGTGTCAGCAGGTTAAAGCTGAACATCATAAGCCCGCAGGAACAATGCAACCTCTACCTATACCGTAGTGGAAATGGGATCATGTGACCATGGATTTTGTGGTTGGTTTACCTAGAACAACCAAAGGTCATGATTCTATTTGGGTGATAGTTGATAGGTTGATAAAGACAGCACATTTCTAACCTGTCAAAACAACCTACACTGCTGAGAAACTGGCACAGTTATATGTTGATGAGATAGTGCGGTTGCACGGGGTTCCAGCTACTATCATTTCCGATAGAGGTCCCCAGTTCACAAGTCATTTTTGGGAACGACTACATAAAGCTTTGGGTATGCAATTAAGGTTTAGTACTGCCTTTCACCCACAGACAGATGAACAATCGGAAAGGACCATACAAACCTTGGAGGACTTGCTTAGGGCATGTGTCCTTCAGTTTGTAGGAAGTTGGGATCTACACCTGAGCTTGATAGAATTTTCTTACAATAATAGTTATCAACATAGTATTGACATGGCACCATACGAAGCTTTATATGGTAGACGTTGTAGATCTCCCTTATGTTGGTATGAAATAGGAGAAAATCAACTTTTGGGTCCTGAACTTGTGTAGCAGACAACTGAGAAGATTAAAGTAATACAACAATAGTTAAAGACTGCACAGGATAGACAGAAATCATACGCCGATAAACGGCGAAGACCTTTAGAATTTCAAGTTGGAGACAGAGTATATCTCAAGGTCTCACCTTGGAAAGGAGTTCTTAGATTTGGAAGAAAGGGGAAGTGAGCTCCAAGATTTATGGGGCCTTATCCGATCATTGAAAGGATGGGAAAGGTAGCCTATAAGTTGGAGTTACCACCTGAGTTGCATAGATTGCACCCAGTGTTTCACATCTCCATGTTGAGAAAGTACCATCCTGACACAGAGTTAGTTCTGCAACCTGTGGAGGTAGAACTAAAGGATGATATATCTTATGTTGAAGGACCTGTGACGATCCTTGACAAAAGAATTAAAAAGCTGAAAAAGAAAGACATTTGTCTTGTGAAAGTTCTCTGGCATCATCGTGGCATTGAAGAATCTACGTGGGATCTAGAGGAAGAAATGAGGAGGAAATACCCTACTCTTTTTTCTTAAATGTTTTCGTTGATGATTTCGGGGATGAAATCCTTGTAAGGGGTGGATAATTTGTAACATCCCTAACCTGGGTTATGCATTAACCCTAGGTGTTTTTCTTAATAAAGTTGATTAGATGCTTTCTCTTATATTTTGAAAAATAATTAAGGCTCAAGAGGAACTTATATTTCAATTTTAGTCCTTTTTTAATAATGTTGAAATGATGTTTTGCTTGTTTTGGACTAAAGTACAAATTACCCAAGTTGAGGGGTTAAATTGCAAATCGTGCATGATAATATGTTCCTCATGTGTTGAAGCATCATGAGAATGAAGATGATGCAGAGGTATGGCTTGTGGTGGCCTGAGTACCAAGAAAGAGCTGATAAAGCAATGTTTGTGCACTAAAACCTAGTTTTGGGGTAATGTGCAATTTACCCAAAAAACCTAGGGCTCGATATGCAAATTACCACTTTAAAATGGTCCCTACTGTTTCTTGGGATCATGTGGAGCAAAGAAAATGAGAGGGGCGCCTCATTTGTATCTCTTTGAAGGAGAGAGAATCTTGATATTAAAATAATCAAGATTTAAGCATAATTGGAACTTTATTTCAATTTAATGTAAAAATAAATAAAATAATTGAAGGGCCTTCAACCAAAGACGAGATGGCTGAATTTTCTCAAGTGTGAACACCCTTGTGACTTTGTTAGGCCACGAAATATCTCAAAGCAAGTGGATAACTCACTCACATAAAATAAAGAAAAGTAATATCCACTAACTTTAGGATATTCATATTATAAGGGTTAATGTGCTTAATTTGCTTTTCTTTAAAATGTGGATAATTGAGAAGAAAAAGAGACAAGGATTATAGCCTCGTTCATAAGTAAGGATTGGAGGCAAGTGGCAAGGAATTGGAGGGGATAATTCCTACTTTCTCTCTCCTAATTGAATTTTTAATAAAAATTGCATAAAAGTTCATTTATCCATAGAATGAAAGGGGTAATTTCGAACCCACTTCTTCTCTTTGCTTGTAAAACAACCAAGGAAGATTTGTAGGATCATTAGGACGACCACCAACCTGTTGGTAAGCTTCTTGACCTCCTTTCACCTTGATTCCATGGTGGAAATTGGAAATAAATGCATGATTTCTTCTTATCTCGATCCCATCTTCAATCCTAACCATTCCTTTTCACTCAAAGCTTGAGGACGAGCCTTGGAGTAGTGAAAGGAGTTTCATCCACCATTGTTGACGTGATCTTGGAGCTTTGAAGCTCAATTGGAGGCGGGTTATATAACTTGAACCCTTCTACATTGTTATTCAACTATCAATCTTGCAATTTCGTTGATTCCTTCATCTTTTTTATTAATTGTTGGTTGAAATTGGTAATTCCATGAAACCAGAAGTACTAAGACCTTCAGGAACGAAGGTAGATTATTATGACATCATATTGGACACATTTCCCAAAGAAATTGTGTTTCATTCGGTTTCAACAAGTTGCTCATTCGGTTTCAACAAAACCGTTTGAAAGCAAACGGTTTCATCAAACCGTTTGAAACTAAACGGTTTCAAACTGTTTGGGAGAGTTGACCAGGGTTGACCATTTGGGAAAGTTGATGCTAATGATGATGGTTGATGACTCACCAAATTTGATTGATTAATTCCAATGGGTTCATCAGTTGAAGGTTAATCAATTACCAAACCCTAATCAGGTTAAGTGCTGAAATTCAATTTGGTTAACTTAGATTTTTGGGTGATTGAGCCCAAACGGTCTCAAGACCATTTGGAGGTCACCCAAATGGTATCAAGACCGTTTGGGGGTCACCCAAGACCGTTTGGAGGTCTAGGGTTAAGTATGGTTGAGTAATTGAAGATCTAAAGATACCAAATTGAAATGCAATTTAATGTTGATTTGATGATCAATCTAATGACCTAAACCCTAATGGAATTTCACAAAATCCAAGGATAGTATGGGGAAAATGGTCTCAAGACCATTTGACGTTAGGTCATATCAAAAATTTGATGATAATTCATTAGTTTCAATTGAATCAGTTCCACAATGTTGATCATTGATGGCTACTCGATTTCAAAGCCCTAATTGAAGGTTCTTGAGTAGAAATCCTATATCAATTGGGTTCAAAACCCTATTTGATGGTCTAATTGAGGGTGGATTCAATAGTTAAAGTGATAGAGAAATCAGGGATTCAATTGATATTGGTTCATCCATTGGAATCATGAATCGTGTAAGTGTTGAAAGGAGTTATTGGTCCACTCGGTTTTGAGATGGTTTGGACCAAACGGTCTTAAGACCGTTTGAGCCCAAACAGTCTCAAGACCGTTTGGGTCCAAACGGTCTCAAACCGTTTGGAGACCCAAAGTGCAAACGGTTTCAACACCTATTTTTTCTAATCGGTTTCAAGAATAATTTGCTCAAATGGTTTTCTACCAATTGAATTATGCGAACTAAGCTTTGTTTAGGGCCTATGTAATCAGATCTTTTTGAGGTGCAACATGGTTGATTCATTAGGACATCTCATGTAATTGAAGGTCCAATAGGGTCAATCCAATTGGATACCTAATGCAATTGAAGATTCAAATGGTTAATCCAATTGATTACTTAATGTGATTGAAAACTCAATTGGTCAATTCATTTGAATACCTCATGTAATTGAAGGTTCAATTGATTAAACCATATGAAGACATGATATACTTATATGAGTAATGCCCTTAGTGGGATTAATCATTGATGCATAATGATATAATAATTCAATGCATCATGTTAACCCTAAATGCATGTATTTGAATAAAGAGTAGGCTCAATCTAATCAAGAATTGAGTAATGGACATCCTGAGTAGGATGAGAGAGAAAGATATATACATGAATGATAATCATGTAGCAATTAAGCATAAACATTCAAAGTGATGTGATATACAATTAGGGCATGATCCTTGATAAAGAGATCATAAAACCCTAATTGAGTTGATTAATGAACTCAAACCCTAATTTAGGGCAAGTTTGGGTAAAACCCTAAATTAGGAAGATGATGTGATATGAATTTAGGGTAATGACATGAGAAACCCTAATTCATAGTATCTTGATGATATAAACCCTAATTAGGATGAATAGTAAACCCTAATTATGGGTAATGGAATATGAAACCCTAATTAGGATGAATAGTAAACCCTAATTGTGGGTAATGGAATATGAAACCCTAATTGGGAGGAATAGTAAAACCTAACCCTAAATTGGGTGTTAGTATATGATAATCTTGATGTGATGTGAATGGTAAACCCTAATTCTAAAATAGGGTGAAGGTATGTGAAACCCTAATTTTGGGTTATATTATATAGCATGAAACTCTAACCTTGGACAATGAAATGATAAATCATTGGTCCTAATTGTGCAAAGGGAATGAGTAACCCTGATTGACATGAAATGGGAAACCCTAACCCTGGAAAGGGAATAGTGGTGTTACCGTTGAATGATATGAAACTGAAATATGATTGATATATCTGTTATCATGTATGCTAACTATGCAGGTATCCTGAGATGATGAGCATAGCCAGGTATGAGCTATGATGCTTTATTCATTGAAATTTATTCATTGGGCCTTGTGTGCCATAATATACCTTGTTGCTTAGTAAATGGTAATAAGAGAATTAATGAGCCTCAAGTGCCATTTGAGATACTTGTGCAGCAAGTATCATGTTTACCTTGGTCAAATGACTTGAAGGTGATAATTACCTGAAAGAGTGGTAACAGTGCTCAGTGATGAGCTAAGGGTTTGAATACCCAAATTCGTATAATTGTGTTATTGAGATTGTGAAGGGATGATAATTCCCAATATTGAAATGAGGGACTGGGATCCCAGTGTCTTATAAATACTGAGAAGTAATTGATGAAAACAGTACATGTTTCTTTGTAGCACTTGTCCTAATAAGTTATGTTTGAAAACTTGGGTGATGCTAAAAGAATATGATAATGTACTTAATTAATCAAGTGATACCATATAATGTAGTTGCCCTGACCACAGATCCATCAACGTCAGAATTAGCTGAATGGTGAAACGAGTTTTACTCGGAACGCATATTTTTGAATATGTGGGGGTAATTGGGTAAATATATCCTTATGCCCCATAGGAATGGCTACGGGCTATGTCCTATGTACGGGATTGGTTTTGGACCATACCCCAATAAGATTATGGCTACGGGCCATAACTCCTCAATATAATACCAAGCATTGACTACATGACATAACCCTGAAGAGAGTATATGCTACAGGCTATAACTCTATAGCGAGGATGTCAATATACCCTGGCAAGCTAATTGCAGTTTGACATGTGATGTCTCTGCCAAAGTAGTTTCGTACTGACCGAGACATATGAGGTCATGGAATATGGCTCTCCCATTGACCTTGTGTGGTACCGATGTTTTATGTAATCGTGGTCGATTGGAGTATGAGCGGTATATCTCATCTCCTCGGGGCATAAGCTTAAGAATGTTTGTAAAATGTAATCATCCGCGTAGCGTATTTGCATAAGATTGAAATACGAGAATCATTGGTTGATGTTATTCTGCTTAGCATGTTCTAGATACATAAATGCTATATATGCTCTTCGAGTCTTTATGGAATAAGCGACATGCTGCTTAATCAAGTTATAGCTTAAATACTTGAATAGAAATGTTACTTTAATCTGCATAGATGTTGATTCATTTGTTGTTGAATATATGATTTCACTATTCAGTTTGTTTCTATTAAACTTCAATAATAGTGTTTTCGGCGGAGAGTTATATCTCTCACTGGGGCAATTCTATAATTGTCTCACCCCCCCCCCCCCCCGTGGAATTCCAATGTTTTTAGGTGGACACTGATGAGGTAGAGGCAGAAACCTCATAAAAAGGGAAGAACAGCAGCAGCAGTAGCAACAGGGGCAGCAGTAAATCTTCAGGTGGAGATACTGGCTGTCAAGTCTTGTATATGTGTATATAGAGTCCTATGTGTCGTCTCTGTACTCTCAAGTCCTAGGAGTCAGTGACAGTGTTTTTATAATAGATCTGAGATTTTGGCTTGAATGCCTCGAGGATTTTGTTACTGGTGCTTTTTAGTAAAGTAGTGATGTATATATATTCCTCGAGAAGAAATGGTACAGAGAATGCACTATGTGAACTAGGATGTGAATGTAATATTATGGTTTTTGTTGAAAGAGTTCTCCTGTGTTTGGGTCTCTTTGTAAAACGCTTTAATTTTTAATGATTTTTCAGTAATCCACTGTTAACGATCGCTTCCGCATTAGTTAATCTTGTTTTTGTGAATCGGATGTCACATCTTCTCCCATTTACCTTCTCCCCTTTACATGGGCATGCTTCTCCTCTTCATGTAAGACATGCCTTCTGCATGTTTTGTCAAAAGAAGACATACCTTTCTCCCCCTTTGTCATTTCAAAAAGTGGGGGTATGAAGAAATAAGAAATACCACTTGTTAAAGGAAAGAAAGGAGATAACAAAAAGTTATATAAGGAGAGTAGAAGAGCACATATAGGGGCTTGTCCAAGCATAGAAAGAAAAGCAAGTTAAAGCATGCACTTGAACAACCCAAAATATAAGATAAAAAGCTACATAAAACAATAAATGGCAATTTTGACCCTCAAGATGACGGAATTTGCCCAAAAAATGCCAGGGTTCATGGCGTACCAATGAGCCTTGCTAAGAAGGTAGTTTCTGCATAAAAAACACTAGTCTTGCACCAAAAACTAAAATTGGAGCAAAATCTGCATGAAATCCAAAAAATGCTTCAATTTCTACATACAATGTAGCTCTATGTGCCCTGCATCACAATGTTATGCAAGCAACTCAAGATAGTAGATATGCAATTCAAGGAGCAAGCTTGAGCAAGCATGAAATAAGATACAAGCATAGCATATAGAGGGATACCACTAGATGAGAAAAGATACCAATTATAAATAAGGCTAGAACTACATGTATATGAACTACTAGTAGATGATATCACAAGTTATGGCTACTAGTAGGATCTAGATCATAGCAAGAGATACCTAGAGGCAGGAGTCCTTTAGCTGCTGCTTAGAGAGAAATGTCAACTTGTAGTCTGTGGCGAGACCACTGGAGTTGTTGCAGATGTTGCACAGACATTGTTCGTGGTGAAGACTAGGATCTACACAACCACCGTCTAAGAGCAATTTGTCAGTAATTGCAAAGAAGCAAGTTTTGTCACTAGACTTGCTCCAGGACCAGGTATAACTTGCTAAAACCATCCTTCCTATTTCATAGTAGTTGACGCAATCTTACTGTATTGGGGAATACGAATAGATAAAAAATTTATTTCCACTGCTATACTTTGTGCATGTATTTCCCAACAGTTGTATTAGAGTCGCATCAATTTACTATATTTTAGGATAATCAATATGATCAGATTTTTGGTTTTATCATTTATCTATTGCATACGATGTGAATATTTAAATTGCTCTCATATGGGTATCCGATCAAATACCACATAATCCCAAACTAATATATATATACATATATATATATATGCAATTTACACACGTCGCCCTAAAAGTAGTTTGGATGGTGGGTGTTTAGCGTGGTTATGACCCAAACCCTATATTTGTGTGTGGTTGGATGGTCTAGTTCTTATTTATCTCGGTCTGCAAACCAAGCCTCTACCTCCTTCTTCCCAATGTAAAGTTAATGCTTTCCTACCTTTGATCCCCTCGAATGTAACTCGAGGTTTCACTTATTCAATGTAATAAAGTAGCAATAGGATAGTTTCTTTTCTTGTAACGATGTTGAAGATGTTCATCGCCAGTTGAGTGGTGAATCCAAATTCATCACGAATTTCAGTCGCCATTTTGGGCCCAATTCGACTAATACATTCGATTTCATCTCCTAAAACTTACAATGTGCAATTTTGCCTAGTTAGTTGAATTATCAAGTTATTGACTAAATTCCATATTGATTTCATGTAGGTCGTGATTGAGGTTCTACCATCAACTGGAACTCACCTTCACTCAAGATCCTCTCAACCTCAGTTTGATCAATTGATACTGACCAAATGGTCTTGACCAAACGGTCTTGATCCATACGGTTTCACCTCATTCAGTCTAGGGCTTTCTCCTCACCACACAATCTCTGATCCACGGTTCCCCTCCAACCAGTCCATTCGGTCTGCCTTCCCCCCTTTACACGGTCTCAAGACCGTGTGAGGCCACATGGTCTCCATACCGTGTGAAGCCTCACGGTCTCAAGAACGTATGGGCGGCCATCTATCTGGGATCGTAAAGACCATAGCAGCAAGGACCTGCCTCCTCTTCGATAGTTCTGACCTCCACAACAATCCTTCCACCGGCATCCCGCCTCCGTTTCCTTCACCTGCCCACCACGACGCAATCATCTGCAATGCCCATTGTCCTCCCTACATGTCACTGCCACCTGCCTAACCGGTCCTCAAGACTGATTAGAACTCATCGATCTTCAAGACTGTTTGCATCTCCAAACTACAAGGACCTACACCCCTCCTCCCTCTGTCTTCTTCTTGTTCCACCTACACACCTAAACCCTAAAGTGCCATTGTCGCCTACTAGTTCCTCTTCTTCGTCCTCACTTGCTTCCTCTACACCTACCTGCAACCAAACCATGAGGAAGCTCCTCCACCAAAACTATAAGGATAAGTGTCACCTCGTGTGACCACCTAAGCCCACCGCCATCGCTACCTTCATATGTAGCATCTCATCCATCGACACCTTCATAGTGACCAGGTCATGCATACATGCTCCACCTGCAACCGTCCTCGAGCCCACCCCTCACAGTTTCAAGACCGTGAGGCGGCACTCATTTTCGAGACCATGTGATGGCAGGTAGAGCACAAGACCGCTTGGGCGGTGAGACCGCAAGCATCCTAATGATCTGTCAAGACCAGTTGGAGACATATAACCCAAGACCATATGAACATGAGGACTCCAGACCGTGAGGACCCCAGATCATGAGGAGATGTGAACACGAGACTGTTTGGATGGAACACGAGGATTGTCCATCTCCGAAACTGCTAGGGAAATGACCGTTTCCATAACCGATTAGAGCAAACGATCGTGAAGACCGTTTGGGCGCATGTGGAAATCGTTTATCAAACCCAAGACCATTTGGTCAGTATACAGGACCATGAGGATATTAATCGATCTCCAAGACCGTTTGAATGTGAGTCCTCAAACTGTTAAGAAAAAAAGCAAACAATCTTCCAAACCGTTTAAACTCAAGACTGTGAGGAATTATTAAGAGTCCAAACTGTGAAAATTGCAAGAGGGTCCAAATCGTGAAGACCTCATCCAAGCCTATAAATAGGACCAGTAGGGTCCTCATTTGAGGCATCGGATCTGGGACACCGCCAGGCTGCTCCTCTGTGAGCTCGACCCATGCTCCCTCCGATCTACAACAACAACTCCACCACCAGGCTGCACCTAGCATGCTCGACCCCTGGGAAAGCTCCTCCGCCTCTATTTCGCCTCGTCCTCCACTCCACCACCAGGATGTGCCTAAGAAGCACTCGACCCCTGGTGGAGGACGATCTCCACAACCAAGCTGAGCGGCAGGCTTGCGCATCCGCCCGTCATCCACTCCACCTACACATCACAACCTACTCCTCCTGCTGCGAGTAAGGAGGATGAGATGAGAAGGAAGGTGGAGAGAGAAAGACTGCCCTGTCTATCTTGGTGTCCCTCGCTCCTTGTCTAGATCTGCTCTGACACGGCATAAAAGACCGCATCATCTTCACCGAGCTGTGACACTCTTCTGCACCATGCTCATGGTAGAATCTTCCCTCTTTCTTGTTCTTTTTACTCCTCGCATCATGAGCGAGTAGTTCCTTTTTTCTGGGGTGTGGGGACTAGCCCCGCTGCCCATGCTTTCATTTTAACATTCCAAGGCAATGTATATAACTTTTCATTTCATTGTTAATCGTCGATGATTGCTTGTAGCTTGATCACCTGCTTGCTTTTATCTTGTTCTTTCCTATGTTGCGAGAACTTCAATATGTAGGATAGGATGTTGATTAACATGGTTGACTCCCTGACTAGAAATAGAAAGGGATTCCTTGAGGTCGTAAGTGAATGATTTGTGAGGGGACGACCCATCTAGCCCACGGTGACGCTTCTATGTGTCTAATGCCTGTATAGGGGGCCTGCAGCTTCAGTTGGATATATGTATCTTCAGAACCATAAGTGCATGATTTGGATGGTGCAAGACATCTGATGCCTAAGGTGATGCTTACGCGAACCTAAACATCCCTCAGGGAGGGTTCACAGCAGTTCTATTTGGATAGTTAGATCTTGCCTGGATGTTTGTGTTTGGACATGTTTGCATGTGTAGTGGTGGTGAAACTCGGGACCACCCCAGCGATCATCATCATTAATCTAGTTTCAACTTTAATTATATTCTTTACTTTCTTGCAATTAGTTTAATTAAACTCAAATCAACTCGTGGTCTAAATATTAGCCTTACTTGAACTAGACTAGACTAGCAACGATTCTTAAAAATGTTGTCCCTTGCGATTTGATCCTTAACTCTACTACGATAAGACTTGTCTACTTGTGGGTGGTATTATTGCACAAGGTTTTGGTATAAACTCTGGGATTTCAACCCCGAGTGAATTTGTTCGTGCGATAATAGACCATGTCAAATTCTAGCACCGTTGTCGGGGAAAACAGAATCAATTAGTCAAATCTAGTTCTTTTGAGGCTAATCTAGGATTTTGCTTTTTCTTTTGATACAATTGATCATTCATTTGAATTCAGTTCTACTCCATCAATCTCACTTCTTAAAAATATTTCCATCCCAGGTACCAACAAAGACTAGTGCATGCACCGCTCAAATAGTCTCGGTCTCACTGCTAGCTTTAATCCTGAGATAGACAGAACTTTTTGTCGTCAGAACAAAGAAAACCAAGCAAGGATGGCTCAAGATGAGGAAATAGCCCGAAGGGTTTCTCAAGCCCTTACTGTACAAAGAGATAGGCTTATGCAAGAAGCCAGAGCTGCAGTTGAAACAGAGATCCGAGCAACACAAGCAGCAACACAAGCAGTAGAACTACAGAAGGACCTTAGAGAGTTCTCCATTCCTAAAGCTGCTGACGTTCACCACCCAGTAAAACCTCCTCCCATCAATGCTCCAAACTTTGAGATCCGGGTACATTAGATCACCTTGCTTCAAAACAACCCATTCTATGGTAAGCAAGGAGAAGATAGTCAGGAACATCTTCTGAGGTTTATTGATCTATATGCTATGACAAAGCAAAATGGAGTATCAGACAACGCCATATGACTTTGTCTCTTCAAGTATTCTCTTGTTGATAGAGCTATAAGTTGGTACAATTCCTTACAATGCGAACCCATCACCACTTGGGAACAACTTAAAAATATTTTTTTGGAAAAATTCTACCCTCCTTCTCTCACCTATGAAATCAGGGGACGTATAACTCAATTCACTCAGGTCCCTAGAGAATCCCTAGATGAAGCATGGGAAAGATACAAACAGCTTCTACGCAAGTGTCCACACCATGGCATTCCTAAGAATCAGCTTATCGAGATTTTCTATAGGGGTGTGGATGACGATATCAAGAGGTTCTTAGACTCCTCATGTGGAGGAAACTTCATGCGTCAAAGCTATGACAGCGCCTGGAAGGTTGTCACCCTTGGAGCTTAAAATCAAGCTAATTGGGGTAGATCTGTAGGCAAGGGAGTGTTGAAGGTAGCTATGGCTGAAGTTATTCTGGAGTACAAGTCTATCCCTGAAACCCTCAAACTCTTAGTTGCCAAGCAAGACCATATTGAATCATCTCTTGCTTCCTATGAAAGAAGACGCTCACTCCCTCAACAACAAGAATAGATCAAGTCAGCTTCATTGTTCTGTGAAGCATGTAAAGGCAATGACCACTCTATTTTATCCTGCAATGTTCTCTACGATGTTGTTTTAAGCAAAATCAATGGACAAAGAGATAATAGCCATATGGAAAGTCTGGATGCTGTCAACAATATCCCTGGTCAAGGATATTACAATCCAAGTCAGAATAGGAACCATCCCAGTTTTCAGTATGGAAATCCTTTGGGAGCAGTAAACTCACATCAATTTGGTTCAAACAACCAACAACAGAATTTCGGGAATAAAGGGAACTTTAGGGGTACCTTCCAGAACAGGAACTACAACAATTACCAGAACAACCCTCAGTTCCAAGACCCCAATCAAGTCCCTTACCAGAATCAACAACAAAGACAACAAGCTAGACACATCTCTCCTGATGATAAATTGTCATCCATTGAGAAGATGTTACAATCGCAACAAACATTGATATCTAACCATCAAGCACACCAGAAGGCTATTGAATCTCAGTTAGGCCAATTGTTAGCCAGTCTCAAGCCTCCAACTGGAGCTTTTACTGGTCAACCGGAGAACAACCCTAAACATCCTGAGCAGTTGAAGGTTGTTATGACTCGTTCTGGTAATGTATATCCCGACCCTCCTGTCAAGACACCAGTGGTTGTCATAGATGAACAAGACCAAGTGAATGATCAAGTTGATGAAGAACCTGAATCTATTCCGAAAAAGCAGTCAAGCAATGATAAGTCATACAAAGAAAATTCTGTAAAACCTATTACAGAAGAGGAAGAAGCAACACCAGAACCTGATATCCCTGTATACAAGCCTCGTATACCTTTTCCAGCTCATCTAAGGCAAATGAATCTTGATACCCATTTCAACAAGTTCAAGGAATCTATGAAGAAACATCATTTTGATATACCCTTTCTAGATGCGCTGGTAGAGACACCAGCCTGGAAAAAGTACTTGAAGTCTCTCCTCACAAGGAAATATAGAACTGAGGAAGTTGAGATGGTTAAACTGGCAACTACTGCTTCCGATATTATTCAAAGCAAGATGCCCAAGAAATAAAAAGATCCTGGATCTTTTGGTATCTCATGCCATATTGGTGATTCTACATATACGAAGGGACTAGATGATCTTGGTGCTAGCATTTTGATCATGCTGCTTAGACTTTGCAAGAGGCTTGGATTTTTAGAATTTCTTCCTACTAGCATAACTATACAGCTTGCAGACAATTCGATAAAACATCTGTTAGGAATCCTCAAAGATGTCTCGTTCAAGGTAGGTAAGGATGCATATGTTCTGTGTGACTTTTTCATTATGGACATAAAAGAAGACGCCAGGTATCCTCTCATCTTTGGACGTCCGTTCCTCGCCACTGCAAGAGCTCTAATTGATGTTGAAGCAGAAACCTTGCTTATTCGACTAGGAAAAGAAACTCTCGAGTTCAAAGTTTTTGAAAATATGAAAAAACCAAGCATGCAAGAAGAAGTCTATCTTATTGATTGCATAGAGCAGATGTCACTTCTCACTCAAGATAATCATGAATCATACGATCCTTTAGATGTTGCTCTAACAGACCCATCAGCTGATGAACCTATTGACGAACAAGTAAAGATTGCATCGAATTTCTTGACTCTGGAGAAGAAGATGTTGAAGCTACTTTTGAGGAACTCAAGCCTATAGAAACAATTGAAAACATTTGTGAAAAGGAGGAGACACCTCTCAACCTTGTCATGACACATACCAAACCATTTTCAGGTGTCCATGAGCTTCCTCATCCAGAAACGACTATCCTCTGGAATGCACCGATAGCCCAATAGACAGAGATTATTGATTTCATCTTCCCTCCGCAACAAGATTTGGATTGTGGTTTCTATAAGGAACATCCCTCGGATCCATATCTGATAGATGTTAATGACCATCATTGCTACGATGAAGGGATAGTGCATCAACAAATGAATTTTTCTTCCGAGCCTCAACAACACTACATTATCAATGATGTCATTCAGATTCCCTATAACTATTCTCCACCTCAGATTGAGCAACAAAGAACAATTCAACATAACTCAAGTTGTTTCCCTATGTGCTCTGATATTGCTTGCTCTTTATGGGGGAAAATTCAAGAGGCTAAAATCAAAGTGAGGGTTAATGAATGGATGAGAAAGAAACCACCAAAAGAATATGTCAGTCCAACTCAAGTTCCACCTAGAGCCCCACCATGGTGATAGTATCCATGTCGAGCCATCGACATAAAAAAAAGCGTTTGTCAGGAGGCAACCCGATCAATAATTTTGTTTTTACTTTTAGTTTTGAATTAGAAAATTTCCTTAATTTTGTTTTCGCTTTTTAGAAAATTTTGCACTAAATAAAAATTGCATTGCGAGATGCTATCTTAAGTTTTGACTAGTCTTCATTTTTGAGATTTTTAGATGGAGAATGCACGCTGATTGGAACGCAACCACATCTGGTGGTCCAACCGGTGCAAATTTTCCCCTCCATCTCATATTTAGAGTTTGCTCGGGACAAGCAAATTTCTAAGTTTGGGGTGGAGGGTGGGTGGTACGTACTTTACTTTCCACCCACTCCTATCTATTTCAGACTTAAGGTTTCATCGTTGCATTTTTGAGCAAATTTTTCAAAAAAAAATCAAAATTTTGAAGTTTTTACAATAGTTTGTATAGAAAGTTGATAAAGTTTTGACACTTTTTGTTTCAATAATAGCCATTACCTAGCTGGCTAGTTTCTCTCTCTATGCTTTTCTTTGCATCATTATACCCTCTTTATTCGAAGCAGATCCTCAAAAGGGACATTTTCAGAAAACTAGCCTACTGATTGAAATCATCTTGTGAAGCCTATGAATCCTAACATCATGATCCTTATGCAAAAATGGCAAGTGTCTGTCGAACTAATAGGGATCAAACATGTCGTGCTTCCTAACTAACTAGTAGAACAATAACATGGAACCCCCACCAGATCCCCATCAAGTCATTATTTGAGCAGAGTACGATAAAGAGAACGATCCGGTGCACTGAATTGTAAATCAAGTTGCATTCTAATCTAGACTCTCTTCTACACTTCTTCTATCATCTTCGTATCCCTCCATCCATAAAAAAGAAACAAAACTAGCCAAAATAGTGTCAAACCATTAGTTCGGGGTGGCACGCCACTTCCCTCTATATCTGCTTCTTCCATACCCCTCGATGAAATAGGGGTGTACCACCAAGAAAAGATGCCAATGTGCAAACAAAAAAATGTAATCTCAAGTCAAATACAGGAGAGATTCGCACCAAAAAAATGCAATCAATGAAATTGCAATCATATAATAAAAATCTCAAGTCGAATAGAGGAGAGATTTATTTCTTCCTTCCATACCACCCTTCACTCCCTTTTCCACCTAAAGGCACAATGAATGATTCCACTGTCCTGAAAAACACCAGTGCCAGATCAGGTATACACTTGTTGTTATAGGGGTATCTCTGGACTCTTACGAAACTATTAGAAATGCTTGTTGTTGGAAAAAGTGAGTAGGAATTGTTGTTGGAAAACAAACTCAGGATTGAAGATATGGTAAGATGTGTTCAATGGTCTTAGGAAGTTGAGATGCTTAGTCATATGAAGCAGAAAGGAAACAACCGTGATGTGAAGATGAGGCAATCACACGAGTTGAAAGTATTCATTTGGTGACTGGTTCATATTTTGTGTTACTCGAGGATGAGCAACGTTTAAGTTTGTGGTATTCTGATGAATCCAAATTCATCACAAATTTCAGTCGCCATTTTGGGCCCAATTCGATTAATACATTCAATTTCATCTCCTAAAACTTACAATGTGCAATTTTGCCTAATTAGTTGAATTATTGAGTTATTGACTAAATTCCATATTGATTTCATGTAGGTCGTGATTGAGGTTCTACCATCAACTGGAACTCACCTTCACTCAAGATCCTCTCAGACTTAGTCTGATCAATCGGTAGTGACCAAACAATCTTGACCAAACGGTCTTGATCCATTCAATTTCACCTCATTCGGTCTTGGGCTCTCTCCTCACCACACGATCTCTGATCTACAGTTCCCCTCTAACCAGTCCATTCGGTCTGCCTTCCCCCCTTTACAAGGTCTCAAGACCGTGTGAGGCCACATGGTCTCAAGACCGTGTGAAGACTCATGGTCTCAAGACCGTATGGGCGGCCATCTATCTGAGATCATGAAGACCATAGAAGCAAGGACCCGCCTCCTCTTCGATAGTTCCAACCTCCACAGTAATCCTTCCACCGGCATCCCGCCTCCGTCTCCTTCACCTGCTCGCCTCGACGCAATCATCTGCAGCGCCCATCGTCCTCCCTACATGTCACTGCCACCTGCCTAACTGGTCCTCAAGACCGATTGGAACTCATCGATCTTCAAGACCGTTTGCATCTCCAAACTGCGAGGACCTACACCCCTCCACCCTCAGTCTTCTTCTTATTCCACCTACACACCTAAACCCCCACTGTCGCCTGCTAGTTCCTCTTCTTCATCTCTGCTTGCTTCCTCTGCACCTACCTACAACTAAACCATGAGGAAGCTCCTCCACCAAAACTATGAGGAGTAGCGCTGCCTCACGTGACCACCTAAGCCCACCGCCATCGCTACCTTCATCTGCAGCATCTCATCCATCGACACCTTCACAGTGACCAGGTCGCGCATCCACGCCCCACCTGCAACCGTCCTCGAGCCCACCCCTCATGGTTTCAAGACCGTGAGGCGGCACTCATTTTTGAGATCGTGTGATGGCAGGAAGACCGCTTGGGCGGTGAGACCGCAAGCATCCTAGTGATCCGTCAAGACTGGTTGGAGACATATAATCCAAGATCGTATGAACGCGAGGACTCCAGACCGTGAGGACCCCCAGACCGTGAGGAGATGTGAATTCGAGACCGTTTGGATGGAATATGAGGATCGTCCATCTCCAAAACCACTAGGGCAGTGACCGTTTCCATAACTGATCAGAGCAAACGTTCGTGAAGACCGTTTGGGCGCATGTCGAAACCATTTGGAAGCCAAAACCATTTGGAGGAGAAGAACGTTGGGGTAGCAAACTGTGAGGAAGCCTCACGGTTTCCAAACCGTGAGGGTTTATCAAACCCAAGATTGTTTGGTCAGTATATAGGACCGTGAGGATATTAATCGGTCTCCAAGACCATTTGAACATGAGTCCTCAAACCGTTAATAAAAAAAGCAAACAGTCTTCCAAACCATTTAATCTCAAGACCATGAGGAAATATTAAGAGTCTAAACTGTGAAAATTGCAAAGAGGGTCCAAATCGTGAAGACCTCATCCAAGCTTATAAATAGGACCAACATGATCCTCATTTGAGGCATCGGATCTGGGATGCCGCCAGGTTGATCCTCTGTGAGCTCGACCCCTGCTCCCTCAGATCTACAACAACAACTCCACCACCATGTTGTACCTAGCATGATCGACCCCTGGGAAAGCTCCTCCGCCTCCGTTTCTCCTCATCCTCCACTCCACCACTAGGATGTGCCTAAGAAGCACTTGACCCCTGGTGGAGGACGATCTCCACGGCCAAGCTGAGCGGTAGGCTTGCACATCTGCCCGTCATCTACTCCACCTACGCATTCACAACATGCTCCTCCTACTGCGAGCAAGGAGGACAAGACGAGAAGGAAGGTGGAGAGATAAAGACTGTCTGGCCTATCTTGGTGTCCCTTGCTCCTCGTCCAGATCTGCTCCGACACAGTGTACAAGACCGCATCATCTTCACCGAGCTACGACACTCTTCTGCACCATGCTCATGGTGGAATCTTCCCTCTTTCTTATTCTTTTTGTTCCTCGCATCATGAGCGAGTAGTTTCTTTTCGCTGGGGTGCGGGACTAGCCCTGCTGCCCATGCTTTCATGTCTTTTAATTTAACATTCCAAGGCAATGTATATAACTTTTCATTTCATTGTTAATCATCGATGATTGCTTGTAGATTGATCACCTGCTTGCTTTTATCTTGTTCTTTCCTATGTTATGAGAAATTCAATATGTAGGATAGGATGTCGATTAACATAGTTGACTCCCTGACTAGAAATAGAAAGAGATTCCTTAAGGTTGTAAGTGAATGATCTATGAAGGGACGAGCCATCTAGCCCACGGTGACGCTTCTGTGTGCCTAACGCCTGTATAGGGGGCCCGCAACTTCAGTTGGATATTTGTATCTTCGGAACTGTAAGTGCATGATCCAGATGGCAACGAGACATCTGATGCCTAAAGTGATGCTTATGCGAACCTACACATCACTCAGGGAGTGTTCACAACAGTTCTATTTGGATAATTAGATCTTGCCTAGATGTTTGTGTTTGGACATGTTTGCATGTGTAGTGGTGGTGAAACCCGGGACCACCCCAGCAATCTTCATCATTAATCTAGTTTCAACTTTAATTCTGTTCTTTACTTTCTTGCAATTAGTTTAATTAAACTCAAATCAACCCTTGTTCTAAATATTAGCCTTACTTGAACTAGACTAGACTAGCAATGATTCTTTAAAATGTTGTCCCTTGGGATTCGATCCTTAACTATACTGCGATAAGACCCGTATGCTTGTGGGTGGTATTATTGCACAAGGTTTTGGTAAAAACTTTGGGATTTCAACCCCGAGTGAATTTATTAGTGCAATAATAGACCACGTCATTGAGACGACCAGTTCGCGAGATGAGTCGACTATATGTAGGATCATGGAAAGAGGATGATGGAACCAGACGAATGCTTGGTGGGCCCAACTGACTGTCTGGAAGGAGTCCATACATCGATTTGATAGGAGGCATGACGACCGTCCATGGAGTCCCAACTGACCGTTTGGAAGGATTCCAAACATTGGTTGGACAGGAGGACCAACTGATCAGCCAAGAGGGGAGACGACCGATTTAAAGGTTGAACCGATCTACCCAGATTGGCAAGCATAGATCTACGTCAACCACAGGTTCATACATGTGATGTGATGATTGATCTAGGTGGTAATAATTCCTTGTAGCTCTAAGGAATTACAAGTTGACATGGCCATAACCATCGCTTTTTGTTTTATATTGCATGTTTACATTGTGGGATATAGCATGCATATGATACGTACTATATATGTGGTGATTGGATACAATATATATATATATATATATATATATATATAAACCCCTCAGTCAAACATATTAAGTCTAAGATGCAAAAAACTTGATCGACCTAGCGTAGATTTGCACAAAGCATTATGCGTCGTCTATCTCGTAGAAGTGTGATGGTAGATATGTAGATTTGCACAAAGAATGATGTGTATATATCGCATTAGCTGTTGGGTTGGGCTTAACTGGTGACTTAGAGAGCCCAAGCCTAGAGGCATGCATATGATCATGGCAAGGTGTTGCGCATATTATCTATCCAAGAGTTTCATGTGATGAAATTGGCATGACGGCTAACCTAAATAATCAGGTTGTGGGCGATCGGCAAAAGCTGACTCATGATTTGAGGAAATATGGATCTTGGATCATTAGAAAATTGATTCACTATAGTTTTCCAAATTGATACTTGAGGGTTGTCAATTTGAACAAAATAATGAGAATGATAAATAATTAAAGACCTAATTGTTATCGCCCAAATTTTAATCAAATCAAATAAAAAATTGAGTTTTTGACAAAAATTGCAAATTCTTTTGTAGAATCAAATGGCCACACCGAACAATCATTTTTCTCTATGATCGGTCCTTGAGAAGGAAAAACTTATTGGGAATAGCTTCCACGTCTGGTTTAGGACGTTGAGAATTGTTCTCACACAAGAGTGCAAGCTCTATGTCTTTGAAATGCTAGAACTAGAGGAACCACCTCAAAATGCTCCAAGGATTGATAAGGATGCTTACAAGAAGCATGATGAAGACATTGTGGATGTCAAGTGTCTGATTCTTTATTCAATGAACCATGAGTTGCAAAGGAAACATGAGAGCATGAGGGTTATTGAGTTGGTCACACATCTCAAGAACATGTATGAAGATCAGACAAGATAAGAGAGGTTTGATGTCTCCAAGGCATTGTTCAAATGTCACATGGCTGAAGGATATCCAGTAGGTCCTCATGTGTTTAAGATGACTGGGTATGTGGAGAACCTAACCATATTGGGATTCCCCTTAGGCCAAGAGTTGGCCACTAACGTGATTCTGCAGTTTCTTCCAGAGTCATATAGTCAGTTTGTCATGAACAACAACATGAACGACTTTGACAAGCCGTTGACAGAGTTGTTGGGCATGTTGAAAATAGCCGAGACACAAATGAAGAAGTATTGACTCAAGGTCAATTATATCAATGTTGACTCACATCTAAATTGACTAAACCCGTGTTTTGATGATGAATAACCATTCTACATATTAGTGTCTAATGTCTCTACTTGAGTGATTTCAGATTAGGTATAAACACACTCCAATTGCCCTAACTTGCGCATATCAAATTGGAGAAAAGACAAGTCAAAGTCATACAAGTGCACATTTTTGTAATATGATGTATAGCCATTAGAATCATGTTGTAAATCCCTTGTAATGATTGTATGACTTGTAATTAAACTTAGAAAAATATCAGGAGCACTTAGATTGAATATTAGAGCACTTTAGATGCAACTTTGAAAATTGATTACAGGCACTTTGTCGGTCGAGTTTCCCAGCCTGAAAACTCGACCGATCATCCTTGATCAATTTTCTGTAGATTGCATCGGTCGAGTTGTGTTTACACAGAACTCGGCCGATCAAGTAACTGACCATTTCGATTCCTAATGATAGGTCGAGTTTTGTCAGGACAAACTCGACCGAACATTTGAGTATCGGCCTTGTCATTTACTTGATTGGTCGAGTTACCCTTATAAAAACTCGACCGATTGCACTGTACAAAAAAGTGTAGAAAAGTGCTTCTAGCCATTGTGGAGTTGCAACAAGTGAAAATATATCTGTTGCAAGCCACAAAATGGCTAGTCTTCATTCTCAAGTGTTCCCAAAGGCTAAGAGGCATCCCCAGCTATAAATAGGACCCCTTGGGCTTCATTCCAAGGTTGAGCATTCATTGCAAACTCTATGTGAGGTTCCTATTCTATAGTTGAGTGCTTCCTACATCCTCCTCTATCTCTCTAAGCTTAATCACTTGCTAGATCCATTAGAGTGAGTAGGAACTCTATAAGAGAGCTAGTCCTGCATGTATATCTTGTGAGGCTCTCACTTCCACCACCTCCCCATCTCTCTTTTCTACAAATGAAGATGAAGGTTCTCTCTCTTGTCCAAGAGAGGTGAAGAAGAACAAGGGAAGGCGTCCCTTGGTGAAGATCAAGGTTGAAGACTTGGAGCTAGAGTGGGTAAGCCCTTGGTGAAGGCAGAAGATTCCTTGCTCAAGTGGGTAAGTCCTTGGTAGTTTCTCCGAGTGAAGGTGAAGTCAAAGGCGGAAGATCCAAGAAGAGTGGGTAATTCCTATAAGGCTGAAGACTTGTGCAAGAGTATGTAAGTCCTTGGAAGAAGGCGGAAGACTCCTTACAAAGTGGGTAAGTCCTTGGTAAGGTTGAAGACTCTTTGTATTGGATAGGTAAGTCCTTTGTTTGGTCATGTATTGTAAGTCTTATGAATGAATATAAGAATGTAATGGTTAGGAAATCCTAGAGGTTGACCTCTCTAGGTAAGTGGACTGACACACTTCTAGTTTGAAGTGTGGATCCACTCTAAATAGATTGACTACTTGGTGTATGTTCAATCTCTCTCATCCTTGCTATGCATGTTTTAGTTGCACACAAAATTCCTATTTAGCAACCTTATCTTGTGATATATCTTGAAGGTTTAATGAATTTTGTTTAAGTGCATTCAACTCTATTCCCCCCCTTTAGAGCATCTAATCACCCATCTAGGATCCAACAATTGGTATCAGAGCGGGTCTTCTCCAAGCATATTTTAACAAGTAGGAGAAGATGGGTGACTACCAAGGAGGGAGATACTCGATCAGCTTTCCAATCTTTGATGGGAGTAATTTCCTATATTGGAGAATAAGGCTTCAATTCTACATCCAAGAATCAAGTCTTGAGATGTGGCAAATGGTGAACAGCACATACATGCTACCAAAGACAAAGATTGAAGAATGGGATGAAGCTACCTTGAAGAAAGCAACCTTGAATGCTAGAGTCATGCACATCCTATATGCCTCCATGACCCCCACCGAGTTCAACCGGATTTCTTCTTGTGAGACGGCCTATGAGGTATGGAGAAAGCTTTGCATCACTTATGAAGGGACAGATCAAGTGAAGGAAAGCAAAGTTTACATGCTCAAAGGGCTGCTTGAGAACTTCAAGATGGGAAAGGAGGAGAGTATAGCCAACATGTACTCAAGGCTCAACATCATTTTGAATGGTCTTGATGTTTTAGGACATCCTATGTCTAGTGGAGAGATCAACTCAAAGATCCTTAGAACTCTCCCCAAGAGATGGGAACCCAAGGTGACTTCCATTGAAGAAGCAAGATCTCTTAGGGATATTCCTATTGAAGAGCTCATTGGAAATCTACAAGTACATGAAGCCACACTTGACAAGAGGGATGAAGTAGAAAGACAAGAGAATAAAGAGCTAAAGAGAATGAAGAAGGCTGAAATGAAGGCTCAAATTGAAGCTATCATGGAACAAGTCTCTCCATCCTCTCAAGCTAAAGAAGATGCCATGTACTCCAAGGGTAAATTCTATAAAGGCAAGTCCTCCTCCATCTGGTGCTTCACATGTGGAAAGAAGGGTCACTACAAGGAAGATTGCCCACAAGGCAAAAAGAACCATCTTCACAACATGAAGGAGAAATGGCACTCAAGCTCAAATGGCTCCTCCAACTCAAGCTCAAGTGAAGATTCAAGTGAAGGATCAAGCTCAAGCTCTAGTGATAAAGGAGAATGTCATTTTGATCTTATAGAATCAACAAGTAAAGACTCAAGTGAGGTAAATCTAAACTCTTTAGATAAAAAATCTTTATGCTATTATTCATGATACTTGTGCCTCTCTTAAATATTCTAAAAGGAAAAAGAAAAGGCTTACTAGAATTGTTGATAATTTTCATATAGAACTAGATGATCTTGAACATGCTAATTCTTGCTTGCTTGATGATAAAAGTGATTGTCTTAATCAAGTAGATTCTCTTAAACTTTAAAATGCTATTTTGCTTGATAAGATTAGATTTCTAGAAGCTCAACCTCTCATGCCTAGTTCTAATGAAGATCATACTTTAATTGTTGATTCTCTCATGCATGATATTGATGTTCTTAAATCTGAAAACAAGGACAAAGATTTTGTTTTGCAAGAATTAGAAACAGAAAATGCTTCCTTGCTTGCTAAAATCAATGTGCATGAATCTTGTTCTAGTTCTACGAGTAGAGAGAATGATGTTGCTGCTCTTCATATTGATAGAGATTCTTATTTAACTAAAGCTCTTTTCTTAGAAAATGATCTTTTGCATGCTAGAGATAATATCAATCATTTGTGTTCTACTATTACTTCTCTTATGCATGATAATGATAGTTTGAGATCTTCTTTGCAAAGATTATTAGTTGGTAAGAAGAGCCTTAATGATATCCTACACCATACTACCAAACAAATTGGTAGACATGGTTTGGGGTATGATGGTAGTCAAGGAAACAACAAAGATAAAGGACTTCCAATATTCCATGGAGAATCCTCTAGTTCCAAAACTATAGGCACATGCAACTATTGCAATGAAATTGGTCATTATTCTACTTGTTGTCCTTTTAGGAAAGCACCCAATATCAATAGGATTTGGGTTGCTAAACTAACCCCTCCAGACCCAAAAACATGATTGGGGACCATTTCATCTTTTTTCTTGTAGGTACTTGCAAATGGATTGACTTGAGCTATTGAATTGCAAATTGACTTCTCAATCCACATGAAAGAAGAAAGGTGAGATATGTAGAGGGTGACAACAAGTGGAAAAAGGAATGGTAAGAACAAAGGTAATGTTTTTCTTGCTTATAACCAATCCTAACTTGTTTTGTCAAGTTAGCGTGCACTATGCATGTGGCTTTTGAGTCAAAAGTGGTATTTTGTGTTTCTCTTCACACACTTGCTCAAAAACTATTTCTAATGATTCTATAGTGCTTTACTAACTTGATTAAACATGTTTGGATATGGTTTGTATTTTTAGCATGCCTTTAAATATGTTTTTATGAAATATATGTGCCTTTTGACAGCTGCTCTGTCGGTCGAGTTCGCCCTGCTTGAAACTCGACCGATAGGCACCAATGGGTGTTGCCAACAGTTGTCATCGGTCGAGTTGTCAATGCACAGAACCCGACTGATAACACTGTGCACAGAATGTACATTTGGCTTATTGAATGAGAATTTCCCTCTCAACTAGATTTTCTCAACCAATAGCCTTATTATTTGGCACTCCCTTGGTATCTTTATATATGCATATTGCCATGTTCTAAATTTCCTATCTTGCTTACAACTCTATCTCTCTAATTGCTCTAAATTGGTATATCTATATCGTGCAATTACTTGCTTTGAGTTGTTTTGCAGGTTTTGATGATGAACTCTTTGGATCTCTTGGTTGTGTCTTAAATGGCTTCCGTTGTGCTCTAACTTGCTACATCCATCTACTCATATCTTTGTTTGGATATATCTCTACATCTACTCATATCTTGCTTTATCTTGTGTATCTTTTGGTATCTCTTACTATGATCTAGATCCTACTAGTAGTCCTAACTTGTGATATCATCTACTAGTAGTTCATATACATGTAGTTCTAACCTTGTTTATAATTGGCATCTTTGCTCATCTATATGCTATGCTTGTATCTTGTCTCATACATGCTCAAGCTTGTTCCTTGAATTACATATCTACTATCTTGAGTTGCTTGCATAACATTGTGATGCAGGGTACATAGATCTACATTATATGTAGAAATTGGAGTACTTTTTTTGGATTTTATGCAGATTTTGCTCCAATTTCAGTTTTTGGTGCAAGACTGGTTTTTTTCATGCAGAAACAACCTTTTGAGCAAGACTCATTGCTTTGCAATGAGCTCTGATGGTTTTTGATCAAAATCCGTCATCTTGAGGGTCAAAATTACGTTTTACTGTTTTTCTACAACACTTTATCTTGCATTTTGGGTTGTTCAAGTATATGCTTTAACTTGCTTTTCTTTCTATACTTGTACAAGCCCCTATATGTGCTCTTCTACTCTCCTTATATATATTTGTGTTATATCCTTTCTCTTTAACATGTGATGTTTCTTATTTCTTCATAACCCCACTTTTTGAAATGACAAAGGGGGAGAAAGGTATGTCTTCTTTTAAAAGAGGAAGAAGGCATGTCTTACATGAAGAGGAGAAGTATGTCCACGTAAAAGGGAGAAGGTAAATGGGAGAAGACATATATGTGTAGAACATATATGAGTATAATACATAGTATTCTACAAATGTTATGAAAGCTAACCATGCAGGAGAAATAGCATCAATTGAGGGGGAGTATGAGAACTCCATGCACATCAATTGAGGGGGAGCATATGAACTCCGTTCTATTGAAACCCCTAGATTTCTCCGAAGGTATGATTTTACTTAAAAGATTTCAATACATTTATGGAATGGTTTGTCATCTTCAAAAAGGGGGAGAATGTTGACTCAAGGTCAATTAGGTTAATGTTGAGTATCAGCCTTGTCGTTTACTTGATTGGTCGAGTTACCCTTATAGAAACTCGACCGATTGCACTGTACGGAAAAGTGCAGAAAAGTGCTTCTAGCCATTGTGGAGTTGCAACAAGTGAAAATATATCCGTTGCAAGCCACAAAATGGCTAGTTTTCATTCTCAAGTGTTCCCAAAGGCTAAGAGGCATCCCCAGCTATAAATAGGACCCCTTGGGCTTCATTCCAAGGTTGAGCATTCATTGCAAACTCTATGTGAGGTTCCTATTCTATAGTTGAGTGCTTCCTACAGCCTCCTCTCTCTCTCTAAGTTTAATCACTTGCTACATCCATTAGAGTGAGTAGGAAATATATAAGAGAGCTAGTCCTACATGTATATCTTGTAAGGCTCTCACTTCCACCACCTCCCCATCTCTCTTTTCTACAAATGAAGATGAAGGTTCTCTCTCTTGTCCAAGAGAGGTGAAGAAGAACAAGGGAAGGCATCCCTTGGTGAAGATCAAGGTTGAAGACTTGGAGCTAGAGTGGGTAAGCCCTTGGTGAAGGAAGAAGACTCCTTACTCAAGTGGGTAAGTCATTGGTGGAAGCTTCTCCGAGTGAAGGTGAAGTCAAAGGCGGAAGATCCAAGAAGAATGGGTAGTTCCTACAAGGCTGAAGACTTGTGCAAGAGTAGGTAAGTCCTTGGAAGAAGGCAGAAGACTCCTTGCAAAGTGGGTAAGTCCTTGGTAAGGTTGAAGACTCTTTGTATTGGATAGGTAAGTCCTTTGTTTGGTCATGTATTGTAAGTCTTATGAATGAATATAAGAATGCAATGGTTAGGAAATCCTACAGGTTGACCTCTCTAGGTAAGTGGACTGACACACTTCTAGTTTGAAGTGTGGAACCACTCTAAATAGGTTGTCTACTTGGTGTATGTTCAATCTCTCTCATCCTTGCTATGCATGTTTTAGTTGCACACAAATTTCCTATTTAGCAACCTTATCTTGTGATATATCTTGAAGGTTTAATGAATTTTGTTTAAGTGCATTCAACTCTATTCACCCCCCCTCTAGAGCATCTAATCACCCATCTAGGATCCAACAAGAAGGACAAGCCCAAGTCTGTGATGATTATCAGCAAGACAAAGGGGAAGTCTAAAGGTAAAGGCAAATCTAAGAAAGGTTCTAAAGCTATCTAGAAGCCCAAGTCTTCAGATATCAAGGCAAAAGGTGGAGTAAAGAAACAAAGAGGTGATTGTCACCAGCCTGGACATTGGAAGAGAAATTTCCCACTCTGGCTAGAGGAACTAAAGAAGAAGAAGGATGGCACTGAGGCTATAAACCATTTAAGATAAATTTGATTACTTCTTAAAATTTGGTATATGATACCAAATAGAGAACTGACATACTAATGTGCAGGATCTGACAAGAAGTAAAGCTCTTCATGGAAGGAAAAAGATGGACAAGGCAGAGAAAATGTTGTGGAAGCCACAGTCTGCATTTAAATTTATCTTAGCCCAATGGGCATGTAATAGAGTTACTAGAACTGCTATTTCATTATGCCATTAGAATAGAAACATTTTCTTTATGCATCTTGTATAGACAAGGATGATTTCAATAAAGAGTCATTGGTGTTTCTGTTTCAAAGATATGATCTTACATGGCATTGGCCCAAAAACATCTTGTGATATTTATGCGAAATGATCCAAAGATGAAAGTTTATACCAAAGGAATATAATTGATAACTCAAGATTATCATTAACATAAGTCATCTTGCATGTACACATAAGAAATGCATACCTAGATTACATATTGATGTTGATCTAGATTCCCTTGGTTGTTGAACCTAAGGAAATATGCAAGTCTTATTCATACACAATATGACATGACATCCTTCACTAAATGTAGTGGGAGGATAAAGCTTTCATCAGACCTTATGCATATGATGCATGAAGACCTTATGGAATGAATTCTATAGAAAATTAATACTCATTTTCATTTACTGGTAATAGGATTATATGTACCAAATGAAAAAAAAATCTCTTGAAACTATTCAAGGAGATTATAAATGAAGTATGACATTGATGAAAGTATTAAGAAACTTTGATATGATCAAATGTTGAAATACTTTATATCAATACCTTAAGTACCTTCAGGAATGAATTGTGATAATGTATCACAAGTCAAATTCATTTGAACATGATGATGTGTTAGAATGAAGGAATTATACCATGATGAGTCATGATATAATATCAATTAATCTAGTCTTCTCATATCCTCATAAATATATACCTATCACTTAATTATGTACCACGAGAATGGCTTGTAAGACATCATATATGATATGATTTGGGATTGTCCCAATAGGTCTAAAGGATTGAAACCCACCATGAGAAAGTAGTTTCTTGAGAAAGTTTATCCATAAACCATGATAATTGAACATTACTATTAATCTCAATCCAATAACAAAATTGTTTTGTTAATAGGATAACTGAGTTCTTAAAGATTTATTGGGAGTAAAAGTAACACTCAAAGTGTTTGAGATCAACAACAAGGGTACAACATGAACAATGAGAATCACAAGTTGTTGTGGAATCTTAGGTTCATCATGTAATACAGAACAAAATATTCTGGCAGAATACATCTGAGATTGGAGGATTGTGAAACCAACTAATCAGATGGGTTGGTCATATAGGCTGATCCAACTAGTCAACTAGAAGCCTTCTTCTGAGCTATATGGAATCCATGTAAGCTAACAAGGTAGGACCTTGATAGCACCAAATAAAAGGGTAACACCTAAAGGGTGCAATAGGATCTTATGATCAAGACCTACATGGATAACATAAAAGGACAAATTTGTTGAATAAATCAAGTTCAAAATGTTGAACATGATAGAAATTCATGTACCAATTGTCATGCTTGTTGTTGTAGTTAGAATGGACTATGATATTTTGCATATAAAAATGGAAATTGGATTCCTTGAGGGAATACATTAGAGGATGTGTAAGTGACACAACCTAAAAGGTTTCATAACTTCATTAATGCAAATTAAGTCCATAAACTACAAATTTCAATTTGGGATTGAAACAAGCAACTCAGAAGTGGGATCTTTTGACTTGATAAGATAGTCAAAGAGTTTGACTTGAATCAAGACAAAAGAAGAAATATATGTTTATAATAGATTATTGGGAGCATATATGAATATTCCACATATGATGAAGAATAACATCTCAATATTATGAATATTGAGAACTGGCATAAAAACTCCTTCTGCAATGAAGGATAAGATGAAACCTCTTATGAAATAAGGACCAAGACCTATGAGATAGTTCTTGAGGGTTTTACAATGGAAGTTTAAGAATGTACAATAGCAATGTGTTGAAAGAGTTCAACATGAATGAATTCAATGAGAGAGAATTCAGATTAGTCTCTCATGAACCCTATATTCCTACTCTTGTGAAGAATGGAAGTATCATGAATTAGATTCCATGGGCCAACCCAATAGTGGATCTATCATGTAAGCTATTAACAAGCTTATCAGATATAATCTTGTATGTATTAGACATGACAAGATGATATAAATTCCAATAAGGGTTATTGGAAAGTCATTAAAGATATCCATCAGTACTTGAGAAGTGACTAAGGATAGACTGCTAGTCAATGATTATAGCAATAAAAAGGAAGTGTTGGATGTAAAGGGTTACATCGATGCAAGCTTCCATAAATGAAAAATTTGATTGCAAAATAAAATATGTCTTGATTTTATAAGAGAAAAGGATGTGATTAGTTGGAAAGGTTTCAAACTAATACTATTCTACATTAGAAGCTGAGTATACTTGTATTATAAACACAGAGTG
The DNA here is from genome assembly GCA_963693085.1 of Alisma plantago-aquatica. Taxonomy (NCBI): domain Eukaryota; kingdom Viridiplantae; phylum Streptophyta; class Magnoliopsida; order Alismatales; family Alismataceae; genus Alisma; species Alisma plantago-aquatica. Next base: position 43,075,919 of record OY856410.1, on the reverse strand, counting down.
ATACAATATGGATCTAGAGGTTCATAGGATGAACTTATAGATGTTCCAACCATTGATGACTCAGTAGAAATACTGTGACAACAATGCAGCTCATTGTTAGGCAATGAATATCAGATACCATATTATGGCGGTTTCATCTCAGAGCGAAGAGATAAGAAACATGCAATATCCCGACTACAAGCAAAGTGTTGCTAACCTGCTAAATCAGCACTAGCACAGTAGAAGCATGTTGGACATGTTTAGATCACTAAGGATGAGAGTTGTTGGTGATTGGCTCTAAGTGCAAGTGGGAGTCTATTGACAAGGTATGCCCATAGAGCCAATCATATGATGATTGACATGGCATAATTACCTAAAAGGATTTGATTAATAATAACATATGCAAAGGCAAGCTTCCAATTCATCTATTTCACTCAATTATGAGATAATGAGGATACAAAGTGAATGTCTAGAGAATTATATTACTCAATGATGTATGTTGTCAAGTTCCTATCCTTGTGATGAGATCATATGGATGTTAAGAGTACATATACATATTCTCATTATGTCCATGGTTGGTTGTTATTATGGAAGGTTGATAGACAACAATAACACATAAGATCAAAGTGTGAGTTAGTCGATGACTAAATCTCATTAGTCATTATATGGAAATATCAAACCAAGCACACAAATACATGTTAGAGAATAGTGTATCCAACAGACCCACCTTGAGATTGACACATGATTTTGTGGTCACAGTCATCTCTCATAGTAAAGGTGGTGATTGTGATTCTTAGACCTAAAATCACTGCACTCGTCACATGTCGTGGGTACACTTTGACATCATCAAACGAAGTTCTAAAACATGGGTTGTTATAGTAGTGATGATTGGGTGACTTTGACACATGGGGATAGATTGTGAGTGATAGATATAGGATTTGTCCCTCCTACGGGAGTATGATATCCTGGCCACTTGATTAGCAAGACTGAGAAATGCATGTGCATGCACATGCACATGTGAATGAATATATGATATTGATGTCACATTATCTCAGACAGCCTACTCTTGGTTCAAGAAACATGGATTGAACATTGAGAGGATGACCAACCATGCCTTGAGTTCATCTTAGATATCAGAGAGAAAGTAACTATACAATCACTGGAACACCTTACACAGATTGTAGGTTGAAGTTGTTCTCCAACTTTCCATTTCACTTGGGTAGCACTGATGTGCGACTAGGCACCACTCTTTGTTTGTGATGTCATAACCTAGTTATGAACATTCACTACCTACATGACATGGGACCTATAGGGTCACACACATAGGAACTCATCTAGAAGAGGAGTTTGATCTTGAATGACAATTCGATTGATTACTAAAGTGTTTAGGTATTCAATTCACACAACTAATTGCTTGAATGGCTGACCAGGTCTACCAAATGACCATCTCACTAAGTGAGATGGCTGTTTGGCAGCTAGGTGGGTGTTTCATGTAGTTGAGATGGTCGTTAGGGGGTCAGGCTGATCGGAGATCAAATTAGCTAAGTTTTGCCCTTGAATCGACCAGTTCAATATGGTTGAACCGACTGGCTCATCTCAACTCACCAGACGACCGTTTGGGTGAGTGAGATGAGTGTCTCTCTAATATCAGACAACTTGGTTGGGACGAATAAAAGTTCTAGAGTTTTCCCTAACTCGTTTCAATTGCACATACTTGGGGTGCAAGTAAATTAATGTATGACATTAATTAGGAAACGATTTGCCAATTTATATCTGACTGGGAAAGTGCAAAACAATCATCTTGCTTAGCGAGACAACTGTCCCGTGTCCCAAATGAATGGCTTGGCTTACAAGACGACCATTTCGGCTGACGCAACTTGTGGAACTTGCCAAAATTGTTGCGAAAATTCAAGATCTTTTGGTCCTTTCCACTCCTGTCTTAGTCCCACACTGGATAGGGACTGGGAACCTTGACCCTGACCTCTATTATATATAGAGGGGTATTGGGGGCTTCCCAAAAACACAACACAAACAATTGAGTATCAGTTCCTCTGACAATTGTTGTCCTCTCTGGTTGTGGTAACCGAGAGAGCCCAAGTAAGTCCTACTTCAAAAGAAGGGATAGCCAACAGGAAAGAACAACTAAGAAGTTGTCATTGTGGGAGAGTAGGTTGGTGACTAGTACACCAACAGGGAGGGCAAATTCTTCCTGTCTATTCTTGGTGAACGACATGAGTTTTAGTTGGTATGTGTGGACTACTCTAGAGGCAGGAATCCTTTGGTTGCTGCTCGGAAAGCAAAGTCAACCTGTAGTCTATGGAGAGACCACTGGAGTCACTACAGAGGTTGCGTAGACGTTGTTCGTGGTAAGACCAGGAGTTGCACAACCACCGTCCAAAAGTAACTTGTCAGTAGTTGGAGAATCAAGTTTTGTCATTGGACTTCCTCCAGGACCAAGTATAACTCGCCAAAACCATCCTTCATATTTCATAGTAGTTGACGCAATCTTGTTGTAATGGGGAATACACATAGATAAATTTTTTGTTTCCGCTGCTATACTATGTGCTCATATTTCCCAACAAATATGTGATTATCTCTCTTATTTATGAACTTCTAACCATGCAGGTGTTATGAGCTTGATAATGATATCTAGTGTATGCTATGGTGATTAAACATGATACATGTTGTATGAGCCTTCAAGAGGCATGCTGAAACATTTGTGCTACATGAATTATGAGTTAAGGGATTGATATCCCATAAAATGTGACTTTGGTATTGATATTGTGGTAAATGGCAATGATTCAGGTATCATGTGGTGATAGTGTGACAAGTTCACACCTTATACATTTATATCTTCTGGAAGTATACTACGTCATGATCTTTGTAGAGTTTTTATGAGCTCATATGTTGCAACTTGATTGATACTAAAAGACACTTAATTGACTTAACTAATAAGTGAAACATAATCATGTAGTTTCACCATGTGCCATAGATACATCTCAATGTCAACACGTGCTAGATGGTGAAACAGGCTTTCCCTAATGAAAGCTTGGAGTCATATAATGTTGAGTATATGCATTCATAGGATTGGCTGCAGGCCATACCCTAGTAGGAGTGCAGTTGTGGGACGTATCTCAGAGGTTTGATGCTTATGAGGTTACATAGGATTATTTGCGGGCCATACCCTGGCAGGAGTGCGGTTGCGGGCCGTAACTCCATTTTACTACCGTTGTGACCTGTACCAAGGTGGGCTAGGACTTTCACTGTTTGATTATATGTCACATGTTGCAATTGATGGGTATGTCTCTACTGTGTACTCGTTGATGCGATGATTTTGAGTCACATTTATAAACATATTTTACTTGTGTTTTATGCAGTTATTGGTCATTTTGGTGGTTAATATTGGCACTTTGATAATTCCCTTCTTTATTCCATCGATGAAATGCAATGTATGCTAAGTTTCTAAAGGATTTGATTACCAAGAAAAAAGAGAGGAGAGATTCGAAGTGTTAGTCTAGAAAGGATATCCACCTCCTTCATCCAATCCACCATGCCAACTAAGAAGAAATATCATGGTGCTTTCACCATCCCATTTCTTCTAGGATACACCATGAAAAGACATAGCCTAGCCGACTTTCGTGCAAGCATAAGTCTCATGTTGCATTCTCTAGATACTTGGCTGGGATTGAATGACATAGTTCCTTGTAACATGAGGATTCAGTGAGTTGTTAGTTCATACACCAAACCAACTGGTGTGGTCGAAGATGTTCCTCTATGGATTGGAATTTTCTTCTACCCGTGTAACAATGTCATTATCAATGTTATAAAAGATCTTATGTGGCCGATGATTTTTCATTAACCATTTCTCTCTACCACACGATCCCTGATTGATGTTGTAGAAGGGTTAATTACCACTAGAGTAGGGGACGAGTAAATAAATTTCAATGGTGTTGATCATTTAAAGGGGCCATCCCTATGGAAACAAGCTATTTGTTGAGATATAAGAACATAATGCCATAGTGGATCTTTTAATCAGAGGTGTTACCAATCCAACTTTTGGGATCATTGATCCATAAGTAGGAGAAATTTTGGCATATCTTAAAGCAATAGAATAAGAAGAGGAAAATCAACAAGAGAAGGCTGAGACAACTATATACATCTCCCTTCAGAAAAAACCAATTGATGTATCGACATTGAAACCCCTTCCCAAGTTAAAGCCCCTCATAAAGGTTGAAATATGAATTCTTAGAGAATGATAAGAGAAATCTAGTTATCATGAATTTGGAACTCTAATCTGATCAACAAGTAAAACTTCTTTAAGCACTCAAACAAAGAAGGAAAGCTTTTGTCTATTACATTGATGATATCAAGGGACTCAGTCCCACCATATGCATGTGTCACATCAACCCCTTGAAGAAAATACTAGATCATGTGCCTACAGATAGTGAAAACTAAATGATAAGATTGTGAGGTTGTGCACAACGAAGTAATCAAATTCTATGATGTTAGAATCATCTATGCCATTAACAAAAGCAACTTGGCTATCCCAATTCACCTCATGCCAAAGAAAGGTGGTATGATGATTGTCAAAGGAACTAATAGTCAAGAATTAGCAAATTACACAATTATAGGTTGGTGCATGTTCATTGGATATAGTTTGTTAATTGTCTACACTAAGAAAGACCAGTTTCCTCTACCCTTCATTGATCAAGCTCTTGATCTCCTGGCACATCACTCTCTTTTTTCTATTTAGATGGCTATTCTGCTTTTGATCAAGTCTAGATTTGTAAGGACCCTGACTTGGGTTTTTGGCTAACTCTTTTTGTTTTACTTAATTAAGTTTCTTAGAACTTCAATCTAATCTATTTAGCTATTTTGTAATCATGTGACACGCATATGTTTCAAGTTTGGTTATGTTTGAATGTTGTTTGAGCAATGTTTGCTTATTTTGGACCAAAGTGCAATTTACCCAAGATGAGGGGTTACCTTGCAATATGTCACATGATGAATGTTCCCTTAGTGATTTATCATCATAAGATAGAGAATAATGCTAAGGGGAGCCTTGTGGAAAGCCTAGTTCCAAGTTGAGCTTGTATGGATGATGTTTGTGCTTTATGTGCTAGTTTTGGTGTAAATTACAATTTACCAAAAGTGAAGGGTAAACATGCAATTTACCATCTCTAGAGTGTTCATTTCGTCTCTTGGAATCTTCTAGAGTATATAGGAAGAGGTTGGCACCTTGTTTGGATCTTTTTTTTGTGGAAGCATCTTTGGTGATGTATAGGACCCATGAGTGAGATGTGTTTTGCTCTTAAGTGGGTTATCTCAGGTTAGAGAGCCTTGGAGAGGCTACCTATCGGTTTGTGACTGTATAGGGTTGTTCTCTATCCATTTGTGAGTTTGTAGGGTTGTCCTCTATCAGTTTGTGAGTGTGTAGGGTTATGCCTATTGATTTGTGTGAGTGTTGGGCTTTGCCATATCAGTTTGTGGGTGTGTAGGGTTTTGGCATGTCACCATGACCTTAGAAGGAGATCAAGAGGGTGAGATCTAGCCTAGAACTTATCACTATGTCTTGCATGTTTCTTCATGTGGTCCCTTCTTTGTGTACAAGTGTCACCTAAGATCCTAAGGTTATGACACATCTCCTTTGATCTCTCTTCCTTCCCTCAGGTATATAACCCCCTCCTTCTTCACACACAAGTAAACCCTATCTTCCATTCTTATTACTCTCATCTTGGTGGACGAGCTTGGGAGCTTAAGGAGCTTGAAGAAGTCTCCATGGAGCTTGGGAGGTTGAGTTCCTTGCTCATGATGATTCTTGGTCCAAATTCCATCTTGGTGAGTCATGTTTCTTTGATGGCCTTTTTTTTAGCTGTCATCCTCATCTTTTTCTTCCTCTCTCGACCATGGATCATACCATGGATGAAGGTTGACTATGATGTGGTTGTCTCTCCTTCTTTCCATTATTCTTGAGCTATCACAACCATTGCATCTTTTTCACCTTTCTTGAGGTGATGTTGAGATCGAGTTGGGACTCTTGATGGGCTATCTTCAAGTTGAGGAATGTGTGCTTTAGAGGTTGAACCCTTGCTGAATACCTTCTTGAGGTGGGTTATATAACTATCAACCTCCTTTGTTATTTTCACTCTTCATATGCTTATGTTTTTCTTCATCTCTAGATTGTTTATTACATGTATGCTAGTAGTTGTTGGAAGTTTTGAGGACTGTTTTGATGAAGAAATTTCTTTTAAGTTGATGCCCATGTCTTGCTCTTTCTTGCCATGATAGTAGATGGACTGTAGCTGAGTTTCCTAAGGTTGAAGATAACCAAGTTGACACACTCAAGCACTATGTTGTGGATGGTCATCATGACTTGTGGTGCATATACTGACTCACCATGTGACAAGTCATCATGACTAGGAGATGTTTAGGTCGACATGCTTTGTGGGTCCTAAATTGATATGTTTCTAAACTGATATGCCTTGACGGTGTTAGCCTGTCATGCTATAAAAGTGCCTAAACTGATATGTTGCTAAACCAATATGCCTTGACGGTGTTAGCTCGTCATGAACAAGGTAATATCTTATGAGTTGGTATACTTTGAGTGCCAAATAATGATGACCTTAGTTGAGTGAGAGGCTGACACACTTTAGTGTAGGGTTGCCTGATATAATTTGAAGTGGTGATCCGTGATTACTTGCTGAAATCCTAACCCTAACAACCTATCACACCTTGTGTTTCCCCTCACACCTTGTAATCATTTATGCTCAAAACACTAAAATAAGGGAGACTTTTTTTATTTTGGCTTATGTAGTTTTGTGTTGTAATTTTAGGGAAAACGAGTATTTGCTACTGTCGATACCATCGACAGTGGTCGATACCATTGACACAAGCACATGTTGCCAGCCGCAAGGAGCAGCACAGAGTCGATACCATCGACACGGAAGTCGATGGTAGCGACGAACCATCAGGTTGCTGGCGAGAAGACAGTCGATACCATAGACATTGAAGTCGATAGTATCAACCCCAGAGCTTCAGCGACGGAAAAAGACAAAAGCGACACCTAAGAGAGTCGATACCATCAACCCTCGTCGACGGTATTGAGTTAGCATCAGTCGTGACAGAGAAAAGAAAAGAAGACCAGCCGATACCGCGCAGAGTCGATACTATCAACTCGTGTCGATAGTATCGACACCGTCAGATGACTCAGATACAAGTTTGCTTCAGATCGATCTAAATCGGACGACTGTGATATTTTGACGACCTAACTCGGTGATTATACCTAATGACGGTGGCCAAGAGCAATCTATCACATCATTAGCCGCTGCACACGTCCCGAGAAGGTGTGGAGAGAAGGACGGAGCCCAGAAGCACGCCCCAGTCATTCCGGACGCCGAAGAAGACGTTTTCCACCGCCGAAAGGCCGGAGATCATGCATTCTACGCCAAGGACTGCTTGGATCTTCTCCGTTCAGGGGTTTCACCACTCAATCACATTTTTCTCCATGTTTCCCCTTTTCTCTACCATGTTTTGCTCTGAGATGAACATGCGGGGCTAATCCCCTTTATCTTTAGGACCGGGAGTAGCCCGGGGAAGCATTGTATGTCATTTTTATCATAGTAATTCATCATTTATCTCTTAAATCCATGGTATAATTTCATTTTCTCAATTATATTGTTATGCTTGATCACCATAATAATAATCTAATGCCCTTAATTACTTTGAAAGAAGAATTAACGGTTGAAAAGAGACGAAATTCATATTAATTGACAAATCCCTTGAACAAGGTGGTGTAAGGTTAATGGTGGATACCCAGAGGTCGATTCTAATGCACCTAGTTTAGGGTATAGGTTACTATGATAGTGGAACCGACCTAGACATAGGTAGTGAATTGTACCACGACAGTGGGCAATTCTGATTACAGGCCACTACCCGGATAGAGAGATAAATCTGAGTTGCTATATAGAAATTCATACAATGATAACCCGCGGTGAAACTGCAATCCTAAAGATCTCCACTTGAATTGATTAAACTAAACCTTTAATCGATTGTTTTGTTTTGTTTTATTTCATTTTCTTTTAATTTTACAACAACTTTCAACTTTATAATTGGTCTAGCTGATTGTGAGTAGTTAGTAGTAGTCTCCGATAATTCAGTGTCCCTGAGTTCGACTCGGGCCTCACAAAGGCCTATATTACATTGACGCGTACACTTGCGTTTTACGCACGGAAAAGTCGTGTCAAGTTTTTGGCGCCGTTGCCGGGGATACGGCAATTGTCGGCACTACGAGTTCTGCAAGCGGCCACTCTAGGCCAAATTTTTACTTTATAATTTTATTTTCACTTTTCAAATTTATAGCTTATCTTTCGCATTGTGTAGTCGTCTAGCACGGTACTGAACTCGATTTACCAACTTTGCAGGTACTGTGTATGGTGCTGACGCGTAGCACTGACTACACGCAACAGGCACCAGAGGTTCCATTAGCGGGACCTGACGACGAGGACAAGTACAATCAAGACCATTTGGAAGAAACAGATTCAGAATCCGTAAAAGAAGAAATGGCAGAGGAACAAACAATATGGGAGAAGATCAAGGCTTCTTCTTCATCTGCGTCAAAGGGGCCAATAAAGAATCATGCTATCAACATTCCAACTTACAAGATTGATCCTGCATTAATCAACTTGGTCAAGTCAAATGTGTTCCACAGGCTAAAGAATGAAGACCCAGTCACTCATATAAGCCAATTCGTGGAGAATTGCGACATGATTAAAATCGACACATTTCCACAAGAGACGCTCTACTTGAAGCTATTCCCGAGTTCTCTAGCAGGGAACGCACGAGAGTGGTTGCACAATCTGGATGATGAATATGTGGAATCATGGAACCACATGGTGGAGGTATTCTTTGAAAGGTTCTTTCCGCCCGAGAAGACAAATGACATGATCAGGAAAATCCACAATTTCACTCAGAAAGCAGGAGAGACCTACTCTGAGACCTGGGAAAGGTTTCAGATCATGCTTAGGAGGTTCCCGCATCACGGGCTTGACAAGGAGACATAGGTCAAAATCTTCTATTTTGCTCTCTCCGAGCATGATAGAAGTAATTTAGATTCTGTAGGCTCAGGATTCTTTTTGAACAACACAGACACGAGGTGTTGGGAAATCCTTAAGAACATGGCCAAGAAGCAATCCTGGGGCGACAGGGACGCCGTTGAGCACGTACGAGTTGTGGGGGAGTCAAAGGCCATCAAAGAGCTGAATGAGAAGATGGACCTTTTAGCGAAGAAACTACTTGCAAAAGAAGATACTGAATCCGAGGATGAAGCTCAAGTCAAATTCATGTGGCAGCAGTAGGGTTATACAAATAACGATTACTCATGGATGAAGGACAAGAAATTCTCATGGAAGGATCCGAACAACTTTTTGCAGGACCCCGATGCAAAACCCCAGCCGGTGGCGGAGGATAAGAGTACGGAGTTGCTCAACCAAGTGATAAAGCAAAACCAAGAATTAATGACCACTTTTGGCCAGTAGATAAAAGCAACAGGGGGAATTTATGAATCAGTTTGGACAGACATTCCAGAGCCATGGGGCTCAGATGAGGACGATAGAGACATCTATGGCGCAATTGGCAGCTGAGATAGCCAATCTGAAGAAGCCAGCGCAGCAAGGTTTTCCGGGTAACACAAACATTCCAGGAGGAAACCAACAGGCGAAGGCCATCTTTCTAATGAGTGGCAAGAAGCTTTTAAACCCCAGAGCCGATGGACCAAGAAAACCCCAAGCAGAAACCGAAGGTGAGGCCACTGAGGAGCTGCCAATACCAGTCACAGGACTAGTTGAGGATATAGTAGCGGATGCTGCTGAAAATCCTATTGTAGTTGAGGAGGAGACGCAGAGAAGGACACCATATGTGCCGCCGCATCAAAGGGCACAGGCTGTCCCGGTCCCATACCTGAATAGTGCAAAAGCAAGGAAAGTGGACGCCCAGTTCAAGAAGTTTTTAGACAGTTTTAGGCAGCTCTCAGTCAACATTCCGTTAATAGAGGCAATAGAGCAAATCCCATCTTACGACAAGTTTTTGAAAGACATCATTACTAAAAAGAGGAAAATCCCTGACACAGATGTTGTAGTTCTTAAGGAGCAAGTGAGTGCCTTCATCATGGGCACTTTGCCACCGAAAAGGCAGGATCCTGGCTGCTTCAATATCTCATGTTACATTGGAAAGGTGAAGTTTGGTGAAGCGCTATGTGACTCTGGGGCAAGCATAAACTTGATGCCTCTCTTTACATTCAAGAAACTGGGATTAAAAGAGTCAAGGCCAAGAAACATGACAATACAACTGGTGGATAATTATGTGGTGAAGCCATATGGTATTTGTGAAGATGTGTTGGTGAAAGTAGATCGGTTTGTATTTCCAGCAGATTTTGTCGTAATGGAGATGCAAGATGAACAAGGCAATGAGTTACTACTTGGACGACCCTTCCAAGCTACAACTGACACGATACTTGAGATGGGGAGAGGTCGTTTAACCTTAGGCATCGCTGATGATCACTTCGAGATGGTCATGCCTTCTAGCACCACGTCATCTAAAGCTACGGAGCAATGCTGCATGGCGAAGCATTTTGATCACAACATCTCACTTTGTCTAGGGAAGCCATTTTTAGATATGGCTCATGTAATGACTAAGGTGGAGAAAGGGACATTGGCGGTTGACATCATGGAGCAAACCAAGGTTGTGTCCCTTAGAAAAGCTGTGGGTTTTCCCAATGATGAAGAGGAGGACATCCCGCCTTCTACTGAAGATGAGGCAATAGCAAGTTTTGTTTTTTATGCATATCCTGAATTACCACTTGAAGCCTGTCTGCTTAATATAACACATGATTGGATGAGGAGTAAGCCACTGCAAGAGTGTGCCAAGATGCTTCAGGTGCTTCCATGTTTTTATGCTAGGTACTATGAAGACCTTAGCAAACTCCCACCATTGCTTCAGTCATCCTTAATCAGCCCGCCAGAGTTGGAATTGAAGCCATTGCCACCGCACTTGAAGTACGCATTTCTAGCTAAGGAAGAGAAGCTGCCTGTGATTATTTCAGCATATCTGAGTGTCGAGGAGGAAGACCAGCTGTTAATTATGTTGAAGAACCACCGAGGTGCATTCGGGTGGTCGGTCGCAAACATCAAGGGGATTTCCCCTACATTGTGTCAGCACAAGACTCGGCTCGAGGAGGGAGCCAAGCCGGTGATTCAGCCACAATGTCGACTAAATCCTAGCATGATGGAGGTTGTCAAGAAGGAGGTGATCAAGCTCCTTTCTGTAGGTATCATCTATGCTATATCCGACTCGACGTGGGTGAGTCCTACACAGGTAGTCCCTAAAAAGGGGGGAATCATTGTTACCCATAATCTACTAAATGAACCTGTCACGACCCGCTTGGTAACCGGGTGGCGTGTTTGTATAGACTACCGTCGATTGAATGCTGCTACGCTTAAGGATCATTTTCCCCTCCCATTTATTGACCAGATTTTAGAGCGTTTAGCCGACCGATCGCATTTTTGTTTTCTTGATGGTTATTCGGGGTACAATCAAATTTCAATTGATCCTAAGGACCAAGAGAAGTCCACCTTCACTTGTCCTTATGGAATGTTTGCATACCGCCGTATGCCGTTTGGGTTGTGTAATGCACCGACGACCTTTTAGCGTTGCATGCTTGCCATCTTTTCCAATATGGTTGAACGTTGTTTGGAGGTTTTTATGGATGATTTCTCCGTCTATGGTGCGTCCTTTGATGAGTGCTTATACAATTTGGACAAAGTGCTGCAACGTTGTGAGGACACACATTTGGTCCTCAATTGGGAGAAATGTCACATGATGGTGAGCGAAGGGATAGTGCTAGGACATAAAGTGTCTAGAAAAGGGTTGGAAGTAGACCCGGTAAAAATCGAAGTGATTTCCAAATTGCCCCCACCGAATTCGGTTAAGGGGTACGGAGTTTCCTGGGTCACGCCGATTTTTACCGCCGCTTTATAAAAGATTTTTCTAAAATCGCCAAACCATTATCTGAGTTGTTAGAAAAGGATGCTGTGTTTGATTTTAACGAAAAATGTCTACATGCGTTCAACGTGCTTAAGGAAAAACTGATTTCCGCACCGGTAGTGCAAACACCGGACTGGACTAAGCCGTTTGAATTAATGTGTGACGCGTCCGATTTCACAGTTGGGGCTATTTTGGGACAGCGTGTGGACAATAAACCCGCTATGATTTTCTATGCATCAAAAACATTGAACGACGCTCAATTGAACTACACAACAACCGAAAAAGAACTTCTCGCCGTTGTTTTTGCTTTTGAGAAATTTCAGCAATATCTTGTTGGATCTAAAGTCATGGTATGGACGGACCACGCCGCCATTAAGTATTTGATGGAGAAGAAGGATGCCAAACCTAGATTGATTAGGTGGATCTTACTTTTACAGGAATTTGATATTGAAATCAAAGATAAGGCGGGCATTGAAAATGTAGTCGCGGATCATTTGTCTAGGTTGGAGAGGGTAGATGAAAAAGATTTGCACATACCCATTACCGAGACATTTCCGGATGAACAACTTTTAAAAGTGGAATCGAAAGACCCTTGGTTTTCTTACATTGTTAACTATCTTGCCTGCAAAATTATCCCGGATGATTGGACGTACCAAGAGAAGAAGAAATTTTTCCATTCTTTACGTTATTATTTCTGGGATGACCCTATTCTTTTGAAGCAGTGCAGGGATGGTGTCTTACGCAGGTGTGTACCGGAGGTGGAATATGAAAGTGTTCTTCGTCATTGCCATACACTACCGACAGGTGGCCACCACGCTAGTTCTCGCACTGCAGCTAAAGTACTTGAAAGTGGCCTATACTGGCCTACTTTGTTCAGGGATGCTTATGATTTTGTGCGACAATGTGATTCCTGCCAAAGGGCAGGTAACATCTCAAAAAGACAAGAGATGCCCCTAAATGTATTTCAAGAGGTTGAGGTGTTCGACTTGTGGGGTATAGATTTTATGGGACCCTTTGTGTCCTCAAATTCTAATCTGTACATTCTTTTAGCTGTTGATTATGTGTCGAAGTGGGTAGAGGCAATACCCACAAGGACTAATGATTCCGCTGTAGCGTGTAGGTTTGTCAAAGAATATATTTTATGCAGGTTTGATGTACCAAGAATGATCATTAGTGATGGTGGTATGCATTTCTAAAATCAAAAATTCGCGGCACTATTGAGAAAGTACGGGGTAAAGCACAACATTGGTACCTCGTACCACCCGCAGACACAGGGACAAGTGGAGGTCTCCAATCGGGAGATTAAGAAGATCTTGGAGCGTACTATGGCTGCCACGAGGAAAAATTGGAGCACCCTACTACCGGACGCTTTGTGGGTGTATAGGACGGCATATAAGACACCTATAGGCACTACGCCTTTTAGGTTGGCTTATGGTCGGGCCTGCCATTTGCCTGTGGAATTGGAGTATAAAGCGCATTGGGCGCTGAGGAAATTAAATTTGAGCTATGATGAAGTGGGAAAGAAAAGATTGCTTGAACTCAACGAACTAGATGAGCTGAGGATGAATGCATATGAAAGCTCGCAGATCTACAAGGAGCGAACAAATTTGATTCACGATCGCCATATTCAGATGCACGTCTTCAAGAAAGGAGATCGTGTACTTTTGTTCAACTCCAAGTTGAAGATGCATCCCGGGAAATTGAAATCCCGATGGAGTGGACCGTTCACCATAGACGAGGTCCGGCCACATGGCACAATCATGGTGCGTGATGGCGAGACAACATTCCTGGTCAACGAACAACGGTTGAAATTGTATTTTGGTGAAAATTACACACGGAAAGTGAATGAGGTCAAACTCATTGCACTTCTAGATGCATGAGGAGCTTAATGTCGTCTAGCCTAAGACGTTAAATAAGGGCGCTTGTTGGGAGGCAACCCAGCCATCGGTAGTTTAGTTTAGTTTCTTTCACATTTGTACTTTGATTTGATTTGAGTTTGTTTTTAGTGTAAAAAAGGTACCGTGATCGTTTGCTTTATGTGCAGGACTGAGGCAGAGTCGATACCATCGACCCTTATGTCGATGGTATCGAGTTGGGTACATGATGGCGACTACAGAAATCACTCTGTGTCGATACCATCGACGGCCTCGTCGATGGTATCGACACACCAACATGTTGATCGCAAAGTCAAGGTCGATAGTATCGACATGCAAGTCGACACCATCGAGATCTCTGAAGATTTTCAGAAGAAATCGTCTCAGTGAAGTCGATACCATTGACGGGCCTGTTGATGGTATCGACCTAGTTACAGGCAGAAAGTGGCGGCCGAGCCTCGCGAGGGTGTTTCCCTAACCAGAAGTCGATACTATCGACTCGCGTCGATAGTATCGACGCGACACGTCACTGATCCACGAGAGGAGATCAACGGCGATCGTTGCATCAAGAGAGCCGATCCGTGGGATGGGTCGATACCATCGACACCTGTCGATAGTATCGACACGTCATCGATCCGGGCCCCCACATCAAGCCATCGACGACCGTCGATACCAGCGGCGGACGGATTTTGCTACATGAGTCGATACCATCGACTCGTGTCGATGGTATTGACGGGCATATAGCAGCGCCGTCCACGGTTATTTAAGTGATGGATTGTCATCATATAACGTCACAACTTCAGAGCAATCCTTCTCCACTTGTGCCGTACATCTTTGTGAGCAATCGGAGCCCAGCTACGAGCATCGACGGTGCACGTTCTTCACCAAGCCTTCATCGAGCGGAGATAACCTTCTCCAACCTTCTCCGAGCTCGATCTTCTGATCCTTCTTCTTCGACAATGGTGCACACCACCGGCGCATCGTCTTCATGTGCGACACCGATGGAGATCCCGGTGTTCGTTCCTCCACCAACTGCTTCCATTCTGCGTCCGCAGATTGTTCATCCTTCTGCGGAGGTTTGGAAGATCTACGAGGAGATAATGAAAAGAAAGATCGAGCCGACCCGTTACGTCGATCGCAATATGATACGTAATCTGGGGTTCGACGCTAATCTGGCCTACGTGCTTAAGGGACAAGCACAGCATACGGGCAGGAGGCCCGATAAGATGGAATTCCATGTCGACGGCCAGCCGTTCTTCGGTGAATGGCCGACATACAAGGAGCTGGTGGCAGAATTCATGGCGTCGCTGGATATATGCGTTGTGTCGAATGACGTCATCGCCACTGACCGCGAATGGATCAACAGCCGTGTTTCTTTCTGGCTGTACAACAATGATTACACTCTCATCCTCAAGTAGTTCAACTCTATCTACAACTAGACTCATGGGCGAGAACAGTATCGGCGACCAGATAATAGGACTGACTATGATGCGATCTTCGCCGAGCTAGTAAATGTGCCTCCGGGCAAAGTTATGAGCTACCACAACACGGCGGTGGTGGATTTCAAGCATCCGTTCGTGCGGGTTCTTCACCGCATGTTGTGCACCACTCTCTTTGCTCGTGGTGACCTGTCTCTTAGCAAGTTTCAAGAGACAGACATGTTTTTCCTTCACAAGCTACTGAAGCGCCAAGAATGCAATTGGGGCGCGTTTTTATTAACGCGCGTTTTGGCGGTAAAGAGGAGTACGCGGAAGGCGCCAATTCATTTTGGAGGACTCATCACACCGTTAGCCTCCTACCTGGGGTTGAATTTTCTCCCAGCTGACTCCTCTCTCCAATAGGAGCAAAGTGAATTTGTAGCACCTTCACCGTTCCAACCTCATCCTTCTTCGAGATGGCTTGGCATATGCACACTGTCATGTCAACCAAGCATATTAAGAGTATTCACTTCCAGACCCCGTCTTCCATATTGAGGGTTCTCAACATTTCCGATGGCCAATCATAGCCATTGCTGATTCAGATGAGGACGACGGCAACGACGACAACGACAATGACGGCGATGAGGCTGAAGAGGAAGAGGAGGCCTTCACTCCTCTTCGCGTACGAGTGGCACCTAGGAAGCGTCCTCGCATGCATCCGGGTGCATCTTCTTCTTACCAGCCTCCGCCACCACAGCCACCACAACCCTCGCAACAAAGCGAGGATGTTTATTCAATGCAAGGAATGTATGCAATGCTGCAAGATATCCAGCAGATGCAGCAGCACCACACCGCATCATATGCCGGTATTCATGATACAACGAACCGGTTGATTGACAACCAGAGGGCGATTTTCGAAAATGAGCGCCTCCTCCTCAACAACCAATAACACATTCACGATAGGTTGTATAGGATGGAGATGCAACAACAACCCTTCTATGATCATTACTGGAGCCAGAACTACTTTGGGGGGTATCCACAACCTCCACCCATGCCTCAGTATGATCCGAGCTTTCAAGGGCAGTACCCATCTTGGGACCCCACGGCCCCAAAGTACCCGCCTCCGCCAGAAGAGTGATCGGTATATCTGTTCCAACCTTTAAGATTGTTTTTGACTATGAGGCCATAGTCGAATTCAAGCTTAGGGGGGGGAGTTGGAACAACTCTATCCTTTAGTTTTCTCAGTTTTTAGTTTTATTGTTTTTGTTCTTGTCATTTATTTCTTGCAATCTTAGTTTGTTTGTAGGATCCACATTCTATCTAGTGTAATTGTGGATGTCTTAAGTCATGTGTCATCGCATTTGCTTGTACATGGGGATTAAGGGAAAACTTAAAAAAAAATTAGTGTTTGCAAGCTTGTGTTGTTCAATTTTGAGCACATAACTTAAGAAAATGATTGGATTTGTCAACTCTAAAATAGAAAATCACAACTGTATATTCCTATGATTCATGAAAAGTGGACGGAATTGGTTGTGTGAGCCTAAACTGACCAAATGATAATGAGACCTTAATTTGAAATAAGAGAGAGAAACCTCTTAATTACCACACAGGTCAATAAGGAGGGACACATAATAATTTTCAAAGGTTCAGTCAATTAGTCTTGTGATCTAGCCACCTCAGTGTTTTTCATATTCCACCATAAGAATTGGAAGTACATTACGGTTTTAATCTCCTTGATTGCATTCCATGTAAATAGATCTTGCATTGCAACTACTTTAGTATATTTTGCATGAAAAAGAAAAAAAGAAAAAAAATTGATTAGTTATACATGCACATTATCCTAAAGTGCATGTCATTTAGTTGCATAATCATCATTTTGTAGCTGCATTCACATTTTTGTGCATAGAGGACATCATGTATCTTATTTCTTCTGAAACACTAAAGGTGATAAACTTGTTCCATACCTTCTGAATGCTTCAAGTATATAGTTATGCAACAAGAAGTGAGCCCAACAAATAATTCATTGTCATTATTGGATATAAGGGCCTTAAAAAGAAAAAAAAGAAAAATATGAAAATGAAAAAAAAGGAATTGAAAAGTAAATAGGAATGAAAAGGAGAAAGGAACATGTTTTTCACTACATATAAAGAAGAATAAGAACATGATGTTGTTCTCTTAGATATTCCATCTCACCTTGATACGGAATGATAGTGCATGCATCATTCCACCCAAATGTAGGCATTAGGGCAATTACACTTGCATAAGCATCATTTAGGTCATTTTTGTTTTATTCATGTTGAAACCGTATAATGCTTCCATTTCTTCCATGAGCTACCCATTTCATCCACCCGTTGCTCGAATTGGTAGGCCACCGTGATTTTCTCCTCACTCATGAATATCAGGAGAGCTTCTTCCATGTAGATGGTAGTTAGGGCGAGCAACGTAGAATAGGAGATCACAAGATGCACCGAGTCTGAACCGACGAATTTTATTATGTTAACTGCCTTATATGATAGTGTTCATCAATTTTGATGTAGATATATTTTATGGATGATTATTGTCGCCTTTAGGGTAATTATCATTCCGTGGTTAGTAAGGGCCGGTTTGTGAATGTCCGGTGGAAATCATGTGGTGATGTTTGTTGTGGTGATCTGTTCTTTAGTTGACCCTAGCAATTCTATTCTAAGGTTTTGTTGCTCGAGGGCGAGCAATGTTCAAGCTTAGGGGAGTTTGATGCGATGATTTTGAGTCGCATTTATAGACATATTTTACTTGTGTTTTATGCAGTTATTGGTCATTTTGGTGGTTAATATTGCATGATTCATTTACTTTGGTCTATGATCCTTCTCTATGTCAAATCTCCCTTATTTTAGTGTTTTGAGCATAAATGATTACAATAATATGTTTTATTTCGGCTTATGTGGTTTTGTGTTGTAATTTCAGGAAAAATGAGTATTTGCTACTGTCGATACCATCGACAGTGGTCGATACCATCGACACAAGCACAGGTTGCCAGCCGCAAGGAGCAGCACAGAGTCGATACCATCGACACAGAAGTCGATGGTAGCGACGAACCATCAGGTTGCTGGCAAGAAGACAGTCGATACCATCGACATTGAAGTTGATAGTATCGACCCCAGAGCTTCAGCGATGGAAAAAGACAAAAGCGACGCCTAAGAGAGTCGATACCATCGACCCTCGTCGATGGTATCGAGTTAGCATCAGTCGCGATAGAGAAAAGAAAAGAAGACCAGCTGATACCACGCAGAGTCGATACTATCGACTCGCGTCGATAGTATCAACACCGTCAGATACAAGTTTGCTTCAGATCGATCTAAATCAGATGACTGTGATATTTTGACGACCTAACTCGGTGATTATACCTAATGACGGAGGCCAAGAGCAATCTATCACGTCATTATCCGCTGCACACGTCCCGAGAAGGTGTGGAGAGAAGGACGGAGCCCAGAAGCACGCCCCAGTCGTTCCGGACGCTGAAGAAGACGTTTTCCACTGCCGAAAGGCCGGAGATCGTGCATTCTACGCCAAGGACCGCTTGGATCTTCTTCGTTCTGGGGTTTCACCACTCAATCACGTTTTTCTCCATGTTTCCCCTTTTCTCTACCATGTTTTGCTCTGAGATGAACATGCGGGGCTAATCCCCTTTATCTTTAGGACCGGGAGTAGCCCGGGGAAGCATTGTATGACATTTTTATCATAGTAATTCATCATTTATCTCTTAAATCCGTGGTATAATTTCATTTTCTCAATTATATTGTTATGCTTGATCACCATAATAATAATCTAATGCCCTTAATTACTTTGAAAGAAGAATTAACGGTTGAAAAGAGACGAAATTCACATTAATTGACAAATCCCTTGAACAAGGTGGTGTAAGGTTAATGGTGGATACCTAGAGGTCGATTCTAATACACCTAGTTTAGGGTATAGGTTACTACGACGGTGGAACCGACCTAGACATAGGTAGTGAATTGTACCACGACAGTGGGCAATTCTGATTACAGGCCACTACCCGGATAGAGAGATAAATCTGAGTTGCTATATAGAAATTCATACAATGATAACCCGCGATGAAACCGCAATCCTAAAGATCTCCACTTGAATTGATTAAAATAAACCTTTAATCAATTGTTTTGTTTTGTTTTATTTCATTTTCTTTTAATTTTACAACAACTTTCAACTTTATAATCGGTCTAGCTGATTGCGAGTAGTTAGTAGTAGCCTCCGATAATTCAGTGTCCCTGAGTTCGACTCGGGCCTCACAAAGGCCTATATTACATTGACGCGTACACTTGCGTTTTACGCACGGAAAAGTCGTGTCACTCATGTATTGACCACAAGGTTTGGTGAGGTCATGGATTTCAACTCTTCCATAGACCTTGTCTGGCACCAATTTTGACTTAGTAGTGGTCAGTTTGATTTGGGTGGTATGACTCAAATCCTCGAGGCATAATAAAATATGTAATCAGCCGTGTAGTATATTTTCTTAGGATCAAATACGAAACATTGGTTGAGGCCTTGCTATGCTCTTGTATAGTTCTATGGATAGAAAATATACATGTTCTTCATATTCTTTTTTAGAATATTAATTGCATTGCTTATATCATTTAGCTGAATCTACTTATTTGTTAATAGTATAATCTTCTGTGTAGCTATCTGTACTTTTAATAGATGCTGGTGGAGAGTTATAACTCTCATTGGGACGTTTGGTCTCACCATGTGGGTTTCCACATCTTTTAGGTCGACGTGCATGCTGGGGTAGAGCTCGTGTTGCTGAGACATACATTTTGAGGTGTTGTAGCTGTTGGATCATGGATATGCATCTAGTGTCTAGTAATAGAGTCATATGTGCCGTCCCTATACACTCAGGTCCTTGAGTGTGTTTTATAGATGTTGTACATCAGTTTGAGTTTTTGAGTCTATACGATGATGGTACAAAGATGGTTTGTTTACTTGAGAAGGTTATAACATGCAATAGATTGTGGCTAATTAGCCAATGAACAATGCTATGTAACTCCTTTTGATATGAATTGAATATAATTGGCTCCAGATTATGGTTTCATACATTATGAGTTCATCTTGATGCATGGTTATGAAATCGGTTTTAATTTCTTGTGTTTTTTGGCAATCCGCTTAGTATTAATTTCATGTTTGGTTTTGGTAATCTCACTTTGTGTGACAAATGGTGTCACATTTGGCGGTATTAGAGCTCTAGGTTCGCTGAGTCTATAGGGACACTAGGACTAGGATTAGGATGGTGTCTAAGTTGCAAACATGACATAAAACATGGTGCATACTATCTAATCTCAGTACTTGAGTGCCCTGGTCAGACATACAACTATTGAGAAGAAGGTGAGTATGGAACTCTTAGGTTGCTTTATTTCTGATTACCCTGATCAAGTAGTCATTTCAAAACAACCTAAACAACATAAATAAACATGAATCATGGTAATAATACCTTCATCTTGCTCTAAAGAAGGATAGAATTACATCATACCCTATCGAAACATGAATGACTGATAATCATAAAAGAAGAATATGACACTATAAAACCTGAATTTGAACACAAATAATCTATAAGAGATCCTTGAAGAGGTAATTCCAAGAAGTTTCTAATGTAAAATATGGATAAATCTATGTTAATAAGGTAAGTCAAGGTGTAAAACTCGCATAACATGAAGAGAAAATTCCTGAGATAAGTATGACAAAGATAACACATGAGAATGATAATAAACTAATAAAGTGGAATCTGAGCTAACCTCAGACCAACCTATGTGAATAAGGAACTTCCAAAATTAAACCTTCAATATATAAAAAAGAGTTAAAGAGGATGATCTCTTCTTAATGAAAAAAATATGAAATATGATGGTTTACCTCTTAAAAAGGAGTTGGAAAATGTATTAAAATAAGAAAATACATGAGGATGATGAAAAATAACCACAAATGAAGTAATAAGATGCTTTAACCTTGATGATTCCTATGCTGATAGCAAGGAATCCAATTTGAAAAAAAGGAAAATGACATATAATAAGTTATAACTCTGTATGATAAGGAAGAGAGTTGGTAAACCCTTCCCTGTTAGTTGGACTGTTGACACAATCACCAGTAAGATCGATGTTGAGTTAACATATTAGAGTGGCACAACGGAAGTGTGGTGGGCCCTTAACCCACAGGACCGGTGACATGAACTAATGATGATTTTAATCTCAACATCTGAGAAGTGTTCAAAGATGGTAGTGTTAGCTCCATAAGACGATGGAGACATGATGCTTCATAACAGATGATGGTTCATGTTACCACACCGTAATGTAACTAAGTATCCTGAGTTGCTTTAATTAATCCCTTAACAAATAGTTCCTTTGGTTATATGATTCAAGAGTAAACAAACATATCAACCAATACTTTTAAAATGATTGAACCTAATTCAATAGTTGTAAATAAATGTCATCACATCCAATGGTTTATAATGAAGTTTATAGTATACTGTTTTGGTTATAGTAATGAGAATTTGATGATTTATACCCTTAACTTGTAGTCCTACCTTTACCTTTGGATAAATATGATAAACTCCCAGATTTGTGAACCTTATCTTGTAATGTTACAAGTTGAGAAGGTAACTTACATATTAAAATTTTCATCTAAGTTGTACAAGGTACGAACTGTGTTTCCATGTTGAGGGTGTGCCCTATGTGACAAATCCTATATAAATATTGGGCAAAGATCATGATGTTGGATAAAAAGTGTTATGACATCACCAAGGTATAGAAGAATCCACGTGGAGGCTTGAGGTAGGAATGTGGAGGTAGTGCTCGTCTCTTTCCATTAAGGATTTCGGGGCGAAATCCCTATTAGGGTTTATGGCTTGTAAGGCCCCTGACATGGGTTTCGGGTTAAGCCTGGTTTCTTTGGCTTTATGACGTGCTTAGAACCTTTCTCTAATCATTTGATACGATCTTAGAGCTTGTGGAGAGCTTAAGTTTCAAGTTTGAGCTTGCTTGGATGATGTTTGTGCTTTGTTTGTTAGTTTTGGTGCAAATTACAATTTACCCAAAATAGGGGTTTGATGTGCAAGTTGTCACATCTATAGTGTGTCTTCCATCTCTTGGAATCATCTAGAAGAGAGAGAAATAAGTGGTTCCTTGTTTGGGCCTTGGTTGAGTAGTGGAATCACTAGAGATGATTAGGGTTTCTAGGGCTTTGTGAGTGTCAACCTAGATGACCATAGTTGGAGGGTGGTGGCCCTTGTCTCAACCCTAGTAGGTATTTTAGCTGTGTTATGACCAAAACACCTTCCCTAGATGTTGTGGTTTTGACCATGATGGTCTTGTTTGGCTTAGGTCGTAATGGTTTGTCTTTTTGTGAAGTGTATCGACCTTACATGTATATTGACCTTTTGCTTCGACCTTGCTTGAGTCTTGGTATTGGTAGCGACCTAGGTAGTGACCTAGGGGCTGTTTTGGTTGTGTTACAACCGAAACAGTTGCCTAGGTGTGATTTTGTTACGACCATGATGGTTTGGGACCATGTGTTTCAACCTAGAGGCTTGTCCTTTTGTGTTTCAACCTCCTTGAAGGTGATGAAACCTGTTTCAACCTAACCTTGATGTTTGGCTCTTATTTCAACCTCTAGGAGGTGTTGCGACCTGAACCACCTGTTGGGGACCTAGTAGGTCGATACCCAACATAGGTTTTATCACCATCTCATGCATGCAAGGTTTAAGTGGTTGCATGTTGGTTTCTTGGGTGGACAAGTGTCTCTTTGGTGCTTTTAGGTGTTGACACCTCATCTCCACCCTACATCCCTCCTCCTTTGGTATATAAACCCTTTCTTCTTCTTTCAAGTGAACCTTTTGGTCCTCCTTCTTCCTCCCTCTCTTTTGCTCATCCTTGGAGCTTGATGGAGCAAAGAAGGGCTTATCATTGGAGCTTTGGTGACCGGATCCCTTTCATGTAGTGATCCTTGCTCATCTTCAACCTTGGTGATTATCTCCTCTTCTTTTGCAAAGTTTTCCTTGGAATATCTACACTATCTTCTTCCATTTTCTCGGCCATGGACCATGCTTGGACTTGATGGTTGTTCTTGAGGAAGAAACCCTCATCTCTAAGGTCATGGGCCAAGGTGGGATGAAGTTCTTTCACCTTTTCCTCCTTCTTCCTAAGTTTGGTTAGGGTTTCCTTTCTTTCTCCTTTTCTTGGGCTATCTTGACCGTGGCATCTTCTTCTCTTGGAGGTGTTGTTGTGGACGAAAGTGGGACCTTTGGTGGATATTATTCAACCTTTGGATCGTTTTCTTGGAGCTTGGAACCTTGAAGCTTGAGGATCCTTGGTCTTGAGCTTCTTTAGGCGGGTTTTATAACTTTCTACCCTCCTCTATTATTAGCACTCTTAATTTTATTTACATGTTGCTATTTTCTCTCTCTAAAACGTTCCCTTATCATGTTAGTAGATAATTATGATCTCTAGATCGGGTTGGTGGAGAAAATCTTGTTTAGTTTGATAAGAATCAGAAACCCTAATTGTATACCCGATTTTTGATAACTATGAGATAATGGTGGTTTTTCTTCATCTCTAGGCTATGATCCAGAGCATGTTCTTTGGGGTTCATGTACCCTGATACCTTAGGGTGTTTTAGGTTTTGTTTTGAGTATGATATCCATGGTTTTCCACCCTTGCATGTGGTGATTTAACGGAGTTCTCTTAGTGAAAGTTTAGGGTTCTTGGTGATCATCTTGTGTTGAGTTGTTCCACCTTGATGTTGGAGGCCTTCCATGGTGTTCCTTGTTGTTCCACATATGTTTCCTTCTTGTTTCAACCTTGGGGATGTGTTGGGGATGGTCTTGACCTTGTGGGGTCGCTACCCCTTGAGTGTTGCGGTCGATACCCTAGCTTTGGGTCAACAAGGTCGTAACATGTTAGCCTTTTGAGTGGTAGGTCAATACCTTTTCTTGTAGTGGTCGAAACCATGTCTTTATGGACCAGTTTGGCTTAGATTTTGTTGCGGTTGTGACACCACACAGGTGGTTGAACTTCTAGCTGTCGGGTGCAGGTCAAAACAGTAGTAAGGGTGAAGGGTTGTGACCATAATTTCTTGGGTGGTCGTTATATTAATAGTTACAACATGTAAATATATACAAATCACAGTTGTTTGAGAAAATATCTTTTAAACTTAAAAGCAAGCATGGTAACATCAACCATAAAAAAGTCGGCAAGCTAACCAACATGTAACTTCGTAAAGCATATAGACTCACACCGCATCAACACATGGTGGGAGACAAGAAGGTGAAAAGCACACTGCCAAGTAGGTGAATAGCTAGGAGACACACGTCACCCACTTTTTATTTATAGGGTAATAATAGAGACCTACACGTCGTACGCGTTGTTTTCAATTCTCTCACCAGATAACCTTTTTAATAAGCAAGCCTCTCTCAGTTCTCACACTCACGTGGAATGTGCGGTCTAAAATGGACGGAGGGGATTGTTGTTGGCCCGGCTTCCAGATGCTGAGGTAACGGGCGGAGGACTCCGGAGGCTTCTTCCGTCTAGCAGTAGCAACACAGGGCCGCGGCAGGACGACTGAGATTCTATCGCGAGAGCAGCTTCAGGTACCGCTGCGAGCAGCATCCCGCCGCACCGAACACCGGTGAAGCCCTACGATTACCGAGGAGCGGTCCAGGTTAGGCGTACTAGGGCTGCTACGATAGGGTGCGAGCTCCGCCGGTCTGTTGCCGTGACTATCATCACGTCTGGCGCGTCGGAGGTGGCATCTCCGCTTGTTGATGGGCTGCCACTGCTGCCGCAGCGTCTCTGCTCGCCTTGTCGGATTGAGTGTCTGAGAGGGCTGAGAGGGTCAGCCTAAATCGGGGTAAAAACTGCGCACTGGATGCTGCATTCTCCATATATAGATGCCGCATAGCCCCGCCCGTACATAAACCTGGGTTATGTTGCATTTTTTATATCCTGTGGTCACGCTAGGCACACAATAACGAATGTAAAATTTGTAGTTCCCTATTACCTGCCTCGCAAGCAGCTGTCCCTTAATTAAGGCCTTTACGGTCTAGAAGGTTGAAATGTGCTTCTACCTCATGAAATTCTAATTCTGTCTTCTTATATTGATTATCAGCATCGCAAATAAGCTTTTTCAGCAGACTGTCACTATAATTGGAACTGTTTGTGTGGCTGACGCCTTTGTTCTGCAATCTGTACCAGATGCCTGAACACATGAAGTAGCATATGCATGCAGAAGTACTGCATTGAGTAACCGGTCCAGAAAACGAGCTTTGAAGTTGGATATAATGAAATGGCCGACCTCGTGCAAATTCCCAGTTCATCAAAGAATCTCAGATTCTCAGGCGCAAGATTAGTGAAGTCTTCCTTGCTTTCACCTTCTCCGATCTCATCCTCGAAGATTACGTTGAAAAATATCTATGTTGGGTTGGAATCTAAGACCTCTGGGCAGGTAGTCTTGTTTCTACTCAAGGTTGCGGCATTGGAAGTAGTCCGGAGGCTGTCTAGGAGACGATGCCCAGCTCTATGGCATGCTCTACAAGGTGTTCAAGCAATTACCATCCCACCACTCATGTGGCTCCAAAGATGGGGACCGATCAAGTGTTTGGCAAAAGTAATTCAGGTTGGTTTTGTTACTTCAATACCATGTGAAATTGGTGCTTTTTTATTTGAACCTTTGTGGCATATGGTAAATTTAATTCCATAACTACAGCATTTAGAAGATTCTTGGGCAAACTACATTTTATACTAATGGTTCAAGAGCCCAAAAGGCCCCCAGAAGACAAACGATTCTCTGAATAACTTACTCAAACCAATGATTGATATAGGTTAAATCAACATTAGAACGACACTGACATGAAACTATTGGGCATCTGTTCTAAAAGATAATCATTGGGTACACTCACAATTGTTTTTTTGTTAAATTTAAATTTTTGGTTGCTAGTATGGCCCGAGAGTTCTGAGTTCTAAATATTGTGCTCAAACCCTGACAATAACTTTTCAGAAAACTTTTAAGCTTCACCATCTCTGGGCTAGAAGTCTAATTGAGCAGAATACACCTGAAAATCTTGAAAAGTTAGATCTGTAAATCATTCTTCGCAAACTCGACATTTTCCAGTTTTCAGAACTAGAAATCCTCACTCCCCAACTGAAAATAGAAGTTCAATGCAAATGTTTTATCTGTGTGCTCTAACAATTAATTGCACATCAATGGCATATATCCTCAGCCAACATTGACAATCATTATTTCTTCAGCTAGCCAATATAAGGTCCAGATGACAACAACGAATGACACTGATTTAATGTTTTGTTTGTAGCATTTTATTTCAACAATTTATCTTTATTTGTTAGAAAAGAGATCTATGATATCAACCGTTTTTTAGATTGGCGTTTTAAAGATGGGGGTCTATAAGTAGAAGTTAGAGTATTGCATCACTGTGCAAAATCAATCCAGATTACTGGTAGGCCTAAAAAAAGTTTCACGTATAATTTCATTTATTTTGTCACATGTTAAATTCTTTGGAAGAATGCCTCCTTGCACCAGATTCCGTGTCTTGTCACCATTCACCAACCACGATTTTTTTGACTCTTGCCTACCCCTATTTTCCCAAGGCTGTCATTCCTAAGCCTTTGCTTGGTACATGTGGAAAAATGGGAGGGAAAAGGGAAAGGGAAATGAGAGGAAAGAGAAACGGAAAAGGAGTTTATAAAATAGAGCTGTTTGGCTACACGAGTATGTAGAAAGGATAAGGAAGGGGATTGGTTAGGTATTAGTTAGTCCCCAGAGGCAAACCAATACTGGATAACCATGCCTACACCCCTAGGCCAATGGGGGAAAGTAGCCAAACTATAATTTTGAAGCACATATACTCCAAATAGGTGCCATACTTGTACCGGATACGTATTGGATACCAATACTCCATGGATACTCCATGATATGTACCGGATACTCTTAAGAAGTTATGCCGTATTTGGCCGGTAAAAATTGAAAAAAGTCTGGGTATGGCATGGCTCAATTAGCACTTGACACCAACTCCATCTCAACCCTCTCTGCTAAGTAGCAGCGAGCAAGGCTGTCAAATTTTCTCCCTTGAAGTCAGTTTGAGGTTGCTCATCATTACCCTTGCTAAATGCCATCTTACTTATTCTCCTTTGTTGTTTCTACCTACTCTGATTTTTGGGACTTCTCTTTTTGAACAAATTTCCTTGTCTACTCATGAATTTTTACTTGTTCTTTATTGCAAATCAGTTCATTCACCTTTAATGGTACTTCTGGATGCTTTTCCTTGCCCAGGTGCAAGTTTTATGCCCGTTTATATCCTCCACATTTTCTGAAAGGTTTCAGTTTAGTATTGTTGGTTAATGTGCTTCTTGTTTTGGTGACTAAATCCATTGTGGTCTATTTTGGATTTCTATCTAGACACTATCTATTTCATCTCCTTTGAAGATAAACATTGCATCCCTCCTTTTCTCCCACTATGAAGCACTGATGCTCCAAAATAGGTGTCCTACCAATGTTGAATACATATATGATACCGGTACTCCTTAGATACTCTCTAATACGTGTTGGATCTTTAATGAGCTCTAGACGAGGGGTGAATAGAGCTAAAACCACTCGAACAAAATTCAATAGACCTTCAAGATATTTCACAAGATTGTATTGCAAGTATGAAAAGTAAGGGAGAGAGATTGAACAATCCCCAAGTGAGGGTGCTACATATAGTGGTTCCGTCTCAAAAAATGTAGCTCCACTACCTAGAGCGGTCATTCTCTAGGATTTTCAACCATGTCTCACTCCTTATAGTCATTTAAGAGTTACAACATGAGACCACCCTTTTCTAGGTCAAGGGATAATTAGCTTCCTTTTTAAAGACAAGGGAGCCAACAATCTTACAGAGGACTTACCTATACCAAGAGTCTTTTTCCATACCAAAGACTTACCTACTTTTGCAATGAGTCTCCAGCCTTCACCAATGATTTACCCATTCTTGCAACGAGTCTTCGTCCTTCAAGGACTTACCCACTCTTGCAACGAGTCTTCGCCTTCACTAAAGACTTACTCACTCTTGCAACGAGTCCTCGGCCTTCAAGGACTTACCCACTCTTGCAACGAGTCTTCAACCTTCACCAAGGACTTACTCTTGCAACGACTCTTCGATATTTAAGGACTTACCCACTCTTGTCTTGGATCTTCCGCCTTTAACTTCACCTTCACCAAGGAGAAGCTTTTCACCAAGGGCTTCTTGCCTTTCTCCTCTCAAGAGAGACAATCTTCATCTTCATGGTAGAAAGAGAGATTGGGAGGTAGAAGAATGAGAGCCACTCATGGTATACATGTAGAACTAGCTCTCTTATGAATCTTATAATCACTCAAATGTAGCAAGTGATTGAGCTCAAGAGAGTGGATGGAGACTCTTTGGGGCAAATCTCTCTCAACTATAGTTTAGGGGCCTTCATAGTGCTTGACTAACTATGAGATGAAGCCCAAACGGTCCTATTTAGTTATTCTCCTAGCCGTTAGAATCAATTAGAATGAATTCTAGCCGTTTTGGGGAGAGTCCAACTCCAACACATATATTTTACTTTGGGTCTCTTTCTACTATTTTACACTGTACAACTAGTGTTATCGGCCGAGATGCATGGAGGGTATCTCAACCGATGACACTAAAAGACAAGTCTTTCAGTCTCATCAACTGGGATACTTATCAGTTTGCATCCCAATCGATGATCATGCAATGATCAAGCAGATAGTTTGTCCGCTGAGATGTGTACCAGGACATCTCGGCTGATAAACACACTGTAATGTAGTTGATCATTTTGTGTAAACGTGCATGGATCATCAATCTAATTAATTCTATTACACTTTTGAGATGAGTTACAAGTCATACAATCATTACAAGTGAGTACAAAATTGATCTAAGGAGATAAACTATGTAATCTTCAAACTTGATCTTTTTACATGTATGACTTGATTTCTCCAAACTTGGGTTTCCAAGTTAGGTATTTGGAGTGTGTCTATCGGAAATCACTCAAGTAGAAACATTAGACACAAATAAGTGGAATAGTGTAGTCATCATCAAAACAAGGGATTAGTCAATTTAGACTTTGAGTCAACAATACGTACCAAATACTTCTTAAGCTGTATCCATTTTTTTTATTAGCAGGATACGACATCAATACAACCTAGATACGACCATCTCATTTAGCAGCCAAAGGAGCATCCCACTCATGTGATTCCTCTAAATCTCAAAACCATGCAGACTCCCCAACTCTGGACTCCCCTGATATATTGTGATTTGAGAACGAAATTGGACTTTCTTAATCTATTTTTTCTAAATTAAATTGGTATTTTGTTAAAATTTCAAATAAACATAAAAAATCACCGTATCCACGCAGTACCCATATCCTATATTTCGAAAAATTGCCGTATCCCCATACTGTACCCGTATCCATACCTGTATCTGTATCTGTGCTTCATAGGTTATTGTTTATTCAAATAGATCTTAAAAGTTACAGCTTTTTGTACTAACCAAGCTCCATCTTGGCGACTATTGAGATGCTATTAATTAAGTTGTTAAATTGTTGATGAAGAAACACTGCAATATCAATTCTTTTTATTATGTTAAACTGTGTCCCGTCGTTTGGAATCTGTGAATTTGCTACAAAGATAACAAGGTCCGTCCCCCCAGAATGGACAGCGGAAATTGTGTTTGGGAAATTGTACATTCAGGGAGGCATACTTTTCTTTCTTTGAGTTAACTACCACTAGCACAAGTCCTCGGATTTCTAGTAGTTTGCATGATTGGAACACCACCTTCTTGTACACTTAGTCCATATAATTATATAGCTTTTGAAATTATTGTGAAGGAACACAACAATATCCATTTCGTATTATTTTGTTAAACTGTATTCCATCATTGAGCTATTTGTGGATAACAATTTTCCTTTCACTATGTGGATATATTGTCTTTTTGATTATTTTGTAAACAAAATTTGAGTCACCCACCTGGTTTCCCCTTTCAGGTATTTTCTAGGCCGTTGCTCTTTCTATCTGTGGCAACAAGTTTAGTTGAGCACACTAAGGAATCCAAAAAACAGTCAACTGATATTGACTCTGAGTCTGTGGTTCAGCCAGAACCATGCTCACAGACATCAGCCTCTCAGGCTACATTAGATGCCAGGTACTGCTTGATTGAGACTTTATTTTGAGTTTATGCTAATCATTATTGCCTTAGAAGTTTGTTCTAAAATTTGATGTATGGACAACTTCTTTCATTGTAAAACTTTTTATACTTGAGATTCTATTTGCGCCAAAGAAAGCTGGTTGCAATCTACAGTCTATTAGGATGGTTGGTGTACTCTATTTTCCTATTTGAACAAAGCTGTTACTTTAGTTGATTAAAACATCATGCGTGTCTTTCAGAGCTTGCAATCTTCTTCTTCAGATTCGGATCTTTTTTTATCCCATCTTCTTAAAAATAGGTTCCTTGTTGATTGTAATTGATCATGTTTCTGATAGGATCTCTGATGGAGCATATGAAAGTGTTCCATCTGAGGAATGGATACTACAACTTAGAAAAGAGCTGGAAAAGCAGGGAATTTCAATACCTGAAAGGTGATTTGTGAGTTTAGCCAGATATACTTCTCTCTATCTATTTGTTTATTATTTGACCTACTTTAGTAGCATTAACAAGTTCAACATAATTGCATTGGTCAATTTGTTCTGTTTTCCATATGCAGTTATCCTTATTTTCATCGTTCTGAGAAATAGAGATCCATGCATTTTCCTAAAATATATAAGATGTAATGTCTTCATCTTATGCAAACCCCCAACATTCTCGCGTAAACCGACTAACACATATAAAAGACATCTTTTGTAATCCTTGAAAGACAAAACTCAAAGTTCAGTAGTCAAAACAGTAGAAAACTTAGATCTTCTCATTTAAAATTACTGGACCTCACATAAATATCTTCTTTTTCTAATTGTAAGTTTTTTCTTCATGGTAAGGAAGCATGCTACATATCAAGCAAATTGACCTTTTGGTAAGAAGATCCAATAAGAGGACAAACATCACAATTTGCATCTCAATGGATTGATTATCGCCACCTCTTGATCTTCTCTACTCCAAGAATAAGGCAATAATATTGTTATTGACACGCATGAAGGGCCTGTGCATGTTGGGCCTCACACCCTCTAGCCTAGGGCTGTCAATGGAGAGGGTATGGGGAGGGTAAGGCTCTACCCTTACCCTTACCCTCCAGAGGGGTAAGGATAAGGGTAATTACCCTTCTTAGAAATCCCCTTACCCTTACCCTCTTCCCCACAGGGTAAACGGGGAGGGTAAAGGGTAAACGACTAATTTTGATATAAAACAAATTTAACAAAAAGCTAACTGAATTTAAGGTGGTGCATAGAATGATAAAGATTAAGTCACATATTTCTTGACTTGTAATTTCACAATTGTGAATATAAGCACGACAATGTTATACTTGTGTAATATGTTTAGACATTGGTCCAAGAATAACTTATAAAAAGTGGTCATCCTTCTCCAATTATTATGTGGCCCTATCAACCAATTCAACATTTAATGATTATATGCTACAAGCATTTTAGTGTGAGTGGGTGTGGGAAGCAAGCCTTAACCCACAAGCTTTCCTACTGGAAAAATAGGATGAAAATTGAACTAGAAGCTTCTATATAGTTATATATCTTTGTTAAATAAATGCGGGTAAAAGGGTATGGATAATGTCCATACCTTACTCTCCCCTTTTAATGTGGCGGGGAAACGGGGAAAGGATAAACGGGGAATGGGTAACAATAACATTTACCCTTACCCTTACCCTACAGGGTATGGATAAAGGATAAACGGGTAATACCCTCCCCATTGATAGCCCTACTCTAGCCTCCTATCAATACCCCCTGAGAGAGCTTTTGTTTTGCTCACCCTTCTCGAAGCCGAACCTGTGGATGTTGGGCCTCACCCTCTAGCCTCCTATCGATACCCCTTGAGAGAGCTTTCGTTTTGCTCACCCTTCTCGAAGCCCTTGCGACAACACTCTGGGTCTGACACTAAGAGACAAAAAAATTAGACTAGGCTCTAGGCACATAATAAGGCTGCCGACTTCAACATCCGTTAGAGAGGTTCATTTGCATCATTTTTCTGAAAATCAATATTCGGTGTACGAGCGTAGAGGGTGCCACACAAAGTGTCTGTAGAATGATATTTTTTATTAGAATATTTGAATAATATTTATATATAATCATAAAATGATATATGAAACATGTAAAGCAAAATATTAAATTATGTAATATGCAATTATATATTGCGATGTAACCATAAAATTATGCGTGTATAATATTTTTATATGTCTATATATGTATATTTGCTTGGAATTTGTGTAAATATATGTATATATTTGTAATGTGTGCTATATATGTATATATTGAAATGCAAACACAGAATTATGCATTTGCAATTTGTTTTTATATGTCTATACGTGCATGGATATATATTGGGAATGTGTGTAATATACATACATACATACATACATACCAGTTGCCGCCTTGGTTTACCACCCTTTTGGATGTTCGGCCTCCGTCACGGGCATGGGAGAGGAGAGAATGCCTCTCTTAATCCCATATATATATATACACACACACACACACACACACACACACACACACACACACACACTCCCGAACCAAGTCCCACAAAGGCCACTTCCACCAGAATCTGACCCGCTTTCAATCCAACGGAGTCAGGGCGAGAGGTACAAATCGACTCTAAGGAGAGGGATGGATATATATATATATATTGAATTTAATTTTAATAATATATATTTAATAATGTCTCTAATAATACCTCTAATTTTAATAATTTTAATCAGGTACACGCAAAAACTTTGATTTATTTTTTATCCAAATCCAAATCCAATTTGGATTTGGATAAAAACATGATAAATTATTAAAAATTTATTTGTACCTAACAGAATTCGGCTGATTCTTTCCTAGATCATTAATCATTTTCTTTTTTCTTACTATACACTCTTATTATACATTATATTCTAATCATCTATTATCTAATGATATATTAGATCATTAACATCAATCAATATCCAATATAAATTTAGTTATATCATATTCGATTTCTATTTATATATATATATATATATATATATATATATATATATATATATATATAGAGTCAGGCTGGAATACACTCGAGTGTACGGATCGCACGAATACACTCAAGTGTGTTTGCATATCAAGACTATTTTTTGCAAAATGTAAACCGTTGATCTTCACCGTCATACTATAACTAGGCTACATACAAATTTTGAGCCCATTTGGATGAGTGTAAGTCACTCATCCAAGGGCAACAAAATCGACGCGCGAAACTAATTTAAAATGCATAATTTTTGCGGTCTTCATAACATGAGCTATACATATCCAAATGTGCTCAAATTTTGCGTATGAGTTGTTCACGAGATGTTTAAGAAGATCAACGGATTATATTTTCAAAAAAAATATTGCATCATGAAAAACTACTTGAGTGTATTCTGCTCCGGATACACTCGAGTGTATTCTAGCCTGACTCTCTCTCTCTCTATATATAGAGTCAGGCTAAAATACACTCGAGTGTATTCGGAGCAGAATACACTCAAGTCGTTAGTTTTTTATGATGCAATATTTTTTTTGAAAATCTAACCCGTTGATCTTCTTAAACATCTTGTGAATAGCTCATATACAAAATTTGAGCACATTTGGACATTTGTAAATCATGTTATAAAGACCGCGAAAATTATGCATTTTAAATTAGTTTCGCGCGTCCGTTCTGTTGCCCTTGGATGAGTGATTTACACTCATTCAAATGGGCTCAAAATTTGTATGTAGCCTAGTTATAGTATGACAGTGAAGATCAATGGTTTACATTTTGCACAAAAATAGTCTTGATATGCAAACACACTTGAGTGTATTCGTGCGATCTGTACACTCGAGTGTATTCTAGCCTGACTATCTCCGTCTCTCACTTTCTATATATATATATACACACACACACACCAGCCATATATATATATATACTCGGGTACACAATTCTTTTAGCCATATATATATATATATATATATATATATATATATATATAGAAAGTGAGAGACGGAGATAGATAGTGTATTCTAGCCTGACTCTCTCTCTCTCTCTCTCTCTCTCTCTATATATATATATATATATATATATATATATATATATATATATATATAGTGAGAGACGAAGATAGTCAGGCTGGAATACACTCGAGTGTACCGGAGACATAATACACTCAAGTCGTTTTTTATCATGTAATTTTATTTATAAAAGCTAAACCATTGATTTTCTTAATTATAAAATTTGAGCTCATCCGGACACTTATAGGTCATGTATCTAAAGGAGACAAAAATAATGCAATTCAAATTAGTTTTGTGCGTCATTTTTGTTGGCCATGGCAGAATGACTTAGAAGAATTCAAATGAACTCAAATTTTGCATGTAGCCTATATTTGTTATAGCAATGAATGTCAACAGTTTGGATGTTCCAATAAAATGGTCTAGATATGTGAACAACACTTGAGTGTACGGTGCAATATGTACACTCGAGTGTATTCTATACACTCGAGTGTACCAGAGGTCCTGAGAGCAAGGAATGAGGCTTCAGCGAAATTGGCGAAATTTCGCCAAAAAATTTCAATGTCGGCGGCATCTGCTATTGAAACATGCGACTATACCGATTTCGATTGAAACTGCCAACATGATTGCATTTATCAAAATTTCGATAAAAATTTCGACGATTGCGATGAATTTTGCCAATTTTGAGGTTTTTGTACACAGACTCAAAAATTTCGATGATAATTCCGATAATTGCAATCCTTGGTGTTATTGTTGTTTTTTGAAGAGGAGTAGAGGGGGATTGGGGTTATTTTACCATTTAGTACTCATACATAGCATATACCTATAGTATATCATAATTGCATTGCATTCCCTAATATTTGTTATCCAAATTATTAAATATTAGTACAATGCATGCTTCATGTTGTTTTTTAATTTCTTCAATGCAGACGACATGTATCCTGGTGGTGGTTTATTAGACAATGAGTGTCCTAGGAAGCCAAACACACCAATAAATAATGATTTTACTTGGAAACATTGCATTATTGTTCTTGGGGCCAATGAAGTGGTTGACTGTTGAGTCAATATCAACAACAAACTATCAACCCAAGCAAAATATGTGGG
This sequence comes from Alisma plantago-aquatica, assembly GCA_963693085.1. Lineage (NCBI taxonomy): Eukaryota > Viridiplantae > Streptophyta > Magnoliopsida > Alismatales > Alismataceae > Alisma > Alisma plantago-aquatica. Next base: position 43,040,323 of record OY856410.1, on the reverse strand, counting down.
GGGTGCCCTACGTATCTAATATGTGATGTTATAGCACAAACAAGTACATCCATGTATATAGCTCATAAATGCAAAATTACATGACTTAATTCCAAAATTGTCATCAAATTCCCAGGAAACAGGAAAGTTTCCTTACCTCCCACATGAAGGAACCACCCCAACCTACCCCCACATAAAATTTTATTACATAAAATGATGCATTTAGGTGTAGAGATCACGCCTGTAAAATTTCATGAATTAATTCATTCACTTTGGCGTCAAAACAGGCACAATTGCATTTATCAAAATTTTTGGCAAAATTTCAAAAAATTTCGGTTTCCATGCTGTTGAAACGACCGCGAAATCGGATACCTCGTTACTTGCTGGAGAGAGAATACACTAAAGTCATTTTTCATCATGCAATTCTTATTTTGAAAATGTAAACCATTGATCTTCTTAACTATCTTATGAACATACTACATATGAAATTTGAGCTCATCTGGACACTTATATGTCATGTATCTAAATGAGACAAAAATAATGCAATTCAAATTAGTTTTGTGCGTCGATTTTTTTGACCACGGAAAAGTAACTTAGAAGAATCTCTATATATATACTTGAGTGTATGGTGCGATCTGTGACACTCGAGTGTATTCTAGCATGACTCTCTCTCTATATATATGCATATATATTTGTAATGCCTGTAGTATATGTCTATATCTGCATATTGAAATGTTTATGTATAAATCTATGAATATATGTGGAATAGTGCGTATATGTATCGTGTTTAGGAAAACGGCCAATGTAGCCACATAATCGGTTTAGATGGCTGGATGAACCACATATAATGAATCAAATCATTAATTGTTGCTGGACTACTTATGCGATTGCCTACCCATTAATTCAATCTTTAAAACTCTGTTTAGGCCCCACGAAACACGACGAAAAAACTAGCTCGTATTGTATCCCCACCCTTATGAACCCTTGGTCTTGAAAGGCAGAGATATCCTGCCCTCTCACAACACGAGAGAGATGAGACACTTTAACGCTCGAATCTAGGCCATGAAACAACCCCAACTGGCATTGGAGCAATAACTTTCAACATCCCATGTGGATATTGAAGCAACAACCAACAAGGTGTAGAGGAGCTTAAACCAGCAACACAACAACGTGTTGAGAAGCTTAAAGTAGAAACCCCTGTGGACAATGAAGCAACAACCAATGTATAGGGCTTGTTGATTGTAACATCCCTCAAAAATCTCTTATGTTTCATGTGCTTTGTTATTGTACCCTTAGGATTGGGCTAATCTCACGTTTCAATAATTTAAAAGGTCAAAATTTATTTGTCTAACTTGAATATATAATTATATTGTTAGAAAGTATTAACCTATTTAGTTAATAGGTTAATTAGTCTATTATATACTTGGGCCTGTTTGCTCTAGCCCAGTAGGGTTGAGTCCGCTCCTTGTAATTGCCTCCTCTTCCATATATACGTTAGGGGTGTACATATCAATATACAACGATTGTAGTGTCCCACACACTTGTCAACATGGTATCAGAGCGTGCCTTGGGGATCTAACCCTAGCCGCCGCCTTCGCTTCCCTCTCCTCTCATCTCTCCACACTCAATGCTGCCCTAGCCCCCTCCTCTCCTTCCTAGAGAAAGCAACAGAGCGCCCGTCTGTGCGCCGCCGCCGTCTCCATGGCTTAGGCCGCGCGCTTGCCATGCACTTTCTAGCCTTCATGGTCGCCACTCTTCCCCTTTCATGTATATCTTCATCTATGCACCAACGCCATCCTTCCTGGCCACCTATGCTTTTAGATCCACAGTCAAAGTTGCCACCAAGTCTCACTCGTAGCTGTTATCGTCACTTTCCCGAGTTCTCAGAGAAGATTCGTACGTCACACAACTCCGTATGTAGCTTCCGCCATTGAAGCAGCCATGCCAAAACACATTTGCCTTTCGCTCCAACAATCGTCTCCAACAACCCCCACCACGCTCACCGTCTTTTGCCCAACCGACGTCCACCCATCACTCCACCGCTACACTTATCGGGACCTTGAATGACGCTAATTCCTATCCAGTTTGGGTCGTGGTCAAGCAAGGAGCCTCCACTACATCATGTTCACATGATCTGCAAAAGTACAAACGAAGACGCTAATTCCCGTCGACCCATGGTGCTAATTCCCTGGTGTTCTTTTCTCCTTGATTGTGCTATTTCCCGTCAAATCATGCTTCAACGACATTCTACACGGCGTGTTGGCCAACCAAGATGGCATGTAGCAGTCCATAATTCACTCGGCGGCGCAAAAGCTCGTCCAGATCGCAAGTCACATGCCGTGTTGCCAACCAACACGGCGTGCTGACGAAAGTCTGCCATCTTGGAGTTCGCCCAAATCACAAGTAACACGGCGTGTTGCTTGCCAACACGGGGTGTCAGCGAAGATCTAGTTTACGCCTCCGATATCCTACATGGCTTGTAGGATCCCTACACGACATGTTGCAAGGAGTCAGTTGTTTTTTGAGTGAAGGAGCTACACGGCGTGTCAGCAATCTCACACGACGTGTCTTCAGGAGTCTGCCTCTCACCCTCAACAATCTACATAGTGTTTTAAGTTACAAACACAGTGTGTCCAGAATTCACTCGATGGCGTAAAAGCTCGTCTAGATCGCAAGTCACACGGCGTGTTGACGAAAGTCTGTCATCTTGGAGTTTGTCCAAATCCTAAGTTACATAGCATGTTGCTTGCCAACATGTCGTGTCGGTGAAGATCTGGTTTACCCCTTTAATATCCTACACGGCATGTAGGATCCCTACACTACGTGTTGCAAAGTCAGTCATTTTTTGAGCTAAGGAGCTACACAGCGTGTCAGTAACCTCACACGGCGTGTCATCAGGAGTAGGGATGAGCATCGGGTCGGGCCGACCCGATCCAACCCGCGACCCAGCCCGCATAACCCGATCCAGACCCGAACCCGATTTATAATATGGGTGGGCCGAGCCTAAAATTTAAACCCATATTTTATTTGGGCCGGGTATGGACGGAGGTAAACCCAAGCCCGAAAACCTGAATACCCAAATTAGATTTTATGTACATTATAGATGCATACATCTATCTTTGCCTTGAAAGAAAAACATACAGATTTCTTGATGCAATATGTAGTATGTATCCAACCAATGGCAACATAGAAAATTTGTAATCAATCAACATGATTAGTGAATTGATACTAGTAAGATAACTATCATTGACATAGATAGACATACTTGATTTCATTGTTTTGATCTCACTCTGTCCACATGTAGGGGACAAATGATCTTTTGCTCAATGCATAGTAGATTATGCTCATTTTTTTCTCATATGCCCACATGTAGGAGACAAATGATCTCTTACCCTTCCAAAACCCATTTCGTTGTATATACATATAGGATGAGAAGCAAAAAATCACAACATCATAGATTCCATGTATGAGAAAATGATTTGTTGCTCTTTCAATATCCATTCATTGTTGTAGGGGATCATACAACTAAGGTGTACATATTCCGGCTACATTTATCACAATATATATATATTGTTTTGAAGGTTGATCACAAAATACATATCATGCTAGTTTAGTTTTCATGTTAGCAAGTTGGATCTAGCAAAATTTGATATGCTCATTCGATGTTATATGGGCAAACCCGAATCCGGCCCGAAACCCAGCATTTTTATATGGGCCGGGTATGGGCTGACATTTTTCATTTTTATCCGGGCCCGAACCCGGCCCGTGGCCCACTTTAAAATGTGGGTTTGGGTTTGGGACAGGCAAAACCCGGTATAACCTGGCCCGATGCTCATCCCTAATCAGGAGTCTGCCTCTCACCACCGACAATGTACACGATGTGTCAAGATACAAACACATCATGTCAGAAGCAGTATGTGTACTTTCAGTTTCAACTTTGATGTCCTCTAAAGGTCTATCTCTTCTCCAATACCAAATAATAATCAAGTCCTATTATTTTTTGACCTAGCCTAAAAAAATCCCCACATTTTTCGGCTTAAGGGTCGGACAAATGTCCTTTTCGGGTCAAGAAAAGATTCATTTAATTTCTCTATCTGGTTCTTGAATTGGGTTGTTTTGCATATTAATTTTGGTTATCGGTTTTCCTACCGAGATCCACTCTGGTAGTTCCACTCCTTTTCCTACCGAGTTCCACTCCGATAGTGCTCTTCCTCTTTCTATCGAGTTCAATTCCGGTAATGCTCCTCTTTCTACCGAGTTTCCATTCCAGTAGTATTTCTGTTTTACATTTTCCCTTTCCCACCCTCCCACCCATCATGTGTGCGCCTTTCCACGTGTAGGGGGGTCACATGTCCCTTTTCCTCACCATCTATGCACTCTCATCATATATGGTGTGTGGGTGGGATATAGAGGAGAGGGAGAGTATGAGAGAGGGTAGAACATGAGAGAGCATATGAGAGAGATATGAGATGACATGATATATTCCAGGCTATCTTCGTGGAGCTTCATATTCTTCAGCACATCTATTTTCTTGATGTCTTTGTGGCGCGCCACTCCTGCTTAGCATCACTTTACATATGAGACAACGTTGAAGGATCTCACAGTTGCAACATTGACACCAAGCCTTTTGCGTTCGTACCGCATTATGTGCGTTAGGACAAGAGCTGTTGCGGCTAGTTCTGGCCTCTTATTCCCTTTGGTGTTGATGATGTTCCAGTTGATCATCCATGTTGCGTTCTCATGACACGGGACAAGAGCTGCTGCAGCTAATTCTGGCCTCTTGTTCCCTCTGGTGTTAATGGTGAGACAAATGATTGCTTCTTCATCAAATTTCTTCAAAGCCCGTTATCTTCTAGCCTGCACATTTTGTATCTACAAGGATTCATCTAGAGTTATCTTCACCGAGCTACTTCGTTATGTCTTCTCCGAGTTGCATCTACTACTACGTGTTGAGACGACACTTCAACACCTCATCTAGCGTGTTCGTGCTACATTATGCATGTCTATAGTCTTCTGCGCTAATTCTAGTTGGCTAGACTTCTCAGACGATTGGAAGACACCATTACTGCTGTGTTGACATTGTCGTCTCTGTGTCGGTGTCGCGTTATGTACGTGGGATGTGTTGATGTGCACTTATTCCACTCACACATCCCTCTCCAGTGAAGATGGCGTAGTTGTGGTATTTATGATTGTTTGCTTCAGATGTTCTTCATTCCAGATGCACTTTAAAAGGACCTTCTTCAAAGCTCGAGCATTTCCAGCCTGCTGAACACATCTCAAAGAGGCGTCGTCATATTTTTTAGTTAGGGAGTATTGTTTAAGGGGGAGTAACAATTTTTGTATGGGGAGTGACAATTCTATCTTTCATTTATCATTTTGATCTTTTATCGTTTAACCAAGTCATGTAACTCCAAGCTTGGACATATGTCCACCCATGCTCCATCTTGAGGAGTGTTAGAAAGTATTAGCCTATTTAGTTAATAGGTTCTTTAACATATTATGTACATGGGCCTGTTTGCCCTGACCCATTAGGGTTGAGTCCACTTCTTTGTAATTGCCTCCTCTCCTATATATTCAATATGCAATGATTATAGTGTCCCACACACTTGTTAACATATATCGTACATGATAAATATGTAATTCACATAAATGTATATTTTTTCATTAAAAAAATCCAAAATCATATATACTCCTGCATATATTCTTGCATACCACATACCTTCTCAAGTCCTATACACCACCACTGCTTTACACGCGAGCAATACAAGTAGAAGGCATCTTTGTATTTTGTTAGAGTGTGTATGGCTCTTCTCCCTCACTTGAATTGGATAGATCATCGATTTTGCCTACTGGGTACAATAAGGGTAATAAATTGTTTCTCTTTCTCAACAATGTTGTTGCACTTTACCAGATGTTGCCCCTTTTTGTGTTTAGGTCTATATTACTCTTGTTTTATATATCCTGTAATGATGGAAAACAAAGAGGGTCTCTAGGACCTCTAGTATGACCCGGTCTATTGTCTTGCAGACCACAATGTGTCAAAATCATGCCATCAATGTTAGGAAATGGAAACTACAATGAGCCATAAACTAACATTTGAAAGAGTTTGTGTATTTAAACAATTTTGGAATGTTGGATTACATGATATAATGTACTATGGCAGATCTAACCCAGAACATGGGAGTAAAGGACAATTAGATTGGGATGTTGTTTAAAGCCTTACATTGCTACCCATATTTTGAAAGACATTGTACAATATGCGTTCATAGAGGGTGCAACTGAGTGTATGCAAAATGTGGGCATCTAGTTTTTGATTTTTCTCTATTAGATGTGTGTATGTGGGCACATGTAATTCTAAGAAATGAGACAATGTTGTATTGGATGTGGTGAAACAAAAAGAGATCATGCTAGTAATGATTATATAAGAACAAAAGTGGGAGCAACTAGTATACGGATAAACTACAAGAGGACCACCTGAAATGGTTTGAACATGTGCATTGAAGACCATAGTGCATGCATGCACTAGTTTAGAGTAAGATTTTCAAGCCAAACAAAGTAAATTGGGAAGAGGTAGACCTAATTAGCTTAGGTAGAGTGATAAGTTCGCATCTCAATGAGAATTTGGCCTTGAATAGATTTAACCGAGAAGGATCCATGGAGCTAATACCTACATGCTTGGGATCGATGGATATACAACGACACACACACACACTTGTTTGTCTACTTATAAATATATGCATGTATTATATGCAAATATTTGACCTTTAATATTGCTAATGGTATAAACACTATAGAAAAAGTATCTAACAACCATTTGAAAGTGTCTCCTAACACGAACTAACCACAAAGTTGGATGAAAATAAACATTCATGAATATGTGAAGCTATGAGCACACAAGCATGCCCAAAACCATAACATTTAACACCACAGAACATACCTAAAACATATGAATGAAACAACTGACAGTTTACTGGAAAAAGTTCAAAACATCTCAGTAAAATATCTAATAACATTCAACAAGAATTCTAACTCATTCGTCACTTAAGATTAAATATCATTAAGTACCAATGTTACATAATATATTCTACACGAAAAAATTCTACCTCAAGAAGTGGGCATATGCGATCACGTAGCCAACAACACCCAATGGCCACTTATAGAATGACATATGCATATGATGAGTGGACATTAGGTTGAACCCATTTTTATGCCATAGCTCTTCACCTCCCACAGGGTCCCTCGTGAAATCCATGAAGGAAGCCACTTCCATCATCCTCTAGATGAACCTAGCGTGTAAAGTTAACAACTCTGGGATCATAGGGGAAAAAACTCTTCATATCCAACCAACCCTTTGTTAGGCTAAATTCCCTTTTTGCACTTTACCTTTACACCACACACATCTCCACACGTATGAACAAGCTCCTTGGTCAATCCATACATTGAGCACCACAGATAAGAAACAATTCTATTTGGTTTGTATCCCCCACTATCAATAGTTAAAGGTAAGGGAAGACCCCTGACTTCCCATGACGTTCTAAATTCCACTCTATATCCCTCACATCCAGTGTTTTAAAAATTGCACTGAGCGGCCGCTTAATCGCTACAAGGTCATTGTGAAAGAATATTGTATTGAACTGATTCGATTTGATGAATAAAAGAGGTACAACCCTGTCCTATATATAGGAGCAAGGGAGAAACCCTGAAACTTGTGTCCCAAGTAATCTAAACAGGTCGAGACACTAAAGGCCCACTAAAGAATTAACCTATTTACTAAATAGGCTAATACATACTCTTTAACACTCCCCCTCAAGCTGGATCATGGGTGAAACACATGTCCAAGCTTGGAGTTACATGACTCGATAAAAGAAAAGATAGAAATGATAAAAGGTAAATATCACTCCCCATACAAAAGATTGATACTCCCCCTTAAACAAAACTCCCCCTGAATCATATGATGACACCTCTTCCCTTCGAAATTGTATTATGTAGGCTGGAGATCCTCGAGCTTTGATGAAGGTCTTTTGGAGTGCATCTGGAATGAAGAACATCTGAAATGGAACCTGAATACTGCAACAGTAATTCGCCACTTGGAGCAGACGATCATCAATACCACGACTACGACAACTTCACTGGAATACATACTTAACGTGGCACGAACGTGGATACACAATGTCGATGTTGCGGTAGCGGAATCTTCATATTGTTTGGGAAGACGTGCATAACGTGACACGAACATGAGCGAACGATATGCTGGTGATACGATGCAGGTACCATAACTCTGTCGCGTTAACCTTGGGGGCTTGACAGGAAAGGAGATATCATCCATCAAGGAAAGTCCCAAGAAGATCAGCGAAAGGCGATGCTAATACAACAGATGCAACTCGAAGAAAATGTGATGAAAATTGCTCGGTGACGATAAAACTGGATGAATCAACCTTGCAGATGTAGACTTGGCAGGCTTGAAATTGCTGAGCTTCTAAGAAGTCTGAAAAAGCATCCATGTCTCTCAAGAATGCAGCAAGAGTGATCAACCGAACCACCATTAACACCGAAGGAAGAGGAACCAAGAGGGTTGAAATATGCGTAGCAAACTCTTATCCTGACGTACATAATGCGGTACGAACGCGAGAAGCTCGGTTTCAACGCTACAGTAGAGACCCTTCAATGCTGTCTGGAAGTGGAGAACAAATGTGCTGAACAATGAAGCTCTCATGGAGATAACCTGGAATATGTAGCCTGAATACATATATCATCTCTTCTCATACATATTCTCTCACACACTCTCTCTTCTCATCTCTTCCTTTCCTCTCTATCCCCCCGCACACCAAATACGACGAGAGTGTTTGGTGTGGAGAAATGGATATATGACCCCCCACATGGAAAAAGGGATACACACATGATGGATGGGTGGGAAAGGAATTGGTGGATTTGAGAGGAATTTGTGATACAGAGATGTGTAATATGTGGAGAATGAAACCGATAACCGGAGAGAAATGCTAAATGGGTCAATGTAAGATCCGGGCAGAAAATTAAATGGATAAAAAATCCGATTAGGCTTAAAATTGGATCCGATTAGCCAAAGATAGTTCCGAGTAAGGATCCAAATATCAATGGAGATAGAGAAGTTGGGGGCAGTAAAAAAAAATATAGAGGACGTCACTCATACATGGGAGCATGGTCACAATATACTTCGACTCTTTGAAAAAGTCGCGTTTTAAACGCGAATTTTTCCCTAGACGTATGAAACGACCGAATAAAACTCAATTCCGAATATTACGTTTTATTCTTGTATTATTATCGAATTATTCACGTTTACTTTTTTTTCCCGTTTTATATGTTCTTTTCCCGTATTGTACTGATTAAGACTCTAACTTAGTTTGAGTGCATATATGTGAGTGTGTATGTAAACACATGTATGTGTTTATATGTATGTAATATATGTATATGTATGTAATAGTTATAGATGTATGTATGCAATATATATGTCTACATATATTTACAAAACATATATGTACATATATATGTATGCAATATATGTATATATCCTCCGATTTTTCCTGACCTTTTCCCAAATCATTGATCGTGTTTTTATCGTAAATTGACCGCTTTTTACCGTTCATTGACCGCTTTTTACCCGAATTTCCCGCATCATTGCCGAATTACAAAATTTTCAATTCAACCGAACGTATCCCGAATACCGAATTTGTGACTATGCATGGGAGAAGACAAACTATTTAGGGGTGATGGCGTGGTTGAATATGGTAGAGTGCTTTGGCCAGGGATAGGTGATGGCGTTGAGGCAACAACAACGAGGACTCAACAACGATGGCAATGGATAATGGATGTCAGACAACAGGATGGAGCAGAAGCCAGGGGGCCTGGATGATGGCAACGACGACTGAAGAGTGCGATCGTCGACTGGTTGCTGGAAAATAAGGCAACAACTCTACAACAGATGAACACGGAAAATGACGATGATTATGTCGCTCGGCTGATGTACCACTTGGTCGCAACTAAGGAGATGATACTGATCTCATGTACAGCTCCAGAGATATTGCATGCCATGATGCTGCATGTGGAGTCAAGTGCGGAGCCTCTCCATGTGAGGCAGTGAAGGCTGGTGCTGAGACGTCAGGGCAGCGCAACGACAGAGGTGATGGCTGCGATTGTGATGGCGCTGATTGCTGCTCCTAGGATTGGCGGCGGTTGCGACTCCTTTGGTTGCTGGTGATGGCTGCGGCTAGCGGCGACATCAATAACTGTTGTTGGCCGCGACGCTTGCTGATGGGCGACACGGCTATGGTGGTCGCCATCGGCGATGCGGCTGGCGGCTACCGCGCCGGCGGCTAGGGCCTAGTGCGACGATGGTGGCGTTGATTGCTGCTGTCGTTCGGTGATCTGCGGTTGCCCTGCGACGGCTATTGTTGGCCAACGTCGGCTTGATGATGGCGGCTGATAGCGCCGGGACGGAGATTGCCGACGTACGGAAAGAAAATTAGATCAATTAAGAAAGAGGTGGATGAGCCATGGAGGCCGGGATATACCTGGCGGGCAGCCGGCCTCCCGCATGCGGATGCGCCCCCTCTGTTGCTCTCTCTCGGGTTGTGTGTGCGCCAGAGAGGAGAGGGAAGAGGGGCGGCGTCTAGACGAGTTCCTTATGAGCGAACACGCTCTAATACCATGTGAAAGAATGTTATATTGAACTGATTCGATTTGATGAATAAAAGAGGTACAATCCTGTCCTATATATAGGAGCAAGGGAGAAACCCTGACACTTGTATCCCAAGTGATCTAAACGGGCCGAGACATTAAAGGCTCACTAACTAATTAATCTATTAACTAAATAGGCTAATACATACTCTTTAACTGTCATGTCCGCCTAAACCCCCCCAAAGCGGCTGTCAAGCGGATTGAAAAGCGGCCGCTTTTTGCCCGCTTTTTTGAAAAAAACTAATTTATGTAACATTAAGTACATTATATGGTATTACTATTGACTATAATATATTAAACTAGCATAAATTAAATGTTCTATGATATACCTAGTTCTAATTTAGAATGCTTACTTTGTATATATGTTGTAATAATAGGGTAATTCTGTAATCTATTCAAGTAAATAATAGGTAACTATTATCTAATGTAGAATGCATATTTTGATTAAATCTATTATTGTAATGTATGACTAATTTGATGATATGCAAATGTAACTATATGTTTGTAAGGTAGCTATGATAGGTCTATTGTTTACTGTTTAGCTATGTAAACATGTGATACAAAATTGTTGTTGTATCTTGTATATACACTTATTATTTTAGTGTAGGGTGCTTTATTTATGACAAGTATATTGTTTACTATATTATATAGCTACAATGATTGTTGTATAATTGTGTTATTAACTAATGGGGTGCTTTATATTGTCATGTACGATGTTTAGATGTGTATAAAAGTTTCAAAAATATAGTATTTATATACATATGTATGTGATTTTACATAAAAGTTTATCAGAATTGAAAATTCGCTTTTCTAAAAGGCGCCCGCTTAATCGCCCGCCTGACGATTAATCGACTACAAGGTCCTGTCCGCACGCTTCCCGCTTTGTGCTTGTTAAAACATTGCTCACATCCAAATGGAACCTCCTTTTTAGGAGAGGGTGACATGGACTATAGATTGGAGCGGAGAGGCACCTATAGCTATTTCTTCGTCTTTGGATGCATAGAGGTCGAACTATTGAAACCACACCACCTTAGATTTTCTTCTTTCACATTCATTCTTGTAGGTAGGATTAAGATCTTATGGATAGATATGCATGTATGCATGATGGTGCTATGACATGCTTTGGGCTTGTCCTCCTAGGTTCTTCGACTGCTTGACTTATCTGACTTGAAAGCTTCTCGTGTTTTTCGATGATGTATTGTTGCTCTACATAACTACTTCCTATGCACTGCTCTTTTAGATTGTCTGGGTGTAGTTGGGGAAGATGTGTTCATCAACAGAAGCTGTGGCATGTGTTAATGAGTGTAAGCGACCATGATGAGTAATGCCACTGAGCACAATTTGGTTGACTGATTAATCAACCAATTATCCTGGTTTGAGTTATTTGGATCAACTTATTTGACTAAGTTGGTTAATGCTTATATCTAGTAATGGTTTGCGTAGTACATGTAACTATCAAGTTAACTAAATCAATCGTATAGATAGTTAGACTAATTTTTCAAAATGGGGCACACATATTAACACCATCATAATCCCGTGTTTGGTGTGCATATATATTTTATTGAAACGAATGAGTTGTGTTGTTCACTATATTGACCTATTTGCAAATTTTTCACCCCTGTAAATGAGGCCTTCATGTAGGGAAAGCATATAACGTACATCTAAACTGACTCACTATTAGGTTCTCGAGGCAAAATGTTTAGGACCTAGATCGCTAACATTGATCGTGTGAAAGTATTTGGGTCAAAGCGATACCCGACAAGAGCGGGTTCTCCTTTATTATATAAGGTGAGAACAAGTACATAGTAGACTCAACAATAAAGGAAATAGGAAAGAGGTCCATAAATAAAGTAACTATTTTCTAACATTCCCCCTCAAGCTGGAGCATACACATCATGCATGCCCAGACTGGAATTCATATATTTGAAACTTGAAGATGGAAGTGGCTTGGAATATCTGCCACATATTGTCCACTCTGAACACGAGGAATTTGAATATTCTTGGGGAGCACTAAATCATGAACAAAGTGGCAGTCCACTTCAATATGCTTGGTCCGCTCATGGAGCACCGAATTGCTGGCAATCTGAATGCCTGTCTGGTTATCACACATGAGAGTGATTGATGACTCAACAAACACTCCCATTTCAAACAATATAGACATAACCCATTGTAGCTCACAACAAGCATGTGCCATTACTCGATATTCAACCTCTGTGTTGGACCGTGCTATTGCATTTTGTTTCTTGCTCCTCCAATTCACGAAGTGTGACCCAAGGAATACACAATAGCCGGAAGTAGACCGTCTATCTACAACATCACTTGCCCAATCAACATTAGTGAATCCAATGAGCTTCAAAGGTGTGTGCGAGATCTTTCCCTATAAAGTAAGGCCCTTCCCTGGTGATCCTTTAATGTAACATAGAATTTGGGTGACTGCATCCAGTGTGACATCTTAGGCACACTCATGACGTGGCTAACAACCCCCACAACATATGAGATATTAGGACGAGTCACTGTTAAGTAAATCAGTTTCCCTACAATTCTTTTGTAATTTGTTGAACCAGAAAAAATCACTGTCATCAGAACTAGATGCCTTCGTATGATAATCCATAGGCGTGGAGACTGGTTTGCATTGTGCCATGCCTGTCTCTGGAAGGTCTAGAACATATTTTTGCCGGGAGAGGTTTGTGCCCTTCTTGAAACGTAGAACTTCTATTCCAAGAAAACAACAGAGGTTACTCAAATCTTTTGTCTGAAATTGTGTTTGCAGCCACTTCTTGAGCTGTAAAATGCCAGTAGAGTTATCACCTGTGATGACAATATCATCTACCTAGACAGCCAGAATAATAGTGCCACTTGAAGACTTATACACAAATAAAGAATGATTCGTAGAGGACCGAGTGAACTTAAACTATATAAGTGCAACACTATATTTATCATGCTCATGGTGACTGCTTCAGACCATACTAGAATTTCTTCAACTTGCATACCTTCTATCACCCCCTTAGCAACATACCTAGGAGCTTGCTCCATGTATACCTCCCCAAGAAGATCACCATGAAGAAAAGCATTTTGACGTCCATCTGAAGAAGAGGCAAGGCATAATGAGCAGCAACAAAGATGAGGATCCACATAGAATTGAGCCGAGCAACTGGGGAGAAAGTCTCAAAGAAGTCTACGCCATGTGTCAGAGTGTACCCCTTTGCCACCAAACGAGCCTTCAAGTGATCAATAGAACCCTCTTGTTTCTGTCTCACAGTATAAACCCAACGACAGCCTACAACAAACTTTCCAGGAGGAAGATCCACCAAGTCCCTAGTGGAGTCTCATGAAAAGCTACCATCTCATTGTTCATAGCTTGGATGCATCCATCATGTCGGGCTGCTTCTGTATAGGAGTGAGGAACAATCGTAGAATCAAGCTGAAGAGCAAACATGCTGGTAGCTGGTGACAGATGAGACAAGCAACAAGCACTCGACAGTGGATGATGTATAGTGCAAGAGTGAACACCTTTATGAGCTGCAACTGAAAGGTGAAGTCTGAAACAGAAGCATCAAGAGAACTCTTAGTAGGAACAATTACCTCAGGAGTGTCTGATGATGAGGCAATCTGCTAGACTGGTGACGCTACGTCCTCTTGGTGATGCCCTGCTCTACTGGTGTCAACCAGTGGAAAAGGTTGAATTGATGGAGGTGTAGGTGTTGGTGGCGGTAAAGTGTGGGTAGTATCTAGAACACTCTCATCACACGGCACATGAAGTGGTGGTTCTCTCTTACGCTCAAATATGTAGTCACTCACTCTTAGGATTGTGCTCCCCCTCAAGCTGAATAGAGTCACTAAAGAATAGAGTAGACTCATGAAAAGTAACGTCAGCCGACACAAAAAGACGACAAAGACGAGGGCAATAACAATTGTATCCCTTTTTGTGTGGGAGAGTATCCCAGAAAGGCGGAACGAACTACGCGAAGAGACAACTTGTTAGCACGTGGATCAAACACATGAACAAACGCAGTGCAACCAAACACATGAAGAGGAACGAGAGAAGGTTGCTCGTCAGGTCGTAAAACAGATAAGAGGGTAGCCCCATGTAAGACAGAAGATGGCTAACAGTTATTAAAAAACATATAGTGAGAAGACATTAGACCAATATTTCTTTGGCACAAACATCTGAAAAAGTTGCGTACGTGCTACATTAAGTAAATGGCGGTTTTTGCATTCAACAACCTCATTTTTTTGAGGTGTATGAGGACAATTTGGCTGGTGAATCATGCCAACAGAATTACAAAAAGTGAAAACAACCTTTTGAATTTATTCTAGGACAATTTGGCTGAAGAATCTTTATGAGCATCAAACCAAATTTTTATTAATTGATGAAAAGTTTGAATGACAGACAAAACTTCATCCCGAGACTTTAGTAAGTGTACCCAAATCATGCAGGAGAAATTATCAATGAAAGACACAATATATCGAAAGCCATTATAACTTGGCTCTTTAACATGACCCTAAACATCACTATGAATAAGATCAAAAGGATACTTAGAGCATTTCAGGGCATGACTCGAAAAAGAAATATGACGATGCTTGCTTAGTTGACATGACTGACACTCTAACGATTTTATTGATGCTAAGCTTGGAACAAGCTTTTGAAGACTTTGCAAGGACGGATGCCCATAGTGACAATGCCATTGTAAGGGAGATCATCTGAGAACGGTAGATGGAATCTGGCGAGCTGGGCGACCACCTTCAAAGAAGTAGAGATCACCTTTTCTAGATCTTCCCCAATTGTCTAACAACTCCTGGGATACTGTAACATAAGAAAGAATCTCCAAATATTACCAAGCATTTTAAAGAATCAACCCGCTTAGCAATAGACATTAAGTTAAATGGAAAGTCTGCCACATAATGTACAGACGCATGGACTCGCTTGATAGAACCATCAACAAGTGTCACAGAAGAATGCGGGATATATGAGTCAGAAGAGAGAAGCATAGATCGTATACCCGCCCCGCCATGTGCTGAGAGGCCCTAGAATCCACCACCCATGTAGAAGATGGATGAGATGAAACAAGCGAAGTCCCCTGGTTATATGAAATCAGATTGACGGAGGAGCCAAGGGAAGCTTTCTGGGTAGCTCGGAGAAGACGGTCATATTCCTCCTTGGAGATTGTAACATATGGTTGCACCTGTTTATAGGCTCCAAATGAAGATGCTCCCTGCGAAATAGCCGTATAATGTGCAACACCGACAAGGGGTCGACCATGCTTAGAATAACATTTTCTTCTCTATGTCCAAGTTTCCCACAATGTACATTTGTCTATAGGATGATTATCTAGTCCCCAACCAACAACTCGTCAAGTTCCTTTGGTAGCAACAACAAGAAAGGCATGATTTTCAGAGTGTTTTCTCCTACAGTAGCAGAAATCGACTCAAATGAAGATTGTTGAATCCTCACAAAGGCTTCTTCATGGCTTGGTAGTTTGTCTATGGCAAGAATAATACTCTTGGATGAAGCAAAGACAAGATTTAAGTCGGATAAAAACCTTGCTGTTATTAGATCATCTTTATCTTTAATTTGATCATTAGTCTTCGGCGGTTGGTGGAAACTAAGTTCCTGAGAAATGGATTGTATAGTACCAAAATAATCCTCTAGAGAGCGACTATTTTGTCTTTCTGCAAAGAGACAGTCGTAAACATTATAAAGATGGAGAGCATTCTTCTCGCGAGAGAAGTGTTTCTTTGCAACTTCCCAGATTTGTTTGGCTGTAAAGTAGAACATAAATCTGGAAGCGATTTGGAGCTCCATGCTATTCCATAATCATGACTTCACTAGCCCATTGTTTTTCTGTCAAGTAGGGTAGTCTTTGCTACTTTCGCCAGGAGGTTCTGACTCAATAATATCCACCTCTTGAGATTCAAGAACATTGTAAATAGCATTCATCCAAAGGAGATAATTGTAGGAGTTAATCTTCACAGAAATTAATTGAAATTGATCGTTGTGGACGATTTTAGCGGAAGAAGCTGGCTTTTCGTCTCCCATATTGAGATTGGATCACGATAACAACAACGGACAAGGCAAGCAACACGCCATGTAGAAGAATTGACACTGTGTGTATGGCAACAACATGCGATGTTGAACACTGGACACGTGTCCGTTGGCAAAGATGGAAGACAAACTTTCTGAATATCTTCGACATGCCGTGTTGAACACTTGACATGCTGTGTAAATTGGTGAAGACAGAAGACAAACTTTCCAAACCTCTTCCACACGCCGTGTCAGCAGGAGACATGTTGTGTACTCGTCGGAGGCGCAAACTCTAGTAGCTGTCAACACGCTGTGTCCCGGATGGGACACCTTGTGTACCCGTCGGAGGCGTAAACTCCAGTAGCCGTCAACACACCATGTCACTCGGGAACATGCCATGTAACATGAGATCAAAGTGAAGATTTGCGCCTTTAGATCGAAGTCTACGCTGTAACACGCCGTGTTGCTTGGAGAACATGCCGTGTTGTAGATCTTGACGCAAATTGGCTCCGTCAAAGAGATAAAGGACCTTGGGAAGACGCCCAAGGGAGGAAGATAACCCTGGGAAGATGTACCATGGGTTACAGGAGTTAGCACTGTCACTTGTCAATTGGTGATGCAAATCTGACCCATCAACATCCCCTAAATGACTTAGGCACTCATCCACACATGGGGAGAAGGGAGTTACTCCTCTCTACAGGATAGAACGAGGGTTTTCTCCTCTCCTTCAAGCAACCACCGTGCCCTGGTGGAGACATAGAAAGAGTGGCCCAACGAGAACCAAGACCGATGGCGGCAACGACGGTGCTCGACGACAGTGGTGGGTGGTGTTAAGAGAGAGAGAGAGAAGGGGAGCGAGGTTGGCTGCTAGGGTTACAACAACATGACTTGCTTTGATACCATGTGAAAGTATTTGGGTCGAAGCGATATCTGGCTAGAGTGGATTCTTCTTTATTATATAAGGTGAGAACATTTACATAATAGACCCAACGAAAAAGAAAATAGGAAAGAGGTACTCAAATAAAGAAATTGTTTTCTAACATATCCATTATCCTTGTTTTAGTTTCATAAACTCTAGGTATTTAGTTGATATATTGGTGATCTATAACTGAAACTCCCAAAACCAATTTTGTTTTTATACAAGGAAGACCTTATGAAGTGTCGAGAGAGAAAAGATTGTTGATTTGGAAATAAACTGATGATGAGGTTCCCATGAAGTTCTTTGCTGTTGGATTTAGTGAAAAAAGATGTACACTTATGGATTTAATAAATGATATATCAAATAGTTTCTACTGCTGTTGTCTAGACAAAAAGAGGGGATACTTTCCTATCATATGTTGGTCTACACTAAAATTGACCTTAGGCCCCTATTTCTTCATTTTTATTCTAGATGATAACTGGAAAGTAAAAAAGGACCCGGTTTATAAGCTAGGATAGTAGAGTATGTGCAATGCATCTTTAGCCAATATAGAAGTATGGAAGATGGCGACGTTAGGTCAGTTGCTATGAGGATTCTTAATTGGGATCCATTATTCAGATGAAGGTTGAAGTACACATGGACGTTTCCGACAAGATCCAACTAATATGGATGAAACGAGGAATGTGAAAGGAATATTAAGTGCTCATAGGATTTCGGTCATGTTGAAAGCTAAGTTGGGAACTTCGCCTAGGGCCCCGTAACCCCACATAGGCCTATCACACCTAAATCAAGGGCTAGCACAAGTTACCATTCGCATAAACCACTGCAGTAACTAGAAAATCCCATAATACTTCAATGGCTTAGCCCTAACAGAGTAAATTTGAGATCTTCTGTTGGGTCTTGGATGGGCTCTAGAGGGGGGGTGAATAGAGCTAAGTGCACTTAAACAAAATTCATTAGACCTTCAAGATATTTCTAAGATAATATGTCAAGTATGAACTTTGAGTGCAAGTAAAACATGCATAGCAAGGGAGATGGATTGAACAAGCACAAGAACACATGCTATGTAGAGTGGTTACATACTCCAAACTAGGAGTAAGTCAATCCACTACCTAGAGAGGTCAAGCTTTAGGATTTTGCAACCATTGGATACTTATATTCCATTATAAGACATACAATATATGATCTTCCTTTTCCGGGCCAAGGATACCCAACCCTCCCTTTAATGAGAAGGGAGCCAACAACCTATCAAAGGACTTACCTATCCAAGACCGAGTCTTCAACCTCACCAAGGATTTACCCCACTTTGCATCGAGTTTTCCGCCTTCACCAAGGGCTTACCCACTCTTGCACAAGTCTCCTGCCTTTGAGGAATTACCCACTCTTCTTGGATCTTCCGCCTTTGACTTCACCTTCGTCAAGGAGAAGCTTTCACCAAAGGACGCCTTCCCTTTTTCTTCTTCACCTCTCTTAGCCAAGAGAGAATCTTCATCTTCATGGTAGAAAAGAGAGATTGGGAGGTGGAAGAAATAAGAGCCTCACAAGGTATACATGTAGGACTAGCTCTCTTACAAATCTCCTACTCACTCTAATGGATGTAGCAAGTGATTACGCTTAGAAAGAGAGGGAGGCTGTTGGAGGCACTCAACTATAATATATGGACCTCCATAGTACTTGGCTAACCATGGGATGAAGCTCAAGGGGTCCTATTTATAGTTGAGGATGCCTCCTAGCCAGTAGAAACACCTAAGGACCAATACTAGCCGTTTGGGGTGTTGCAACGGATTTTTTTGTAGTTTTGCAACACTTCAACGGCTAGAAACACTTTCCAGTACTTTCCGTACAGTGCGATCGGTCGCGTTTACTTTTGGGAAACTCGACCAATTGCACTATGCGACAAAGCAAATTTGAAGCATTGGTCGAGTTATCCTAGATGAAACTCGGCCGATCGCTTAAATTTAGTTTTGCCCAGTGCAGGGATCGGTCGAGTTGTGTATAGGAAACTCTACCGAACCTGAACATTCTCAAAATACATGGAAGGGGGAGCAGGAGAAACTTGACCGAAAAACACCATGTAATGAATTTTGGAAAATGTCCTTAGAGTGCTTAAATATTCATTTTAAGTGCTCTTGATTTTTTCTAAGCTTAATTACAAGTCATACAATGATTACAAGTGATTTACAAAATGATTCTAATGGATTTACATCATATTTCACAAAAGTGCACTTGCATTGATTTTGACTTGTCTTTTTTTCAAGTTATGATGTGCAAGTTAGGGCATTTGGAGTATGTCTATACCTAATATGAAATCACTCAAGTACAAGCATTAGACACAAATAAGTGGAATGGTTAGTCATCATCAAAACAAGAGTTTACTCAATTTAGACCTTTAGTCAACATTGACCTTAAGTCAACACCTTCCAGTTAGTACCATTCACCACTGCCCATACCCTTGCAGACAGAGCTAAATCTGCTGAAACAACTATGTGTCTATATATAGCAGTGATGGATTGTGAAGAAATAATGTGTTTGCAAGATTAGAGTACCAGAAATGTGAATGCTAGGATAGACAAATATTAGAATGAAAATATAAAAAATATAACAGAAATAGAAAAAATTAAGGCAAGTGCACATGTACAGCATATACTGATGACCGAACCTATCAGAAAGAGGATTCTATTAGCTATGACATAGAATCAGTGAATAAAAAAGCGTACTTGTTACTGAAGCAGGATTTGAATCCTTTTGCACTAAGCGGCCGCTTTGTCTGCTTTTTCCTGCTTCATGCCGCCTTTTTGGGTCCGCTTAACTGACTGCTCAGGGTGCTTCACAACAGGTATTCCTGAACTTGCCCAATCACCTGCTAACTTTAAAAAAAATGAAAGTTCCGAATCATAATAGGTGCAATAATAAGTTTTGTAAGTAAGATATATTCTCTACTCAGTTACTGCTGTTTGTGCACTCTGTACATCTATATGAGAACTATGTACTGATATTACCTATGAAGTCTAATAGTTTATTGTTTATATATTAGTTATTAAGTCTAATAGTACGGCATTCTGTACACTCATTCTAAAATATTGTACAACAAATCAGCCATCTGTGGACTGTAGTAGAATATTGTCTTATGATATTTCTATGATGTCTATTATGTATTAAGTATATACGTCTAATGTTCTTCAGAGTTCACTGTGTAATATCTGATTGTTTAGGATCCTACTGCACTGTCATGTATTGTTTAGGTCCTACTGTACTGTCATGTATTGTTTAGGATCCTACTGTACTGTCATGTATTGCTCTTTGTTGCTAGTGTTTAATTGCGTGTATCCATAAATATTACGTTGAAGCAGTACCTTACCTTGTCAACAATATTTGTACCAAGTACTAGTATCTAAGTACTACTACCCACTGCCCATGTTTATTTACTAAGCATTAATGCCTAAGCCCGGCTGTTGAAATAGTACGAGTTACTAATATCTACGTACCAACTATTTATCAAGTGTAATAATTTATATATGATGTAACATTTCTTACTAATTAGGTGGACACTTCATCTTGATTATTTATGAAAAACTATATACGTCTATTTACTTCACTAGGTGTCTGTTTTTTCCAAAAAGCAACCCGTAACTCTGGGAGGGTCGACCATTCACTTCGCGCTTTGCACTTTCTGAAATGTGGCATAGGATAAATAAAATAGGGCTGGCAGATTTTGAGGACAAAACTATGAGAGGGGCACCTTAGATGGTTTTGAGCATGTAACATGTAGGCTGCGTATACATATTAGTAGTGTAGTTAATAAAGATAAAGGAAAAATAAAAATAAAATGGAGAGAGCTAACAAGGAAGGTCTTTTTCTCATTACCAGTATATGAAATGTCCAAATCGGGGATTAGAAAAGAGCCATTCATGTAGCTGCTTGAATATGATTGGCATTAAGACATTTTTTTTTGTTCTTGTTGTCTTTATGATCTGTTGATTAAATAACATGCTAAATTTACTTTTTCCTGACATTGTTCTTCAATATATTATATAATTTTACCGCAATGACCTACATCTATATTACTGGCCCTAGACATTGTTTTAGTAACTGACAGGATCTGCACTATTGGTTTGTCAGAATCAGTGATACTGAGCTTAGGAGGTTCTACACTGCATCAGATGCTCATTTCCCAAGTCTGCTTTCAGCAGTTAAAAGAACTATAAATTGGCGGAAGACTTATAAGTTTCTTTCTTTGGAAGAGCTGGAAATGTGGTCTCATCTAGTTTTTTGGCATGGCACTGATACTAAACTTCGGCCTTGCCTTGTTATTCGCCTTGGTCTTGCCGCTTACAATATCGTGCCACATGAGAGGCCACAGTTTACCCATGCAATTGGTATGTATGCTTAACACACAACTGAAACGTTTTTTCAGTGGCTATTTTTTCTGCTTGCATTAAGTATTTCCATGGATGATAAACTTAGCTTGTTTGAAGTAATGCCCTGGATAATAAACTGTGCATTTATGTCCTGTGAGTAATTTTAGTATTCAGATTGTTATGTGACTTGTATCCCTCACTATGACTTATTGTATCATTGGCAGATAAAACATTTTTGATGAATGCAGCAACTGATTTTTTATTAGTTACAATATACTGTGCACACTTTATAAAGCTATAGTTTCAGGCCTAGCTGTCAACATAGAGCGCCTGATGTAATAGGTTGTAGTATAGAATGCTGTAGTGGCCTCCTTCCAATAAAATGCCATTACTCTAGTTCAGAATCTAATATTTTTCCAGCTCTAGTTTACTTTTAGAAAGTAGTTTGATATAGAATAGAGCTCCAAAATAGCCTATGTGCTTAATCTGTGTAAGTTTGATGTAGAATAGAGCTCCATTTAGGAAAAGGGTTAAATTGTTTGATTTGATATCTTCATATTATGTTGGTCATGTTTATTCAATATAGTTGGTTACATATAAATACATTACCTTTAGATCTGTAAGTTATTACACGGTATAGAGATATGTTGTGTTTTGTAGAGTGTTATGTGCATAGCATGTGCCTCACTTAAGTTTTTACTTCAGTAGTTTAGTCCCATATTGCTCATCTCTGCTTTAGTCTCTAATCTCTTCTGTTATATAAGAGACTGTATTGTACACTGGTTAATTCATTCAATAAGCAATTCCCAGTTTCTCTATATGGTATCAAGAGCAGGTCCGGTTCCCCGAGTTTCACTTTCCCACCCTGCCCCTATGCCCTATGCCCTATGCCTTCAGCCCCCCTTCCCCACCCCCCCGACTGCCCGCCCGTTGCCACTTGCTCCTGCCGGCGCTAGCCCCTCCCTCCGTGGCGGACGTCTACCTCCCACCGGTGGACACAGATCCTCTACTGCTCCTGGTCGAGGTCAAGCTACTGGCCCTCGCTTCTGCAACTGGTGTGGTTGTGATGATCACAATGAAGATAGGTGCTGGATCAAGCACGGTAAGCCCGCATGGGCTAACCAGGCCTCTACAAAAACCACCACTGATACTGCATCCGACCAACCGTCTGCTTCGCCGTCTATTGAATGGCTTCGCTCAGAGTTCGAGAAGTTTTTCCAGGAGCGCATGACTCAGCTACCTTCGACATCTGCTGCTGGTTCCTCAGCCATGCTTGCCTCTCCCTCTGCTGGTAATAATAAATGGTGCATTGATTCTAGTGCATCTATATGGTTGGCGACATCCAATTATTTTTTACTCTGACTAAAACCTCTAATATCCCATCTGTCGCTGTTGCAAATGGCTCTAAGACTCCTGTTCATGGCATTGGCACTGTTCCTCTATCTCGCAAGATGCATCTCCAATCTGTTTTATACATACCACAATTTCCTGTTAATTTATTATCTGTCAGTAAAACTGTAAAACAACTTCAGTGCTTTATTAAATTTGATCCCTCTGGTTAAATTTTGAAGGATCTCCGCACGAAGACGAGGATTGGTTCTGGCCATAAAAGACCAGATGGACTATACTATTTGGATGGACCGACTACAACATCTGCTCTTCTGTCTACATCAGTCACAAGACTTCAGTGGCACTTCCGGCTGGGTTATCCGTCTGCTACAAAATTGAAGCATTTATATCCTGCATTATCTGAGAACAATTTTTCTTGTGCATCTTGTGTTTTGGGAAAACAAACACGGTTTGTATTTCCCGCTAAAAAGGAAATTGGTTCTACGACACCTTTTGATATTGTTCATGTGGACATCTGGGGTCCATGCTCGGTTCCGAGTCATTTTGGTGTAAAATATTTTTCGAATTTGATTGATGATTATTCCCGTACTACTTGGCTGTTTTTGCTCAAAGATCGTGGCACGGTTTTGGACAATGTCCGTATCTTCTTTTCTGAAATACAGACCCAGTTCAATAAACCCATTAAAATTTTCCGTACCGATAACGTCGTAGAATTTATGCAAAAGTCTGTCACATTTTTTTTTGTTCTGAACGTGGCACTATCCATCAAACCACTTGCCCTTATACTCCACAACAAAATGGTGTTGCTGAACGGCAAAATCACCACTTATTAGAGGTTTCCCGCACTCTTCTTCTTCGTTATAAAGCCCCTCACCGTTTTTGGCCTGAGGCGGTTTCTACGACATGCTATCTTATAAACCGTATGCCATCCTCTGTTTTATAAAATCGTATCTATTACTCCAATCTGTTTCCTGATGCACCTCTGTTCTCTGTCCCTCCTTGTATTTTTGGGTGTACCTGCTTTGTTAAAAATTTACGCCCAGGATTGACGAAACTTGATCCTCGCTCCACTAAATTCATCTTTTTGGGATATTCTAGAACCCAGAAAGGTTATCGCTGCTTTGATCCGGTACTCAAAACAATGGTTTGTCAGTGCGGATGTGATCTTTTTTGAGCATATGCCCTATTTTTTTGATGATGGAGCAACCCATCCAGTGATATGTTGGCACCCACGCCTCTACCAGATATTGTTGAGGACTTGCCTTCTTCTAACCAGCATGAAGGTCGCCCTTTGCATGTGTACAAACGCCGGCCAAAGACAAGCGCTCCTTCCATGGCCCCTCTACAACCAATTCCTCCGTCTACGGATGATCAAACAAACACTGAGGTAACTTCTGACTTGCACCTTCCTATCAGTCTGCGCAAAGGTGTTCGCTTCTGCACTAAACATCCTATTAGTCATTACTGCTCTTTTGCTAATCTGCATAACAGTTTTGCATGCTTCACTTCTGCTATTTTTGCTGTCACTATTCTAAAGACTACTGCAGAAGCTCTAGTTATTCCTGCATGGAAACATGCAATGGATAAGGAAATGCAGGCGCTATGTGATTGCAAGACATGGGAACTTGTGGATCGCCCTCCTTCATGTCCTACAGTTGGCTGCCGCTGGGTCTTCACCATTAAATATCAACCTGATGGTACAATTAAACGCCTGAAAGCTAGGCTTGTGGCAAAAGGGTACACACAAACATATGGTGTTGACTACTTTGAGACCTTTTCTCCTGTTGCACGATTAAATTCTGTTCGGATTCCAATTTCTGTTGCTGTTAACAAAGACTGGTCCCTCTTTCAGTTAGATGTTAAAAATGCATTCCTTTATGGAAATCTACAGGAGGAAGTCTACATGGAGCAACCACCCGATTTTGTTGCTTAGGGGGAGTCTGCCTTGAAAGTCTACAAATTGAAAAAGGCCATCTACACTCTCAAACAGAGCCCACGTGCTTGGTTCGACAAGCTTAGTCACATCTTAGTCACTTTTGGCTTCCGTCGCTCTCACTCTGATCATTCAGTCTTTATCCGCAAAATAGTGGTTGGACTTGTTATTCTTATTGTTTATATTGACGATATTATTTTATCTGGCAGTGATACCGTGGGTATACAGGCAGCTAAAACTTACTTAGAAAAACATTTTGTCACTAAAGATCTCGGAAAGCCGAGATATTTCTTAGGCATTGAGGTTTCTAGATCATCTACAGGGCTGTGTCTCTCTCAAAGGAAATATATGCTTGATCTCTTGCAGGAAACTGGTATGCTGGGCTGCAGACCAGCCAACACTCCCCTTGACCCAAATATGGATTGGGACTGTGAAAATTCTCCTCCCTATGCTGATCATCACCAGTTTAGAAGGATGATAGGCAAGCTTATTTATCTGACGGTCACAAGAGCTGACCTCACTGCTGCCATCAACAGGTATCTTGATAAACCCTGGCAGTGTCATTGGGATGCTATATGTCACATTCTGCGGTATCTTAAAAGCTCTCCAGTAAACATAGTAACAAGTTCGAGATTCGACAACTTTTCGGCTAGCTGGAAAAAATTGGAATTCGGAAAAAATCGAGAGAAGTCGTGAAAAGATCGATAAATTTCGGTCAAAGTTCGGTCAACTATTCGGATATAATCGAGAATAAGTCGGCTATATAAGTATATACATATATATGTATGTGTATATATGTATGTTTATAGATAAATGTATCTATGTACATACATATATGATGCATGTAACTGTTACGGCCACAAGACATACAATCTTAGTGAGTGAAAAAGTAGGAAAAGAAGTAAAAAATAGTTGAGTAATAACATGAACTGTCCAGAGGAGTGGGGGGTTTGAGGTTTAGTGTGTATTAGGAATTTTGTGTACATGGTTTGGTAAAAAAAGAGCAAGTGACTTAAAGGAGAAAAATCGTGAAAAGTCATGAAGAATCGTAAAAAATTGTATAAATCGCGAAAAAGCGGGATTAATCGTGAAAAGTCGTGAAAAATCGGCGATTGGCGTATTAATCGTGATGAATATTTGGGAGCCTATAACATCGTGAAAAATCGCCGATTTTTTGTAAAATTCGGAGACTTGTGTTACTATGCCAGTAAAAGGCTTGTTGTATAAGAAGCATGGACACTACAATCTATCTGGTTTCTTAGACTTTGACTATGTAGGAAGTCGTTCTGATCGTAAGTCAACATCAGGATATTGTACATTTGTGGGCGGAAATCTTGTTACCTGGCGAAGCAAAAACAGATTGTTGTAGCCAGATCCAGTGCAGAGGCAGAATACCAAGGTATGGCTCATACTGCATGTGAACTTCTGTGGGTCCAGAGTCTCCTCCAAGTGTTCGACATATCCTATTCTAGCCCTATACCGATGTTTTGTGACAACAAGGCCTCCATTTTTATTGCGAGCAACCCCACTTTTTCATGAGCGGACTAAACATATTGAAGTCGACTGTCACTTCGTTCGAGAAACAGTCCTTTCTGGCCGGATTTGCACTCCATATCTCAGCATTGAAAAGTAAGTTGCGGACATCTTCACCAAGATACTTCCTAAAGCTCGTTTTCAGACTCTAGTAGACAAGCTGGGCATGTTCGACATCTACGCTCCAGCTTGAGGGGGAGTATAGAGATATGTTGTGTTTTGTGGAGTGTCATGTGCATAGCATGTGCCTCACTTAGAAGTGAGTCAAACCAGACATTATTTCCTCTTAATATTTATATTAATTAGGGTTTTCTCATAAACTGTGATCATGTGGATCTGAGAGTTGCGATCATGTGGATCTGAGAGTTAATTATGGAATAACTTTGTTTCTTTTTCTGCAGTGGTGCATTTCCTTTCTTACTTATTCATACTCCACAATGCCTCTCTTTTGAGTTTTGACATCATGCGAAGCAGTGATACAATATTAATTTAGTTCTGCTGGTATCAGTAGTATAAACTGTTAACATATTGTGTTTATTGCAGTATCACAAATAGAATTTGGACTCCTGAATTTTGCGCACAGGGATGATCCAAGAGTAACAGTTTTAGTGGATTGTGAAGGTTTAACGCCCCTACGATTTCCTATGAAGATGATGATATCTTGTTCAACTCTTATGCAAGAGCACTATCCTGATCATCTTGCAACATGTCTTGTTATACGACTTCCTCCAATTGTCCGTGTTCTTGCTCAGACAGTCATTCAGGTGAGTGTTCTTTTGTTAAAAATTTACATAATTCACTACTGGTTACTCCATACTGTTTTGAAGCTATCTGCATAGCAGTTGGTTTGATTTGCAAGCGGCTGTCATTCTTAGAAATTCATTTTACACAATTATAACAGAATCCTAGTTTAGTTTATCTGTAACATAAACATTCTTACCGTTCATTGATCATAGATTTGATGTATATTCTTCTTTATTTCAAGATGTGAAGTGAAGCTCTATGATTAAGTTGAGAGCCGAGTTTTAGCTAATTAATACTTAACTGTTGACATGCACAAATTAGATTAGATGTATAAAGTTAAAAGAACAAAATGCTTCTTCACCTATGGTGTTGGAGGTTCAAAGGGGAAGATTGTATGGAAATATTATGATGGTAGGAGGATATCCTTGGGGATTGATGTGAACAAAAATGCTTCACCAGTTTTTCATTAGTGGTCAGGTACCTGGACAAAGCCCTATGTACTGAAAATGTCCTTGAAGATACTTTAATATAAGTGCACCTTTTATAACAATTGAATAAATGTTGAATCTGATTAAAAAATAATAACCTGTTTTTTTTTTTTGCCTCGATTTCTCCAAATACATGACAGAAAAGTGGATGTGGCTGGCTTGTCACTCCCTTATACATATACAGCAGCGATTCAGTAGGTCTAAAATATAGTATAGAAACCAGAAAGGGTGTTGCCATTGTGGGATTGTTCTAAGCTGCCAAAGTTGTCTTTTTCTTTCCATAGCGACGAGGAAAAGAGGTCAGAGGAAGTGGTTCTGATTGAAGGACTGATGATGACTCCTTAACTACTGCATGCAGAAGACACCTCCCCCCCAAAAAAAGACGACATTTGACTAGTTTTATCTAGTGATTTTTTGGTGCTTAATTTTTGCTAGATAATCAACTATCTTCAAGCATGCAACTCAATGTGTGACACACGGACAAAATGGAAGATCATTGAGTGAAAGACAAAAATCATGCCGCCATGCAGGTTGAATCTGGAGAAAGACACTCGATAATGTGTTCAGGTGGCCTTGGTTTGATTGATCAAAATTTTAGGTTGGTTTCATGGAATAAAATTTTGATCGAAATTGCAAAATTTAGCTCGAAGTTTCATTTTTTGCAATCAGACATTGAACCACACAAATGCAGTGAATGGGATGTAATTTTGTGAAAATTTTGACCCCATGGGCGAAATTTCACAGCAAGAAGCCCAATTGGGGCCGGAATTTTGCCAAATGGCACAAAAACACAACTTAGATTTCGAGAAATTTGTTGCTAAGGCTGCTAATACTACATCTTAGGTATTTTGGCAATTTGTTTTAGATCTCTTGCTTATGGAGGCATTTCTCCTAATTCTAAGGTATGTTTCCCCTATCCCTAGACCATCTATGCATTACCTTCTTCAATTTCTACATCTTGTATATAGACCTTGAGAAAGACTTCGAAAATGACAAAGTTCTTTTTTGGAGCTATGTATAAATGCCCCATGTAACCTAGTTATATGCTAACATTAGACTTATACAAGTTGTAGTTCATAAACTTGTAACTTGTAAGTATAAGTTTTAAATTTGTAAACTGTAACTTGAAGTTTTTAACAGTTTAACTATATAGCAGACTTGACATTTCTGTTCATTTGTGCACTCCCTCATCAAGACATGGATCCCCCTTGACCTCTAAACATATTAAATTCTTATACAGTCTAGTGTATATACGTCTAAACATTGTATTTGCAAAATTTCATAACCTAATTTCCTCATTTTTCCAGCAAAATCGCCATCAAAATTCTATCAAAATTATTCAACTTCTTTCACTTACAAATGTGGGAGACCACCCACATATCCAATATGAAATATTATTGCATATTTGAGTAGATCTTGGTGTTCAGACCGTCATGGTAAATTTTCATGATTTAATTTGCTTTTTTGGTCATCGAAATCGTTAGGGCCGTAAATATCAAAATTCCTCAAAAATTTCTGCTTTTGGGCCATCAGATACGACATCAAAATCAGACATTTAATTCTATGGTTGGTTTATTGAACTTCTGGTGAATTTGTGCAAGATTAGGTGAATTTTGCAAGAACACCCCATTTTACTTAATGTCTTAAACAAGGAAGTACGGACAGAGGACATGGACATACACAGGACATGGCAGTTTTGAAAAATATGGGACACAAACACGATGCTGGACACGGCAAAATAAATTAAATATACATATTTATATTTATATAGATGTACAGATATGAGTGTGTATGTATATATAATGAATATAGAAACACAAAATGATCTTATAAGAATTTAAAGAAAATCAATCACATTTTCTAATTCAAAATATATGCATGTGTGTGTGGAGTCACCATCATTTCAAACTCAAAGGTACCCGACTCATTGCTAATTTAAGCAACAAACACAAATGTAGAATACACAATACCACAATATATTCACATATAAATTAAGGCTATAGTAAAAATAACTATAAAATTAATTCTACGACATAATAAAAAAAAAACTAAGAACGGAACCCACCATCAATAATTGTGTATGTTTGAGAACAATTTTAGAACACCAAAATCAAAGTAAATGTGTATGTTTGAGAACAATGAGAAATTATTATCAATGGTGAGAAAGTAGTAGAGCATATGTGTGTGATAGTAAAGTGGAGGGAGAGGAGCACTGTCACAATATACTCCGACTTTTCGAAAAAGTCGTGTCTAAAATACGATTTTTTCCCTAGACGTATGAAGCGGTTGAATAACTCCCAATTCCCAAATGTTATGTTTTCCTGCATTATTCACATTTTACTTTCTTCTTCTTTTGTTTTTTACGCATTTTATATTGTTTAAGACTCCGACTTAGTTTACTTGTAAATATATGTAAATACATATATGCATATCTGTGTATGTAATATATATTATATGTATGTATGTATGTAATATAACAGTGTCAGCCCCTTTGGCCCATCGTGCTACTACGCGTTTAGGCGACTCGAGCCAAAGTTAGGACTCGTTCCAACATTCATTGTACCATCATCTACCTCTCAAATAATATAGGGGTGATGAGGACTGTACCGGGACAACTTCAGGCTTCTCTTCTTCCCTTCAGCTTCAATGTGCCGTTGGAGCCACCACCATGCGAGTTGAAAGCCTCCCTTGTAGTGTGTAGGAGAATGTTGACAAACGTCCGACTGAGGTCGATCCACGATAGATCATGAATCCAACGACATCAAAGTCGGTCCACGATAGACCGCAGATCCAATAGCTACAAGCTTTCCCCTGCTCTCTCTCTCTCTCTCTCGCACACCCACTCTAGTGGAGAGCGCATATCTTATCCATTCGATCTAAGCCATACCACTGTGGTCCCTCTCATCCACGACCCTCTTTTTTTGATAAATGCATTTCTTTGGCCCCTCTTTGTTGGAAAATCTAGAAAATACTCTAACCATGTTTAAATTATAGAAAATGATTCCTTTGACCAAATAATGTAAATAAACAACCTATCTTGATAGAAAAACGAGAAGAACTCGTTAAAAATATCTGCAAGGGTGAAATTCACTTCCTTTTTCACTTATATCTCTGATATCATCTTTGTTTATTATCTGAAATTGGTTAATGACATCATCTTGATTATAATGACCCAAAAACCTTAGATCTTTATCATACCAATACTTTTATAGTTAATTGAATTTGAAACCCTAGATCAAAACTAATCTCCATTTGATGTGATTTTGATGTAATAAATGAAGTGACATGACACTTGAATCTAACTACCTATACATAATTATGTGGTTATTAATCTTGAAAAAATCAAATCTTATGATTTCCCTATTTAAATCTCGAGAACCTCCTTGAATCTGTTTATCGAGACCAAAATTGAATCATGACCTTAAAAACCCTAATTTATGATGCGATGGCCTTTTCATGATGAAATTAGGGATTGTCTTAATATGAACTAGGTGTGGGATGATCTTTTGAAAATGATGTTGGAAATGGTGTTGGACATGATATTAGTCTCAAAGTACTTGAAATCTAGTTGTTGTTGATCATGAACGTGAAACCCCACCTAGGGTCCGTATAAGGACTTGAAACCCTAATTCTTGGTCCTTGTGATCCATGCTGTTGAAATCCCATGTTTGACCCTTGGATTTGTATCTTGTTTGATTAGGATCTACTTAAATCTTTGACTCAAAAACCCTAATACGATATACCGTAATCTTGAATCAACAAGGTACACTTACTCCTACTCCAACGATATTGAATTATAAGTTTGATATGTATTCTCTCGTGTGCTCTATTCGGCTATGTATATTGTTTGAGCTATTGTTCCCTATTGATCGATCTTCCATTTTATCTCTCTCTCTCTCTATATATATATATATATATATATATGAATTGCGAACATTGACAAGAAAATCCTTTCATTGTCGTTGTCCTTTCATTGTCGTTGTTGATTGCCCTCGTGTCATGAAGCGACCATGTCTTTAGACACCCTGATTGCTCGACATTTGAATGAAGTGGCTATGCATTGCGCAGTTTGATTGCCCTTCATGCATATGAAGTAGCTTTGTCAGATGACACCTTGATTGATGAGAAGTGGCCATGTCTTTTAATATGTGAAAAATAATGAAAAAGTCACTTTAAAATGCTTAGTTTTCTATGTCGAGTTTTCTTAATATCAAAGTATTCACTCTCTTTATAGATCCCTGCCATGCACACATTATTTCTCAGTACAACTATGCTGGTTTATCACCAACGTACCATTGCGTTTGCAATGAGTGCATGTCTTGTTTTTATAATTTTAGATCATAACATGTGAATAATGGGGATTGCTAAGATCTTGCTTCCCCTCTAGATAATGATGCTTTGCTAAAGTGATGAACTAGTCTCACCAAACCAAACTTCATGAGCGTTCATCTCAATGTAAAGGGTTGTACATATTAGTTGTAGATTTTACCTTAGTTTCTCATTTCCATGTTGCATTCGGGCCAAAGTTTGTAAACCTTGATGGTTCATTATGATAAAAGTGAAGCTTTGTTTCATTATTACATGTGTGCATTTGATCCGGGGTATGAAGATTGGATTCATCAAATCCCGTTAACACCGCCTACCAAGGTAGTAGGATTTGGATTTGATGGATAAACCACTCCATGTCAGAGGCGTTGTGGCTGTCTTAGACATGTGTCCGATGCAGACACTCCATGTATGTAAACGCCTGGGCCCATTGCCCTAGGCTCTAGTAGATTTTCAGGAATGACAGTTAGCCCCACATACCACTACTAGCCTTAATTGTACGCTTTGTCCTCAATTACACGCAAGTCAAGATAAACTTCCCGATTGGTCACCCATCCTAGTACTACCCTGGGCTGAGCACACTTAACCGTAGAAGAGTTCTTTAGTGATGGGCTCCCTGAAAAGGAGGTGCACCTTGGTGATATGGGTAGTCCAATCATTCGTTTTAAGATTTGAGGCCTAGGATAAAATGATCTTAAAAGGAATGATTGGACCATGGTTTAAAATATCGGTCGAAATTTCAGTTTCGACCGGTACCAAACATCGAAATGGACAATCCAAATAGTCGAAATTTCTAATTTTTTTATTGCAATATTTTTTAAAATTCTTAAAAATCATAAATAAATGTGGGAGACCCCCCTGAGTTAATTGAATGCAAAATATAAGATCTAACATGTTATTGCATAAGAGTATATGTATGTATACATTGCATATTCGAAATCCTAATTGAAACAATTTTGTATATTTTCACTAAAAAATGTAGGAGCCCCCCACCCTATACTAACATATGATATTATTGCATAATTAGGTGTATTTATGTATGTAGATCATCATGGTAAAATTTTATGACTTAATTCCTTTATTTGGTCATCAAAATCGTCAAAATTTGCGTCGAAATAAGTGGAAATATCAAAATTTTAGTCAAAATTTCTGTAAATTTCTGTTTTTGGACCGTCGGAAACGGCATCGAAATCGACATTTTAAACTATGGATTGGACTACCCATATCACCAAGGTGCACCTCCTTTTTAGGGAGCCCATCACTAAAGAACTCTACAGTTAAGCGTGCTTAACCCATAGTAATACTAGGATGGATGACCAGTCCGGAAGTTTATCTTGGCTTGCACGTGAGTGAGGACAAAGCGCACAGTTAAGAGTTAAGACTAGCGATGGTTTGTGGGGCTAGTCGTCATTCCTGAAACTCTATTAGAGCCTTGGGCAGTGGGCCCAAACGTTTACAAAATGCTATCAGAGCCATAACCCCTCTAGTAGGTGGGACCTACATGGGCTTGTGGCATGCGAGTCTTGAGCCGTGCGGTCCAAGCATGTTGGAAAGGCTATCCATGGTGATGTAGCCACCCTTGCGCTGGTATTTCGTGATCGGGAGCTGGGTGCACATGGGTCATGCTGGGTCTACACTGAAATGAGGAATGATTATGAGGCCATATAGTTCAGCCTTGACGAGGATGTCAAGTGTCTAAGTGGGGGAGATTGTAACGTCCAGGATTTGAGGCCTCGGGTAAAATGATCTTAAAGGAATGATTGGACTAACCATATCACCAAGGTGCACCTCTTTTTCAGGGAGCCCATCACTAAAGAACTCTGTGGCTAAGCATGCTCAGCCCATAGTAGTAATAGGATGGATGACCAGACGGGAAGTTTATCTTGCGCGTGAGTGAGGACAAAGCGCGCAGTTAATGCTAGTGGTAGTTTGTGGGGCTAGTCGTCATTCTTGAAACTCTAATAGAGCCTTGGGCAGTGGGCCCAAGCGTTTATGAAATGGTATCAGAGCCATAACCCCTGTAGTAGGTGAGGCCCACATGAGCATGTGGCATGCCAGTCGCTTGGGCTCACTGCCCAATGCTCTAGTAGAGTTTCAAGAATGACGACTAGCCCCACAGACCACTACTAGCTTTAACTGTGCGCTTTGTCCTCACTCATGTGCAAGCCAAGATGAACTTCCCAACTGGTCACTCATCTTAGTACTTGCTCTGGATTGAGCACACTTAACCGCAAAGTTCTTTAGTGACGGACTCGCGAAAAAGGAGGTGCACCTTGGTGACATGGGTAGTCCAATCATTCCTTTTAAGATCATTTTATTCGAGGCCTCAAATCCTGGGACGTTACAATGTACATATTTTTTGTATGTCTTTCGCTTGTTCAAGCTTGTCCAGGGTGTGTCCAAGTTGGACACATGTCCATGATGGCCACAAAAGCCTCTGAGAAGTCTCTGTGCTTCCTTAGTCTTAAACTGCAAGATGAATTCCTAATCGACTTGAAGCAAAGGAAGTTCTATATTTATGATTTTTACAAAATTCTAATTTACATTGGACCGACACTGGAAAAAACAAAATGGCTAAAGAATGTGACTACATGGGCCTATTTGACACCAATCAAGCCCATGTATAAGCTGGTACTCCTTTGCTACCATCTGCCTTAGGAGATGGTACACACATTTTATGCCATTATAATTGAACCAAAAGATCTGCCGTTTAGACCTTGTTGCATCTCATTTGATTATTTGGTGGGTAATGTAGATTGTAGTAGGACTCATTCCTCCCGTTGGTGAAAAATTAAATTTAGCTTGGAGGCCTTGCCTTAACAACAATGTTAATAGGACAACACAACTTTCCTTCTATAACCACCCTATGAAACTTATATAAGGGGAGATGCTTAGTTTTTTGATGGAATGAAAATGGTATTAGTATAATATAAGAAATGAAAAACCAGATGAGAAGCAATTTAGAGTTTGTTGTATAAGGGTAATGATGCTTGTTTTTGCTTTACGTTTATCATTAGGGACCTAAGTGCAACTTATCTAACTATTGTACTTACTCGCAAGTCTTAATAGTTGTGTTTTCCTTTAATTTTCATTTAGCAAATAATGCAATTGCCACGTCTAGGGTTTCACATCTTTAGATATAAATATCAGCCTTGGGGGCTGTCCTAGGCAGTTGAATATGATTTGAGAAATTGATATTATTTATCCTCTTTGATCCCCTTCTTCACGACGCGTTCTACATTAATTGGTATATGAGCCAAACCCTAATCCGTTAGCGTATGACACTTCCTCCCCCCACACCACCCTTCATGTTACTGGTCACAAAGAATAGTAAATCTTCTTCCCCTATATCCTGTTCCCCACTCGCATAAATTGCTTTCTTTCCTCCCGTGTTGCCCATGCCGAACGCCCATCATCCATCTGCTCTTTCCCAATTGCCCTCTCTTCTGCTCGCACATCCCCCCTGTTTAGCTACACCCAACTTGGCTTGAACCTTGTTTATAGCCACCGCCTGGCAACACCACGATCACAAAGTCTGCAAGACCTGTGCCCCCTCGATACTATAGAGTCTGCAACGGCGCACAAGTGCTTGGCGCCCCATGTGACCCTGTTGGGTGTCCCCCCCCCAAAAAAAAAACCCGTCAGTGTTCCATCCTCCCGCTCGACTAGTCCTACAACCACCCAAATCCTCATTTCTCCTGGTAGTTATTGCCACCCTTGCTACCCCATCACGAGCCAGTCCTAGACCCCTGACCGGTCTCTTGCTGTCGCTTCTCTTTTTCTCTCCCTTCATGTTCTTTCTTTGTCACCTACAAATAGCAACATCCTCCCCGCTTGACCTTCCCCACCTGCTCCTAAGAGGCAACAACAAAAACCCCACCGTCGTCATGTTCAATGCATCTCTTGATCTTTTCCCCTCTATTGGCCCACCAGTCGTCCTCCATCCAGAGATATTAGCAACACATGATGTGGTACATAAGTATACTTCAATGCCAGCACTGAGAAGATGATCAATATTGAGGAGTTCAATCTTTTATAGAATTTTGTGAAGACAAGATTGTCAACAACCAATTACCTAGCTTTTGATCAATCTTTGGAATTCAACCTACTCTGTACCCCAATCATGTCTTGGTTACAATCACCCATCCTAAGGAGGATGACATCGCACCTGAGGGTGTTTTCATGTCCAGCGTGCCTTCAACAGTGATGATGTGCTCCTGACTTGTGATTAGGGCTGTAAGTGGGTACGGGTAGACCCGCAGACCCGTAAATCCAGACCCTTAAAAAAACCGTCACGGGTCTAATTATTTATACCCGCATACCCTTGGACCCGTATACCCTTGGACCCGCATATAAGCGGGTCCAATAATGGGTATGCTTGGACCCAGACCCTCTCTACATAAGTAACTTCTTAAATAATATGAAACATATATCATAATTTACTAGTCTAACTAATATAATTCTTGAGATTATATCTTACTCTAACCACAATAAGATTGAGACTAGTCATATAGTTAAGAATTAGTTATTCTAGTTACAATAGTGAACATCATATGTAAACTTAAAATCTAAATGTCTACTAATTTACATTACTTTCTACATAAGTTAATGTTATGATGATGACTACAAATATATAAACAATTAACTCAATTGATGTTAATGTATAAAATATAGCATTATCTAATATAACTATTGCATGTTAATATACTATATAATAATAATATCTTGTTGTATTAAAATATGTAGAACATAGTCATTTCTCTTACATAAACAATATGATGTTTTATAGAACCGCTTACCCACATACCCGCACCGCATACCCGCTATTATTGTGGGTACGGGTATGGTGCGGGTCCAGATTTTGTAATATGCGGGTCTAGAATTGGAACCGGACCCGCTAAATTAGATGGGTATAGATATGGGTATGGCCAGACCCGCACCGTATACACCCCTACTTGTAATCTAGGAACTGGCTAGGGTAAGCGCGATCAAGCTTCTTTGCTATCTCCATTAGTTGATGGTGCTAGTGATCCTTACAACATTGAAATTGTGCCAATGCGTACCTCTCCGCTTCTTTTAGCAGATGGTGGCGTCAACTCTACACTGCGCCCTTCGCCGATGTCCTCACCCATCAACATGCCATGACAACATTGATGTTTTTCTAGTTGATGCTGCCTATCCATCACCCCTTGTCATTGATACTTGCAGATGCTCCAAAGATTATACACTCCTTCGACTTTACTATTTGCATGAGTTGACGATGCACCGTGTTTGATCGCCTGTGACGCTCAATCCATTTTTCCTATATCGGCCATTATTGGGAGAGCCCACATAGGATATGTATACGACTAACCAGTGGCTCGTCTTTAGAACCCAGTGGAGTTGATGCAGGATACATGCGACATTATTCTACTTGTTTTTGATTTTTCAATATTTTTATGGACCAAAATACAATCTACCTAGTTGTTGTGCTTGGTTGCAAGTCAATAGTTTTCTTTTTGTATCTACTTTTTTGACAATTAACACAATTACTACATGTCTGGGCCCTTGGGTTTTAAATCTTTAGTTATAAATATATGTCGTGGGGGACCCAGGCTTGAATATTATTTGAATTTGATATTTTGTTAATCCTCTTTGATCCTCCCTCATGATGAATTCCACATCAGGTAATGAGATATGTAAAAAAAATTCAATCTATAGAGTACCTAAGGTAGATCACCACCTAAGTGGTTGTATATCTTTGTGTTATTTTTCAATGCGAACATGAAGGTCTTTTTAAGCTAGAAAAACATGAAATGAATGTTGAATTGCTAGATCTAGTCTTGGAGGTTGACACCCTGCTCATGAAGCTTTTGGATTCTTTTATTATGAGATTAACACAATGTTCAGAAGTAAAAGTTTTTGTATCTTCCTGAGGGAAAAATTTATGTGCAAAATAAATTTGAGGTTTATCAATGACATTTTGCTCAACATGCTTAATTTTTTGAACAATGTTGGTGTGCTTGCCCTGTGCGGATGATGAATTTGAAGTAGGAAGTTTGAACTATTAGGCGTTGGCATCAATCTGATAGGTGGTTGTAAAGTTTTTGAGTCTTTTGACAACCCTTGTGATCTTCAAGGTTATATGTTATTTTGTTGATATCAAGGCTTTGTGATTGATGACTTGAATATTTTTCAAACAATGAGAAATGATCTAAATCTGATTTAGAAAATTCTGGTCTTTTTGTTTCTCTGGTTTATCTAAATTATAGTTTTCAAAATCGAGACGCCGTGTTCCATTGGTATATTGGCTTATAACTTCTATACATCAACTTGCTATGAAAGAAAAAAACCAGTTGAGTATTTTTATTGTCTCTGACGAAATTCTTAACCTTCAATTTGCATTAATCCTTTTATTGCTAAAGTGAATATTTCCTAGCTAAAATAACAT
The DNA here is from genome assembly GCA_963693085.1 of Alisma plantago-aquatica. Taxonomy (NCBI): domain Eukaryota; kingdom Viridiplantae; phylum Streptophyta; class Magnoliopsida; order Alismatales; family Alismataceae; genus Alisma; species Alisma plantago-aquatica. The sequence goes on along the minus strand of OY856410.1, from coordinate 43,001,531 downwards.
GATTGATTTCTGGAATTGAAGTGGGTGGTGTGCTTGGAGTTTTTTTTAAGTCAGGAGTTTCTATTATTCACCCCACACTCAGGTGGGCTAAAAAACGCAAAGGATTACATCAAAACGTCCCCATCTGAATCAACTTCACATCAGGCCATCCACTTGTACCTACCTGTACATCTAAATCAAACTAACAAGCAAAAAAGGGAAGAGACGACCACCCCAGGAGCACCATATACTTTACTCACCCTCTATTCCTCTATGTATTCTTCCATCTATGCAAAAAGTATGGTATATTTTTTCTTTCCATGATCAAAAGCCTCTGGACTTGCAACGGAATGGTGCAGGGTTCATGTGATACCCACAACTTCCCTGCACCACTCCACTACGTCCAAGGGTATAAGGAACCCTGTTCCCCTCCTTTGGGATAACCGAACCCATCATCATCTTATCCTCCACCTCCTTCCTGACTACCTCATGAATGGCAGTCAGGTACTATGGCGCCCTCTTCGATCCCCAAAGGTAGTCCACCATGATCATATCATCCGTCTAACAGAAGACACCAAGATGGTTAGACACTCAGTTTGTTAGTGAGAGGTCCCAGGATCGAGCCCAGGCCACGGGATGAATAGAATGGCCAAATTTTAAAAAAAAGAGGTGACTTACTGAAGCCCCCAGTCACACATCGACTTCATCACTACCATCATGGCTTTCAACCCCAACTCGTGCCTGGAAGAACATCACAGATCCGCCCTACACGCCTGAACCATCCTCCCCAAATGGTTTCAAATAATACAAGCAGCGCATCCCCTCATTTCACCATTCTGCCTGTCCTCCACCCCACAGGCCAGATTGGCCTTCAGGTTATGAAGGTCTAACGACCTCCATCTAAAAACAGCTGGAAGTGTCTCATCTTCCTTTTTGGTCTCTCAATGGTCTGGTCGAGGCTATCCTGCCATCTCATATTTGCTGCATCTACCTTGAATGACATCTTTCCACTGATCCTGCTGATCAGCCCAGAACCTCCTTCCAAGCTTTGTCCACATTAATGTGTCTGCCGTCATACCTCGCCTGGCATCTCCACCTCCAAATAACCTATGGGATAATAATCGGAACCACTCCACAACACCAACCCCTGAAGGTCACCTCCTACACTTTGTCCCAAAAGAAATACAACATATGAGGAAAATCTTCTAAGTTCAAACCAATCTCACCTAAGTCCATCATCCTCGCCGCTCTCCCCCACATCGTTCTCCCAAAAGCCCCTGCAACGAAAAGGTGATTCATATGCTCGATCTGAGGGTCCTTGCAACACACATTTTGAAATGATGGGAATCCTACATCTGTTAATGTTCTTGTCAGTAGGGAGTGCTCGGTTCATCACCTTCCACATCGCAACAGTAACCCTGGGCGAGATCTCGTTCTTCCAGAGCCAACGCGTATCTTCCACTCTTGGGTCCTGTCTCACTATCAAGTGTCTTGCAGATCTGAGGGAAAAATACTCATTTGGGTGTAACCCCAGATGGGCGAGTCATCTTCATCCTCGCAAATCATCGCACTATTGGCTACGAGGTCCAAACCCTCTTCATCCAAAAGAGTCGACAAGGCATCCCAGTCCCAATCATCACCTACCTTCCACATGTCTTTCACCATCACAGATCTGTCAACATCATGAAACCTTCTAGCATGGGTCGCTAGTGCTCACACCATCTATCAAACTAGAAGGATAGAGTCCCTTTCCTTACCTTCCACCTCAGGTGTTCAATGATCTTAGGGAACATGGCCCCACATAGCCTGCCACAGCGGGGCCGCCGCCGCCGCTGCCGAAAGGCCCATCCCCCGTGGGTGGTCAGTGTCGTTGTTCATCCTCCTCTTATGGTATTTGCTCCTACATAACTTCGCCCATAGAGACCGATCTGTATGGAACTCCAAGCACGCCTTAATCAGGAAGGCAGGCCTGACTGGTGATATTTAGGTCTGAGATCCCCAACCCCTTCTCCTCTTTCAGTCTAGCCACCTTCTCCTACGCCACCCATGCTTTTTCTCTTTCCCCCGTCCCTAGCTGTCCACAGGGAATTCACTAGAAGTGATGTAGCCACGCTACGGAGAAGAAGAAAGAGAAAGATAAATTTGCAACAAGCAAACAAAATTTTAATTCATAATCGACTGCCTGTACAAAGGCCCCAAGGCTAGCTTATATAGAGGACTCTAGACTTGGCGTGCAAGTCAATAAAATAGGAAACTAAAATCCTAATACAAAAGAATGAAAATCCTAATAAAGAAATTCGAAATAAATAAAGCCATACAATTCCTAAGTGCATAAAGAACTAAATAAAAGCCCATCTTCAGCCCAATAAGCTCTAATCAGGATTATCTTGGATTTGGGCTTGCTTTCTATGCACATCTTTCACGGATTGCATCAAGAAGCTTCTCGATCTTTCGCACCACCTTTGCCGGGGCCGGCGCTGCCGCTAAGAGGTATAACGACATGGATGCTAGGGTGTGTCGAATGAGGACCATCCTCCTGGAGAAAGATAGAAGATTGCTCTTCCACCCTGCCATCTTCTGCTAAATCTTATCGATGATCAGTTCAAAATGGTGAGGTTTGAGCCCCCGTCTCGCTAGCGGAGCTCCTAGGTAGATGATGTCATCACCGACATCTCTTACCCTCAGGATCTCAACCACCTCCTGCGTACCTCCTCGATCTATGCCACCCATCACAAAAGAGGATTTAATTCTATTCATCACCTGCTTCGTCTTTGCCTCATACTCTTGCAACACAACAACCAACTGCTTCAACGATTCCTTCTGTGTAGTAGTGAACAGAATCACATCATCGACGAGCATAGGGATCAGTGGCACATATGCCTCACTCCTCTCCTAGAATTTCTTGAGTGGTGCTGAGAAGATTTGGCTGCATGGAGAGAGCCATATGGCTTTCTTCATATCAATCTTTAATATAATGTTATTTCTCCCCTCTATCTCCAAAGTCGATATCATGCATCAGTTCCCTTGCTAATCTGATCTGGGAATGAATATCTCTACACTTCATGAAGGCTCCCTGCTCTAGAGATATCATCTTAGGCATCGACGGGGTGATTCTGTTGTTCAACATCTTTGCGATCAATCTGGCCGCAACATTTTCCACTGAAATGGGCCTGAAATTGGACTCCAACTCCTTTGGATCATCCACTTTTGGATCAATATCAGATTGTTGCAGAACACACTTCGGTGAATCAGCTCACCCTTGAAGAAAGCAATGGCAAAATCAAGCAGGTCCTGTTTAACCAGATCCCAAGCTGCGAGGAAGAAAGAAATTGAGAAACCATCTGGGCTCGACATCATGTTTTCTTCCATCTCTTTCAGTGTGGTGAGAACCTCCTCCATTTGTGGCGTACTCAGAATCATCATGTTGTCTTCCGTGTTTATCACCTCATCGAGGCCCTGAAGGAAAGTCGAGGTGCTCACCCCCACCAGTGAATCAACATCCTTGTAGAACTCCGAGAAGTACTTTACAACTTCTCTCCCCATAAGATCTGGGTCTGCGATCACTTCTCCATTGGGTTGTATGATCTTATTTACCTTCTTTTTATACCTCCCTCTGATGACCGCATCGTAGAACTTTGTATTCCTCTCGCCATTTTACGACCAATCACTCTTTGATTTTTCCTTCCAGATCTCCTCATGGTTTCTCCATCTCTCCAGTTTGTCTTCCGCTAGACGCTGCTCCCTGACCTTTGGGCATCCGAGCAATTGTCAAAGTCCATCTGAAGCTGATAAGTTATCTCCTCTAAGTCCTTTTATCTTTTGTGGAACTTCACCAAACACCTCTTTGCTCCAGATCGACATCCTCCTCAAATTCTTCATCTTCATGAAGAGTCTGGTGGATGGCTTCACCCATCCCTCGTGAGACCATCCCTCAACAATCACATCCATGCACGCCGGGTGGCTCAACCACGTCTTCTTGAAAGAGGACGCCTTTGGCTTCCACCGTTGAGTGTTTCCCCACTACCATGAGGGGCAGTGATCCAATGATATGTCTCTAGTTAAGTGTAGAATGGAGGAGTTATACTTCGAAGTCCACCTCACGTTGACAAGGCCCCTATCCAACCTCTCCCACTTCGTCGGGTACCCCTTCTGCTTGTCCACCCATGTAGAGGAACTGCCTTCAAGGCCACCTCCTGTATCCCCATGCCATCGATCCATTCATTAAACTCCCTCATCAGCCTCATCTCAGGTATGTTTATTCCTCTCTGTTCATGTTCAGATCTCAGCACATTATAGTCACCCGCCATCAGCCAAGCTGCATCCCCCACCCTGTCCTTGATATCCCTCATGTTCACCCACAACCTCCTCTCATAGCAGTCACACTTTGCATACACTGTCAAGACGTATAGAAGCTCACCCTCGTTGTCCTTCCAAGTGATGGTCACCTGCTGATCGTCAACTTCGAAGATGGAAGCATCCACGATTCTGTCCACATAGACCCATATCTTCCCCCTTCTCATTTGAGTAGCAACACTCGAGCTCCACCAACTCCTCAATCCAATCCGCCTTAATAAAAGGCTAAAAAATCGCTATCACCTTTGGTTTATGTTTCGCACAAATCTGTCTCAATTATTTCCTCGCACCTAATCCAGCCGCCCTCATATTCCAGAATAACATAGAGTGCATAGAGAAACTTAGCATCCCTTCCTACTTTCCTCCACCCAAATCAGTATGATTTGGTTCTCCCCTATTTTGTACCTCGTCTAAATTCTCTACGATCAAGCACAAAGAACTCCCGACTAGGCGTGTAAACGGTGCAGGTACGGTGCGGGTCTGGCCATACCCATATCCATACCCACCTAATTTAGCGGGTCCGATTCCGGTTCTAGACTCGCATTATAAAAAAATAGACCTGCACCATACCCGTACCCACATTAATAGTGGGTTTGCGGTGCGAGTATGCGGGTAAGCGGTTCCATATAAAACATCATATTGTCATTGTAAGAAAATTATGATTATATTGCATTTATATTAATATTATGCGATATTGCTATCATATAGTATATTAACATGCAATAGTTATATTAAATAACTTTGTAAATTAAGATTAGTGATTTAATTTGTAACATATTTGCAGTCATTGTCATAATATTTAATTATGTGTCATGTCTTGTGACTATTTTGATTTTAAGTTTACATATGTTGCTCATGATTGAAACTAGAATAGTTAATTCTCAATTAGATGACTAGCCTCAACCTTCATCATCATCATCATCTAAGCCTCAATCCCAACTATGTTGGGGTCGGCTACATGGATCCTTCGTTTCCATTCAACTCTATCATGGGCCATATTCTGATTGAGATGTAGAGATTCAAAATCTCTCTTTATAAGCTCATCCCATGTTAATTTAGGCCTTCCTCTTCTTCTATTTATAGTGTTTGGCTCAATAGCATTGCTTCGTATAGGCGCACTAGTAGGTCTGCGTTGCACATGTCCGTACCATCTGAGTCGGCCCTCACGCAACTTGTCCTCAATGCTCGCCACCCCCACTTTATTCCTGATATAGTCATTTCTCAAACGATCTTTTCTTGTCTTCCCACACATCCATCTCAACATACACATTTCAACCACGTTCATCTTGTTGAGACCTTGTTTCTTCACCGCCCAACATTCACTCCCATAGAGCATGGCTGGTCGTATAGCTGTTCTATAAAACTTACTTTTTAACCTGAGAGGGAGGGATCTTCTGATCGCATAAAACTCCAGTTGCACTCCATTTCAACCATCCTGCAGTGATCCGGTGACAAACATCATTTTGGACATCCCCGTCTATTTGAATAATAGAACCTAAGTAACGAAATTTGTCACATTTTGGTATATCTACTCCGTCCAACTTGGCTCCATCATTCACACTGCGAGATTGGCTGAAATTGCAATGCATATACTCAGTTTTGCTCCTGCTAATCATCAATCCATTTGATTCCAATGCCTTTCTCCAACATTCAACTTTATCATTCAATCCATCTTTTGTTTCGTCAATCAAAACAATATCATCAGCAAATAACATACACCAAGGAATATCATCCTGAACATTCTTTGTTAACTCATCCATAACCAGAACGAATAGATATGGGCTGAGTGTGGATCCTCAGTATTTAGTTAGACTAGGAAAGTATGATATAAATACCATATTATCTAAGTAGTTATTTATGTATAGCGGGTCTGCGGGTCTAAGAATACCCATTAGTGGACCCGCTTATATGCGGGTCCAAGGGTATACGGGTCTACGGGTACAAGAATTTAGACCTGTGACGGGTCTTTAAAGGGTCTGGATTTACGGGTCCGCGGGTCTACCCGTACCCATTTACAGCCCTACTCCCGACCAACATCATCTTGCAGCCTCAAATCCAACTTCTCATCCTCTGTCCAATCTACCTTCCTATCATAAGATCTGCTCTCCTCATCCCAGAATCTTCTATTGCGATCCTCTTGACGGTGATGGTTCCTGTTCGTATCCCTCCTACTGGGATATCGATGCCTCCTGTCGTTGTGAAAACGCTTGTCTGCTATAAAGTCCTCCAGCCTGCTTTTCTCAGTCTGCTCCGGTCCCCATCCTGGTTCGTTACTCTCCTAGAGCACTGCTCATCCCCTCCGATCTTCCTCCCATAAAACTCCATCTCCTTCGATCGGTGATCCTCATTGGTCATGGGCCTGTTAACACCACCAACATCATCCACACCATTTGGTTCTGTCGCTGGCGGTGCTAACTGGGTTGAGCTACCTTGACCATGTTGGGTCGCAGACTCTGTTTTCCTTCCCGCAACCAGTAAAACAAAAGCCTCCACTGGCAATCCTCTCCTCTTACCTTCCGCATTAATGATCACCGTCCTTGTATTAGGGAAAGCTTCAGCTACCACATTTTTTTTGATCGGAACAGCGTGTGGCCTTTTTTTATAAAAACTAGGAAAGATGTACAAAGCTAGAGAGCAAAGCTCCAAAAAGAGAAAACCAAAACAAAGAAAAGTAAACTATACAAAGGTATCTATATCCTTTCTAAGACGAATCCATCTTCTATCTGCACATTGTTTGCAGCCAACAAAGGTCCTATAGTTTCTCTCCTCCCATACGCCATGGAAGATAGCCAAAATGGCACTTCTCTCCTTCTTTGACAGAAAGGAACACACATCCACAAGAGATCCATGACATCTTGGCAGATACTCATCCCTAACAGCCATTCTCCAAATTTCCAACGTATACTTGCAGCAGAACAGAATATGAGAAAGATCTTCACTATCTTCCTCACACAGAGCACATCTTGGAGGGAACTGGAAACCCCTAGAATGCATGTGATCAAGAGTAAGCAACTTTGTAAGGACCCTGACCTCCGTTTAGGGCTTATCCTGTTTGCTTTGCTTAACCCTGATGCTTAGTTGCTTGCTAATCACCTTTGGTGGTGATTAGGGTTTGTTGGTGCTTTGTTGAGAGCTGGAGGTGCTACTTGCAATTAACCCAAGTCTAGGGTTTGTGGGCAAGTTTGCCACCTTGTGAGGTGTTCCTCCCTCTCCTTGCTTCCTCTAGCGTTGAGAGGAAGGGTTGGGCTCGTTGCTTGAGTTCCTTTGGGCTTGGTTGAGCTTGTTGGGCTTTGTGGTGCCTTGCTTTTGTTTCTTTGGACCTTGTGTCGGGCAAGAGAGTCCTGTGTCGGCCAGTGGTGTGTCGCCCAGGGTCTGTGTCGGCCATGATGTGGGTGTGTCGGCCATGGCATGGAGGTGTGTCGCCCATGGACCTCTTTGACCCTGTTTGACCTCGTTTGTGTCACCACTAGTGGACACTTGGTGCTTGATGCTTGCAATGTGGCAATGGCCTTGGACATGTGTTTAGGGCATGTTAGAGTGGTGGCATTGCTCATGGACAAGTGTCCCTAGGTGGGCGACACCTTGCTTTGCTCTACCTTGGTTTCTCCTCCATCCCCTCCTATATATGCGTTTCCTTTCCCTTGCTAAGGATCCTTTTAGTTCCTTAGTCTCCCTTTCCCTTGGTGCACGACACCCTCTTCTTTTACAAGCTTGGTGGCCGATCCTTCTTGGAGTCTCCTTCTTCCTCTAGTGGTGGCCGAACCCTAGAGTGCCTTGCTCTTCTTCTTGTGGTCGTGCTTGGAGCTAGGAGCTTGAAGCTTGCTTAAGGCGGGTTACAAAACTCCTAACCCTAGCTATACTACCTTCTTCTATGTTCTTATATGTTTCTTATGATCATGATCGGCTATGTATGTTGTTAGTTGAGTTTCTTGCTTAAGTTGCTTCTTGTTGGCCGAACCATGTGTTCTAGGGTTTCTTGGTGAGCAATACCCCTTTCTCTCCTAGGTCTTGAGGAGTGAGCTTGAGTTCTAGTATCATGGGCAACACTCCTCTCTCGTTTAAGTTGAGAGGTGAGCTTGTGTTCTAGTTGCTTGAGCAACACCCTCCTCTCACCATGGACTTGAAATGTGAGCTATGTGATGGTTGTGGACCTTGGGTGTGGTTGTTCCTTGTGTTGCCTGATTGGTGATAAGAGATGTGCAAGACCCCTCTCTCTTAGTTGTTGAGAGGTGAGCCATCTTCTTTATCCATTAGGGTTTTGGTGCCCTTGTGCTTGGGGTTGATGACGATCTTGTGGAGTTGTATCTTGATCGATATGACCTTGAGGTCTGTGCTACCCGATATCCCTCTTGACCTTGAGCTTTGGACGACACATGTTGTGGTTGTGTCGGGCGATGCTCCTTGGTCCTTGCCTTGTTGTGTCGGGCGTCACACTTAGCTGAGCACCCTGCTCGACACATATAACCTAGAAGGTGGGTTAGTATCGTTATGCTTTGTTGTGGTGGGAACGTTGTTAGCTAGTCTGTGGTGGGCGTCACCCTTTGGCCTTAGCTCTATGTGTGTCGGCCGACAACACAACACTCGATGGGCGTTGCACGACACCATAGTGCCCGATACATGTGGATGCCCGATATGCATGGGCGCGCGATACATGATGCACCGTTGCACGACGCTGCGTTGCCCGACATGCACTTGAGCCTAGCTGCACGATATGATGTTGCCCGTTATGTCTTAGATGCCCGACACCCTAGTGCTTGGCCGATATATGTTGGTCTGCCTAACCAGCATGAGTTGAGGGTTGGGCGATAGGGGAGAGTGCCCTGCCCGATACCACCTCTTGTGAGAGTGCCCTACCCGTCACACTTCTTGTGAGGGTAGTGGGCACTTCTAGTGAGGGTTTGGTCTCTTATGGAAATCTATGCGCTAGCTCTTGTTAATGAATCACGTTGGTTTTTGATAGTAAACTTTGACATGCTAGTAGGTTACACCTATGTATCTTACCATTTCCTGTGTGTGTGTAATCATCTTAATGATATGAATACTACTGAGATAATGGTAAACATATAAGATGCTTTGCATGAACTATATCTACGGTCACAGGTTGAGGCATGAATGATAAAGCACCTAATCATCAATGCTGCCCTACATCAATAATACGATCTTTCTGTTAATCCATGATGATTATGTATACTAACCATGCAGGTGATGCATAGCCAGGTAAAGGGCTATGAGGTATATATGATGAGTAACATTGCTTTGATAGTTACTCTTGATGTGTTTTGGTCTGAGAACCTGAGTTTGGCTAAAGTGCCTCAGTTGAGGAGAATGCCTTGAGAGGCAGTAGCACTATGTGATAAGGGATTGAGATCCCATGGCAATGTGATGATCCTTGAGATGGATCTGGATGATTGGCAAGAGGCCAAGTGGTAACATGTAATGTTGAATCCTTGTGATGGATCATGATGATGTTAATTACAATAAAAGCATAATATTGAGTTTCATACTGTTTATTCTTGTTATAGTTTGCATGTTATACAACTTGGTTGAATCTTGCAATCCACTTAAAATATACTAATTAATCACAGTGGAACAAATCATGTAGTTTGCCCTGGCCATAGATCCATCATCGTCAGGAGCTGGTGATGGTGAAACGGGTTCTCCTGCGGGTTAACCCGGAGCGCATATTGTTGAATATGCAAGGTTTCTTCTAGCCTAAAATAGAGAGGGAATCGAGTGCAACTACGGTTGCAGACTCGGATATATATATATATATATATATATATATATATATATATATATATATATATATAGCATGGTGAACAGGCCCATGGCTCAGAGTGGTAGAGCATGAATGCGTTCATGGCTCAGAGCACGGTGAACAGGCCCGTGGCTCAGATATACTAGCGCCGAGATCTGTACCAAGGTGGGCTAGAGGAAGGGTAGCCTATGGAGCTGACCCTGTGGCTGAGGCCACTTAAGCGTGAGACTGCGGTCCTGCTTTGGTTCTCGTGCACTGACCACGAGGTGGGAGGTCGTGGAGTCCGGCTCTTCCATTGACCTTGTATGGCACCGACTTGGGTTTCGCAACCGAAGGTTGGATTTGAGCGATACGGCTCACTTCCTCAGGGCATAATAATACGTAATCCAGCCGTATAGTATTTACTGCTTAAGGTAAAACACGGAACATTGGTTGAGGCCTTGTTTGTGTAGTTAATCTTTTTATATCTTACAGTTACTTATACGTCCCTTATGTTATGTGGTAAGATCTTATAAATCTCATCTTGTTAATCATGTTCCATAAAGAAATACTTGGTTATCTTCCTTCCGTACAGCCTGGTAAGATTGATGGTATGAATAGCTTTGATATATAGACTGCTCTTGTTATATCCTCTATCAATTATCTGCTGCTCTTGCTTTCATCTTTCTTTGATCTTATAGTTTCGGCGGGGAGTTATGTTTCTCGCTGGGACTGTGTGTTTCACCCCGCTGGTTTGTAACCTTTTTAGGTGTTCGAGCTAGACGCGGTGGTGGTTGCGGAGTTGCGGCCGAGCAACAAGACGAGCAGTAGAAGGCAAGCGATGGATATGCTGCTGTTTTGGTTGTCTTGTAGTAGAGTCCTAGAGTCATCCCTGTACTCTCAGGTCCTTGGGAGTGTTTTGACGTTGTTTCATGATGTATAGCTGATGATGTTTTATATATCCTGCTGCTGCCCGGATGTGGGCCGTTATGTATATATAACAAGTGATGAACTCATGTGATGGCTTGACAGCTGATCTCCTAAGCTGTTGACACGTATCAAGGCTTGTGAATGTTTATATAACCTGTTTTCTTGCAGGATGAGGACTTAAATGTAATAGTTTCTCAGTTTATCTGCTCTCCGCAATCAGTTTTGATTAACCCGTGTTTTTGGTAATCTGTGGTTATGGTGTTTTCCGCACGTTTTTGCGTAACACCTCGCTGTCTGTATGATAGTGGGATGTGTTGCCACAAACTTGTCCAAGAAACATCTCCAACCATGAACCTTTTGCCTCATAGCAGCTTTAACACTCCAAAGCCATTTAGTCCAATAAGGAACAGGGGCCGACGACCTGATCGCCTCCCAAACCTCTCGAATCCTAATGGGCACCTTTCCCTTCAGCAAAATAGAATCGTCCTCTTCCTTGATACAGTAACCATCATCTCTGATAACCTTGATGACTCGTGAAACATGCCTAGACTTGGCTTCTATCCAATCACCTTCACCAATAAGAGAGTCAAGATTAGCAAACTTCCCTGTTCCACTCCTCATAATACACCCTTTATCAAGGGTCTCCTCCAAGTAACTACCTTTAAACCAGGGGTCCCTCCATAGCTTGATGAGGTTCCCATTACCCACAGAGAAAGAAATAAGCTCAACAACCTTTTCCCTGTGATAAAGACACTGTCTCCACACCCAAGAAGCATTCGAAGGAATAGGGGACCTCCATACAAAGTCACCCTTCAAATACCTTCCATGAACCCAACGAACTCAAAGCCTATCTTTTTTATCGCCACATTCCAGAGATTTAAGAAAATACAAGCCTCAACTATATCCCTGGCTTTCCTCAACCCCAAACCTTTTTTTGGTAAACACTCCTGACTCCAAGAAACCATATGAGTTTTCTTCTCCATCTCCGGTCCTCCCCATAAGAAATCCCTACACAGCGTGTCGATATCATCCGTGGCAGCCACAGGCAAGGGAAAGGAAGATGCCCAATAAGTCTGAAAAGAAGAAAGAGTTGATTTAATCAGCTCCAGCCTACCTGCGAAGGAAAGTTGCCTAGACTTCCAGCCTTCAAGTCGACTCTTAATCTTATCAATGACCGGAGAACAAAGACTACGTGACAGTCTACCCACAAATAAGGGTAGACCCAAATACTTAACAGGCAGAACCTCATGTTTAATCTGCAGAATCCTCTCCACCAGCTTTATATTCACCTGCTTATTAGCAAAGAATGAAGATTTCTGACTACTGATATTCAGGCCAGAGATGGCACCAAAATAATCAATAACCTCAGCAAAAGCCTTAACTGACCCCTCATTACCATCAGAGAAAAGCACAACGTCATCAGCAAATAATACATGAGTGACCTTGATGTCATCACCAGCTTTGAAAGGGACAATCAAGTTCATCCTTACAGCATTAGCTAGCATAGCAGAAAGACCTTCCATTGCAATAACAAAAAGATAAGGGGCCAACGGATCCCCTTGTCTGAAAAGATAAGGCCGAAAGGATTCAGATGGTTGCCCATTGATAAGGATCTGGAAACTAACAGAATGAAGAATTTCAAAGACTCAATCAATCCAGCACCTTGGAAATCCCATTTCCATAAGAATACAACACAAATACCTCCACTTGATCGAATCATAAGCTTTCATAAGGTCTACCTTCACACAAATTTTGGGCGAAGTACTCTTCATAATCATATTCAACATATCATTCACCGACAGAGTAGCATCCGAGATCGATCTACCCTTAATAAAAGCACACTGGGCTTTGTCAATAATTTCAGGCAGAATAGGTTGAAGCCTATTGGCTAGAACCTTAGAAATCACCTTGTAGAGAGAGTTACACAGAGAAATCGGCCTCCAATCCTTCACATTAACATCACTACTACACTTGGGAATAAGAGTTATGAAGGTTTTATTAACCTCTCTAAGAAGGCGACCACTTCTGAAGAAATTTTGCACAACCTTGACAACGTCATCACCCACGATATCCCAACACACCTTGTAAAACATAAAGTTGAAACCATCAGGCCCAGGATCCCTTTCCCCATCACTATTTTGAATAACTCTTTCAATCTCCTCTTTAGTAACTAGAGCACAAAGAGAATTAATATGATTATTAGAAAGTTTCGGTACTTGCGAGCCATCATCCCAGTCAATATCACCACCTTCATCAGCCTTAAAAAGATCCTTATAGAACTTCACAAATTCATCATGAATAACTTGCTCATCAGAAATACCAACACCATTAACCATAAGACATCTAATAGAATTTCTCATCCTTCTCGTGTTAATCGAAGAATAAAAGAACTTAGAATTACTATCTCCCAATCTTAGCCAGTTCACCCGAGACTTCTGCTTGAGGAAAGATTCTTCAGCTTTGTAAGCATCTTCGGCTATCTTTCTTTTCTTTACAGCATCCTGCACAGCCACAACATTGGAAGGGCTTTGATCAGCTAGATTTTGGGCGATACAAGCCTCATACTCATAGTCACAATAAACTCTGTTTTTTTTCTTCAAAAAAACGCGTTTAAAACACGTATAATTCACCTGTCGTATATGACGGCCGTTTTATACTCCAAACCGAATAATACGTTTTAAACGCGTTTAATTCACGTTTTATTCACGTATTGCGTTTTAAACGCGTTCAATACGTTTTTTTGCCGTTTTATACAGTTCTGTACTTTTGCTTCACATTTGTTTTTTCCACGTCATTTTTTTACTTGTAGTAGGGTTCCACTAAACCGTCCAACCTCCTCCTCTATCCCTGACACACCCTGAGCCAAGAGTAACCCTCGACATTCTACATGTATGCTCCATCTTCCTCCTCCATTCTCCCCCCTCTTTCCCTGATTTGTGCCTGCTGCTTGCTGCTCCCACTTCTTCTCCTTCTTCCAATATTAGGGTAATCAGTTTGATGTTTAGTCATTTTAAATCATTATATGTGTGGGTGTATATATATGTTTGTATGTGTTTATGTATATGTACATATATATATAATTCGTCTTTTTGCCGACTTTTTTCCGAATAGTTGACCGAACTTTTATCGTACGTTGACCGATTTTTATCCGAATTTTCCGCATAATTCCCGATTTCCGAATTTTTCAACTTGTCCGTACGTATCCCGAATACCGAATTTGTGACTATGCTCATACTCCCTGATATGTCTGACTTCAGTAAGATCACCCACCGCTGCCTTATTCCATTTCGAAAGTTCAATCCTTACATTATCCAATTTCCTACAAACCTGGAACATTGGGTTACCATCAATCTCCACCTTCCAAACTTCTTAACCACCTCAACAAAGTCATCTCGTTGGCACCATGCATTAATAAAACGAAAAGGAGCTTTCCTCCCGATGCTCTTCTTATCCATGTACATAAGAATCACTCTATAATCACTGTGAATAGAAGCAACCACCTCGCCCCAGAAATTAGGAAAAGTATCCAAGAAATCCAAATTATAAAAAACTCTATCCAGCTTAGACATCACTAGCTTATCGCCCTCCTGTCTATTATCCCAGGTGAACTTCGACCCCCTCAAATCCAACTCAACCAAAGAAGATTGAAGGATACAATCATTAAAGTTAGCCATAGAGCTGTAGCAAGGTTCACAAACACCAAACTTCTCATGAGCAAAACAGATCGCATTGAAATCACCACAGACAATCCATGCACCATTAATAGTACTTCTAAGATCCTTAATAGACTCCCACAGACCATTTCTCTTCCCAAAATTGTTATGAGCATAAACAACAGTAAGGAAAAAATTACCAATAGAAGTAGCCACATGAACATGGATGAACTGATCAGATTCACTGATATAGCTAAAGTTGATGTCCTCCATTTTAACAAGAATAATCCTCCCCAAAACATGACTATTGTGATTAGAAATCCATGACCCATCACCAAACAACCTGTCCATAACCCTCCTAACTTCCTTCCTTCTTAACTTCGTCTCCAGAATACAACCAATCGCCACCTCATTCCTAGCTACACACTCCTGAAGTGCGGACTGTCTCCCCATGTAATTCAGTCCCCTCACATTCCAGGAGGCAATAGCTAGAGAGCTAACCATTAGGAATATGGTTAGCTGGAACCCTGCCAGCCTCAGTAACCACCTCCTGGTCGCCATCGCTTACAAAAAAATGTTGGAAAGAATTCGGAGAAATATTAACCCCTGACCTGAAAGCTACCTCCAAGGACTTTGAAGGACCCTTTGGTGGTGAACTATTCTTCCTCCTATTTTTCCTTGAACTACCTGTAACGGGGATAAACCCATCTCCTCTGTCAATGCTACTCTCCAGAGTCACTGGCTCTGCTGCAATAACATCTGCTACTGGAGAGCCCATAGCAACTTCCGTCTCAACTTCTTTAGCCGGACTGTCGGATGCATCTTCAAAGTGATCTATCTCCGACGAGGATTCTTCTTCAGAATTCTTCTCTTTCTCTTTATCATTAATATTCACTTTCTTCGGAATCCATACCTTGAGCTTCTTGCCCTTATCCTTCATATTCTCACAACCTGCATTCCCATGGCCAAATGTCCCACATACTTCACATCTGTTCGGAACCCATTCATACTGAATAGATACTTTATCTTCAATACCATCATCACTCACCAACGGAATAGACGTTAAGAAGCTTGAGGAGGCCGGTATCAGCACCAGCATTCTCGCGAACTCCAGTCTTCTGAAATCTAGAGTAGCTTTGTACACCTTCAACGGAGTTCCAATATAAGAGCCAATCATGCCAAAAATATCTTCATCCCACAACTCCAATGGCAGGTCAAAGATCCGCACCCACACTGGAACCTCTGTCAACTTCAGTTTATCCAGAGAACTACCTCTCACCCACTTCTTAATAATAAGAGGCTTCCCCGCCACAAACCAAGGACCACCATCAATAGAAGTATCCAGATCTTCCACTTCCGAGAAATTGACAACAAAGTATCCATTTCCCCTCGATATAATCTCAATTGTACCCTTAATCTTCCATAGACCCTGGAGGTAGGATTGCAGAGAGGGCCAATGCGGTTTTAGATCAATAGCAGTATCCAGATCTTCAGCCACCACATTTATGGTTACCAAGAACCTCCATTCCCCGGCTGAAACCTCCAGGCGGGCTGGGATGTCGCTTTGAAAAGCCTTCAAAGCCACCAGAACCCCCGCCGAGTCATGCGGATACCGCCTCCAGGTTGACACCCCTCCAAGGGTCCACTGGTCATCAACATCTCTTCAATCGACCCCACATCTCTGCAGCTATAGGGGATGCCTTCCAACCAACGCCAAAACATCCTCCTATTGTTATTTGGTACCCACGTTGCCCTCCTTGACATCCCCTCCAAGGGTTCACTGGTCATCAACATTCTTCAATCGACCCCACATCTCTACAGCTATAGGGGATGCCTTCCAACCAATGCCAAAACATCCTCCTATTATTATTTGGTATCCACGTTGCCCTCCTGATTGTTAGGGTTGGTCTGTCTCCTCCAGTCCTCACCACCGCAGCATTCATCTCTTCCACAGATCCAAAGAACATGATCGCCTCGTATCTGTCGATCCGCTCCAAAAGCATCGCATCCGGCCATATCTTCTGCAGGCGTTTATGGATGATCGACCACTCTTCCTTAGAGTCCCAACCAACCAGAATCGCCAATTCCAGGTCCTTCTCCGCGAACTATAGGTCAACTTTCTCCTTTCACTCTTTTCTCTCCCTCTGTACCTGCGGGTTGTTGACCAGGGTGCTACTGCCACACTGCATCTGCCGTCAGAGCCACTCCCTCCTTTCCTCTTCTTCTTCCCCATCTCTCTCCTTTTCCTCTTCTGCTGCCCCGTCTCTCTCCTTTTCCTCTTCTCCTCCCCCATCTCTCTTTTTTTCTTTCTAGACCCTCTACTCCCTACCGGACAAGGTGGCGATGCCTGTAACTTCATGAAGCAGCAGATGATGAGAAGAAGACATCGAATAAATAGGATGTTTGGCCTGATGCTGGAGGCGTGGCTGTGGTGTCTGTTGGCGTTGCATCAGTGGACAAATGTTATAGCAATGACACTTGGGGCCTGTTTGGTAGGATGTAGCCGGATGACAAAGTGCGTGTTTAATGTACATTTTTACATTGCAAACTCACACAACTGCACCCTAGTACACCCAACCAAACTAGCCCCATTGGTGGCAACATCACTAGCAGGAGCTTGCAGTGGAAAAACTTCTTCTACCCTTCTTCTCCTCTATGTATTTTTATGTCTCCATCTCCTGTTACTCACAGAGCCACAGGCAACAGCATCCAGGTGCTGTACAAAGCAGCTGGGAAAAGGGTGTGGGACGGATGGTAAAGGAAGGAGAGAGGGGAAAAGGAGAGAGAGGAAAGGGGCTGGAGTGGAAGTGTCCAGTAGCGGTAGCCACAATGCTTGGGTCAACAGCTGAACTGGAGGGGATGGAGGTTAAGGGAAGTGGATCAAGAAGGTACAGAGAGATGACACAATTACTTAATATTTTTAATCGACAAAACAATTAATAGGGTGAAACTGATCAGTTTAAGTACGTTAGTTGGGGCACTTACAATGTTTTTATTATGGGCAGTAAAGTTGCTGTGCTGGAATGAAGTCAAGCCTTGTTATTTTTACTCCAAAGATGAGAGTCTTTACTTTAGTACAGGCGTTGAACTAGACGAAACAACATTATCTTTTGATTCAACGTTTATTTCTGTGCCTTTTTTGTTCAGTGTTGAGGTATTATTACTTTTTGCTCTAATTGGTCCGTTATGCGCTTAACTGAAATCCCTTCGTTTTCAGACAATGAGATGTTCTTTTCACAGCTTATTTTGCTACTTGGTTAATTTACTTTCTGTCTCAGGTATTGAGGCCTGCAACCAGGGAGAAGATGCAAATTATAGGAGGGGATCCTGAGAGGGTCCTTTCCCAATTTCTCAAGTCGATTCCCTCAGCTCTTGGGGGCAAGTGTACATGCTCTCGCTGTTATAAACCCCTCATTACTGATACAGCTACTGCCGCCAAGATTTCAACTGAAAGAACACCCAAAAGTAATTCAGTTGAGAATATTTCAGACGATGAGTACGCCGATGCTTCTTCAGTTGCCACGAGCACCCTCCAGGCTTCAGGTGGCAACTGCCAGCAGGTAGTCAGGACCGCTATGACGGGTATTCTCATGATGTGGATTCTGTTGGTTGTTCTTGTTGGGATGCATAACAAGTAGGACCCACCCTTGATTATGTCTTAGTTGCAAGTCCTGCCAGGCTGCCATATACATAATCTCCTTACGATACATGTAGTTCTTATCCTCAATTGGTGCTCCTCAATATACACGCAGTAGTCCGATCTATAATAGTCAGACGTTAAGTTTGCAATATATACATTGTGAACTACATGTGGTTGTAGTGGTTAATTAAAGCGTAGCAGTTATTGTTGGTTATCAGTTCGAAGAAATGACTGC
The DNA here is from genome assembly GCA_963693085.1 of Alisma plantago-aquatica. Taxonomy (NCBI): domain Eukaryota; kingdom Viridiplantae; phylum Streptophyta; class Magnoliopsida; order Alismatales; family Alismataceae; genus Alisma; species Alisma plantago-aquatica. The sequence goes on along the minus strand of OY856410.1, from coordinate 42,983,004 downwards.
ATACGAAATAGGAAAAGAAATGCCACTTATCTGTGTCCGTGTACTAAAGAGGGTAAATCTGTAAATAGAGAAACCGACACGCATCTCGCAATCCACCATGGCTACAAATGGATAGCCTTACTTTTGGTACGATTCGGTGGATAATGCAAAAAAATTACACGAAAGGCTAATTGCTGCTTGAACGAAAAAATATTCTTCCAAGAAAAAGTTACGCTAGCAGCACGTCCCCACATTGAGCAACCTCTGATGCATAGCGTGTTTTCAACGATTTCCATTCCAATTTATTTACGTCTAGACATGGTGAATACATTTCTTACATTATCGTACCACTTTTAACATTGTCACTAGGGTTTTGTTGTAGATTATCATTCTCTTAAGTGCCACACCACAGTATCAACTTGAGACAGGCTTTAATAACAACTAGCTGAAAGCACATGCGAAGCACATGAGTAATAGTTGAGTTAGCATAATAAAATATATAACATGTTTAACTAATACACTACATTGACAAAAAAAAGTATTTAAAATTTTACAATTGCGTGACATGTAGCTCAATTCTGAAAGAACATTCTTTCGCTTAGCAGTCACCTAGCAGCACACGTCCCCACATAGATCAACGTATGCATAGTACGTTCTAGGGTTTAGGGTTGTAGCCCCCAGATATCGATGATTTAGATTACAACTTGCGTCCAGGCATACTATTTAAGAAAATAGAGAGGATTCCTGGGAGTTATGCATACACTTAAAAAATATAGTTGAGTTCCCTTTTGAAAAGAGTGAAACATGAGTTTCGGACCAACTAACAACACTTTATGTAACAATATTAAATTTCTCTTGTGAATGACAAATATAAAATACCATGGCTAGGATGGTAGCTATGCACATATGGTTTATTGTAAAAGTTGTAGCTGCGCCATGATAAAATATTGTACAACATAGCCACATCATTGTAGAATACTATACATCATAACACATGATATCATTGATAATTACAAAATTAAAGACTTATCAGCAGTGGAAAAGTTGATTGTAATGCACTACAATACAAGTAAAACGTGGTGTAACATTACGTGAATAAATCATAGGTTACTATAATATTGTATGAAAAATATATTAAAAAGTAATATGCATTATCTCAAATAATAACTACACCTATATATTTATAAAAACATGAAATGTATATATCATATAAAGTGAACCAAAATTATTGTAGTGTGATTTTTAATTGAAATATATTTACTAAATCATAATTGCAATGCACCATTGCAGTCTATAAAGGAAGAAACTGTTGGATCGAGGGCTCTAGAGGGGGTGAATAGAGTTTCAAAATTATCACAAGATAAGTTAATTCTTCAAATTATATCAATTAAAACTAATAGCTTAAGTGCAATTTGAAGTCCTATCTAACAAGCATAGCAAGAATGAGAAAAAATAAAATAAGCACTTGGACAAGGTGGTTTAGAGTGGTTCCACTCTCTAAACTAGGAGAGAGTCAATCCACTACCTGGTGACGTAAACCTCTAGGACTTTGTAAGTGTTTTCCTCTATATATTCACTTATAAGAGTTACAACACAAGACCCACCAAAGGACTTACCTATCCATTACAAAGAGTCTTCAACCTTACCAAGAACTTACCCACTTTGCAAAGAGTCTTCCGCCTTCTTCTAAGGACTTACCTACTCTTGTATAAGTCTTCAGCCTTCAAAGAATTACCCACTCTTCTTGGATCTTCAGCTTTTGCCTTCTCCTTCACCTGGAGAAGCTCTTCACCTCTTCTTCAACCTTGAATAAGAACATCAACAACTTCACTTTCACTCGGAGTAGCTTGCTTCAACCATTTCTTCTTTGAGAAAAGGGGTAGGGAAGATAGAATGAAATGAGAGCTTTACAAGCACAACAAAGTAGCTCTGTTACAACTGGCCTAATCACTCATAATTACGAAATGCTATGTAAATGAGAGAGAGAAACGGGCTCAAAGAGTTGCAACACACTCAACTATAGTAAGAACTTAAAATAGCATGAATGAGCAAACTTAGAATAAACTCTAAGGGGTCCTATTTATAGCTGAGGTTGTTCCCTTGAGTATGGAGTCACTTAAGAGCAAAATATAATCATTTTTCAAGTTGCAACAGATCTATTCTCACTCAAAACAACTCACCGACAGTTAAAATCATTTTTCTGCATTTTCTGTACAGTTCATTTGGTCGAGTTATCTTGGACAAAGCCAATTTTCAAACTATCGGTCAAGTTTGTTCTATGAAACTTGACCGATGAGTTAAAATCAATTTTTCTCAGTGGGTCGGTCGGTCGAGTTCTGTGAGTGTACAACTCGACCGATTGGTCTCTTCAGAAAATCCATCACTGGATCAGTTGAGTTTCCAACTCGACCGATAAACAGCATGTGAAATTTTTTTTAAATTGACATTTGAGTGATCAAACGTTGGAATTAAGTGTTCCTGATTTTTTCTCATCATAGTTACAAGTCATGTCATCAATACAAGTGATTACAAAAACCATCTAAGGTCATTTGTAGTAAGTGATTTCTCAAATTGCACACTTACATTGCTTTGACTTGAACTTGAACGAGCTAGAGCTTGTGTAATTTGATCCTTTTCGTGTACCTAAAGACTGAAATCAGTTTGAAAAAACATATTAGATATGTAGGAATTGAATGGTTAAGTCGTTATCAAAATATGGGCATGTATAACTCTTAAGTCAACATTCTACCATTTTTGACAATGACAAACCATTCCTCAATCATATTGAAAAGGATATGTAAAGTTATACCTTTGCCTTGTGAATTGCAAAGGGTTCATGATTGGAACAATGTGAATTATTCCCCCTCAATCTATGCTTACTCTTACTTGCATAGTTAGTCTATCTACACAAAGCAACATGACATATATACTATATGGTCCTTTAGCAAGTCATATGATAAAACATATAATGAACAAGAAAAGGATCACATAGACAATAAAAGCAATATGGTTGAGCTTCAAAACATTGAACTTCTCTTCCCCTTTTGACATTATCAAAAAGGAAGGGGGTAGGAGAGTACAAAAATGGGTCTTCTCCAAGCACAACCAAACATACTTCTACAACATACAATCTCAAAGCATACACCAAACAAAGATGAGAGAAACAAACAATATAAGTCATAATCAAAATATAGTAGACATGACACCAACTCATGAGATATAGTAAATCAAAGAGTAAGTGTACACAAAATTAAGAATACAACCCAGAAGAATGTTCTCAAAAACAACTACAAACCAAAATAATGAAAACTAGATAATAAAAATAGTACAACTCAGAAAATGTACCCAGATATTTTTGTTGACCTAGAGGTTATACATTGCCTATATTTTGATAATGACTTAACCATTCCATTCATATGTATCTAATATGTGTGTTTAAGATTGTTTGTAGGAATTAGGTATATGAAAAGGATCCAAAATCCAAAGCCCTAGAATGGGTCAAGTTCAAGTCAAAATAGCTACAAGTGTGCTTTTTGGGATTTCTATGTAAATGACCTTAGACCATTTTTATAATCACTTGTAATGATGAATCGAATTGTAACTAAGGTGAGAAAATTGATTGGGACATAAAACACCAATGTTAGATCACTTTAGATGCAATTTAGAAAATTGATTTCAGGCACTTGGTCGGTCGAGTTTCCCAGCCTTAAAACTCAACCGATCATCCTTAGGTCAATTTTCTGAAGATAACATCGGTCGAGTTGTGTTTACACAGAACTCGACCGATCAAGTGGCTGACCAAAACGATATTCAGGGATTGGTCGATTTTCCCCAGGACAAACTCGACCGACCATTTGAAAATTGGTTTTGTCTTTTACTTGATTGGTCGAGTTACCTTTATTGAAACTCGACTGAAACTCGACCGATCGCAAATAGAGACATTTTCTTGAAGGAAAATGGCTATATTTTGTCCCAAGAGTTCACCTAACTCAAAGCAACACCCTCAGCTATATATAGGACAGTTGGAGTTCATTCCAAGGCTGCTCTTTCATTGCAAACTTAGTTCTACCATAGCCGAGAGTGTTCTAAGCCTTTGAGCCCCTTTCTCTCTCTACCTTCAAGTCAAATTCGTGAGTATGAGTGAGATAGGTTCCTATGTAAGAGAGATACTCCATGTGTTGATGTAAAATCTCTCCTCCTCCATCTTCCAACCTCCATTCCTTTGAAGATAGTTGAAGATCCCTCTCCAAGTAAAGGAGAAGGAGGTGCTGTTCTTTAAGGTTGAAGAAGGCAAGCTGCTCCAGGTCTCCAAGTGAAGGAGATAGGTGCTCCAGATCTTCAAGTGAAGGAGAGAAGCAAGGCAACGCTCAAGGAAGATAGGTAATCCCTTGAAGGCAGAAGACTTGAAGAAAGGAGTGGGTAAGTCCATGTTGATAGCTGAAGACTCCATGCTTCAAGTGGGTAAGCTCTTTCTATAGGTTGAAGATCTTTGCTTGAGGTACTAAGCCCTTGGATGTGTGGTTGTTGTATCTTGTAATCTTATTATGGAATATAAGAGTATCAAGATTACAAATCCTAGAGACTAACCCACTCTAGGTAGTGGACTGACATTGCTCCTAAGTTTAGGACATGGAACCACTCTAAACCACCTGTCTATGTGCTTGCTCTTCCTTGTCTCTCATCCTTACTGTGCATGTTAGATTAGGTCATCAAATTGCTGCTTGTTTTAAGTTTCTACAATTAATATAATTTGGTGGTCTAATCAATTTTGTGAGAAGTGTGTAGCTCTATTCAACCCCCCCCTTCTAGAGCCCATTGATCCAACAAGTGGTATCAGAGTAGGTCTTCTCCAAGCTACTTCAACAAGTAGGAGAAGATGGGTGATTCGACACTTGGTTTGCTTAACCTAGAAGGAAGCTTCTCCATGAGACCCCCGGTCTTCAACGACACTAACTTCCTCTATTGAAAGAGAAGGATGCAGTTCTACTTCAAGGTGTGATCTATGGAATGTGGAAGATAGTCCACCTCAAATATGAAGATCCAAAGGGGGACATCACCACATGGACTGAAGTTGAAATGAAGCATGCTCAACTCAACGCCAAAGCTGTGAGCATCATCTACGCCACCCTTACTCCATCTGAGTTCAACCGGATCTCCTCATGAGACACCACATATGAGATATGACACAAATTGTGTGTCACCTATGAAGGAACCGAGCAAGTGAAGGAAGCCAAGGTCTACATGCTTGGTGGTCTTCTAGAGAACTTCAAGATAGGTAAGAATGAGAGAGTGGCTGATATGTACACTAGGCTCAATGTCATCTTAAATGGTTTGGCAACCCTTGGGAGTGTGATGGATAGAGGTACTATCAACTCTAAGATCTTGAGCTCTCTTCCTAAGAGATGAGAGCCTAATGTTATTTTAATTGAAGAGCTGTACAAGCTAAGTGAGTTGTCAACCGAGGAACTTGTAACGCCCGAGCCCACTGCCCAAGGCTCTAGTAGAGTTTCAGGAATGATGACTGGCCCCACAAACCACCACTGGCCTTAACTGCACACTTTGTCCACACTGACGTGCAAGCCAGGATCAACTTCCCGACCGGTCACCCATCCTAGTACTACTCCAAGCTGAGCACGCTTAACTATGGAGTTCTTTAGTGATGGGCTCCCAGAAAAGGAGGTGCACCTTGGTGATATGGGTAGTCCAATCATTCCTTTTAAGAGTGTTTTATCTGAGGCCTCAAATCCTGGGATGTTACAATCTCCCCCACTTAGACTCTTGACGTCCTCGTCAAGGCTCAACTGTAAGGCCTCATAATCTCTTCCACATTTCAGTGCAGACCCACAATGGCCCATGGACACCCAACTCCCGATCACGGAATACTAGCGCAAGGGTGGCTACGTCAACCATGGACATCCCTTTCCTACATGCCTGGACCGCACGGCTCAAGACTGGCATGCCATGTCCATTTGGGCCCCACCTACTGGAGGGGAATTGACTCTGATACCATTTGTAACGCCCGGGCCCACTGCCCAAGGCTCTAGTAGAGTTTCAGGAATGATGACTGGCCCCACAAACCACCACTAGCCTTGACTGCACACTTTGTCCACACTGACGTGCAAGCCAGGATTAACTTCCCGACCGGTCACCCATCCTAGTACTACTCCAAGCTGAGCACGCTTAACTATGGAGTTCTTTAGTGATGGGCTCCCGGAAAAGGAGGTGCACCTTGGTGATATGGGTAGTCCAATCATTCCTTTTAAGAGTGTTTTATCTGAGGCCTCAAATCCTGGGATGTTACAAAGCTGGTTGGTAACCTACAAGCCCATGAACCTAAGCTTGACAAGCAAGAAGAGGAAGAGAGGAGTGAAGAAAAGGAGTCCAAGACGATAAAAGACACAGTCTTCAAAGCACAAATTAAAGAAATGGTCCAGCAACAACAACTCGCCTTGAAGTCCCCCAACCCTTCCTCAAGTGAAGATGAAGGTTCTAATGAGCATGAGGCAAACTACTCAAAGGGCAAACACTTCAAGAGCAAGCCCTCCTCTTCAACTCTAAGGTGCTATGAGTGTGGTAAAAAAAATCACTATAAGAATGACTGCCCCAAGGCCAAGAAGAGCCAACACAAGAGCAACTACAAGAAAGATAAGGAGCACAAGAGAGAAGGCAAGTACACGAGGAAGGACAAGAAAGAAAGAAGATCAAGAGATGCAACCCATGCAGCTTGGGAGGAGTTTTCTTCAAGCTCCTAAAGCTCCGAAGATGGAGAATGCCATCTTGTTCTCATGGCCTCTACCAGTAAAGATGTATGTGAGGTAAGTGAGGTAAGTAAGGTAAGTGAAGTAAATTTGCTAGAGCTGCCTAAAGAAACTATCATCGATATGCTAAATGAATTCCAATCATCTTTTCCTAAATGCAAATGTAAAAGGAAAATGTTAGGCAAGATAGTTGATGATCTTTATGCTAAAATTGATATCCTTGATAAAAATGAAAAAGTTCTCCTTGATAGCATAGACTCTTTGCAAGGGCAATTTCTTGACCTTGAGCTTCGACACAATGGAGTGGAGGTTGAGAATGGTGTATATCTTAAAAACATTGAAGATCTTAAGATAGAAAACCAAAAGTGCCTAGATGAGCTTGATGTTCTTAAAACTGAAAATGTGGAACTCAAACTCATGGATGATGCTAAGAGAAATGAAGTTTATGCTTATCAAAGAGAAATTGTTTTGCTTAAATCTAAAAATGCCAAATTGCTTGCTCAAGTAAATGACTTATCTTCTAGACCTATTTTGCAAAGTAATGAAGTTGCTATCATAGCTTTATAAAGAGATTCTTTTCATACTAAAGTCCTCTGTCTTGAGGCCGACCTATTGCATGCTAGAGATGATATTGCTAGTCTTTCTACTACTGTCATTAACCTTAGTGATGATAATGCCAAGTTAAGATCTTCTTTGCAAAAGGTTCTCTCGGGAAAGAAATCCCTCAATGATGTCCTAGAACACTCTACCAAATATGTTGGTACTAGCGGTTTGAGATATGATGGGACTGCTCCCAAAGGTAAGAAAAAGAGTAAGAACAAGGGTAAGAAGAAGAGTGTGGAACCTCCCATTTTCCATGGAGAGACTTCCGGCTCTAAGAACCCTATGGTTTGTTTTTATTGTAAATGTGATGACCATTACTCCACTTATTGTCCTTACAAGCCCAAGGGGACCAACCCAAAGATGAAATGGGTCCTCAAGCTAACCCCAGATCCCAAAGTTTGAGTTGGGTTCTGACATCATTCTTTCTTACAGGTTAAAAAGAGATGGATTGTTGATAGTGGCTGCTCTAAGTATATGACTGGAGAAATCAGCCATTTCAAAAAGTTTGTGAAAAAGAAAGGATGATCGGTAACCTTCGGGGAAAATAAGAAGGGTAAGGTCATAAGTAAGGGTGATGTGGGCAATGAGTTATATATTAAAAATGTGTTGCTTATTGATGGCCTACATCACAATTTGATCAGTGTTAGTCAACTTTGTGACAATTGATATCTTGTGTTGTTTACTTCTTTAGAATGCTTGTTTCTAGATTTCCTCTCCTACAATGTTATATATAAGGGAACTAGAAATGGTAATCTTTATGTTATTGTTCTTGATGCTCTTAACCCCATACTAAATAGATGCTTGGTAGTGGATACAAATGATATTTCTCTTTGGCATCGCCGTTTGGGTCATGTGAATATGCATCAAATGAAGAAATTGAGCAAAAAAGACTTGGTTAAAGGACTTCCCAAATTGGATTTTGAAAAGGATGAGGAATGCCAACCTTGTATACAAGGGAAACAAACCAAATCCTCCTTCAAATCCAAAGGAGTCATGAGTACCAAGAGAGTTCTTGAACTTCTTCATATTGATCTATTCAGACCAATGAGAACACAAACACTTTGTGGTTCCAAGTATTGTCTTGTTATCGTTGATGATTTCTCTCGATATATTTGAACCTTCTTTCTCATTTCTAAAAGCGATACTCTTGATGTTTTCTCGAGCTTTTGTAAACGGGCTGAAAACGAAGCTTCTTTCCGAATTGTTTCTATCCATAGTGATCATGGGGGAGAATTTGAAAATGATCTTTTTGAGCATTTTTGTGAAAAATCTGTTTATTCGCACAATTTCTCTTCTCCTCGTACGCCTCAACAAAATGGGGTTGTAGAGAGAAAGAATAGGTCGCTACAAGAGATGGCTAGGACCATGCTTCTTGAGTATGACACTTCTAAGAAGTTTTGGGCTGAAGCCGTTAGCACCTCATGCTTTGTGCAAAACCAAGTTTTTACACATCATTCTTTAAAGAAACCCCCCTATGAACTATGGCGTGGTAGAAATCTGTCTATTGATTTTTTTCATGTTTTCGGATGTCCTTGTTTTGTTTTAAACACGAAGGATTCTCTTGACAAGTTTGATATGAAATCTTATAAGGCTTTCTTCCTAGGCTATAGCAGCTACTAGCAGGGCATATAGAGTATTCCACATTGAATTGTTTAAAATTGAAGAATCTATCAATGTTAAGTTCATTAAAACTAACCTTGTTGTTGGCAAGCATGTTGTTGATAATGAAGTTGCAGATGATTTGATTCCTATCTTAAAAAACATCAACATCGAAAATAAAGGTAAGCGGGTGATATAAGAAGAAGAAGAAGAAGAAGAAAAGAAGGATCCCACTCACCGCTTTGCAAAGAATCATCCTAAGGAGTTGATAATTGGAAACCCATTCAAGAGAGTGAGGACACGAGATGCTCACAAAAAAGAACAAGATATAGTGCCTTCATCTCCCAACTAGAGCCAAAGAACATCAAAGAAGCCCTTAGTGATGATGAGTGGATCCTAGCCATGCAAGAAGAGTTAGAGCAATTCGAGAAGAATCGTGTGTGGACTCTAGTGCCAAGACCAAGTGATAGAAAAATCATTGGCACCAAATGGGTCTACCGTAATAAGCTAGATGATCAAGGAAAAGTGGTAAGAAACAAAGCAAGGTTAGTAGCACAAGGTTACAACCAATAGGAAGGTATTGACTTTGATAAAACTTATGCTCCTGTTGCTAGATTAGAATCTATTCGTATGTTATTTGCCTTTTCTAGTTACAAAAATTTCTTGTTATATTAAATGGACGTTAAAAGTGCATTTTTGAATGGTACAATCGAGGAGGAAGTATTTGTTGCTCAACCTCCGGGCTTTGAAAATGACAAGTTACCCAATCATGTTTATTTGTTGCAAAAAGCTCTCTATGGACTCAAATAAGCACCTCAAGCTTGGTATGAGAAATTAAAGAACTTTTTGCTAGATAACGGGTATGTCATGGGCAAATTTGATTCTACCTTGTTCCTAAAACACACTTCTAGCCATTTTCTTATAATTCAAATTTATGTTGATGATATCATTTTTGGCGGGACTAATCTTGATCTTTACAAGGAGTTTAGTTCTCTTATGCAGAGTGAGTTCAAAATGAGCATGATGGGTGAGTTGACTTTCTTCCTCGGCTTTCAAATCAAGCAAACAAAAGAAGGAAACTTCATCAACCAAGACAAGTACACAAATGAACTGCTCAAGTGCTTTGGGATGGAGAACATGAAGCCGATGGATACACCCATGTCCAACACCGCCAAACTTGACAAAGATGAAGAAGGTGAGAAGGTAGATGAGAAGCTCTATAGAAGTATGATTGGAAGTTTACTCTATTTAACTGCCTCTAGACCTGATATTATGTTTAGTGTTGGCTTGTGTGCTCGCTTTCAATCTAGCCCTAAGAAGTCACATCTTATTGCTGTTAAGAGGATTTTGAGGTACTTAGCCAAAACCCAAAATTTTGGACTATGGTATCCTAAATCAAGGGATTTTACTCTTAGATCATATAGTGATGCAGATTACGCAGGGTGTTTGGTTGATAGAAAGTGCACAAGTGGCACTTGCTTCATTCTAGGACCATGCTTAGTGTCTTGGTTCCGCAAGAAACAAAGTACAGTGGCATTATCAACTATCGAGGCTGAATATATTGCAGCCGGGAGCTGTTGTGCACATGTCCTATGGATGAAGCAAATGCTCCATGACTTCAACATATTTTTTGATGCTTCTCCTATCTTTTGTGACAATACTAGTGCTATTAATCTATCTTACAATCCTATATTGCATAGTAGAGCCAAGCATATAGAGGTTCACCATCACTTTCTATGTGATCACATTGCCAAGAAGGATATTTATATCAGACATGTGGACACAGAAAATCAATTGGCAGATATCTTTACCAAACCTCTAGCTAGAGATCAATTTAACTTTATTCAATCTAAACTGCTTATTGTTGATATGAATGATATTGCCATGTGATCTAGCTAGTTGTCTCTTTCCTATATGCCTGCTCATGTTTTTCTTCACCTTGTTTTGCCTATATATGCTTAAATGTGCCTAACTTGCTTGTAAACATGCTTAGTTTTTGCTTATTTTTGGGTTTTTATCGAATTCCATGTTTTATCACAAAATAGTGCCCAATGATGAGCCAAATGTGCCTAAGTATGTTAATGATACATAATAGACTGGAAAAATAAATTTAATTGGCATCTATATGGCTAGAAACTAAGAATGTGACTTTTAGGTCAGGTTGACCTTCGGTTGAGTTTTCACCCTGAGAAACTCGACCGATCAGGAGTCGAGAGCAAGTCTTCAGTGGACCATTCGGTCGAGTTTTCCACACACAGAACTCGACCGATCCGCGGGCTGAGCCAACTTAAAAGTTAGGATCAACCGTCTTTTTTCCCTCTCAACTAGAAAATAGACGACCGATTCCTCACCTCTTAGCCCTAAGCTCTCAAACCCTGCCCTAAACCTCCCGCCCCTAGCCCTAGATCGACCTAGAAACCTTAATCTTGACCTCCCCAGGCGTCACTGGTGGTGTTTGGTCAGCGTTTGAGGTTTGCCATTGCTTGTTTGCACGTTTTTCATCTCATTTTCATTCCCATGGCTTCTCATAGAAAAAAACGTCCTGCTCCAAGCAATGCTCCTGCTTCCTCATCTAATAATCGTTTGATTCCATTTGATAATGCCTCCTGTGTGTCGGTTGAATTTGTAAATAGGTACAAGGACCTTCTTCCCCGAAGCCCTTTTTCTTTTCGTGCTTTGATCGAGCCTTCCCCTAGGTATCAAGCGATTATTGCCTCTATTTCTCAGCTTATCACCTCCCACCATTTGTTCGCCCTAGGAATTGAACGTGACTGCTTTAATAACTCCATGTTAAGCACTAAAGCTGTTCACGAGTTCTACACCAACTTGCATTGGAACTACGATTCGCTCATCCCACTGCCGAATACTCAAGTAATTCTTACTTCTATGATCGTCGGTCGTCGTTTTCAACTCTCCGAGGATACTCTAAATGTCTTTTTTTTCTGGAGATGAGGAAAATGATACCTGGCATAAGAATTATGGAGAGTACTTCGATCTTCTTGACCCAGAAGGTTTTTACAAACACCATGTATTTTCCGTTGCCAGATGTTCACCAGTTTTTGAAGAAACCTGACATGGCCTATAAGAAGAAGTCCACCCTACCCTCCTTCTCTCTTGACCTAAAGAGGCACATACTGGCTTTGGTGATTAATTGTAATGTCCATCCAAAGCGAAATCAAACGGACATTGCCGAAAACACCGCAGTCATTATGTATTGCTTGTTAAACAATATCAGTGTCAAGTGGGCCAGATATATCTTACATCACATGACCTGCTTTGACACTGGAAAGAACACCAAAGGCACCCACCCACCCTACCCGACTTTGATTTGTGCTTTTTTCAAGTTCACCACTGACAAATGTCTCTTTTCCGACTTCCATTATCCGGTCGCCAGAAAGGGTGTTTGTATTAGTGAAACCACCCTTCAAAAGTCCATTCCTGTGTTTTCCTCTACCTCTATAGCCGCTTCAGCTACCCCATCCTCCTCCACCCGAGGTGCACCACCGCAGCCTCCTCCTAGACCCAACCGTGCGTCTTTTCGTGTGTCTAATGAATCCCTTATGGGTTATATGATGCATCAACAGGCATACAATCAACATGTTCAGGACCACCTGCACCAGGATCCGTGTTCCATAATGTCTCACATGAACCTATCCTGTGCATCACCCTACCCCACCTACCAGCCATACCCCAGTAGTGCCTATGCTTCATATGCATATGAGCATTACTATCCTGCTGTCAAGCCTTCTACTGCTACTCTACCACCTTTTGATGCTGGTAGTTCCGCTCCTACTATTCTGCCATTACCTGCTGCCCCCCTGGCCACTCTGCTAGCCTCTTTCGGTGACTCTCCTCCGTCCTTCCCACAGGCCAATGAGCTTCACGCTCTTGGTATGTCTTGGGCTGAGCAGAATGCCCGCTGGACCGGTCGTTCTTTTGACCCTCCTACTGACGAGGATATGCCAGACCAGGCTGAGGATGATGATGCTGATGACGGTGACGACGAGGATGCTTCCGACGACGGTGATGGTGATGGTGCTGGTTCTGATGCTGGCACTACTGTTCCGCCTTCTGATGGGGATGAGGACTACACTCCTGGCGATGAGGACATTGTTGATATAGATAGCCTAGATGTTTAGGTGGTTTCTTCATTTGTAGTCTAGCATGCTTATTATGTACATCTTTCTATCTTTGTTTTATCACCCTTGTGTTTGTAGTTTCTTGTATGTGGACGTATATCTGAGTTGTAATATCTTTGATGTGCACTATGGCTATTTCCTATGGTTTATCCTATACGTTGGTGCCATCTTGAGTTATATTTTGATCATGACTTGGATTGTATGTCATCTTTTATCTGTGTGTGATATATGCCTTTAAACTGTTGTTTAATCCATTACATATCTGTTTGGTTGAGTTTTGGAGAAGACCTGGATTTTGCTCTTCTACCCCCCTACCTTTTTGATAATGTCAAAAGGGGGAGAGATATTTCAAGTGATATCTCATGTTTTGAAACTCAATCATATTGGTTTTTCTTTGCTATAATATTGCTTTTGCTTGTGAGATCTTTTTCTTGTTCAATTCACTATCCTTTATGTGAACTTGCAAAGGACTACACATTATATTGGTATTGCTATGTGTAGAGAAACTAACCATGCATGTTAGAGGAAGCATAGATTGAGGGGGAGCAATTCACATTGTTTGTATCATGAATCCCCCTAATTCACAAGGCAAAGGTATAACTTTCATATCCTTTTGAATATGCTTGAGAATTGGTTTGTCATTGTCAAAAAGGGGGGGAATGTTGACCTAGAGGTTATACATTGCTTATATTTTGATAATGACTTAACCATTCCATTCATATCTATCTAATATGTGTGTTTAATATTGTTTGCATGCATTAGGTACATGAAAAAGATCCAAAATCAAACACCCTAGAATGGATCAAGTTCAAGTCAAAATAGCTACAAGTGTGCTTTTTGGGATTTCTATGTAAATGGCCTTAGAACATTTTTGTAATCACTTGTAATGATGAATTGACTTGTAACTAAGGTGAGAAAATTGATTGGGACATAAAATACCAATGTTAGATCACTTTAGATTCAATTTAGAAAATTGATTTTAGGCACTTGGTCGGTCGAGTTTCCTAGCCTTAAAACTCGACCGATCATCCTTAATTCAATTTTCTGAAGATAGCATCGGTCGAGTTGTGTTTACACATAACTCGACCGATCAAGTGGCTGACCAAAACGATCTTCAGGGATCAATCGAGTTTCCCCAGGACAAACTCGACCGACCTTTTGAATATCGGTTTTGTTTTTTACTTGATCGGTCGAGTTACCTTTATTGAAACTCGACCAATTTCACTGTATGAAATTTGTAGAAAAAAGTGATGTGACCGTTGGTGGGTTATTTGATCGCAAATAGAGACATTTTTTTGAAGGAAAACGGATATATTTCGGCCCAAGAGTTCACCTAACTCAAAGCAACACCCTCAACTATATATAGGACACTTGGAGTTCATTCCAAGGCTGCTCTTTCATTGCAAACTTAGTTGTACCATAGCTGGGAGTGTTCTAAGCCTTTGAGCCCCTTTCTCTCTCTACCTTCAAGTGAAATTTGTGAGTATGAGTGAGATAGGTTCCTGTGTAAGAGAGATACTCCATGTGTTGATGTAAAAGCTCTCCTCATCCATCTTCCAACCTCCATTCCTTTGAAGATATTTCAAGATCCCTCTCCAAATGAAGGAGAAGGAGGTGCTGTTCTTCAAGGTTGAAGAAGGCAAGCTACTCCAGGTCTCCAAGTGAAGGAGATAGGTGCTCCAGATCTCCAGGTGAAGGAGAGAAGCAAGGCAACGCTCAAGGAAGATATGTAATCCCTTGAAGGCAGAAGACTTGAAGAAAGGATTGGGTAAGTCCATGTTGATGGATGAAGACTCCATGCTTCGAGTGGGTAAGCTCCTTCTATAGGTTGAAGATCTTTGCTTGAGGTACTAAGTCCTAGGATGTGTGGTTGTTGTATCTTGTAATCTTATTGTAGAATATAAGAATACCAAGATTACAAATCCTAGAGACTAACCCACTCTAGGTAGTGGACTGCAATTGCTCCCAAGTTTAGGACATGGAACTACTCTAAACCACCTGTCCATGTGCTTGATCTTCCTTGTCTCTCATCCTTGCTGTGCATGTTAAATTAGGTCATCAAATTGTTACTTGTTTTAAGTTTCTGCAATTAATATAATTTGGTGGTCTAATCAATTTTGTGAGAAGTGTGTAGCTCTATTCAACCCCCCCTTCTAGAGCCCATTGATCCAACAATTTCTAATAAAAAATAGCCTAAAAAGATATATATGATCAAAATCTAGACTAAAAACTAATAAATCTAAACATCTAGGTCATCTATGTTTACATCATCAACAACATCATCAACATCAGCATCCGAGGCCTCTGGCTTATAATCATCATATCTGTATGAAGGTGCAGCAGAGACAAAAACGTCCTCATCACTAGAGTCACCAACAGAGTCATCATCAAAAGCATCACCATCATCCTCATCAGCCTCCTCATCAGCAACAACCTCCTCATCATCCTGGTATGACATTTCTTCATCAACAAGAGAACTAAAACCACAAATGGGCCAACAAACATTCTGCTCATCTCAAGACATGCCAAGAGCATCGAGCTCATTGGCCTATGGAAAGGAAGGAGCAGAACTGCCAAGACTAGCAAGCAGAGTGGCCAAGGGGCCATCCATTAGAGGCAACAGTCCAGGGGAAGATCCACCAGTAGTAGAGGGAGTAGTAGCAGAAGCACCATATGGAGGGGCACGGTAAAAGTGATCATATGCATAGGATGCATAGTCACCTCCTGGGTAGGGATGGTAGGCAATATAATTCTCTGATTCATGTGCTCCTGAACCTAAAGGTTGTACGTCTGTTGATGCATCATGTATCTCATAAGGGTTTCATTGGATACATGGAACGAGGCGCGGGCAGATCGGGTAGGCTGAGGTGGTGGAAGTGCTTGGGTAGAGATAGAGGTAGAGGCACCAGGTGTGCTAGAGGATTGTATATAAATGAACTTTTGCAATGTGGTCTCACTGATGCAAACTCCTTTCCATGTAGGTTTGTAATGCATGTTATGGAAAAGAGATTTTTCACTGGCAAGCTGGAAAAAACCACATATCAGGGCTGGGTAGGGTGGGTGGGTGCCATGGGTGTTCCCCGTGAGTCAAAGCAGGTCATATGGTGGAGAACGTGTCTTGCCCACTTGACTCCTATGTTCTTCAAGAGACAATACATAATTATCACAATGTTTTCTATAATTTTAGTCTGATTTTTCTTTGGATGAATATTGTAGTTAACAACTAAGGCAAGTATGTAGTTCTTGAGATCTAAGGTGGTGGAGGGAAGGTACACTTCTTCCTATATGGGAATTGAGGCTTCTTCAAGAACTTATGAATATCAGGGAGAGTAAGATCATACTGATTGTAGAAGGCCTCAGGCTTGACTAGGTCAAAATACTCGAGATAGTCCTTTCGCTAGGTGTTAGTCACTTCTCTACTTGAAAAGAAGATGTTCAGGGTATCCTTAGTGACTTGGAATTTCTTCCCTACGATCATAGAAGTTAGGACTACTTGAGTATTGAGTGGTGGTACAAGTGTGTCATAATTCCATTTCAAGTTAGCATAGAATTTATGAATGGGTTTTGTGCTAGTTATGGAATTGTTGTAGCACAAGCGCTCGACACACAAGGCGGAGAGATGGTGGTTGTATAACATCTAGGCTACTTGATCAATCACCTCTTATCTTCGTGGGGGTGGCTCAAACAAGGAACAAAATGGAAAGGGGTTCCTAGGGAGGAGCTCCTTGTACCTATTACATTGGAGACAAAGAAGGTGTCATTAAAAGGAATGAGACGCGAGTTGGTAGACGATGATGGTGCACTAGCTGGGGCAGCCCTCTTTCTCCTATTGGACACCATGGAGACGAAGGGGAGAGGAAAGAGAGAGAAAAAATGAGAAGAAAACGACCAAAACTTGTCCGCAGACCTAGGGTTGATAGGGAGGAGGTCAAGGAAGGTCGATCTAGGTTGAATTAGGGCTAGGAAGAGGAAGGTCGGATCTAGGGTTGAGAGTTTAAGGGGAGCTAGAGGTTGGATTGGTTGATTTTTCTCTAGTTGAGAGGGAGAAAAGTCAGCCGAACCTAACTTATATTTGCTCCAGCCCGACCATCGGTCAAGTTCTGTGAATCAGAAACTCAACTAATAGGCTCTTTAAAAAAGCTCTCGGCCTCTGATCGGTCGAGTTGGCAACTCGATCGATGGTCAACCTGGGCCAACATTAGAAATTTTAATTTCTAGCCATT
Source organism: Alisma plantago-aquatica (assembly GCA_963693085.1). Classification (NCBI taxonomy): domain Eukaryota; kingdom Viridiplantae; phylum Streptophyta; class Magnoliopsida; order Alismatales; family Alismataceae; genus Alisma; species Alisma plantago-aquatica. Next base: position 42,965,703 of record OY856410.1, on the reverse strand, counting down.
AGAGTGCTAATTAAAATTATTTTTTAAGTCCATTTTGTATTTTGAACATACTTAGGCTCATATAACTCATCATTGGGTATTATTTTGCGATAAAACAAGCATTTGAGAAAAATACCCAAAAATAAGAGAAAAACAAGGCAAAAAGAACATGAAAAATTGTTTTTTTACATATTAGCAAGCAATGGTGATCAAAACATAAGAAGAGCATATATGATAGATGAAAACTATCTAGAAGGCATATCATATTCATTCAAAGCAGTTATGAGTAATTTAGATTGAATAAAGTTAAATTTCTCTTTAGCTAGAGGTTTCGTGAAAATGTCTGCCAACTAATTTTTTGTGTCCACATGCATGATATAGATATCCTTTTTGGTAATTTGATCATAAGAAAATGATGGCGAACCTCTATATGATTAGCTATACTATGGAAAATAGGATTATATGACAAGTTAATTGCACTAGTATTATCACAATAGATAGGAGAAGCATCAAAATGAATGTTAAAGTCTTGGAGCATCTGCTTCAACCATAGGACCTGGGCACGACAACTCCCGACTGTAATGTATTCAGCCTCGGTGGTTGATAATGCCACTGTGCTCTATTTCTTGTAGAACCAAGACACCAAGTATGGTCCTAGGAGAAATCAAGTGCCACTTGTGCACTTTCTATCAATTAAGCTTCCCACGTAATCCACATCACTATAAGCTGTAAGAGTGAAGTCCCTTGACTTGGGATACCATAGTCCAACATTTTGGGTTTTGGCTAAGTACCTTAAAATCCTCTTAACAACTATAAGATGTGATTTCTTAGGACTTGATTGAAAGCGAGCACACAAGCCAACACTAAACATTATATCAGGTCTAGAGGCAATTAAGTAAAGTAAAATTCCGATCAAACCTCTATAGAGCTTCTCATCTACCTTCTCACCTTCTTTACCCTTATCAAGTTTGGCGGTGTTTGACATGGGTGTGTCCATCAGCTTGGTGTTCTCCATCCTAAAGCGCTTAAGTAGTTCACTTGTGTACTTACTTTGGTTGATGAAGTTCCCATCTTTAGTTTTCTTGATTTGAAAGCCGAGGAAGAACATGACCTCACCCATCATGCTCATTTCAAATTCACTCTGCATAAGATCACTAAATTCTTTGCAAAGATCAATGTTAGTTTTGCCAAAAATGATATCATAAACATATATTTGAGTGACAAGAAAATGGTTAGAAGTGTACTTTAGAAATAAGGTAGAATCTACTTTGCCCATGATATACCCATGATCTAACAAAAAGTTCTTTAATTTCTCATACCAAGATTGAGGTGCTTGTTTGAGTCCATAGAGAGCTTTTTTGCAACAAATAAATATGGTTAGGTAGAATATCATGTTCAAAGCCTGCAGGTTGTGCAACATACACTTCCTCCTCAATTGTACTATTCAAAAACACACATTTAACATCCATTTGATATAGAAGATTTTTTTTAAAACTAGAAAAGGCAAGCAACGTATGAATGGACTCAAGTCTAGATACATGTGCATATGTTTCATTTAAACATATACCTTCCTGCTGATTGTATCCTTGAGCCACTAACCTTGCTTTGTTCCTTACCACTTTTCCACTTTCATCTAGCTTGTTGCGGTAGACCCACTTGGTGCCAATGATCTTTCTATCACTTATTCTTGGTACAAGGGTCTATACTTTGTTATTTTCAAATTGCTCCAACTCTTCTTGCATAACTAGGATCCATTCATCATCTCCAAGAGATTCTTTGATGTTATTTGGCTCAAGTTGTGAGATGAAGGTGCTATTGACTTGTTGTTTGTTGAATGCAGCCCACGTCTTCACTCTTTCAAACGGATCACCTAAAATCAGCTCTTTTGGATGATTCTTTGCAAATCAGAGAATTGGATCCTTCTTCTCTTCATATTTCTCTTCTTCTTGAGTGACCACCTCTTTTCCCTTTTGGGTGATGTTGAGTTCTTTTAGAATATGAATTACCTCACCTGCAACATCATCACTTGGAATAATATCTTTGGGAATAGAGGGGTTAGTCTCAATAAACTTAACATTTATAGATTCTTCTAAACACTCTATAAGCCTTGCTAGTAGTGCTATAGCCAAGAAAGAAAGCCTTGTAAGATTTCATATCAAACTTGTTGAGAGAATATTTCATATTCAAAACAAATCAAGGACATCCAAAAACATGAAAATACTCGATAGAAGGATTTCTACCATGTCATAGCTCATAGGGGGTTTTCTTTAAAGAAAGATGTGTAAAAATCCAGTTTTGCGTAAAGCATGAGGTACCGACGGCTTCAGACCAAAACTTCTTTGGAGTGTCATACTCTAACAGTATGGTCCTAGCTATCTCCTATAGTGACCTAATCTTCCTCTCTGCAATCCCATTTTGTGGAGGTGTTTGAGGTGAAGAGAAGTTATGTGCATAACCAGATTCTTGACAAAAACATTCAAAAAGATAATTTTCAAATTCTCCCCATGATTACTACGGATGAAAATGATCCGACAAGAAGCTTCATTTCAACTCGTTTACAAAAAGTTGAGAAAACATCAAGTGTATCACTCTTAGAGAAGAGAAAGAAGGTCCAAGTATACATATAAAAATCATCGACAATGACAAGGAAATATTTAGAACCACGAAGCGATTGAGTTCTCATTGGTCCAATAGATCAATATGAAGAAGTTAAAGAGCTCTCCTAGTACTAAGGACTCCTTTGGATTTGAAGGAGGACTTGGTTTACTTTCCTTGGGTATAAGGTTGGCATTCCTCATCCCTTTCAAAATCCAATTTGGGAAGTCCCTTGACCAAGTTCTTTTTGCTCAACTTCTTCAACTGATGCATATTTACATGACCATGCCGACGATGCCAAAGAGAAATATTATTCAAATTGACTACTAGGCATCTATCGACAACAGAATTAATAGAGTCAAGCACAATTACATAAATATTACCACTTCTCGTTCCTTTATATATAACTTGATAGGTGAGGAAATCTAGAATCAAGCATTCAAAAGAAGTAAATAGCACAAGGTAACTATTATCACATAATTGATACACTAATTAAATCGTGATGTAGGACATACACAAAAATAACATTCTTGATACACAAGGATTCACTTACATCACCCTCACCTTTGACCTTACCTTTCTTGTTGTCCCTAAAGGTAATCAAACCTCCTTTCTTTTTAGTGAAGTTGTTGAAATGACTTATATCACTTGTCATATGCTTAGTGCATCCACTATCAACAATCCATCTTCCTTTTTCCTGCAAGAAAGGAGAGTGTCGGTTCTCAACTCAAACTTTAGGATCTAGAGTTAGCTTGGGGACCCATTTTATCTTTGGGTTGGTCCCCTTAGGCTTGTAAGGACAATACGTAGAATAATGATCATCACACTTGCAATAAGAACAACCATATGATTCTTAATGCCAGAAGATTCTCCAATAAAGAAAGAGTTATCCTTGCTCTTTTTTTTACCTTTGGCTTTGTTCTTGCCCTTTGGTACTCCCTCTACAAATCTCAAACCACTAGTACCACTTTATTTGGTAGAATGGTCAATGATTTCATTTAGGAAGTTTTTCCCTTTGAGGAATTTCTGTAGAGAGGCACTGAGTATATGATTGTCATCATATAGAGATATGATAGTATAAGACAAACTAGTAATATCATCTCTAACATGAATACGGTCGACCTCTAAACAGAGGGCTTTAGTCAAATAGAAATCTTTCTCAAGAGAAATAGAAGCAATATCATTACTAGGCAAGATAGGTCTAGAAGATAAATAATTAACTTGACCAAGTAACCTAGCATTTTCAGATTTAAACACTTGAATTTTCTTAAGATAAACATCTCTCTCATCTCTACGAGCATCAACAATAAGCTTAAATTCAGCATTTTCAGTTTTAAGAGTTTCAAACTCATTTTGGCACTTTTGGTTATCTTCCTTAAGAGTTTCAATGTTCTTAAGGTAGACACCATTCTCTACTTCAACTCCATTGTAGCAGAGCTCAAGATCAAGATATTGGCCTTATAAGTTATCAATGCTCTCAAGATGAGTTCTCATTAAGCTCAAGAATTTCAAGTTTAGCATACAAATCATCAATAATTTTTCCTAACCTTTTTCTTTTAGATTTACACTTAGCAAGATAAGAACGGATAGAAAAAAGCATATTAATAATAGTTTCCTTAGATAACTCATGCAACCTTACCTCACTTACATCACTTACCTCACCAATTTATTTACTAGTAGAGGACATGAGTACAAGCCGACACTCTCCATCTTCTTCAGAGCTGGAGCCACTTGAGGATGATTCCTCCCAAGCTGCATTCTTGTGTCTTTTCTCCTTCTTATCCTTCCTCTTGTACTTGCTCTCCTTCTTATACTCTTCTTCCTTCTTAGAGCTGCCCTTATGGTGTGACTTTCTTGACTTGGGACATTCACTCTTGTAATGTCCCTTTTGTCCACACTTGTAGTATCTAGGAGTAGAGGATGATGATTTCTTTCCATTGAAGTGCTTGCCCTTGATGTAGTTGGCTTCATTCTCACTAGGGCCATCATCTTCACTTAAGGAGGAGGGAGATCTCAGACAAGCAAGTTGTTGTTGAAGGATGACCACCTCCACTTGTGCTTTGAAAGCACTATCCTTGATCTTCTTAGATTCCTTCTCTTCTTGGTTGGCTTCTTCTTCTTTCTTATCAAGCGTTGGCTGATGAGCTTGTAGGTTGCCAATGCGCTCTTTGGTTAGGATGTCACCAAGGCTCCTCACTTCTTCAATGGAGGTCACATTTGACTCCCATATCTTTGATAGAGTCCTCAAGATCTTGAAGTTGATTACATCTCTATCCAAAGTGTTGTCCAAAGCAGCTAGGCCATTAATGATGATATTGAGCCTAGAGTATATCTCCGCAATCCCTTCTTTCTTTCCCATCTTGAAGTTCTCTTGTAACATACTAGATCTCATACCCTACCCTAGAAGTTGATGCTTTGGACTTAGCCAAACACAGTTGAAAGTTAGACCTGAATAGATGTTTAGTATAATCCCAATGAGATAATGCATGTATAGATCACCTTAATATAACCTAATGTTCTAACATTGATCTTAGGTTTATAATGGATGCATAAAATATGCCACATAACTCATTTTGGTGGTCATATGAAGATAAGAAACTTAATTGGATGAACAATTTAGATAATGGGCCGTTAATGGGCCATATGACATCTCACAAAAATAAATCTCAAAATAGGAAACAAACTTTAAATTCAAATTCTACATATCAATATTAGCCTACATGTCAAATTTCATCTAATTTGGACAACCTTGAAAGATTAGGATAAGTTAAGGAGTATATAGCTTTTGGCTTGGACCTAGCTCTTAGAGATTTTGCTTTGGAGACAAGATTTGAAGTAGTTTGGACTTCCCTCTATCTAGATCCTATTTTTTTTTAATGTTGATGTAACCCTAAATGGGAGAATTTGATGTATTTTTTGTAAACCTTTATGAAATTGAATATAGTCAGTTATATCTTTTATTCCGCTGCTTTCCAATGAGTTTTGATTATCATATTTTAGTAAAGGGGTGGTTTCACTCTTTTACAGAATGGTATCAGAGCCCATGGTAGTCTGAATCTGACTATTTTAGTTTTGTCTCCCTAGTTAGAACCTCATACTTGCATAGTTTCCTTTAAGTAACATGCTCACCTCTAGATTAGTTTAACTTGATAGGTTAGACATTTTAATAAGTAAAGAGTAGTTTTGGCTTAGTAGAATGAATCCTTTAAGGGGTGGTGAATAATAATCACATATATATGGATGTTTTGATTTCGAGGACGAAATCCCTTTAAGGGGTGGTGTGCTGTAACATACTAGATCTCATACCCTACCCTAGAAGTTGATGCTTTGGACTTAGCCAAACACAGTTGAAAGTTAGACCTAAATAGATGTTTAGTATAATCCCAATGAGATAATGCATGTATAGATCACCTTAATATAACCTAATGTTCTAACATTGATCTTAGGTTTATAATGGATGCATAAAATATGCCACATAACTCATTTTGGTGGTAATATGAAGATAATAAACTTAATTGGATGAACAATTTAGATAATGGTCCGTTAATGGGCCATATGACATATCTCATAAAAATAAATCTCAAAATAGGAAACAAACTTTAAATTCGAATTCTACATATCAATATTAGCCTACATGTCAAATTTCATCTAATTTGGACTACCTTGAAATATTAGGATAAGTTAAGGAGTATATAGCTTTTGGCTTGGACCTAGCTCTTGGAGATTTTTCTTTGGAGACAAGATTTTAAGTAGTTTGGACTTCCCTCTATCTAGATCCAATTTTTTTTATGTTGATGTAACCCTAAATGGGAGAATTTGATGTATTTTTTGTAAACCTTTATGAAATTGAATATAATCGATTATATCTTTTATTCTGTTGCTTTCCAATGAGTTTTGATTATCATATTTTAGTAAAGGGGTGATTTCACTCTTTTACAGAATGGTATCAGAGCCCATGGTAGTCGGAATCTGACTATTTTAGTTTTATCTCCCTAGTTAGAACCTCAGACTTGCATAGTTTCCTTTAAGTAACATGCTCACCTCTAGATTAGTTTAACTTGATAGGTTAGACATTTTAATAAGTAAAGAGTAGTTTTGGCTTAATAGAATGAATCCTTTAAGGGGTGGTGAATAATAATCACATATATATGGATGTTTTGATTTCGAGGACGAAATCCCTTTAAGGGGTGGTGTGCTGTAACATACTAGATCTCATACCCTACCCTAGAAGTTGATGCTTTGGACTTAGCCAAACACAGTTGAAAGTTAGACCTAAATAGATGTTTAGTATAATCCCAATGAGATAAGGCATGTATAGATCACCTTAATATAACCTAATGTTCTAACATTGATCTTAGGTTTATAATGGATGCATAAAATATGCCACATAACTCATTTTGGTGGTAATATGAAGATAATAAACTTAATTGGATGAACAATTTAGATAATGGTCCGTTAATGGGCCATATGACATATCTCATAAAAATAAATCTCAAAATAGGAAACAAACTTTAAATTCGAATTCTACATATCAATATTAGCCTACATGTCAAATTTCATCTAATTTGGACTACCTTGAAATATTAGGATAAGTTAAGGAGTATATAGCTTTTGGCTTGGACCTAGCTCTTGGAGATTTTGCTTTGGAGACAAGATTTGAAGTAGTTTGGACTTCCCTCTATCTAGATCCTATTTTTTTATGTTGATGTAACCCTAAATGGGAGAATTTGATGTATTTTTTGTAAACCTTTATGAAATTGAATATAATCGATTATATCTTTTATTCCGTTGCTTTCCAATGAGTTTTGATTATCATATTTTAGTAAAGGGGTGATTTCACTCTTTTACAGAATGGTATCAGAGCCCATGGTAGTCGGAATCTGACTATTTTAGTTTTATCTCCCTAGTTAGAACCTCAGACTTGCATAGTTTCCTTTAAGTAACATGCTCACCTCTAGATTAGTTTAACTTGATAGGTTAGACATTTTAATAAGTAAAGAGTAGTTTTGGCTTAATAGAATGAATCCTTTAAGGGGTGGTGAATAATAATCACATATATATGGATGTTTTGATTTCGAGGACGAAATCCCTTTAAGGGGTGGTGTGATGTAACATACTAGATCTCATACCCTACCCTAGAAGTTGATGCTTTGGACTTAGCCAAACACAGTTGAAAGTTAGACCTAAATAGATGTTTAGTATAATCCCAATGAGATAATGCATGTATAGATCACCTTAATATAACCTAATGTTCTAACATTGATCTTAGGTTTATAATGGACGCATAAAATATGCCACATAACTCATTTTGGTGGTAATATGAAGATAAGAAACTTAATTGGATGAACAATTTAGATAATGGGCCGTTAATGGTCCATATGACATATCTCATAAAAATAAATCTCAAAATAGGAAACAAACTTTAAATTAGAATTCTACATATCAATATTAGCCTACATGTCAAATTTCATCTAATTTGGACCACCTTAAAATATTAGGATAAGTTAAGGAGTATATAGCTTTTGGCTTGGACCTAGCTCTTGGAGATTTTGCTTTGGAGACAAGATTTGAAGTAGTTTGGACTTCCCTCTATCTAGATCCTGTTTTTTTTATGTTGATGTAACCCTAAATGGGAGAATTTGATGTATTTTTTGTAAACCTTTATGAAATTGAATATAGTCAGTTATATCTTTTATTCCACTGCTTTCCAATGAGTTTTGATTATCATATTTTAGTAAAGGGGTGATTTCACTCTTTTACATCTCTAGAAGGCTGTTCAACATGTATATCTTAGCCTCCTTGACTTACTTTGTGCCCTCATAAGTAATGCACAATTTATCCCAGATCTCATAGGTGGTGTCCCAAGATGAGATGCAGTTGAACTCCGTTGGGGTAAGGACTGCATAGAGAATGCTTATGGCTTTGACATTGAGCTGGGCTTCTTTAAGTGCATCTTCACTCCATGTTGCAACAGCTCCAGATGGCTCCTTGTATGGTGTGACCATCACCTTGTACATATCAAAGTTCATGCCTTGAATGTAGAACTGCATACGCCCTTTTCAATAGAGGAAGTTAGTGTCGTCGAAGATCGGAGGATGCATGGAGAAGTCTCCTTCTAGGTTGAGTGAACCAAGTAGGTTGTCACCCATCTTCTCATCTCATGGGAGATTATTAGAGAAGATCCTTGGCTCTGATACGACTTGTTGGATCTAGGGCTCTAGAGGGGGGTGAATAGAGCTTCAAAATTCTCACAAGATAAGTTAGACATTCAAATTATATCAATCAAAATAAATAACATAAGTGCAATTTGAGGTCCTAACTAACAAGAATAGCAAGGATAAGAGAAAATGAAACAATCACTTGGATAAGGTGGTTTAGAGTGGTTCCACTCTCCAAACTAGGAGAGAGTCAATCCACTACCTAGATAGGTCAACCTCTAGGACTTTGTAAGTTCTTTCCTCTATATATTTACTTATAAGAGTTACAACACAAGACCCACCAAAGGACTTACCTATCCATTATAAAGAGTCTTCAACCTTACCAAGGACTTACCCACTTTGCAAAGAGTCTTCCGCCTTCTTCCTAGGACTTACCTACTCTTGCACAAGTCTTCAGACTTCAAGGAATTACCCACTCTTCTTGGATCTTCATCCTTTGCCTTCTCCTTCACCTGGAGTAGATCTTCAGCTCTTCTTCAACCTTGAAGAAGAAGAACAACAACTTCACCTTCACTCAGAGTAGCTTGCTTCAATCATTTCTTCTTTGAGAAAAGGGGTAGGAAAGATAGAATGGAATGAGAGATTTAGAAGCACAACAAAGGATCTCTGTTACAACTGGCCTAATCACTCATATGAAAAACACTAGAGGGGGGGGGTGAATAGAGTTTTTAAATATTTTAGCAATTATTTAACTCAAACAACCACAAATGAAGAATGGAAGAAGGAGACAGGTGTTTAGAGTGGTTCCAACTTTAGCAACTACTAAAGTTGTCAGTCCACTACCCGGTTGCTTACCCAACCAAGATTTTGAAAGTATTAATTTTATTACCTTTACAAGGATTTACACAAAATACAATACTTTCTTACACCCCTTGAACAACCTTCACTTGAAGTAGATGCACCAACCCGAGGTAGACTTCTTGAAGTAACTCCAAGCTCCCCCTTGAAGTAGCCTTCCTCTCTAGAAGTAACCTCCCGTTGCACCAGCCTTCTTGAAGTAGCTCAAGGTCCCCTTCTTCACCAAGAAGATCTTCAACCTCTCCAATCCGCAGCCTCCAACCTAGGAGTAGCAAGGAGAGTACAAACAACAATGGAGAACAAGAAAGAAAATGGAAATTACAACTTATCCTTTTGTAGCACAAGGCTTGATTTGCCTAGATCAAGCGTGTAGATCTCCTAACCAAAGTGTATGGAAATGTAATTGCAGTGGATAGGAGATGCTAGCCTATAGGACACGAATTTTGAGCTAAGAGAAGAAGTAGCCAATTGTCACTATGCTCAATTTTCTCACAAACAGGTTGCTCAAAGTATGCTCAAAGATTTCTCAAGTGTAACAAGTGAGTTTAGGTGTCCTAAGGCATGTCCTATTTATAGGAATGTCCTACAAGTGCTTAAGGACGTTCTAGACACCTTCTAGGGGTTTCTAAGTGCTTAACTAGCCGTTAGGTACAAGTTTGTTGCTTTAGTAACGGCTAATTGATTAATTCTGCAGTTGCTGTCAGAGTCCATCTCGGTCGAGAAATGGTTGACCGAGACACCTACTCGGTCGAACTTTTGTCGACCGACATGCTCTCTGAATCAAGTGTTTTGCAACATTTATCTCCAACTGCCAACCACCTTGTCAGCTGTGTCTAACGGCTACTTGGGTCTTTCTCGGTCGAGAAGATTGTCGACCGAGAGTGTCTCGGTCGAGGAGTTAGTCGACCGAGATTGACCCTGTTTCAATTTTTCAATTAAAGCACTAAGTGTGTGTATGAGTGTGCATATGTGACACTTATTTGAAGGGGATGACTTATCTAAATGTGATGTTTAGCTAGGGAGAATCTAACGCTTGATTTACATGAAATCTAAGTACTTGTACATTATATATTTGTACAAGTTTTTACAAAGCGATTACATTTCATGAAAATATAAATATGTAAGCATATGGATTTCCCTAATTGCTTTGTCATCCACCTTATTCCTGCAACACTCAAGTAGCACGTTAGATTAACAAGAATGAAATGTTTGTCATTATCAAAACAAAGGGATTTACAAATGTCCATTTAGCCAACAATCTCCCCCTTTTTGAAGATGACAAACATTTCCTAAATATAAAATAAGAAAGTATAAAAACATGTGAGTTTCATACCTGAAGATTACCTTTGTAAATTTCTTCTCTTGTTTATAAAATATGTGCTTATTATTCCCCATGAATTATGGAACATGAAATCCAATCCTTTAGGGAATATAGCAACTTTCAATGTAAAGCCAAGAGTTTATGAAACTCATTGATTGAGTTTTGCACAAATACTAAGTTTTATATTTATTTCTCCCCCTTTGTCATTTCAAAAAGATATCCGTTTAAGAATAAAACTCCCCCGTAATTAGATGTCCCAAAAAAAATTGTCCATTAAAAGCCAAAATGATGTAAGTAAAAGTTATTTTTAAGAAGCACAAATATCAAAGAAAACATCTTCCAAAGGAGTGATAAGCAATTGCTTCCTAATTTTGTTAAATTGGTCTAGTGGAAGCAGTTTTGTAAAAATATCAGCCAATTGATCTTCCGTATCAACATGATGAAGGGAAACATGATTCTTGGAGATATGATCCCTTAAAAAATGATGACGGATTTCAATATGTTTAGCTCGGATGTGTAAAATAGGATTATGTGCTAAGTTTATAGTGCTCGTGTTGTCACAAAAGATAGGCGTAGATGAAAGAGTAAAACCATAATCATTTAACACTTGTTGCATATAAAGCACTTGAGCACAACAAGATCCGGCTGCCATATATTCAGCTTCAGTTGTAGAGAGGGCAACCGTGTTTTGTTTCTTGCTAAACCAAGATACTAAAGCTCTCCCTAACAGGAAACATCCACCACTAGTGCTCTTGCGATCAAGTTGACAACCAGCATAATCCGCATCAGTATAAGCTTTAAAATCCAAGGATTGTCCTTTTGGATATCATAAACCAAAACATGTAGTGCCGGCTAAGTATCGAAGAATTCGTTTAACTGCTTGAAAATGAGAGTGCATAGGTTGTGATTGAAATCGAGCACAAAGACCAACAGAAAACATGATGTCCGGTCGAGAAGCAGTTAAGTAAAGCAAACTACCAATCATGGCTCTGTATAAGGAATCATCAATTTGTTCCCCATTTTCATCCTTATCAATTTTTATAGAAGTGGCCATAGGAGTAGTAGCATGTTTGCACTGATCCATCCCAAAACATTTTAAGAGTTCTTTAGTATATTTTTCTTGGCTTATAAAAATTCCGCCAGGCGTTTGTTTAATTTGGAAACCAAGAAAGAAAGTTAGTTCACCCATGAGGCTCATTTCAAATTCTTTTTGCATAATGTCACTGAATTGTGTGCACAACGATTCATTAGAAGCTCCAAAAATAATGTCATCAACATATATTTGCACAACTAGGAAATCAGATGTATATGTTTTGAAAAATAAAGTAGAATCGGAATTTCCAATAGAAAAACCATTATCAAAAAGATATGTCTTGAGCCTTTCATACCAGTTCCTAGGTGCTTGTTTTAAACCATAAAGTGCTTTCTTAAGTTTATAAACATAGTCACCTTTTTCCGGTATTTCAAAATCGGGTGGTTGGGCAACATATACTTCTTCTTGAATGATTCCGTTTAGAAATGCACTTTTTACATCCATTTGGTAGAGTTTGATATTTTTATGTGCAGCAATAGCTAGTAACATTCTTATAGCTTCAAGTCTAGCTACTGGTGCATACGTTTCATCAAAATCTATTCCTTCTTGTTGATTATATCCTTGTGCTACTAACCGAGCTTTATTCCTTATTACTTCTCCTGCCTCATTTAGTTTATTCCTAAAAACCCATTTAGTTCCAATGATGGTTTTATCTTGTGGTTTAGGAACTAAATCCCATACATCGTTTTTAGTGAATTGGTTTAGTTCTTCTTGCATTGCTATTATCCAATAATCATCTTTAAGGGCTTCAAATATTTTCTTAGGTTCAATGATAGAAACAAAGGCCATGTTTGCAACATCCTTAAAGGAAGACCGAGTTTTTACTTTATCATTTGGATTTCCAATAATTAATTCTTGAGGATGATCCTTAATAAGTCTAGGTATAGGTTGTGTTTCAGCTTAGTTATTGTTTGTAGTATCTTTCTCACTGTCATTTGGTATGTTTAGGTTTTCGAATTGATTAGTAAGATCAATTATTTCTAGATTTTCTGATTTGGACTCTTCATGAAAAGAGACATGAATAGATTCCTCAACTTTTCTAGAGATAGTGTTATAGACTCTAAATGCTTTGCTAGAGGTAGAATATCCCAAAAAGAATGCTTTGTGTGATTTAGAATCAAACTTATCTCTATCATCTTTGGTATTTAAGATATAACATGTAGATCCAAAGGTATGAAAATAGTCAACTCTAGGTTTCTTAGAATGTATTATTTCATACGGAGTTTTCTTAAAATGAGAGTGAACGGTTACTCTATTTAACACATAGCATGCGGTGTTTACAGCTTCAGCCCAAAAGGTTTTGGGTGTGTTATGTTCGAGCATCATAGTTCTAGCCATTTCTTGTAGTGATCGATTTTTCCTTTCAACTATACCATTTTGTTATGGAGTGCGTGGAGCAGAAAAATTGTGAGTGTACCCTTGAGATATGCAAAATTCTTCAAATACATGATTTTCAAATTCTCCACCATGATCACTTCTAATGGTACATATTTTGCTTTGTAATAGATTTTCAATCATAGAGCAAAATTTTATAAAAGCATGAATAGTATCATATTTGGTTGCAATAAAATGTACCCATGTATATCTACTATAATCATCAACAATAACAAAACAATATCTTTTGCCACCGATAGATTGTGTCCTCATAGGTCCAAATAAATCTATGTGAATTAATTCTAAAGATCTACTGGTGCTAAGTTCATGTTTTGGTTTAAAAGAGGTTTTTGTTTGTTTTCCCAATGTACATGGTTCACAATTTTCAACTTGATCAAAGGATAAAGTAGGCAAACCACGAACAAGATCATATTTCACTAACTTTTTGATAACATGTGAACTAGCATGTCCTAGCTTTTTATGCCATAATTGTAAAGTATTTTCATTTGCAAGCAAGCATTTTCCTACTACAGATTTCATAGAGTTAGGTCTAAGGATATAAAGATTTTCAACTCTTTTTCCTTCATAGACAACATTTGTAGTGTTTTCTATTAATAATTTGCAGCAGGTTTTGTTAAATAAAACATCATAACCACTATCACATAATTGACTCACACTTATTAAGTTATGATGCAAACCATCTAAAGTAGAACATTCTTTATTTTGAGGTTTGTACCAATGTTACCTATTCCAACAATTTTACCTTTACCGTTATCTCCAAATGTGATTGTTCCACTCTTCTTTTCTTCAAAGGTTTGAAATGAATCCTTATTTCCGGTCATGTGTTTGGAACATCCACTATCAACCACCCAATCCTGCATTAGAATGTAGGTTTTGGTACCCATGTGATGGTCCGATATGGTTAGAAGCATTTAAGTAGAGATTGTATAAAAATTCTGATTCAGAACTTCAGTCGGTCGACAATTGTTCGACCGACATCTTTCTCGGTCGACTAATCGTCGATCGAGAAGATTGCTGTATTGCAAATTAAAGACAGAAATTCAGCCGGTTGACTAATTTTCGACCGAAATAGTTGCTGTTTGATTTTGATTTGTCACAGGCATCTGGTCGGTCGACAAAAGTTCGACCGATTATATTTTCGGTCGACAATACTTCGACCGACTAAGTTTCTGTTTCAGTACAGCAGTTCAGAAAAATATTACAATGCATAGAACCTTTTATTAAGTTGAGATAATACAATATGAATTGCAAAATTAAGCATTTGATCATATCTCAACTGAATTGCAAGCTACTTTACTAAGTTTGGGATTTTGGGACCCAAACTAAGTAGGAATCCTTGGTCTTATACGGGCATGAAAATGAATAATGTCCAAGACGTAGAAAAAAATGACAAGTAATAGAGTCAACTTCATTTCTCTTTTTAGGAATTGTGTTCTTAGGTACAAACATAGTCCGAGTTCTTTTGGGTTGATTTTTCTTTGGATCATATCCCAAACCTTTTCTTCCATTGAAACTAGAGGAAGCTTTTAGGATATTGTCAAGGATATCTTTTCTTCTTAACTCATGTAGGTTTATTTGTAGCTTAGCAATATCATCCATCTTCTTGTGTAAATCTTTTCTAGCTTGATCTAAATCAAATAATAGGGAGTCTCTTTCTTTTACAACATTGTCATAGTCTAGATGGTTACACAGAATTGGTTGAGTCTGAAAATCTTTTAGTTTAGCTAACAATTCAGTCTTTTCTTGAGAGAGAAGATCAACATTTGTTTCTAGAGTGAGTAGCTTGTTAGTGCAATCATTTAAAGATGTTTTTAAAGACAAATTTTCAAGATCAATGTTGTTCTTTTCAGAAGAGAGATCATTTAATTTAGCATATAGCTCATCATTTGTTTTGATAACCTTCTTTAGTTTCTTCTTGACATCAACATATTTATCATGAGTTTCTTGTAAACTAGTAATTAACTCTTCTTTAGGAAGATCAAGTAGGCTTACCTCTTGAGAGTCTTCATCATCTTCTCTTGCCATTAGACATTCCACCTTTTCTTCTCCGCTTTCACTTTCACTTGACTCGTCCCATGCATCTTTATAGGCTTTTTCTCCTCTCTTCTTGTGTGAGCTTTTCTTTCCTTTCTTTGCTTTAGGACATTCATTTTTGAAATGTCCTTTCTTTCCACACTCAAAGCACCTAGGAGGAGAAGAAGAAGAACTAGAAATTTTGTTAGATTTAAATCTTCTATATTTCTTACCATTGTCAATCAATGCTTCTTCTCCTTCTTCTTCACTTGACTCCTCACTTTCTGGTGTGATTATCTTTGAAGCTTTTAGAGCCACATCCTTCTTCTTTCCTTGCTGAAGTTCACGTTCTCTTCTTTCTTCCTCTTCTAGGGTTGCTTCATGAGCTTCTAGATTGCCAATGAGTTGTTCCATTTTCAGCCTAGTGAGGTCATTAGCTTCTTCAATGGCTGTCACCTTTGGCTTGTATTTAGGAGGAAGTGATCGAAGGATTTTTGATACCTGATCTTCTTCAAGAACAGTTTTTCCTAGGGCATTTAAACCATTAACAATAGAAGAGAATTTTGCAAACATTTCACTAATAGATTCATTGGGATCCATACGGAAGTGTTCAAACTTTTGTTTAAGCATGCTAATCTTAGAATTCTTGACTTGAACTGTACCTTCATAAGTTATGGACAGTCTATGCCAGATGTCATAGGCTGTGTCACAGTTTGATATCCTATTAAATTCTCCTACAGAAATTGAACAATATAAAATGCTTACAGCTTTGGCATTCATTTGAGCCATCTTTACCGTGTTTGCATCCCACTTTGCATATTGTGTTTGAGGAAGCTCGTATGGGGTTGACACCATCCTCCGTAAGTCCCAATTGATGCCTTGGAAGTAGAACTGCATCCTTCTCTTCCAATATGTGTAGTTTGTTCCATCAAATGCCGGAGGTCTAGCAACAAGTGTTCCTTCAAGGTTAAGGTTGTTAAGCACCCCGTCACCCATTCTTCAAGACCTTGTTAAGGTTCCTTGAAGCCTGCTCTGATACCAATCGAAAAACACTAGAGGGGGGTGAATAGAGTTTTTAATTATTTTAGCAATTATTTAACTCAAACAACCACAAATGAAGAATGGAAGAAGGAGACATGTGTTTAGAGTGGTTCCAACTTTAGCAACTACTAAAGTTGTCAGTCCACTACCCGGTTGCTTACCCAACCGGGATTTTGAAACTATTAATTTTATTACCTTCACAAGGATTTACACAAAATACAATACTTTTTTACACCCCTTGAACAACCTTCACTTGAAGTAGATGCACCAACCCGAGGTAGCCTTCTTGAAGTAACTCCAAGCTCCCCCTTGAAGTAGCCTTCCTCTCTAGAAGTAACCTCCCATTGCACCAGCCTTCTTGAAGTAGCTCAAGGTCCCCTTCTTCACCAAGAAGATATTCAACCTCTCCAATCCGCAGCCTCCAACCTAGGAGTAGCAAGGAGAGTACAAACAACAATGGAGAACAAGAAAGAAAATGGAAATTACAACTTATCCTTTTGTAGCACAAGGCTTGATTTGCCTAGATCAAGCGTGTAGATCTCCTAACCAAAGTGTATGGAAATGTAATTGCAGTGGATAGGAGATGCTAGCCTATAGGACACGAATTTTGAGCTAAGAGAAGAAGTAGCCAATTGTCACTATGCTCAATTTTCTCACAAACAGGTTGCTCAAAGTATGCTCAAAGATTTCTCAAGTGTAACAAGTGAGTTTAGGTGTCCTAAGGCATGCCCTATTTATAGGAATGTCCTACAAGTGCTTAAGGACGTTCTAGACACCTTCTAGGGGTTTCTAAGTGCTTAACTAGCCGTTAGGTACAAGTTTGTTGCTTTAGCAACGGCTAATTGATTAATTCTGCAGTTGCTGTCAGAGTCCATCTCGGTCGAGAAATGGTCGACCGAGACACCTACTCGGTCGAACTTTTGTCGACCGACAGGCTCTCTGAATCAAGTGTTTTGCAACATTTATCTCCAACTGCCAACCACCTTGTCAGCTGTTCTAACGGCTACTTGGGTCTTTCTCGGTCGAGAAGATTGTCGACCGAGAGTGTCTCGGTCGAGGAGTTAGTCGACCGAGATTGACCCTATTTCAAATTTTCAATTAAAGCACTAAGTGTGTGTATGAGTGTGCATATGTGACACTTATTTGAAGGGGATGACCTATCTAAATGTGATGTTTAGCTAGGGAGAATCTAACGCTTGATTTACATGAAATCTAAGTACTTGTACATTATATATTTGTACAAGTTTTTACAAAGCGATTACATTTCATGAAAATATAAATATGTAAGCATATGGATTTCCCTAATTGCTTTGTCATCCACCTTATTCCTGCAACACTCAAGTAGCACGTTAGATTAATAAGAATGAAATGTTTGTCATTATCAAAACAAAGGGATTTACAAATGTCCATTTAGCCAACATCATAATCACAAAATTCTATATAAATGAGAGAGAGAGAAAGGGGCTCAAGGAGTTGCAACACACTCAACTATAGTAAGGACTTAGAATAGCATGAATGAGGAAGCTTGGAATGAACTCCAAGGGGTCCTATTTATAGCTGGGGGTGTTCCCTTGAGTGTGGAATCACTTAAGAGTGAAATATAGTCATTTTCCAAGTTGCAACAGATCTATTCTCGCTCAAAATAACTCACCAACAGTTATAATCACTTTTTCTACATATTCCGTACAGTACATTCGGTCGAGTTTCAATAAAGATAACTCGACCAATCCACCAAGAGACAAAGCTAAATTTTAAACTATTGATCGAGTTTGTTATGGGAAAATCGAATGATGAGCTAAAATTAGTTTTTCTCAGTGAGTCGGTCGGTCAAGTTCTGTGAGTGTGCAACTCGACCGATTGGTCTCTTCAGAAAATCCATCATCGGATCGGTCGAGTTTTCAACTCGACTGATAAACAGTCTATGAAATTTTTTCTAAATTGATATTTGAGTGATCAAATGTTGGAATTAAGTGCCCCTAATTTTTTCTCAGCTTAGTTATAAGTCATGTCATCAATACAAGTGATTATAAAAATCATCTAAGGTCATTTGGAGTGATTTCTCAAATTGCACACTTGCATTGCTTTTGACTTGAACTTGAACGAGCTAGGGCTTGTGTAATTTGATCCTTTTCGTGTACCTAAAGCCTGAAATCAATCTTGAACAAACATATTAGATACATAGGACTGGAATGGTTTAGTCATTATCAAAATATGAGCAATGTATAACTCTTAAGTCAACAGAAACATCACTCTATAACCACTTGTGATGTTATTGTTGTTGAAAAAATATTGAGGTTATTTGGAGTTAATTTTCTTTTACATTTTTATCATCGGCTACAATCAATAATATATTGTAAGGATTTCCACATTCACACACACATCAAGCAGATCACATAGAATTGAATAATATTTACATTCTAGATTTGGATCTAGAGTTGTAAAAAATTGAATTCTATGTAACTTATAACTTACATCAAACCAATTGGAGCCAAAAAAGTTATAATCACATCTTTATTGATAATGAATCAAAATGTTTACATTGGACTCGAAGTCAACATGAAAGGAAATATACACGATAACGATACGAATAGAAGCTACAACTTTCCCTTCTTATTAAGTAAACCTAATGACGTTTACATGCGATGAAGATTGTTTGGGATCTCAGTAGGTATCATGAATAGCAGATAGAACGGTACCTATCATTACCTAAAATTATGAAAATTAGATTCCGTCATTGCGAATATCATTGTACGACTGGAGATAAAACATCAAACTTCTTTTGAACATGAAAATATTGTACATGGAAAGACTTACAGTGCAACTAAAACAGTTCATTATTATCAAAGAGTTGACATTGATTTTTTAAAGTGACGTCTTTCATTATATTTATGTACATTTGGGAAATTATTGCATTCGTTGCTGATTATCGCCAAGTCATCATAATAATTTTCCACAAGGAGAAATGGGCGATTGGTAGTGATTTCCAGACCCTACACAGAAAAATTATGTACAATAAGTATGATTGTACATCGGTTAAAACATGGGACCGGACTCGACCAAGTTTAGTGAAATTTTTAGACCGAGGACTCTGGACCGAATAAGACGCGGTCTGATCCTGTTTGGACCGTAAAAATCAAAGACTGGACCAAGACCGGACTAAAAAACTCAAGTTGTTAGGCATTTAATTTTGTTATTTCTCTATAATGCACAAATATAATTTAAAGTGTTTATTCCATATAGTACATGCATAATATATAACGACACATATACACTAAATCCGTAGACTAAAATCTCGACTGATATAAAGTGGAACTTTCTACTACGTAAAGATAAAAAGAGAGAACGTGTTGTATATTTCTCGTATCTAAAATCCTTTTAAAAAAGTGCCATGGCTGCTTTACGAATTGCTTCTCGTACTTGTCTGTCTGTTTCACGTACTTACTTATCTATTTTTTTTAGTTTTATTTTCTCTTTTTAAAAGTTTACTCAACTATGTTTATCCAAGTAAAAGTCACGTTTATATAAGCAAGGAGATCCTACCAGTATACTTTTCTATTTGAGAAGAATGTCTTTGACTCTATGTTTCAACACCACGTCTACGTGTTCTACGTACATTAGCATGATCAGTGTTGAGGCTTAATATATCTTAGGTAAAATTATGAGAGTGTTAATTATATAATAGAGGTCAATAAGCGTATGTCTAAAGAATAGAGCATGAGTGGTTTTGATAATGTCACATCACAGATTGGAGGCATTTATATGGTAATCAATTGAGTTGTCTCTTTTAACATGTTATAAATTATCATTAGTGCTAGTTCAATAACTAAATGGATAATCACATGTAAAGGTAGGAGGGAGTCGTTAGTTAATGAAGTTGTTTTTTTAGTGAGTTGCATGTAAATTACTATGAGTAATAATCATCAACATGCAAATGCTCAAGAAGGGGGACATGTTATTCTGTAATCACACATATAAGTTGGAGGGAGTCAATATTAGTAGAGATTCTCTTTTAATAGGTTGTATCATCAACGAGCGAATGGGAGCATGTGTAATTTGGTAATGTCACACTACAAGTTAGAGGGTATTATAAACAATAAATCATGAAATTCTCTTTTAACAAATTCTTTTTAAATTATTGGAAGTATTAATTATATATTCTTAGAATAAATATGATTTTGCTAATTATATATACGAGTCGGAGGGAATCACCCGGTAGTTGTTTGAGTTCTCTTTTAGTGGATTGCATGCATATTTTCATGATTACTAATTATGTATTAGCATTCAACAAGCACACGTTCATAAAGAAGAACACATCTAATTTTGGTAGCAACACGCTATAAGTTAGAGGAAATAAACTAATGGTTAATGGAATTGTTTTCTTTTAATAGACTGTGAGTATATTATTGTATATATATAATTTAGTAGAGTAGAGATACTTCTAATAATCAAACACTACAAGATGAAGGGAGTTTGTTGGCATCTAATCAAGTTATTTTCCTTTAATGGAAGTTTTATGTAAATTTTTGGAGCCATTCTTTACTGTCTATGGTGTGAGAACTAAACCGGTCTAGAAAAATCATTTTTGACCAATTGCATGATACATATATTTCCTAATTATTTATTATATTAATTTAAATATATATCACATGCCCAAACACGTGTCTTTCATCTAGTACTGACTAATATCTCAACCAAATCATCACTATTTCAATTTCTCTTTCAATAATTAAACATTGGCTAGTGGCTATGCAAACGTCACCAACCCTTATTCTGACATCACTTTAGACCAACAAACTACTATACCCATTAAATCTTTTATAATAATTAGTATTAAATTGAATTCATAACTGCAAAAATTATTATATAGCACCTGGTTTGATTGGTGCAAACCCTTTTTTACTAGGTCTGGATCGGACCCGACCGAGGTCTGGATTTACAAAAAATAGAGGGACACAAAATGGGTTGGAAGTCAACTCAATACAAGATTGGACCAGAACAATTGACTATTCAGGTCCAGTTCACCAGACTAGACATATATATGTACAATCCTAAAAAATAAGACCGGTTGGCAGTTGTGCCTTTGGCAAATCGATTGATAGAATCTGACCCACTACTCGTGATCTCCCATTTCTGCCCAAACAATCACAATATGTTTTCCAAACGGAGGCTTATGTGTCTGAAGATGTGTCTACTTCTATTTAAGAAGGACAAACATAGGTGTCCTAAGACATGCACACTTCTAATCAATAAGGACAATAGAAAGTTCTCAAGTCATCTACACTTATAATCAAGAAGGACAAATCAAAATTGTAACAGAAGCATGCCCTTGTTTATATGGAAGGTTCATCAACATACATAACAAATCAAAAGAATATTCCGTAGGTAACATTAGTTCATCCAATTTATAGCCCATATAGGAGTAAGTGTACCTTATATTGTTTCAAAGAGTAGATCTTAGAGAAACAAAGTCAATCTTAAGTGAAAGATTCTTCGGCATAGAGACATGTTGACATGGATTAATATGGATGCATGTTTTCAATATGGGCTCTCAAACATCATGTCTAGGCTGAGTAGACCCTATGACCTTAAGTATAATTATTATCACATTTACTATCATAAACATTCTAGTATTATCAACATTCTAATAATCAAGATCATCATATTTCCATTTCAATTTCAATATTAGATGAATGATTCCATACTTAAGTCATAATGGAAAACCAACCCTAAGTTCAAAATCAAAACCAGTTTCAATACAAAAATTACCATTATCATCATCAAGATCCCATTCGGTATTGCAAATATTCATTTCAAGTACTAATACAATCAAGATATGGGGTCGTCGATTGGATAGTACAAGCTTTGATCAATATTTAATCTTTGATAGCCAACTGGGATGGAGAAGGAGATATATTTGGAACATGAGATTAGGTATCCTCTAGAATTATTTTGATTCGATTTTAGTCATTTTTCTCACCAAATGATCTATGTATTTGATAAAATTGGCTAAGAGATCAATTCCTAGAATTAATGGGAGATCATTGCATTTTTCTTAATATTAGTGAGAGAGGGGGAGAATTTCTCTTTTTTGAAAAGGACAGCCATATGAACTAGAAAGGACAACTTGAATTTATCGCTCTTACTAGCTGGTTCTATGAATAGAGGCTTGACCGTATGGTGTAAAATTATTAGATATGGGTCATCAGTGAACCTTGACCTTGATCTATGATTGGGGAGTGTCTTCTCTAGTGAGGGTTCTCACATAGAGGGGCTTTTTCCAGGAGATGGAGGGGATGGGTCAGAGGTGAGCCTAAAATATGCTAGTTGTCCTTAGTGAGGCCCTACAAACTCAACCACAACCTTGAATTGATTCGAGGTGGTTTAGGTAAGAAGATCCCAATCAAGACTTATAGTAGAACTACCTAGAAGCAAGGAAATTTGAAGTGATGGAAATATGGTGGTCTCATGCAAAAAAAAGGTCAAAAAGGTTGGAGAAGGATCTAGGGTTAAGCGTAGGGTCCATGGAAGGGTTTTTATAGGGGAAATAAGTCTG
The DNA here is from genome assembly GCA_963693085.1 of Alisma plantago-aquatica. Classification (NCBI taxonomy): domain Eukaryota; kingdom Viridiplantae; phylum Streptophyta; class Magnoliopsida; order Alismatales; family Alismataceae; genus Alisma; species Alisma plantago-aquatica. The sequence continues at coordinate 42,942,697 of OY856410.1, read as the reverse complement.
GATTTAGGGTTTAGTTTCTCATCAGAGTGAGAGGAGGTGAGACTAAGCAATGCATTTCTATGATAGGGGATCCAAATGAATCCACCCATGAGTAGTGTTGAACTATAGAGAGGGCACAATTCAGAGAGATTGCAAGGGAGGAAGGTGTGACATATTGGATCGAGGGGTGAAATATCAACAAATTCCCTGTCACTGTCATCCCAATATTTTCAGGAGGTAGAGATGATTTAGAGGTATTAGATCTCAATCTGGTAGTCCTGAGCCTTGAATCGGGTCAAAATTACATGCACATACATGATGGACCAGTGAAACATGGATCGTTGGATCAGGGGATCTAGCACTTCATAAAAAGGGAAAAGGTAAAGAAAGAAGGAAAATGGATTTCATCTATTACACTTTATAAAATCATTAAAATTTTTAGGAGTGTCCAAAATAAATGAAATTTTGATAGTAACTTGCTATAAAGGTCAAGGTATCACATAAAATATTTGAGAGCAAATAGATCAAGCTAGATCATAATTAATTAAGAGTGAGTAAAGTATTGACGAAGGTGTGATATCATTTACAAGAGTGCACATAATTTGATCAGAGCTCTACATTTTAAATCGAAGAGTGACATATGACCCTCACCTATTGACATGATTAAGTGAGGCTATAGAGAGAAATGTTGGATACATGAAAGGGGTAAGAAGTTAATTTAAGCAACAGTTATCCACTTCATCCCATCCTTTCCTCCTTAAAATGGAATTTTGTCCCGATATTTAGATATCATTAAAATGTTTTGAGTCCTTTATTTCATATTATTAATAATTTCTTAGTATTATTATTATTATTATTATAATGATGTAGTTCTATCAGTCATGTTTCTTACTATATTGATGAATTTGAGGTCATAATTGGGATTACAAATTGCATGTTAAAATATTCTTGCTCTTAAATTGAGTGTTGAGTTAGCATTCAAGTTATGAGTGTGGTGAGTTGAGCCCAAAAGAAAGGTGATTACATATTGATTGTTCAAGCAGAATATAATTCTACAAGATCATAATGTTTTTGGTGCATAAACAAATATGGAAGTTGTAGTTGCATAATTCAAGCAAAACCTTCAGTCTAGCTCTGGTTTCCTTGATTTTCTTCTGTGTTGATTATGAAGACACATGCATACAATTTTTTTTTGATCCATAACATAACTACTCTACCCTTAGTTCATCTCCCCAAACATCAGAGGCAAACATTGGGCATTATGACCAGTACACTTTAGTTTATGTGAACTTAGTTGCCCATTTAGCTAATCTATCCACAAGCATATTTGAAGACCTTGGGCTGAACTAGAGGTTGTGTTAGGGTTTACACCCAGGCACGACTAATACACCTTGAAAAAAGGTTTGAAAAGAGGAGGGATTACCCCATTTCCTTGAAGCATCAAGCAAGCCCCCTATTGTTCGATTCAATCATGATTTCCCCAAGAAGATCTTTAATGGCCTCCAACATCCTCACAATTGCTACAATCTCTACTACTAGTGTGTTCATGGAACGAAACTCATGCACACCTCCTCCTAGCCAGGCTCCATTTGCATCTCTGATAACCCAGCTAGTAGCGGCCTTTTTCTACTTCACTTTCACAGATGTGTCCACATTAATATTTTTCAGCCCTGTGAGAGGTTGTCTCCATCTGGTAATAATATTATGATGAGGTCTTGATTCAGTTGTACCTAATAAAAATGCCATAGTAGATAAGATGGACATTCATATTGATCTGGTGAATAGCCTGTGTAATCTCGACTCTTACATTATTGGATATCAAACCATTCCTCTATTTCCACAACAGATCAATAGTTGTAGAAAACTAGAACTACTACAGAAATGATGTATAACGTCACATTTAGAAGAGTCGGTTGTTTTCCAAAAACCAACGTCTAAATCCTACAATGTCGGCTGAAAATACAAACTGACATCTATATGTGAAGACCGACCAATTTTCATAAGACATGGGTATCACTTTCTATTTAGCGTCGACTGTGCAATAAGAAACCGACCTCTAAAATCACCCGCCAAATACAATTTTTCCAGTGCAAAAAAATTACCTCCAAAATTTCACATATGGCGTCAGTTGTTGACCAAGTAACCGATGACTAAAGATTTTTTCGTGAGACAGAAATTGGCCCCATTTTGGTCGTCGGTTTTCTTACAATAACTTACGTAGATGTGTGTTTGCGCGCTGTCCCCGCAAAAATTTTTACCCCCAAAATTGCCCAATTGGCATCGGTTTAATATGGAAACCGACGACTATGGTCATAATTTAAGAACATTGTTTTTGTCGGCATATATAGATAGGCGTCGGTTGTCTAGTTGAAATCGACAACTGTGATTGAACATAGGTGTCAATTTTTTTGTGTGGTGACCGATGCCTAATGGTGTTAAGCGTCAGATTTTATAATAACCGACATCTATAGTTAACTTAATAGCACCCACACAAACCAGACTCTTCCCCTTTCACTGTTTCATTCCTGATTTTATTTAGGTCTAGCGATTCCTCTTCGTCGTTGTTGTTCTTCTCCGCTGCTGCTCTTCTCCGCCGCCGGTCCTAATCTCTGCCGCTGCTCTTCTCTACCGCTACTGCTCTTCTATGCCGCCGGTCCTCCTCTCTGCGGTTCTATTCTCCTCCATCCAGAGTGTCGCCGCTTCCCCTCTTCCTCACTAGAGCCGCTGCCACCGCTACCCCTCTTCCTTGCCGGGCCCGCCTAAGCCCGACTTCTACTCCTCCATATGCTCTATCGACTGCTACTCCTCCATCTGCTCTGCCTCCATCACCTTGGAAGGTAGGTAGTAAAGAATTTTTCATGATTAATATATATTATATGAAATGAATGGATGCTTTTATGATTTTTGCACTTCTATTGATACTATATGAAATGAAATAAATGTTTGTGCAAATAAATGTTAGGAACATGAATCCATATTGTATGATATAGAATGATGATGATAATGCATGAGCTAGTTTGAAATTTTGAAATCAATTACGAATGATAGAATACCTACATTTATGTTTAATTATGAATCCATATTGTATGATGTAGAATGATGATGATAATGCATGAGCTAGTTTGAAATTTTGAAATCAATTATAAATGATAGGATACCTACATTTTATATTTAGGGTTTAGGGTTTCACATTAGTGAACTTTGAAAAGATTAGCGAGAAGGGTGAACCATTCATATTGGCATCACAAGCAAAATAAGTATGTTATATCGATGATCCTACAAATGATAAATGGTCGGTTGTTCTTCATGGTAAAAGACAGTTCATTGAAGATCCTATAGATGAAGAAGAGTACTATGATAAGTATGATGACTCCAGTCCATTCTCAGTTGGGTTGCCAACACCACCAAATATTGAAGCTAATGATGACTTGTATGTGCGTGAAGATCACAATGAAGGATTGTTAATTGATAAAATATCGCAATATTAGAGACATGTATGTTTATATTTTTTATGTTTTATTTTTCTGAATGAGAACTTTACAATGTTTTATTATCTTCTAGTTATGTCAAATGCTAAATGCCTGATTTTTTTAATGACACTTTTAGATGTCTGAGCATGAGCATGATGACCGTGATGATAATTACCGTGAGGGTGAGGATATCAATGCGCCGCCTCACAATGTAAGTTTTAAAAATATATCCTATATTTCTATCTATATGCCCATTTATAGTTATATCCTGTAAG